>JAJHZJ010000530.1:1370861-2741723 GCA_023548195.1 Bettongia penicillata ogilbyi
TTCCAAGCATGTCAAGATTTCCCCTGGCAGAATGGGCACATGAGAAGAATTTATTCCAACGGCCATGAAGGTAGCTGAAGCAGGCACTGTGGAGAGCTTAAGAGTTTGGGCAGACAAGGAAGATGTCAAGATCATCCACTGTATCCCAGACTATCACCAGCAGTCTTGACTTTTGTCTTGCCACTGACTTCAATACCTCTGGAAGAGAGAGTGAGACTAATGACTCTGTGCAATTCACTTAAATCCAACTCACTCAAAAGTCAAGACATCACCACCATATCATTTGTCCTCTTCAAAACAAAGGACAAACAACAACCTCGCCCATAGTAAGCTCTTAATAAATGCTTACTGACTGAGAGAAGAGCTAATTGAGCTTAGTACCATGATTTTAGAAAACATGAAAGACTTGTATGAAATAATGAAGAATGAAATGAGGAGAGGCAAGAGAACAATATATATGGTAATAGTAAAACTGTTTGAAGAGTAACTGAATGACTAAGCTATTTTGAGTATTATAAATATTTAAATCAACTACAAAGGACCTATGAAGAAAGATGCTAAGAGCTGATAAATAGAAGTATGCATGGTATGCTTTTTTTTATGTGTGTGTGAAATGCCAACTTTCTCTAGTGTAGGGTAGGGAGAAAGGTAGGGAAACAGTTTGGAACTTAAAATGTAATGAAAGAAAGAGAGAGAACTACAACTCATTATAGGGTAAAGGCCTTCAGCTACTCTCCATGCTCTAGTTCAGAGGGGTGAAACAGAAACCTACTGGCAGAGTGCTATCTAACCAGTTTAAATGTAACTGGAAAATGTTTACAAAATAAATAAAAATACAATACAGCATAGAAAATGAGTATTTGTGGTTTTCTAAGTCAATATGCAGCCCACTGGTATTTGTTTCTATTTGACTTTAACACCACTGTGTCTAGTTTACCAAGGGTCACAGTCATATCCTAGCCAAGTTTAGTTCTATTTAGTGAAAAGAGAATTCTGGTATGAGAAAATATAGTCCCTAGGGTTTGTGAGAACTCCACATTCCAGAGTCCAAAAACTCTTGGCTATCCTTTCTCTCTTAACCGGAAGGTGTCAGATTTATTCCAGTCCTCCCTCCCCTTGCAGTGGTAATCCCCAAGAATGGAAGTGGGTTGCAAGCAGATTACTCTGATCTGTAAGCTTTGCCCCCCTCTCTCCTATCATGGGGGGAGTCACAAATAGCCTGAAATTCCCTTTTAGGATTACTGTTAGATTTACTTGTTGGGGTGAAAGTGGAGAGAGAGGAGGGAGGCATAGAGCTGGAGACAAGGAAAGGATTAGCCCCGGACACCTGGGGCCCATCTGGTAGGAAAGGGATGGAAGGGATCTCTTCATATATACATTCCACAAACATAAAGGCAGTGTCTTTGTGCCAATGTTTTTGTGTGCCCAGCTATTAACAATGCCAGACACATAGTAGGTACCTAAATAGCTTGTTGATTGATTGTTGTGTTACAGTATATTAATCATTAAAGAAGCTACAAAATTTAGGTAAAACATGAGTTTAGTCTAATTCTGAACATGCTCCTGGAAAATCTTAACCATCCTTGAAGGGGAGGAAAAGTCCGCCCCAAGGCTCTAAGAGCAGTGAAGAGGATAGAAGCTAGAAGATACTTCACTTTCAGACTCAAAAGAGTTTAGGCAAACAATCCTAGGGGTAGTATCAGTTGTCCCCCACCCTGTCCCCCAACTTAAGACCTTAGGAGAAAGGGAGTTAAAAGACTTCAGAATTATTTCCAGATCACTGCCAGGATAGGAGCTGCCAACACTGAAACAACTTTATATTGGTTAAGAGGTAGATAACTACCTATGTCTAGCCCAGAGGACAAAAGCATATTCCTTGATTATGCCAGATATAACCCACTACCTGCAGTACTTCCAGATGGTTAGCAAGCACTGCTTGGTGGTAGCAAATTACCTGACAAAGGCACCAATTCTCTGAGGGTAGGGAAGGTAATACCTTGAGAACTGGTGGGCAGGTAAAGCTATGCTGATGAATGGGATGATGATGCTAACAAGGTTTACCATAGAAGAACAGCTAAAGATAGGCAGAGAATATTGCCTAGAAAATAAATTTAAGTTCTGAATAACCCTTGGAAAAATCACCTACCCTCCATTTTCCTCTATTCCTTCAAGATCACATCAGCCTTAAGTGCCCAAGAAAGGAGATATATAGTATAAACTCAAGGCAAATCTATTATTTTCAAACTACATGTCATTTAATATCAAAGCCTCCTGATTTTTAAGGAAGGATTCCCTCCCCAAATTCAAGTGGGCACACATCATCACAATGAAAGGCCAGGAAGTAAAATACCCAATGGTTCAAGTCACTGTAAGGGACTTCCCCACTAAAAAGGGACAAAGACACAGATATCACCCGCTGCTCCTTGTAGAACCATCTAAGTTGAACCTCAGTGACAGCCTCAACAGGGGATACTACATATTTCTTCTCCTTGTGTCTAGGAACAGACAACTCATGTCTGATACTCTGCTTCAGTCTTTCCAGTTTGTTGAAGAAATATTTATTAGGTGCCTAATATGTGGTAGGCTTCATATTTCAAGGCTGTTCCTGCTATATCTTTCTTTCTTCACTAAGTTACACAACTAGCCTTCCTTCCTCCCTTTTCCTCTTACTCACACTACCAAGAATCCTCTTGCCTAAAAACTTCCCTGAAATGTGAACAGCTGAAACTTTTATTTTAGAAAACATCCTCAAAAGTGATAGTTCCTCAATAGAATCACTCTTAAATCATTAACAACCTTCTATTTTCCACATGGATAACCAAGTAGGGTTGTACAACAAGGATTATTCAAGATTTACTTCTAACAGATTTCAGAAGATATTATTGTTCAGTCCTGACTCTTCATGACCCCAGTTGGGGTTTTCTTGGCAAAGATACTGGAGTGGTTTGCCATTTCCTTCTCCAGTTCATTTTACAGAAGAAACTAAAACAAACAAGGTTAATTGACTTGCCAGAATCACACAGCTACTAAGTGTCTGCATTCAAATCTGAACTCAGATCCTTCCGGCACAAGGACCAGTGCTCTGTCCACTGCACCATCTCCCTGTGTTTTAGACTAAAAAAAAAAAAGGTCCCTGAGGGAAATGCATGGCCTCTGTTTTTAATCTCTGTATCCCTAGAGCCTAGTAAAATGCGTTATCCATAGCAGGTTTTTTAAATAAATATTTGGATTTCATAAATAGATTTTCCTAATTCTGTTTTATCTAGGTTTATGCTTAATATGAGTCTTCATTCACCCAACAGTATCAAAGGGGAGGCAGCTTAAAGGGGGGAGAGTCAATCAATGCAGGCCCCAACCGGTAGATGTGGGGGTGAAGAATGGGCAGCACTGAGCAAAGGAGGCTGGGGAGTCTGATGTTTGGGCTCTACAGGAGGGACATCCATTCTGCCAGTTTGGAGGCTCATTCATGGGAGCTTTTATGTCTCCTACCCATCTCACTACCACCCCCAAGAGCCAGCCCAGGGCTCAATAAACGCTCTTTGAATAAATATCCCAAAGAGCGCTTCTTTTCCTAGCTCTCTCTTCTCTTTTGAAAGGACCTCAAAGCACTTACCTGTAAGAAACATGACCTCTCTCATCCCCAACATTTGATGGTAGAGGAGAAGGCAGTTTCTTCCCCTTGATGGTTACAGGGGAGGAACCTGAATCCCAGGGAAGAGAAGTGGCCGGGGTCGAGGTCCCCCTATGTGTCAGGGTCGGGGCTAGGCCTCAGAACCCAAGAAATGTGGCCCCCGGCCAACGAAGGCTGTCCCCTGCTGCCGCCCCGCCCCCTCCCCGGTCTCTCTGTCCTTCTAGGGGTCATGGTGCCCTGTGTACACCCTAAGATCACTGGCAAGGCGAGGGTGGGGATGGAGTCTCTGCCAGGGCTCGGGGACGCTCCCTGCACTCCCGAGCGAGGACAAGAACCGGGGTGCAGCCGCCCCCTCCCAGGTGCCAAGGACAGTGACTACTTAGAGCGAGGGGAGCGCGCAGGCGCAAGCGCAGGCTCGCCTCCTCGCGGCCCAGCCCTCGGCCTGGTCCCAGGCGCGTGGCAACCTCCGTACGCTCACGAGCGCGAGCCCGAGGATTCTCTGGCGCTAGCTAGGGAGGGAAGCGGGGAAAGGGATAGGAGAGACTGGCCGCGCGCCCTGGAAAATTCCACATCCCGGCTAGGCCCCGCCCCCTCGTGCTCGCGCGCTCACGCTCCCCCCGCCCTCCCTGCGCTCTCCCACCTTCCCGGCGGCCCCCGCGCTTACAACATGGCGGCCCCCGTGAGGCCGGGAATGTTCGCCCTGCCCCGGGCTTTGAGCTGGTATTGCCGCCAGGTGGGTAGCGGCGGGCATCGGGGACGAGGCGCAGGGAGAGACGGGGTGGTGTCGACCCCTGCGGCGATATCCAGGCGAGGCCCAGCTGAGGAGAAGCCGCGGGGTGTCTGGGTCAGCCCGAGGCTGCAAGGCCGAACCGTAGGACGGAGGAATGAGCATGTATTTATTAAACGCTTACGGTGTTCTGAGCGCCGGGGATACGCTTACGAAGCAAGACCTTGCCTGCTTTGCAGGGTCTTCTGTTCCAATAGGAGACGGCACGCTTAGGAGAGGTTCTGGCCGCAGGTCCGGTGGTCCCCACGGTGCTTGGGCAGAGGCCTGGTCATCCTTTTGTGGTCCGCCAGCGCTTAGTGAGAGCCTCGGGTGGGTCGGGGTGTAAAGAGAGGCCAGCAGTCCGCTCGGGGAGCTCGCAGTCTGTGAACGGGAGGCGCTGTCGTGTGCTGGGGCAGAGCGAAAAGGCTTTCTGCGGAGGGTGGGATTTTAGCCGAGACCTGAAGGAAGCCCGAGGTGGAGGAGAAGAAGACGGAGAGAGTTCCGGGCTTGGGAGACCGTCATTGAAAGTGCAGAGTTGGGAGATGCAGTGTCTTATTCGAGGAACTGCAAGGAGGCCGGAGTAAGTGGAGGGGAATAGGACAGATCGGTTAAGAGATTTTTGTGCTGGATTCTGGAGAGTTGATTGAATTGAGGGAGTGATGGGATCAGACCTGTGCGGCTTTTCATACATTTCATGGATGAGACCATGTTGAACCATTGGATAGTGCAAGGATTTGGGGGATGAGAACTTAATGTGCTGCGTCCTTTTTTTCCAGTAGTTGTGCTTATTGAGGAGGCAGGGGCTGAAGCCCTTGCATGAATTCAGAGACATTCATTTCCCCAAGTTACTCCCTTGAATGACTGGGGGAGACTGCTATTTCTGGGACTCCTAGATTTACCTGCTTAACGTGGTAGTTGGTGACAAGATACTAAAAAATCTCTCTGTTTGGTATCCCCTTAGTAAACATATACGAAATGTATATTCTGTTTCTCTGTTTTTGTTGATAACCTGCATCAACGAAGGCTGCTGGGATTGGGCAGGAGACAGGGTGTACAGATAGGAGGATTACTATTCCCTAGGCTTTTGGGCTCAGTGTGGGCTGAAGTGTCTGTAACCAGGGTGTGAGCAGAAGTGATGGTTGGAGAGCAGGAGGTTGACCCTGAGATATATGCTACCTTCTCTCTCTCTCTATTTGCGCCGTGCTGCCACTCTTAGCTAGGCTGGATTGCCTGCCTCTTGGCAGTTCGTAGCGTTTGAACTTTTGCCCTCTTCTTCCTGTCTTCTCAAATTCTTCCCTTCAAAGTAGAGGGAAGGAAGGAAACCAGAGTCCCTAGAGGCTGTTGTTTGAGCAAACCCCATAATTCTAATGTAATCCCACACCCCTTTTAGATTCCCAAGCTAATGGGATGCTTATAATTCCTATCCTGCAGAGCCAAAAGTCAAATTATGTAATCTTTTGGGGTCTCACCTTCTTCCTTTATAAAATAAGGGGGTGGGACTACAAACTCCTCCATTAAAGACCTTAACAACCTGACTACAACCTACCTCTTTCTATGTTAGAATGCAGGCATGACTCTCTCTCACACTTTATGTGATCCAGCCAAACTGTCCTTGCTGTTCTTTGCATTTTGCATTCCATCTCCCATCTCTGCCTTTTCACAAGCTGTTCCTCATGCCTGTAATGCCCTCTCTTTACTACTTGCTTACTTATGAGGTTCTTAGAAAGCCTGACTTCTCTCAGAGTCAGGTCAAGGTGGTCAAGGGCCACCTCCTCCCTGTTGGCTTTTTGGATCCCACCACCCTCCACGTCTAAATTACCTTCTGTCTGACTTTGTATATATTTTGGATGAGTATATACTTTTGTTAGAATTGAGGCTCCCTAAGGAAAAGAGCTGTGTCATTTTTGGTCTGGTCCCCATATCACCTTGAACAGGCTGATAGGCTTCATCAGATTATGTGGAACAACTGTCTAGGTGTCCTCTAAGATCTCTTCCAGCTTTGATCAGAAACACATGAAAACCTTTGCAGAGACGCAAAGAAGCAGAATGTATGCTCGCTTGTTCTTTTTGAGGAGGCACTCAATAGAGAAAGGTTTCTCAGCTGAAAGTGTTTGGATAAGCTACACAAACAGCAATTAAGTGTCTGCTTCTTCACTGTACTAAATCCTCCCAGTACAAGAATGAAAAATAGCACATCCTTTTCCCTGACCTAAGGAGTTTACAGTCTGACAGGATGTACACAACTAAATATGATAGAAGGTGAGATAGTAAAAGGGGAAAAAAGAAAACCACTCAAAGTGGAAATCTGCCTTAAGGAAAATACAGACAAAATGCTCCAGGAAAATTTGAGCTTTCATTTGGAGAGATTAGGTATGACTTGTGGAGGAAGCAATACTTGAACTGGATCTTAAGGAAGGATTTTTAAAAGGTAAGAATGTGAGAGTGCACACCAGGCATAATAAACAAACTGGACAGATATGCTGAAGCAGTAGAATTGGATGATTTTTAAAAACTAGTAGCCCAATTTGGTAAGCAACAAGCATTTATTGTTTGTCATGGGCCAGGCATTATGCTAAGCCTGGGGACCCAAATAAAAAAATGAGATAGACCCTGCCTTCTAACAGCTTTTTTTTTTCTTTTTTCGCATTTGGGTCCCCAGGCTTAGCACAATGCCTGGCCCATGGCAAACACTTGATCAGTGCCTGTTGCTTACCAAAGGCCATTGAAAGAAGTGGTTCTCAAACTTAGCCCTGACAAAAACTAGGGGTTCCAATAGGCTGAGATGATAAGGATTGCAGAGTTATCATGTATAGGGAAAAGCAAGGTCAATTTTGCTGAAATATACAGTGTGTGAATGAATAAATGGATTTTAAAAATTATTAAGCACTTATTAATATTGAGTACTGTGCTAAGTCTTGGCAATACAGTACAATCAATAACTGTCTATAAAGCAAGCACTTTTTGTGTGTCAGGCACCAGCTAAATGCTGGGAATGCAGAGACAAGAGGCCGTCCCTCCTCTTAAAGAGCTTAAAGTCTAATGGGAGAGACTACATGCAAACAAATATACGCAAAACAGAGTAAATAGGAAGGAATTAACAGAGGGAAGACTTCTAGTAAAAGATTGTATTTTAGTTAGGAGTTAAAAGAAGCTAGAAAGGTAAGTAGGGTTTAGTAGGTAAAGTGGAAGAGGGAGAGCATTCCAGGCATGGGGGACAACCAGAGAAAATTCCCAAAGCTGAGAGATGGAGTGTCTTGTTTATGGAATGGCCAGGCAGCTAGTGTCAAAGACAATCTCTTTCTTTCCTGGTGGAATTACTCCTTATAAAGAGGTGGGCACAGAGGGATATTTTTCTTTAGCAAGTTACAGAGTAGGTAAGTGGATCTATATAGAAAGTAGATTGACATATTTTTCTTTCCCATCTGAATAACGGTGTCAATTTGATTATGGTTCTAGAACTGGAAAGAGGGTGGTAATCTTAGAGCTGAGAGTGGACATCTGGTAGCAAAGTTAATGGTAAGAAGATGGAAGACAGAGGAGTAATATGTAATCATCCCAGAAAAGTAGGCTAGATTAAATTCCCAAACTGAGGTTCTGTATTTTATCCTAGGGGCTTTGAGGAGCCACTGTTGCTTCCTGAGCAGGAGAGTGACATGGTCAGACTTGTGCTTTAGGAATCTCATTTGGGTAGCTGTGTAGAGGATAAATTGGAGAAGCTAGACTCGAGAAGTAAAGGGGAATAGTGTAAAATAATACAGAAAAATTCAGGTTGGAGCCAGACTTTGAAGAGCTTTAATTCTAGGCTAAAGGGATATATTTTATTCTTTAAGGAATTGGGAGCTCTCAAGGTGTTTGAGCAGGAGAATGGCATGGTCATTCCTATGCCTCGATGACAAAATGCATAGTTATGCTAGTCTGAAATGAAACAGATGAGGGCATGTACTGTGATACTGCCATTTCCCTATAGTAAAGCTTCCCTCTTCTCTTTTTTTGGCACCATGACACCTGTCCATTGTAGAAACTCAGGGAATGTTCCTTTACTAAATCAGAAGTGTTGAAGAGGCAGAGTTTTTTCCACGGGTATAAAGCATGTCTTTTTTTTTTCTCCTAGTCTTTAGAAGTCCCATTCTGTCCAGCCCGAGTGGCCCAGCCTATCATTGTGATCCCAGTGAGGACCAAGAGGCGCTTTACACCCCCTGTTTATGAGCCTAAATACAAAACTGAAAAGGAGTTTCAGGAACATGCTCGTGCAGCGGGGATTGTCATTCCCAAAGAACGTCTTGAGCGTCCCATTCATTTGGCCTGCACAGGTGAGGAGCCAGGATCTAGGACCCAGGCCACTGACCACGTCTGATCCCACTGATTTCCTTGGAAGTAGAAACTCTTCAGTTAGGAGGAGTAAGACTGAGATCAGTTCAGCCTTAAGCATTACAGCATTTACATAAAACCCTGTTTCCTAAGCACTTTTCTTTCTTTTACCTTGATTATTTTCACTCTATCACTGGGTAGCAGACAGGAGTGGGAATAAAACTCACCTTTTTCCAGAAGAGGAAACTGAGGCCCAGAAAAGTGAAGTGATATACCCAAGGTCACAGTGCAAGAACTGAGACTTTAACTCAGTCCTCCTTCTACCCAACCTGAAGCTCTTTCCCTGAAGAGCATACTAACTTTTGACCTTACTGACTCTCTGGAGTGCACAAAACCTAACTTAAATTCATTTTAACATAATATACCCAGGATTCCTGATTTTTATGACCTCTTGGCACTTTCCTCCTATCTCCTCACCATCATATCCTCTTTCTTCCTTCCCTTCACAGCTGGGATTTTTGATGCTTACATTCCTCCTGAGGGGGACGCTCGCCTCACATCCCTCTCCAAGGCTGGCCTGAAGCAGAAGACAGAGAAGCTAAAGCAGAGTGTGGCCTCACAGTTGGCGTAAGTGTGTGAGCTCTTGGGGTTTAACCTGGACACAGCTTCCTGCCTTAGCAGTCAGGTATTTTATTCCCAAAGGGGGCACCCTTAATTCCTTATTTGGATTACCCAAACCCTTCATAGTCTAACAGAGCCACTTGGTTCAGTTTAGGAAGTTAATAGCAAGCAATGTCATGTGCTCTTATTCTTGGCATCTCAGCTTTCTTAGCATTTCTTCATCTATACTTGGGATCATCCTCTTAAATCTTACATTTTAGGGGGTAGAAATACAGAGAATTAGAACTAGAAGGGATTTTAATGACTGCCTAGTTCAACACTCATTTGGTAGAAAAGGAAATTGAGGCTCGTGGAGCTGAGATCACATGTTAGGGTTTGCATAGTTAGTGGCAGATCTGGGACCAGAACCTAGGTCTGCTAATTCCCAGACTAGTGATCTTTCTACTAAGTTAATATTTCTCAAACTGCCGCAAGGAATCCTGAAACACTCTTAAGTTGTTTTAAATAAACTTTACTTTGTTTGCTAATGGTTGTTAATAATTTTAGAGAATTTGACTACAACAGTTCTATCACAGATTTGTTTAAACTGAAGGCTTTTACCACTGAGGAAAAGCTTGAGAACCACATTTACTTTAAAAGAAAAAGAGAGACTCCTGCAGTAAAGGCCGGATTACTGTGATAGGACTGAATTAGCTTTACCATCATGCAGATTATACCTAGAGCTCAGGTTGTCCTAGGTTTGAGTAGGCTTGTGATAATGGAGATTCTGGGTTCCCACCTACGTGTCTATCTTTCAGAGGCAGGGTTGCATGCTGTTGGAATCAGGAAGAACTAAGAGCTCGGTCCTACTTCAGACACTTGCTACTTGTGTGATCCTGAGCAAATCACTTGAAATTTCTTATTCTCTATTTTCTTGCCTGGAAAATAGGAGTAATCATACCTGTCTCGTGAAGTTGTGAGGCTTAAATGAGATCCTGTGTGTAAAGTGCTATACAGGCATTAAACACATTTTTTCCTGCACTTTGGGTGATATCTTTTGAAATTGTTTTCTTGCTTTCCCTCCCAGAATTCGGAAAGTGGCAGAATATGATGCTGATTTCCGAATCAAGACCTTCCCAGAAAAAGCTCAGCAGATCTTTGTTGAAGCTCACGAGTGCCTCAACACGTGAGTGAGGGGGGCTCTGCATCTTGTATCTTTTGTTGTATTATTCTCTGTGTATCACAGATTATTCTGTCTAATTTGGGGAATACTGGTTTTTGGAATTCCTGGACTCTCCTAGGGCACAGTCAGCTGCTGATTAACCTTCCAGGAAACTTTGGAATCTGGCTCAGTTGTTGACCTGATGTGGAAGTTGGCAGAGTAGTGATTCTGAGAACAAGAAATATTCACTTCCAAAGAACATAGAGATAGAATTAATGCTCTTGAAATATTTTTAAAGGTTTGTCCTATGTTATTTGCTATTGGGAATATTGATGAAAGTAAATTTAAGATCCTTAAAGCGGATTGCCAAGCCATACTTAGACAGCTGTGAATTTCTTTTAATGTCATTGGCTATGCTAGGCCAGGTTTCTTGGGAAGAAATAAGCTACAAACCCCACCCCCACTTCCCACATTTCAGTCAACCTCACAGTTTAAAATGATGCCAAATAATTTTCTCCGCTCCTCAAATTTCAAAGTACTTTTATTCTTCCCTTGGGTCTCAGATTTTTAAAGGATATTTTGTTGTGTAGCTCAGTTGGCTTCAGATCCTTATCACTGCAAAGCTCTAAACCCGTAGCACAGAAAGCAGAAACCAGTGATGTTTCTTTTCTTCTTTAGCTCAGACCATGACCGACTTCACGCCCTGGTGACTGAGCGATGCTTCCCGGTAGGTCCCTTCCCTTGTTTGGGCCTCAGGCATCCCCTCTGTTTTTGTCTGTTGGTTGTTTTTAGAAAAGATCTTTTTTGAGAGTACATGGAAATTAGCAAACCAGTTTTCATTTTGTAGTTTTTGTTTAGACATTGATGACTTAAATAATAAAACACAATTACATTGTATATTTATATAGTGCTTACAGCTTCATTAAGGCTTGCCTTAATCGTGCACCTTTATATAGCACATATTTACAGCATGTTACATTGCAAAATACTTTTCCTACCTCATTTAATCCTCAGAACAGCTCTGTGATATAGATGCTGGTATTAAATATTTTACAGATGAGGCAATAAATGACTTTTCTGGGGTCGTACATCTAATCAGTGCCCAAGGCAGAATTTGAATTCAGGTCTTCCTGACTAGTGTGCTTGTCCTCTGCTCACTATATTATGTTATCTTGGGATATAGTCAGACCCGAATCAACTGGGTGCACAGGGTAGTTGGAGTATATAATGGAATAGATATATTTTCTTCTCTAGAACTACTTACACTTACATAAATGCTTGATGTGCCAATCAGATACTCTTGGGGCATATCAAGGAAAGTTGTAATCTTTGCCTAAGAGTGCTCATTGGGGAAACAAAGAGAGCAACCATTAAATCAATAGAAATATAGGCAGTAATGAGCAAATTCTAAAAGAACATGGAGAGAAAAGCCTGGGTCAAGTATGTTGACAGTTTGGAAAATGGGTTGGGTCAATCTGGAGAGGTTTCCTGGAAGAGGTAGACTTTGAACTTTTATTACTGTAAGAGGAAAGATGTGGCAGGAGGCCTTTCCAGAACTTAAGCAAAGATTCAGAAGTGGGAAAAGGAAAATCTGAAGAAGGGACAGTCAAGAGGAAATTTGACTGAAAAGGATGGTATTGGGTATAGGATTGTAGGATATGTGAGGCAGGATGTCAATGTCAGCTGCTACAGAAGGAGAAACAACTCATTTAATTCTCTATAAAAACAGGAAATGGTATGGGACATCCAACTTAAGACAGTACGTTGGAGCTTTGTGGAATCTTTAGAACCACCCAGGGTAGTTCATGTTCGTTGCCCAAATATGGTGAGCGAGGGCAACATATATGGCCAGGTCACCGTCCGTATGCATACTCGCCAGGTAAGGACACCACTTCTCCCATGCCACATCATTGTATGGATTGTACAGCTTCCCACAGCAGCAGGTTCTTAAGGTTCTAGAGTGGACTCAGCCCTATATTTAGTGCCTTTCCCTTTTATCACCACCATCATAGGACAGAACTGGTAGGAAACCTCCCCTTCTATTGATTTGTGACACCCTGGGTTAGTTGATGGAATTTGTACATGATGAGGAGATTATCCCAAGAGAGACCTATGTATTTTCCCTTCTCATTTCTCCTGACTTTTCTTCATAAGCTTTCAATGGACTATCAGACCAATTTTTTTTAATTCCTACAGACGCTGGCTATCTATGACCGCTTTGGGCGGTTGATGTATGGACAAGAAGATGTGCCCAAGGATGTGTTGGAGTATGTGGTTTTTGAGAGACATTTAACAAACCCGTATGGGACCTGGAGAATGCATGGCAAAATTGTCCCTGCTTGGGCCCCTTCCAAGGAACCCATCCCCAAGGTAACATAACAGAGTACCTAATAGGGTTGACTGTTTCGGGTACTTTGACATCTCAGGTCACAGTGTAAGGCTCCACCTAGTGGGGAGAAGTGGCAATGTAATGGCCAACAGTAGAATTGCTAGAATTACCATGTTGTATTTGCCTTGCGTAGGGTAAAGGATGACTCTGCTTTCTGTTCTTTCAGACGGTGATGATTCCTGGTCCCAAACTCCAACCGTGGGAACAATATGAAGAGATGAATGTAGAAGTTCAAAAGCCTCAGCCAGTTCAGTGGCACAAGTAGGAAGGTCAAGTGTTAGAGCGTTTTACAGAACATATGAAACCAGGTCTTCCAAATGTTGTGAATCCTGAGAGCAAGAAGGAAGCCACCATCAGCCGCCTTTCAGTTCAAGAAAGAGGGACAATTTTTTGAAATAAAACCCTCTCAGGGTTTCAAACTAGTTTTAATGGGTTTTATAGTTTGTAGTCATCCGTATGGGTCTTTAGTCTGGATTGGAAATGGAATTTAAAATGGCAGATGCAGCAGCCACAGGAATTAGAGAGAGAGTGGGATATGAGTGATATGATATCAACTAAGACAGTATAAACCTGTGAGATAGACTTTTAATCCCTTCAGTATTCTTCATCAGGTTCCTAAAGGTCATTTACACCCCAGCGTGAACCTATCATATAAACCTGGAGGGGAAGGGGGTATAGGGTAGACTGGTCTTAACTGGGAAATCAGTCTACAAGACTTCGTTACACATATGTAATGATGTGACCATCATTATGGTCAAGAGGTACTTGACTACTATTGGTGGCTTCTATTTCCGGTTACCTTTACCTCCATGACATGCCCAGTTCTTTCCAGTGCCCTGAGCACCATCTTCAGTAAATGGGACCTCCCTGTCTTCACACTTCCATTCAACATTGCGGTGTCACTGTACATGGCAGCCACGGGCCATTACAACCTCTTCTTCCCCATGACATTGGTGCAGCCCATCACCTCAGTGCCCAACATTACCTGGTCTGAGGTTGAAGTACCTCTGCTCTTACAAGCCATTCCTGTTGGGGTCGGTCAGGTGTACGGCTGTAGCAACCCCTGGACAGATGGCGTTTTCCTGGTGGCCCTGTTCATTTCCTCACCACTCATTTGCCTCCATGCAGCCATCGGCTCTGCTGTGGGCATGCTAGCAGCCCTGACAGTGGCCACGCCCTTTGCAACCATCTACATGGGCCTGTGGAGCTACAACTGTGTCCTCTCCTGTGTGGCCGTTGGCGGCATGTTCTACGCTCTCACCTGGCAGACACACATCCTGGCACTCATTTGTGCATTATTCTGTGCCTACATGGGAGCAGCTCTCACCAACATGATGGCAGTGGTTGGTTTGCCACCTGGCACATGGCCCTTCTGCCTCTCGACCCTCATTTTCCTGCTTCTGACAACCAACAACCCTGCCATCTACAAGCTGCCACTCAGCAAAGTCACATACCCAGAAGCCAACCGGATCTACTACCTGACAGTGAGAAACACGGAAGAAGAGAAACGTCCCACTGGTGACTAGACAAGGCCCCATCAAAAAAAAAATTTCTTTTTCTGTGTTCTCCCATATCTGTTCTTTCAGATGTTAAACACATGCAAGTCAACTGTTATATCCCATGATGCTAACCTCCCTTACCATCTCATACTCTTGTAATAAACCCCCACCAGCAAAAAATCAAAAAAAAAAAAAAAAAAAAAAAACTACTACAATAGTAGTCAATACCTCTTGGCCATAATGATCACCAGAAAATAGTAACATATTCTAGTTTTCCCCTTCCTGTCTCATGTATAAGAAAAAGAGAAGAATCGAAACCACATAAGGAGCCAGTAGACTTTTGCAATGGCTAATTTAATCCTCTATCCCCAAACCTATTAATACCAAAGGGAGCTTTCAGGATTTCCCATTCTGTTTTGTTCTTGAATTATCAGTGTGCTATCTGAAAGCATCATCCTTGACCCACACATGACCCTTTGAGGAAACTTAAGGCTGACTCATTTATTTTCTATTCAAAAATGGATTCGTTTTTCCATGAAAAGGCTCAAGTCTGTCATTCCATGGTGAAGGGATGAGGGTATAGAGGAATTTGCCGTGGATAGACAGGAGACTGATTTTCAACTGGCTTTGACTTAGTTTGGAAAATTCAGGCAGGGGCAGGAGTTAGTCTAGTAGCAGAGTTTAAATATCCAAACCTTCTAAAACCACCACATCAGCCTGGTCTCATGGAAGCAGAAGTTTGACTCTCAGATATCTGTGAAGGAAAATCTCTGGCTGCAGAAACAAAGGCCCAATCCCCCCAACCTTATGAAAAGAATAGTGTTTGGTCATTTGATGCCAATCGCTACCAGTTTCCTGGTACAGCTTTCTTTTAACTGAGTCCTTAGCCATTTTGTCTTGATACGTACAGTTTTGTAGTGTTAATGTACATAAGGCATTGATAGGGGATGGTAACACCTGATTTACTTGATGAAACAAAAAGAAAGCACTAAGAGTAAGGATAGACTTAGGAAACAGGAGACAATAGGAGATAATCCTGGGAGGTAGAGATTAGAGAAAAAAGCATCCTTTTAATGAAGAGTCAAGGAATTAGTTCTCTCTACATGTGAGGAAATCTATCACATGTATTTTTTCAGGGAGGAAAAATATCTTTGTCTCATTCCCCTAGACCTGTATTGCTGAGCTAGGATGTTGGGAGATTCCTAAATATCCATCTACTTGCTTACCATCAGGGAGCAGGGGATAAATATAATTTCATTTCCCTTTGATACCAAATCTGCCAGTGAGTAGATGGCTCCAGATGTTAAGGCAGTGTTGAAAGGGCCAAGCAGGAAGCCATCTGTCAGTACATCAGGAACGGGTATGTTGTCAGAGGAGCAGCCAGACTCACCTTGGGGCTCCCCCATTCCCCTCTGGCAAATGTTCTTTGTCCTACGTGATCCCATTTACCTTTGGGGCAGAAATTGACAGTAAGCTGAAATCAGTTGTGATGGTCAAGAAAATATGTTCTTCATTTTTGGCCCTATACACTTTATCATAGAAGAGACAGTAGCCAACTTTGCTATGCAGAGACAAACCATATCATAGTACCATTTATGGAATGAGTCAGCATAGCAAGTACAGACTGGCCCAATATCTATAGTCTGAACCCTAGCCAGTGTCTAAAACAACCTGCAATTTTTATTATTTAAGCTCAGGACAAGGGTCTGCACAGGGTGGGTAGGAACATTTCAGAAGTATTTAAGAGAACTTCAATGGAAATGAGGTCACTCAGTCCCTGGAAGTGGATGCAAAGTATTACTAACTTTTCTCTCTTCATTTTCCTCACTTTTGGAGAGAAAGTACTTGACTGTCACTATAGAAAGCTCAAGGTTTGAAAAGGGTATTTTTTTTAAGAAATATTTTATTGATACCTTTTTGTCCTTAGATCACAATCGTTTCCTACTTCAGGGCATTTATTTCTGAAAAGAGCACCTTTGTCCGTCTTGTAACTCACTTGGCAGAAGTTAGTCCTATCTGACTCCTTGTGACTCCATTTGGGGTTTCTTGGCAAAGATGCTGGAGTAGATGGTGGACATTTCCTTCTCCAGCTTATTTTACAAGTGAGAAAACCAAGGGAAAACAGGGTAAAGTGACTTGCCCAATGTCATTTGAATTCAGATCTTTCTGATACAAGGCCTGGCTTTCTATCCGCTATACCATGTAGCTGCTCAAGTCAGTCCTAGGGAGATCTAGAAGCCCCAGGACACCTGGAAGCCTTTCCTTCTCTGCTTTCCATGTGTTAGGTATCATCCTATGGGATTCTTTCCTTACCAAAGGTGAAACCCACATCTGTGCAGGTGTAGGTTGAGGATATGCTATACCCAGGACTGCGGTCTCTATGGCTTACTATGTTAGTACTCCTGCTGGAATGGGCTTCTGTGTGTACCTCTCCCTTGCCTCCCCCTTTCTTCTCTTCTCTGTCTGCTAGTCTTGGAATTCTCCTATCTCATACAGTTTAGTCAAGCATGGTTCTGAAAATAGCCTAAAGGGTATATAGGACAAATCATGAGAAGTCCCTTTTGCATTCTTAAGATTAGGATTCTTTGTTTTTACATACATGAAGTACTTAACCTGTCCCACCTAGGTACTTCTGAAAATTAAAAGAGCAATATTTAGTGTCAGTAGCTGTTAACTGTAGACTGGACCTCTCTGCTTTTGTGTGCCCTTTTCCTTCTTTGGGAATGATGGTATGAACACAAGAATACAGTCAGTTTGCTCGTCTTGGGCAGTTGACTTGGAAGAGTTACAGCATTGAAGCAAGAGGTGTCATTTGGTCTCCTTCCTTGTAGAACTATGAAGGCGGTAACTGATCAACGAATGATAAAGGATTGAGGGGAAGGAGAGAAAAGAAAATTGTGATGAAGCAAGCAATTTCCCTTCTAAATAAGCTTTAGTAGAGAAAATACCTTCAAGCCAACAGTGTTGGGTTAGGGTCCCCAGGAGGTAAGGCTAGGGAAAAGATATTTTAGAAAGAAATCTACTGAAGAGAAGGACTTTGTTTTTTCTTGACCCTCCCCTTGGGGGAGGGATTACCAAGCATTATTGTGAATGCCTGGGTGGTGAACCTACTTCAGTAATTTTATAAAGAAAATCCATTGTTTTCCCTAGTGATAATCAATAAATCAGAAAGCAGATAGGGAAAAAATAATCAAAAGTCAATATGACAAGATTATTAAGACACTCCAAAGTGGTTTCAGTCTTTTACCTAATTATGTATAGGTGGGAACTTGACTTAACTACGTGCTAACCCACCCATTGTAGTCTTCCTGACAGTAGAGACCATGTTTCTATCCTGGCTATGGGACAGCTCTGTCAGTATAATAGGGCAGAAGTTCTAGGGCAGATGTGGCCGACCTAAGGGTTACAAATTCTTGGTATGATTTGGTTTTTGTGTGCATGTGTTCATACAGATGTGAACTATACCATTTGTATACTTCAGCAGACCTGGGAGCCCTGTTGAAAATAGGTAGGGCAGGCACTGGCAACTCCTTCCCAGATCACACCACTGACATAAAAGAGGAATCAAAACTCTAAGACTACTGACAAACACAGAAGGTACTGCATAGTCTAGTTGATTTGGAGGATTCTCCAGAAGTGTTCTTTTGGTGGAAAGGGGTAAGTGGGAGACTAAAATTGAGGTAGAAAAGGAGTGGTTTATATATCTGGAGAATCAAAACCATTGGAGAATTCAGGTCTGGCCTATAGTAATTCCTTTAAAATCAGTTTGCTTTCAGGCAATCAGATGGCACAGTGGGTAGAGCCCCAAAGTAAGGAGGACTTGAGTTCAAATGCAGTCTCAGATATTTAGTAGCTGTGTGACCGTAGGCAAGTCATTTAATCCCAATTGCCTCCCTCCCAAAATGAATAAATAAAATCAGTTTGCTTCTGTCCCATTTAGAGGGGGAAGATACCAACTCAACTCTAGGAACAGAGAGCCCAGGGTTTGAAAAGTGCGTTTATCCTTTTTAAAAAAAACTTTTATTGATACCTTCTGTCTTTTGACAATCATTTCCCACTTCAGGACACTTATTCTTAAAAAAAAAAAATCTTTGTACTTCATGTAACCCACTTGGCCAATTTGAGGAAGTGTGGTCCTAGGGAGAGACAGTTGGTGGGGTGGAGTCACTAGTTTGACCCTTAGGAGAAACTGTGCCTTGGCCCTCTGATGAGGAGGAAGGCTGTTGATCTTTGACCTCTTGGATACTGGTTTCTGAGGTTGGGCCAGTCTCTGACTTTCCCTCTAGAACATTTTGGGGTCCTCTGTCACCTTCAAAAGAACTAACAGTAACCTTGGGGACAGAAACTTTGCTTTCTGGAAAAAAACCCAGAGGTCTGGGAACTGAAAGGCCAGATGGCTGACCTTCAACCTCTTGGACACTGGTCTTTGAGATTAGGGCAGCCTCAGGCTTTTCCTCTTGAACATTTTGGGGTTCTCCACTTTCAAAAGAACTGACAGTGACCTCAGGGATAGAAATTTTGCTTTCTGAAAGAAGAAATCTGGGAACTGAAAGGTTAGATTGCATCTCTTGGACTGGTAGGGGGATTTCTGCTTCAGTTTCTTCTGAAGCCTGAGGGGCAGGTTTCATAGGCAGGGCTCCTGTCCTTTCCCTGGGATAGATTTCTGCCAGGACACTCTCGTGTTTATTTCCTCCTAGTTCCATGCCTTCCCAAGGGCATACCTCTGCTGTTATGCTCCCCATACTGCCCTGGCAAGGGACTTTGTTTTTGTCTGGCTGTAGGAAATCACCCCCTGGGTCTGTCCTCTCCCAAGGACAGGCTTCTTGGCTAAGTTTCTCTGTTTCAGAAATGTGTTCTTCAGTCTCTCTGGAGCTCCCTTTCCTAGATGTTTTTCCCTTCAGTCCTTGAAACTGTACATCTGTACCTTCTGCTCCTTTGCTCATCTCCCAGGGACAGATCTCTGTTTTCCCAGTGGGTTGAGGATCCTCTGCTTCGCTTGAACTCATCTTGCCCTCTATACCTTCAAATACCTGAGAACCAACTTTGGGTTCAGCAGTGTCATGAGGATCATCCCCCAGGTCTGTGCTCTCCCACAGATAGACTGTCTCTTGCTGGCGGATTAGCTTCCCTTGCTTTTTATGTGTAGTGACAGTCACATCTTGGGTGTCTGATTTTTTAGAGGGTTTTCTTTTTTCCTCTTGAGATTCTCTGCCATGATCCTGCCTCTCTGTCACTTTCCCAGTTGGTTCTTTACTCACTTCCCAAGAACAGATTTCTGCCACATTGCACCCTGGCACATCAACTTGTGGCTCAGTGGCTTCCCATGGACACACCTGAATCACCCTACTCCCAATACTGCCAAGGTTTTGGGAGCTGGCAGTGCCCTGAGTGTCTGCTTGGATGGACAGACCCTCTGAATCTGAATCCTCCCATGGACAGATGGATTCCCTTGCTGCACTGAGTGTGATTCCTTCTCTAGAAGGGTGGTGTTGAGTCTCTGCAGATATTCCCCCTTTCTCGAGCATTGCATGATCTTTCTTCAGGTATTCTTCATCTGTTTCCTGTCCCAGTCTCCCTTTCTCTGTTGCTTTGTCACTCACTTCCCAGGGACAGATCTCTGCTTTCTTGTTGGAAGCATCCTCTTCCACTTCCCAGGGACATACCTCAGCTACTTTGCTGTCAGATGACTGAGAGGTCACTGGGGCCTGAACTGAGTGCATGCGATCATCCCAAGGACAAATAGATTCCTGTTTTGCTACTTGTTTGGATGTTTTACCTCCCAACTCTCCAGAAATCCCCTTTTCTGTAGTTTTCCCTCCATCCTTGGATTCCCCATCCGTTTCCTGTCCCAGTTCCCTTTTCTGAGTTGCCTCTTCGTTTACCTCCCAGGGACAGATCTCTGCCTTTGCACTGGATAGAGCTGCCTCCACCTCCCATGGGCACACATCAGCTGTTCTGCTCCCTGAAGCGCTTAATACCTGGAAACCAGCTTTGAGTTGACCAGTGACTTGACTGCGTATTTGTAAGGAGGAGTCCCCTCCATCTGAGTTCTCCCAGGGACAAGTGGCCTCCCTCTCTGGGATTAGCCTCTCTGTCTTTTCCTGAGCAGGAACAGCTATTTCTTTCAGTCCTGATTTTCTTAACCCTTCTTCCGTATCCCCGTGGGAATCCTTAGCTACCTCAATTTCCAAGTCAGTTTTCTCTCCTATATCTGTTGGCTTCCAGGCTGTATCTACAGTGTCAGTAGTCATAGTCTGCACTTCCCATGGACAGACCTCAGCTGCCTTTTTCCCGGTACTCCCTGATACCTGGGACCTGACTGTAGCTTGGCCTGTTTTCTGAGCATCTGTCTTGAGAGAAGATATCTCCCAGGGGCAGACTACTTCCTGTATTTCAGTCAGCTCATCTAACTTTTTTGAAGCTATTGTAGTTGATTCTTTGGATTCCCCCTTGTTCTCTAGGCATTCCCCTTTATTCTGTTCCACTGCCCTTTTCTCTGCTTCACCTTCCTTCATCTCCAAGGGATAGATTTTCTCTTTGGTAGACTCTGTCTTACCTATACTTGGTTCAAGGGCTTCCCATGGACATATCTCTGCTGTCCTACTCCCCGTAAAGCCAGGCACTTTAGCAAGATCTGATTGTGGAGGAAGGGCCTCTGGGGCTTTGCCTTCCCAAGGACAGGCTGCGTCCCTTTCTTGTTTCTCAGCTTCTTTCCAGACAGAATCTCCAGCCTCTCCATAGCTCTCTTTTCCAGAGACTCGTTCCTTTTCTTGTACCAATTTGCCACCTGTCTCCTGGCCTAGTGTCCCTTTTTCAACTGTTTTATTCATCTCCCAGGGACATATCTCAGCTTTTCTGCTAGACAAATCCTCTTCCATTTCCCATGGACACACTTCAGCTACCTTGTTTCCCACACTCTCTGAGAACTCTGAAGTCACTGGAGTCTGAGTTGGGCTGGCTGAGGGACCCCTAAAATCTGTACTCTCCCATGGACAGAGAGATTCCCATTCACCCAGTTTCTTTTCATCTTTCCAAAGCATTGCTTTCCTGAAGATCTGTTTTTCTTCCAAGGAGTACCTGTATACCTCCTGGGGCAATTTTTCTTCATCTTTTGTTCCATCACTCACCTCCCAGGGACAAATCTCTGCCTTGGCACTATCTTGTTCATGACCTTCCACCTCAGTCACTTCCCATGGACATACCTCTGCCGCTCTTCTCCCTATGCTGCCTAGTACCTGGTGGCCGTTTGTGAGGCAGCTGTTGTGTTGAGGATCTGGTTGGGTTGCAGGGCCTCCTAGGTCAGTGCTTTCCCAAGGACAGACTGCCTCTCGGTCCTGCAGCTGCTGCTCAGGCTTTTTCTGATCAGTGACCATCATTCCTTTGGGTCCTGACTTTTCAGGAGTTCTCTTTTCCTCTTGGGATCTCTGTTCTTGATCTTGTCCAAAAGTTCCTTTACTTATGTGCCAGGATGAGGCCTTTGCCTTTAGGTTGTCTGGTTTATCAGTTTCTAGCTCAGGGGCCTCCCATGGACATATTTCAGCTGTCCTTCTATCTGTGCTGTCAGGCAGTTGAGGACAAGCTTTAACTGGATTCTCATGTCTTCCTCTTAGTTCTCTTTCTCTCCCAGGGGTTATCTCAATTGTCTCACCATCTCTGTTCTTGCTGAAAGGATCCTGTGTAGTCTGCCTTAGAGTGGGAACTTCCTTCCACTTTGCTTTCTCAGGCCCATGGGAAGGCCCCCTAGGCTTGCCCTCTTGTTCCTTGCTCCCCTCCTGGGAACAGCTAGCCAGCATTCTACTGGTGTGAGTGTTCTGCTGGTTCTGGATTGATTCCTCATCATCACAAGGGGCCAAAGCTGCTTGTTTGCTCACAGGTTTGGGCCGGCCTGCTCTTGCAGTTCTATTGGCTGACCCAGTACCCTCTTCAAAAGCCTTACTCTTCCCTACCTTTTCAGGACTGCCATTTTCTTTCTCCTTGTAGCTGCTCCGGGACTTGGTTAGAGCCTTGATGGCCAGTCCTAGGCTCCGCATGGAACCCTGTTGAATGGGAGTCTTGAGGCTTTGGGATTTGGGAAAGATCCTATGTCTTTCATCATCAGTCTCATTAACATCTCCCTCCGGGTGCTCTATTCCAGCCCCCTCACCTTCTGTAACCTCTCGCTTCTCCACTGCCACTGCCATAGAAAGGGCTCTAAACAGCCGGGCTCGCGCTGGGGGACGACTCTCCCCTCTGTCTGTCCCAGGAGCAGGCTCCTGGGTTGTATTTTCTGCCCTTACTGGTAGTTCGGCATTTTCCCAGGGACAAATATAGGTCAGTAAGGTGGGTTCTCGAGATGGGGCTGGCATTGGGGGTAGGGCAGGAGCTGGAGCCAAAGTTGATGTGGGGGAGAGTGTCTGTGAATCTCCTAAGCATGCCCCACCTAAAGCCAGGATGGGCGTGGAGATCTGATGCCTAATAGGCGAAGGTGGTGGCCACCTTCCTCCTGTCTCATGAAGCTTCCCAGAGGCATGGGAACTATCAACACTGCTGCTCTTGGCAGGTGATGGAGGAGGTGACAAGGAATCTCCTCGAGTCCGCTCTAGTCTCCTGGCTGATGGCCTTCTTGCTGGGCTCCCTGCCCCTGCCTTTCGCCTCTCCTCCCGCTCGAGTGCCAGCCTATAGCTCTCTTCCAGGTAGGCTTGGCTGGCCAAGAGCAGTGCCTTCTCCCTAGAGCCAGCTACTACACTGAGTGATTTCTGCAGAGAGGGAGGCTGTGCCCGGGGAAGCCTCTCTCCCACTGCCAGGTTGTGGGCACTGGCTGACCTGAAGCCAAGCAGGGAAGGCACTTCCATAGAGTCCCGGCTTCCTCCCCTTGAAGCCTTCTTTGCCAGCTTCCTCCGGAGAAGAGAATCAAGGAGTGGTGGGTCCTGCTCCCTTCGGTGGTCATAGGTGCTATGAGATTTGCGCAAAGTTGGTGATGGTCTCTCAGGTGTCTGAACCCCAGAACTGAGGAGACGCCTCCGAGAAGAACGAGGAAAGCTACCCCGACCCAGGGAGCTAGAGTCCCGACGGGCCACAGCCTCAGGGAACTCAGCCAGGCACCTCATAAAAGAGCGGCCCAATCCCCGGCGGGAGCTGCCTTTCTTCTTGGGCAGGTGTGGGTTGTTTACTGCCATCTTCTTGGTTTTATGAACCTCCAGCTGGGCATAGAGCTTCTTTAATTCATCCTGTATAACCAGGTAGAATAATTTAGTTAAAGATGAAATACAACACACAGGTGTACCCTGTCCCTTTTCTCCTCTCTCTAAATCAGAACTCCATTCAGCACCTGCCTTCATATAAGCGCTTAAATGGCAAAATCCTGCCTCCACTAAGCCAAATTTCTTCTAATTTTTGCTTGAAATTTCTTTCATAAAGCCTTACCTGGCTAACCCCCACTAACTTCTGATAGCTGTTTGACAGAAGGTCTATCCCAGTTTGAACTCAGCTCATACAATCATCATTCACCAGGCTGGTAACATAGCAGAAGGAACTCTTAACCCAGGAGTCTGGAAAGATGAGTCCTAGCCCTAGGTTTAGTGCCAATGACTGTGGCCTCAGGCAGTTTACTCCTAGATCTCAATTCCTCCCTCTTCAAAAAGAATAATAACTACCTTCTTGGGTAGGTTTAGGGGTCAGGGTAATTAATTTCATTGCAGATTGGTAGCCTTTAGCCTTAGGGAATTACCTGGGTTATTGTGAGAATGGCATAATAGATGTGAAAATACTTCGAACAAGATTTAATGGACTCATATTGTTATCAAATGGTCCCCATTTTAATGACACCCCAACTTCAATAACAATGACCTGTGTTGTTTGAGCAAAGAACTGGTTTAAACGAGCTAGTATAGCAATAGAAAGGATAAGACGTAAGATCTTGAAAAGAACTTGCTGTTGGATATAGGAGGGAGTGATGGAGGAATCATCCAGCAGCCAGACTTAACTTCAATGTGAGGCATATGTGCTTGGTACTTTTGCTGGGGGCATTGGGGTGAGGCCTAGCCACTAATGACTTTGTGTTGAGAGGAAATCCGGAGAGTAGGAAGTGCTTGGAGGGATAAGGTATTTGGGTGTAGAGCAGCAGGGAAAGGGAACCTGGGTGACTCAGTGGCTTACTATAGCCAGTTCTGAATAGCTAACGTCAAAGGGAGATAAAGAGAGCTGTACGCACCCGAATGTCTCCAGGGTCAAGGCTGCATTCACTCCAGCCAGAAGCAATGCTGCTGTTGAGGTAGGAGCCTGATCTTTGCAGGTCCAGCTCATCCTCATAGACCTCTGCTGCAATCTCCTCCCGGGGAGGGACCCCTGGGCTCAGGAACTATAGTTGATAGAATAGAAAGAAGAAGCTTTCCTTCCCCCCAGACTTCCTTCCCTGTTCTAGTGTCTTGCCTCCTCCCATATGTTCCCTTTGCCCCATTTTCCTTTGATCTTCAGGTGACCCTAGGAAGAGTCAAGCTATAGGCTTGAGTTGGGACCTTCTTAAGAGCAGTCTCTCCATTAGGAACAGTCTTATTTTTTCAGAGCCCACCTGAAATATCACCATCACACCTGACCCAAGGGTCATCAAGACTTCATAAATTTTTTCCCCGAAGTATTAGAAGGACATAGGGGTAGGGATTGTTTTCCCCTTCCATCAGAAGACTCCTTGTCTTCATACCACTTTCCTTATTTTAGGACGGGGCAGAAGGTTGGTGGGAGCCCAGTGGCTTCAACAGCACAAATATATCAACTCTGAGGTTGGGATGACTTCATTCTCTTAAATCCCCCAGGGAAAAAAATAAGAGAATGCCAGGAGGGAGGTAAGCAGGCTGGCACAATACCTTAGGGACAAAAAGCAGAGCCAGAGTCGTTGTGACTGTACCATGGGTGTGGATAAAGAAGAGAAGTAGGGTCCAGTCTGGGTGTAAGGAGGGGACCAAGATAAACCTGTGAATGGAGTGAGAACTTGGAGCTATAGAGATAAACAGACTATATATTTCCCCTCCCCTCCCAACCCACCCACCAGTGTTGCAGTGATTTTCTTGTCCTCCAACTCTGACAGCTGGGAAGCAACATATGGGGCATGGAAGTGCCCCATATTTTGCACATCTTACTACCAACTTTCCTTCAAAGCTTAACTTAAGTTCCATGTCTATGAAGCCTTCTAGACTATTCCAGAAGACTGGAATAAATGACCCATCCCTCCTAATTTGGCTTTCCCTTTGAATCACATTTAGTTTGTACTATTCGATACAGTACTTAATTGTATGTTCTTGTGTTGTTCATCATTATTTTATGTATATCCTCACCTCAAATAGAATTGAGGAAGTATTCTCACCTGGCTGCATGGAAGGCAGCAGAGACCAGAAGCTCATTGTGTAGAGCAATACCCATGTAGCGTGGCTCATGAAAGGCGGAGGGCACTGCCCGGGTGGCATAACAGAGGAAACTGCCCCAACAGAGGAGGAGCATCTCAGCTTGGAGGGAAAAAGAGTCAGAGGCTGGGACACACTTGTCAACAACTGTGATCAAAGTATCTAGTCCCCTTGTACAGAGGTGTATGTATGGGGGGGGGTGGAAAGGGGAGGGGAGAAACACTGAGGAGGATAAGATGGGGGACATTAAGGAGGAAAAAGACTGAGATGAGACTGACACTGAGGGAAGAAGGGGAAGTTGAAGGATTTGGAGAGGAGTTCACGCTGGGGATAGGAAGAGAGCATCTCACCCACAACCATGATGTAGTCCCAGCGATCATAGTGGCAGAGATAAAAGTGACGGCCAGCAGATGTGTGACCACGAATAACCAGGGGTGCATGCTGGGGCCCCCTTTCCAGAGTGCCCACGGTCCAGGCTGCCAGGAAACACAGAACCAGGAGTAAAAGAAGCCCAAGGCGCCTCAGCAGCCGACCACTGCTCAGGTGAGGCCCCCGCTGGGCTGTTCTAGACAAGAACAGTTGGAGTACTCTGTAGAGAAAGGAGGAGGTAGATTTAACAGTGATGGGAGAGGTCTGAGGGCAGAGGGGTAGATTATAGGATAATGGGGAGGGGCTTGAGGACCAAGAGGTGAATTATGTAGTGATGAAGCTTAGTGATGGAGTCAGAAAAACAGGATGATAGTTCTGGGGTCAACATATGAGAAATGCTCAACAAATGAGAAGTGCAAGAAATGAGTTGGGACCTGGGCTTGTGCTTTCTGATGAGTATAGGCACCAGAAGACTAGGTTGGGGGAGCTGGAGCTGGGGTGGTCTTTGCCCTCTGGCACTACCTGTATAGTTTGAGAGTGATGGTGCCATAGACAGTGACGAAGCCAAGTAGCCGCACCCACCGAAGAACTATGCATCGGAATATGCTTGGCTTAAAGTAGAGGATAAAGACCTGGGGCAGACAGGGTGGAGAGTCAGGATCGATGACAGCTATTGTTAACCCCTAGTCTGAGGGTTTTTTTCTCTTTATCTCACCCTTGGCAGTTCCATCCCTTTACAGTTTGGGACAGTCTAAAGGAATCCCCCCCATGATCGTTTTTAGCTACCTGGAGAAGGGGAGATTGGTTAGAACAAGGAACGCAGGGAGAAGCAGTATCCTAAGGAGGTGGTAAAGACTGTAGGAAAAGGAAAGGGACATGAATACCTAAGCAGTGAGGGAGAAGTGAGGGAAGAACCTAGGGGGCTAGAGTACCCAGGCCCTGACCATAAACTCACAGGGAAGTAGAGCAACAGAGATCCGAAGAGGATGGTCTCCAGTAATATGACCCCAGATGCTCGGATCGTCTGCAAGCCCCAGAGAAGAAGAAGGTTTCTGTGAGCGGGCATGGCACTTGGTGAGGGTGGATTGGGGCTCTCACTTTTACTTCAGCCAGTAGTATCCTCCCACCAAAATATTCTCAGCCTACACCCATGGCTCTGCTCCTGTCGTTAACCCCAGTGAGGTGATGAGTAGTTTGAGCACTGGCCTAAAGTTAAGGAAACCTGATTTTAAATCCTGCCCCAGACACTTCTAGCTGTGTGACCCTGGGCTGTGTGACTTAACTGATGCCTGCCTGTTTCCTTGACTGTATAAAATAGGGATAATAATCGCATCTACTTCACAGGGTTGTGAAAAATATTTGTAAAGCACTTGACACGTAATAGGTGCTTAATGCTTATACTCTTCCTTCCTACCCTCTTACTTCCCAGTCACACCTCTGGCCCATCCTTATTGTCATCAGCAGTCCTCTCCCCACAATTCCATTTTTTCCACCTCCAGTCCCAATCTCACCAAGTCAAAGCACTGGTAGCCTGTCCCCTAACTCCCTACTCTTCCCAGATTGGACAACACTGATCTCATCTGGATATGGGCCTATTCAAACAGCATGACTCACTGCTAGGGGGACCCAGAGAAAATGTGACTTGTTGGGAATATGGTGTTGGAAAAGGGGATTTTGATAAGGAAGAACTCAAGCTTGCCTTGCTTCTGCGGCAGTGGTAGGAAATCAACATACTGAGAAAGACGGCCAACATGCAGCAGGCTTGGCAAACCAACACAGCTGCTCTGAGCACCTGTGTCTCTTCCACCAAGCATGGCGTGGCATCCACACAGCTGGCACAGCCTTCTGGGCATGGATGGCACCGAAGCAATTGGCTGGAACTGCCTCGGAGAGCCCTGTACTGCCCCATGGGCTCTGCATTACTTTCACCTTCCCCTGTAAGAAAGGTTCCAAGAATGTGAAGGAGAGGTGCTGGGCATGAGTCCCCCACCTTCAGGGGCACCTCCACTTCCCCACTATCATGGGGCCACCCTATTTCCCCTTCCTTTCGGCAGGTAGTCGTCAATTCAATTCAGTAAATGTTTGTGAAGGGCCTACTATGTGCAAGGCACTGGAATTTTTTTTAATTTTTTAATTTAATAAAATTGTTATAAAAATTTCCATGGAGCTGTTTTAGACAACAGAAGTGGAGGAGAGTGCCTTAGAGCCCTGCTGATCTGTATGTGATTTGACCTGTAAAGATACACATGTTTTCTTATCCGGCCTTTTTGCCCTTTCCCAACCCCTCCTTTGGTTCCCACAGGAACTTCAGGCCCTTCCCCTTTTTCCTTCTCCCAGGATGTGATCCCAGCTTCTACTCCTTTCTCCCCCACAGTGCTTTCTCAATCAATCAATAAACATTTATTAAATGCCTACACCAGCCAAACTCCAGGTATACAAAAAGAGGTAAAAGACAATGCCTACCCTCAAAGAGCTTAAGTCCAATGCAGAAGACAACATGAAAACAAATCTACACAAAGAAAGTCATACACAGGATAAATAAGAAATAGTTAACAGTAGAATTTGAGGCTTCCAACAAAAAAAAAAGTGGGGGGGAGAAGTGGAAGAGTTTAGTTGGGACTTTTTGGAAGTCAGAATGGTCGTCAGTAGGCAAAACTGAGGAGGGAAAGTGTTCCAAGCATGGTTGAGATTAGGTGGCTCCAACCTGGGAAGAAAATACACCATTGGCAAGATCTGAGGTACCTACCCATAAGGAGATTGGGTCCATAGAAGCCTGGTCGGCAGCGGCAGACATAGCGGCCAAGGATGAAGCCATGACTCTTCAGGGGGACACACTGCAAAAAGAGTAAAGCTCTGCATTGGTACAGGAAGTGGAAATTTCCTGGTGTAGTCTTTTTTTCTCTAGGTAACTCCCCCACTTCCCCTGCCTCACCGCCACCACAACCACCACCACCATGATACACACACACACAGAGGAGTACCATCAAGATCCAACTGCTGTGTAGGGAATCCTTTTTGCCCCAGTCATACTTCCCCTTTCTTCCCCTGTATATCTTCTGTCCCTGCCTGTGACCTGAAGATTAGGAATCAGGGCAGTCGTTTGTCCTCCTTATAAAGGAAGCCTATGTCTCGTTTCAGTGGGTCCCTTTTGTTCTCTCCCCCCAAATCTAGCCCCCTTGGCACTGTAGTACCCTAGGCAGGAACCTAGGGCACTCTCCTCTACTTCTAGGGACCCCAAGGGGTAAATAACATCCTCTTTCTGGAGCCATATGGCTTCAGTGAAAGACCATACGCCCCATCAGAAGTGATGCCAGGAGAGCGAGAGGCCAAGGCCAGACTTTTGTTTCCCCTCCATTTCTCAGTCTGTCCAAAATGAGGAAGGACTGAGATCAAGTCTGATAGATGATCAAAGTTATCCCCAAATCTAAATCCTGATCTCCAACCTCTGTCCTGAGCTTTACTCTCATTTTCCACCTACCAAAAGTCAAGGAATAAATGCTGACTTCTCCTTCCTCAAAATGCTTACCTGTCCCTCTCTAACCCTTGCTCGTCTTTGACTCTTCCCTCTTTCTCACCTCCTATAATCATTCTGTTGCTAAGTCCTGTCTATTCTATTATCACACTATCATCTCGCTCTTCACCCTGCCCTAGTTCAGACTCATCATTTTGTTTTTTCTAAGCAACAGACATCATCTGCCGGCTTCCTTTCACCAGTTTATCCCCCTTCTAATTCAATTCAATTCAGTAAATGCTTGTGAAGGGCCTACTATGTACAAGGCACTGGAATTCTTTTTAATTTAAATTCAATTTATTATTAAATTGAATTTAAATGGAGGAATTGGAAGGATAGGTTTGGGAGGATGGACAGGAATTAGGAGTCCTTAGATGAGGAAATGTTCTCACCCAGCTGCATAGAAGGCATTTAGAATTTTCTGCTAGGGGATAAAACATGTAATCAGATAATAAATATGAGGCCATGTGAAGAGGAAGTAAACACTGACAACCAGGGGATTGGGAAAGGCTTCCCATGGCAACTGGCAAATGAGCCTTGAAGGAAGCTAAGTCTTCTAGGAGGTGGATGGAGAATGGAGCATATTCTAGATATGATGAAACAGCTTGTGTATGGCATAACAATAGGAGAATGCAAGTTCAGAGAACAGTTAGGAGGACAGTTTTTCTCAAGTATAGATTTTATTATTATAATAATATAATGATGATGATAATAGTGTATCATAGTACATAGGACCTTGGACATGGAATCAGGAAAGCCTGAGTTCAAATCCTGCTGAAGAGTCTTATTAGCCATCTGTCCCTAGACAAGTTACTTATCCTCTCTGTTCCTCAGTTTCATCCTCTGTAATGTATGGGGTAATACTAGCACCTACCTCCTAAGAGGGTATTTTGATTCTTAGATCCCTGACAGACATCCATATGGTGAACTGACTCCAAATCACTTTTCCACTTGTAGCTTACATTACTCCCCTTGTTTCTGTCGTAGTCAAACAGGACTGCTCACCATTTCTCCTTCTCATCTTGTCCTCTATGTTTTCTATGATCTTGCTCATAATGACCTTGTCTGGAATGTACCTTTTCCCTTGCCTTGAAATCACTTCTTTTCCTCAAGGATCGGTTCTATCATCTCCTTAATGAAAGCCCCCCTGATTTCCCCAAAAGGAAACAATCTTTTTCATATCAATATTCTCATTCTGTCTTGACTTCTATTTTTCACTTGCACATTCTGTATTGTCATTATTTGTGTCTTTCCCTCCATTAGATTGGGAACCTCTTGAGGGTATATTGCATATAATAGGTATCTTTTAAATTGAAGTTGGTAAAATAACGCAGCAGGATGGAACTGGGAGAGTCTTTACCCAACTTCCGACATTATCCCAAAAGAGAAATAAATGATAGGAGAGAAAAAGAGAAAAGAAAGATAAGGAAGAAATTGTATTCTCATTGGCTCAATGGGTAATGAAATCGAGGTCATAGTAAAAACTGTGTCCTTGTCTTAGCCGTTTGCTCTCCATAGAATTTGGCTGTTATCTATTCCTAAGGAGAGTTATCCAGTTGTCTCACATATTGGAGACTGCAAATGTCCCCCAGATATGGATGATTCAGAATCAGCCCATCCCCTTTCCTGAAGAAACCACTTGAATCACGCACCCAACCGATGAGTCAGATCATCTTTGTAAAGGAAGGGTAATTCCAAGTGTCCCCACCAAATGTATACCCACTCTAGTTAGCACATAACTCTGTAATGTCTTTGCTTTTCCAGAAAATAAAGTGTGTATGTATTTTGGAGCACTCACTCTTGGAGGAACACACTGTATGTGGGTACACATGCTTATCCCTATTGCATTTTAGAGACATCTCCATTGGAATGAAGACCTTGAGTTGACTTCTGTCCAAGGCAGATGTGAGATTTCCTAGAATCACGGATCACAGATTTTGAACCGGGAGAGAACTTAATCTGAACCCCACATTTTATAGATGAGGAAACTGAGGCCCAAAGAGGTTAAACAATTGGTTTGAGAGTCCCAAAGACAGAAAATGGCAAAGCTGGGATTTGAGCCCAGGTCTCCTGACTCTAAATCAATTATTCAACAAGCATTTATTAAGTACCAACTCTGTTCTGGGCACTGTTGTGATTGCAAAGGATATGAAGACAATTCACCCCTTCTTGGAATTAACACTCTTCCTCTATATCATGGTTATTCAGAATAAATGTGGGGTAGGTCTTTGGAATTCCTGGACTTCCTCTCTGGAGCGGCAATGGTGATCATCAATCATCACCTCAGCTCCACTCCATTACTCATAATGCCTCAGTATTGATGTCTGTAGCTGCCAATCTGTTCTTTTATCCTTTTCTCTGCATCTCTCTCTATAGTCTGTTTTTTGTCCCCCCAGTCACCAGGAAATGTCCCTGATAGGGAACAGACCCTAAATCATGGAGAGAGAGTATGCATCAAACACATGGGCAGCTTTAGGGGAAATAGTTGGGGACAGAGCACAAATGGGCTCCCTTGAAATCCTCTCCCCTGTTCCCCACTGGACACTCTGGTCCTATCACTATGGTCTCAGTTCAAACTGTGGGAGCAGAGATTTCAGCTTGTTTCTGCTGCTTCTGGTGGTGTAGGTGATGGGAAAAGGAAATGGGACATGAATTGAAATCCTGGGATAAGGAGTTCCCCCCACCACACACACACACACACATTCACCCACCCCAACCCCAATCTGTCCATACCTGGGTGCTATTGAGGTCACACTGGTGTGTATTGGAAAACCAGCCAGGGCCAGTGGCACATTGATCAATATCCACACTCTGAAGATCCACATCCATCTGCACCAACCCCCTGAAGCAGAAAGGGTGTGGAATAGGACACCTTCCTCCTGACCATGCTTCTGCAAGAGAGTCCCTTCCCTAGCAGGGACATAATTCTCCCCAAAGACGCTCTAGACCCCCTACCCCTACCTCTCCCTGAGCTTTTCTGATGCTTTGATGACTCTCTAAGGTCTCTGATGAGTTTGGAGATGGAAGGAGAATTTTGGCTGTGACAGAAATGAGCTGTAAGCTCCTCTTCCCAGGCCATGTCTAGGGAAAAGAAGGAATCTAAGTCTGGTGGAATTGGGCACCACCAATGGGAGGGGCCCAGTCTGGAGGACTGGGATTCTGTCAGGAAAGTATTTACACATTTATTCAACCACACACACACACACACACACACACACACACACACACACCATATTACCTTCCACCACTTCCTAAGTCAGGAATTGTCACAAAGAAGTGAGCATGAATTAGAGCACCCTCAGGTCCTACTGAGCTGTTCACACCCCAGTTCTTTGCTCTGGGCAAATAGGAGAGGGCTTGGCATAAAGGAGTCAGGTGCCTATTAGGTGGAGAGGCATTCTGCTTGGAGTGGAGCGGTAAAGTGGGACAGCTAACAACTAGAAAGGAAATGAACACCTGAAACAATCTCCTTGCCCTATGCAAGGCTGTGACCATGAAATCTTTGCCTTGCTTGTCCAGCTACTGTTTGAGTGCTCACATGTTTCAGGCTCTCTGCTTGATTTGTTGAACCTACTTAGGGGTTGTGACAGAACTGGAGAAGGATGGGGTGGGTCAGTTTTTAAGGGGTATCAAGTGCTCCATTGGTAAAGGTAGAGCGGATCTGATCATCCTCTTGGTCAGTGGGCACTGCACTGTGCAATAACATTGGGAACCAAAAGGATTTGGAAGCTGAGGCAACTTCCAGAAAAAATAGGCCTCCTAGAACTTGACTGGCCTTAGGAAGGTCCTCTCTCAGAGTTGTAGTGGTCAAGAAACAACTTCTGCACTAGCTCCCCATGTAGCTTGGAAGTTAGGGCTGTCATTATTTTCCTCCTTTCCTCTCATCTTCCTTACAATAGAAAAGTGCTCACCTGATTGCACAGACATCTCTACACTAAAGGCAAGTGGACATACATCTGTATATACACACTTATATACACATAAACATATGGACAACTAAACATACTTGTACATGCCTGCAACCAAACCTGTGCAAATATAGCTATATTCGTGTACAAATCCAAGCATGAATACATATGCACATAAATATTTGTGGATTGCTATGCAAATATGTAGGCCAGCATGAGTAGGTAGACAAGTTATACATATAGACAAAAATGCATCCTATATTCCTCTATCTACATCCACATAGATTTTCAAAGTATATTCATATACACACCAGTATGCACACCTATATTATGTATATATTTTACATATATGTATACATTTTACTTGTAGAAATAGCATACATGTGCATATACATATATACATGTTATTTATACACAAGTGAACACGTAAAAACATACTCACCTGACCTCAGGACTGAGATCGGGCTTGAGCCCATAGAACGTGGTTGAAAGCTCAATTAGCCATCCAGGTCGGAGTTGACCCCCTTGACACTCCAGAAAGGGGGGTGAGAGACGAACATGGCTTGTGTCACCTACGTACCCATCACCCCGTGGCCATTTTGGGCTGTCTAGGCTGCCCAGGTCATTGCTAAGTACCCGCTTTCTTAGACCCATTGTGACCCCAACACTAGCTGGTTTTGCATCCTGGACTCTGGCCATTGACAGATCCTGCAAGAGTGTCTCCTCCCCTGTCCTGGTGGCTCGAAGTACCAGCTGAGGCAAGGTAGCACCAGGGGCAGGATTGAAAGTCAATGATGCCCTGTATGCCTTTGGGTCACCCTCAGCCACACTTCGTACCAATGCTTGGTACCATTCTATGTCCTCTTCCACGCTGGACTCTCGGATGTCATTGGCCTGGAGCAACATGTTAAGGAAATTTGCCGCCTGTGTCAAGGTACCTGCAGCTCCCTGAAGGATTTGGGGGAGTCCCAGGCTCCCCCCGGCTCCTTGTGCCTCATAGCGCCTGCTGCAGTTGGTTCCAGCCAGTTTCTGGGCATCCCCAGAGTAAAGGAAAGCTAAAGCTGCCTCTGCCCCTTCTGGAGGTGCCCAAGTGGGTACATCTCCTAGTTTGTCTTGGGAAGCCAGGAGAGGCAGAGATCTAGAGTCTCGGGGACCACCCAGGGCCCAGTCACAGAAGAAACACCAGCTCAGTAGCCCCCAAATGCCAGGGGCCATCACCTGTGCTCTGATGCTTACCCTCATGCCAACTGCAATGGATTGCCCAACCTCTGAGAGACTTCAGTATCCAGACCACCTGAGGAGGTGGACAGTTCAGGAAACTCTGGGAAGAGGCTGGCTGCAACCTAGAGAGATTATTGTCTTCATGCGTACTGAAAATATGCCTTTCCCTTTTGCTCTCCCTGCCTCTATCTCTCTCAGGCTCGATCTATCTTAGCTGTTTTCCCTTTCTCTTTAACCAACGTCACAGGCTGATTCCTGGATGTAGGCAAAGGGGCCCTGCCTCTTCTCGCTCTCCAAGCACCCCCCCCAACTCAGATAGACTTAATCCTGACATAACATCATCCCCCCAATTCAGCCTACCCCCCTATCCCAACATCTGCTCCAAATACAGATAGACACAGATGGGATGGAGGGATGGAAGGGAAAAGAGATAGAAGGAGAATAGTCTGGAATTCTCTCTCTCTCTCTCTCTCTCTTTCCCTTCTCCCTCCTTCCCTCCTCCCCTCCTCTCTGTCTCTCTCTCTCCCTCCTCTCTCTCTCCCTCCCTCCCTCCTCTCTCTCTCCCTCCCTCCCTCTTTTGCTCCATTAGGAGAGATGGGCAAATCAGGGATGGGGAGCCATAGCAACCGTGGGTGAGCTGGTGCCCCCCCCTTCCCACACCTATGCTCTACTGAGCCTTGTGGCAGGAATTGTATCAGGCTTGATGCACAGCCAGGTTGTGACCTCAGGCAAGCCACTCTTTCCTCTTCCCTCCCCTAAATTTGGAGATAGATGGGGATGGGGTGGGGTTGGGGAAAGGTTGGAATTACTTCTGTAACCAGGGATCACAGCGGTAATAATCACATAGCTAAACAGTATTTTAAGGTTTGCAAAGCTTGCTTTATCACAACCTTATAAAGCAGGTACTGGAAATATCTCTGCCCTCATTTGCTGGAAATCATCTGTTGTATCCAAACAAAATGCACTAATACACTTGTTAGAATGCACAGATATCTTCATTTTACAAATGTGGACACTGTGACTCAGAAAGGTTAAATCATGAGCCGAATGTCACCCAGCCAGGAAGAAGCATTTGAATCATAGTTTAAGCCTCACTCTTGACTCTCTCCACTGCAACACACCATAATGAGAACAGAACTAGGAGGAATCTTCTAAATATCTTGGCTTTATGAAGGAAGAAACTTAGGCCCAGAGATGAGATTTGCCCAAAGCCATGCAACAGTTGGATAGCAACACTGATTCTAAAATCCAGGTGTCTTAATGTTTTTTCTACTCTACCACAAATTGAAGCCACTGCAGCAAACGATTAATTATAATAATGATGTCATAATGAGGTAGCTAAGAGAGACATAAAAGGATCTTTTCATGGTTTTAGAAGTTAGAATGTAAGTTTCTTAAGACCAGGGACTGTTCCCTCCCTCTCTCCCTTCCTTGCTTCCTTCCTTTTTAGCATTTAGTAGGCACTTAATAACTGCCATCTGTCAATCAACTGATTTTAAGTTCATATTCTCCCTCTCCTTCTTTCTTTGTGAGTTTTTATCTTGTGATGCTAATCTTCCTCAAGTGAGGAGAGGGTCCTGAACATCAGCTCCCCATTTGCCATACTGGAGTCAGTGTGTGTATCTCTGCGTCACAGATGCCTGAGACAAGCACTTGAGGCTGGGACAGCAGGGTCCCTGTGGGAGGCTCCCCACAACAAAGCCCTTGCCTTCCCTTTCACTTCTCCAGTGACCTTTTCTATCACCGAGGACTTCCCTCTACTTTCCTCCCCCATATTTATATTTCACTTTGAAAGAGGTGAGAGTTGTCTCCTTCTTCTGCCTTCACTGAATCTTTTTTCTTGGTCTTTCCTCAATCCATCTTGCTCCTGAGTTAGTCAGAAGGGAAGAAAGAAGGGGACAATTTGAATGGCCCTCAGCCCCGCACAACAAACGTCAGTTTCCCTCAGTGTGCCCTATATTTGCTGCTAATTCAGCCTAAGCAGTGGTACAAACAGCATAGAAAGAATGGAGATAGAACCTACAGAGGCAATACAGTACAACGGATTGAGCTTGTATTTGAAGCCTAAAGATCTGGGTTTGAATTCCTCTTACTAGCTGTGTGTTCGTAAGCACGTCCCTTAACCTCTTGGAGCCTCTACATCTTCCACTGCAAAAAATGAGGGTGATGTTTTCACTATTTGCTTCTGTATCTTTCCTATTACAAAAAAATAGCTTCTATAATTTGGTGTATATGGGTTTGGTGTATATGGGTCTTTTTTTGTCACTGCTCCTTGGGCATATGCCTAGCAGTAAAATCTGCTTTAACTCCTTCATTTTACAGACAAAAAAAGCTGAGGCTCAGAAAACTGAGGTGATATGCCCAAGGTCACACAGAAACAGGATCTTGACTAGGTATCTTGACTCATAGAGACCTCAGTTACTTTCTGGCATTTCTTAAAGACAATTCACCATCCTCATCCACTCTTGGGGACTGGGGTGCTGAACAACTTGGGTCTTTCCATTCCTGGACCTAATCACTGAGTTCTTTGGTACAACAAATATGAAGTGTGTGTGTTGTGTGTGTGTGTGTGTGTGTGTGTGTGTACCTGATCTTATGGAGCCTGGAAAATGTCCTGGGTTCAGGGGGATAGAGATGTACATTGGCCCCTTTCTGTGGAAATGTGCCCTTGCTAACGGATATATGTAACCTAGCAACTCTTGGTTGGCACTTTCATCTTTACAAAGGGATTACCTTGAGCCAGGTAGATAGGTCTCCTCAGCAGAGGAGGAACAGTTCATTTTGGGGCTTTGCCTCTTCTCCCATGTATTCCCATGAGGAGAAAAAGGGAATGGTGGAGATAAGTGTCGGGAAAGAACCTGTTAAGATAACGGTAACAAATCCTGAAGAAGCTAGTGGGAGCCCTAGTGAGAGGTATCTTTTCTTTGTGAAAAGCAGGACCAACCTGGAATGGGATCACCCTCACAAGGAGGCCCCTTTCTTGGAAGGAATGGAAAGCATCAAGATTCCAGTGGCATTTGGTGAGTTATTGCCAGCCCCTGAAAACCCAGGGGAGAGAATATAAATCTTATGCCAGAGTGTACTCCTATCTGTAGCAGGTGTCTACAGTGACGATCCTGTGGGATTTTGGAATGTGGAGATGGATATGTTGCTCCTGAATGTAGGCCTAATTCCAATAGGATGGGCCATGGTTTCCAATGCATACAAAGTAATTTCAAGAGGAAGAGTGCTGATTCCTTAAAGAAGAGGATAAGAATCAAGGAAGACAGGTATAGAAGATAGTACCAGAACTGTGCTTTGAAGAAAAGTAGGAAATCACTATAGCAAATAGAGCACTATAGAGGACATACAAAAAGATGGGAAGATCTGCCACACACCTCCATTCACCCACCTATTCACCACCTTGCCCCAAAGACCGTAGGGTCTAGAAACAGAGCAGAAGACATTCCATCTAGCAATCTAAGTGTTCATCAGGTTTGAAGCGCAATTGAGGAAGCAGATAGTCATAGATACAGAAAAGCAGTCAATCAAGGAAAGCAGTAACTTTGTGGAACGGGAACTCTGCCCCTGCCCCATCATTCACCCCCATTCTGGCAGAAGAAAAGAGGATTAGCGATGGAGAAAAACAGGCTCAGGCAATCTAGGAAAGCAAATACCCAGAAGGCATGCTGTCCCCAAGGGGAGTTCTATGGGGGATCTGCAAAGAGAAAAAGGACTTTCTAGGTCCTTCAGTACCAGGAGTTATGAGGTGGCTTTGCCATACCTGTATTTTGTAAGTGTACCTCACTATTATTGTATTAAAATTTTGAGCCCACTCCTCCCATGGATGGTATCTATGTGGAATTGTGGGAGGATACACCCCAGGTTTGTGGGGAGAATGTTTTGTAGCCATTGTTTTTCACTGTGCCATCTTAGTAAATGCCTTTGGTAAAGGCAAATCATGTCTATTGACCGATTGTTCATGGGAAGTACACTAAAGGGGGCTTGTGATATTAGGCTTGCAAACCCATAGCGTTACCTCCTAAAATTGTAGGTAGCAGCTGTCTGACGGGGCTTCACATTTCAAATGAGAGTACAGGTTGTAGAAGTATCCCAGTAAGATTTCTACAATTCTTTTTATTTATTTACTTGCACCACATAATATTTGTAGCCATAGTGTTGATTGCCTATATAATATAAATATAAATTTCCTAGATATGAGGTGACAGTAAGTTATAAAGATTTATTTTTCATAACCTCTAGATAATATTGAATCAAGACCAGAGTTATGCTGGAGCCAATTCAGACCAGCTTATGAGTGCTAATTGTTCAAATATGTGTGAGCATTTATACCCTGGAAATCACCAAATGTAAACTTCAGACCTTGATTTATTATTTTGTTGTCTAGACTTAAGAAAGTGATGGAGAAAATATTAATAATGCAAATCAAACTTTAAAATGTATTGTGCATTTTGGAGAGCTGGTTATTAAACATTTTACCAGCACATTCTCTGATCAGGACCCATACCTGGTTTCCTTATGAGAAGCTAAGTAAGCATCAGGCAATGGAAGAGAAAGGTAGGCTATACACTGTATGGTAGGAATATTGCAATAAGAATATTGCAGGAATATTGTAGGGGATACTCTAGCCTTTGGGAAAGCCCCCACAGGTGACTGGTTGGACACACTCTGAGGGAACCACTTCAGTGGCAAGTTGTTTAGAGCACTTTCTGATGGCTAAATTATATATTCTACTCTTGTTAGTTAACTCACAAAAATGTAGATTTAGAGCTGGAAGGAACCTTGGAAATAATCTAGCTCAAAACCCTGGTCATTTTACAGATGAAGAAACTGAGGTTTAGTGAGGTTATATGTTTGAACAAAGGTCAAATCCACCAAAGTAGGATTTGAACTGAAGTGGGTCCTTGGACTCTGTACCTATTCATTTTGCCATTGTCCCACATTACCTCTGTAAATCACAAAAAAGCAGGACATGGGCCAACTATAGGCTATCATTGCTACTGAAGCCCCCAAATGTCACTTGGGGGACACCCATTAAATGCCCACTAAATTCTCCCCAATGTCAGTGTACTTTTTAGTGTGCTTTTTGGAATTTTATGGTCTCAAAAGTCCCTGAAAGCTCTTGACAGTCTGTGGGTCTTATAAACCACATATAAGCAAGTTGTACAGAAACATAGAAAAATATTTGTAATTAAAAATATTTTTTTTAGGTCTATAATATTTTTTTCCTGGTCATCAACTAAGAAGGACACCAAAGATTTGGATGCAGATTCTCTGCTGTCTCCTGAAAGGGAATTTTTGTTTGCTGTGCACTGAATAGACTAAAAACTTGGATTTAATTCTGGTTTTTATTACTTTCTACATGCGTGGACCTTGGCAACCTCTCTGAACCTCTGTTTTAGCATCTGTAAATGTAAAAGGGTTAGACTAGTTCTCTTCCAGCTCTAAATATATTATATGATCTCATGAAGTTCCTTGTTTCTCTTCATGACTAATGACAGCCAGTAGACAGCAGAGGGAGCTGCTCCGTCAAGACTCACTTTATCACTCATCGAATATGGAATCTAGTATCCCCGGAGCAAGGGAAGACAGTTGGACAGGGAGTCATCTGGGAACCAGGAATTCTGAGTTCTCCGCAGGTTTCCTTAGATGTTATGGGAAAGAACTTTCATGAAGGTCTTCTCTTTTCATGTAAGGAGATGATTCCTGGTTTGAGTGAATGGGGTGGCTTAAACAAGGAAGGAACTTATTCGGAATTCTTTCCCACTGGGTCACAATGATCTACTTGCAGCAAGTGAAGGTTATGGATTTCCTTAATTTTACTTCCTCTACACCTTGTCCCAAGAATCATCTCAGTGCAGAGAATATGAAGGCTGGAAAAGCTGGATTTAAAATTCTGTCTGTGATATTAGGTATGTAGCCATGATCAAGTTACTTAACTTTTCAGTGTATTTTGGCAGCTATAAGTTGAAGTTCATATGTCTATTTGTATTGAAGAAAGAAAAGGAATTTCCATTACAGGAGTTTCCACATTGATGCAATTGCAGAAAGTGTGTGTGTGTGTGTGTGTGTGTGTGTGTGTGTGTGTGAAAGGCCCCACAAATTATTTATTCTTGTAGCCTCTTACTCCCCAGGCTCCTTTTCTTCCAGCATGGAATTGGTCTAGCCTGGGAAAACTGTTTGAATTACCAGGAAAGAGAGTTAGGAGTTGCCAATAGTGGTGATTTGAGAAGGTGAGAGGCACAGGATTGGATTTATCATCCTTACCATCAGGATCAATCTTGTCTTTCCTGCAGTAATTTATATAGCACTTTACAGTTATAAATGGGCACAGCCCTGGATGTGTGCCAAATAGTTTTTCCATATGAGAAAACTGAAACCCAGAGAGACTGAGAGACATGCCCCAGGACACAGACGTAAATGGTGAGCCATTACTGCAGACCAGGTCTTCTGGTTGAGCTCAGCCTTCCTTCCTTTACACCTGGATGCCTCAATCTCCTTTCCTGCAATAGATTTTACCTGCCCGGCCACTATCTCCAATCCTATTTGAGAAGCTCAAATGGCACAGGGCTCTGCACAGTAATCTCCTGCAGTGACAAGCCTTATGAGCTGTGGAAGATTACCAGCTATTCCAGGTCACAAGCAAGATATAGGATGTGCAGGAGGGGAGGGAGGGATGCAGAGTGAGGGGAGAATAACACAAAGCCGCCCTGGAACCCAGAAGGCATTGTGAGACAGTAGAAAAAGCTCTGGGATTCAGGGATTTGAGCCCAATTCTCGCCTCTCATGCCGATCAAATTTCTCATAATTCCACGGGTCTCAGTTTCCTCGTCTGTGAAATGAGGTGGTTGGACTAGATCTGAGGTCCCTTCCAGAGGCTGGTCTACAGACCTGGCCAAGTTAGGTCGAAGAACGACACTTTTGATCCTTTCTTTGACTTTGCCTTTTTTTTTTTTTTGGTGTGGGGGGAATGGAAAGTTCCAGTTTTCCCAGGGCTGAGGAAAGAGAGGCTGGAAGGGGGAGAGAGGAGAGAGGAAGGAGGGGAGAGGGAAAGTGGAAAGAGAAGAAAGAGAAATGAGGAGGGAGAGTGGGAAAGGAAAGGAGAGAAAAGGGCAGGGGGGGAGAGGAGAGGGAAGAGGAGAGAGAAAGTAAGAATATTGATGGGAAAGAATGAAGTATGTTGGCTTCGAAGACCGCGTGCGAACGAAGAAGCACGGAGTTTTTAGTCAAGAGGAGGGTGGAAGGAAAAATGAGTGACGTTAAGGCGCGGGGCAGTTCACAAACATGTGCCCCAAATCCTGACACTGCCACAGACCCAGCCCCGGCAAAAGAGGAAGTTGCGTCTGAGCGAGGGGGAGGAGAGCAGGGAAGAGGGCGGGGCTTGGTTACTCACGGAAGTGACGTTGGACTGGGGCGGGGGGCAGCTTACGGCGGCGGCGCGCGGCTGGGCTGGCGCCGGGCTCCCCCGCCTGCGCCTCCCCCTCCTCCCCCGAGCCCCCGCCCCCTCCCTCCCTTTTGCTGCCTCCTCCTCCTCCTCCTCCCTCTTCTCCGCCCCCGCCTCCTCCTCCTCCTCCTCGCCGCCGCCGCCGCCGCGCTCCATGAAGCGGAGGCCGCAGCGGCCGTTGGCGCTGTCGCTCCCGCTCCCGGGGCCGCGGCGGGCGGGGCTCCGGCGGGGCCCAGCCTAGTCCCCAGCGGTCCCTCGCTCCGCGCCTCGCTCCCGCCTTCTCCGATGCAGGGGGCCGAGCTCCGGGACGGCGAGGCGGCGGCGGCGGCAGCGGCGGCCTCGTACCGCGTCCTGAGCCGCCTGCTGGGCTACGGAGAAGCGGCCTCGGAGCCGGCCCCGCCGCCGCTACCGCCGCCGGCCCCGGGCCATGGACCACATCCGCCGCCCCCGGCCCACAGCCCGCTCCCGCCGCCGCCCTTCCTGCCGAGGCCGGGACCCCGGAATTCCCGGCCGCCGCAGCTGATGGTGTTCCGCAACGTAGGGCGGCCGCCCGAGGAGGAGGAGGCGGCGGCGGAGGGAACTGGGCCGGGGCCCTCGGAGCTGCTGTGCCCCCGGCACCGTTGCACCCTGGACCCCAAGGCCCTGCCGCCGGGGCTGGGGTTGGGGCTGGGCCTGGGGCTGGGGTTGGAGCGGGGCTGGGGCCCGGCGGCGGCGGCCGCGGCGGCCGCGGGGCTGGAGGCCCACCTGGCCGCTCTAGGGCTGGGGCCGGCCAGCAAGGTCCCGGGGCCCGCCGGGGGCAGCTGTCCGTGCGCCCCGCAGCCGCCCGCGCCGCAGCCCCCACCGCCCGCCGCGGCCCCGCAGGCCGGAGAGGACCCCACGGAGACGAGCGACGCGCTGCTAGTGCTGGAGGCGCTGGAATCGGAGGCCGAGAGCCTGGAGACCAACAGCTGCTCGGAGGAGGAGCTCAGCAGCCCGGGCCGGGGGGCGGGCGGAGGAGGAGGAGGCGGCGGCCGATCGGTGTCCCTGCAGCCCCTGGCCCCGGAGCTGCCGCCCGCGCCCTTCCCGCTGCAGGACCTGGTGCCCCCGGGGCGGCCCTCCCGAGTGGAGCCCCCGCAGCAGCAGCCCTCGGCGCCCCTGCGGCCGCCCCTGGGCACCTCCCGCAAGGGCTCGCTCAGAATCCGCCTCAGTCGGCTCTTCCGCACGAAGAGCTGTAACGGGGCCTCCGCCAACGGGGATGCGGCCGGCAAGAGGCCTCCGGGGGAGCTGGCTGCCTCCTCTGTGAGTCTCACCGACGTGGGAGGCCCCAGGGCCCGGGAGCCAGAGGCGGGGAGGTGAGCCTGCTGGCGGCGAAGGGGTGGGGGGCGCTGGTTGTCAGATACTGCCCTTGTCCCGCATACTCTTATCCGCTCCCCCTTTTCTCCCTTCTCTTCCTTTTCTCTCCCCCTTGTCTTCCTCCTCTCCCTTCTCTTCCCTCCCCTCCTCTCTCTTCCTCCTTTCCCCCCTCTTTCTTCCCCCCTTTTCTGTTCCTCTCTAAAACCTCTCTTCTCCCCCCTCTCGCTCTTTCTCTTCCCCGTCATGCTCCTTTCCCCCATTCTTCCCTTCTCTCCTTCCCTACATCTTTCCTTATTCTTCCCCTTGTCCCTTTCTTTTTCCTTTCTCCCCTTCTCCTTCCCCTAATAGGATCTTCTTGAGTTTCCAGGGACCAGATTAAAATGAATAAGACTGGAGGAATGGCACCTCCCCTTACTCTTCGAGGACTTAGTGAATTACAACAACTGGTAGAGGAGTAGGTTCCGAAGTCTCTCCCCCACACTTAAGAATTCTCAGTTAACCTGACCTGGGTGCAGGTCTCTTGAACATAGGCTGATATGACCTGTTATTGGTCTTCAGTTTCTGTATAGTGCTTTCCATCCTTCTCCTCTGACTTCATGAGTAGCTTCTCTGGATGTGTGGTCTTTTGCGATTAGCATTCAGATATTTCTCCCATTTCTTCAGAGGTATTTCCTAGTGTACTCTAGAGTTCAGTTCCTTGGCTAATAGGGTCATAAGGCAGAGCAGTTTGAGTCCTCTTGAAACCAGGAAACTAGGCCAGAACTTTAGTTTTGGAAACTTAAGTTCCCCAAGTATATTATAAGGGATCCATGCTGTGTATTGCCAATCTAATTGTGGGCCAGTTGGTGAAAATTCTGGTTTACAAAAGGACTTTAATTTCCTTCATTTCTGAATGGAGGTGGAATTTTCTGTTAAAGATGTGACTAACAACATCAGAACTGTACTGCTGATTTAGAAGATTGGATAACTGGTTTCTATGTAGTGGCATTTCAGCTTCTATGGTGAAGACTGCTGTTACGGTTTCACTTCCTGGGTGTTACACACAGACACACACACACAGACACACACACACAGACACACACACACACACACACACACCCCTATGAGTGACATATTCCTGAAGAAGTCCCCACTGTACTGGCATAAGCCAGGGCCATATGGCGGTACCTAGAAGTGAAGAAGGTGGGATCGGATCGAGTCAATAGGTGGTGGTCTGAGCAGGCACCTGTATTTCACTGTTTGGTATTGTCTTCATTTTGCTGAAGATAGGAATGTAAGGTTGATTTGACTTTGCTGCTACTTTTGAACAGCCTTGTTCTTTTCCCCTTGGCGATCAGGTTGTACTTGTTTCTAAAAGCTGTCGGTGCATTTTCCCCCTTTAGTTGGGTGAATGTTTACCCCTTAAGTATCTTTCATGGATTGATGATGAGAATTGAGGTCTTCCAAGAGCGGCTGCTGAAACAGCTTTTTGTGGTGGGTTGTGCACTTGGAGCTCTACTTAGTAGTGAAGATTAAATTGTCATCTGTGGTAGGGGTGGTGAGAAAGTCAAGCCAAATGTAATGACATAAGATAATTTGCTAATGTCCTTGTGGTTTTTGTATTTCCTTTGTTCTTGATTGACCATGACTTGGGTCTGTGATTCCAGAATCTCCAAATATGAGGTGTGGCATGAAATTAGCTGCAACATCCAACAGATTTGAGGGTAGAACATGCTCATATTGTTACATGGCTTTTGCCTTTGGTAGCAGAATTTAATGACCTTTGGGTGTTCTGGCTCCAACTCTCACAGTGAGCATAATGAAGATTTCTGCCACAAGGCAAATTGCTCAGCAAAGAGACTTATTTCAGGACACTGGAGAATTACGGTTTTTGGTCCAGGGACTTTGTGACAAAGGTAGTAAGGTAGTTGCTGATTGTGAACACGTCCAATGTTATGCATTGGCCATTTGGTGAAAGTGCTGAATTGGTTGTCTGGATTTAAGATGCCTGTTTGGATTCCAATATCAGTTTGGTAACCTTCAGCAAGTTCCTACCTCCTTTGTTTGCCCCATTTCCCATCTCTAAAATGAGAGACTAATCTCAGTCCCAACATCTTGTGCTGTTTGGAAGAAAAGCTAAGGATATAATTGCAGTAGAAGTTAAGTCCTTTTTAAGTGCTTGGCTGTGGTGCTACTTGTCATATTTCCCATAGCTTATGATGTGCCAGTCTTGCTGGCAGCCTCACAGCTGTGAGAGACTTGTTAAAAGTCTGTTCCTGGTAGCTATGATTTCTATAGATCTTATTAGCCCAGCTCCCAATACAGCCTTGCTAGGGGAAGGGGGAAGTAAGTAAGATTATGGTTCTTTTAATCAGTGAGACCTGGTAGAGGTCAAACACCTGAACCTCTAGCCAAACGGTAGATCCCTATTTGATGGCTGTAATTAATTATGGGCCTATACTTTCATTGGGACATAGTTTGACTTTTTTATTAACCTCTGAGTATGTTTGCTACTATCTCTTCGTTCTCCAATCTTTCCACTCCTTCACCTCTTACTTCTCTGATAGGAATTTACTCTAATGCCGCTACCACAAGCTATTTCACCTGGCTTAGCACTTCTTTCCTGGCACTAAGCAACAATTATAGTTCTTTTTAAATGCCTTCAAAATTGCTGCATGGTTTTACCCCCTTGCATTCTGAGACCTTTGTGTTTAGGATCAGTATCTGTTTAGTGAACACAGAAGTGAAGAAAGAAATGGACCCCACTAGTTAATCAAATTTCATTCCAAGGAATCAGGCTAGGATTTATAACACAAATATTGAAATGGGAACAGCAAAACTACCACATATGGCCTAAGTCTGGATAGAGCATTGTTTTGGAAAAAACAGAGAAATACCCTAATCCATTTTAAATGTGTTGAAATGGTTGCCCTTTGGATTTGGAAGAAAGAGGGTGGCATCACTTAATATCCTATTTGCCTGGGCCTGTACTTCTCTGGCCTTCCTAAATTGCCTTCCAGATACAAACACATTTGGAATTTGGTGCCATGTGTTCCTGTACATTCTTCTAGGCAGAATTCCTTTAGGAACTAGTTGATACTATTTTTAACAGTCTTCATAATCATGGAATTGAGGTGGAGGGTGGGTAGAGACAGTATAATTATGGTACTTTTCTTTTTATGTGTGTTTGAGGAAAAGATGCTAATCTGTCTTGGTACCAATTTGGGGTCTTGCTGTCATGAAGAGATCTGAAAATTTATGAAACCTTCATGTTTCCTTGTAGTAGTCATTGTTCAAGAGTTGTTTCTGAATAATTTGAAATAATTTGATTCTTCATCTGCAAAAGTTATCATTTTGGTTCTGTCATCCTGTTGATCTTGTCATTTTCTGTCCTCTCCATTATGGTTATCATCCCCTCATTTATAATAGAGCTTGATATATGACTTTAGTAAGTTCTCTCCATGTATAAGTCTTTAAGCTTTTCACACCCAGAAATGACACACTATTACTTTTAAGATTCTAAATGTTGACCCTTTCCATTTGATTTTCTTTGAAAGTTCCATCATTGGGTGCCTGGAATTGGTTTATCAGAATAATTTTTGACTCTGACCTTGCTGCATAGAGGCCTTTGTATTGGAATTGAAAATGAACCTCAGGATTTTTGTGCCTTTTTGTATGGTTTTTCTCTCTTTACACTCATTACTTATTAAGCGACCAAGATACGCCTGGGCTATAAAGCTTGGGGGTTGGTATATGACAACTTAGCTTGATTATTTATGTGTGTAGTTAAGTTCTTTTTTTTTTTATTGTTACAAACTTGACAAGTGTAAATAAACACAAACATTCCATGTATGTGAACAGGAAAAAAAAGAGGATTGTATATAAAACTGTGAGTCTCTTACACATACAACTTTTTAAAAAGTATATATTAAATTTAATTCAGTGATGCCCAGACTGCCCCATGTGTGTCTCCTGGCTCCAAATTTCTTTCTTCTCCATGGATACCTTCCCACCCACCCCCAATCCCTTTCACTATTATGGATTGTCTTCCCCATGTTTTAGAATCCCCTTTCATTAGAATAGTTGCTTGAGGTCAGGGACTTTCTTTTTCCTTGTATTTGTATTCCTTGCACTTAGCATTGGTACTTGACATTTAGTAAGCACTTAATAAATTCTTGTTGACTTATCTTTATATCCTTCTGAACTTCATTTTGTGTATTTTTTGAAAGAATGTTTTATTGATGCACTATCAATCTTTCACTCCCCCTACAAAAAAAAAACAACCCAAATCTCTTGTAACATAAGTAGAGTTCATCAAAACAAATTCACGCATATTGGTCCTGGCTGAAAATGTATTCTTCTTAATATTTTTTTCTGCACCTCTAGTCCATCACCTCTTGTTGTTGTTAAGAACATATTTCATTAGAATCTTCTGAAGTCCTGATTGATCCTTTCATTGATCAGAGTTCTTACTCCTCTCAGCGTTATTTTCCTGCATAGTGTTGTATAGATTGTTGTGGTTCTAATCACTTTACATCAATATACATGCAAGTCTTCTAGTTTTCTCTGAATTCATCTTTTTCATAATTTCTTATGGTCTAATAATATTTTGTTGCGTATACGTACAATATTTATCTCTTCCCCAGTTGATAGACATTCCCTTCATTTCCAGTTTTTTGTTACAAAAAAGTATTGTATAAACATCTTTGTACATATGAATCCTTTTTTCCCCCCTTTGATCTCTTTGGGGTATTAGCTTAATAATACTAAAACTGGGCCAAATGATAATGCACAATTTAGTAGCTTTTTAGGTATAGTTACAGATTGCTTTCCTTGAATGGTTAAATCAATTCACAGCCCATACCAGTGCCTTTGTATTACTTTACCTTCTCAAAGCCCTTCTCAATTATTTTAATTTTCCATTTTTTTTTACCTATCTGCTTATAAGATGGAACCTCAGAATTTTAATCTGCATTTCTCTGATTAGTGTTTTGAAGCATATTTTCATATAGTTGTTAATAGTTCACTTTTCTCTTCTTCTGAGAACTGTTTCCTCATATCCTTTGATCACTATTTTTTGGGTACTGGCTCTAGTTCTTCGATGCTTGTATCCATTCCCTGTTTACCTTGGATATTAGACCTTTACCAGAGAAATTTATTTCAAAGATGTTTTCTCAGTTTACAGTTTCCCTTTGAATTTTAATTGCCTTGATTTTGTCTGTATAAAACTTGGGACAAATTTGTCCATTTTATCTAATGAGATCCCCTTTATTTCTTTCTTGGTTAAGATCTCTTCTTCTAGTCATGTTTGTGAAAAGTATCTTCTTTCTCCAGTTTGTTTCTGATGTGACCTTTTATATCTGGGCTCTGTTTCTGTTGGTAACATTGTGGTATATGGTATGAAACATTAGTCTAAGCCTAATTTCTTCCAGATTGTTTTTCAGTTTTCTCAGCAAGTAATTTTTGTTGAAAGAATTCTTAACTTAGTAGCAGGAGTCCTTGTGTTTTATCAAACACAGTGCCACTGTATTTGATTGCTTGTGAGTCTTGTGTATTTAATTCTTGCCATTGATGAACTTTTCTATTTTTTTTTTTGACTTGTTGATTTTTCAAGGGGGTATGTATGCCTTAGAGAATATTTGGGAGATGGATGAAGAAGTGAATGGAGGGTTAATGAAGGAAATTTTACTTTCACAGATGATGTGTATTTAGTCATAGACACTAGCTATTTAGCCACAGCATTGGCTTAGTCTATGCTATAACATTGCTTTTTACCCTTGTTTAAAGCTGTGACATGCCTATAAATTTGCTGCCTCCAAACTAGTGATTTGGATTGTAGAATCACCTTATGGTGCAGCTATCCTATAGCTATAGCCTGGGGAGCAAGTAGTATGCCCAGAACTGTGTTATCCAACTCAGATACTGCCCAGTGGAATTCTCACAATTGCCTGTTCAGTCTCTTCCATACATGCTCTACTCTCCCTACCCATTTTCTATTGCTGGCAAGGACATTATGGCATTGCTATAGGTCCTGGCATATTGCTTAAATGACCTAGGGAAGTAATATAGGGGGAGGGAATGATATGGACAAAAATGTACATTTGTTGAAAGAATCCCAACTATGTTGCTGATACATTAATATTGATTCCCAAACCTGGTACATTTTGCCCAGGATGATTTTTGATTGGATAGTTTCCTGAAGAAACATTCATCAAGAGGTGAATTTTTACCCTCTCAATTGTTTGTAACTCCCCTAGCCAGGGTTTTCTTTGAATAAGGGAAGTCTATCAGGTGAAACTGTTTGGGGCTTTTGAATGACTGAGCCTAGGCTTAAGTTCACATACTCTTTTTGTTTCATGCTTGTTGAATTCTAGATCCTAGAAATTACCCTCCTCCTCCTCTTGGTTTCTAAAATGTGGAGGCGAGAAGATAACTGAAGTGAGAAGGCCTCCACAAGATGTGTGCATTTTGGGTACTGCCATTCCTTAGGGTTTGGCACTAAAGGGACTATAGTCTCCAGCATAGGCAGATGGCAGAGTAATCTAGTTTTCTTTGGAAAAAGGCAAATAGCCAAATGACTGAGGTGTGAACCTTTTGAAAGACCAATGCTTTAGGTTTTTGCTTACTGAATTTAATGTTGTGCCCCCAAGTTATTTTTTAAAAAATCATTCTGGAAGCTCTGTAGCAGACTTAAAGATAGATGTCTATTCACTCAAGTTAAATTTTCCTTTAAGGAGGACTGCAAGTTAGAACTGAGCTTTAGACAGCTATAGAAAACATGATAAGTACTGTGTATCTTTTTTTTTTTTATACAGCCAACTGAGTATGCAGGGTAGTTTGTACAGTGTGTGCATGATGTTAAGAGTATGTGTCTGTTCCCAGCTTGGATTGAAGGTTACAGGAAAGAACTGAAGAGTAGCCAGATTGTGGAAACTAGACATCTTCTCCATTTTCCTCCTCAGTCTCTTACTTTATGGCTTCATTGTTTTGTTTTGAAGATGTGGGAATAATGGCATCAGTTTTACATTGACTGGGATGGTTCTTCTGTAAAGGATGCAAGGATGCTGTGGTCCTTTAGGTGATAGTCTATCAGGACTGATAGGAACACATATATGTACATAGTAAAAAGTGATTGGAATGGACAGGCACCAACAGCTGGGGTGGGGGTCAAGTAAAAGGTGGCCTTTGAGCTGACCTAAGAAGGAGACTTAGGGATTTCTTAGACTCCTTAGAGGTAAGACAGAAGTATATCCTAGGCCTGGGGAATCTATGCAAAGGCATAGAAATTGAAGATGGAATGTGTATGAAGAACAGCAAGATGGCTAGACTGACTTTAACTGCATTTGATCTTAGAGGTGACAGGGAGCCACTGGATTGAAATAGGAGAGAAACATGATTAGAAATGACTTTAGAAAAAATGACTCGGGCAGTTGTATGCAGAATATGTGAGGCGGGGAGACTTGAGGAAGGGAGACCAATTAGGAAGCTGTTGCAGAAGTCCAGGAGGTGGCAGTGGGTGTGATTAGAGAGAAGAGGACAGATGGGAGGGATGGTATGGAGAAAGAATCACCAAGGGTCTGTTACATGCGAAACACTGAGCTGGGTGCTAGAGAGAGTAAAAACAAAAAAGTGGGGGGAGGGACACCTGCCTTAAAGGAGCTTACTTTTTCACCATATGACTCCTCCGTAACTTATAATCATGACATTCCTATGAGTGTGTGTGTGTGTGTGTGTGTGTGTGTGTAAAACAGTTTTCCTTTCAAAGAGATCTTGTTTTAGTGGATCAGCATTAAAACCAGCTTAGATTTGGGAGTGAGCATTTAGGGGGAAAGGTAAACTGACTTCTTTTGACTTTGCTGTTTTGAAACTTTTAGTTCATTTATTAACATGTATACCTATAAGCATGCACATAACATATAAAATGAACATAGGGTATTTCTAGGAGGTTGGGACCAACTGGGGGGAATTGGGAAAGGCTTCATCTAGAAGATTTCATTTAAGTAGTCTTAAAAGAAACCAGAGTCTGAGAGGCAGAGATGAGGAGCAAACCCATTCCAAGTATGGGTTTCTCTTTATTAGAGCATAAAGGAATATTCTAGTTTCTTGGTGAGAAGCCAGGTCTGACTGAGGTATGACTATGAACTCAACTTTTCTGTGATGTTTCTCAGGACAGAGTGTGTCTTCAGGTTGGTGCCCCAGAGAAAACCCCAGTTCTTCATTTTGTAAAGATATCCTCTGGAGCAGAGGATAATGCTGATGAAGAGCCTTAATACCAGGAAAGTATTTGAGAGAATAAGAGCAGGGGGAAAGATGTGGGTTAGAGGAGAAGCAAATTCTGTCTAGAAACGTATTTATAATAGGCTTTTCTATTTCCTTCATTGATTTCAGTGAGATGGAACAGGGTGAGAATTCTTTCCATGCGAGCCTGTGATGGACAGTGATGAGGCTTTGACTAGAATCAAGAATGCCTATTAGGAGAAGTTAAAGGAAAGCATGTCATCCTTAAACAGTTCGGAGAGGACCCAAACAGGCCTCTCTGGGTTCTGGACTGTGCCCAGCTCACTGTGGGCGCTCACTTGTTAACTGATGCTTAAGATTTTCAATTTGACGGTTCCCTGAGGCCTTTCTTGAGTGCTTGGAGACCTCCTGGTTTATTTGTGCAAAAGTAGTTGAGATCTCCATGTGTCTTGTGTAGTACTGTACTCAAGTCTAAGTTCATTCCATGGGTATCTTTTAAGACCTCCAAATCTAACAGCAGTCCCCAGGGGGAAAACCGATGCTATGTTCTGGCTTCCATTCAGGTTTGGAGCCTCTTTCTTGGCTCTCATATGAAAATTGACTCTGCATCTGATTCCTTCCTCCTGAAATGGATTTGTTAATTACCACTCCAGGTATTTTACTCTTTTAACATGCTGGGGGTATGGATAGAGATCCAGAGGGATTTCTTATTGCTTTGTAGGCTATTGAATTCTGAAGCCAAATCTGTTCAAAAAGCTGCTTAATTATTTCATTTCCCCACCTTCTAAATTTTAGGCTTCATTACGAGATTCTTACCAACAGTGACTAGGGATTTCTTTTGTTTTTCAGTGCATCTGAAATTAAGTTTTCAATGAATTCAATGCACAGATTTTCTTTCTCACCCCACATTTTTTTTTTTTTTGCCCTCACAGGAAACCCAGGTTGACAAGAACTCAAAGTGCCTTTTCTCCGGTCTCCTTCAGCCCTTTCTTCACAGGTAAGCCAGGTATACTTGTCAGTCTGGTCACTTCTGCTGTCACTAGCAGTATCTCTAAGCATCCCTCCCTTTCTTTCTACTGCCACCACCCTTGCTTGGGCCCTCACTCCTCACCAAGACTGTCAAAATAATCTCCTAATTGGTCCTCCTCTCCCAGGTTTCTCACCTCTTCAGAAGTCTCTACTAGCTCCCTGTAGCCTCCAGGACAAAATACAAACTCCTGTGTTAGATCCTTCAACATCTGCCTTTCCCCGTTTATTATGCAATACTCCACATCACATTATACAGTCTAGTTAACCTAACCTTGTTGCTATTCCTCACATACAGCATTCTCCTTTCTACAGCTTGTCCCTCATACCTGGAGTATATTTCTTCCTCACCTCCACCTTTTGGGTTCTCTAGTTCCATTCAAAGCTCAGCTCAAGGACCACCTCTTTCATGAGGCCTTTCCTGATTTCTGTGTCCCCAGTGGCTAATACCACCCCCTCCTTCATGAGCTTACAGTTTCTTTTTATGTACTTCTTTCTTCTGAAAAAATGTAAACTCCATGAGGGCAGGGACTGCCCAGTACCCAGTATGGCATCTGGTAGGTGATGAGGAAATATTTGTTGATTGATTTCTGACAACCTAAAAGGAAGAGTGGACCTGATGTCTGTCACAGAAATGCCCTTCTGGGTAGACCATAGAAAGGACTGTTTTTATGGTGTTGAGTATATTCTTCAATTTTTAGGGCTGATTAAACACAAAGAAGGATTAAGGCTTGTGGCTTGAGGTTAAGGGCACTTGCCTATAATTAGGGAGCCCCTCCCCCACCCCAGCTCAAATGAAATGCACAAACTCATTATTATAACATGAGGATTAAAAGTAGAAATTACCAATTTATATGATCACAGTGCAGAAAACATCCATTGGAAGGTCCTGTAGTCCTAGAGCTATAGTAGGAGACAGCAAAGCCTGCAAAACTCCCAGGAACTGCCCAACCTGGACTAAAATGTAATGGGAAATGTTTGAAAAAGTAAATATACATGCAGCATATGTAATGTTAATTGTGGTTTTCTAATCAGTATGTGGCCCACTGTTTCTGTTTGAGTGTGACACCACTGTCCTGGAATATCCATGGATTAAATGACCGGATTCAGGATTATGTAGTAGATTTTTAAAGACTTACGGTGAAGGGAATTATGTAGTCTTCATATGTTACTATTATTGTGTCTAACTGCCTTTCAGCTGTTAGAGGGGTTCTTCTTTGTATCCAGTATAAGTCACTCCTATTGTATGTAGCTTTAGCAGAGAGCACTGTTAGGAATCTTGGAAAGGATCTCTGGTGTCCTATGGGTAACAGCTTCCTGGTTTGTTATGAGGAGGCTCTCCAGAGAGGGGGAAACCTTTGTTTCTCATGTTAAGATGATGGTGTTTAGATGATAGGCTTCTGTTTTAATAGGCTGTAGTGATGAATAAAGTCCCAAATTTTTGTGGTTTAGCACTTTGTATTGAACTTTGGTGAGAAGGATTGATCAGTCAAAACCTTTTTGAAATTCCTCTTTTTGAGATGCCATATATTTTATACCTTTTCTTGGTATCGAGAAAATATCAGAGCGAGACAGTAGGTTGTTTTCATATGTATGTGACATGAGAAATGATGTCACATTGCCCCAACCCTCAAATTGAATAATGTTTCTTCCCAGCTATTAATTATTCCCTCCTTGAAGTTGAGAATGCTCAGATTTGTATGAGTCAGAGTTCTTCTGTTAGACTCCCAAAACTTTCTTGATTTCACATGTAACCTTGTAAAAAATGACTTACAGTTACCATTCTGGACATCTTTGTTTTTGTATCAGTGAAGTAGGTTGTTAGCAGTTGGATTCTTGGCGACCAATTTGTATCTAGTCCTATATGGAGCCACTTGGGCTTCTCTGGCCTATAAGAGGGTAAGGTACGAAGGGGAGAGGAGATAATATCACACTCCTTATATTTAATTATTTTGATCCTGATAGAAGTGTTGACCATGGCTTCTGAGGGATTGATTTTTGTCTTCTGAATGAAACCAGCATCCTTTCAACAAGATGCTAGTGAAGTGTTCTTGTAGATATTGTGACCTTTGACTGAAATGACTTTTAGGGTTGTAGATATGGTTTTCAGCCTATGTGGTTTTAGTTTTTTGGATTAATCTGAGATTAAAAAAAAAAAGACTGGCAAAGTGTTCTCTAAAAATCAGAGCCATCTAGAAGGAAATAACTGGTCAGTGATTTGGGAGCTTTACTTTTGTTACCCTTGCCAGTGTTTTTATTACAAATTATTTTCCACTCTCTTTCTTCCTATAAACTTATAGCAAGTGCCCTGCCTTGTTTGCTAAGGCAGAACTTTCCAAAATGATGCTTATTTGGCTTAGGAGTCTGTGAATATGAATTGTGATAAATGGGGTTTAGGTTTATGTGTGTGTTTGTATATCTGCCTACTCCATGGATAATTAAGTTATTGACAGAACCTAGATTATGAATTCCTACATGTATGTCATTTCCCCAAATGCCTCTTATTCTGTGCTTAATATTTAAAATAGGCAACCAGGTTTAAAATGTATTTTATTACCATGCAGTGAAGACTTAAGTCCTACAAAATAAAATAGGCTTTAGACTTTTCAAGAGTTGTGGCCCATCCAACCATCCTTGACCTTTGCTTGCTTTTGACCTTTAGCCTCTGCTTTCTGTAACATGCTTGCTCCATGAATCTGTCCCTTAGGTGAAACAGTGTCACTTGTGGACGTGGACATTTCTCAACGAGGTCTGACCTCTCCACATCCTCCAACTCCCCCTCCTCCTCCACGAAGAAGCCTCAGCCTCCTAGGTACAGCGCTTCTCCCCTTCACTCTTTCCTGCCCTTTGGGAGGTGGGGTGGAAGGAGTGCTCAAATGATAAGTTTTGCTTTATCGGGAGGCAAGTGAGCCTTTGATGATTCCCAGTGTTGGCCTTTCTGCTTTCTTCCCTATCCTATATCTCCCTTCCTTTGCCTTCCTGAAGCTGGAGTTGTTGCATGTCATGGTACTATTGCTGCTGTATTGGCTTGTTTTTTATTTCTACCCTACCTTGGGTCTCTTGTCACTGAGCTGCTTTAGGAATAGAATCATTACTTTCCCAAACACATTCTACCCAAATCTCTCTCCCATTCTGCATTCAAATGCCAACCAGGTTAAGGTGGTTGTAGGGATGTGCCTTCAAAGGCAGGATGGAAGGATTAGCCCATATTGCTTTAGGGGGTATCCTATTGTTTACCACCCCCACTGCTTACTCTGTTCTTTCATTTCTGAACTGCTTTTGTTCTCTTTTCTAGATGATATCAGTGGGACGCTGCCTACATCTGTCCTAGTGGCTCCGATGGGGTCTTCCCTGCAGTCCTTTCCCTTGCCTCCACCTCCTCCGCCCCATGCCCCAGGTCAGCTTAGCTTTAGTGGCAAGATTTGAGAAAGTAGGGCATATGGTGTGATTAACCCTGGATGGGGAGCAGGAGGGAATTCGGAGTGAGAGTGGGGGCTGGAGCTGGGGTTGAGTGGAAGAAGGGAGAGATTCTATTTGAAAAATATAGAACTGGAAGAAAATTTGAGTCTTGCCCCCTTGGCTAGGCTAGACTACTAAGAGGAAGTCTGAGCTGTCCTTTCTTTAACATCTTTCTTTTGTGAGTGAATCAGATTTTATTAGGAATTGGGGTCCCCTTATTGAATTTTCCCTGTTTGTTACTGGGAATGACCAGTTTGTAGGTCTTGCATAGTTCCCCAAATCTTCTGTTGTAATAATGGAAGGGCTTTATGAATAACTGGTCATAAATAGTACTGTGGTTTTTCTAAGCTTTTGGTTTTTGCTGCAGCTTGGTAAATAAGTACCAAACATTTAGCAGCCAATACCCATTTTTGCCAGCCTACTAGGAAATAAAATGAATGAGTTGAACATTCTTTTCTACTTGCCTGGCGTAAATTGTTACTCTTCCTGGGCAAGTAGGCGAGTGTCTATTTCCAAGGCTGTTTTACCTGGAACTTTACCTCGATGTGGGAGAAGTTGGAATCTGCTCTAGGCTGGTGAAGCCCCTGAAGTAGTCACCTTAGTCAGGTTAGTGAGTTGCTCCCTTGTTTCTCTGGTGGGGTAAAACCCCCCACCCATCTTCACTAGCCTTCACAGCTCACATAAGCCCACACAGCTTTCTTTTGGTCCATCCAGCTCTCTCCTATTGCTTTGGCTTTTCCCTTTTCCAGCTTAGCCTCTAATGCTTTGCCCTACTCCCAGAAATTAATATCTGTTTTGGGGGAGTGAACAGATGACCTCTATTGCCCTGCAGATGCATTTCCCCGGATTGTACCCATCCGAGCTACTGAATCCCTACATAACCAACCCACCCAGCACCTTCAATGTCCTCTCTACCGACCTGACTCTAGCAGCTTTGCAGCTAGCCTTCGGGAATTGGAGAAGGTAGGATTGTACTGGGGACCAGAGGTACCTTCCTTCTCATACTCCAATTCCATTCCCCACCACCGGGGTGCCTACTATTCCTTGGCCTTTCCAACCTTTCCTTTAGGGCAGGGGTTCTTAACCTTTGTTATGTTAAAGACCCACTTGGCAGTCTAGTAAAGCCTAGAGACCTTGTTTAAGAAAAAAAACCTTTTAAAATCCAAAAGGAAATCATTTATATGGAAATGGAATTAACAAAATTTTTAAAAAACAAGGTCACCGACTCCAGATTAAGAACCCCTGCTTCTTTGCCTCATTTGCCTATAATGAGAATATGGTCTACTCTTGTTAAATCCAAGGAGAAGGAAAGAGTATTAGATTGTTAATTCATAAAGATTTTGAATGGTAGAGAAAGTTTTATTTGGGGGTGGGAGAGAATTTACATAAGGAGCTGGATCACTTAGTCAATCTACATCAGTTTACACCAGTGTTCCTTAGTGCCTCTGCTCCTGGAAACACTAGAATTATTCTCCTATAATTGTAAAATTGTAAATAATTGTAAACACTAGAATTATTCTCCTAAAATTGTAAAGAAAAACAATGGGCTTATTGTCTATTGCTGATAGGCAAGGCTGTTCCCAGTGTATTTAGTTGCTGAAATGTTTTGAGGATGTATTTTTCTTTTGGTGGGTTGGACTGTTTTAAATAGTTTACCATTTCTCAGTTCTGTTAACCAAAAACCTTCTTTTGTTTTGGTAGTGTGGTTGGTATTGGGGGCCCATGAATTGGGAAGATGCTGAAATGAAGCTGAAGGGGAAGCCAGATGGTTCCTTCCTGGTACGGGACAGCTCTGATCCTCGATATATCCTGAGCCTCAGCTTTCGATCCCAGGGCATCACACACCATACCAGAATGGAGCACTACAGAGGTAAGAGCAGATAATGTTCTCCTTTGAAGAGCCTTGGAATCACAGTGTTTTAGGACTAGAAAGGACTCTAGAGAGGATGTTAAGGTCCAGAGAAAAGCAGATCAGTAGTCAGTGATCATTTTAGTGCTTACTGCAGATAGACCCTTGCACTAGAAATTTTAGTCAAGGGGGACTATGTTATGCAGGAGAAGTAGAAAACATGATCTGTGCCCTTGAAAAATGCATAGTCTATTCAAGTTCTTTGCTATTATATGCCATTTTGCCTTAAGATGTATAAACTCTGCTTTCAGTGCTTCCTTTCAGAGTTTACTGCCTGGTCTTCTTTGGAAATGAAGGACGAACACAGCAACTGCATGGGGTAGCAGCTCAAGACTGAGAGTCTGAGTTGGTTCCCTTATTTGCAGATAGCCATCTTACTGCCTTACTTATAAAGGGGGAAAGGAGAAGGGTGAGAGTGCAAATAGGAAGAAATCTGACAGAATAGACTTCCATGAGGGGGAGGCTAGCAAATGTTAGTCATCAGAATAAATGGTTGAGGGGGGTGTTGTCTGTGTAAGGGTTTTCTTACTAACTTGTTCATGAGTAGGAGAGAGGGGTCAAGATAGTTGGGGAAGCTTCCAGTAATGAGTAGCACTCTTGGTAGAAGGAAGACTCAGGGTCATTAGATAAATTGTCCAGTGCTTTGGTTATAATTAAACTCCAGCATCTAGAGACTTTTCTGTCTCATGAACTATGCTGATGTGCAGCTGGGGATATTTTGCTCTGATCTCCTGGTTGTTCTGTTCTGAGCCTTCTTTGCATCTTCTTGTCTGTCAGTATAGTAATAAAAATGTCCCTTATGGTCAGCTTTGAAGCCACTTAAACAGGTCCTCTTCAAGAGGAACTTAAGGTGGAGGAGCCTTCAGGTGCCAAACTCTCTTGAAATCAGATGATACTTAACTCATTTCTGTAGTCCTGTCTGATTAGAAGTTGACTTGTTGGATTTTCTAAGGAAGTTGAATTTTTCGCTTTTTTATTTGGTATGTGCCCAAAGGCTTGTGGTGATAATTGAGGTTTAGCCTTGGTAATATGCCTTCCATCATGATATCTGTATACTTTCCAAAGAAATGGGAGTGTGCATCCTTTGAAGATGTCACTCGATCACTTAAGGTAGGGATCTTAGATCTTTTCCCTCTCTGTTAGGCTAATTGAAACTCATCATGCCAGAGAAGACCTTCCTTCATAATCTTCTTGAGCACTTTCTTCTCTTCCTTTCTCCTTGCCTCATTCGGATGACATAGGTAGGGTCTGTATGACTTTTGTGGCCATTGTTAGTTATTTAGGTCAGCAAGAACTCTATTCTTATTGTCCCCTAATAGCCTCCTCTTCCACCCTAGAGCAGAAGGGGAGGAGGAAGGAACTTGATTCCAGAGACTTGGGAACTAATTAGTGTAGCTGTGGGATCAGCTGCTGCCTTTTCTCCAGCTGTTCTTCAAAAAAAATTGCAGAGCCAAATACTTTGATAAACCAATGAAAATGACAAATAACTGGCCATAGGAAAAGTAGAGATAAATGTTTGACCTTCATATTCTAGGTAGGGAAGATAACAGGAACAACCATTTTAAATCTTTCTCCCTTCCTCCCCAGGTTCTTTTTTTTCTGGAATCAATAGCATTTTTAATAGAAACTTTATGTAGCTTTTTAAATACCAGTTTGCAGTGGAACATTTGTCTTTCTCTTTAAAGAAACACCTTGAATAGTGAGTTGTCCCTTCTGTGATCAGTATCACCTTTTAAGGCAGAACCTTTTGGATACTACTGATTCCTCCTTTTAAAAAACAAGCATCAAGAATGTTCATCTTCCTTCTTTTCATTAGGATCCTGAAGTTTTGAGAGTAAATCTTGGTAATGTGCTACAACTAGGAAATCTGTAAGGAGAGAGAAGATGCAAGTTCACAGCTTTCTGTCTTATCTTTTTCTTCCTTATCACAAGAAGACAAGTGAGAGCCCCAAAGGCTTAACTTGTTGATTTCTTTTTAGGGTCACTATTCCTACCTTTACCACTGTTTTAATTATTTATTTGATGGCCAGGTTCCCTAGTATCCTATAGCAAAAGGTAAAGCCTAAAAATGAATTTTGAATGGATAAGGAGTTAGGACCTTTTCTACAGGATATCCAGAGGTGATTCAGTGTCTGGACTTTAGCCTTCAGAAATTGTGGGTCTTTCCAGAAACTTGTAATCTTTTAATATCTTCATTTTATATATGACTTGACTTAATGAACTTACTTAATTCAGACTAGGTATTACTTTAGTGTTGCCATTGGAAGCAGTGCCATTTTCTTAATGTTGTGAATCGAAACAAGGAGGTTTGGCATTCCACAAGTTTGTTTTTTTTTTTTTGTTTTTTTTTGTTTTTGTTTTTTTTGCCTTGTCAGATGTTACCATGAACCCCACAAGGTTCAGGATTCATGATTATGATGCAGAATACACCTCTACCTCCTTCTAATATGAGTTTTCACTTTCTGATGAAAGGAACTTTCAGCCTCTGGTGTCACCCCAAGTTTGAGGACCGTTGCCAGTCAGTGGTGGAATTTATCAAGAGGGCCATTATGCACTCCAAGAATGGGAAGTTTCTCTATTTCCTAAGGTCAAGGGTTCCAGGTAAGATTTTTGTGTTTTCTAACTGACTTGGATGTGATACTGACCTACTTTAAGCTATTGGTTTTGTTTTTTAAATTTTTACTTATTTATATTTAACATTGATTTTTAAAAAATGTTGAGTTCCACATTCTCTTCCTCCCAGTCCTTCCCTACCTATTAAGAAGGCAAGTAATATGATAACAATTATACATGTAAAGTCATGCAAAATATATTTTCATATTTGCCATGTTACATCCAAAAATAAATAAAAAGCAAGAAACATGAAGAAAGTGCAAAAAGTATGCTTCAGTCCACTCTCAGAGTTCATTAGTTTTCTCTCTGGAGGGTGGATAGCATTTTTCATCCTTGATCCTTTGGAATTGTTTTGGATCATTGTATTGATCAGAGAATCTAAATCTCCCACAGTTGAGCATTGTTACAGTATTGCTGTTACTGTGTACAATGTTCTCCTGGTTCTACTCAACTTTACTTTGCATTAGTTTAGATAAATCTTTCCAGGTTTTTCTGAAACCGTCCTGCTTGTCCTTTCTTATATCACTGTAGTATTCCATCACAATCATATACTGCAACTTGTTCAGCCAATTGATGGGCATCCTCTCAATTTTCAATTTTTTCAGGCTGTTGTTTTTGACTGAGATTGTTGTAGCAACCTTTCTTGCTGATGTGTCATGTGGTAAATCCGTTGCCCTTTGTATATTAATGTCTTAGCAAGTTGAGGATGTCTCTCTGGTCATCTGATCATGTGAATGAGAAAATGGATCCCAGTTCTTTTCAGGCATTTGGTGAACAATTGACACTTCGTCGTGGTCATTTGTCCCCTGCTATAGTCATTTGGTCACTTGTATGAGAATTTAGTAACTATACAACCAGCTCTGTAGGATTAATCTGTGCCGAAGTAGAAAAGCTAACAGGTTCTTGCTTAGCAAAGCAATTGTGAATGTCAGGGAAGCTGGTTTTACTTAGAGTCAAACCACTATAATTTCTGTCCAGTCCCCTTCTAACAATAGATATTATTTACAGCTTGCCACCCCTACAAACAGACAGTGAAGACTGCCCTTCATTTGAAGGATCTCAGCAGTCGCCATCTTTTGCTCCTTGTCATCTACTTTTCCTGCCCCCTAAATTGGGAGCTGACAGCATAATCCTATCTAATAAAGAAAAGAAGTAATTTTTTTTGGGGGGGAGGGAAGAGAGAGCTTTTAACACGTTAGCTAGAATAATGGGAAAAATCTGCAGATTTCAAGACTCATTTTAAAATGAAGGTTTTGTGTTTCTCTTTGGGACCATTTGCAGCTTGTGAGTAAAGTTGGTATGGAGAGAATACCAAAGACTAAAGAGTACTGGAAAACCTCCAGTGGAATGTTAGGTATAGGAGGATCCAGTTTATTGGAATATTTGAAATCCTGATAATTTAAATATGATGGATTGTAAATTAACTGTATTCTCACTTCCTTTGCTGGTGTCAACATAGTTGGGTCCCTCATTTTTTTTTAAGAGGAGAAACTTGTAGCAATTAGGACTCCCACTTCCATATTGGAATTGCCCCTCTTAACATTACTTCTCTACACAGAAAAATGTGATCTGCTTTGAAAGGGTTTTAACTAAGATTCTCAAAACCAGGGGTGAGGAACCTTCGACCTCAAGGTCACATGTGGTCCCTCTAGGACCCTTTGACCGAATCCAAACTTCACAGCTAATTTTTTCTGTCAAGTTTGAATCTGACTGTCAAAGGACTGCACTCAAGGACCTAGTGGACCACACATGGCCTTGAGGCCGAAGATTATTCCTTCCCTGCTCAAAACTATAGTGAGGTTTTGACGAAGTGTTGGATGGCTATCAAATAAGGAAGTGGAATCCAGTCCAAAAAGGAGATTTTTGAGAGGACAACCTAAAATGGTAGTGTTGTACTAGGTAGGCACAAGAAAGAATAATTTTCCAGCAATGATTGAGCATGTTTGCTACATGTGGGAGATCATGCAGTTAACATTAGAAGCAGATTGGGAAAGGTTTTGAATGTTTCTTATAGACTCCACCTCCCACAGAGTTAAATTTCACTAGGGTAAAGAGGGCAAAACCTCCTTCCTTCTTAGCCATTACTTACGCGTCATTTTTGCTTGTTCCTGTAATGTGGGCAGTGTATGAGTTCAGTTTAGCGCAAATTCATTTCCATTACTGGAAACACTTCTTAAAGTGCATGTCTTGTCAACTATTGTTGAGAGTATCATTATCACATGAAGTAGGATGCATTTATTTTAGTTACAGGGTAGACAGTAGGATTAAATAGTTTTGTTGGTAAGTGTGAGATGATCAATGAACAGTTGACTTCTAGCTGAAAACTTGGCTGATCTTCATAGGGTATAGGCCTCTGTTTTAAGAATCGCATAGCAAGTGGCTGGAGCTCTGAAATAATGCCTTATAGTTAACTGTGCAAAATAACAACGTGATTATAAGGAATGTATGGAAGTATGTAAGTCAAGGACAAAGATCTCTGGACTACAGGGAATGGTTAGGCATTGCAAGAGGACCCTAAATGCCCAATCTTCTTTTCTCTAATATTGCTTTCTTGTGGAGGTAAGGAAAAAGGGAGAGGAGAATGGTACGGAAGGAGAAGAATTAGGGAAGAATAAGTGCTGATCACGTCCTGTCAGTCACTGATACCCTATCTTGGATTTCTTTATGTGTTTAATCCTTTCAATTTGACACTGGCCAATGGCAGCAAGAATCCAGATAGCTAGATTTATTTTGGGCAGAACTGCCTGTTTCATGAAACTAAATGGTCAAGTTAGCACTGGAGTTATCTTGGTTTAAATTGCCATTTAGGAACCCAAGGACAGAAAGTAATAAAATAGGCAAAGTAGATAAGCTCTTTAAAATTCAAGTAGGTGTAAAACATCAGATAATTGCAAGCTCTTTTTTTTGTCTGTAGGATATTGATTTAGACCTGGAAAGGACCTTAAACATCATTTAATCCAACTTCTCACTTAACAGATGAGCAAATTCTTAGACCCAAATGTTGTAATTTGCCCAGGTTATACTGGCAATAAATAGCTGAATCTAAATTTGAATCCAGGCCTTTGAACTAGCACTTTTTACATTGTGTTAGGTTACCTTTCAGTACTAGGTATGTTCTGTTAAAAGAGATTATGTATTACTTAGGGAACAGATATATAAATTAGTTAACTTACCAAACATATTGTGGAAATTAGAAGCATGACATTATTTTCCTTTTCTTTCCAGATGTGCATACCTCCCCTGCCTCCCATTCCCCCATGATTTTGCTGTTATTGAAGTTTAATTCATTTAACCTTAAATATTTAAACATTTTAGTTTAAATAAAATTTTTACATATTTAAATTTAAAATTATTTGATTAAACTTGAAACATTTTTATACAAATAGGATCTTTTCCTGTTTCTTTAAATGGAAAGAATAGTAGCCCTTACGTTCCAGAGTTGTGAGAATCAAATGAAAGAACATTTATAAAGCACATAGCACAATGCCTAGCACATGGTAGGTCCTATATAAATGCTAGCTATTCTTATTATTGTTATTGACAACCTAGCAGTAATACAGCTAGGTCTATGACACACACTATTTTAGTAACTTCTTGTGTATAATTCCAAATGGAATGCATTCACAGGTCAAACAGTGCACCAATATGTCTATTTTCCTGCAGCCCCTCCAACATTTATAATTTTCCTTTTTTTTTTTTTTTTTTTGTCATCTTTGCCAGTCTGATAAGGTGGAGGTGGAATCTCAGAATTGCTTTAATTTTCACTTCTAATTCATAGTAATTTTTGCAACATTTTTTTCATATAGCTATAGATAACCTGTATTTCTTGCTTTAAGAATGCCTGGTCACATCCTAATCCCATTTATCAGTTGGGGAATTGCTCTTATAAATATGTGTCAGTTCCTTATGTGTCAGGGAAATGAGAGCTTTATCAGAAAAATTTGATGCAAAGATTTTTTTCCCCATTGTTTCCATTAATCTGAACTTTATTAGATTTGTTAATGCAAAACTTTTTCAATTTCATGTAGTCAAAACTGTCTGTTTTATTTGCTGTGATCTCTCTTGTCCCTTTTTTGGTTATGAACTTTTCTTCTCTCCATAGATCTGATAGGTAATTTTTTAGGTATCTCTAATTATTTATAATGCGACCTTTTGTATCTAGATCATGTATCCATTTGGCACTTTTCTTGGAATAAGGTATGAGGTATTGGTCTAAATCTATTTTCTTCTATACAGCTATCTAATTTTCCCAGGAGTTTTTATCAAATAGTGAATCTTTATCCTTCTAGCTAGAGTCTTTATCTTTTTTGAACCTCAAGGTACTTTATACATTTCCTATGTTGTAGAGCTAATCTGTTCTATTTTTTGATCTTTCTGTTTTTTAAAATCAGTACTAAATTGTTTTGAGGTTTATTCCTTTTGTAGTATAGTGTGAGATATGGAACTGCTCGTCTTCTTCTCACTTATTTTTGTTATTTCCCATGAGATTCTTGACCATTTTTGCTTCTACATGAATTTCATTATTATTTTTTCTAGTTTTATAAAGTAATATATTTGGCATTGAATATTCTTTTAATTAATATTTTTATTATATTGACTCATCCTATCCATGAGCAATTAATATTTTTCTAATTCTTTAGGTCCTTATTTCTGTAAGCACTGCTTTGTTGTTGCTTGTGTTGTTCTTATGTGTCTTGGTAGGTAAACTCCCAGAAATATTTTAATATATTGTGTAATAATGTTAAACGAAATTCCTCTTTCTTTATCTTCCTTTATTGACATTATATAGAAATGCTAGTGATTTGTATGAATTTATCTTATATTCTGTGAGTTTACTGAAGTTACTTTTCCAGTAATTTTTTAGTTGACTCTTTGGAGTTCTTTAAGTACAACATTCTATCATCTACAAAATGATAATTGCATTTCTTCTTTAGCAGTGCTTATTCCCTCTGTTTTTTGTCGAGTGCTTATTCCCTCTGTTTTTTGTCTTGTCTTACTATTATAGCCAGCATATGCTGTGTCAAATAGAAGTTGTGGCATTCATTATGTCTTTGTTTCATCCCTGCTTTTTTTGGAAGGAATTCTTGTTTAGCTCAGTTGAATATAATGGTTGCTCTTGGATTTAGGTATATACTATTTCCCATTTTAAGGAACGATTCATTTAGTTCCGTATTTTCTGGTGTTTTTAATAGAAATAGGTATTGAATTTTGTCAAAGATTTTGTGCATCTGTTAGTATATTATCTTTGTCAGTTTGTTGTTGATAGGTTTTCCAATATGAAATCGGTCCTACATTCCTGTTATAAATCCAACCTGGTCATGGTGTATAATCTTTGTAATGTGCTGTCTTAGCCTCCTTGCTAATATTTTATTTAAATATTTTGCATTTATATTTATGCCTAAGGGATATTGGTTTTTCATTTTTTGGTTATTTTGTTTTTTCTGTTTTGACTCCCAGATTTATGAACCAAAGTCACATATACATCAAAAAAGGAATTTGATTGGATCCCCTATTTTACTATTTTTTGCAAACACTTGGTGTGATTGGGTTTGGTTTTTTTTTTTAAATATCATAGAATTCAATGAATCCATCTGGTCCTGCATTTCTTTTTCCTTTAGAAGTTCATTTGTGGCTTATTCAAATTATTCCTTTGAACTGAGTTATTTAAATTCCCTATTTCTTGTTATGTTAATCTTAATATTTTATATTTTTATAAATGTTTTGTCAGTTTTATTGGAATGTAGAGTAAGGGAAAATTGTTTCTAATTTCCTTTATTTTTAATTCATCAGGAATTCTTTTTCATTTTTGTTACAGGTAATTTGGTTTTCCTTTTACTTCTTGATCAAATTAGATAGTAGCTGTATAGTCTTCCCCTTTCCTGCCAAAAATATTTTATTAATTAATGTTTTGTTTTGGTTTTCAATTTTGTTACTCTTTGATTTTTTTTTAGGCTATCTTGGCATTTAATTGGTTTTAGAATTTTGTTGGTTTTCTAGTATTTTTAGTTTCATTTCTATTTCACTGATCTTTCCTTTCTCTTTTCTGACAGATACAAGTTTTTCCCTAAGGACTACTTGGATTGTTTCTCCCTAGAATTGGCATTAAATTGTTACTGTCATTATCTTTAACAAAATTATTTATTGTTTTTTTGATTTGTTCTTTGATCTACCAGTTCTTTAGGATTAAATTAAAATGTTGCTATTATATTTTTAATACTTTTTAAGGCAGTCCTTTAATATCATTTTATTGCATTTTGATCAGTAAAATATGTGTATAATCTGCTTTTCTGCATTTATTTTTGAGATTTTTATGTCTCAAGACATGATCACTTTTTTTATAAAGGTATCATGAATAGCTGAGAAATATGTGTATGCCTTTCTGTTTCCATTCAGTAATTGCCTGAGATCTGTCATATCTAATTTTTAAATACAGGAAGTATTACAATTTTAGACTAAGGTGTATCCATTGGTGCAGTGCAATTTTTTTTAAATCTGTAAGGCAAAGAAAATACAGATGGTAGGATTAAAAATTATTTCACAGTAAAATTAGAATGTCCCTTTGCCATTATTATTTATTTAAAGTATATTTGCATAGATAGGAGAACGAAAATATTATCACATCTATTTCCTGGTAATCGTTTATGCAGGAATCATATTTTGAAGACTTTTTTGTAGCTCATTTACTTCAACCAGTTTGTTTTGTTTTGGTTTTTTTTTTCAAATGAAATATGTCATCTCCTGTTCTGGTATTTTGTAGTGTCACACATGCATTATGTTTTGACAAGTAGGAGACCCCATGTCTTCAACCATTGTTGTTGTAATCTCTGATTTACATTTGAACAGTCTTCTAGGAGGTGACCCGTGGGTTCTTTTAGTTTCTGCTTTGCCCTGGGTTCTGAGATCTCTGAGCAGTCTTTTTTATGATTTCTTGAAACATGATGTGCCAGCCTCTTCTTTTGTTCATAGATTTCAAGTACTCCAGTGATCCTTAGATTATTTCTCTTCGGTCTGTTTTACAGATTACTTGTTTTTGCCATGACATTCTTTACATTTTCTTCTTTCTTTTCTTCTTCAGTGTTTTGACTTTGTTTTATTATTTCTTGATGTCTCAGAGTAATTTGTTTTTATTTGGTCATTTTTAATTTTTCAGAAAGTTATTTTCTTTGGTAAGTTTTTGTACAGTCTTGTTCAAGCTATTCTCTCCTTAGAGTTTTCTTCTCTAGCTATCACTTTTCCCATTTTTCCTCTACTGCTCTAATTTTATTTTTTTAATAATTTTTTAGCTTTTTAAAAAACTCTTGCTTTAACTGTTTTAGGAATTCTTGTTGAACTTGTATCCATGGTGTATTTTTCTTTGAGGCTTTGCTTGTAAAATGTTTTTGAATCATTCTCTTCTGGATTTATGTCTTGAGCTTCCCTATTGCCATAATAACGATTCATAGTGGGATTCTTTTTCTGTTTGCTTATTTTTTCAGCCTACTTCTTGACTTGGGATTTTATGTTAATGATGGACTTTGCACTTTTTGGGGAGGGGGAAGGGGAGTGGCATGTGGCCTGACCTGAGCATCTGTCCTCTTATATCCTGCTGCTTTCACACCTTAGACTGAGACCATTGAACTTTTCTAATTCATCTAGTGTCATAGACTAGCTAGCTAGCTTTACCGGTTACTTGTTGATCCTCAGCATTTGTACATTTCTGAATGTTTCTAAGCATTGACTTATTAAGTAAAATTTGTGGGACTTTACAGTAAGACATGGGTTGTTGAATATAAAGTAGGATCAAATCAGTGTATAATACTTAGCTGTTGGAAGTGTCCACACATAGCTTGAGAAGCAACAGCTCATTGTAAAAAAGAATCATTTTTATCTTTCAGGCATTGTGGCCCTTCATCTCTTTTGTCATTAACTTACTGTTTATTAACATTTATATTGTCAGTTATTGAAGGAACTTTGTTGATAGGAATAATCATTGCTGGAATCAAATGAAGAATTCTCTTTCTCTGCCTCACCTATTTCAGTTGTAGTATTTATGTCATTGAATTCTGAAATATCTGAAAGCTCATCCATTGGATGAGTATGATGGGATATTTCTTAGTAGTTCTTTTTTTAATTAAGTTTTTGTTGATATCTTCTGTTTCTTACATCATTATAATTATCTCAGTTATTTTTCCCCCTCCCAGAAAATCATCCTGTGAAACAGATATTTTTTCAAGAGGAAAAAATGTCTAATGGATATGTTGAAAACATGTAACACCTGTGGCTCTTTCACCTACACAAAAGGGTGATTTGGAGGAGTTCTCTTATATCTCTACACTTGACTCTTGCTGTATCTTTATATTTCTTAATAGTTCTAATATTTTCATCAGGGAGTCCCTTGGACATTTTATCATTAATGATATAAACAAAACTATGTTACTATGACAACCAGTTCAGATTTTGAAAATCTCCCCCAAATTTTCAAGTCAGCAAAATAGGAAAAATTATATATAAAGATAAATTTATACTCTATTAATTGTTGACAAATTTTTATAAACATTTGACAGATTCTACTGATGTTCCAAGGGGAAAAGGCTAATAATATGGGCAAAGAAATGACCCAGTAGAAATAGTTGTAAGATCACATCTTCATATTTACAATAAAATGTTAAACATTTGCATCATTTAACCAACGTACCTGGTCCTTATAGGTAAAACCATATTTAATTTTTTATGTAATGTGAAAAGAGCTTTGAAATGCTAAGGAAAGTTGATAACAAAGGATATAGTTGAGGTATGAAGTAGAAATGTCTTTTTGAGTTTCAAATGTGCAAAAGAAAAATTGTATCATTTGATGAACCCAGTCCTATTAATAAGCATTTATTTTTTTCCCCTCTCCCCACTGGAAAAAAATGAAAAACAAAGCACTTTTTAACAAATAGGCATGATCACACAAAACAAATTTACAAGTTGGCCATACCAAAAAATTTTATATTTCTGTACCTTGAATCCATCACTCTCAGGATATGGGTATCATGTGTCATCTTGGGTCCTCTGGAATCATGGTTGGTCATTGCATTGATAAGTCTCACTTCACTCTGTATCAGTTCATATAAGTCTTGTCAGGTTTCTCTGAAATCAATTGCTTTTGTCATTTCTTACAGTACTATATTATTCCATTGTTTGACTGTTCCCCAGTTGATGTTACGTACTTAATTTTCAGTTCTTTGGCAAAGAACTGAGTATCTTTTTCTCTTTCTTTCCTTTTTCTGATTTCTTTGCCTTAATAGTGATATTGCTGGTCAGAGGGTATGCACAGTTTAATAATTTTGGAGGGGCTTAGTTCTGAATTGTTTTCTAGAATCCCTGGACCAGTTCACAGCTTCAAAAACATTGTTTTAATGTACCTGTTTCCTGCAACCTCTCTTATTTGTCATTTTTCTTTTTTTTCCCCCAAGTTGGACAGTCTGAGGTATGCAAGGTGGAATTTCAGTTTTTCAAATTTACATTGCTCTAATTGTTGGTGATCTAGATCATATATGGTTATTTGATAGCTTGCATTTCTTTCTTTGAAAACTTGTGCAAAAACTTCAATTTTATGTGATCAAAATTGTCTATTTTGTCTCCTGTGATCATATCCCAGGTTTAGTCAAAAACTCTTCCCAATGCCTAACTAGCTCCTTTCAGTTTTTTCTTTGGAGCTATTATTTTGTTATAATTTAATTTTTTTAATATATTCACTTTTTCCAGCCATTCTTACAGTCTTTTGGGCCCAACTAAATTTTTCCCCTCTGAGGCTTTCTAGATTCTTGTAGAGTTTTTTTTTTTTTTTTTTTTTTATATCTGAGTTTACTGGGGATTAAAAAAATCTTAACCTATAGTAGTTCTTCGTTGGGTTTAGTGTTTTCATCTCCCTTGGTTCCTCTAAGCTCAGAATTTGACAAGAGGAAAAGAGCAGGTTAGATTGCTTTTAAGGACATCATAAAGCTCTATTAATAAATGTAGTTTTCTTCTTCCCTCCCCCCCAAACAATTCACCTTTTTTTTTTCTTTTTTTAATAGTGGCCACCTAGTATAGTAATCATGGTGACAATTCATATAAAGTGAAGTGTTCCTAAAAGGAGTCACCTATTTTGAAATCCTCACACACCTTCCCAAATATGTGGGATGCCAGAAGAAAGGTCCCAAAGAGGTCTTATCAGTAAATCAGAGGAAGGATTAAATTATTGGGGGGAAGGAGTGCACATGCATATCTTATTCTTAAAAGTTCCACATACTAAGTGGGGGAATAAATGGCATGTGGTTTTATCCAGTTAAGTAAAGCTTGAAAATATTGAGAAAAAACCTGACAGGGCCATGTACTTTCTAATTTTGGACATACCCACAACCCCTTTCTTTTCCAGCCAATATTTGAACATTTTTCTCAACTCTAGAGATGGAAAGGACAATTGAGGTTATCAAGGCTAAGCCTCTTAATTTGCAGATGAGAAAACTAAAGCCCAGAGAGATTAAATAATTTTCTTGCTCAGATCACCCAGCAACTAAATGTGTTGTTTTTGTTCCTAAAGGACTCCCACCAACTCCAGTTCAGCTCCTCTATCCTGTGTCCAGATTCAGCAATGTCAAATCTCTCCAGCATCTTTGCCGCTTTCGAATCCGACAGCTTGTCCGGATTGATCACATCCCAGATCTTCCTTTGCCGAAGTATGTTGACATTTGGATTTGAGAGATTTGGGGGCAGAAGGGGAATATGGGAAAATATAAATATATTTCCTGATAAAACCTGTTGGCTCAAATTTCAGAGATGGAGCTTGGCATAAAATGTTCTCAGCTATCCCGTTTCCAGGTCTTTTTTCTTCCTAACTAACTCTAGAGCTGTAGTATGCATCCAGATGAGAAGGATGTATATGTATGCCTAGTAATCTCTATGGAAAGTTAGGTGGGGAAGAATATGGTAGAAGTAATATTGGGACTCCTTGAGGTTAAAGCCAGAGAAAGAGCCATAGATGAAAATATGGGAAGTGATCTGTATGAGGAGCAATTGAGAATGGTCTCCCTTGTCTATAGGACGAGGGGAATAGAGCCTTATTTTTCTTTAAAAATTCTTATTACATTATATATTTTTTATTATAATTGTTCCTGCCAATTCTATGTCGTAGGCCTTTGATCTCTTACATCAGAAAGTTCTACTACTATGATCCTCAAGAAGAAGTATATCTGTCCTTGAAGGAAGCGCAGCTCATTTCAAAACAGAAGCCGGAGGTGGAGCCCTCCACGTAGCGAGGGGCCCCCGTGACAGTTGTGTTGCTGTCAGGTAAGGTATGTGCTCCCTGCCTACTCTGCAGTGTTCTCCTCAATGATTTCACAGGCATGAATTGAGCCACCTTCTTTTTGTACCGAACCCTGTATTAAGCGCCTTCTTTCCCTCAAGCAGCTTATAGTCTAGAATAGAGAGGGTTGTAGGTGTTAGCTAGAGCAGACTTTAGAGGCCACCAACTCTAAATTTTGCATATGAAGAAACAAGCTCAGAGAGATTAAGCTATTTGCCCAGGGTTGCATGGGGAGTGAGTGGCAGAACCAGGTTTTGAACCCAGGTCTGTGACTCCAAATCCAGGTTTTTTTTCCACTTCTGCCTTGATACCTTAAGACATTAATGTGAAACACCTAAAAGAATATTTAGAGAGAAAGGTAAAGATTTCTATAAATGAATATGGTGTTGGATACTAAGTGGGTAACATTTTCACATTTCTTGGTGCCCACCCTGAATTTATTCACCCTCAGGTACATAATCCGCTGTGGTGGAGAATAATTTTTGGTTTCTCTCATATACAGTTATTTAGAAATCATAGAAAATCTCTCATCACCAGCAAATTAAATGGCAGCCATAGTCAACTCAGAGCGTAGGGAGGGCAGCTATTTCACCTCTTTCTAGAGTTCCATTTGGACCACAGGGGGAAAATTATTGGAGACAATTAATGAACCAGAAAATTCACTTTAAGAATTTATTTACCCTTTGCTGGCCTGCTAATTTTTCTTCCTGTTTGGCATCATCTATTTTTATAGAAGAATTCTGTATCTTTCTTAATAAAAGTTGTTGAAGGATGGAAAAAGAGAGAAGAAAGTTGCTGGAATTTTAGTGTTTTTTTTTTTTTCTTTAGAACTGGTAGGGCTCTCCCCAAAAAGCCAAAACAAAACACTATCAATAGAGGTATCTTAAGATGGAAAGGGAGCTTTTACTTTTGATCCTCATTTCTACTGCCCTTCTATAATAAAGGGAGAATAATTTTACACATATTTGCCCATGTTATATACACAACACACTTTTTGTTGAATCTGTGCTTTCCTTTAGCTAAGGCTATTCATGAACTTCTCTGTGCCCTTTCTCTTGACTCTAAGTATTCTAAGTCTCTCTTTAGTAAATGAGTTATGTAGACCAATAAGAACAGGAATATTTTAGCAGGATTTAGGTAAATTGCATCTAGGGACCACCTATTTCAACTCTTTTAATTTTATAAATGTGGAAACTAAGGCCTAAACTAGAAGTAGCACTCAAGTTCTGCCTTTCATGCACTAATTTTGGTGATGTTTCCACAGTACTAGTGAAATAGTATCTGATGCATAGATCTGTCTTAAGGCAACATAGAAATCTAAGGGATATAGTAACCAATAGGATTTCTCTGCAGGTAATTTTAGAATGTGTGTACTGTAAGGGCTGAAAGTGTATGCAGTGTCTCACAGTGCTTCCAAACATCAGTCAAGAAGTCCTAGCATTTCTATTATTTCCTGGTTTGCCAACACTCTCCCAAATGATGAGACTGTTGGACAGATCTATCACAATAGAACCACAGTATTAGACTATGGGTGCCACCAAAAAAAAATGTACTTCCCAAAGACAGCATCATTTCTGTTCCCATCCTTTTTTAAAAGGAGAAATTTTACCCTCCACAACCTCCTTCTCCCCACTACCTTATTAATCAGAGTAAGATTATTTTTCTTAAGACTCTGTAGCTAACCCAGTACAGTTGGATAGTAATAGATTCATCCAACTCTCTCCTGTGGTTCCAAGAAGCTGTAGCATGGCTAAACCATGAAGGTGGTTGAAGCAGGTGCTATGGAGTACTTACAACTTAGACATTTAAAGAGACCAAGATTATATCCACCACATCCAGGGCATATCCCCTGTATCTAGGGCTCTTGTCTTTTGCCTGCATTTTTGTCCTGCTGCTGGACTTTCAGTAACTGGAGAAGAGAGTGAGGCTGATGACTTTGTGCAATTTTGTCTTACTTAAATCCAATTCATGTCACCCTGTGATGCCACTGGACAAACATTAACAACAAGAATAACCCTGTATGGTTCCCATTGTACATATGTTGCCTGAGGAGTCTCATGTGGTTATGGTACTTGTTAGTCTGCAACTTGAGTCTCAGCTGATAAAACCCTTCTTAAATCAGGACCAGTACAAAGTTAAAATAGCCAACCTCAGCAGCTGTTTTCTTGACCATTTGGTGTAACTTTCCCAAATTGGTGACAGCCTGTTAGGAGCCAGTCACACAAGGTGTTAATGAAGTAATTATGGATTGTTTTAGCCCCAAGGCACTATCCATAACTGTGCCTTGCCTGGGAGGGTCACTTGTGAGCCTATGGGGAAAAATAGAAGGCTATGAGACCTTCAGGGAAGGTGTTAGGGGACACAGAGAAAAGGATAAGGAGTCATAGGATGCCACCAAGTAACAGGTGCCACAAGATGTCTGCCTTTGTTACATAACTTAAGGTAATTTTTGTTGGTACCCTTGGTACCCATTGCATTTTACTGTTTAACAATATCCATTCTACTTCCAGAATGTTGGGCCTTTGTCCTTATCGATTTTGATTTTTCTTTCTTTTCCACCTAAGGTATTTTGGTGGCCACGCTCCAGTTGCAAAGAACCAAATGAAGCTGCATGGTTGATAAGGGAAGTGAAGAGCAAATGGGAAGAAGGAACAGTTAGGACTTTCTGTACAAAATGTTTGATTCCCAGATAAGGCACAGAAGAAGCACACAACAACCAAGTTCTTGAGGTGGGAATGCCACCCGCCAGCTCTGAATCCCTTGTTGGGATCATATAACTGGATCAGCTCCTCGGAAAGGTGGAGAAAGTCTCAGTACTGTTTCTTTTTCAGAAGTTTTATTTTTGATATTTCCATTTTCAGGATGGAAAACAGTCTTAAAAGCAGCTGGGGACTGTGCCCATTCGAGGTGGGTTTGGGAAAGAGCTGCCCCAGTCAGTGACAAGAAAGGGCTTATGAACAGACCCTTTGGTGCTCTGCAGTGGAGAAAACATGTCATAAGTAATAGGGACCTGAGGGAGGACAGAATGAGGAATTTGGTGTTCCCTAATTAAGAGCATTTTTGTAGGCTCCTTGGAGGAGCTGATGAATAAGGGCAGACAATATGGAACAAAATATTGTGGGAAAGAAACTGACAAATGGGTTGTATCCACAACATATTTGAAGTCTTTTCACACCTATTTGAGGTCTGAGATTTTGAAATCACATGCCTCTGACATTTAGAAGCTTTTAAAATTTGCTCTACCTATTTCCTGAAATCTGTGACCTCAGGGTACTTCTGTTCCTTCTAAACAGGAAGAAATAAAAAAAGCATTTTAGTTCTCCCTTCTCTCCTATAGCAGCACATTTTACTCTGGACATGGTATACATCCCATTGCTTCTACAAAGGAAATAGTATTTTTATTGTTGCTTGAATGATTCAAAGCCCCAACTGTGGTTTCATATTTTTCATGGAAACATGTAGTGTTTCCCTCCTAATTCATCCACCAGTTACATGGAATGAGGATAGAGGTGAGGGACAGAACCATTGCCCCTTTTCTAGAGATGCTATCCCTAGAGTGCAGGATCTTTAGAATCAGCAGAGTGTTAAATCTCATGCTTTAAAGTTTATCTTCCCATTTAAGCATGCCATTCAGCTTCTGGACCAGGGAAGTAGCAAGGGGGTGAAGAATACTATGGATCGCTGCCCTTCTTTTGAGGAGAAATCCAATCCAGTGCTGATTTGTAAGCTTTTCTGTCCTATGGCATTGACCCTTAAGTATTTCTGTTGAAAGGGGAAATGCAGGGAGGCTTTTTGGAAGGTTAAAACTTGTCCCAAAGGTGACCATTACCTGACTCTGAATGATAAGCTTTTGAGATTGTTGTCATGTGGAATTGGCTGATTGAAAATTTCATATTACAATGTAAACTTATAAAATATTCTGATCTAAGAAGAACTGCAGTATATAGAAGACTGTTAATGCTCTGCAATAGGTGCTCCATGAAACTGTCTCCACAGTTCCCCTGTGTTTATCTCTACTTCATCTTACTGTTAACAAACCAAGATCGTGGTTTCCTGAAAGTTTGGAGTGAGGCCCTAAGTGTGTCTCAGTAATTTGTAGAAATACCTCATTTGGAAGCATTGACTACTGAAGGCTGAGATGGTAACTCCTCCTGTCACATGTCCCCCATCCCAAATGGTTGGTCTCCCAAACTATAAATCTTTAGAAGGATGTAAAGACACCTGGGAAATCTGGCCATGAAATCTGTTTTGCACCATTAACATAGCCTGCAACTCATATCACAAGGATCATTTCCCTTCTGTGGGGGAACATTGAAAGCAACACTTTCAATGAAGAAATAGACTGAGCACTTGTGAACCTTGATCCTGAAGAGGAAAGTTGTGATCATAAAAAGACAGATGCTCAACCCCTATTTTCTTTGGCTATTGCTAATGAAAGATTGATCTTCTGGTATTTTCAAGGTACAATGGGGATTCAAAAGGAGTCTGAAATCTGATTCCTGCCCTAAGTTTATTTAAGAATTTGGGGAGATACTTTACATTACACAAAGCATTTAGAAAATAGTATTTCAATGTAGAATCAACTGCCAAATTGTAGTAGATGTTTAATAGGAGTTAAGGGAGCGGTCTCTGTGAAGTAGAAGCAGGCAGGGAAGGCTTTGTAGATGTGAAACTTGAAAGCTTGGTGGGATTGAAATAGGCAGAAAGGGATAGAGCAGCATGAGTAGATACCCAGAAGAATTGAGTGAGACATGTTGGGAACCACAGAACCCCAAGCCATACTATAGTTACATGCATCAACTTTGAGTTTTTCCTCCTTTTCATTCAGCTCATTGGTTTATAGTAGGGACCTCCAAGATTCATCAGCAGATCTGAACCCCAAGAGGGTATCTGGAGGCAGACTGCCGAGTGGTCTTGAAGAACTACCTTCCACTTTCCTGGCAGCCTCTTAGGGCCCTCTGAAAACTGCCAACCCCTACCTATTGTTCCGCAGGGACAGTTGAGGAAGTAATGTGTAACATTGCCCTTTTCTCTAAAGGCATTTGGACTTCAGTGGCATTATTTGAATTCTCAAATCCTCAAACTGGCCTGAAAAATTGACAGTTCTCCCCATGTGTTCCCTCTCCTTGGTTGCAGAGGCAGCTGCCCTGCTGGCAGCCTCTTGCTGGTTGCTCATCCCACAGCAGGGGATGGTAGAGCAGAAAAGGGTGGGAGGGGGCTTGGCTCTCCTCAGGAAGTGAGTCTGGAAACAGTAGAAAATGGTGGGCTAGGAGTGGCTGAAGTGACCCTGAAAAATCAGGCCCAAGAGGTTGGAAGTAGAACAGGGAATGGCCGAGCAGCTATGCTAGAAACCTATACCCTTCATGCCCTCCTTCAGATACCTTCTGATTAGACTGATTTACCTACCTCTTCCTCATTCACATTAAACTCAATGAAAACGGCAAGTTTACTCATGAACTCATTCTTCCCTACTCCCGTTTTCTTTTTAAGTCACAAAAACTGAAAAAGACAGGATCATCACTTCCAAAAGGGTTGGCTTGGGCAAGTGATGTCAGTTGCACCCTTGGGCTATTTGCAAAGCAGACTCACTGAATTAATCCTCTTGTCCATTATTTACTTCCTTAGTAACAGTAACCTTCCTTAGGACAGGAAAAGACTTAGACTTATGTGAGCTAGTGACAACTACTGCCGTAACTTGCTATTACTTGAAATTCGTATGCTGCGATGGGGGTGGGGAGGGTGGGACTTGTGGGAAGATATACATCTATGGGTGAGGACAGATGGCTTTGAGGCTCCTGATCAATAATGTTTGCCTTGGCCTGGGGACCTAGTGGCCCTGTGCCTAGATGTAATGACTGGAACCCTCTGGAGCCTGAGCTGCCTCAGGGAAGGGACTTGGAAAGGGGTGGGGCCAACTCCATTCTGTTTCTAGTAGAGCTGCTTATATAAACCCCTTCTCTTTATTAAGATTGGGAACAGTGTGGAGGTGACAGGAGCTTCCAACCCACTCTGCTCCCAAGAAGAGGGAAGTTGGGGCACCCAAGAGAGGTGCTGGAGATGAGGCAAAAGGAGAGAGACATGCTAAGAGAAGGCCCAGCCTCTCAGGTCTTTGCTCTGGGCTCCTGGAACAGCAAAGCTTTCCTGAAGCCCTCTGCTCTCTGCAGAAAAAATGTTTTTGTTTTCTGTTTTACCTTCCTTGTTGCCTCTAACTTCTTTTTGAGCTCTGGGGTTGAAAGTCCTGGCAATGATTCTAAGAGGTCTGAAAGTCTGGGTGCATGTCTGTTTTCACTTACAGAATTGTTACCCATCATTTGGGGAGTTGGGAGCATCTCTGTTTGGGGGGAATTGACATGTTTGCCAAGCTTAAGAAAATGTCCTCTGCCCCCAAGGGAGGAGCTTTGGAGTTAGACATTTTCCCTATGGGAATCTTTTGGTTTGGTTTGTGGGGGGGTGGGGAGGGTCAGAGGAGGGAGAGGGTAAGTGCTTTTATCTATAGTCTCCAACATAGCTGGTCTTACACTGAATTTGTGCTATTGCATACATGTAGCCATCTTTCTTTTCACTGCAGCAGTGTTTATTGGTAGTTCAAAATGATTTATTTGCTCCTGGGGAGTAAAACTTTTTTTATTTAAAAAGAAAAAAAATTAATGAACCAACTTCCCCCTTTCCCTTTAAAATGACCTTTATAATAATTGTCTAAGGATTGTTGGGGTCATAAGACTTAAGTACAGAAGTCCTTGAGACATCCAGTTATAACCTGGGGAACGTGATCCTTCATGCTCAGCGCAATCTAGAGGAGGATTTGGAAGTGATAGATTTGGGGTAGGGGTGGGGTATAGGGGGTAAGCCACAAAGACAGGGAAGCTAGGGATCCAGGTGCTGCAGTTAAAACAGAAATGGTGATGCACTGTTTTTAAAGTTTTATTTTCTGACACAAGGAAAAACCTTTACTTTACATGCAGATTATGTGACATTTCTGTATTTGTCCTCTTCACTCCTTTTCCCTTTTCTGGCTTGGTGCTGCCACCATGTTCCTTCCTCATTCTTCCTGTTGTTCTCCATTGGTCCCTTTCCAGCCAGCCCTGCATGCTGGGTTTGTTGACTCATCATCATTTGTATTTCATCTCATCTTAAAGAGTCCATGGAACACTTCCCACAGAAGGGCATGAGACAGCAGCCTAGAAGGAAGTCAGGCAGCCAACAGTAGGATAGACTTAAATGTCTGGTCGCAGCTGGACTGCGATCTTCTTTGCCCCTAGAGAAGGAATGCAAGAAAAACACATTTTATACCCTTTACCAAAACTAAGGTGGTCAGTCACAGACGTAGAGCCTCAGCTCAGAAGCTGCAGTCTTCTCTGTCTTAGCTCCTCAGCCTGCAGAAGTGGATCAAGAACATCTGCTTGATTTCTCCCACCCAGGATTCTCTCTTGGGAAGGTTCTAACCCCTAGAGTGGCACCATGAGTTTTCCAAAGAACATCAAAGTCCAGACACTGATCTCTTCCAAGATTAGCTTGTTTGAATGCAAAAACGGGTGTTGTCAGTGACAAAACCATTATCTGTCTATTTGTGTTCTAGGGAAACTTTAAAAGCAGGGTTCTCAAATCTGGGCTCAGGTTGTTTGCTCATTCTCAACCAGAAGCTAGCCAGTCCCTTCCCCTTTACTTCCCACCCCCAACTTTATGCCCTTCTTTGAAATCATCCTCACTACCACCAGCCCAAAGTGACCTGGCTTCTTTTCCCACCAAGTTTGGACATATTTTTCTTCCTACTTTCCCCTTGTTCCCTATCTTTTTTGTGCTTAATTTATTAAAATAGTTGCTGTATAATTTATTTTCATAAACTATTAAAATGTACTAAATGGTTGAAAAATAGACTTGCAGGCCAATCTTTAAGGGGGGAAGAGTATGGGGGATGGGAAGATGTTTTGATATAAACATAACAAATGCACTTTGGGTGTGTTTTGGTATTTTTCTTGGGGTGGGGGGTGGGGGGATGTTTGGATGTACCTGTAGATTAGTTACAGAATGGGGATTGTCTGTATATATTGTATTAATAGGCATGTTTGGACTCTTGTATTCAGACATTAGTAGCTGCTGCAGGTCCTGTTTGGAAATCCCATGTAAAATTCCCAGTTTTTTTGTAAGTGTTGGTGCGGGAGACATTTGACTCTTGTGTTTGTATCTCCTTTTTATGACTGTTGTTCAGACCCATGTCTTTTTGGGAAGGGGTGGGAAGGGGATTTGAAATAAAAATGTTTAGAAATTGTTTTGTGTTGGTTTCTCTCTAGCTTCCTTGGCCATATCACACAACTTCATCCCTAATAATTAGTATTATTTACTCTTTAATGGAGTCAAATGGCCTTCCCCTAAAGATTGGGCAAATTCCTGGATGCCAGGTAGAATTTTCAAAGGGGAACTTGTAAGATTTAATGGTGCCAGAGGGGATGTCAGGTGGAAGCATATGGCACTTGGTAGATGTCTGTTTATAATAATTGCTGACAAATACACAATATACTTTATATCCATCTTATTACAAAACCTTTATGAAATCCATATTCCAGGTATTATTCTCATTTTACAGATGAGAAAACTGAGACCCAGAGACAATAAGTGACTCACCAGTGGTCCTATTTGTCTGAGTTGAGAATTTGAATAAGTCTCACTGGAGTCCCCAGTCCATCCATGTTTCCACTTCCTTTCTTTTGTAACCCTTTTCGCTTTTCCTGTTCACCCACAAAAAATGGAGGTTATTTCAGGCCATTGACCAATGGCCTTCCTATCATAGGATCATAGATTTGTAGATGTGAGATTTGGGGGTGAGGAAGAGTAAGAAAAGGAAAGAAATTTGAGAAATGTGGTCAGTCAGGTGACCCCAAGATGCCTTGTTTGAGATAGGTGGTGGAGACTGAATTTATTTTAGAGAATGGTGGATCTCCATTGTCTCCTCCTTTCTTTTCCTAGTGTCATTGTAGTGTGGACCATTACCGCTTCTAGTCCACTATCCTCATTTTTTTTTTTTTTAATACATTGGGAAACTCAAATCCCTGGAAGGAACAAGATCACACAAGAGCAACCAAGATTCATTCTCAGCCCCATTCTGTTGATTCAGTAAGGTGGAAACTAGAAATAGCTGCACCAGTTCCAAGCTCCTTCAATTTGGGAATTAACATTTTTGTAGATCCTAATGGAGAAGGAGAAGCAGTAAAACCTGTCAACTGGTGATAAAGTATTCTAATCCCACTTAAACTTCCTTTTCTCCCTCTGCTCTCTTTTAATAATCTCTCTTCATATAGTACTGCTATGGCCTTTCCCTCTTTCTGAGACTGGACCAAAGGGCAGTATTGAAGGCAATACAACTGAAAACATGGGGACTTCAAAAGTTTGCTTCAACAGTTTTTCCCTCTACAAAATCATGAGGCAGTGAAAAGGAAAAATGAAGCCTAAAATTTAAATCCTGAGGCATTTGATAATTCTGCCTAAGAACCTTCAACATCATAACTACATACTTACACCTTCTTAGATTTTAACCTGGATCTTTAGGAGTTTAGGTTGCTTCGGCCATCCTCAGGAGAGAGTCACCTAGACACTTAGTGTAAAAAAAGAAAAATGTCAAGTTTCTCTGTGATTCAACTTGTGAGTCATTGTTGCTGCATTTTCTCCATAAAGAAAGTCAGTATAGCAGTCAAACAAACATACAGTTACCTAACACCAGAACTGTGGAAAAAGACTATATTCACTAAGTCTCCCTATCTGGAATTCATTGACCATCTTATGAAGACTCACACTAGCATGTCTGTCCAGAGGACCCAGGCAACTGCTATGGCAATCACATAGATGGTTTTTTGTAAACATGGAATAAATTGAATTATGCTTTAAAAAAATAACCATTTGGTTGTTTTGTGCAAAAGGCTATGCTAGGTTCATAGAAGTAATCTATAGTCTCTACCCTCATGGAGTTTACAATTCAATAGTATGATAACAGTATGATAAATTTTTACTATCCTAATTCACAATAGGGCAGCTAGGTGGTGCTAGGATAGAGTGCTGGGCCCAGGAGTCAGGAAGACTCATCTTCATGAGTTCAAATCCAACCTATGACACTAGCTGTGTGATCTAGAGAACGTAACCCTGTTTGCCTAAGTTTCTCCTCTGTAAAATGAGCAGCTAGAGAGGGAAATGGCAAAGCACTCCAATATCTTTGCTAACAGAACCCCAAAATGTGGTCGCGAAGATTTGGACACAACCTAAACAACAAAATTCATGATAACATGAGCATTGGACTAGCTGAAGTTCAGCCTTTCATATTTCATGGTGGGTAGGGTGGGGAAGGAAAGACAAAAACATGTAAACAAGATAGACTGAAGAATATTTAACCTACTAGAGAACTTTTCAATCTCTTGTTAGCCTATGTTTGAGTACAATGCTAATTATAAGTAGTTTTTGTCTTTCAGAACCTGTATATGCCAACATCAGAGTAGTTAATAATTTGAATGTTTATTTCAAATAAATGAAATTTTAAGTTTCTTTTTTAAAAATATGCCATAAAGTCTTTTTTTTAAAACTCATTTAGGTGGGTGGTTTTTCTAATAGTCCAAATCAGTGAGATTTTGTTATACATAGGATTTGAGATATGGTATAGATGACCATACAGTAGTCTCATTTGACTTGTAGTAAACTAAAGCTCAGAGAAGTTGAATAACTTATATAAGGCAAATAAATTGATGGCAGGAAGACCCTTCCCAAATTCCAGCACTATATCTTAATGTAAACATGATTTTGGTATGATGATCTTTAAAGCATTTTATTTAGTGCCTGCTATATTCCAGTCACTGTGCTAAGCAGTGGGGATACATAGACAAGAATAAGAAAATAATTCCTGTCATAATGGACGTTAAAATCTACTGGGGGAGATTAGATGTAGGCTTAGAGAGTTGTTCACCAATATAAAAAGAATTACCATGTGGAGCTATCAATCAGTGCAACCGTTTTAGAAAATGATTTGGAATTATTCAAATGAAGTGACTAAACTGTCCATACCCTTTGACCTGGGCATATACCCCAGGGAAGTTATTGACAAGAAAAACCATTATATGTAACAAAATAGCTATATATTTATTTTATTTAATCTATATGTTATATTTATATATTTATATTTATTTATATTATATATATATTTGGTAGCAAAGAACTGGAAACAAACTAGATATCTACCAACTGGGGAATAGCTAAACAAATTTATTGCCTGAATATAATGGAATATTAGTGTGTTGTAAAATACAATGAATATGATTAATAGAGAAGAACATGATCTCATGCAGAAAGACATAAGCAGATCCAAGAAAACAACATGCACAATGACTAACAAATATACATGAGAAGAACAACCACAAAAATATCAAAAGTGGCTTTTGCAAAGTTATAGAGAACAATTGTGAAATTTGTCCTTAATGGTAGGCTGGAGACAGCTAGACCTGAGTTTTGAATGCCAATGAAATTATAATGACAGCCCAGACCTTAGAGCACACCCAGGATCCTCTATCTGCGGGCAATCCATGTGAATGCTTGGTAGACCTGTTTCTGTGTATTTATAATGGAGGGGCCCTTTCAAGGCTAAAAGACTGTCCAGATATCCAGCAATAGCAGCAATCCAGTCCAAAGCAGTATCTTCCTATAGCCACAGCTACTAAGCCTGGTGTACAATAACTTTTATTTTTTTGCTCTTTAAAAAAAACAACTTTAGGGCCTCTAGAAATTCTTGTTGGGCTTGTGTCCAATCTGCAATTGTCTTTGAAGTTTTGCCTGTAGAGATTTTCAAGTCATTGTCTTCTGATTTTATCTTGAGCTTCTCGTTCACCATAGTAGCTTTTTATGGTCAGGCTAATTTTTCTAGCTGATTTTTAAAATTTTTTTACTTTGGACTTTATATTGGTGTTAGGCTCTGCTCACTTTAACTTTTTATGGTCAGGTTAATTTTTCTAGCTGATTTTTTTATTTTTTTACTTTGGACTTTATATTGGTGTTAGGGGTGGAGGGGCATGACTGACCTAAGCTTGTACCTTTTGTATCTTTCTGCTCAGTCTGGGGGACTGTAAGTTTGGTGCTCCCAACATAGTGTAATCCAGGGAGTGGTCTGGACATTTCCTTTCTAGTCTGCACTATGGTCCATAACCAGGTAGGGTCCTTATTTCCTTGAGACCATGACTACTCCTGCTGGCCCTGAAACTTTGACCTGTAACTAGATAATGGGCAGCAAAACTACCAAATGGTACCCAATCCTTCACCTAGTGTTAGTATTCAGATCCCCTGGAATCTCTGCCCAGGTCTTCCATTCCCTAGGCACTGGGCTGCTCCCCAGCAATACTACTGCTGGTGACCCCACCAGGTACTGCTCTGCACACAGTGTACACAGATTTTTCCTAATCTTCCTGGCTTGGAAAATCATTCATTTTGACTTTTTCTTGGCATTCCTGCATTTCCAGAATTTGATTTGGTGTGTTTTCTGTGGCTGTTGTAGAAGAAGTTTTTGGGGAGCATTGGCAGCTGTATCCATTCACTCCACTATCTTATCTCCAGCTCTGAAGAGTCCCTCCTGAGATGACACCTGCTTGACCCAGCCTGGCAGTAAATAGAGTCAGTTGTCCTACAAACCGGGAAAAAGTTTACTCATCTACTGTGCCGTGTTCAAAAGGGAATATATTTGGGGGAATGGTTGGTAATCACCACTTGAAATTTAGTTTACTGTCCCCAGGGACTGAGATGGTAGAGGAAGGTGTGCTCCTAATTTTGGAGGTTTATGTTCTTTTGTTCTTGCTATAGCTTCTTGATGTTAATTGCTTAATTGATATTGAGTAGAGATCAACTGGGCAGTTGATGTGGTGGGGCACTTTGGATGGGGGCTTGTCAGAATTACCCCCTAGAACTTTGAGAGGAGCAACCGCTTCACTCTAGGGAGCAAACCTGCTAGTCTGAGTGTGGGTTTGGAGAGGGCTCCCCAGTGACTGTATGATACTTAAGGAGTTGGTATTTTGTTTAAGCAGTAGGAAGCTCTCTAGATACTTTTGAGCAAGGAAATGATGTGCAGGGGGTGGAGCCATGATGGCAGAGTAGAAAGACGTACATATTCTAGCTCTTCCCCCACAGCCCATAAAATACCTGTAAAGAAAGACTCTCAACAAATTCCAGAGCAGCAGAAGCCACAGAACAACCAAGTGGAGGAGATTTCCAGCCCATGGTGACTTGGAAGGCTGATGGGAAAGGTCTGTTCCACCAGACATGGAGTGGAGTCTAGCCCAGCCTTGGCTGAGTGGCACTGGGAGGAGCAGGACCAGAGCAGACTTTGGGGGCAGGAATCCCCAGCAGCAGTGGCAGTTCACAGATCCCTTAACCCACAGGCACCAAAGGTCAGTGAAAGTGCTTTTTCAAGCACAGCAGAAGGGAGCAGGGTCCTCCCCTAGCCCCAGCCTCAGGTGGCAGCTGCAGTAGCAGCAGCAGTGACTGTGGTGTTAGTGGCAGCCTGGGGCAGCAGCTGGTGTCCTTTGTTCAAGTTGGAGAGCTCAGCTTAAAGCCCCTGGGGGAAGTGAGTAGCTGATCTGAATCTCAGCCACAAGCCAGGCTGGAGGAGTAAACTCTCCCTTGATTGTGCCACCTTGGAGGAACTAAGAACTTTCAGGTCCCCAGAGTATACCCTACTCTTGACAAAGGACCCAAAAGTCGAGTAACTGGTTGGTAAAATGCCCCAAAAAGGGGGAAAAAAAATAAGGCTATAAAAGGTTACTTTCTTGGTGAACTGGTATTCTCTCCCATCCTTTTGGATGAGGAAGAATAATGTTTACTATCAGGGAAAGGCATAAAAGTCAAGGATTCTGCATCTGAAACCTCCAAAATAAATGTGCAATGGTCCCAGGCCATGGAAGAGCTCAAAAAGCACTTTGAAAATCAAGTAAGAGAGGTGGAGGGAAAAATTGGGAAGAGAAATGAGAGCAATGCAAGAAAATCATGAAAAGCAAGTCAACAAGTTTACTAAAGGAGACCCAAAAAAATACTGAAGAAAATAACCCCTTAAAAATAGACTAATTGAATTGGCAAAAGAGTTCCAAAAAGCCAATGAGGAGAAGAATACTTTAAAAAGCAGAATTAGCCAAATGGAAAAGGAGGTTCAAAAACTCACTGAAGAAAATAGTTCTTTAAAAATTAGAATGAAACAGATGGAAGCTAATAACTTTATGAGAAACCAAGAAATTATACAACAAAGCAAAAGAATGAAAAAATGGAAGATAACGTGAACTAACTCATTGGAAAAACAACTGACCTAGAAAATTGATTCAGAAGAGACAATTTAAAAATTATGGGACTACCTGAAAGCCATGGTCAAAAAAAGAGTCTAGACATCATCTTTCATGAAATTATCAAGGAAAACTGCCATGATATTCTAGAACCATAGGGCAAAATAAATATTGTCTCTCCTGAAAGAGATACAAAAAGAGAAACTCCTAGGAATATTGTAGCCAAATTCCAGAATTCCCATATCAAGGAGAAAATATTGTGAGCAGCTAAAAAGAAACGATTTGAGTATTGTGGAAATACAATCAGGATAGCACAAGATCTAGCAGCTTCTACATATGATTTTCCAGAAGTCAAAGGAACTAGAATTAAAACCAAGAATCACCTATCCAGCAAAACTGAGTATAATACTTCAGGGGAAAAAAATGGTCATTCAGTGAAACAGAGGACTTTCAAGCATTCTTGATGAAAAGACCAGAGCTGAAAAAGAAAAGAAAATGATGGGCACATAAAGATGCTGAATAAATGTTTGTTGAGTAAGTGAATGAATGACTGGATAAATTCTCAAGTCTCATCCATGAAGTCTTTCTTGGTACCACTCACTAAAAGGGATCCCTGTTGCCTGGAATCTTTCAGACCACTCTGCCCTCTTCTGTGTACTTAATCATTTTCTATTTTGGGCTACATACCTAATATCCCTATTGTGTACATACCTAATATCCCTATTCAACTAGCAGCTTCTTGAGGTCAAGGTATTACATCTTGATAACATTTCGACATGCCCAGTGCCCAGCAGAGTGTCTCAGATATAGCAAATATTTAAATAAGTCTTTGTTTAACTGAATTGTTCACAGGATCATAAGATTTGGAGCTAGTAGGACCCTTGGAGGTCATCAACATTGATTTTACACATGAAGAAACTGAGACTCAGAAAGGATAAGATCAAAAGTCACACAGGTAAGTAAGGTGCAGAGTGGTTTGAAGGAGTGACTGGTTCTTTGAAGTAATTGTCCTGCCCAGAGTCAATGGGAAGATTGAGAACCTCAGGAAATCTATCTTAGAAGAATAGCTTTTGGAAAAGGGTGTGTGTGTGTGTGTGTGTATACACAAAAAAAATATACCAGCTGTTTTTGTGGTGTCAAAGAATTGGAGATTGAAGGGATGTTTATCAATTGGGGGATGGCTGAACAAGTTGTGGTATGTGATTGTGATGGAATACTTTTGTGCTATAAGAAATGACAAGCAGGATACTTTCAGGAAAACCTGGAAAAACTTACATGAACTGATGCAAAGTGAAGTGAACCGAACCAAGACAACATTATACACAGTAACAACAATATTGTAACCATGATGAACTGTGAAAGACTTAGCTACTTTAATCAGTATAATGATCCAAGACAGTCCTAAAGGATTCATGATGAAAAATACTATTGATATCCAGAGAAAGAACTGATGGAGTCTGAATACAGATTGAAACATACTATTTTTCACTTTATTTTTTTCATGTTTGTTTTGGTCTGTTTCTTCTTTCATGATATGACTAATATGGAAATGTTTTACATGATTGCACATGTATATCCTATGTCAAATTGCTTACTGTTTTAGGGAGGGGGGAGGTGAGAGAAAGAGGGAGAGAAAATTTGAAACTCAAAATTTTAAAAAATTGAATGTTAAAAATTGTCTTTACATGTAATTGAAAAAAGTATTATTAAAAATAAAAAATTAAAAAAATCTGGGAAGACATATGAACTGATGTAAAGTGAAGTGATACTTATCATTTGGGGAATGGCTGAACAATGTGGTGTATGATCACAATGGAATACTATTGTCCTATAAGAAATGACAAAGCAGGATGGTTTCAGAAAAACCTGGGAAAACTTAAATGAATTGATGCAAAATGAGCAGAACCAGGAGAACATTGTATACTGTAACAGCTATATTGTAACAGTGATCAGCCGTGAAAGACTTAGCTACTCTAATCAATATAATGATCCAAGACAGTTCCAGAGGACTGATGAAAAATAATGCTATCCACCTCTGGAAAACTGATGCACACAGAGTAGATTGAAACATTTTTTCATTTGTTTTTATTGCTTTTTTTTAAAATGTTCTTTTGCAAAATGGCTAATCTGGAAATATGTTTTGCATGACTTTGCTTGTATAGTTGATATCATATTGCCTTCTGAAGGGAAGAAGAGAATTGGCAACTCAAAATTTTAAAAAATGAATGTTAAAGTATAATTATTTTTTAAAAGCATATAAAATTTTTATGCATTACTTTTAAAACTGTGAGGAAAAAAGCGGAGCCTTTAGGAGAGGGACTTGTCACAGAGAGACGGAGATAGAGTCAAGTGAGGGTAAGAAAGTGGCAAAAGACAGAAGAGCCCCTTGAGGAGTAGGAAATAGAAAAAACTCAATAGAAAAAGTAGATATTGAAGGCTACATGCAGAGGTCTATGGCAGACTTCCTCTGCCACCTAGTGGCCAGTGTGAGCTATGTCATCCTAGGTATATGGGATGCTTGGAAAGACATCTCTTAACTTGACCCATAACCATTACTTAATACTACATGGACCCTGGGGGATAGTGCACACCCATTGGAAGGAAGCTGAGTTTTAACTTCTTTGTGGCTCTGCTGGGAAGCCAGGCAGCTTCCATCTCATGAAATCAGGTAATCAGCGCTAGAAAGGACCTTCGAGACCATTTTTAGTCCAGTCCCACAGAGGAGAACACTGAGTCTCCTACAGGGCGAGAAGAGTGGGAGACAGCTTTCTTTAGCCTTTTCAGGCTGAAGGAACTGACATCTTGGAGGTGAGATAGATTCTCCCATCCCCCCTCCAAAAAGAGTGGGTAGATAGATGCCTGCTGGTGGCAGTGCCCATGGAAAATGCCATATCCCTTGCCTCTCAAAGACATAAATGGGACTTAATATCCAATAGCTTAATACCTTCTTGGAAAGTGGTGTGAGGTGAGCCCCAAATTCATTCAGGTTTGTTTGCCTTAATCTTTTTTTCTCTCCTTACCACTACTCCCCCCAACCCTGCTCTCCTTTTCCCTCCAGAGAGAGCTGTCATTCCCCTCTAAGGAGGACATCTGGAATGATGCTGTTGTTGCATCATGTCTGACTTCTGTTTTATAAAGCAACAAATGGCATCTGGGATGGGTTTGGTCCCAGCTAATCCTTGGAGAGGGGGGGCACTGACAGGAAAGTGTCCAGGGATAGCTGCTTTCACTGTAAGCTCAGATAGAACCCTTCCCCCTCCAACCCGTAGCTATTCTAAACCCTGCCTGCACCCTCCATGATGTTCCCTCTCCCCACCAACACACACACAAGACACACATAATCACTTCCTCCCTCCCTCTCTCCAACTCTTCCTCTCAAATGCTTTGCAATCTCAGCCCTCCCTCCCCAGGATTGCATCATCTTTGGCTTTGTTCACCAAGCAGCAGGTGGAGGATGACAAGTAGTCCTGCTTGCCCCTTTTCTTCCTCCCATCTCTTCCCCTCAGTCCTCGGTTGTTTTCCCCATCCATCCTGTCCCAAGTTAATTCAGTAGCTTCCTTCCTTACCTGATGCTCCCAGATTCAGCCCTTCCCTTTACCTCCAGGAAATCATCAACTTAGAAAGAATAGAGAGAATGGCCTCAAATGAAAAAGGGAGAAAGCCAGGATTTATAAGTCATTCCGATTATTCCTATTCCCCCACCTGGTCTCTGATTTGCCTAGCAGAAGCCTGGTGGATTTAGGTCAACAAGTCAACAAGTATCTATTTGCTTGTTGAGGGGTAGCTTGACAGTAGCTAGAAAGCTGGCTCCCTGACTTCAGTCCCTACCTGTGACACAGACCATGTGACTCTGGGCTAGTCTCTTAACCTCCCAGTGCTCTAAATAACTCTAAGACTGAGTAGTAGAGCTAGTGGCGACTTGCTTTGGTGGAAGGAATTTTCTAACCTGAGAGTTCCCTAGATCAATAAAATCCTGGGTACAGCCCCTATCCCTATGTACTTTGTCTATATACTTTAGATTTATTTATATATATATATATATATATATATATATATATTGTTTTGCTTGGGTGAAAGGAGTTTCCTCATTGGAATATCAGCCAAGTCACAGGTCCACTCCTTCTCTCCATCCTATGTACCGGCTAACAAAAACAAAGGTCATACAGCTAAAGTAATGAGCAGAGAATTATTGAAAGTGTTGGTAGCTCTTTGTTTGAAATTATAGCCTTGTTCAATGGCAAAGGCATCATTGAGAGCCTCAGGAAGCCTCTTTTGCTTAAGGAGAGGCATTAAGTATGGAGAGGTGGAAATAAGGTCAAATTAGGATAGGAAACTCACATTCTCTGGTCTCCTCCTCCTCTCCGTGTCTGCTGTTCTCTCATCTCCCCACCCCCATAGCAATCCAACGATGCTCTGCACTAGAGAGGATTTTTAATCTCAACTTCCCAACTCTTTCTCTGCCTGTCATTTCCTTCCCTCATGGGAGGGCTAATCTGCTGGCGGCCTCAGCCTGGGCTTGGAGGGAGGGAAATACCATTGGTTGTCTGTCTAAGCAAGTCTCTCTTCCTTCTTGGTCTGTCTCTGCCTTGGAACAGACTGTCTGAAGGGACAAAGGGACCCATTGACCCCATAGCCTTGTGACCCCACCCGTCTAACACCACTCTTATCCTCCCCCCTCTATTCCACTGCCAACTGACACAGACTCTTGGATGGCATAGTGGCCACTAGGGCAAAAAGAGGACATAGGGAAGTTGAGGAGAGATCTGTGCCAATCATCTAGGGGACACGGAGAGGCATGAGTGCCCAGAACCCTGGGAAGCTGGGAGGAGGGAGAGAAGTAAAAGGATCTGGATTAATGTTCCAGGGGAGGACCCTAAGGCTTCTGGGCAGAGCCATAAGTGGTATCCCTTCCTTTAAACTGTCTATGGCCAAGCCATCTATGGGGGCTGGAGGAATCCGGCTGCTGAGGCGGAGTGAGGGAGTCAGACTCCTCCTTACCTCTTTCCCTGGCCCTAAACTAAGTTGCCTTGGGGAGCTCTGGGCCTCTCTGCCCCTGGTCTACAGTCCTGCCTCCCTCACCCCAGCACCCCACACATACCCTACCCATAAAGCCCCCTTTGTCCTCAGTTCCCTCCCCTCCAGAAGCACAAAGGATTTCCAACTTTGTCCCTGCCTCTGTTGTGGTGACCCCCCCAAGTCTCCCTATTCCAGTGCCTGACAGTGGAATAGGGGGAGGAGAGAAAGTAGAACCAAGTTACCAGAACAAAAAAGACTTGTCCCTTTTTACCCTGAATAGTTTGCTGACTAAAGAAGGAGTCTGGGCGGAGAATCTACCTCCTTGACATACATGGCTCCCTTCTCTCAGTACAAGATCTGTCTGGGTTAATCGCTGCCCCCTCCACACTCCCTGACTGGGTACCCCCACTTTGGGCAGAGTGCCCACCTCTCACATGCCTACTCATGTGATGTTGTCCTTTTGACTCTGACTTGCCTAGCCAGGCTGGATGTTTCAGGCAACAAGGGCACAGTTGGCATAAGGGACACCACTCAATAGCTCTTCCCTGACAGTCTAGGATGGGAGAAAAGCATCTTTTAATCTATCTGTCTATCCATCTATCTATCTATCTATCTATCTATCTATCTATCTATCTATCTATCTATCTATCTATCTATCTATCTGTCTGTCTGTCTGTCTGTCTGTCTGTCTGTCTGTTTATGTCTATGTGTGTCTGTCTATCCATCTATCTATCTATCTATCTATCTATCTATCTGTCTGTCTGTCTGTCTGTCTGTCTGTCTGTCTGTCTGTCTGTCTATGTCTGTCTATGTGTGTCTGTCTATCTATCTATCTATCTATCTATCTATCTATCTATCTATCTATCTATCTATCTACCTACCTACCTACACTAACCCTGTAGTGTCTCAACAGGATTCAAAGTGAATGTCTCTTAGCTAGGGAGGCACAACATCCTTCATGTTGTGACATGACAGACTGGTCACATTCCCAAAGTGCCAGGTTCTTTGGATGCTGTCCAGGGACTCCGGCCACTGCTGTCCCTTCTCTGGAGCTGGGTAAATAATGTGGATTACTCTTGTAAGAGGGGCGGCATGGTATAGTGGATAGAGTTGGCCTCAGAGTCAGGGAGATTTGGGTTTCGATTCTGTCTCTGACATGTTGCCAGTGTGACTCTAGGCGAGCGACGTAACTTCTCCATGCTCTTGGAAGCTCTATATGACTAAATTGCAGAAAAGGGGCTAACCTGCATGGGTAGAGGGGATATAGTCCCTTTCCCTACTATCCTGAGCACCCAGACACATGCTCTATTGTCCTTTGTCCATACCCCTACCCCCACCCCTCACCACAATGTAAACACAGGCAATTTGGGGGAGGGAATTATTTATGCCCTCAGCTCAATAAAAAGCCCTAGAGACAGATGTAGATGATTAAATTAAAGATCCTGGTATAAAACTGAGTCAGGGTTCCCTCCTCCTCATCTAGTTTGTCCTCCCATCATCACTGGAAAATCATCAGGCAAGACCCTTTGGCCAGAGCTTCCAAACCTACTGGTTTTCAGGACCTGCCGTGTTTTTCACCAGAGACAGGATTTGCTGAAAGAAGGGATGATGGGGTCCCTGAGCCTCTGGGCTTTCTCTGCCTCAGTCTGGGAAATAAAAGGCAAGTTTTTCTGGGAATGAATGATTCCCTATCTCACTCCAGATGATGTCTCCCCACATTTTTTTCTCCCCACTCGAAGATGTAGATTTATTTGTCCTTGGGGCTTGAGTTCCCTGACCCCTGAGAAGGTGATGACGGGCCTCTTCCTTTGAGAGTCCCTCCCTTTCCAACGCCGAGCCTGGCAACCACATGTCACGTTTGCAGCCCCTCTCCCTCCAGTGCCGACAGAAAGCAAGGTGCAAAGAGGGGTGGGAGGTATTGACTGGGTGGGGTCTGTGTTACCGAGTGTGAGAGTGTATGTGTGATGCCCTCATCAAAGGGGGCGGGGAGGGGGCGGGCAGAGGGGCGGGGCCCGGAGGCAAGGGAGGGAAGGGGCTGGGAAGGGGCGGTTGGTGTGCCAGACATCAGCAGCTGCTTCTCTGCTTCGCCGTGGCTCCCCTGCCGCCTGGTGCTGGTGTTGGCACTGCCCGGCCTTAGGCTGGGGACAGGACCTGCATGGAAGGCCCGCTGCCTCCAGTTCCCTCTCCCGCTGGCTGGGCGAGGGTGGCATAGAGAGGGCACAACATGGAGCAGGTAGGAACGGTGGCGGATTGAGAGGGAGAGTGGGAGAGGGAGACTCTAATAGCTGGAATAGATGCTGGAGTCTGGGGACCGCCAGAGGGGAGAGTCCTTGGGGGCGGAGGAAAGGCCGCTCCCTGATTAAGCTAATGGGGGCGGGGCCGTGAGGCTATCCCTGGGCATGGGCGGGAAGGATGCTGGGTTCTGAGAAAGGGGTGGATGTGACATAGAGTGGCATCTCTCTCTCTCTCTCTCTCTCTCTCTCTCTCTCTCTCTCTCTCTCTCTCTCACACACACACACACACACACACACACACACCTCACGGATGCTTCAGGGTAAGCTTCCACTATTGTCCCCCCACCCTCTTAGTCAACATCTAGGGAGACACAAGGAGAATTGAATTAAAGCATACACCCAGGGAGTGTACATGGGGTACACACGCACTCACACTCATGCGCGCATATACATATCGCCTTCCCTCAACACTGTATCACATCTAATGAAAGAATATCCTACATTTACTAAATGTCCACAATAAGTCTACACAGGTTTCGCACGCTCACGGTTTTTCTGTGTGAGGTGTGGTCCCCTTGGGAGTAAGTCCTATTTTGGAGTAGGGGAGGGGGAAGGGGAACTTCAGGTTACAGCTATGGTAGCCTTAGGGGCTAAGCAAAGGTAAAGATGTCTGCCTGCATGGTCCTCCTTTTGGTTCAGTCCTCCACAGTGAGATCACTCCCTCCCCTCAGCCTTTCCCCTGAGGCTGGGCTCCCCCTTTCTTCTCCCTCTCTTCTTTTTGCTCCATTACAACAGCAGGAGTTATTTAGTTAACATTTAATGACAGGGGAATATGGAGTAGGATGGGGTAGGAAAAGGACTCTGGCTGTACCCTTCAAGTACACAGACATACAGACCCAAAGAGACTCTGTGCATTGGCCTGGTTGGTACATGCCTGCCCATGGGAAGTGACATATCATAAGGAGGTCATCAAGAAGCATGGATGCTGTGAATAAGCTTATGTGTGTGCCCTGGGGAAATCACATCCCTTTTGTGCAGCAAAGAGTACTTTTATAGTCACACACCTGTGTGCATTGTTGTGGGAGGTATGTGTGTGTGTGTATACACATATATATATATATGCACACATATACATAGATGTATATTTATAGATATCCACACGTGTACATACATATATGTACACTTATATACACATGTGTATATTTTATATACACATACATATATGTATATTTTCGTATATATTTACACTCTTATCTCCGTAAAGCTTAATGAAGTTTTAAGCTATTTAAGCCTAAATATACACCCATACTCACACCCACACAGGGGGCTCTAAAATCTTAGTGCATTATTAAGCTTAAACAAATACCCTGTGTGTGTATGCATACACACACACATACCCATATATGTATACATGTATGTGTATGTATTGAAAACCCCTTTTAAAATAGAATCAGTCATGTTCATCCTGTCAATAAAGAGGGGAAGAAAACACAAGCCCAGGATTTTTACTTACTGAGTCTCAGAAGTGACTTTTTCTAGGGAGAAGATATTTCCCCCCATACTCCCAATACTCATGTTCGCCTAGCTATCCAGAAGTATGCTGCTTCTAAGGAGTTTTGTGTATATGTGAGGGAGGTAGCCATTGGACCAAAGGCTTTACCCACCCACTTGGACTTCTGAGTGAATTGGGAAAAAGTCTAGGTCCCAACCCACACATCATGATTCCTTCTGTCCTAATTAAGGATTATCCCTAGAGTAGAGTCAACAGCTGTCAACTGCCAGATGTAGGCATATTTGTAGGACTGGGCAGGTTGGGATGCTTTCTTGCTCCAATTTTCTCTCCCAATTTGTGGTCTGGATTCAGGCTTTCCCTATTCTCCCAGGTATCACTGAATAGATAGCCCTGATGAAGGGAGGGCATTAAGGCCATAAGGGAAGTGAACATAGGTTATTCACCTAATTTAGTGGTGACTAATCGGGGAATCTCAGGTTCAGGATCCCAAGTCATCTCACACTGTCCCAAGTCAGAGCTAGCAGGAAACATAAGGCATGAGGTAGTTGACTTAGAAGTAGATTGATGATCCAAGTAGATGGAGTGTAGAGAAGTTTCCCATGACGAATGTATTCATGTTATATAGCCTTTCTGTGTTTATGGGCAAATATTTCCATCTTTGTCTCTTCTTCTTTCTTTGTTTCTGCTTTAGCAAGGAACACCCTGGGAGGTGTGGTCTAGATCCTGGGTCCCTGAAGACTACTATATCCCCAGGTTCTTCGGGACTCAAAGCACTCAGCTCAAATTGTATTAAATTCCTGCTATATGGGGTGGCTAGGTGGTGCAGTGGAAAGAACACAGTCCCTGGAATTAGGAGGACTCAAGTTCAAATCTGACCTCAGAAATTTATTAGTTGTGTGATCCTGAGCAAGTCACCCAACTCTGATTGTCCCCCGCTCCAAAAAAAATTTCTACTATTTACAAAGCACTGAAAATGCAAAGATGAAACTTGCTACTCTCAAGTAACTTACATTGGTGGCTAGGTGGTCAGTAGAGTACTAGAATCAGTCAGGAGAGCCTAAGTTCAAATCTTGCTTTGGTACAATTTTGTTAAAAATTGTAAAACATTTTTACATTTATGTAAACATTTATGAATGTCTAAAAAACATTTCGAAGTGTCTACTGTGTGCCAGTTTTTGTGCTAATCATGTAAATATTTAGAAGGCTTGTGACCCTAGACAAGTCACTTAACCTCCTTAACCTCTGTTTCTTCAACTTAAAAAGGTGATTATAAAATCACCTTCCTCACAGGGATGTTGGAAGTCTCAAATGAGATAATATGTAAAGTGCGTTGCAAACCTTAAATTGACATATAAATTCTGGCTATTATAGTTATTACATTTTAGTGGGGGTAGGGATGGTGCCGACAGATTAGTAAATATAAACCAAATGCAAAGTCCTATGGGAAGGGTACGAAGACTAGCTACTTGGGGGTATCAGGAAAGACTTCCTATAGGAGGTATCCCTTGAACCTTGAGGGGAGCTAGGGATTCTAAGAAACAGAAGTGAGGAGGATGAGCATTCCCGGCATGGAAAAGTATATAACACCCCACCTCTTAGTGGATAGAGTACGTTCTATTTTCTTGAGTTCAAATCCGGTCTCAGACACTTATTAGCTATATGACCCTGAGCAAAGCACTTAACCTTGTTTGCCTTAGTTTCCTCATCTGTTAGAAGGAAACAGAATCAAGAGTGGTGGAATAGGGGAGTGGGAATGGGGATAAGGAGCTAGAGCATCAGGAGGTTGGGATCTGGTATTGGGGTTGCACAAACGCTTACTGCTGGGGTCTGGAAGGAGAGTATATTCCACTGGGAGATGATGCCAACTGATCTCCAGGCCTGTTTGGTATCTGGGGCTTTTAATTCAAATAGTCCCTGGCAGCTTCATAGAACTCTGGGCCTTGGAACAAGAAGGCAGGAAGATGGAGCTCTGTGAGTTGAGAGCTAGGATGGTTTAGTGCAGATTAATTGGATTTCTGCCAACATGCCCAGTTGGGGCTCGGGCACTCGGAGATAAGGAGGCGGTGTGTCCCTCCCAGAGGACCTGGAAATCATCCTCCTGATTCACTAATGGGTTGGGCCTGGAAACAAACTATCCCACTACCTAGTGTTGTCTGTTGAAAAGATACAAACTGTCCTCTTTCTCCCATTCAAGCATTGAATCACATCCTTTCTTGTTTGAATGGAAATTTTGGGGTAACTTGGTAAGATCTCTCTAATTTCTTAAGACATGTGACTTGCTCTGGATCTTCCTCATTAACCTATAGGTTAGCACCTAGCCCACATAATAGCATAATAAAAATAATAAGAGCTGGCGTTTATATAGCCCTTTAAGATTTGAAAAGTCCTACATATTCATGCTATATCTCATTTGACCTTCACAACAGCCCAGTGAGGGATGTGCTCTTCCTTTTGGAGGTCATATCTCTACTTTACAGAAGGGTAAACTGAGGCTGACAGAGGTTAAGGGACTTGCCTAGGATACTTCCTCCAGTACGTTGTCTGAGGTAGGATGTTAACTCATGTTTTCCTGATTCTACTTCCTGGGCTCTAACCACTACACCATCTAGCAGCCTAGCAAAATATGACAGTATGGCACCCTGCTTAGGTCATCAGATGTGGGCACTCTCACTGATCATACATGTATGACCTAAGAGAGTCACTTCCCTTCTGCATAGGGTGCAATAAGGAGTACTTTTACACGGGTACAGGCGCACTTCCCTCCTTCCCCCCATACAGTGTCCCTGAAATCTTTGAATTGCACTAAGGCTTTTGGGACACTCTCTATGTGTGTTTGCACATAAATATGTACATATATATATAACTCTGTGCATTTAGACTGAGGGTTTTTTGGGTGTGAACTCTTCCTGTTAATGCAGATCTTCACTCCTCCCTAATTTATAGTTTCATAGTTCTAAAGCTGAAAGGCAATATAGAAACCATTTAATTCAATCCCTTCCTTTTTCAAATGAGGAAACTGAGGCTTAGGTTAGTGACTTGATCATGGTCTCATAGTCATGTTCAAGTAGCAGGAAATTAACCCAGGTCTTCTTGACTCCAAAGCCAGTTCTTTCTTCAGTATTAAATGCTGCATCTTACGTTATTTTGAATAAAGACTTATACATAATGCCTCAAAATTCCAATCTCAGTGGCCCATAGGTATTTCTTTTGTGGTACCACATCCCATGTGCTCTGGTACAAAATGCTGGGTGGGGAGGGGCAACAGTTACACTAATCAGTCAGCCCAGGCTGAAACCAGGCTCCCGTTGGTCTAAATGACATCTAAGGTCCCTTCCAACCTCATTTCATGATTCTATTTCTTCTTTTCCAATCCTTTTCTCATGTCATTCTGACTCATGGGATGTATCTGCTGAGGGAACTATGCAAATCAACTCTCTCCATTGTATTATTAAATGTAGCCAGTAAATTATTTCTGTTATTATCACGATGGACTGTAGCTAATCTTGACCTCATATATAACAAGTGGAACCCAATGGCCATGCAGGTTCATTGCACTTAACAGCTTCTACAGAAAATTGTACATATGTAGAATTTTTGTCAACTGATTCCTGTCTTAAAAAGACAAGGGTGAGAAGTTACTTAAGGACCTCTATACTGAAAGTGAAAAAGTCTTTTAAAATGCAAAGAAATATCCCCTGATGAGTCCATTTGGTGTGCCTGACTTTTCAGCAGACAAAACAAAACAAAGTCAATGTTAAAAAATGGAACACAGCTAAAATTTATTTTTGAGCCAGGAATTGCCAGGTATGACAAAGGTGATGACTTCCAAAGTGACATCCAGGAGTGAGTAAACCCTTATCCTTTACCTTTCTCCAGGTAATTCTCCCCTCTCCTTCCCTACCTATTTCCCCCTCTAACTTTTTCTCCTTTCCCCCCAGTCTGGGCAGCTTAAAGTTATTAGCCTAGACATAAAGCTACCTTTTCCTCTTTATTGTTTTAAAAAAGCAATAGCTTATATTTCTATAATAGTAGTGTATAGACAAGACTCTGAGATTTATAAAGCAGTTTACATATTTTATCTTTTTTCCCTTAATAATATTTTATTTTTTCCAGTTACGTGTAAAGATAGTTTTCAACATTTACTTTGATAAGATTTTGAATTCCAGATTTTTTTCTCCATTCCTTGCCTCCCCCTGCTCCTAGACTTCAAGCAATTTGATATAAACTATACATTACATTTGCTCTCTTATTTAATATACACAATACAGGGATTATTTACCCCAGTTTTAGAGATGAGGAAACAGAGGCTCAAAGATAGGGAGTGACTTGCAGAGGGTCACCCAGCTGTGAAGTGTCACAGGTAGGTAGGATTCAAGCCTAGGTCTCTTCTGATTATGAATCTGGCATGTTGCCCATGCTTCACCACTCCGTAGCAATAAGAATACTCAACATTTCCCTCAGGACAACTGTATTGAGTTGGTATTGGATATATTTTACAGATGAGGAAACCAGTCTCAGAGAGGTGACCAAATATCACATCCCTGGAGAACAATGGAGGGCAGGGCTTGAACTCCTGGTCTCTGGATTCCAGATTCTATTGTCTTTTTTACTATTTCATGTTTCCTCTGAAAAGGGAGGTCTAGGTCTTCCCCTCCCACGTTGGACCCATTGCATATGCTAAAGAAAGAGGAAATTGAGCTGACCAGGGGGTAATTGAGCTGACCAGGGGGTGTGCCCAAATGGGAAGTTTCTGAATTCAGCACCCTTTCTTAATTGGGTAGGAGATTTATGGCTCCTATGAGAAGCCAGATGAAAGAGAAGGAAATAAGGCTGGGACCTGGCTGTCTAAGGTCTGGCTGTCTAATTGCAGGGATCTGCTTTTGAGTGGCAACCTGGTATAGTAGATAGAGATAGATAGAGAGCTGACCTCTATCTTAAACTCTAAGGCAACTGAGGTCAGAAGTTGCAGAGAAAGTGCTAATCTACATTGGTAGAGGGAATTTACGCATCTGGGAGGTTCCTATAATAACGAAATCACAGATCCAGTTCATATCCCTTCTAGCTTCAGTAGCTGCTCAGGTACAGAAAGGTGATACAGTGGTTAGATCATTGGGCATTGAGTCAGAAATACCAAGTTCAAATCCAGCCACAAACACTTACTGACTGTGTGATTCTGGGCAAATCATTCAACCTCTGCCTCAGTTTCCTCAATTACAAAATGGGGATAATAATAGTACTTACCTTTCACAGTGTGAATGGCATATAGTAGACACTTAATGCTTTTTCTTTCCTTTTTTTCTCCCAAACTGTCCCCTGTCCCAGTTCCCATGATGTCCAATTAATCCAAATGAGTGTTTGAGTTCCCACCAAGTATGCTCAACCCAGAGTGGAAGGGAAATGGAATCTTTTAGATGACCGTGGATATAGAATAGAAAGGAACCTTAGATCTAGTTTTATAGATGAGGAGACCAAAGCTTAGGGCAACAAGGTGGCACAGTGGATAGAGTTCCAGACCTAGAGTCAGGCTCATCTTCCTGAGTTCAAGCCTCTGACATTTATTATGTGACTCTGGGCAAATCACTTAACCCTCTTTGCCTTAGTTTCTTTTTCTGTAAAATGAGCTGGAGAAAGAAACAGCAAACTGCTCCAGTATTTTGCTAAAGAAAACCCTAAATGCGGTCACAAAGAGTTGGACATGACTGAAAAAGACTGAAATAACAGCAAAATTAAAGTTTAGTAAAGAAGAAAGAAAAGAAAGACTTGCTCAGGATCATAGAACTAGGGAGGGAAGTGGCAAAACTGGGATTCTAACTCAGGTCCTATGACCTCAAATAATCTTAACTTAATGTTGCTGTGATGCTTTAGGGTTTACAAATCACTTTCCTCAAAAGGACCTTATGAGGTAGAAAAGGCAAATATCATGACTTCCATGTTGCAAACGAGGAAACAGAGGTTCAGAGAGGATAATTTACTTGACAAGCAGTAAGAATCAAATACAGTTCTTTCCTGACTCCAAAACCCATCATGGAAGAAATTCCTTGCTTTGAGAGGTCCACACAGCTAGGACATAATATCTCTTTTCTCATCCAACACACAGGATGGACCCCAGTAGAGAAAGGAGACATCCCCACCCCTGCTACCCATGCCAGACCAATATAAGGTACCTGGATAGTCAGAGAGAATAGCTGATGTTGGGCAGAGTGGCACTGATGTTCCGTTGACATAGCCCTCACCTTGCAGTTTTCATTCTTGGTGCTATTAGGCAAGAAGCTTAACCTTGATCATCAGTTTCCTCCTCTGTAAAAAGCAGGGGTTGGACTAAAGCAGCAGTCTCCAAACTTTTTTGAAAGCTTATCCCTATGAGCAAAAAATATTTGAGCATAACCCCAACATGTGGCTATTTATCTGTAAATTTCATATGCAGATAGCAGTACTTATATATATCATAAAATATATGCAAAAACCAGATTTAAAAGGATGAGACAAAGATTAAATGAATATTTAAAAAAATGATTTTCATTTTACTAAATTTACTAAACTTCTTTATGTTTTCACTAGAGCAATTGTAATATTTTAATGAAAACAATGTTATTAAATCTGCATATTTGTTTAAATTTTGAGTAAAACATTTTATGATCTAGTGATTCAAAGCTCTGTTTCTAAATTCAGTGTTGTTGGCCATCGGTGTCGAAAATGATACTTTCCAAAGACACGGAGAGTCCAATGGAAGAAGCGTGTCATTAACTACTCTTACTAAATCATAATCACTCTTTAAAAATCCCATCTTCCGATTATGCAAAAATAGTTGATTTTCTAAAAAAAAAAAAATCTACTTGTTAAATTCCATTTTCTCTAATGTCAGTCATTCTTGCACATTAATCAGAAAGTGTTGCAGTTTTATATTTTTAGCCAATAGGTTCACAATTCATCATTTGGAAGATTTTTGAGTAGGATAAAACATTCTGCTTCCAAGTTCTTGAAAGTGGGTAGATACGAGAGGTTTTTATAGGTGACACACACATCGTTTTGGCAACCCAAGCTTTGCTTTTAAAAGCCTTGCTAAGCATGATGACTCGATACTATAATTGGGTAATATTTCTAGACACAATATACCCTTAGGTAAAGGTTCATCATTAAAGCAGTAATGGAAGGAAATCTATATTTTAAACACTCTTCTTGATACTGTAGAATTTGTTTTTTTAGATCCTATCAGCTCATCGTTTTTGCCTCCTCATCTGACTGATGAACTTGGAACTAGGAGCAAGAGAAGTTTAGGCTGTGTTTTTTATTTGTTTCTCTATTTTATTCAAATAATTAGTATTTCTTGATTTCTTCGCAAGAATCTTTTTGATGCACTTGTCCATTCGGTGAGGGGTAGTTTGTTTAAAACCAGATAACATAATCCATAAACCCACTTCATTAGCTACGACACATTACAACAGGCTGAAAATGAACCAGTGCGGATGATATCACATTCAACCCCATCCCATTATAGAACTTCAGTCCTCTCCTCTCAGGATACTTTGCCTTACAGTGCATGACCAGACAGAGTGAGGGCACTTAGGTGAATCTGTAGATTAAATATTAGCAAAGCTTAATGTCTTATACTTAATACTACATATAAACATGGCATAATATTTTTTCTTCCACCCCATTCCATCATCTTGTGCACCCCTTAGGGGAGGGTTGAGGAACCTGTGGTCTCAAGTTCACATGTGATCTTCTAGGTCCTTCAATGTGGCCTGTTGACTAAGTCCAAGTTTTACATGACAAATCCTTTTATTAAGGGGATTTGTTCTGTAAAGTTTGGATTCAGTCAAAAGGCTGCACTTGAGGACCTAGAGGGCCACATATGGTCTCAAAACTGCAGGTTCTCCACCTCTGTGCTTAGGGTGTGTACACTTCATCTTGGAGATGATTGGACTGAAAAATTGCTGGGGACCTTCTAGCTTTAAATCTAGGAAATTCTGAAACAATTTTAATTGTCCCCTTCCCTATGCAGGGTAGAGATGGAAGTGTTTCTCAAGTATGTGATATCAAGTTGGTGGCATCAGTGAGGTGATGGTGAGTGGATGCCTCCCTCCCATTGCTTGGCTGGAAAAATCCAGTCAAGAGTACAGTAAATATATAAAAAAAGAGTAGAGTAGATAACCTTCAAAAGAAATTAATGTTAGCATCTCCTCTGGGTGCAATCCCATCCTGGATCTGTGACCCACCCTCTTGTTCCACTGGGAGCACCCGTGGGTTTTGGAGAGGTAGATGAGAGGTAGCGGGAGGAAAGGATGTAGGGTGAGGGGAGGGCGAGGAGAACAGCCAGGCTAGAGTAATTAAAGGTGGGAGCAGACACTAAATTGATTTAACAATCCATAATTTAGTTTCCTCCAGCCTGCCTATATCTTTCCACAAGAGGGCGTTGTTTCTCCTTTGGTTTTAGTGCCCGGAGTCTGAAACCTTTTCTCTACTGTCATAATTCCTTTCCAGAACAAGACCCCTCCCCCTGCGTTCTTAGTACCTGCCTCCTGGGGAAAGATGGTTTGGGAGGCAGGGTATCGCAGGGTCATTTTTAGACTCTGAGACACTAGTCTCAACTCTCCTCCCTACTTTCCCACATCCCCACTTTTAGAGGGAATTAGAAGATTTGGCTTCATTATCCTCTTCATCACAGCTTTTGGAGCTGAAAGAGACCTTAGAGGTTTGACAACCAGGATCTGTGTGGTCTTGGGTAGGTCTCTTGCCCTATCAGCCTCAGTTTCCTCCTTTATTAAAAAATGAATTTAGACTCAATGTTCTCTAAGGTGCCATCTAGCGCTAAATCCTCTGATCCTTGATACAGAACCATCAATTGGTGTCTGTTCAGTTTCCATCTAGAATTGGAGTTCCTCTGGCATTTTTGGGGGGAGGGAAAGGGAGACCCTGTTTAGCCTTAGCCACCCATCTATAATTTCTCCCTCATCTCCAGTCACCACTATGTAGGCAATACAAAGAGGGGAAAGGGAGAGAGGGAAGCAGAGGGAGAGGGAGAGAGGGAGAAAGAGAGAAGGAGGGAGAGGGAGAAAGTGAAAGGAAGGCAGAGAGAGAGGGATGCAGAGGGAGATAGGGAGGAGAGAGAGAGGGAAAGGCTGAGAGGGAGGGAGAGGGAGAGGAAGAGGGAAAGGGAAAAGGAGGGGAAGAGGGAGAGAAGGAAAGAGGGAGGGAGAGGCAGACATACATTGAGGATGTAATGAGATGTGAGGAAGGAAAATCATCAGATAGGAGGAGAAGGTAGGAGGGAGGTGAAAAGGCTGGAATTTGGGGGGCAATAGGGAAAGAAGGGATAAGGGGATGGGGGCATAAGATGAGACAGAAGAGAGAAGTGCAGGGGGGTGAAGGGACAGGATGGGTGTCTGGGTTGGAGGAGGTGGGTCTAGAGTGCAGGAAGAGGTGTGGAAGAGCAGTGAGGTGGGAGAACTTTCTGGGAAGTGGGTGGGAGCAGGATTGGGGGTAGTAGTCAGGGGTTGTGTGTGTGTGTGTGTGTGTACTAGTGTATTGTGGACTAAGGAATTTGGCCGGATGGGAGTGTGAGCTCATTTCCTCTTGCCTGTTTCAGGAACTGAGGGCACCACAGGCTGGAAAAAGTGACCAGGGGGCACCCCAGCAGTCACCACTCTCCTTCCCTCCCTTGGACTCAGGTCATCATGCCTGATGCCAGGACCCAGATTCTTAATCAGTGTCAGGCTAGTGAATTTCACTCTCCCTCCCCGCAAGGCAGCCTGTTTGTCCAGGAAGGGGAGGATGCACTGGAGAGACAGAGCACTTAGGAACCATTCAGCAGCTTGGAGGAAAGAAGTGAGGGACCATGGCTTGAGGAAGTGACAGGAGGATATAAACAACTGGCAAGAAAAAGTGGAGCAGCACTACAGCATGAAGGATTGAAGTTAGACAGCAAGAATGATTTCCTGTGTTGGGGAAATTCATGGGCTAAGATGCTCTGAGTCAGCGCTCTGTGTTCTTAAGGCTGGAAGCTTGGTGGGGGTTGTTTCAGGGTTCAGGAAGACATTTTCCTTCTACCAGATGGAGCCATTTCCACGTAAGCATATGGTAGAAGACATAGCCTCCCATTCAGCACCCATGTGCCTTGAGATGAGGTTAAGGGGTATATCTGGGAGTGACGATGGTGGATCAGGGATAGGGCAGAAATTAAAATAAGACATTCTTCCACGGGACTAAGGAGCCACAGATAAGAAATGAATCTCTCCCTGGGCTCCTTAGGGTTAGCACTACCCTTCCCCTCATGTTTTTTCTAGCTCGGGAGACCCAACTCCTGCCTTGGCCCAAGGAATGGAGGGCTGGGAAACACTAGATACAAGCAAGTCATAGAGAAAGGGTCCCAGGGAAAGGATAAAATAAATAGGTGAACAATGAATTTCTCTGCCCCATTTCTAGGCCATATTCCTTTGTGTGGACCCTGAACACTTTCCTTTAATCATCTGGAAGCACAGGAAGGTTATTAAATCTGCAAAGGGGTGGAGGGAAATGAAAGGAATACTGAATTTCATGTAACAGAAAATATAGAGGTTAGATTGCAGGAAGGACTTAACCTGAAAGATAAGGTGCAACCCAAAGAATCTTGGATTTCTTCCTTCCTCCCCTTCCCCTCCTCCCCGCTCCTCTCCTCCCCCGAAGGAAGAGCATTGCCAGGCTAGACTGTGGGTAGATGGATGAGGGTTTTCTAGGTGGTGGCTGAAGGGAGGTGGATTCCTGGCACACCCTTGGGATGCCCTTCCAGGCAAATCTTTGTGACTGGCTCAGTGTTAGACCGGAAAACACTCTAGGTGCCTTATGTAGGAGTCCAGTGACTCACAGGTATGTGTCTATGAGTATGTGTCTGTCCAATATTTCTTCTCTCATTCTGCACTCCAGAACTAAGATCTTTTTGTCTGGAGGCCACAACCAGTGGGGATAGTAGGCGATAAAAGAATTATGGGGGTAGGAAGGAATTAAGGTAGTCACTTTATATCTTTCTCTCTGCTACCTCCTTTCTTCTATGTAATTACATTACCCTGACTCCAAAACACATGTACCCCAGGGGGAGCGGAATCAGGAAGCCTGGCTTAGAATGCTTTCCTGGGGAACTGATGATCTATGGGGAATACTGCATTCTTTCCCATGGTGTATCACCACCAAAAGATAATAGTCCTGTTAGGATTCGGACTACCTCTCTCTCTGTTTCTCTCTCTCTCTCCTACATGAGTCTGCCTTTCTGTCCTGGCTCTATGCCTTTGTGTTTCTGTTCATCCCCATGTGTGTAGTAAGTATTTAAGAAATGCTCTGTTTGCCTATCTATCCTGCCTTGTGCAGATTTATATTTCGCTGACTTTAACTTTTGCTACTTCTCATACCACAGTCTCTGTGACTGTCTGTTTCTCCGTATTTCTCTTTGTCTCTGTGCCAGTTCTGGGTAAGGTGCCCTTGACCTCTTTCCCTGACTTCACCAAGCTCTCTATCTGGGCCATTCTGAGGGAGGCAAGTTTTTTTCTCCTCTCCTCTCCTCTCCTCTCCTCTCCTTCTCCTCTCCTCTCCTCTCCTCTCCTCTCCTCTCCTCTCCTCTCCTCTCCTCTCTCCTCTCCTCTCTCTCTCTCTCTCCCTCTCTCTTTTTCTCTCCCCTTTCTTCCTTTTTCTGTCTCTCCCCCTCTCTCTCCCTTCCTCTCTCTTCACTCTTCTTCCCTCCTTCTCTGCCCCTCCCTCCCTTTCTCTTTCTCCCTACTCTCTGTCCCTCCCTCTTTCTCTCCTTTTTTGTCTTTCTCCCTCCCTCTGTGTCCCTCCTTTCTTAATGTCTTTCCCTCTCTGTCTCTATCCCTCCCTCTCTGTTCCTTCTTTCTCCCTCTCTCGCTAGCTCTCCAATCCCCATTCTCTGATCTCTAGCCTACCCATCCGTTTTCTCAACCCCAGGGTTCTGTCTGATCTATCATCCCGAGGGTTCCGATGAGCTGGGCAGGTTCTGAGCTCCGTTTCTCTCAGGGTAGGAAAGTAGGGTGAGTTCTCTTCTCGTTTCTCTCTTCCACTTTCTCGCTCCTCTCTGTCTCTCTCACTGGGGTCTCTGTGGGTTCTTCTCTTTGCTCGGTGGGCTTGCCCTTTCCCTACCAAGATCTCCACCTCCTCCTCCTGGGCCCCTTCCTATCCCTCCCAGGTTCCTCCCACTCCCCGCCCAAACTACTCCCACTCCTCTCCAGGCTCCGCCTCTCCCCTCCCCCTTCCCTCTCTCTGTCCCTCCCCAGCCCTGATCGGGCCCCAGAGTCGCCGCTGCTGCCCGATGAATGGAGTCACCTTCTGCCTGGTCGGGATTCCTCCCCGTCCGGAGCCCCGGCACCCCAGGTGAGAGGAACTGACAGGGAATATGGACGCGAAGTCTGGCTCTAAGGGATACAGGGTATGGGCAAGACGAGTGATGCTACCCAGGAATGATACTGCCACCTCACACAGAGTTCTCCCAAGTGAGAACTGGGCATGGGGAGGACCCCCTTCCTGGGATGGAATTGATTGGTTGGCAACTAGGGGCTCTGGATCCTGGGTCAGGATGTGGGTGGAAACAATCTCTGAAGCTACTAGGTCTGCTCAAGGATGGGTATAGTGCCAGGACAAGAGTGGGCATCGAGGGGATGGCAGAGAGAGTGGACAGTAAAAATACTTGCCCAGGTAAATGGTGAGCAGGCTTCAGGAGTGAAAGGGGGAGGCCCGATCCCTTTGTCCCTCCGTTTGCCTGCCAGCCAGGCAGGGCGACTCTCACTCCCGTTTCCTCTGCCCGAGTTTTCTTTTTCCGTTGGTGAGGCCCAGACACAGCTGGAGAGGGAGAGAGTGGGGGAGGGGGCTCCTTTCAGAGCTGGATGTCCTCTCCGGGGCAGCAGGGCAGGCTTTAGGATGCCAGGCTTTAGGGCTTAAGAATTGGGGCTACTTCCTCCCCAGGGCCAATGGTAGACTGGTCAGTTTCCCTCCTCCCCCATAACTTAGAGCCTCAGGACATATGGCTCCTCAGTTCTCTGGGGGAGTCCCCTGCCCCCACCCTTTGCTCTTGGGCTGCTTGTCTGGGTGGGTGGGTCTGGCCTGGAGGTGCCAGGGGGATTAGTCAGAGCTGTGGTGCTCTCCCTCCCTTGTTTGGGTTCTTTCATCTACCCAGCTGCTGAGGATGGGGAGGGGCTGTTCACCCAGAAGCCCACAACCCAAAGGCATCATCCTAACTATCCTGCCTGCATGACAGAGAGGGCTGATCTGGGGGGATACCTTTCTGTCAATAAAGGAAGCCTCACTATCTCCAGATAGGTGCCCCTCTGATCAGAAACTTCACCTCTTTTCCTGAGAGGGTATTGTTTTGTTGCCTGGAAAGGACACTGGAAAGGAGGGGGCATTTATTGGTGGGGAACTGCTGTACTCCGCTTTACTGTGAACCTCTGAGCAAGCCAAATTACCACTCTCAGTCTCAGTTTTCTCATCTGTAAAATGGGGATAATAATAGTACCCACCTCCCAGAATTGTTGTGAGACTCAAAAGAGATAACTTGTGTAAAGGGTTTTGTAAACCTTAAAATCCCATATAAATGTTAGAGCTATCATCATTAAGAGTGACCAGTGGGTATGGAAAACACCATACCAAGAACGATTCAGCTTTGGGGTCTCTATTGGATCCTCTTCTATCTTTAGGGTTAAATTCTTAGGGACTCCCCTGCCCTAACCTTTTTATTTTATGGTTGAGATTTCATATTTGAGAATTCCGTGCTTGTGGGTCTGTGTTTGTCTTCCCAGGACCGGTATACGATGAGGAGATTCTCATCTCTCGATGACTGTGCCGACCTGCCCCCTCTCTTCACTCTTCCCCCCACATCCAAGCCCAAGTGTGTTTCCTAATTACGAACTTGAAATTCAGGATGAACTGGGGGGTGGGGTGGGTCATTAAGCATGAGTCCTTTGGATATACCCCTTCTCTACATCTTCCAAATAGGGGGTGGTTGGGCTGTGAGCCCGTGTGATTGTCACCCTTAGGCAAAACTACAGTCCCATTATCAAAAGTGCTGGGATTGTTGATTTGATGTGTGCTTTTGCATGTGATTTGCCTCACTTTTATGGCACAATCCCTTTCACCCCAAACCTGGTCCAAAGCTCTCCAACTCCAGTCTTCCTAGTGCCTCTAGTCCAGGCAGGGGTAAAGTGGGCAAAAAGGCTAGTTGAGATCAACACTGTTTCTCCTATTTGCTAGGCACCTCCTCTTCCCTGGCCTTAGAGATATTTTGGCAGAGATGTCAGCTCACTCTGGTACCTTCTTGGGCAGGAGCGAGGCAGGGGGGATAGGGGAGTAGTGTTGGGAAATTGGCAGCAATACCAGGCTCAGCTGGGCATGGAGTTGCCATGGGGGTTGGGATGGGTGGTGAGGAGACCAGTTCCTGATCTTCACTCAAGGATTTTATTCTCCACCTCCCTCCCCCACTCCCAACTGCAGCCCCAGATCTAGGTCCCTTCTCAGCATCCTGGGAGAGATTGGGCTAGTCAGGGGAGTGAGTTTTGTGCATCTGGATGAGTATCCTACATTTCTGTTCCTTCCATGCCCTCAAGGAGCAAGTGGACATTCTTAGTTTATCAAAAGTAAACTTCTGCTGCTTGGGCTGTCTTAGGGACGTGTGTGATTGTGTGAGTATGTGTTATGTTGTATAGTGTATTGTGTCTGTGTTGTGTGTGAGACACACATACAGAGACAGCCAGAGACAGAGAGATGTGGAGACATGGAGACAGAGAAGGGAGGAGGAGGGGAGAGAGAGAGAGACAGGGAGACAGAGAGAGAGAGACAGAGAGAGAGAGAATCTGTTTCTAGGTACAGAGTAGGAGGATGGATGGTTTCATCCATTCCAGTACAGGAATACTTTGGAAGGCTTCTTCTCATGCATTACATGACAGGAAGAAATTTCAATTTTTAGCATGAGATTGAGGTTAGATATCTAGAAGGGATAAGATGAAATAATGTAGTAGGAAAAGCCCTAGATCTTTATCCCAGAGACCTGAATTCAAATCCTAGCCCTTATACTTACTAAACTTTTGATCCTGGATAAATCATTAAACTTTTCTGAGCTTAAAGTTTCCTTATTGGTAAATCAGGAAATGGTAATATTTTCAGTCTACCTCTTCTGTTTTTTAAACTGCAAAACTAAAAGTTATAAGCTGTTGTTATTATCAATAAACTTTTGTAACTTCTGTCCCCGGTGCCTTGAACAGTGCCTCTGGCCCATGGCAGGCACTTAACTGATTATTGATTGATTGATATGGAGGATTGTGCGATGGGGGAACACTAGGCAACAGAATTTCCCATTCTAGAGTCTCTAAGTATTAGTTTTCTATGATTAGAGGAGGTTATTCAGAGCCTTAGGACAGGCAGAGTAATGATTAAGATGATCTGCCAGGAGGAAAGAAAGAAAGAGAAAAAAACGAATATGAAGAAATCGTTGCTACACCTCCTTGGGTCTCAGTTTTCTCATCTGTAAAGTGAAGAGTTTGAACAACTAGATGACGTCTAAAGCCCCTTCCAGGTCTAAATTCTATTAGGCTTTGGATGATAGCAGCATACATTTAGAGCTGGAAGGAGTGTGCTGGAACCAGCTTGAACTGGATTCATGAAAGCTGATTGTTAAATTTTCTCTGTGCTCATTTATATAAGCCTTGGAAATTGACAAACTACAAATCAGGGCTTGATTTATTGTTTTGTTGATTTCTAGACCTAAGAAAGTAATGGAGAAAACATTAATAGTGCAGAATAAACTGAAAACTGTGTAATATATACATCCTACCCAAAGAGTTGGTTGTTAAACATTTACTAGCACACTCCTGCTTAGACATCTAGTTCAACCTACAGGTTTTACAAATGAGAAAACTGAGTCCCATAGAAGTGAAACAACTTGCCTGAGGTCCTAAGTCTAGCCTTTCATTACACACTAGAATCTATGCAATTTAGTACAAAAGTAATTTTATGAAGATAATTTGTCTTTAAGACTCAGTCAACAAACACTTATTGAGCTCCTACTATGTGTCACATATTATACTAGGTGCTTGGGGATACAAAGAGAAAAATTGTACAGCACCCTTTGCTCCTAAGGGACCTACATTCTACATTCTACCAGGAAGTGTTAGAACAGGGCTTCTATCTGCCTTTGATCCTTTGTCTAAGTTACCTCTGCTGCCAATCTGATGACCACCATCAATTCTAGGATTTTGTCAAGGAATCACAAGATTGCAGAATTTAGATATGCAAGGAGCCCTAGAGATCATCTGGTCCAACCCCCTCATTTGGTACATGAGAAGACCGAGGCTCAGAGAGAGAAAGCCACTTGCTGAGTCACTCAAGTGGTAATGGAAGTAGAGTTAGAGTTTGAAGGCAGGTCTTTCTGACTCCCCATCCAGTACTCCTTCCCTTCAAGTCAAGGATGACTAAAGTAGGTCTTTCACTCTTCGGCTTGGGCAGGGAGAATAGCGCACAGTATTCCGGGAGATGGTGGGTCCTGTTCAGTTCCTTCTTTTCTGACCCTAACAGGTCCAACTCACTTTGAGGCTGTGAGTGAGAGCTGGGGCAAGGAGAAGGGAGATAGTCTAATACAGCTTGCAGGGGTGAAGAAGGTGGAAAGAGAAGGTGAAACCATTGAAAGGATTTTGAATTTTGTATGATTTTGAATTATCTAGCCGATTGACTGCCTCTATCTCGAGAAACCTATGAATAGGGCCTGAGAGAGCTGGCTGTGCCTTCCTCCTGACTCCCTCACTCCCCCCTCCCCAGGCACACAACCCGCCTTTAGATCAAGGGCCCCTTTACATTGTGTGAGATGGTGCCAGCTTGTCAGCATGGTCGTGCCAGCCAGTACCCAGTAGGCACCGCCTCCCCCTTCCACTTGCAAGGATCCAGGCCCAGCCAGCCTTAGAACTGGATCTTAGGACAGGTCCTGATCAGGGACAGTGGGATGAAATGAGTGCAGGATTAACCCTTTGTGTTCTCTACTAGAACAAACATCCCTGAGGTCCAAGACTCAGGAAGGGAGAAAACCAGGTGTTTTTAACCTAGAATTTATGAACATTAACAAATATATATATTAATAACTGCATTTTGATGTAACTGGCTTCCTTTGTAATACTATGTATTTTATTTTATACATTTCAAAACATTATTCTGAGAAGGAGTCTATGACATGCAAAAAAGGTTAAGAACCCTTGGAGTAGAAGGAAGAGGAGGTTTGGGAAATCAGAGAGAAAACAAGATAGGATGGTGGGAGTAATTCACAGCCTATCAGAACTTTCTGTGGCTTCATCCATAGGAAGTGGCTGGCATTAGTCTTGGGAAGACAGATCAAAGGAAATGCCAACTCACTTTCAGTTATCTGCTTTGTGGATCATTCATTCATTCATCCATCCAATCTGGTTCAATTTAGGAAGCATATATGAAGTGTCTGCTATGTGTAAGACTCTGTGCTAAGCCCCGAGGGGGACAAAGATAAATTAATAAGTAATTCCTGTCCTTGAGTAAGTAGGCAGCTTGGGCTGGAACTTCGAGTGTGCAAAGAAAAAGTTGGTTCCAGATGCTGAGTGACTTTCAGTGACCGTGTTGAAAAGTGTTTTCTGTCCTTGAGGCAATAGGAAGCAACTGAAGGTTACTGGGGGAAGGTGGGGTGGCATGCTAAGATTTATACTTTATCAAGATCATTTTGGCAGTTGTGTGGAAAATGGAATGAAGAGGAGAGAGAGAATGGAATCTGGGAGTTCATTTAAAAGACTGTTGCAATAGTCTAGGTTAGAGGTAATGATGAGTGCCTGAAGTAGGGTGGTGGTGGTGTCCCTGAGAGAGAGGAGAAAAGGCTGAGATATGAGACTTTCAGTGGAGATAAAATTGGTAAGACGTGGAAACTGATTGGATCTGGGGGTCGAGAAAGTGGAGGAGTTGGGGAAGATTGAGATTGTGAATCTGAATCACTGGAAGGATGGTAGTGCTCTCAACACATATACAAATGTGTGGAGAAGGGATGGATATTGGGGGAAGATAATGTGTTCTCTTTGGGACTTGGTGAAATTGAGATTTCTAGATGAACTTAGATGTCTAGCACCCTTTGGTGCTTGGAGGATCCACCCTTGTGGAGTTTACCTTTGTATACTTGAGAAATACAAATTTGTTTCAACATCAGTCAGATAAAGAGAAGGGAAATCTCTGACTACCTTCTCCCCTCCCCTTCCCCCACTCCCTGCCCCCCACTCCAAATCCTAAAATGCCTTTAGGATAAAGTACAAAGTTTTCTGTTTGACTTTCAAAGCCTTTTGCAATCTGGCTCTTGCTTGCCTTTCCAGACTTAGAGCAAATTCCTTCATGTACTCTACATTTTCGCCAAACTGGTCTGCTTGATTTTGGAAGGATTGCTGCCTCTAAAGCAGGAGGATCTGTGTGAAGAATTTCATTTCTGATGCTAACTGCCCATGTGGTCAAGTCATTTATAGAATTTGAGAGATGGAAAGCACTTCAGTGTCCATTTAGTACAATTCATGCACTGAAGGAATCTTTATTATAGCCTTACCTGTCAAATGGTTGTCCAGTCTTTGCTTGAAGACCTTTAAATAGGGAGGGGCATCCTATTACCTCTTGAGGCAGCCCATTCCACTTTTGAATAGCTCAAATTGCTAGGACTTTTTTCCTTGACAAGCCTAAGCTTGCTTCTTTGCAATTTCCATCCATGGTTCTTGGTCGTGTCCCCTCTGGACTCTTCCCCTTTTTCTCTTGACATCCTTTCAGATACTTGAGGATGACAATCATGTCTCCTCAAATCTTTTTTTCCAGATTGAACATGGCTAGTTCCTTCAGCCAGTCGTCTGGTCACAGACGTGAGGGCCTTCATTATTTTGGTTGCCCTTCTGTGGGCCCTTTCCCCCTTATCAGTGTCCTTTTAAACTGCAATGCCCAGAACTAAATGCAGTACTCCAGATAAGGTCTGACAAGGGCAGAGAACAGTGGGGCTACTATCTCCCTGTTCCTCAGAACTAAGCCCCTTAATACAGCCAAGGATCCCATTAACCTTTGTGTTGGCCACATCAGGCTGCTGACTCATGAAGCTTGTAGTCCACTGAAAACCTCAGATCATTTTTAGAACAAAGACTTTCTAACAATGCTTTCCCCTACCTCCCACCCCCACTCCAGATATGTAGAGTTGATTCTTTTGTATCCAGTTTTACATTTATCTCTATTGAATTTCATCCATTTAGCCAAGTACTCTAGCCCATTGAGATCCTTTGGGATAGGGATCATAACTGTTTGTATGAGCAGTTCCTCCAAGAATTGTGTTATCTACAAATTTGATAAGCATACTATCCATGCTTTTATTGAAGTCATTGATGAAAATGTTAACTGTCATAGGGCCAAACACAGAACCTTGGAGTACTCCATTGTAGGCCTCCTGCCACACTGACATTGAACCACTGAACTCCTTGAGGCTTACCATCCAACTAGTTTCAAATCTCTCTATGATACCTCCCCAGCTTCTTCACAAGAATCATAGGAGATAATTTATGAAAAGTTTTGCTAAAATCTAGGTAATCAATAACCACAACATTTCCCTCTTTTACTAGTTTAGAAATCCTACCAAAAAAAGGAAAACAAGATTAGTCTAGCCTGACCTGTTCTTATTGATGATGTAATCACTACTTCCCTTTCTAGATCTGTTCATAGACCATTTCTTTCATGACCCTTTCTAGAAATCCCCCTGGAACAAAGTCAGACTCATTGGTCTACAGTTTAGAGACTTTAAAAAAAAATTGTGGCATTTGCCCTTCTCTAACCTTGTGATACCACTCCTATCTTTCAGCTATCACTGACTGGCTCTGCCATCACATCTGCCAGTCCTTTCAGGACACAAGGTCTCTCTTATGGGCCAAGAGACTAGAATTCGTCAAGAGCAACTATCTGCTCTCTTACTTTCTCCTTACTTTTCTTGGCTATCGACTCTTAGTCATTTTCATTCTATCATTTATAAAACTCATTAAGTAAAAAATTCATTAATTGAACATATTAATATTAAGTATAATATAATCCTTTGCAAAGAAATCGGAAAGAAAATAAAAATTGAGCAACCCTTCCTGCTTTGTGCTATCAGTTATCATCATCTTGTCTACCCCCAGGGGTCTTAGTTTCTTTGATCTTCCCTTGTCTCCCATTAGAGCTAAGAAAACCCTTTTGGTTGTCCTTAGCATTGCCAATGCTATTTTGAGAGAGCCATGTCATGCTGTCATACTCATCTTCTCTTACTTACAACACCTTGTTTCCATCTTCTGTGATTTCTTAATGTAGTTTAAATCTCCTGGGCCTCGGTTTCCTAATCTGTAAAAAAAGTTGGTTGGACTAGATGGCCTCAGAATCCTCCCAGCTCTGGGTCTCTGAAAAGTAGAATCTCCCAACTCTGTGTTTTTGCTGTCTCCCGTGCCTAGAATGTATTCCCTTCTCACCTCTGCCTTGCGGACTGCCTAGCATTTTCCAAATTTCTATGCACAAAAGCCAAGAACCACTTCCATCAGATCCCCTAGATGGATGGTGTCCTTCCCCAGAAATTACTACTTCATATTTAAATTTGTGTGTGCATGTTATTTTTAATTTTTTAAATTTATTCATCAAATATTCCCCAATGGCATTAAAAAATTAATATTAATTTTAAAAATTTCGAATTTTAAATTCTTTCCCTTCCTCCCCCACCCATTGAGAAGATAAACAGTATGATATCAAGGATACATGTGAAGTGATGCAAAACATAATTCCATGTTAACCATGTTGCAAAGAAGAAAAACAACCACTGTGCCCATGTTATTTACCTGAGGGTAAAATGGAAACATCTAGCAGGCAGGCACTGTTTAATTTTTGCCATTGTGTCCCTTGTGTCTCATTGGCACTTAACAGCTGCTTGTTGAATGAATGGATGCTTTTCAGTCAAATAAGAAATGCTTTTACATTATTCATTCCTTTCATTATCAGTGCCAGATTTTCCTTGACCCTAATATTCCTGAGATAATTCCATTTTTTCCCCTAGAATAAGAAGATGCCTCTATGAAGCTTTAAAGGAAAAATCTGATTTCTCATCTCTTGTGGCACTCAGTGGTTCAGAATCTTGAGCCATTAATATAGAAGGCTAAGCAAGGGCTGTGTTGGGAGATCCCGACTGCTTCCTTGGAGAGTAGGAGGGAGGACTGGCTGTCTGGGGCTCCCAGTGCACCCTCTCTGGAAAGGGAGGGCTGCCATGCTCATTTGGATCCCTTAGCCCAGCTCTTTATGACCCAAGGTCATCTTTTCTGTTTCTTAGCCTTTCTGGACACCAACTTCTTTCTTCTTTATCTTAGGCAGAGGAGAAACAAGGGTCACTCTTGTTTTCTCCATCCAAACCATAAATAAATAAATGATAAGTTTATTCATTATTATAAAGAATTATTATAAATAAATGAATACACTTCATTCCATCATTCGGATAGCTAGCTATCTGACTGCCTTATTTGTGCTCAGTGATGTTCCAGGCACTGTTCCAGTCCCTGCCCTTATGGGGCTTACAATTCAGCTAGGAAGGAATGAAAATGCATGAAAATGGATTTGTAGAAAGGTAGTTAAGTGCATAATCAAATACACAAAATGGTGGCATAGAATACAAGAGTTTTAGGAATTTATATGGGAGGGAGCTCTGGAGCAATCTGGGAAAGTTTGGGGGAAGTGGTGAGGGACTTCACCTCAGCCTGAAGGATGGGTGGGATTTGGGGAGGCAGGAAAGAAATGAGTATGCAAGCCTGAGAAAAAGGTGTCTATAAAGATAACAGGCAGTGCTGTCTTGTCTAACTTGGGTCTTTCCTGCTGCAGCCAAGCCTTAGTGAAACGGCTCCACCCTGAGGTTGAAGGAGGAGAGATGCCAGGGGTGTCTCAGGGGGAGGGGCATGGGGGAAGCCTCTGGTGGTGGCAAAGAGCCCAGGGCTGAGATCGGAACTGGGGGAAGAAAGGCTCCTTGTATCCAGTGCATTTAGGGGTGCCCAGGGGGTGGGGGAACAGTGAGGCCATTGTCTCAGGCCAGGGTCGGGAATTTGGCTGCAGAGCCAGAAGAGCTATGCCTCCCTTTTCCCTTGCCTGGGATGCTAGGCTGTCAGAATTTGCCGATGGGTCCCCTTTAACATAACCTCTGGGGGCCAAGCCAGAGACATGGGGGGAGAGAGACAGTCCTGGAAGGAGAAGAGGCAGATAGAGAGAAACAGGGAGATTGTCTGCAAGCTTTGAGTGTTTCCCTCTGAGGGGCAAGGGAGGATAAGGGAGGGGGGCATGTGGGTCAGGAGGAATGTAGCCGTTGCTGTGGGTGACAGATGGAAACCATGTGGTAGAGCCTGGGGCTGGTTGTGGAAAAGTTGGGGTGGAGAAGAGTCCACAGATGGAGAACCAGCATAGGGATAGAAAGGAGACGCGGAGAATAGTACCGTTAGATCAGTCCTGCTTCATGATGGCAGTTAGTCTCACAGTCAGATTTCTTTCATTAACAACTCTTTTTCCTGAAGGTGTGAAATTCCCCAAGATTTACCTCTCTACCCATGAATATGGGCAGGGGGGAGTTGTAATGGGAGGACTACAATGTTATCAGTCAGCTTTTCCTTCTCTAGAGTACCTGACAGTCAGGAAGGGGATAGAGGGAGAGTGCCACCCTCCCATACCAATCACACTTCCTTCCAAGGGGTCCCAATGTCGTCCCATCTTGGTCCTCTCTGTTTCTCTGTGTGTGTTTCTGTCACATTCTCTCTCTCTCTCTCTCTCTCTCTCTCTCTCTCTCTCTCTCTCTCTCTCTCTCTCTGCAGTCATTTCTCAATATTCTCTACTCTCAACATTTTTCCTCCCTACACTTTCAATCTTCCCTTAGAATGAAAGCAAGTCAGAGTCTGGTAGCTTCCACAGTTATCTCATCCCTAATCTCACTCCCCACCCCCCAGGTGCAATTATTATTTATTATGAAGCAATATTATAGGAGACAGCTAGGTGGCACAGTAGTTAGAGCACTGGGCCTAGAATCAGGACGATCTGAATTCAAATTTGACCTCAGACTCTTGCAAAACTCTTTGATCCCAGGCAAATCACTTAACTTCTCTTTGCCTCAGTTTCCTCAACTGTGAAAAATGGTGATAATAATGCACTCACAGGGTTGTTGTGAGAATCAAGTAAGATAATATGTGTAAGGTACTTGGCACAGCCCCTGGACACAGTGGGCGCCATATAAATATTTTGTTGTTATTCAATCACTTTTCAGTCTCATCAGATTCTTCATGACCCCATTTGGGATTTTCTTGGCAGAGATAGTGGGGTGATTTGACATTTCTTTCTCCAGCTCATTTTAAAGATGAGGAAACTGAGGCAAACAGGGTTAAGTGACTTGCTCAGAGTTACTCAGTTAGTATCTGAGGTCAGATTTGAACTCAGCAACATGAATCTTCCTGACTTGAGATCTGACACTCTATCAACTGCACCACCTACCTTCCCTATATCAATGTCAGTCATTATCATCTTCAATCATTACAATTATCATTGTTCTCATGGAACTAATCAGTCATCCAACAAACATATCTAGTCACAGGTGATAAAAAGATGAAAATGAAACAATTTTTGTCCTCAAGCACCTTACAATTTATGAAAGGAAACACCATATACAAAATAAACACAAAGTAATTTTCTGGAAGTAGGGGGAAGAAACTGGAGTGGGCAGGAACAGCTGGGAAGGTTCATGTAGGAGGTGAAATATGAGCTGAGCTTTGAAGATTCTAAGAGATGGAAAGCCAGGGGGGAGTGACAGCTTGTGCAAAGGAATGGAGATGGGAAATCATAAGTGAGGATCAGCAGGAAGGCTAGTTTAGCTGAAATGTAGAGTCCATGAGTATATGATGTTGTAAAAGTCAGTTGGAGTCACCTTATGAAGAGCTTTAAATATTTATATTTTATATCGGAGTCCAAAGGGAAGCATTGGAGCATGTTGAGTGGGGTAGTGACATGACCACCTGTGCTTTAATACTATCATTTTATATATTTTGTTGTTTTTCAGTCACTCATATGTGTGTATGAATGTATACATGCACATGTGTATGTATAGTGTATAGTTTTTGTGGTTGTTCAGTTATTTCAGTCCTGTCCAACTCTATGTGACCTCATTTGGGTTTTTCTTGGTGGACATAGTGAACTGGTTTGCCATTTCCTTCTCCAGTTCATTTTACCAATGAGGAAACTGAGGCAAATAGGATTAAGTGACTTGCCCAGGGTCACTAGACACATAACTAGTAAGTGTCGAAAGCCAGTCTTGAAGTCAGGAAGATGAGTTCTTCCTGACTACAGACCTAGCACTATCTACTGCGCCGCCTCGTTGCCCACCATTTTGCATATAGAGTTCTCAAAATCAAGTTAGACTTAGTATTTCAATTGGGATATCTTAAGGCAATTTAAATAATTGGAGAAAACTGATAGTAATATCATGGAGCCCACTGTTCAAAGGTTTTTTTTTTACATTTAAAAAAATTTTTATTTGCTGCTGGTTGTAAATTTGGTGCAAACTGTTTAATAAAATATTGTCCATATAAAAAATTAAAAATATCATTTGGGCAGCTGTGTGGAGTATAGAAAGCAGTAGAATTTAGGGGGATTAGGAAAGGCTTCTTGTAGGAGGTGGAATTTTTGCCGGGACTTGAAAGAATACGGGGAAGACAGGAGGCAGAAATGAAGAACTTCCTGGGAGTGGGGGATATCCAGGGAAAATACCTTGATCTGAGAGATGGAATGTCCTATCTGGAGAAGAGCAAGGTGGCTGATATCACTGGAACAAAAGAGTATATGTGTAAAAAACAAAAGAGTATATGTGTAAAGTGTGGAAGATTGAAAAGGTGGGGGGGAGGCAGGTTTTGAGGGTCTACGAACATCCAACAAAAGATTTTATATTTGATCCTGGAATTGACAGGGAATCATTGCAGTTTATTGAGTAGGAGGGTGATATGGTCAGATATGAACTTTAGGAAGATCCATTTGACAGCTCAGTTGAGAATGAATTGGAGTAAGGGGAGATATGGCAGGCAGGCTAGCTAGTAGGCTATTGTAGTAATCCAGGCATAAGATGATGAGGGCTTGATACCAGAGCATTAGAAGAGGGCATATTCAAAAGATATTACAAAGGTCAAGTTGACAGGCTTTGATAACAGATTGTATACAGGAGATGGTAAAGACTCAGAAGTTTAAGATACACTTGGGTTGCAAGCCTAGGTGACTGGGAGGATGGTAGTGTGTGTTCATCCTTCGTTGCTGAAGAAGACCATGCCATCAGAGAAATGATGACATGACTTGCACTTGACTTTGTTTTGAGTGAGGGAGGGCTGTGCAAGTCACCAGCCTCACTTCTCCTCCTGGGCCATCTGGATTCAGTGACCAGATAGTCATCAGGATGACTAGAGATGACCCAGGATGAGGCAATTGGGGTTAAGTGACTTGCCCAAGGTCACCCAGCTAGTGAGTGTCAAGTGTCTGAGGTGAGATTTGAAGTCAGGTCCTCCTGACTTCTGCACTGGTGCTCTATCCATTGTACCACCCAGCTGCCCCTGAGGATGGTAGTACCTTCAGCAGTAATAGGGAATTTAGGGAGAAGAAAGGGTTTGGGAGGAGTAATGAGTCCAGCTTCAGGAGAGTTGCGGATCTGCATTGATAAAAGGGATTTCCTCATAAAGAATTATCTATAACAATAAAATGCAGGCATGGACCAAAAAAGGAAAATTGACAAACTAGGTTGAGTCCCAGTAGGAACAGTCAAGATGCTGAGGGCTTGGAAGATTGTCACAGAAGGAACAAAAGAAGAAATTAGTGATGGAACTAATCCGAAGAAGAGCTAAATTGGGAGAGTCATGGGAGCTATCTTCCAATATTTTAACGACTGTCCTTTCTTCTTGACATAGAGGCATCTGAGTGGTGTAATAGGGTGGCTAGGTGGCACAGTGGCTAGAGTACTGGGCTTGGAATGAGGAAGACTCATGTTTCTGAATTCAAATCTGGTCGCAGACAATTACTAGCTGTGTGACCCTGGGCAAGTCACTTAATCCTGTTTGCCTCAGTTTCCTCAACTGTCAAATGAGCAGGAGAAGAAAGTGGCAAATCACTGCAATATCTCTGCCAAGAAAACCCCAACATGGGGTCATGAATAATAAAGGGAAATAATGAAGCTCTTTGCAAACCTAAAAATACTAAATAAGTAGTTATAGACTCTATCTCCACTGCCTCTTTGCTTAATGATTCAGTCACCAGGTATTGATAGAGTGCCTATTATATGTTGAGCACTTAGTCTATAGATACTTGCCCTGAGAGAATTTGTAAAATTTCCCTAGGAAGATCAAAATTACAAAAAAAAAAAAAGCTGACATTTATAAGGTGCTTTTAGATTAGTGACACACTTTGCCTTTATGATCTCACTTGATTTCCTCAAAAACCCTGTGAGGTCAATACTTATAGGTATCATACCCATTTTAAAGAAACTGAGGTTCAGAGGAAGTGAAATGACTTGCCCATGGTGACACAACCAATAAGTGTTACTGTGGCTCACACAACGAGTACGTCTTGGTGAGAGAATTCAAACCAGGTTCTTCCTGACCCCATATGCAGCATTTTGTCTACTGTCCCATGATTTCTCTTGATGAGTAGGGGAAGTGGTAGTAGTATGAGGGAGTGAGTTAAAGGTCCCAGATGAACAGCATAGGACTTTAAAGGCTGTAGGGGTTCAGAGAAAGGGTAGTTTTCATGGAGGAGGTAGGCCTTGGCCTTAGCCACGAAAGCTGGGTATGATTTGGATTAGGATGAGAATCAGAGGAGTGAGAAAGTTATTCCAGATTGATGTGTTTGTTATTTCATCACGTACACACTCCTCCAACCTCCAGTCCTCCCCCACCCTCAACATATTCCCAGTTCTTTGAAGATGGAAGAGTCACCATGAAGGAGATTTCACCCAGGATGGTAAAAAGAGTAAGACTGAAATTGGATTTCACAAAGGCAGCTAAATGGTGTAGTGGAAAGAGTTGTATGGCAGGCTCTAGCCTCTTGTATGACTTGCTTTCTACTAGCACTAGCTGGATGGGGACCCAGAGGTCTACTACTACTACTCCCTTCAGGGATATCCTTAAGGGGCTGCGTGTGTCTTCCCAAAATTGTAGCTCATGATCCCCCACTGGTGTACTTTCCCTGTGATTACCAGCTGGTATCAATAAGCCAGGGCAGCTAGGTGGTGAAGTGGATAGAGTGCAGGGCCTGAAGCCAGGGAGACTCCTCTTTCTGAGTTCAAATCTGACTACAGATACTTCCTAAACCCTGGGCAAGTCACTAACCCTGTTTGCCTCATCTGTAAAGAGAGCTGGAGAAAGAAATGGCAAAGAACTCCAGTCTCTTTGCCAAGAAAATCCCAAATGGGTCACAGAGAGTCAGACACAACTGAAATGACTAAATAATGACGACAATAAATCAATTAGCCAGTCAGACTTCTAGTTATCTTTTAATTAGGGCGTATTTATTAAGGGGACTTAACAGTAGGAACACAATATTCCCTCTAAAAGTCTGTGACACACCCTCCCACAAGTACCTACAGTATAGGAGAAAGTAAGCATATGGCAAAGGAGTTAGCTCAACCCTCTTGGGAGTCCCTTTGCCAGAGTTTGCTAGATGTTCACCTCCTGAGAGATGGTGTAACTTTCTGCTGGGCTCTTTGTAGAGGCCTGAAGCCACCTTTCCTCGGTGTGTCTAATTTGACTTTGGCTCTTGATGAAGACATTGCATGAACTGTTACAGGGACATTGTCAGAATTAGGATGCCAATGGCAAATCTCAAATCCTTTGGCTTATCCAAGTTCACAAGGCCCTCCTTTGGTTAAGGAGGGGAAAGAGGAGACAGAGGAGTCATATGCAGAGTAATCATCTCACTCTGCTCTCCACCAAGGGATTCCTTCTCAGAGGTTCAATTCTCTAGACTGCCAAACACACCAATGCTCCATTTTAAACTGTCTTTCTGATTTTCTACAAGTTTCATAGATTATGACCAAATCTCTTCAGCTAATCCTTGTATACTTCCTGGGCAACACCACTCTATTCCATTCAATAATAACTTTATGAATAAAACATACTGAGTTTAGTAAAACTTAGTGCAAAGCATTGTGCTAAGAAGTAAGACAGTCCCAGCTCTCAAGAAGAGAGGCAAACACATAGGGAAGGTTTTGGCTACAAGTCACATGGAAATGTCTCATGGTCTTTAGGGTACATCGGCAAAACAGATGGCAATACCTCTTCTTTAATGTTATTTCCACTAATAAAATCATATCAGTTTCTGATGTTAAATTACGTGATAGTGTCCAGGATTTAATGATAAGAACTTTACTTTCTAGTTTTTCAGTAGCTATGGCTGTAGGCCATGTAGGAGCATTTGCCAGGCTAGATCTCCACAGAGGTTGCTTCCCAGGATGATAACTGAGGACATTAGCCTGGATACATTCCTGTTTCCAAGCTTCAAGGTCCTGGGCTGTCTCCACCAAGGCCTGAGGGGGACATGGTGAGGCTGATTTGTTTACTCAGCAAGTGCTGTGTCCTGTCTCTCTCTCAGGAGTATTATGTCCTGTCTCCCTCTCAGGTAGCTTCAACTAGGCTGGCCTGCCTGCTCTGTAGGTAGCATCTGATTAGCCAAAAGCTTTCAAGGACTTCTAAACTGATTACCAGGTGATGGAAATAACTGACATGATTGACCAGCAACAGTCAAGGGCAGCTAGGTGGATGGAGTGCCGGTTTGGAGTCAGGAGGATTCAGCTTCCTGAGTTCAAATCTGGCCTCTGACATTTACTAGCTGTGTGACCCTGGGCAAGTCACTTAATTCTGCCTGCCTCAGTTTCCTCATCTGTCAAATGAGTGGAAGAAGGAAATGGTAAACCATTCCAGTATCTTTCCCAAGAAAACCCCAAATGGGGTCACAAAGAGTCTGACACACATTGAAAATGACCAAATAGATTTGATTATGACTTTTTTTGCACTTATTCTAAAGCCTTTAATTGTTTGATTCAGTAGAGGTATTCTTACCTAGCTAAAGTATCAGGGCATAATAGCTTGTTAATTATTTTAAGTTGTTAGGACAATTGAGTGATTAACGAAATCAGTTGATCCTTACCCTTACAGAATGTTGGACTTGAAGTCAAGGAATACCTGAGTTTGAATTCCACAGCATACATTTGCTAGCTGCATAACCCTGCTCAAGTTAGTTAATCTCTTCCAGCTTTGGTTTCGTGATCTGTAGAATGGGTTTTCATTTGTGTCACGATGGGAACTTGTGTGTTGAGAGGTTAGGGAGAGACTAAGGCACTAGGCTGGAGAGTTCATGCTGCTTTCTGCCTCTCTTATCTTGCACTCTGTCTCCACAGCCTCACTCCCCAGAAATCGAGAACCTCAGGGATAGAAGGGGTGTTACAAATAGTAATCAATCAAATTGATTGTCATCAAATAGTACACCCATCTAGCACGTATGGAAGAAAACCAAAGCAGTATGAATGCTGGAGAATGCTGTGGGCAGGGGCCCTCTTGTCTGACAGATCCTAGGGCTTGGTATGTGTCACCTAGATTCACCCCCACCCTGCTCCCATCATGCTGTGGGGTGAGCAGCTTAGGGCTCTGAGTTGCATAGTGTCCAACTCTGCAGTTTCTAAGAAAGGGCTAAGAGCCTCTCCTTCATGGGATCCCTCATTCAGAGGTGGCTATGGACTTATTATTTTGTATCTTACCTACATGGTAGTCTCTAATGTTTCTCCCCTTTCTCCCACTATCCTTGTCCAAGTAGTCTCAAAATAGGCTCTCCCTCCCTCCTGCCCTACTCCTCAAGCTCCATTTCATGACCCCTCCTCTCTCATCTCCAGCATGGCAGGGGGAGGGGGTACTGCCCCAGATGGCCCTGCCTGTTCTATTCATAGCTCAGGCGGCTGACATGGTTCACATACTTGACATTTCTGATGTCTGGCCCCAGGGATACTGCCCCCCACCTCTCTCTGCCAGCCTCCTCTTGGTGTTCTCACTTTAGGGTTGACAGGAACCTTAGAGATCAGCTGGTCCATTTCACAGAGGAGGAGACTAAAGTCTAGAGAGGGGAATGACTTGGCCTAGGTCACATAGCTAGTGATTGAATCAGGACTAGAATCCAGGTGTCTTGACTTCAAGCTCATGGCAATGTAAGCTGATAGCAATGGTAGAAAACAAGATATGGGGTGTGTGTGTGTGTGTGTGCGCGCGCGCGCGTGCGTGTGTGTGTGTGTGTGCGCGCGCGCGTGTGTGTGTGTGTGTGTGTGTGTGTGTGTGTGTTAGGGATCTGGCAATCAATTAATCAATCATTAGCCATTTCATTTATCAATTGCCAGGTACCATGCTAAGCACTGGGAACACAAAGGAAGAAACAGTCCTTGCTCTTGTGATCTAACGGAGAAGACAGCCTATACTATTTGTTTATTTATAGGTTATACATACAGGATACCCATAAAGCAGATGGAAGGAACCTTAGTAAGAAAGGTTTTAGCAGTTAAGGTGACCAGGAAAGGTCCCCTCCAGCAGGTGGCATTTGAGCTGAGGCTTGAAGGAAGCTGGGGAAACAGAAAAGCTGAGATGAGGAGGGAGAGTATTCCAGACATGGGAGATTGCCAATAAAAAAGGACAAGTGTCCTGTGCACAAAAGACAGAGAAGCTCGGTATCTCTGGTCACAGAGTGAGTGCATGGAGGGAAGCAAAAGTAAGAAGGCAGGAAATGTAAGGAAGATCCAGGAAGGGTTTTAAATACTAAACAAATGACTGGAGATATTTCCTCCTGAATGCAATAGAACCATTGCAATCTGAGGGGCTGGAGGCGACCTGATTAGATTTGCACTTAAGGAAATAGCTTGGGTGGAGGATGAATGGAGAGGGTCTTGAATCAGGGAGGCCAATTAGAAGTCTATGAAAATAGTCAAGCAGAGAGGTGAGGAGAATCTCAAATAAGATAATCAGAGTGCAGAGGCGACATATATGAGATGGTATGAATATTTTTTAAAAAAAGACAAAATTTGGCAAATAATTGGATATATGGGATGAATGAGAGTGGAATTGAAAGTGACAATGGCCTAGATGACTGAGGATGGTCATGCTTTTTACACAATAAAAGGGAAGTTTGGAAGAGGGAAAGATTTTGCTAAAAAGGGAATGAAATCTATTTTGAACATTTTGAGGTTTCTAAACAAGAGCCGAGGGCAGCTAGGTGGTGTAGTGGCTAGAATGCCAGGCCTGGAGTGAGGAAGAATCAAGCTTAAATCTGGCCTCAGATATTTGGTACCTTGTGTGACCCTGGGCAAGTCACTTTACCGTGTGCCTCAGTTTCCTCAAATGTCAAATGAGCTGGAAAAGGAATTGACAATCCACTTCAGTATCTTTTCCAGGAAAACTCCAAATGGGGTAATAGAGTCAGATAAGGTTTTAAACAACAGTAGGCTTTTATCTGGAAATGTCCAATAGGTAGTTGGTTATATGAGATTGGAGCTCAAGAGAGACTGAGGCTAGATAAATAGATCTGGGAGTTATTTACTATATAATTTATTAGTTTTTCAGTTCTCAACATTCACTTCCACAAGAATTTGAATTCAAAGTTTTCTCACCATCTCTCCCAACCCTCACCCCAGGACAGCATGCATCCCATCTATTCCTTCCTCCGGTCTCCTCCTTTCTATTACCCATCCTTCTTCCATCTCCCTTCTTCTCTATTTTCCTGTAGGGCAAAATAGATTTCCATACTCTGGGAGTTATTTACTAAGGGATAACAACTGAGCAACTCAAGGCCTCTTCCCAGCCCCTATCTGCCCCACTTCACAGAAGTGAAGAAAGGAAAAGCTAGGAACCTAGCTGATACTCCATTTGGTATCTTGCCCCTGGATGATTAAAAATGGAGTTTTTTCACCGAACCCCAATATAGATCCTGCCATCTGACCTTTCCTATGTTTTCCTTAGGGATGGAAACAGCTCAGGAAATGGGCAGGTAACAGACAGATAGGAAGCAGACCCTTTCCCCTTTCTCACATGGGGGTCTAAGTTAGAAGAATTTAGTCTCTTGAGGCCAGGATATCCCTGAACTTCTCTGAGAGGAAATATTCAATTAATTTCAATAAGCATTTATTAAGTGTTTGTACAGGGCACTGTGCTAAGGGCTCAAAGAATAAAAAAAATCCCAAACAAGAAACAATTCCTGTCTCCAAGACACTTACAAAGGGGAAAGGGGAGGGAACAAGATTGTGTGGGGGTGGGGATAGGGAAATATATAAAAACATATAAAAAATTAGCAGCTCTTTCAGGTTCCCAAGAATATTATGCATATTATCTCATTTGATCTCATTCCAATGATTCCCAGATCTCTATATATCCGGTTTTGGTCTCTCCTAAGCTCTAGTCCTGATGACCCCTGACTGCCTGTTGAAAATTTTGAGCTGAATGTACCATACATAGGTATCTCAATAAGCTCAACATGTCTAAAACAGAAATTATGTTTTTCCCCAAACCTACCCCTCTTCTGCTGGCAAGGGCACTATCTTTCTTCTGTTCACCCAAGTTCACAATCTCATCATCTTTCCTTTCTACTCCTCATTCTCCCTTCCCCCATCTCTCCAATCAGTTGCCACATCTAGTCTTTTCTACCTCCACAATTTCTCTGAAGCCAGCTATCTTCTCTCTTACCTTCAGAGCTGCCACTCTAGTTCAACTCCTTTTCTGTTCAGTTGCTTTTCAGTTGTGTCTATCTCTTTGTGACCCTCACCTTTTTTTTTTTGTTGGCAAAGATCCTAAAGTGGTTTGCCGTTTCCTTCTCCAGTTCATTTTCCAGATGAGGAAACTGAGGCAAACAAGGTTAAATCACTTGTCACACAGTAAATGTCTAAAGTGGGATTTGAACTCAGGTCTTCCTGACTCCAGGCTTGGTGCTGTATCCACTGAGCCACTTAGCTGCCCTTAATACCTCTCATTTAGCTTATTGCAATAGCCTCCTAACTCAGCAACCTGTCTCAAATGTCTTCTCAGATTCAAGCCATCCTCCACATAGCTGCCAAAGTCATTTTCCTAAACTATAGGTTCATTCCCTTATTCTATAAACTCTCTAGTGGTTCCCTGTTACATCTAGAATCAGATATAAACTGCTTCTCTTCTTTCATTTAAAGTCCTTTAGAACTTGGTCCCAATCTATCTTTTCAGACTTGTTATTAAATATATTACTCGCTTTCATGTACTCTAAGATCCAGTCAATTTCACCTTCTTAGGTGAAACTTTTCCAGATCTCCCTAGCTGTTAGTGCCCTCTCTCTTAAAATCATCTCATTTTTATTTTGTTTATGCCCATATAGAGGTTAAATGACTCAGCCAGGATCACACACGAGTATAGGATGCAGGAGGATTCTAACTCAGGTCTTCCTGGCTCCAAGTCCACCACTCCACCAGAAATTTAGGAAAGCATGGAGTCTTAGAGCTGAGGGTCTAATACCCTTCCATGAGAGTCTCTGTGGGTTGGCACAAGTTGTGACTACTTGGTTGACAGTGGCCAGGGAAAAACGGGGCAGAGGCATGGATGGGCATTCTGAGGATGAGGGAGACATCTCAGACTCATTTCAAAATTTTATGCCTTTGTTAACTCCTACTTTTCACAATGCATTGTGCTAGGGACTAGGGGGAAAACTTTCCTTGCCCTCAAGGACCTTACATTCTACTGGAGGTGTTGGTGATAGTGTGATACAACATATACACTGATAAGCAAATTACCAGTTAATTTTGGTGTGGGGGGAGGGGAGGAGTGAGGAGAGATAGGGATGGATAGGAAGAAGGTGATTCCTGTACTGAGCAGAGGAGAGAACTTGATCTTTATCCCTTCCATTTCCAGAACTCCTATCCCATTACCAGGCAAATTATGGGAAAGTTCTTAACCTGAAAGTGTGTACTTCCAGGAATTCCTTGATGATCAAATGAAATACTGTTTGTAAAATGCTTAACAGTGCATCTTCCACATCCAGAGAAAGAACTATGGAATTGGATCGCAGAATGAAGCAGATCATTTTCTTTTGTATTATGTTTTGTTTTGATTTATGGTTTCTCTCACTCATTTTAATTCTTCTATACAACATGACTAAAGTGAAAATGTATTCAATGGGAATGTATGTGTAGAACCTATATAAGATTGCATACTGTATCAGGGAGGGCATGGGAAGGGAGGGAAAAAATCTAAGATATATGGAAATGATTATAGAACATTGAAAACAAATAAAATAATTTAATAAAAATTTTTTAAAAGACCTAAAAAATGCTTAACAGGGCCCTGCACATAGTAGGCACTTAAAAAAATGCCTATTCCTCTTCCCTTCCTTGCTCCATCCCTCTCAGACAGCCCCTCTCTCAATGCCCCCCTACCCCAATCTCCCCAACGATAGGGACTGAAGATAACTGGGGTATTCAGTTCAGGATCTCATCTGCACACTGGCACTCTTGTGCTTAGGAGATGTTCTATTGGCGATCTACCTTTTCAAGAAGAGATCCTCAGATGAGGATGATGTTGGCATTATAGTTTCAAGTGGAAGGAGATGGTTGCTTGTGCCTGAGAAAGTCTATTGAGTGATAACAGGGAGAATAAAGACAGGCTGACTTGGGCACAGGCTGGGCAGGGACTGGAGTGAGGGGGTGGGTAGTTTCAGGGGCAGGGCTGAGAACTCCTTACCAAGCAGCCCCAGGTGCCCTGAGGAAACTTATGGAAGCTGCTTAGACCTGCCCAAAGAGGGAGGTGTGGCCTAGGCTTGGCTCTGACTTCTCTTGCTCCTCATTGCCCATGCACCTGTTGCCCGGATTCGTTGCTCTCCTGGTGGTCATGAAACCAAATGACCCTGGTGGCAGAGCACAGTGATCCTGGTCTTGGAATTCTCCCCTTTGTCTCTTCCAGACCAACCTGAAAGAAAGAGTTGTGGGGTCTTGACCCACAGTTGAGGAAGTGCTGAAGGGTTCTTGAGTGGAAAAGGTTTAAGAAACTCTGCTCTAGAACAGAGGCAGGGCGGTGGGGTGGGGAAGATTGGGTAAGTACTGGAAAGAGTACTGAGCCTGGAGTTCAGATACCTTGGTGCTGCTACTTCCTAGCTGGGTGGCCCTGGGCAAATTACTTCATCTCTCAGCATTCCAGTGTCTTTATCAGTAAATGATAAGGTGGGACTAAAGAAGGTCTCCAAGGTCCCTTTCATTCTGTGATCATTGACACCAGAAGATCCTGTCCTATAGTTTGGAGGAGAGCCCTGAGAGGTCATTTCCATCATTCCCCTGCCTAGGCAGAGCTGTCCCTATCCCTTACCCAGGCTGGACAGACTTGTGTTCTCCATTTAAATTGTTGTGGGATGGGAACTTAGCTTTCTTCTATTACTCTTTTCCCTGAGGATCTAACTCACCATTCTAGATTGTAGTCTAGAGTTGAGAAGGACCTCAAAAAAGTCAGCCACTAGAACCTCATGAGTCCACCCTCATTTTCCATGTGAGGAAACTGAAGCTGGAGAGAGTAATGACTTGCCCAAGATTATGCTGCTAGTAAAAGGGATTTGAACTAACTCTTGAGCCATGACTTGAAGGGCAGCTAGGTGGTGCCATAGTGTTCAGTCAGGAAGACTCATCTTCCTGAGTTCAAATCTGGTCTCAGACACTTCCTAGCTGTGTGACCCTGGGCAAATCACTTAATCTTGTTTGCCTCAGTTTCCTCATCTATAAAGTGAGCTGGAGAAGGAAATGGTAAACCGCTTCAGTGTCTTTGCCAAGAAAACCCCAAATGGGGTCATAAAGAGTCAGTCATGACTGCAAATGACCAAACAGGTGTGCCTCTAAGTTCATTGTTGTTTTCTGCTGCCTTTCTGCCTCCCACTTCAACTGTTAGTCATCAAGGATTTATTAAGAGTCTACTCTGTGCCAGGCACTGTGCTAACCAGGGGGAACCCAAAGAAAGGGAAAAAAAAAATACTGTCTCTGTGGTCAAGGAATTCACGTTCTAATGGAGGAAAAACAGAGCAAATAATTACGTTTATACAAAATATGATTAAGTGGATGGAAGGACATCTTGAAAGGAAGCACTAGCAGAGGTGAGATGGGAAATAAAGCCTTCCACTGAAGGTGAGACTTGAGCTGAGTCTTGAAGTCAAGAAAGTAGGCAGAAGGGGAGAGAATTCTAGGCTTAGGGGACAGCCAGTGAAAAGTCACAGACCATTAAAGACAATAGGTGGAATGTCTTGTTATATTGCTATATCTTAAGGTGGAAGAAAATTGGAAGAGTAGGAAGGAGTCAGGTCATGAATATTTAGTATTTTATTTTTTCCAATTACATGTAAAACAATTTTTAACATTAATTTTTTTTATAAAATTTTGAGTTCTGCATTTTCTCCCTCCCTCCTTCCCCTCCCCTTTCTTGAAGACAGTGAGTAATTTGATATGTCATATATGTGCAATCATGTAAGATCTATTTGTGAAGGGTTTTTAATGCCCAAAGAACATTTGATATTTGATCATGGGGGAAACAGGGAGCCACTGGAGTTTAGTGAGTAAGGGGTTGATGTGGTCAGATCTGTGCTTTAGGAAAATCACTTGGGCGGCTAAGTGGAGGATAAATCAGAGTGGGAAGAGACTTGAGTCAGGGAGGCCAATAGGAAGGCCATTGCAATATTCCCAGCATGAGGTGATGAGCTCATGCACCAGGGTGGCAACTACATGAGCAGAGAGAAGGGGACATATAGGAAAGGTAGAAGATGAAGGTAGAAATGACGAGACTTGGCAATAGGCTGGATGTGTTGGGTGGGTACTGTAAACTCCTGGGCTTTTCTGAGCAACTGAGTTCAGGGTGAGTGAGAAATGTGGGTATCAGGAAGGTGGAGATAGGAATAAGGGAAGCCTGAATCTGGCTTGTATGAGGGAGGGGAAAAATGCCAGGATTGTGCCAGCAGGGGGCTCTGCTTTCCACAGGGACCTGACTGTGTGTTAGTGTGTGCAGATGTTACTAGTACTGGTAACTTAGATCTCTGTGATGTTTTTAAGAATTATAAAGTACTTCTCTAAAAGCTCTAAGAAGATAGCGCAACTATTATCTCCACTTTACAGATGACAAAAATTAAGTCTAAGAGAAATGAAATTACTTGTTCGTGATTATACAACTAGTATATGCTAGAGCTGGGAATGAACCCATGTCTCCTGACTGCTAAGTCCTGGCCTCTTTTTATCTCCAATAACACTACATGTCTGGATGAAAATGGGTGTGTTGTATCAGTAAGCACATATATACATATGCATTGCCATGCATGAACATCCGACTGGATAGATTGAGAGATTTACTTTATTAAGTGATTACTGTTTGCCAAGTTCTGTGCTAAGAGCCGGGGATAAGTACAAGCAATGCTTGCCGTCAAGGCGCTTACACTTCAAATGGAGGAAGACACAAAATGAGGATGAGAAGTGCAGAGGAGAGGAGGCCTGATTCTTGATAAGTTTAAGGGAAATTCACCAATCAGACCAGGAGTTGTCTAGGGTGGAGTCAGTGAAGGATGAGAGTGATGACTGGATTTCAGGCGTCATGGTGAGGGGTTCAGTTGTTTAGAATTATGTATTGCTCAATGGCCATAGGCTGTATCCATCACAGCATGTTCTCTCCCTCCCCTGATCCCTCTCCACCCCACTCACTCCAATCTACCTCTCAGATGTGTACCTTGGACCCCAGAGTCACAAACACAAAAGTTCATATATCATCTCATTATTCATTCATTTAATACTTATTTTTAAAATAGATTTTTACTTTTGTCTTTTCTTTTTATATTACCAAGACTTCCCCCTCTTTCTCTTACCCTCTCCCTATCCTAGGCAACCATCCCTAATAACAAAGAATATTTTTTAAAAAAAAGGAAAAAGAGAAAAAATCATCAAAACTGATACATAAAATATTTTAAAAACCTGACATTATATTAGATGCTTCATATCCAAGGGCTTCCCTCTCCCCGCCCCAAACCCCTAAGTTGTAGAGGAAGGAGTCTTCTTATATTTCTTCTTTGGAGCTAAGTTTATTTTTAACTATCTTGTGGCAGTCATTCTTTTTGCATTGCTGTAGTCATTGTCCATGTTGTCTTCTTGGTTCTGCCTATTTCACTTTGTATCAGTTCATGTATACCTTTCTTATAGTACTTACTGTAACAGTATCACTCTTGCAAGAAAGTGTCCTAGGTATGTGTCACATCTCTCTTGCCATGACTCAGAGCTTCCTAAGACTGGGACATTGTAAATATCCCCTTTCTTTGTTCCTCTATCTCCCTACTCCCAGACCCTCAGCTTCCTCCCCTTCATAGCTTCACTACTACTCCTTTGGGCTCCTCTTTGTCTCTGTCCTTCATTAAAAACACATGGGACAACATCTGTATGTGGGCAAACCCAGCTCAGCCACAGATGGGTGCTTACTGGAGAGTAATGGTGGAGGGAAGGAGCGTATGGAAGTATTTTTAGGTAGTAAATGACTTGATGTCCTGGCCTCTTCCAATTCACCCACAAGCATTTATCAGGTGCCTACCATGTACCAGGTTTGGTGCTGGGTACTGGGTGATACATAGAAAAAATAGAACAATTTCTGCCCTCAAGAATCTTAAATTTATTGTTGTTAAGTCATTTCAGTCATATCTGATTCTTTGTGGCCCCATTTGGGGTTTTCTTGGCAAAGATACTGGAGTGGTTTGCCCTTTCCTTCTTTAGCTCATTTTAACAGATGAGGAAACTGAGGTAAACAGTTACGAGACTTCCCTAGGGTCACACTGGGAGTAAGTGTCTGGGGCCAGATTTGAAATTTGGAAGATGAGTCTTCCCAGCTCCAGGCCTGGCACTCTATGCACTGTGCCAACTAGCTGGTTATCTTAATTCTATCAGGGAATTTTGAAAATAGATACATATATAAGTCTATAAAGACAAATACAAAGTAATAAGGGAGACACTAGTATCTGGGTATTAGAAAAGGCTTTCTGTAAAAGATAGCACTTAAGTTGAGTTTTAAAGGAAAATAGAGAATCTAAGAAGGCAGAAGTAAGGAGGGGATGCATTCTGGGCAAAGGGAACAGCCACTGCAAAGGCATGGAGATGGGAAATAGAGTGGTCTCTGAGGAACTGGAGTGTAGAAAATGGGTGATATATAATAAAGCTAGAAAGGTACATTGCAGCCAAGTTATGAAGGATTCTAAGTGTGGAAGAGAAGAATTTATATTTAATCCTGCAGATAATAGGGAACTATTTGATGTTTATTGAGCAGGGGAATGACATAGGTTTTACTTTAGGAAAATTGATTTAGTAGCTATGAGGTAGATGGATTGAAATGGGGAGAAAGAGCAGCAGAAAGATCCAATTAGGAAGAGGCTGTTCGGATAGTCCGGGAGAAAGATGACCTTGGCCCGCAGTAGTGTGGTGGCTGGGTAAGTGAAGAGATGTGATAAATGATGTGGAGAAAGAAATGATAAGCTCTGGCAATGGGTTGACAATGGGTTGAGGGAAAGGAGATGCAAAGGCAGGACATGTAGATCCCATCTTTGGGGAACTCCTGTTCAAACAAAGGAGCTAGGTCATATACTCAGGAGATGGAAGGAGGAAAAATGAACAAGAGCAGTATTTATGTAATAGAAAGGAGTGGACTGGTGGTGAGAACATGGGTTTGTGTCCAGTTTCGGCTACTTGTTGCCTTTAGAGTCATTCATTTCCCTTGTTGGGTCTCAATTTCCCCCTCTGTACAGAAGGGACAGAAAGGGCTGCATCCATCGAATCTAAGGCCCTATGCAGCTCTGACAGCACATGTTATATGGAGTGGGGTTAAGCTTGTGGATATTGTGCTGAGAATGGGGAGGAGGAGGAAGAGAAGAAGGAAAAGGGGGAGGAGAAAGAAAAGGAGTGGGGAGAGGAGAAGAAGAGGAGAAGGGGGAGGAGAGGAAGAGGAGAAGGGGAGGGGAGAACAGGAGGAGAAATAGATGAAAGGGAAGGTGAAGGATGGAGTTAATCTGGGAAGGCTTCTTGGTAAAGGGGGAGGGGATTCAAAGCAAGTCTTCCCCTCCCCCTTCCTCAGATGACCAAGGAAATGCCTGTATGTTTATTTTGTGGTAGGACTCTGGACTCACCCTTTCTGAAACTGCTTATTTCCCACAAGCTGTGGGTTCCATGGTCATCTAGGCCTGTGAGGAAAGGCTGATCATTTCCCTCCTCCTGCATTCTGTCTCCCCTCCCCTCCCTTGACTGCTCCTTCTCTCTCCAAGGCCCCTCCCCTTTACCTTCACATTGGGGAAGCTGGCTCCGCTGCTGTGTAGGGGAGGAATAGGGGATGGTGCCAACCTGGCACCTTTGCCATCCTCCTCTCTCTATCCTGGGAGCCTTAGATGGATGAAGCCTTAGTCTCCTATGGATCCTACAGGAGAAGCCTGGGGTTACTTGTCCAGAGCCTCCTTCTACTATAACACTAGTGAATTAACTCAGTGGTTACTGAGGCTTCCTCCCCCACACTCTCCCAGGTCCTGTGGGTAGGGAACCAACTCAGTGGCACTGTAAGTGTGTCATCATGTCTGAGGATAAGATCGTCTGTGTGTATCTAAGTGCATCTTTGTGTATGCCTCTATCAGTCCATTTATGTGCTTTTTGCTCATTACCTGTGTTTCTGAATGTATTTACTGTGCTTCAATATCTTTGCAAAATACAGTAGAATAACTGTTTCATTATTTGTTGTTTTGGATTGTCTGTACCATTTTTTACTCTCTGATTCCTTCCCATATCTTTTCTGAGATAATTAAATCTGCCTGTAGTTTATAAGTTCCTTTCACACACACACACACACACACACACACACACACACCCTCCTCATATTCCACCTTCCTAGTCTCATTGGGCAGGAACTCTGGGGAAGAACTCTTCTCTTCCATATACACACATCTGTCTCCTACTATCCCTTAGGGATAGAGAATGAGAGTATATTTTTTGATGCAATCAGGGTTAAGTGATTTGCCCAGGGTCACATAGCTAGTAAGTATCAAGTATCTGAGGTCAGATTTGAACTCAGGTCCTCCTGACTCCAGAGCCAGTTCACTGGCTCTATTCACTGATCCACCTAGCTGTCCCGAGAAGTCATTATATTACATTTCATTTTCACTGGCTAGCTGTCCTGCCTGGAATGCTCTCTCCCCTCATCTCCACATCCTAGCTTCCTTTAAATCTCAGCTAAAGCCCTGCTTTCTACAAGAAACGTTTCCCACTTCTCCTTAATCTTAGTTCTTTCCCTCTGAGATTATTGCCAGTTTATCCTGTCTATATCTTGTTGGTACAAAGTTGTTTGCGTATTGTCTCGCCAATTAGAGTTCAAGCTCCTTGAGGACAAGATCCACCTCTGTTTGTCTGTATCTCTCATCAGTGCTTAGCTGAACACAGTGCCTGGAACATAGGAAGCCTTTATAAATGCTAGCTGATTTATTGATTGATGGTGATTGTTGCAGTAGCACATGCTCAGCAAGTGTCTGTTGAAGGAACAAATGAGTGAGTGAATGAACGAATGAATAAATGAATGAATGGAGGCAGAAGGAAACTATATGATAGCTGAAGATTCATAAACATGTGGGGTCAGCCAGGGTGGTGGCGGGCAGTTAAGTCCCTGATCATGTATGAGCAGATTAGAAGTTAAGATGAAAATTGAACCCTGGTGTTACCCCAGGAACCTTGAAGGACAATCACTTGGGATGCTAAGTATGTGGGAAGAGTGACCCGAAGGGTGCAAACCTGAGGGAGACCGAAGCCCCAGAGGAGGACTCAGGGACCTGCAGAGGTCGCCATGGTCATCTCCTTGCCTCTGGGCTCCTTTTGCTTTCTGTGACTTAGGAAGGAGATGGGGTGGGGGTGGGGAGAGGGGTGCAGGGAGTAGACAGTCTTGCTTGGCTGGCTCAGTGACTTGGCTTGTTGGGGCATGTCAGGCAGTGCTGGGAACCAGGCACCCATTGTGGGGCAAAAGGGCGGGGAAGGGACTGAGGGGGTGGTTGTCCTTGAAGGAGGGGACTGGGGCAAGGGTTCATAAGCATGGGGATGGAACATGTATGGAATTTGTTTGGTATCACATTTTGTGCATGCCTGCTGAGTGCGCAATTGGTTTGGTTCTTAAAGCTGGGTGTGATTTGGAGCGTGTGTGTGTGTGTGTGTGTGTGTGTGTGCTGCACATGTGTGCGCTGCTCCAGTATACTGAATCCACGTGTTGCTCTATAGTTATCAGAGTATTCAATGTTGTGACTCTGTCTCCTCTGTTTCTGTATCTCCCTCTCTGCATACATAGTTTTTGGGATTATTTGCTCTTTGAACCAAGTCCTTGGGATGCTCAATGGAGATATACAGCCCACCTCCAACCCACAGTGAGCTTGCATTTCTGGGAGGGGAAGGGGATCAGATTGAAGGAAGGAAGGAAAAAGCGTGATTCCTGATCCTTGAGGGCCCTTCACTCTTGCTTCCTGTCCCCTCTCATCCCTCAAACACTATCAACGTTCCCAACCCCTTTTTTCTCACTCTATCTCTTGATTCTTAGGCTAGCATTCTTCCAAGGTCATCTCCTCCATTCTCCAGTCCCTGGGCAAGACTTCCTCCCTCCCCCCTTTTCCCGTCTCTCTTCTCCCCCTCCCTCCCCCCAGCTCAACCCAAAGGAATGTCTGTTAAAGTGGTTCTTCTATTGGCTTGAATCCTTGCCCCAACCAAACCATGTGCTCCACGCAGGAAACAGGACCCCTCAACCCTGCTCCCAGGTCTCCCTGATTTTAGAGAGGTTAAGAATTTTGTTACATCTGAGAGTGGAGCCCAGGTTCACCTCTACCCCAGGGTTCTAAAGATAAGGGTCACCATGGGACAGGGGAAAGAAATCCTAGATGGAAAGTCAGGAGGCTCAAGTGAGAGGCAGTGAGGGGCAATAGACGGAGTTAGATTTAGAGTCAAGAATACCTGAGTTCAAATCCTACATCTGATATTTTCTAGCTGTGTAACCCTAGACAAGTTATTAGCTGTATGGACCTCAATTTCCTCAGTGGAGATTTATTAAATCAGACCTCTAGTACCCACTCTATCAGATTGTTTTGGGGTTTAAACGATGAACTATTTGTAATGAGCTTTGTAAGCTGTAAAATGCTATATAAAGTCAGCTGTGATTATTAGGGATAGGGGCTGAACCTTTTATTTCACTGGTATAAGGAACTTTCTGGGAAGGAAACTCTACTATTGCAAATCAGAAACTTCTCTGAAAGTTAGAGAGATGCCTAGGGCAATGAAAACATAAGTGATTTATGCAGGGTCACATCGCTGAATGAATCAAAGGGAGAAGTTGAACCAAGATCTGCCTGCCCCATCCAAGATCATCCCTTTACCCATAGTGCCATAATGCTTCTCTGTCATTAATATTATTATGCTAACTAGACTTGTTATTTTACTAGGGATAAGGAGTTCTCAGTGAAAATCTCCCTGTACCAGGGAAGACCAGCACCTTTCTTGAATTTTGTAGTCTTGAGAGCAGCTAAATGTTGCAGTGGATAGTGAGGAGGGCCTGAGTTCAAATGTGACCCTGGGAAAGTCATTTCATCCCTATTACCTCCCTGCCTCCCTCCAAGAATTGGAGAATTGTTATTCAGCCTTTGTTTTTAAAGAGTACCACTGCCACATACGACACAGGTTAAGAGTTCAGTGAAGGTGGATAAGCAGCCCTGATGAGGGCTGGGTAAGCCCTTTCACCAAAGGTGGCAGTCCTCTTTGAGCACCCCATACTCTTCAGGAATAAATGAGATAAGGAGATGGTTATTGAATATCCAGAAAAGAAAGAGGTGATTACAGAGAACCTGAATAGCTTCAAGAACAGGTCATGCCAGACTAAACTGATTTTCATGTCTAATAAAGCTGGTAGATCACAGAGATGCCTAGTTTTTAGAAAAGCATTTGATAAAGTCACTTGTATTATCCTTGCAGGAAATAAGAAATGGAGAAATGTGGGCTAGACAGGACCAGTTGTACTATGGGTCATATCCCCAAATAGTCACTAATAGTTTTAATGTCAATTTGTAGGTTTTCAGTTGATTTCCCCAGGGATCTTTGTTTTGCCCCATGCTGTTTTACATTTTTATGAGTGACATGGGAAAAGGAACAGACAGTGTGCTTCTAATTTTCATTTATGGCTAGCTCGTTGGGGAAAAGTAAGGAATTTGAAAAGACCTTGATCAAGTAGAACGTTGGGTCAAATGGAATAAGATTAAATTAGGTAGGGGTAAATGTAGTCTTACTCTTGAGTTTAGAAAATCAGCTTCATAAATACAAGAAGAGACAGGTGTGGCTAGATAGGAGCTGGTCTGAAAAAGATCTAGGGGTTTTAGTGGACTATACACTTGCTATGAACCAACCATGTGATATGGCAGCTGAAAAAATGAATGCAATTAATTATGCAATTAATTTTCAGGCTACATTAAGGGAAGTTGTGTCCCCAGCTATGGGGATAATAGCACGGCTGTACTCTGCCTTGATCTGGACCATGTTTTGAGAAGGGTATTGATAAGCTACAGAGCATGCCAAAGAGGAGAACTAGACTTTGAAATCATGTCATAAACAAGATACAGCATTAAAAACAAAAAAAAGGGGGCAGCTGAGTGGCACAGTGGATAGAACATCAGCCCTGAAGTCAGGAGGACCTGAGTTCAAATCAGAATTCAGACTTACTAGCTGTGTGACCCTGGGCAAGTCACTTAACCCCAACTGCGTACAAAAACAAACAAACAAAAAAGGGCACAGTTTCCAGGATTTAGGCAGGTCATAGTCACACTCTAACAGTTAGATCACATTTGGAGTGTCACATGTAGTTCTGGGTGCAACAATTTAGAAAGATTTTCTAATGAGCTAAAGGAATGTTATCAGAATGGTGAGAGGACTGGAGATTATGTCCTATGAGGATAGCTGAAGGAACTGGGCATATTTTACCTGGAAATGAGAAAACTTGGCTGGGGGGCTGGGGGGACGGTGGGGAGAGGATATGACAGCTGCCTGTCATGTGGAAGAGAAAAAAAATGTGTTCTGCTCAGCCAAAGAGAATGGAAGTAGGAGCAATGGATGGAAGGTGCAAAGTTACAAATTTAGACTTGATGTAAGGAAAAATCTATATCTCTATCTAAAAATGGAATGGGCTATGTGAGAAGACAGAGGGGGTAACTGGAGGTCTGAAAACACTGAAGTGTTAGATTTGGTAGATGACATTCTGTTATTCTAATAGAATAATATTAGATTGCAGAACAGACTAGTTCACCTCTCCCCTTCCCTTAGTACCAGCTCTAAGGAAAGGTGGGTCAGAATGAGAGACATGAGAGTATTATACAGTTCCTCATCCCTTCCTCCCCAGGAGAGGTTCCTATTGTTCATCCCCAGGAGACTAGGTTGGATTGCCTGAGGGGTAGAGAAAGTTGGGGAGGTGGTCAGATAGGAGGGGTGTCAGAAAGTCTGCTGGGTCATTCTTGGTTTTGGGGGGAGAAGGACTTGGGAGAAGTCATTGGGTGGGGGGAGGTGGGGCGCCTGTGGCAGGAAGCCTCAGAATAGAATTTCAGCAACGCCTGGTATTTTGAAGTGCTTGGCCCCCCTTCCCCCACCTCCCTCCTTTGCCCACCCCACATTCCTTTCCCAGAGGAAATGGTGAGGCTTGAGGGAGAAGGACAAGAGGCATGAGGGACCCCTCCCCTTTCTTCCAGATGGTGAGCCTCAGTGACCCCTCTAAGCAAGTCTTTCTTAGAGGCAGCTAGGAAGAATGGTATGGAGTAGGGGTTGGGGAAGTTGGTTTGTTACACCCACCCCTCACCTCTGACAGCCTAGCTGTTTAACTGGCTAAACATCACACAGGGCTGTTATATTTTCAGGACCTCTCAGCCTGGGATAGAATGAAAACACCAACACCTTCCTCTCCACTTCCCCCCTCCTCCCAAGCTCTTACCATGTCCCTGGTACATTAAGTGCTTAATAAATGCTTGCTTGCTTCCTTCCTCCACTTACCTCTTCAGGACAGGGAATAGGAAAACCGAAGTTTAATGGCATTGTAGATTCATAGGATGGTACATTTATTCCCAGTATTCCTGGAGTGCAGGATGGATTGATAGAGGAGATAGAGGTGGTAGTGGTGATGGGATGTGAGTGTGTGTGTGTGTGTGTGTGTGTGTGTGTGTGTGTGTGTGTACTGAGAAGAGGCAAGTGAACAAATCCTCTGCCCCTTAACTTTACAAATTTGAAAGAGAAAGTGCTCTTTTTGTAGGTAGTAGGTGAAGGGGCCAGTGAGAGTGGAGGTGGAGAAAGGACAAGATGGTCCCTTCTTCTGGAATCAGAGGATCTGGCCTGGTTAGAGAGTTACCTTGGGAAGATCTAAGGCAGGGAAGGGAGAGACACCCCCTACCTTGAAATTCTTAGAGGAGTCAGACTCCTCCCCATTGCTGAACTGTTCCTTCTGTGTCCTGAATCCCTCCTGACTCAGCCCCTGTAGCTGCCTCACTCTTCCCGTCCCGGCTTCCGCCCCCCGGGGGTGGGGGTGGGGATGACTCCTGCACAGGGGGCCCAGCTCAGCCTGCAAACAGGAAACAGGAGAACAAAACAACTCCCAGCTCAGGCCCGTCCAGGCCTCCCCCACATTCCTCATCCAACCCTTCCTCCCCTCTTCCCTTTCTCTTCCTTCTTTAATCTCTATGTCTTCCCATTCTTTCCATTCTCTTTACCAGTCTCTCCCCCACCTTCGGTACCTTAGTCTCCCCCATTTTTTGTCCCTTCAATTTCTTTGCTCTCTGTATGTCTTCAGTCTTCCCTGTTTTCTGTTCCTCAGTTCCCTCCTCTTCCGCCTCTTAGTCTCCCTCACTCTTTCTCCTCTGTCTTTACCACACTCTATCCCTTCGGTTTCCCTTAGTTCTCTGTCCTCCTGTTTTCCACCCTCTGTCTTAAGTCCTTTTACAACCATCTGACTTCTAGACTCTATGTCTCTCCATTCCCTCAGTCTCCCCTCTCTGCCTTGAGTCTCTATCAACCTCTGACCTTGGGGCTAAATCTCTATCTGTCTTTCCATCTCTCCACACTCTGTTCTTTAGTCTCCCCCATTCTCTCTCCCCACAGCTGCACCCATCTTTGGTGCCCCAGTTGCTCCCATTTCTCTCTTTCAGTACCCCTCCCCCCCATCCCTCAGTCTCCTGTCTTCCTCCTACCCCTGATCCTTCAGTCTCTGCTTTTCTCCTTTGCTGTGTGTTTGAACTCCTCAACTGGAGGAACTGACAGTGATAATAACAAGGAGACTGGGCTATGATACCACTTGGGAGGCACTCAGCTTAGATGATTAGGGTCAGAGGCAGCCTTGGTGAGGGGTGATGGATGGGGAGATCTTGCTCTGCATTAGACCAGTGGTTGTTCTGGATGAAAACTCTCCATTCTTTCAGGATTCTTCTCTAGTTTGCTTTCTCCAGGAAGGCCTCATTGACTTGAGTAGCTGGTGTGTGGTGTGGAGAAGCCTATCTCTCGTCATTCCTCAAAAGCCTGCTCTCTCTCCCCTCCCTTGGAAAAAACTATTTCAAATCCCTGTTTGTAGAAGGGAAAGGGGGTCTGGAAACAGCAGATGGGAGCAAGAAATGGTCCCAACCCTGGGCCCAGACCCCTGCTCCACTCCACAAACATACTCATACCTGACGACTCAGTTACTGCCTGGCTACTGGGGGAGGAGAGTTGTTTCTGGAGGCATCTACCCCAATGGTAATTGACAAGATCACCCCGAACTGAAACTATTTCATTGATATTAGCATTAAGGATTATGAGATACACTAACTTCAGTTTTCCTCTCAACCTACATTTATGGGGAGATATGGGGAGCATTCAGACAGCTGGTACTGTGGGAGGGGTGGGGTGTTGCCTCCCTGTCACTCTGCCACCTCTGGGAGCTGGGTGGGGTCTTTGGTTTGGCTCTTATAGATAGGTAGCATTGGTGTGTGTGTGTGTGTGTGTGTGTGTGTGTGTGTGTGTGTGTACAATGTTTACAACTCTTCTATGGGGACTATGCATAGTATCACAGGTCATGCTGGGAGTGGGGGAATTGGAGGGGGTGGAGGAAGAGGATGGTGCCACTCTGATGAATGGGGAGTAATATTGTGATGTGTCTCTGTGGTGTGCTATGTCTCTAGTATGTGCCTTGGGGAGGGCTCTGTGGTATGGTGATATCTGTGTAGGTTATGTGTAGTGTGTATGTGCATGTGTGTGAGATTTGCCTGTATGCAGTGAATAAGCAAAGTGACTGCATCTGGGTGTGTGTATACGTTGGAGGGCTGCAATTGATAGATTCCTGGTCTGTGCATCTGTGTGTGCATCAGTGTGTATGAAGTGTCTGTGGGCAGTATATATTTGAATAGTATGTACTTGTGGGCACACGGAAATGTGGGCACATAGTGCATAGGCCAGTAGTTTTGCAGTGTGTGTGTGTGTGTGTGTGTGTGTGTGTGTGTGTGTGTGTGTGTGTGTGTGTGTGTGATGTGCATCGGAGCGGCGGGGAGCTCCCTGGGCGGAGGGAGGGGAGGAGGGGAGGAGGGTGGCCTGTGTGGCCGCAGGCTGACTGGGGGCCGGCCCTGGGCTGGGGGAGGCGTTTGCTCCACTGCCTGAGTTGCTGGCGTGTCCGGGCTTGGGAGCTTTCAGCTGCGAGAGACTCGGGAGGTGACGGCGCCGCTCCCGGGCCCCCCTGCTCCTCTCCGGCCCCTAGACCCCGGGACCCTCCAGCTGGCTCAGCACGGCTCAGCCTGGCTCAGGAGGGCGGGGCCCAGGGAGGGGGCCCCGTCGGGCTCTCCTCCCACAGGGAGCGGGCCGGGGCGAGGAGCCGGAGCGGAGCAGCCCCGGCCCCGAAGGAGAGGAGGAGAGAGAAGTTGTTCCCGCTCCGGGGAATGCCGAGCCCCTCCCTCCTCCGCGCGTCGGGCTCCGGAAAGCTGGGCCCTCCTCTCTGACTGCTCCTGGGGCCCCTCGTGGCCCGCGCCTGCTCTCGCACCATCGCGCCCCCGGGCCATGTCGCTGGTGGGTCGGGCGGTGTGGCGAGTGGAGAGGGCCGGGGGTGGGGGCTGGCGCTGGGAGAGGGCAATCGGAGTGGACTGCAGCTCCCCAGAGCCTCGCTGCCTCTGGCTTCCGAGTCTCCGCCACGAAGACCGGCGGCTGTCGGGGCCCCACCGTCGAGGGACAGCGACTAGGGGCAGGGTGAGACGTGCGGCCGACTCTGATGGGACACTGGGGGACTAGTATTGAGGGGGCTGACGCCTGGAGACTGGGGGGATTGCTCCTGAAAGCAGCATCGATGTTTTGAAGAGCAGAGCTGAAGGCAGGAGGATGGCTGGCACTTCTTGGGTCTGGGAAGAGATCTGTGCCATCTCAATGCCACGTGCAGCTCTCATGCAAACGGGTCTCAAGATACATAGGAAAAGGCTGAAGGGGAGAAGCTTAGGGTTTGTGGGGCCTCTCAGGGTCTTAGGTGGCCAGTTAATCAGCTATCAGAAACTCAGCTCCCCACTGACCGCTGAGTTTTTCACACCTACTAGTAATTTCACAATATAACTGGACATTGCCACCCTCCAACCCTAAAGTTGTCTTGAATGAAAGAGGAACATCTTTGGAGAGACATGCTCAGACAGGGCATCAGGGAAACCGAGCAGGGTGAAGGATGGGTTGGTAGGCACTACCCTTGGTATTCTGTTGATGAAGGTGCAGATGGGTTCTTTGACTGGCAGCAGCAAAGTGCTGAGGTGGCAGAATAGTCCATCACTGGGTAGTGACCTCAGGACAAGGGACTGAGGGGTTGGGGGGGGGGGGTTGTGTTTCCAATGTTTGGGATAGACCAGGCTGGTAGGGCATGAGTCACAGTGGGCACATTGCCCAGCATGAACTCTATGCTCTCTGCAATGACCTCTTTATTTTCCCATGTGCCAACTGGGGGGGGGAAGGGGCCCAGGATTCCTGTGTTCGGTTCCCTGGCATTGCCATCCACCACGTGCACAGCTGCCTCACTTGTCAAATTTTTGGACAACTGAATAACCCTAGAATTCTTTCCCTATAATTTCCCATATCTAGATCTTACTTTCTTACTTCTGGTGTGGGTGAGTTTGGGTGCTTACAAGACTGTGACCCTAATGGAGATGGAGTATGTGTGATAGAATGTCTTTATTTACAATGTCTATTGAAGCAAGAAGATATAGCCAAAATGACTACTCCAAAAAAGTTGACCAGGAAGGATAAGCCTGAGAAGAAAGGAGAGAGGAGGAAAGAAAATGGAGAGACACAGACAAGAATGGGGGTGGGAATGAAAAAGTTTTAGGGAAAGGTGATGAGGGGTTGAAGTTTGTCTAAATCTTCGGGACTGCAATCAGGAGTAAGACATGGTGGATTGTTGGCAGCTGCAAGAACTTTGGGTGTGTGGGCATCAGGGGCACTGCCTACGGAGGGACCTGTCATGGCCACTTCCCATCCCAGGGACAGCTGTGGGCTTAACTATAATCCAGGGGGACGGCGCAGGGACAATGAGAGCTGTAGAGAAGCTTGGCAGTGAGGTTGGGGGGGGGGAGGGGTGGCATCATAAATCCCTGAGGATGCCTAGGAAGTCTGTCAGGATTGGGGTGGAGAACTTACAAGTAAGAGCATCCTCCTTTCTCCAATCTGCTTAATGATAGGAAAGGGTTGTAGTTTCTCCCTTGAGGCCTCCCTCCACCCCCTACCTCTCAGTCAGCAAATATGGGGAATCTTGGAAAATTTAAATCTCCTTAGAATTCCCAGTAAATGTTTTCCTCTTCCCCTCTTCCAGAGCCAGAGTTCTTGAGTAATCTTCTCTGAAGCCTAAATTGTCCATGATGCTGAGGTTGGGAGTTGGGGTTGGGGGTGGGGATGGTGGTAGGACCAGTGGCCCTCTGTTCCACAGACCTTACATCAGAGGATCAGACTCCAGCTATAGCTAGAGAACATGACTTCACAATATCACAGAATCTTGAAGAGACCTCTGAGGTCTAGTTCTATCTTCCTCCTCCATACTGGTATTCTCTCAACAACATTCCTGACACTCTCTATTTGAATACATCCACTGTAGGGAAGCTCTCTACCTAACAGGTAGTTCATTCCATTATTGTCCTGCTGTAATTGTTAGAGAATTCAAGAGTCTATTTGTAGGAACAAGGATATACTGGATTGGGAGCCAGAACACCTGGGTTCTGATCCTGCCTCTGTTTCTTATTATTTGTATTTCTTTAGTCACGTCCTTGTCTCCACTCAGCCTTAGGTTCCTAATATGTAAAAAGAGGGAGTTGGAACAAATGATTTCTAAAGTTCCTTACAACTTAAAAGTTATCGTCACTTCCTTACCCAATAGTCCTATTTCACTCTCTAGGCTATACAGAGCAAATCCTTCTAACACAAGACAACCCTTCAGATAATTTAAGACATTGATCATATCCCCTCCTAGGTCTTTTCTTCTTGTGTTTTGTCTTCCTCCCCGTCTGGTTTATTTTTTAAAATCTTTTTTTCAATTTTTATTTATTTATTTTTGACATTCTTTCCCCCGTCTAGTTTTTTTTTTTTAAATCTACACATTTCAATTTGATGTTCTTTATTTTTACAATTGTCATTTTCTACCCACTGCTTCCAAAAGGAACTCTCCCTTTTGTTGGAGTAAAGTGTTTAAATAAAAACAGCTGATTCGGAGAATATGCCTGATGATGTATACTGTATTCTGTCCCAGTAGGCCCCTCTGTGCTATGAAGGAGAAGGGATATAGTTCATCAGTTTGGTTTTTGCGTTTTTCAGCCTCCACAAGCATTATGGCTTGGTGGAAATGAACATACTCAAGAGGGAGAGGACCTGTATTTAAATCCCTGATACTTATTATTATTAAATTTCTGATCCTAATTAACTCTGTGACATTGGGAAAATCAGTTAACCTCTGGGCTTCAGTTTCTTCCTCTATAAAATGAAGTAGGGTAGCTAAGATGGTGTAGGGGCAGCTCTGATAGTGCCAGGACTGGAGTCTGGAAGAACTGAGTCCAAATGTGACCTTGGACAGTAACTAACTGTGTGAACCTGGGTAAATCATTTAACTCTGCCTCAGTTTTCTTACCTGTAAAATAAGCTGGAGAAGAAAATGGCAAACCAGTTCCAGTATCTTTGCTAAGAAAACCCCAAAATAGGGTCATGAAGAGTCGAACATGATTTAAACAACTGAACAACCACAAAATGAAAGGGTTGTCCTAGATGTCTCCAGTCATATATTTACAGCTTTCCTTTTAGTGATCTTTAAATTTCAACCCCTTCACTATTTCAATTCAATACAACATTTATTCATTGCCTTTGATATGAAAAGCTTTGTGCGAGGTGTGGTGGCTAACAGAGAGAAAAAAGAAAGGAAGGAAAGAAAAAAGGAAGGATGAAAGAGAAAGAAAGAAAGGAAGGAAGGAAGGAAGGAAGAAAGAAAGAAAGGAAGAAAGAAAGAAAGAAAGAAAGAAAGAAAGAAAGAAAGAAAGAAAGAAAGAAAGAAAGAAAGAAAGAAAGAAAGAAAGAAAGAGAAAGAGAGTCCTTGCTCTTAAGGAGCTTATATTCTGTTGGGGGCCAGGGAGATACACCATGGACACAGATGTAAAGTAGTACAAATTAATTTTAAGAGAGGGTGTGTGGAAAGACCTCTTGTAGAACAAAGGCTCCTGGGCTGTCCTTTGAAGGAAGGTGGGTTTCTAAGAGTTAGTGGTGAGAAGTGAGGGCTTTCCAGACTGTAGACCACCGGGTGCACAGTCATTGAGGCAGATGATGGAACGTCATATACAAGTAACACCTAGAAGGTTCATTGACTAGAATGGAGAATTCATGAGAAAGAGTAAAATAAAATGAGTGGAAAGGTGGATAGGAGGAGCCAGATTGTAGATGGCATCGGTTTAGTACTTTATGCTAGAAGTAATAGGGATGATTTTTTGAGTAGGGAAGTAACATGCTCAGATCCATGTTTTAGGAATATCTATTTAATTGGAAGATTGGAGAAGTAAAAGCCCATGAGGGGAGAAATCAGTGAGAAAGCTGTTTGTTACACACATTGGTGCTGTGTGGATGGGTGGAGAAATCCATCAACGAATCAATCAGCAAATCTCTTAGAGAGTTTGGCAGCAATTATTTTGAACTTTACCCCCAGTCCAGTTGGGAAAATCTCAAGAAAGGCCTTCTTAAGGAGGGCACGATATCAGGATAGTTTGTTCCACCTTCTCTTTCTGAAGTCTCCCACCCCCATCCCAGTCCTTTCCCTGCTCATTTCAAACAAAAGCAACTGCATTAAAAGAGATGAAAGGTGTATGTGGGGGATGAGGAGGGAGTATTTTTGGGGGGGTTGTAGAGTGGTGGTGTTGCAGAAATGAAAGTGCCTAGCTAAGGTTTAACCTTTTGGGAGGGTGGGGTTCCTTCTTACCCCAGAGGGTTTAAATTGAAGAGAGGCGTGGTAGGATTTTCCCAACAGCTCTGCTCCTTGTTAGTGGCTGAGTTATGAGAGGAGGCCAAATGAGGAGGATGTTCCAAGGCAGTATCTGGTGCCCCTTGGGCTCTGGAGTGGAGCATAAGGTTCAAAGAATCTTGTGGGTGGAGGAGGAGGGAAGGATCCACAAAGAGGGACCCAAGGGTTAGAAAAATATCACTACCTCCCTTTTTTTCTCTTGATCTCTTTCCTTTCATCATTTTGATTTCTCTTCCCATCCCTTTTCTGCGCTCTCTCTCTCTCTCTCTCTCTCTCTCTCTCTCTCTCTCTCTCTCTCTCTCTCTCTCTCTCTCTCTCTCTCTCTTTCTCTTTTACACCCTCCCTTATTTCTGTTTTTTCCCTTTATGTCAAACTCTCTCTCCTCCTGTCCCTGTTTCTGTCAGATCCTCGAATCCTCAATGTTGTGTGCAGCTTTGAGTACTTAAGGAGAAGGGGAGTTATCTGAATCAAAGTGCAGGAGCTCTGTCGCCTTCCCTTGAGAAAACCTTTTCCTTTCCTTTTACAGATGGGCTTTCCATTTTACTGGGTTCATAGGATCATAGACTTAGAGCCAGAAGGGACCTTAGAGGCTGTCAAATCCAGCCACTTCATTTTATAATCAAGAAACTGAGGCATGGAGACATTAAGTGACTTGTCTAGGGTCATATAACTAGTTAAGGTCTGATGATTTGAACTCAGATCTTTCTGGCTCCAAACACTCTATTCAGCAATTACTCTATGCTGTCTCTTTTACGAGTTACCATCCCGCTTCTCATCTCTCATTCCACTTTCCTGGGGAATCCCAAATATTCCAGAAAGGGCAGGCAAAGGGCAGACAGATTAAGAAGCATATCTCCACACACCCAGCCTGTTTTAGACATCCTTGGGGATTGAGCCGCTAGGCTGTTGGGCTGGAGCCTGTTCTCAAAGAAAGTCTTTTTTCTAACCTCTCCATTCCTGCAATCTTGACCTTGCTCCTTCTCTAGCTATTGCTGAATGGCGAAAGCTTTCTTGGAGGTTGGTAGGAACTCCTAGAGGTGAGAATGATGGGACAGAAAAAAAAAACCGCAGTCAGCAGAAATATGAACTCATATGGATGACTGAGGGAGATAGTAAAATTTCCCTCCCAAGACGTATTTCTCTTCCTCTTCCCCATCTCCGTCCCCAGGCTTTCCTGGCTTAGGGAAGAGATTATCCCATCAAAGAGAGAGGGATAGAGGAGTTGGATGTTGGGTCTTTAGCAGTTCACAAAGAACTGATTTAGGGAGGACTCTCTAGAGACCTAGAGTCAAGGGGATGAAGGAGGTTAGGGGTGGAGGTGGAGAATGACTTGGGGAGGGATGATTGCGACTATATGATGGGAAGAACACATCAAGGGAGGTTGGCTAAGGCATGGGGGTGGGGTCCAGAGTGATGGAGGCAGAGTGAGGTTTAGTATGGAGAGAGTGGGAGAAAATTCTTTCTTGTTCCTCTGCCTCTACATCTTTATATCATGACACTGAGGACTGTGTTCTGTTTTTAGAAAGAATTCAAGAAATGTTCATATTACACTACTGAAAAAACAGTAGTTGGTGTCTCTGAAGTTTAATCTTAAAGCATTTTACAACTGTAATTTACCAACAGTGCTTTTCTACTACAAAGCAAGGGGAAACATAAAGGCAAAATAATTCATTAAAAAATAATCCAGAAATCAAGGGGGAAAGATGCCTGTTGAGGGCATCTCATTCAACTTGTGCCTGAATGAGATTCCTCTCTCCATGATATACAGTAATACACCTGGTGATCAAACCTTTGCCTGTAGCCTTTGAGTGAGTGGGAGCTAATTCCCCAGGTCAATCTCTTCTACTTTTGGATGGTAGTCAAGTAGTTAGTGTACGCAGGAGCCAGTTGGAATAAACTATGGTTAAATTTTCAGTACGAGTATTTGTACCCTGGAAATCAGCAAACATGGCAAATCAGGGTTTAATTCATTGTTTTGATGATTGACTAGACGTAAGAAAGTGGTGGAGAAAATGGTAATAATGCAGGTTTAACTTAAAGGTATGTTTTCTTTCTTTCTGGAGAGCCAGTTGTTAAATATTTATCAGCACACTACTGGTTAACAGCACCTTCAGAGATTCTTAAACTGTGGATTGAGATCCCATATGGGGTTAAGACCTACAGTTAAAGAAGCACTGAAGGGATCTCGAGTGGAAAAAGCCCTGTTAAGCTGTTCATGTTTTTGAGCACTGTGCTAAGACTTGGTGATAAAATAGAGCACCAGACCTGGAGTCAGAAGGAATTGAATTCAAATCCAGCCTCGGACCTTTTTCAGCTGTGTGATCCTGGGCAAGTCACTTATTCCAGATTACCTCTTTAAAAAAAAAAATTAGGATTGATGATTAAAAAGAAAGAAAGACAAAGATACTGTCTCTGCCCCAAAGGAATTCACATTCTTATGGTGGTGGTAGGGGAACATATAAGTTAATATGCATGTGTGAAATATATTAAGTGTAAATGGGAATAATCTGAGAGGGAAGGTAGGATTGGAGGGAATGGGGGAAGGAAGACAGATTGGTCAGGATGGTGACCTTTCAGGAAAAGGTGTGATTTGAAGGAAACTAGGGAAATAGAGGCAGAAATAAAATGGGGGAGCATGGGAGGCAGCAAGTGAAAAGGCATATAGTCAGGAGATGGAGTGTCATGTTCAAGGAATGACAAGTAGGTCAATGAATCACAAAGTTCATGGAAGGGAGTAATGTTTAAGAAGACTGGAAGCATATATATTTGTGTCTAATGGTGGCTACCTCTAGGGGAGCAAGTGAGGGGGGAGAAGAAAAAAAGGAATTTACACGATAACTTTATTATGTATTTAAAAGGAATAGGAAGCTGTACATAATGGATTTGCAGTTTCATGTGCAAATTTTTTTATTATACTATGTTATGGAAATGCTTGTTTTATTCCATAAATTAAAAATAAAATAAATCACTTTTAAAAAGGAAATGTAGGAAGTGATCAGTTTGAGAATGGCTTTAAAATGCCAAGCAATTTACATTTGATTCTGGAGATAGTAGCATACCACTAGAGTTTATTGAATTGGGGTAACAGAATTAGACCTTTGATTTTGGAAAATTTCTTTGACAGCTGAGTGGAGGATGGATTGGAGTGGGGAGAACTTCCAGGTCAGGAGACCAATCACAAGGCTAGGAACTTTCTCCTCACATTAAGACTAAATTTGTCTATTGGTAACTTCTACCCATTCATTGCTCCAAGTTCTGCCCTCTGGGAAATGAAAGCTGGGCTCTGCCTCCCTTTTAAGGGCTCTTTCCACATGTTCTTCCTTTTCCTGTGTATGTACGTAGGCATTTTTCATACCAGTTTGGGCCAACTCTGTCCAGGTCAGAACTTCAACATTTTTCTTCTTATCTCCCCATAGCCTTCATTGGGCCCGAGAGATGTGTGCTCTCTCGGACCCCCCCACCTCTGGCCAGGGCCCAGGACACTGCTGTTGCACAAGAACCCCCAAGATGGTTTTGGCTTCACGCTTCGGCACTTTATTGTCTACCCACCAGAGTCAGCTGTGCACTGTGGTGTGAAGGTATGGAGTTGGGCCCGAAGTCACTTTCCCCTAGAGACCAAGGAGGGGACCTGTATCAGTGGGATATGGTTAAGAAAAAGAAAGGCATCAATTATGGTAAAAAAAAAACCTAGGTTCCAATACTAGCTCTCATTTCTCTAAGCCCCATTTTCCCCATCTATAAAATGGAGAATAATGATACTTTTTTTTAGTTTACAAAAAGACAAGTTTAATAAGATTTTAAAATTTTATTTTGTATATTCTTACAAAGGACTAGTATTTTAATACATGATATAATAGACAAAGTAAGTACTTCTCTTTTATGTAAATGAAAAATTATTTCTAATTTCTTAAGCAAGTCACTTTAATCTTTCTTGGAATTTATTTCTTTGTCTGTAAGACAGGAAAACCGGATAAGATGATGTCCATGTGCTGAAAATAATAATGATACTTTTACTGCCTAGATCACAGGGTTGTTGAGGAATGTGCTTTACAATTCTGTATAAATGTAAGCTATTATTATTACCTTTGGTATAATAATAACAGGTGACATCCTTTTCCCCACACTGTCTTAATAATATTCCCTGCCAGCAAGTCCTTCTTTGGGTCTAACCTAAATGCCCTCTGCTACTTGATGAGGCTGTGGCTTCTCCTGTCTGAATCCTATCCTCTGCCACCTCCCATCTGCAAAACAATTAACATTTTCATAATGCAAATAGCTCTTCTCAACTGTAGGTTGGGGGAGGGAAGAAGAGGAGGAAAAGGAGGAGAAAAAGAAAAAGGAGAGAGAAATAGAGAGGGAGGTAGCTGCAGGAAACATTAACTTCCTTGCCTACCTTCACCAAGGGGCCTCTTAAGGCTTCCTAAGTAGGGACTGGATGTAGGAGGCAGTTTGCTATCAAATCTGGGAGTCCAGAGGCCTGTGTTTTAGTCTTGGCCCTTGAGTAAATTGCTTCTTCTTTCCGGGTCATTAGTTTCCCCATGTCTAAAATAAAAGGAAGGCTTGAATGAAGACGTCTCTAAATTCTCTAGGGCAGCTGACACAGTGGCTTGGAGTCAGGAAGACTCAACTTCTGAGTTAAAATCAGTCCTCAAATACTTACTAGCCATGTGACCCTGGGCAAGTCACTTAACCCTGCTTGCCTCAGTTTCCTCATCTGTAAAATGAGCTGGAGAAGGAAATGGCAAACCACTCCTGTATCTTTGCCACAAAGACCCCAAATAGGTGGTTCGGGTTAGGGTGTTAGGGTTAGAGAGAGTTGGACTAAACAACAGAGTGCTTTTCAGCCCTAATCCAAATCTAAAGGCATATGAAGGAGGAATTGTTGACATGGGGGCTGATCCATAAGCTCAAAGTCAGACTTCTGAATCCTGCCTCTAATTAACTATGAGACCTCTGGCAAGTCACTTAATTTCTCTTAGTCTGTTTCCTTATCTATAAAGTGAGGGAGATTGGATTAAATGATCACCATCTTTTCTAGAGCAATGATCCAGTGGTTCTTTGTTCTAGATGTCAGTTCCCCTTACTCCAATCAATGGTCTAAGGTGAAGTCTGAGAGCTGAGGGAGATTCCAAGTCTCTTTAGTCCGACCAGAGGTCTAAGGTCAAGTCTGGGAGCTGTGGAGTTGTGGGTGGAGACAGACACAGACTCCGAATGGGGGTGTGGCCCCTGCCACTGCAACTGGAGCAGGTTTATTTTGGAGTTTCAGAGTAAATTTGTGATTCTCTCCACACCCTGGGAGCTGGGATTAACCCACACAGCTGTTAAGGGGTTGCTCCCTTGAGGGGCTACAGGCCTATCTGCTAGAGGACAGGGGAGTCAGGTTACACTGGGCATATCTCTGAGTTTGAGTGAACCTATGTGTTAATGTTGATGGATGGACGTCTGTATGTGTGCATTTCTCAAATGTCTTGTGTCCGTATATTTCTGTGTGTAGGTGTGTCCTTGAAAGCAGGAGTTGGGGAATCAGACTTGGACTGATTAAAGCTAGTGGGCTCTTCCTCGGCTATCAAAGGACACTAATACCTCCAGTGCACTCTTTTTGACTTGGTCTCTCTGTACTGCCCCATTTCCTTGTCCCTTCCTGCCACAGATCTCTCAGGTTCTGGCCACTTTCTCCAAGACTCTGCCCTGAGGGAAAATGCTCATTTGCTCCCCTTTCTTCTCTTCCTTAGGTAGAATTATCTTATGTTTACAGAAGTGGAGGAAGGGTTGGTCCAAGCTGCAGTTGAATTTTCCGACTTCTGGGCTTGGGAGATTGTGCCCTTTCCATCGCTGGGAGGCCTATTCTGAGTTTGGGGAAGAGTTGGCCAGCCCAGAGGCAGGAGGATAAACGTGTTCCATCCTCAGTGCTTCCCACCTGGCATTGGCAGCCCAGAGGCAGCTCAGCTGTCTAAACATATCTATTTCTTCTTCCTCCCACTTCTGATGTTGTCAGCTCATATCAGTGAGCACTCTGAGAGAAAAGGATGGTACCCAAATTGGGTCCCTGACCACTAGAAGTGACTGAAAGCCTCCATTTCTCTGTTACCTTCCTCCCCTCCTGATCCAAACTATTACTTCCCCTTCTCCCTTCCTCTCCCAACAAGGTCCAAATCCATGCATGTCTGTAACAGCAGATGCCTAGTCCTTCCACACCTTCACCCTTCCCTTTATCCTGCTGCACAAAGCTACCAGATTCATCTTCTCCAAAGCGTGCTTGCATATTGCCCCTTCCTGGCTCAAGAACCGAGATGACTTCTTATTGCTACCTTTCCAGGCAGTTAGAAGTTGCTCTATTGGGCCTTCAAGCCTTGCCCTCCATCAGCAGCTGACCTGTCTCATAAACTGATATTCCCTGATACAGACTCTGCTGATTTGTCCCTTTTCTACATATGATCTAGTCTATTCTTTTTTCTTGTGTGGTCCATTCCTCCAACTAAGGGTGTCTTTTTCCCACCTCCTTGCACAATTAATTTCAAGTCCCCTCTTAGAAAACATGATTAATACTCCCTGACTTTCATCTCTCTATGAGTCCATGTTCTTCCATAATTGATGCTGCACCTTTCATTTGCACTCGTCTCCCTCTATCTGTGGTTCTGTCTGTGTCTTGACTGTGTGTCTGTCTCCCCAATCAACATGGGACTTCCTACAGCCTGAGTGAGACTGTTTCCCTATCACCTTGAGAGAACCCTGAGGGAAAGGCCATGTGGTGATAAAACTTGGGATAGAGGGATGGGAAAGGAGACATAATTTCTGACACTCCCCATCCATTCTCTGCCCAGGCTGCCCCAAGGCACTCTTGATTTTCCAGTTAGTTTTAATTCATCTGGCAAGCTAGTAGCACAAATGAGGTGGTAGGGGGTCTGGATAGGTTGTATCAGTTGGCTGCACACTTCATTTGGCAGGAATTGTCTTAAGGGTCCCTGTTGGATCTCAGCTACTCATACCAATCTTCTTGTCCTCTGCAGGAGGAAGAGAATGGAAATCGAGGAGGTAAGGAGAGATGAGGGTGTGGGAGGCTGGGGCCTGGAGGAGGGTTCCAGACTGGGAATTGGTTTCTGCTTCCTGGGTTCTTGTTTGTTCTGTGTTTCTCCCTCTACGTCCATGTCTAGTGTTTCTCTTGGTCTCTATGCTATCTCCACTCCACCCCCTTTTTTTCTCTTTCTCTCCTCTCTCTCTCTTTGTATCTCTCTGTCTCTGTCTCTGTCTCTCCCTCTCTCCTCTGGATATCATTGCCTCTCTCTTGTTTCATTTGTTCTTCTCTGGCCAAGTGTTTGTTTCTGTGCTACTGGATCAGAGGACAGGGGGCCTATCCATCCATCAGGTGAGGAACAGGCAGTGGTTGTGGGATATCTCTTAAAACGAGCTGATATTACCATCTTCAACGTCTGTCATTTGCCTCCAGTATCTCCTCCCCTCCCTTCAGAAGTATGGAATGTCACATGCCCTGCCAGTCTGTGACAGATTGAAACTAGGATTCTCTGTTCCCAGGGCGATGCCCATGGGGCCCTATATATCCTGACCCCTAGTGGTAGAAATTGGGATAGAAATCTTGGAAACTGGCATCCTTTTCATTCAATTGATGAGGACCTGTTAAGCTCTATTTCTTCTTTCTCTTTTTTCCAACCATTCTGGAGAAACTTTCGTCCTTAGTTCTGCCCTAAGGGGGTGTGTGGGCCACAGTCTTGGAGGAGTTCGGTACGTGGGGGTCAGGAGAGGGGGAAGCTGCAGAAGAAAGATGGATCATGACCTTCCATAAGAAAAGGCTAAGTTTATTGATTCCAATGTGGCTAGGTGGAGATTCCGGGTTTGCGGGGGGGGGGGTGGGTCGGGTGAGGGGAGGAGACTGGAATGAAGTGATCTCACGAGGGTATTAATTCAAGTGTTTATGTCCCCCCTTCATGGACATTGGGGTAGTCTGGTGCCTCCTTGGAAAGTCCAGTGCTGGGATCCAGGGTTTTCTGTTTTATGTGTTTCTGTTCTGTGTCTCAATATCTCCCTGTGGCATCTCTCACCCCCAGCCCAGCACAGAATGTCCACTTGTCTCTATAGTACAATAGAATGAGAACTGAATTTGGAGCCAGAGAATCCTGGGTTTGAATGCCTCTTCTCCCAATTGCTCCCTGTATGACCTTGGCCAAATCAATTAACCTCTCTGTGCCTATTTATCATCTCTAAAATAAGAGTTGGACCAGATCAGAGGTTCTTGACTTTCTGTGCTGTTGATCTCTCTGGCCGTCTGGTGAAGTCTATAGACCCTATAGACCCTTTCTCAAAACTGATGTTTTTAAGTGCATAAATAAAACACACAGGATTACAAAAGGAATCAGTTCTATTGAAATAAGGATGTTCCTGACATCTATCCACAACTCCTTGAGGGGAGGATTCTGTAGACCCTGGGTTAAAAACCCTGGACTAGATCATTGGAAGTTCTCTTCTGGCTCTAAATCTCTGCTCCTGTGGTCTTTTATATGTTTTCGTATCTTAGTGTCTATCTATAGTTCTTGTATATCTCTTTTGTGTTTCTTTGTATTACGTGTATGTTCTTGTGTATCTTTGTAAGTTTCTATGTGTTCTCTCTGTGTGTATGGTTACATGTCACTGTGTGTGTATATGTGTTTTACTAAGTATGCCTCTGGGTATGTGTGACCCTCGGCCCCCAACCCCCAGCTAACCTGGCCACTGCCTACCAGGGCCCTCCCCCCGGAGCCATCTGGAGCCCATGGATACCATCTTTGTCAAGAATGTGAAGGATGATGGCCCTGCCCACCAGGCTGGGCTTCGGACAGGTGAGGGACATGCATGAAGCTCTCTCCATTGGCAACTGCCTTGCTCCTTGCTCTACTTCCTCACGATGCTTGGGGAGGATACCTTCTGGGTTCCACGAAATAAGTTCCTCCACACCCCCACATCAAACAAATCATGATTTTTTTTTTTCACCTTGTATGGTTAAAATGGAATCCAAGGTACTGTAGGATTCTAGGGTAGGAGGGCTAAGAGAGAGCAAGGGGGTCTGGATTTGTTGCCTGGTTGAGGCAGGAGCTACTCATTCCCCACAATAAACTTTTGTGGGGGGATGGAAATCATGTTCTGAGAGACAATCAGGGTTGCCAACAAGGGATGGCGTGTGTCTCCCTAAGCTCCATCCCCAAGAAGTTCAGGTGTGTCATATCTTTAGCCTCCCCTCCCCTCACCCCCCACCTCCATCCCACCCACAACCTGTATCATCAGGAGACCGGCTGGTGAAAGTGAATGGCGAAAGCATCATTGGGAAGACCTACTCCCAAGTTATTGCACTGATCCAGAACAGGTGAGTAACCTCACTCTCTCCAAAACCTGAGTAGTCTATGCTCTGCCCTCAATCAGTCATTATTTACTAACCTACTCTATGTCAAGCATTGAACTAGGCACTGTGGATTAAAAAAATGCAAAGATGTTTACAATCTAATGGGGGAAACAGCAAACAAATATATACAAAGAAAGTTATATATGGGATAAATCGGAATTAATTAGCAGAGGGGAGGCACTGGGATTAAGAGAGATGGAGAAGGCTTCCTATAGAAGGTGGAATTTTAGTTGGGATTTAAAGGAAGTCAAGGGAGTCAGTATGTGGAGATGAAGAAGGAGAACATTCCAGGCATGGGGGACAGCCAGAGAAAATGCTTGGAGCCAAAAGATGGAGTGTTATGTTTTTAGAACATTTTGCATGAGGAGTGTTTCTGAGGATCTGTAGTCCCTTGTATTCTCGGACTACCTTTTCTTCATCTCTCCCCTTGCCTTGGTGTGTGTATGTGTGTGTGTGTGTGTGTGTGTGTGTGTGTGTGTGTGTGTGTGTGTGAAGAGGTGGATTCCAATGGTTGGCTGACCACCTTCCCTTGCATCTTCAGTGATGACGCCTTGGAACTCTCCATCATGCCCAAGGATGAGGACATCCTCCAGCTGGTGAGTTCTCATTCCTTGACCCTTTCCCCAGGCAGGGAATCTTAGCACCCTCCTCATAATGTCTTTTCTTTTTCCCATTAGCACAGCAAGAGAGTGAGGAAAGAAAGGGTTAATCCATGGGGGAGGGGTACCTGGGAATTGTCCAGATTGCCCAGTGTCAGGGCACCTCCTTGGGGTGGCAGAAGAGTTGCTTCATTGAGGGCAGTTATGAAGATGTCTCAGCTGGTGATGCCTAAAGTAGATCTGCCTAGGTAACCTAATGTAGGCTACCCAGTACAATGTCAGTTTCAGGAGGCTCCTTAGTCATTCTACAGAGACTCCTCCCTAGATTGAGGAGTCCTTCCTCTCTCCTTTTTCTCCATCCCACCTTCCTGCAGTGAATGAGACTCTCCAGGAGACCAGTTCAGGATGGCCCTCTCCATCCTTTCTCCTCCACATGTCTACACACTGATCTTCAGCCTGGAGTAGGCAAAGACCCTCTCCCAACAGTAAAAGGAGTGGGGTGGGATGTTGTCCAGGTTCAGGCTTTTCCCTAATTGCCTGCCCAAGCCTAAGGACAACACTTTGTGCCTATCCATTTCTACCTCATGGGCAACCCACCTCAGTCTCCAATTTGATGTTTGTTGGGCAGGGTCAGCATGATTTCTGCTTAATAGAGTAGTGGAGGCTCGGAGGGAAATTTGTATATTTGTATGCTCTGCAGTGTTGGTCTTCCAGCTTCCTCAGCCAGCTCAACCTCATAATCACAGGAATCATAGTGACCTCAATTAGTACTTCCCCCATTTCAGGAACTTCGGAACCCCTGACCTAGATTGTTCCTTTGCCTTTCTGGGGGCCCTTTTGAAAAGAGGAGGAATTAAAGACAGTTCTGGCTCTCCTGCTTCAACCTTCATCTCCCTATTTTTTACAAAACCTCAGAGAGATTAAGTGATTCACCCCAAATCATGTAGCATGGAGTCAGAATCCACGCTCCGCCCAGTAAACCCCTCCCTAGTCTTGATGGGCTCTGGGTCGGAAGAGAGACGAATACTGTTGCCCCAGGATTGGGGGAATGGAGGGGAGAGAGTGTGAAGGAGGATGGAACATGGAGGATAAGAGGTCCACGGGTGAATTCAGAGGGTCGGGAGGGTACTGTGAGAAGCACTGGCATCTTACAGGGTGGCACCTTCCCCCTTATGCCAAGCATAGTGAGGGGAGGAGCCAGCTTGCATAGTATGAAGGACGGTGTGGAGGATTCTGGTGCCCACACGGAAGGGGTGGGCAGAGAGCACCAGATGTCAGTATTTGGATGCGGGCCACTCTTCTGTCTCTCTGTCTGCCCCCCCCCCACCCCCCCTCCAATTCTTCAACAACCGGCAGGCCCAGGAGGGTGGGGCCCAAGCATTCCTGTGGTTGGGTGCCAATACTGCCGGCCAATCAGGGTGCGGGCAGCCACTGACGCCACCGCTCGACACTGTCTAGCCCCCCCCCCTCCTCTCTCCTGCCTCCCCCCACATCCCGGTCTCAGAGCCAGGGTGGGGGCCCGGCCAGGGAGAACAGGGCTCTGAGAGGAAAGATTGAGGACGGGGCGCCAGGCCTCAGCTGGTTAGTGAGGGCGGAGCTGAGGAGGGGAACCCAGGAAAGGGAGGAGGATCTGGGGGTGGGGAGGCGATGAGCAGAGGAGGCGTGGTCAGGATGCTGTGATGTGGGGAGCCGGCAGGATGGCCGGGAGGAGAGGTATGTGTGTGTGTGTTTGTGTGTGTGTGCCCTTGTGTGTTTGTCTCAGTAGTGCGTTGGTAGTCTCTTGGTGCATTTCAGGGAGTGTCTTCTTGTAATTGTGTGATTGTGTGTGTGGTGTGTGTGTGTATGTGTGTAGCCGCCCTCCCCACCCCTATCCGCGCTATGCCTTCCCACTGGATTATTTCCCTAGAAAAGATCCCTTATGGGGCGTTAGGGAGGGGCCAGAGACCAGCTAGTCCGGAGCCCCAGGCTTCTTCTGGCCCAAGGCTGACGGGGTCCCTCTGTCCTGGGGGCCGCCTCCTTTTTTGGCCTGGTGAGGGCCGGCTCTGTCACTGCTCAGCAATGCAGCTCCAGCCTCAGCCTTGGAGCCAAATTCCAGGCTAAGAGTCGGGGATGGGGGGCGGGCCCGACAAGCCCCTCAGCCAATGCTGGCCCTGGAGCTGAGCACAAGCTGAGAGAGAACAGGAGATGGGAAAGTCTGAGATCAGGAGACTTCACATTCCCTCCCTCTTTCCTTCCCTCCTTCCCCTTCATCCTGGGAATCATTTAACCAACACTAAAAGGCAAGAGGTTTTTGGCTCCCTACTGGGGCCGGAGAAATGATCTCCTTTTCCCTGCTGCTGCCTCCCCTTCCTCCTCCCAGCCTCCATCCTGGGCTCCTTGAGGTTGCCCCTCCCCAACCCCAGCCTCTCTTGCCACCTCTGGAAGGAAGCTAGGTTTGGTTTCTGATGAGGCTCTAGGCTCTCTCCAAGAGGGGTGTGTATAGCCCCACTACCATAAGGAATAGAGCGGGGTTATTTCTGGGGAAAGGAGCTGGCGGATCACATCCTCAGCGCTTAGCTGCCAGAAACAGCCTTTGGCTTAACCACACAGTAAGCGTAATATAATTGGCCCCATGTTGGTTTTCTAGTATTTTATATTGGGTTTTGTATTTTTTCCTTCTCTGGAACTGAACAAAGCTTTCCTCTCTCCAGTGCTCCCCCCAGCCCATCTCCATCTTTCCCCAAAGCAGTTCCCACTTCTCTGTGTGATAATAATGGTATCATTTATATAGGCTTGCAACATACTTTTTGTATATTATCTCATCTGATCCTCACAAGAACCCAGGGAGGTAGGTGCTATTATTATCCCCATTTTACAGACGAGGAAACTGAGACTCAGAGAACTTAAGTGACCTGCCCATGGTGACCCAGATAGTAATTATCTGAAGCAGGATTTGAATTCTGGTCTTCCTGATTCCACTAGGCCAGTCCCTGCCTAGACAGACCAGCTGGACTTCACTGACTTCTCTTCTTCTCTCTCCCCTCAGGCTTATTCCCAGGATGCCTACCTAAAGGGGAACGAGCCATACTCCGGAGAAGCCCGGAGCATACCAGAGCCACCTCCACTCTGTTACCCCCGAAAGACCTATGCTTCACAGCCCCGGGCCTCGTCCCGGGTCACCATGGTGTCTGAACCCCACTCAGCACCACCCACTGACCACTGGCGCCCTTCTCCTTGGAGTGATCCTGGCTATCGGGCCCCACCATCCTGCCCCCATCCAGACAACACCTCTTTTGGGATGAGCCAGCCGCGCCCCAATCCTAGTGCCTTTCCCCGCCTTGCTCCCGATTCTCAAACTTCCCGTGCCTTCCAGGACCCTGGGGTCCGGGCACCCCCAAGCAAACTGGAGTGCCAGCAGGCACTGTCCCACTGGCTGTCAAACCAGGTGCCTCGGAGGAGTGGTGAGGGGCGGTGCCCAGTCATGCCCCCTCGTGCTCGAAGTGTCTCCCAGGACCGACTGGGAGATGTTGTGGCCCATCGGCCATGGCCCTGCTCTGCCTCGCAGGATACCCTATGTCATCTGGGGCATGAGGGTTGGCATCGAGCCCGGTCTGATGACTACTTAGGTCGCTTTGTCCGCTCTGCTGAAGCCCTGGGGCCGGGGATGCTGGTGTCTCCCCAATTTGAACACTCCGGGTGGGTGCCCCAACACACGCCAACCCGACCTCCTGCCTGCCTGCCCCAGGATCCCCCAGGACCGAAACCCCCAGCTCAGCCCCCTCATCCCAGCTTGGATGATACAGGTTACATTGGGTACCGAAGTTATAGCCCCTCTTTCCAGCGCCGGACTGGCCTTCTTCAGGCCCTTTCCTTCCGGGACTCCCCCTTTGGAGGGCTACCTACCTTCAACCTCCCCCAGTCATCTGCACCACATTCAGCAGAGTCCTCAGAGCCACTCAGGGTTACACGGCCAGAGCCTAACACTCAACCACCAGAGCTGCCCACTGAGGAGCGGAGGGAGGAGGTGGTTCTTCGACAGAAACCACCAACTGGGCGCAAGGCTCAGCAGCCTCCTCCAAGGCAGATGAACTTTGGGTTTGGTGATGAGACCTCAGAACCTGAGTCAAGTGGTCAAGGGGAGCATCCAAGTAGGAAGGTGGCACCACTGGCAGCTGCTGAAGACTCGCTGGCATCCATTCCCTTCATAGGTGAGTGGAGGCTGGTGTGGGGCAGGATGGGAGGAGAGGTAATCCATTCTCCTCCTTCCTATTCCCTTTTTACTACCTTCAGTGGCCACATATTTGTTCTGGGTGATGATAGGGGAGCCAGAGGAAGGGAGAGGTTCTTTGCCCTTGAGGAGCTTGGTGATGATGGTGATGGTGATAACTAAGTATGGCTGGCACTGTTCTAAAACATTTCACACTTTTTATCTCATTTGATCCTCACAGTAATCCTGGGAGGTAGGTGATATTATTATCCTCATTTTACAAATGAGGAAACTGAGGCAGAGGGTTAAATGACTTGCCCAGGGTCACACAAGTAGAGTCTGAGGCTAGATTTGAATTCAAGTCTTCCTGACTCCAGATCCAGAACTCTATCCATTGCATCATCTTGGGGGAGACAAGGTCCTACCTGACTTGGATTAGATAATGTCTAACTGGGGATATCAGCGAGAGCTGTTTTGGAGAGATTCATGCTCAGGGAGGATCAGGAGGGAAGAGCGCATGATGAACCAGGCTAAAGTCTCCTTTCCTACTTTTCCTGCTTTTATCCTTCTGAAGATGAGCCTACCAGCCCCAGCATTGACCTAAAAGCCAAGCATGTACCAGCCTCAGCCGTTGTGTCCAGTGCCATGAACTCTGCCCCTGTCATGGGCACCAGCCCATCCTCCCCAACCTTCACCTTTGCCCTTGGCCGCCACTACTCCCAAGACTGCAGTGAGTACCTGTGCCTATCCTCATTGTACCCCAAGCTTACTTCCTAGTCTGCTTATTATTTGATTTGTTACTCTCATCCCCTGATGTTTATGAAGGTTGCGATCTGATTTCTTTTGCACTCACTATCTGATTTTCACTTGCACCCCCAACCTCTGCCCCATTGTTTTCCTTTGTTCATGTGGTTTGAGCTCTGTGATCATTTTCACTGCCAGGTTAGAGACTCTGATGTGGGAATGCTGGGAGGTAGTCTAGGGCTCTGGAGGGGAGATAGAGGGAGGAACCAGGGAAACACCAGATGTGCCTCCAATCCCAAAATATACGTGTTGGGGATGGGCATTACAGGCAGTATCAAAGCCGGCCGACGTTCATCCTATCTCCTGGCCATCACAACTGAGCGCTCCAAGTCATGTGATGATGGCCTTAATACCTTCCGAGAAGAGGGCAGGATACTTCGGTAAGTCACTCTCCATGATGTGGTTTGGTGGGGGACAGATCAGAAGAGGGGCATGGGATAAGATCACCTATCATCTAAGTAGTACTATAAGTACTATAAGTAGTACCTCATTCACATAATGCTAGTTGATTGGGTAGGGCAAGGATGGAGGCAGTCTTCTGAATGTTGGATTTAGAATAAAAAGAAAGGGCTTGTTTCAAATCCTGGCCGTAGCTTACAGTTGGTGTGTCTTTCAGCAGGTCACCATCCGTCTCTGGGCCTTAAGTTCCTTATTTGTAGAGTCAGACCTTGGGATCTCTTCAAGCTCTTGATTCAGAGACCCTTAGAACCTGATATCTCTCCCCAGCTGGAGGGCAGTGTTCTAGTAAGGAAACCCTTAATCTTTTGGATATTCAGAGAAAAGTAGGAGGGGAAAATAAAGAATCCCCTTTGCTTTATCCCATTCATTGTCCCCTCACACACCAGTGCTTCTTTCTCCAGACGACTCCCTAACCGAGTGCCCAGCCTTCGAATGCTGCGAAGCTTCTTCACAGATGGGGTAAGTTGATGAAGGTGGGATTGGTTACAAGTGATAGGGTAAGCTCTTGAAGGTGGGACGGGTTATAAGTGATGGGGTAAGCTACTGAAGGTGGGATGGGTTACAAGTGGTGGGGTACGCAACTGGAGGTAGGATGGGCCTCAGGAATTGGGTAAAGGGAACTATAAAAGCTGGCAGGAAGCCCTACCAGCCAGTCTTGGTCCCGGGTCTTCCCACTTGGTTAATCTCTGTAACCTAGGACAGCTCACTTATCTGGGCCTCAGTCTCCTCAGCTATAATATGTTTTTGGAATCAACCCTACTCTCTCCTTACATTCGGAGACAACAGGGAGAAATGGATGTATCTTTGCTCATTCCTTTTAGGTCTTATTGACAGTGGGTCTTAGGGGAAGGAGAACATGGCCCAGTCTTCATTTCACTTTCTTCTTGATGTGATCAGGGCTTTTGTTTAGCTCTTAGAAGACCTTGTTACCTGCTCTGCTAACTTAACTCCTGGTGGTCACATCATTTCCTTTGTTTATTTAACTCCTTATTGACATTTTAGTTCCTTTGTTTACTTAACTCCTTATTGACAGTATCACTTCCTCTGTTGATTTAATTCCTTCCAGTCTGAAGTTGAGGGTTTAGTCAAGTTTTCTCTTCCTAACAGTGTGACATCTTGGGAGGTCATATCCTTTACAACCCTCCCACATCTACTGTGTACATGTCTTATGACCTCAATACAGGAGACTCAGAAAGGTTAAATAAATTACTAAAGATTTCACAACAAATTAAAGAAGAAGAGGAAGACCAGACATGGTGCCCCCACCTCAAACATGAGGTATTTGAAGAGGTGTTGGTATGGAGCTCCTGTCTGACCTACTCCTTCTCTTTTCATTACAGTCCTTGGACAGTCTGGGTACATCAGAAGATGCCCCCTCCAAGAGGCATTCAACCTCTGACCTCTCAGACGTGACCTTTAGTGATATCAGAAGAGAAGGCTGGTTATATTTTAAACAGATCCTCACCAAGAAGGGAAAGGTAAGAGAGGGAGGGGTGGGGTGGGGTGGGGTGCAAGTCTGTGGGTTGCTATTTGTCTGACCCAAAATCCCCTATGTCAGAAAAGTAACAAGGAGAAGGGGCAGATCTCAAAACATCCTTTATAGAGAAAAGTTCTTCAGAAAGCAGCTTAGGAACCAGAGGAAAGCAGCTTCAGTTACAATATGAGATTGAGGTTAGCGTCCAGTTCAATTCAGTAAGAATTTTTAAAGTATCTTGGGCATTGTAGTGTAGTAGTTGCTGAAGACAGGTACAAAGACAAAAAAACGAAGCCAAAGAACTTCCTAACTGGAGCTAAGGTGGCAGAGTTGACTGGAGAGATGTGTCTGTGTATGTGTGTGTATATATATGTGTGTGTGTGTGTGTGTGTATGTGTGTATGTGTGTATATGTGTATATGTATGTGTGTATGTACGTGTGTGTGTGTATGTGTGTGTGTGTTTGTGTGTGTGTTCCTGAGTTCAAATCCCCACAATACCAGGCTATGGCAGTGACTTTTCTTTTAGGGCAATACTTTCCTCTTCTTTAAGAAGAGGGTATTATAGGACTAGATGACCTCTAAAGTCCCTTCAGCTCTAAGACTAATAGGATCCTATCATTCTAAGGAGGTTGGATAGAACACATTTTACATGTTGATAAAAAGGTGATACCATTGATCCAGGACTGTGCTGGTAAATATTTAACAACTGGGCCCTTAAGAGGAAGAAAGGGCCCTGTGACACATTTTTAATTTAATCGACACTATTAACATTTTTCCCCATTACTTTAAGTCTAGACACTTAACAAAACAGTAAATTGGTTCTGAGGTGTAAATGAAAATTTCACAATTGACTCTGGAGGGCTGGTTCTAGCTGGCTCCAGCATATCCCTGGATTGAGCCCTCTGGTTTTCAGTTGACTTCCTGGGATGGCTCTAGCCCCAAACTAATCCCTTTAGAACCACTAAAGGTGCAAATGTAAGATAGAAGGGTGGGGGCATTGTGTCCTGTAGTGGGGTAGAGCGGGATAGAGGGGCTCCCAGAGATGTTAATGCTAATGTAGCTCCAAAACCTTGGGGATTGGGGCAGGATCCTAGAGAAGTAAGGTAAGGGGAACCTGGATCTCAGGAAAGGGAGCAGGCTGTGAAGGAGATGGGGCATATTTATAGAATTTATAGATCTCACAGATGCTGGGAGGGCCAGTCTGGAAGTAGTCAGAGGAAGTATTATTGGGATAAAGTTTCCTCCCCCCTCCATTCCCCTTATAACATCTCTTATAATTGCTCACTAGGTTGTCTTCCTTCTTCAAATATGCCTTGTCTGTTTCTGCAGATTGTTAATAAACAGGAAAAGAGCCACCAGATTGGGATTTTAAGAAGTCAGGGAACCAAGATTATTCACTCGCTGGATAATCCAATTTCCATCTTGGGCAATCAGACACACCCAGTCCCAGCCCCATAAATGCCTACTATACTCTTTTGCAAACCTTGTAATTAGTTCATTTGCTCATCCTGGTTAAATGAGTGAGAACTCCTTTCCCCAAATTAACCAGACACGGTAGAGATTTGAGGAAGGGAGGAATAGGGGAGAATTTTTTTGGGAGGGGTTCCAGGCCTGGTTTTGGTTTTATTCTGCTTTCTTGGGGATTTTGGAAGTCATTAAGTACTAATGATAACTGACATTTAGCTCCAAAATTTACAAAGTACTTCACCTATGTTAGGGGCTCTTAATCTAGAGTCTATAGACAACCCCCCCCCTCCTCCTGGAGTTTGTATGTAGATTTCATGGTAGGGGGGAGGGGAGGGTGACTATGTACTTGTCTAGGAGATAAATTGAAATTTTGTTTCAATATAATTGGTTTTCTTTGTAATCCTATAATTTTATCTTATGCCTCTATAAACATTCTTTTGAGAAGAGGCCCATATGCTTCACCAGTGGTCCATGACACAAACTAGGTCCAGAACCCCGGAATATCTCATCTAAGCCTCACAAAAACAACTCAGTACTAGGAGTTGTGACAAGTCTTAACACGCCTATTTTATAGATAAAGAAACTGAGGCTCAGGAAAGCTATTTCCCATGGCTACATAGTAAGTGTCAGAGGTGAAATTTGAACCCAACATTTTCCTGATATCAATCAAGCATTTTTATTTACTACAGTTGTACCGCCCCGTTTCATGCTCGCTGTACTGTTACCTCCCACTTGTAGATTACCTCAGATCTCACTCCATTCCATAGCCTGGGTATGTAGGGAGACTGAGTCTTCAGAGATAACCCATGATATTTTGTGATTATACAGAGAACCCCTCTGATTTCTATTCTATGATATTTCTCTTTATTTCTCTAATATTTTTATTCTCTATACTCAGCAGAGTATACTCTGCTGGCCGGGAATGAACTGTGATGTGATATTAAACAAAATGAGGACATGCCTCTTGGGGTCAGAAAGGGGGTATTTTCCAACCCTATGGACAACCCCGCTTTTGCTAGTCACTTAGGGGAAAGCCTTTCCCTTTGGGAAGCCTCATGTATGATAAGAGAAATGTTTGGTCCTTGCTACTATAGATTAGGTCATTACTGAATTGGAGAGGCAGGTGGTACAGTGATCCGGAGTCAGGTGGCCTCTGCTACTTATTACCTGTGTGACATTGGATAAGTCACTAACTTTCTGTCTCCGGGCCTTGGTTTCCTCAACCGTTAAAAAGAGCAGTTTAGACTTGATGATTTGTAAGTTCCCTTCTAAATTTGTGAGCCTGTGATCCTATGAATTTGAAAGGGGGAACTCTGAAAATGAAGGTGTCAAGTCCTTTCAGGAACCTGTTTTCTGAGGAAGGTAGGCAAAAATTGTGAAGAGACATAAGGGGTTAAGGGCTCTATTTAGGAGCAGAAGAGGTATGATAGAGGGGAAAGAGTATGGGGTATGGAGTTCAAATACCACTTTGCTTCTTACTCCTTGAGTGGCCTTGGGCAAGTCACTTGGGCTGAAATTTCTTCATCTGAAAAATGAGGAGATTGGGTTAGGTAACCTCTGGGGTCCCTTCTAGCTCCAAAATCATGATTAATAGGAGTTGAACAAGGGTTTGGGGACCATCTGGAAGAAGGTAGTGTACCTATGGCCTAGTTCTCCACCACCTCACTGCCATCTCTCCTCATTTTCTGCTTCATACTCAGAGGCCCTAGCTGAGTGACAATACTTTAAAAGGAATGGAATTCCCTGAAAAGCAACTAACCATACCCATCAGCATGGGTCTAGGAAGGCAGAGGGAGTGCTGGGTGGAGGGGGGCAATTGAAAGTTCAGGTTTTCACCTCTCTCTCTTCTTTCCCCTCTCTGTCTGTGTGTCTTCTGCAGAAAGTGGGTGGTGGCCTGCGCCAATGGAAACGTGTCTATGCTGCGCTCCGGGCACACTCACTCTCCCTGGGCAAGGAACGGCGGGAGGCAGGCACGGCGGCGGGCGCAGGTGAGGAGGAGACGGCGCCCGTCTGCATCAGCTCGTGCCTGGTGGACATCTCCTACAGCGAGACCAAGAGGAGGCATGTGTTCCGGCTCACCACCGCTGACTTCTGTGAATATCTCTTTCAGGCTGAGGACCGTGATGATATGCTGGGCTGGATCAGAGCGATCCGGGAAAACAGCAGGGCCGAGGGCGAGGTGAGGGCCAGGGGGCCTCCCACCACGATCACTCGAGGGCAGTGGAGACTATCTCCCCATTTGCCTCTCTTAAACTATTAGAAAATTTCCCACTCCCATGTATGCCTATCTTGAGACAAATGAAGATTTTCCTTTTCTGTGGATCTTAGAGGATGAGATTGCGTTCTCCCTTTTAAGTCCCCAAAAGCAGAGTTGACTCAGGTTACCTATATGGCAGGATTGACCTAGAGAGACAAGGATGGATAAGATGACCATGGAAAGAGATAGAGAGGCCTAGCTGTGGGAGGCAGTGTAGTAACTTTCTCTACACCTCTACTTGGTGCTGTTTCCCAGCATTTTAGGAGCAGGCATAGTCTGTATTAATATCAACCGAGTTTCTTTCTCTGGCCCAGGGGAGAGGCCAGTGCCCTCAGAATTGGGCCTTGTGAGTCCCAGCTCCAGCCTCCTAATGCACTTCCTGGCTTTGTGTTGAAGGGCAGGATCCCAGTGAGCACTTCCTGGTATCTTACCATTTGACCTCTTTATAGCCTCTCTGAGAAGAGTGGGCTTATTCTTTTCCCTCTGCCCACCACAGAATGGGGTCTGCCTTGAGATACCCATATCCAAGGAACAGAATAGTAGACCTCTCTTCCAGGGGTTGCCACACCCAAGTGGTAATGGCATGTCCAGTGATCACAGATATGGGTACCTCAGTGGTGCCTCAGGAAGGTAATAGGAGTTGGCTTTAAGGGTTCACCTTTCTGTTTTGGGTACGTAAGTCTTTTAACAGGAGAGAGGAGGGTAGGTTGGAGCAAGCACCAAGAATGGGCAGTGGAGGAGAGAGATGCCTGCTGCTTCACTGGGCACTTACGTTTGGTGTATTTTCTCTTTCTCCCCATCCTCCCTCCTCCTCTCTGTCTTTACTTCTCTTTATTCTCCCTCCTCCACCCACCCTTCCTTAGGACCCTGGCTGTGCCAATCAAGCTCTGATCAGCAAGAAGCTTAATGACTACCGAAAAGTAAGGTGAGGATCACCAGGCATTCCTCCTATCACTGCAGCAAGGATAGAATGCTGGACTTGGAGTCAGGAAGAACTGAGTTCACATCTGTCTCAGACACTCACTAGCTGTGTGAACCTCTTATTGACTTCAGTAATAAATTGGAATTTAATAATAGCACCTACCTCTTAGGGTAGTTGTGAGAATCAAATGAGACAATGCAGGTAAAAGTTTCTGCAAATGCTAGCTATGATTAACCCTCGTTTTCCCCTCTATGGCCTTCTACGTCATAACTGGAAATAGTCCCAAGACAGAGATAATGATGGAAGCTACTGTTTTATATAATATCCTGGTCTTGGGAATTACAGTTCTCCCTTTGGGCTTCTGTTTCTTCCTTTTTAAAATAAAAGAGTTGGATTAGATGACTTCTAAAGTCCCTTTCAACCTCCATATCTTGTATTTCCACGAGTGAAGAGAATGGACTATGAGGGTGGCCTACTGTTGTAGCAGAAGTGCAAGGAGCACTGAACTGAGCCTGTCAAGAGACTTAGGTCTTCCAGTAATTGATTGGGTGACTTTGGACAAGTCACTTGTCCTCTCTGTATCTCAAGTTCTTCTCCTGTGAGGTGATGTGTTGGATTAGATGATCCTAGGAACCCTACAACTTTGAAGGAGGCCTCACATGGAGGTTAAGGGAGCATGTGTCCTGGGATGCCCTTAGTCCTGTTGGGAAAGAACCTGGCCACCATGCCCATGTCCTGGAATGGATGGGGTCAGCACCTGTAGGGTGGGGCCATCAGACTCAGGGAAAGGAATGTCCTGAAGACTCCTCTACCATTTTGCTTTTATTTCTTTCCTAGCCATATCTCTGGTCCCAAAGCAGACTCTTCTCCCAAGAGCTCCCGTGGAATAGCAGGGCTCAGGTCAGAGCTCCTGAAGCAGAATGCTCCCCGATCTCCTAGGACCCAGGATCCTCCTTCAGGGACCAAAGGTAGGAGACTGAAAGAGATGTGGGAGGGAATGGGGTGGGGTTTGGGGGGCGGGGCAGGTCTATGTGAGGGTGAAGGGAAGAGGCCTTCAGGGGTTGTTTGAGGAGAGTGGACTTGGGTCCTTTTGTATCTCTTCATGTATATTTTTGAATATACATGTGTCTCCATGGGATTGCCATGTAGATGTGTCTGTATGTCTTGACTCCTGGGGGATCAGTGTCTCTGGCTCCCTAAGTAACAACTGTGTGTTCTTTCTCCCCACCCCCACCCCAACCATGGCACCCTCAGATGACAGCGCTGCCACTTCGAGAGCCCCCTGGGGTATCAACATCATGAAAAAGAATAAAAAGCCCTCCCCAAGGGCATTTGGGGTTCGTCTTGAAGAGTGCCAGCCTGCTGCTGATAACCAGGTGGGGCCTAAGAACTGAGAAGCAGTGTGTGGGATGAGGGGCTGACACCAAAAACTCTCAGAAATTGTGTGTGTGTGTGTGAAGTTACTGGGGAGATGGGAGGCTTTGGAGTTGTTTTATTCAGACCCCACAAACACCCATGCATACACACAAGTGGAAAAAGGGAAGAAAATATTTCTTGCCTACTTCCTATCCCCCCCACCCCCATAGGGCTTTGCCCACTAGGAACAACCTGAGTCTTGATTTTGGTGTGTTTCCCACCTCTTCTGTCTCCTGCACCCAACGTACTTATATCCATTGGTACCAGCTCTAATGGTGATGCCCCTGTATCTGTCTGCAGCGGGTACCCTTGATTGTGTCAGCATGCTGCCGGATGGTGGAGGCAAGGGGGCTTGAGTCCATGGGCATTTACCGAGTGCCTGGCAACAATGCTGTTGTATCTAGTCTGCAGGAACAGTTAAACCGAGGGCCTGGGGACATCAACCTTCAAGATGAGGTGAGTCTGTTGGAGCACCTCTTTTTTTTTTTTTTTTTTTTTTTTTTTTTTAAATCGGCGTGTTGATCTGAGTGTATGGCTAAGGACAGGGGTGTGGTGAAAGGCACTTTCGTACCTTTGATCTGGTTGAACACTTGTCAGCTGAGGAAGCATTAGTGAAGCACTTACTGTATCTGGCCTTATAGACCTGTTCTGTTACTACTCTGCTCAAACCCCTTTTAGAGCTCCCTATTGCCTGAGTAAAGTTCAGATTCCTTTCCCTGGCATTTAGGGTCATCTACAATCTGGTGCTGTCTCCACTTTTCCAGCTTATTTCATGATTCAGTCAAATTGGACTTAGACTCCATACTAGTGGTGTCCAATTCAAATAGAAGTATGGGCACTACTCTGTAAATAAAGATCTCCGGGGGCCCCGCGGTGACTTCCTTTTAAAATATAACATTGTCCATGGTTTGTTGCATTTTTATTTACTTTGTTAAATATTTCCCAATTACATTTTAATATATTTCTGGACGTTCTTAGAAGTGTTGCGGCCACATGACGCCTGCCATAGATGTGATGCCTCTGTTCTACACTTTGCCACCTCCACACTTTGGCTCACTTGTTCCTTAGGCCTGAAATTTCCACCCGGATCTCCTCCTTGGGGCACCTGGTGCTGTCTCTGGAGTCAGGAAGACTCATCTTACTGAGTCTAAATTTGGTTTCAGATACTTATAAGTTGCGTGACCCCGGGCAAATCACTTGATCCTGTTTGCCTCAGTTTCCTCATCTGTCAAATGAACTGGAGTAGGAAATGGCAAACTACTCCAATATCTCCACTAAGAAAACCTCAAATGGGGTCACACAGAGTCAGACACAATTGGGCAATGTCTCTTATCTGTTGAGTTCCTATGTATCTTTTAAGGCCTAACTCAAATAATACCTCTTCTAAGAAAGTGTTCTCTGATCTCTCCCTCCCCTCATAATGACTTTTCCCCTCTCAGACCTTACATAACATGTTTCTTTCTCCTTTAAGGTATTCATCACATATTATATTTTACTTTAATTATTTGGATATGTGACCACCCCTGTTTGCACTTCTAAGTTCCATGAGGCAGTTAGGTGGCTCAGTGGATAGTGCACTGAACCTGGAGTAAAGAAGACCTGAGCTTATATCTACTCTTAGACACTTAGTAGCAATGTGACCCTGAGCAAGTCATTTAACCTCAGCTGGTCTCAGTTTCCTCATCTGTAAAGTGAAGTTAATAGCACCTATCTCCCAGAGCTGTTATGAAGAGCTAAAGAGAGAATAATTATAAAGCATTTAGCACCATGCCTGGAACATGATAAACACTACATAAGTATTAATTATGGTTATTATGACTACCTGGGTTCATATCCAGTCTCAGACATTTACTAGTTTTGTGATCTGGACAAGTCACTTAACCTCTGTGTGCCTCAGTTTCCTCAGCTGCAAAACAGGGATATAATAATAGGCTCTACCTTCCACAGTTGTTGTGAGGATCTCATGAGACAATATTTGCCAAACTCTACAGTGCTTGGCATTCAGTAGGTGCATTATAAATGCTTCCTATGAAGGACTGCATGACTATGTTATATTTCCCCAGAGCCTTGGTTGGTTGGTGTGTTTCCTTTGTTTTCAAAGAAAGGTAACACGATACTGTCCTCATTGCTGGAGCCAGTTTGAAGGGCTGGAGAGCTGGTTGTTAAATTTCAGCGTGAGCATTTAGGCCTCGGAAATTGGAAAATGCTGCAAATTGGAGCTTTATGTTTTGCTTTGTTGATTGTCTAAACTTGAGAAAGTGATGGCGAAAACGAGAATAATGCGGATTACACTTAAAATTGTGTTGTGAGTATACCACATGCTGCTCCCCCCACCAAGAGCTGGTTGTTAAATGTCTACCAGCACACTCCTGTGTCTACACCCAGTAGCTTATTAGCCATAAGGTTAATAAGTGTTTGTTGAATTGGTTTGGGAGGGAGAAGATAACCTGGTATGGTGAAAAGAAGGCTGGCTCTAGAAATGGAGAACATGGGTTTGAATGTTCACTCTGATAATGTCTTTGTGATTTTGGACAAGTCACTTTACCTTTTGTGCCAAAATTTCCTCCATAAAATGAAGAGGAGGCTTCCTGGCAGAAGAGCATGAGTGGGGTAGGATTAGTAAAGGTGCAAAGACTTAGGGGGGTACGCTGAGGCACTGTGAAGAGACCAGCATTGGTGTTGGAAGAGGGAGCGGTAAATGAGTTGGGGTTTGTGGAGGATGGACAAAAGAGGAGTGGGTTTCACTGCTGGGCTAAGGAGCCATGTAGGTCCTTTAGCAACAGAATAACATGGTCAGAATTATGTCACTCCACCTAGACTATGGTAATTGTCTCGTTCAGTCACGTCCAACTCTTTGGGACCCCATTTGGAATTTTCTCAGCAAAGCTACTGGAGTAATTTACCATTTTCTTCTCCAGCTCATTTGAAGAAACTGAGGCAAACAGAGTTGAGTGACTTGCCCAGGGTCCCACAGTTAGTTGGAAGTTGATTTAAGTTCAGCTTTTCCTGACTCCAGGTCCAATGGTCCATCCATTGCACCATGTAGCAGCCCATGTCTTAAGAGCTTCCTAATGATCTTCTTGCCTCAAGTGTCTCCCCTTTCCAATCTATTTTCCACTCAGCTGCCAAAGTGATCTGGTCTAATCATCTTTCTGTCTCTGTCTCTCACTGTTCTCCATCTGTCTCTGTCTCTGTCTCTGTCTCTCTCTCACACACACACACATACACACACACACACTATACTCAGACTCTTCCATGGCCCTCCCTGTTACCCTGAGGATCTAGTATTGGCCCTTCTGTTTGTATTTAAGGCTTTTCAGCCTGGCTCCAGATTACCTTTTCAGGCTTATTACGTATATTGTTCCACCTCACACATTTTCATGTCAACCAAATTGTCTTACTTGTTCTTCCTTATACTGTACATTTCATCTCTAGTCTCCGTTGTCCAGGCTTTCCTCCCTGCCTGGAATGAACTCCCTCCTCACCTTTCCTCTTGAAGAAACCCTAACATTTTTTTTTTTTTAAATTTAATTAATTTATTTGTTTTCAGTTTTCAACAATCACTTCCATAAGTCTTAAATTTTCTCCTCCTCCCTCTCCCCTCCCTCCCCAAGATAGCTTGCAGTCTTACATGGGTTCTGTGCATACATTCTTTTTTTTAATTTTTTTTAATGTTTTACAATCATTTCCTTAAAGTTAAGATTTTTATCCCCCCCCCCACCCTTCCCCCACTACCCCCCTCCCTCCCTGTGACAGCATACAATTCTGTATAGGTTCTACATATACTTTCCTATTGAGGACATTTTCACTATAGTCATGCTATGTAGTCGAACTAAAATAAATGGAAGAAATCATATAAGAAATGAAAACATAATACACTAAAACCCACACACACACACAAACATGATCTGCTACATTCTGCGAATGACTTCCATATTTCTTTCTCTGAGTGTGGAAGGCATTTTGCCTTAGAAGACTGACATTGGGATTTTTTTTTTTCTCAGTAAGTTCTTGTGTTATTACAAAGTTCCAAGTCTACCAGAAAAAACTCTCGCACACTGTGGTCATTGCTGTGCACAGAGTTCTCCTGGTTCTGCTCCTTTCGCTCAGCATCAGGTCATATAACATACATTCTTATTAAACACATTTCCACATTAGTCATGTTGCATAGAAGAATTAAAATGAATGGGAAAAACCATGAGAAAAACCAAACCAAAACATAACAGTGCTTTATTCTGAGTTCTGATTCTGTAGTTCTTTCTCTGGATGTAGATGGCATTTTGCATCATGAGTCCTTTGGAAATATTTTAGGTCCTTGCATTGCTGTATAGGGCTAAGTCTATCAGAAACAGTCCTCACACCCTGTGACTGTTACTGTGTATAAGGTTCTCCTGGTTCTGCTCATTTCACTCAGCATCAGTTTATAGAAATCTTTTCAGATTTTTCTGAAGTCTGCCTGTTCATCATTTCTTACAGCACAATAGTATTCCATTACATTCATATAACACAATTTACTCAGCCGTTCCCCAATTGATGGGCATCCTCTTGATTTCCAGTTTTGGGCCACCACAAAGACTGATGCTATAAATATTTTTGTACATGTGGGACCCTTTCCCCTTCTTATGATCTCTTTGGGATATAGCCCTAGAAGTGATATTTCTGGTTCAAAGGGTATACAAATCCCTAACATTCTTCAGAGCTCAGCTCGAGTACCAGCTCCTTACAGGAAGCCTCTCCTGATCCCTCAAGGTGCTCATACAGTTCAGTTCCACCCCTAATTAGTTTTTCACAGAAGTATGTATGTATCTATATGTGGATAAGCGCATATAGTCCTTACTTACTTTGTACATATTGTTGCAGCTGATAAGATGCAAGATACTTAGTGACAAGGATTAGTTCAGTTGGTTTTTTTTGTCCGCCAAGTGCTTTGCACAGTACTTGGCAGCACATAGTAGGTGCTTAATAAATGCTTGTTGAATGATGTGTATGGAATAGGTTTTCTGCTAAAGAGACAAGTTAAAGGACTGTTGCTGTAATCCAAGTGGGAATTCTAGACTGCCTAAGTAGTGTGAAGAATTGAGAGAACTAGATGGATGGAAGGAAGGAAAGATGTATTAACTCAGTGCCTGCTATGTGTTAGGTAATACGCTAAGCACTTTACAAATATCATCCTATTTGATCCTTACAACAACCTGAAGAGGTAGATACTATTATTGTATTCATTTTAGAATTGAGGAAACTGAGTCAGAGATTCAGAGCTAATCAGAGACATTTACTAGCTGAGTGACCTTGGGTCAGGAAGACTTGAGTTCAAATATAGCCTCAGGTTCTTACTAGCTGAGTGACCTTGGGCAAGGCAACCTCTTAACCTCGCTTTTGTTTTGTTTCAGTTTCCTCAACTGTAAAATAGGGATAATAACAGCACTGATCCGAGGTCACATCTAGTATCTCAGGTCTTCCCGACTTCAGGCCCAGTGCTCTGTCCACTGAGTCACCCTGGCACTTTTAAAGGAACAAAAGATAACTTGATGTCTTTAGGTATAAAGGAAATTCTGGATGACATGATTCAATAAAGATCTTGACATTGAGTTGAATCAAATATTTGATTTGAAATTTATAGGGATAAATGTAAAGTTTTTATATTTGGGGCTCAAATAATCTATGTCCCACATAGATGAGCAAAATATCAGCAGTTAACTTGAAATGGATCTATGGGCTTGAGGGAGCCCCAAGCTTCATTTGAGTCCAGAGTATAAGCCAACAGCCAAGACAGCTTTTAGCTTTAAGAGGCGAAACCTCCAGAAATGAAGGGATGATGGGCCCACAGGGTTCCGGCACTTGTTAGATGACACCTGGAGCTCTGTGTTCACTTCTGAGTTCCATAGTTTGAGAAAGACTTGGATAAGCTAGAAATGGTCCAGAGAAAAGTAACCAGCATGGTGATGAATATGGAGTTCATGCCGCCTAGGGACTAGTTGAAGGAACTGGGAATGTTTAACTTGGAAAAGAAAAAACTCATGAGAGCATATGTATAACTAGCTATGTTAAAACTTTGGAAAGGCTGTCTCCAGGGAGAGGGATTAGACTCTTGTTTGTTCCCAGAGACATAATTAGGATCAAAAGAATGGAAGCTGCCCAGGGTCAAATTTAGGCTTAACAAACACCTTCCTAATAAATAGAGCCATCCCACAGTGGAAGAGGTAGTTTCTAGAAAGAGAGACAGCTTAGGTGGTACTGGGCCTAGAGCTAGGAAGACTTGAGTCCAAATCTGGCCTCAGACACTTACTAGCTCTATGACCTTGGGCAAGTCACTTAACTGTGGTCTGCCTCAGATTCATCTAGTGTAAAACGGGTAATAATAATACCCACCTCCGAGGGTTGCTGTGAGAATTAAGTGAGAGCGTATATGTAAAGCTCCTAGTATAGAACCTGACACATAGTAGGTCCTTTCCCCCCCTCCTCCCAGGTGTTCAAGCTGAGATTGGATGGCCACTTGTCAGGAATGTTGTAGAGGGGATGGGCCTTCCTAGATGACTTCTGAGGTCCCTTCTGAAATTCTGGGATTCTGGGAGAGAAAGAGTTGTCAAGACTGATGACAAGTTTTTGAGTTTTGAGTTATCTATTACCATAGATAGACACAAGAGAGTGGAAGAAGAGAGTTGCTTTTGGAGGAGGAAGGGGATGAATTTGGTTTGGAACATGTTGAATTTGGATCATCCAGGCAGAAATGATGTCCAGTGCTTTTCTTGGTCAGTGCTGATTCCTTGCCTCTGAGATTATCTTTGATTTATCTTGTCTATATCTTGCTTGTAGATAATTGTTTGCATGTTGTTTCATCCATTAGACTGCGAGGAAACAGTACTATATTAGGGATCTGGGCATTCGATTAATTTAAATACAACCATACTTCTTAAACCACTCACTTTGTGCTCAGGCACCTTTTAAATCCTGAGGATACAAAGAAAAACCAATTACCTGCCTTCATGGAGATGCCTGTTGAACCATTTAGAAGAAGTTAGTTCTTTAAGAGAGAGATTATATTGAAAGAAGAGTCAGTGGGCTGCAGATTGAGCTTTGGAGAACATCCCAAACTAGGGGGCAGGAGGAGGAAGAGAATGAATGTTTAAAGAATTAGGAGGGAGGCCAAGATAATGTAATAGAAGGCCAAGAGGGTAGGGGTAAGGTGGAGGATGGAGGCTGATGTGAGATAGTTTCAAGAAGGGGGTGATCTATGAGGCTGATTTATGGTGTTGAATGCTGTAACCTAAGAAAATTGAGAAAAGGCCATTGGATTTAGCAATCAGAAAGTCATTAGTGACTTCAAGAAAGCAGTTTCGGTAGACTTATGAGCATTCAAGGCAGATTAGCTGGAGGTTGGGAATAAATCAGGAGAGAAGGAGACATGCCATCTATTTGTTCTTTTGTATAATGTTATCCACCATGCCCTTGGGGAACACAATTCTCTTTCTCAGTTTCAGCAGTAAGATGTGGATGGTAACTAGAAGGGGAATCAGAGATCCTCTGTGTGTTTGCAACCTCATTTCCAGCCCTAAGTCTTCACCCTCTTCACCCTACACATCCCATCAGTTGCCAAAGGTTGTCGTTTCTATCTCCACAGCATTTTGCTATACATTGTCTTCTTGCCACTTACATACGGCCACCATCTCAGTCTGGGTGCTCATCATTTTTTTTCTAGATTGCGGCAATAACTTTGTATATGATTCCCCTGCTTCAAGTCTCTTCTCCTTCCAACCATCCTTCATAGAGCCATAAAGTGATTTTCCAGGTCTTATTCTCAGTAAATGAATCAACAAGCCTTTATTAAGTGCTCATTATGTGATAGACCTTGTTGTGGGTGCTGGGGATGAAAATGCAAAAAAACAATACAGCCACTATTCTTTGTCCCCCTTTTAAAAATAGTATTTTATTTTTTCCAATTGCATGTAAAGACAATTTTCAACATGCATTTTTTGAAAAGATTTTGAAGTTCCAGATTTTTCTCCCTCCCCTCCTTCCCTCTCCCCAAGACAGCAAGCAATCCACTATCGGTTATACATGTGCAATCATTTAAAACATATTTCCACATTAGTCATCTTGTGAAAGAAGAAACAGTACAAAAGGGAAAAAAACACAAAAAACCACAAAATGAAAATAGTTTGCTTTGATCTGCATTCAGACTTTCTCTGGATGTGGAGATCATTTTCCATTATGAGTCTTTTGGAATTTTCTTGGATCATTCATCATATTGCTGAGAGTTAATCATCGAACACTGTTATCGTTACTGTGTACAGTGTCCTGATTGTACTTGCTTCACTCGGCATCAGTTCATGTGAGTCTCTGCAGACTTTTCTGAAACCCACTTGCTTGTCATTTCTTATCGAACAGTGGTATTCCATTACAATCATATACCACAACTTGTTCAGCCATTCCCCAGTAGATGGGCATCCCCTTGATTTCCAATTCTTTGTCACCACCAAGAGAGCCATTATTCTCAAGAAACTTGCTTCTGAGAAGGGAAGATAATTACTTATATAAATTTTGCAGTCTGAGGGAATCAGGAAAGACTTCATGCACTAAATCTTGGAGAAGAGAGGGATTTTATAAGGTATAGATAAAGAGGCAGGCTATTCCTGGGATGGGGCATAGCAAATGCAAAGGGAGAGAGACAAGAGAAGAAATCATGTGTGTGAAGAACAGTGACAAGAGGAGCTTGGCTGGCTCACAGAATCTGGGAGGGGAAGTAATGTATAATGAGGCTGAAGAGATGTATTGAGGTCATGTAGTGGAGTGCTTTAAAAGCTAAACAGGAGTGTGTGTTTTATCTTAGCGTCAATAAGGAACCATTAGAATTTATTAAGTAGGGAAGAGACGTGGTCAGATCTGCCCTTCAAGAAAACATCTTTGGTAGATGAGATGGAGGATGACTTGCAGTGGGAAGACCAGTTAAGAGGCCACTGTAATAGTCCAGGAAAGAGGTGGCTAAGCTGGTGGCTGTGTGAATACAAGGAAGGCTTCATAGAGATGATATAGAAGTAGAAAGGCAAGATCTGGCAGCAGACTGGAGGATATGTGGAGCAAAGGAGGGTGAGGAGTCAGGAGTAATGCCAACGTCACAAACCCAGGAGACTAGAAAGATGGTGCAGTAATGTGGAAGCTCAGAAGAGAAAAAACGGGTTCTGTCTAGAAATGCTGACGTTGAGATGCCAGCGGGACATCTGAGTGGAACTATCCAATAGGCAGCTAGTGACCCCAGTAGGTAGTGTACTTATGACCTGTGATGGGAGCTCAGGGGAGAGACTGGAGCTGAGTATACAGATTTGTGAATCATTTATGCAACTCATGGGAGCTGATGAACACTCCCAATTAGGGGGCATACTATGGATCATGAGTCAGCAAAAGTGATGGAGGCAGGATGGTCAGACAACTAGGAGCAGATACAGGAGAGATCAAAAAAACCCAGGGAGAAGAGACTATCCAAGAGGAGAGCATGGTTAACAGTGTACATGGTACATGGTAATAGTGTCATATGCTATAGAGAAGCCAAAAACTTGAAATCTGATGTGTCTCATCTCTCAATAAAAATTCTCGGGGTTCCCTATTGTCTCTAGTATCAAAATATAAACCTCCGGGGCTGGGGGAGGGAGGGGTACAGCTAGGTGGCACGGTGAATAGAGCACCAGCCCTAGAGTCAGAAGGATTTGAGTTTGAATTTGGCCTCAGACGCTTAATAGCTTGTATGAGCCTGGGCGAGTTACTTAACCCCGATTGCCTTCCTACAAGATAAAAACTCTTCTGTTTGATTTCATTACAGCCCTTCCTACCTTTCCAGACTTCTTACACATTATTCCTCTACTCACGCTTTCTGATGCAGATATATTGGCCTGCTTGCTGATCTGCAAATACAATACTTCATCTTCCATGTCCATGCCTTTGAACTTGTGTTTCCCCCTGCCATGAATGTATTGTCTCCTCACCTCTGCCTCTTAGAATTCATGGTTTCCTTTAAAACTCAGCTCAGGCACCACCTTGTACATGAATTTTTTCCTGACCTCCTCAGCTGCAAGTGCCTCTCTCCCCAAACTATGTTATGCATATAACATACATATCTCCCCATTAGAATGTAAGCTGCTTAAGACCAGGGACCTTTTTCTTATTTCTCTAGTGCTTAGCATATTATCTCATACTTGGTAAGTAATTAATAACTGTTTACTCATGGATTGATTATTGTGTGAAAGCTATGATAGGACCATTGGATAGAGCTAGTTGTTTTATCTTGTATTCATCCATTCATTATTTATTGACTACTCACTCTCACTATTGAATAACAAGACATTCTGGAAGATTCAAAAAGAAACAAGACTTAGCCTTTGTCCTCAACGAGTTTGTGGTCTAGTTGGGTAGATGAAGCATTAGGCCAGAGATTTAGAACTGATGTAGCGCAGTCTTTTTTTAGATGAGAAAGCTAAGGCAGAGAAAATTGAAGTAACTTTCTCAAGGTCACCCAAGTAGAGCCTAGATTTGATCCCTTGTTCTGTTTCCAGATATGGTGCTCTTTCCACCTGACCCCATGGTGTCACACATGTAAACAGCTTTAGTTCCAGGTTGGGTGAGACCAAGTTCCTTAAGAAAGTTACAAACAGAGTTATAGTGACACACAGGAGAGAGTGAGAACTAGGATGAATAGGGAGGATTTTCCTGGAGGAGATGACCTTTGGGTCTGAGTACTTGAGTTGCCATAGATGGAGATGGGGGAGAGGGGAGGTCAAGGATAAGGTAGCTTTCAAGATGAGAGGGGCAGCAAGAATAAGAGGGAGGAAAAAGCATAAGAGTGTTGGTGTTGGGGGGAAGTAAGTAATCCAGTTAGACTGGAATGTAAGGTGTGTGAAGCGGAAGATAGCCAGTGATAAAACTGGAAGGGATGTTGGGGCCAGATTCGGAGAGAGCCTTAAATGACAGGTGAAAGAGTTTGGATTTTATTAGGGAGGTAAAGGGAAGTTGTTGGAGGCTTATAAGGAGTGGATGGGTGATGTGTGTGATCAGAGCTGCTCTTTCGAAAAGTCCACTCCCCTGGTGGTCTAGGATGGATTGGGAGTGGCCCCCATTGTCTGGATCATTAGATCAAACTCCAGCAGAAATGAAGACCATTCAAAATGCTGTCCACATCCACTATAGAGTCAGAATACAGAATGAAGCAGACTGTTTTCTGTTTTGTTATATTTTGTTTTGATTTGGTTTTTCTCATGTTTTTTCCCATTAATTTTCATTCTTCTATGCAACATGACTAATGTGAAAATGTGTTTAATAAGAATGTATATTTAGAACCCATATAAGACTGCATGCCATCTTGGTGAGGGAGGGAGGGAGAGAAAATTTAAAATTTATGGAAGTGATTGTTGAAAACTGAAAACAAATAAATTAATTAAAAAATGAAGGCCATTAAGCCACACATAGGGATCTCTGCAGCTCATGTTGATTTAGAAAATCACATATTAGTATTATATAATTTCATTGTATTTTTATTAATTCTATTAAATATTTCCCAGTTACATACATAAACATTTCCCAGTTATGTATGTACAAGTTACATACATAAAGTTACATAATTTCATTGTATTTTTATTAATTCTATTAAATATTTCCCAGTTACATCTGCTTCCTGAATGTTTGACACCTCTTATTTGTACAATGGTCAATCAGGACTTGAATTAGAGGCTGGCAATGGGAGTGGAAACTGTGGAGGGAGGACAGGACTTGATAGAGCTTAGACCCCTCATGTCCAACCTAAGGTTTCATGACTGGACTGGAAGAGCTGGTGCCGGTAGCAGAAATAATGTTGTTGTGTGGTCGTTTTCAATTACGTCTGACACTTTGTGACCCCATGTAGGATTTTCTTGGCAAAGATACTGGAGTGACTTGCCATTTCCTTCTCTAGCTCATTTTACAGATGAGGAAACAGAGTCAAACAGGGTTAGGTGACTCACCCGGGGCCACATAATTAGGAAATGACTGAGATCAGATCTGAACTCTGGAAGATGAGTCATCCTGACTTCAGGTCCTACAGTATATCCACTGTGCCACCTCCCCCAAAATATGGAATGTTTCATAAATTTGTGTGTCATGTTCTTTGCATATATTCTCTCATTTGAGACTCATATCAACTTTGTGAGGTAGATACTATTACTCCATTTTACAGATGAGGCAAATGAGGTTGAGAAGTTAAGTGACTTGCTCTGGTATCTGGCACATATATAGTTGGTACTTAATAAATGCTTGTTGACTCGACACAGTGAGGAAATATCAGAGGCAGGATTTAGAACTCAGGTCTTCCTGACTCTAGGTCCAGTCTACCCACATGGCCAAGCTGTCTTCCGTAAAGAAGTCAGAAGGAGAAGTGGGTTTGGTGGTTGGAGTGGAGATGATGGTGTTCATGTTGTTTGAGGTACCAGTGGGACATTCAGTTGGAAATGGCCAGGAGGCAGTAGGAGGCCAGAGGTCTGGCTAAGAGGAAAGGTTAGGGCTAGAGATCCAGACCTAGAATCTTCCCCAGGAATCTATGAAGCCATAGATCACAAGAGAAAGGGTGGCTGAAGAAAAGCAGAGATTGGGAAAGACAGCCTGAAAGAAGATCCAGATTTGGAAGGAAATGTGAGGTGGAGAGAAAATGAAACCAAAAAAGGAATGGGCCAAGAACCACATTCTTTGGACTGGAAGGGAACCCCAGGGATCATATAATTCAACCTGTGAATGAATGAACCATGAATGAGAATCCATGCATGTGAATGAACCATGAATGAGAATCCATGCATGCTAGAATATAGATAGTTAGGTGATGAAATGAGTGGAGCATTGGGCCAGGGGTCGGGAAGCCCTGAATTCCAATCCTGCCTCAGACACTTATTAGCCGAGTACCATGGACAATTGCTTAACCTTTGTAGGCTTCAGTGCCCTCGTCTGTAAAATGGGGCTAATAATAGCACCTCTCTCATTGGGTTATTGTGTGAATCAAATAAGATAACATGTGTAAAGGGCTTTTGTAAAGTTCTGCATAAATGCCAGCTATTATTACAGTGATCATTCGATTCTATTGAAGGGAGACATGCTCCCTTTCCAAGGCAATCCATTTCCCTTTTTTTAGAGCTCTGAGCATTAGGAGGGTTTATCCTTGTGTCGAGATTAAATCAGCTGTGTGTGGTAGAGCTGAGTTGGAGACAGGGAACCATTTGATCTAGTGCTCTGATCTAGAGGCCATCTGTCTGAGGGTCCTCACTTTACAGATGAAGAAACTGAGGGCTAGGTAAGATATGACTTGAGAACCAAGGTCCCACTGGAGGGCGCGCATCAGAGATGGAATTTGAATCCAGGTTCTCTAGATGATAATAGCTAACATCACTTGTACAGTGCTGCTTCCCAGCTCTGCTAAATATTGCTTTTGTGACCTTGGCCCAGGCACTCTGCCATCCCTTGGCTTTGGTTTCCTCACCTGTAAAATAAAAGGGTTGGACTGCATTGAATCTAAGATTTTTTTTTTCAAGCCAACTTCTTTCTAAGTCTCACCTCTCCCAGGCTGACTTTTTTTTTTTAAACACAAATATAATGCTTCAGAGGTCTTTTCTTTTTCTATTAGGAGAGCTAGAAAAGTGTGGTGCTATAGAAGCTAAAGGAAGAATGGGAATTGAGGAGGAAGAGTGGTCTGAGAGTATCAGACACTGCAGAGAGGTCATGGAGAATGAGGACTGGAAGTCTTTCGCCATAAAACAGTTTCAGTGAAGTGGGGTCAAGAGGAATGCGTATGTGAAGGGCATGAAATCAGATAGCAAGTGTTCAGGGACTGGCAGTTGATGAGAACGTAGGGGATAGATTAGCGTTTTGAGAAGTTTGTTACACTGCATCTTGAGTTAAATTTGTTGGGATGAGGATGCTGTGGTTGGCCTTCAATGGTATGTGAGGCAACAGTGCCCTCTGGTGGTGTGAGCATATAATTATTTAAGCAGGCTTTCAGAACCCAGTGAAAGACCCATATCATCAATGTATTCAGCTCAAACAATCATCATTCAGTCATTAAGTATGAAGGCCCTACTATGTGCTGGGCATTGTGCTAGTTGCTGGAGATACAAAAATGTCCCCCCTCCAAGATAATCTTCTATTCAATCACTCCATGTCCTCTGGTTCTTTCTCTGTTACCTACAACCTCACTGAGTTTTCTCCATCCTTAGAAAACCTTCTCTTTCTGTCCTGTATCATCCTAAATCTCTCTTCCCCTTCTCAGAAAAACTTCTAGACAAAAGCTCTCCACACTTGTTGCTACTACCTTTTTCTTGTTTATTTGCCTGTTTTCTCCCCCGCCCCCCCCATTAGGTTATGAGCTCCTTGAAGGCAGGAACTGTCTTTTGCCTCATTTTGCATTCCCAGTGCTCAGCACAGTGCCTGGCACGTAGTAGGTGTTTAATAAATGTTTAGTGATGGACTCTTCTCTCTTTTTTTTTCGATTCTTTGCAATTTGACTTCTTCCTTATCACATGCCTGGAACTCCTGAGAAAGGAGAACAAAGTTACCAGTGAGATCTTAAATAATTGCTAAATAGAATGGCCTTTAAAAGCCATCATCCTTTTCTGCTTTTGACGCTGTTGACTGTCTTCTCCTTTTGAAGACTCCTTCTGTTCAGCTCTCTTTCTCTCTTGGTTCTTCTCCTATTTGTGGGACCACCACTCCTCATTCTTCTTTGCTGGATCACTGTTTATTTCCTGCTCTGTAACTGTGGGTGTATCCCAAAGCTCTGTTCTAGGCTCTCTTGTCTTCTGTCTTTTGTCTCTTTTTCTCCCTCTGTCTCCAATCTTTCTCTACACATCTCTCTTTGCCCTCTTTTTGTCTCTCTGTCTCTCTCCATCTCTCTGTGTCCGTCTCTCCATCTCTGTGTGTCTTTCTTCTTCCCTCTCTCCATCTCTTGCTTTCTATTCACCCTCCCTTTCCCTCTCCATCCCGCTCTATTTCTTTTTCTCTGTCTCTGTCTCTTTCCCTCTATCCTATACTGATGACTATCAGATCTATATATTTCTCTCCTGAGTTCCGGTTGCACATCACATACTAGTTACTAGACATTTAGAACTGGATGTTCCATGTGCATCTCAACCTCAACATGCCCAAAATAGTCCTCATTATCTTTTCCCTAAAAAACAGGAGTGGGGAATCTCCAGCCTCAAGGCCATATGTGGCCCTCTAGGTCCTCAAGTGTGGTTCTTTGACTGAATCCAAACTTCATAGAACAAATCTTCTTAATAAAAGGATTTGTTCTCTAAAACTTGGACTCAGTCACAAGACTACATCCAAAGACCTAGACTTTGTCTTCTGATTTTCCCTATCTCTGAAGAGGGTACCACCCTTTCAGTTACCCAGATATGTAATGCTGGTATCATCTTGGGCTTGTCATTCTCTCTTGATTCACATATTCAGTTGCTGATAAACCATGTTGCTTCTACCTCTTCAAACAATATCTCTCATGACCACCCCCCATTCATGCTCCCATAACCACTGCCCTAGCTCATTCTCCCATTATCCCTCTCCTAGACTATTGCAATAACCTCCTAATTGATTGACCAGCCTTGAATCTCTCCCCTTTCCAAACCATTTTCTCTATAGCTGCTTTCCTTATGTGCTCATCTGACCATACTATTCCTTTATTTCTATAAACTCCAGTGGTTCCCTATTTCCTGAAGGTTTAAATACATACTATTCTGTTTTTTTTAAAGCCTTCCCATCCTTACCATGGCCCCATCCTACCTTCCCAGCTTTATAACACATTACTTCCCTCCCCATACATTACAGTCTAGTCAAACTGGCCTCCATCCTGTCCCTCACATATAGCACTTTATCTCCGGTCTCTGTTGAATAGATCTTCTGCTTTCCTTTGTGCTGACTGTCACCCGAGCCTGGAGTGCATTCTCATTTCACCTTTAGCTCTTAGAATCCCTAGCTTCCTCAAGGCTTAGCTCATGTCACCTTCCACATAAAAGTGATCTCCCTAGATACAGGTGCCTTCCCTCCCAATTACCTTGTATCTATTATGTATGTACATATATGCATACGTACACATATATGCCTCTCTTTTCTAGATTATAAGAAAGTGACTACTTTTTTCTTTGTATTTCCAGTGCTTAGCACAGTACTTGGTGCTTAGTAAAGGATTAACGAATGCTTGTTATTTGAGTGACTGAAATAGCCCCTGGCCTCAAGCAGCGTACTTTCTATAGGACGTGAATGACAGGTACAACAAGTCTACATGTTGTTGTCGTTGGTGCTTTTTGTCCTTCATTCTCAGAGGACAATAACATCGTGAGGGGGATGTCTTCACTTGTGGATGAATCAGACATGAGTGAGGCAGATCTGTGCAAAGTCATCAGCTTCCCTGGAGTGGGGGAACCCTAACAACTGGGTGATCAGAAAAGGCTTTGTGTAGTAGATGATGCTTAAAACTGAGCTTTGCAGGAAACCAGAGACTCTAAGAAGGCAAAGATGAGGAGTGAGTACATTCTAGGCATGAACTGGGGATAGGCTGAATAAAAGCAGGGAATTAGGAAACAGAGGGCCTGTTGTGGGGGGTGATAGGGCCAGTTTGGTTGAATTAAGTGTATGAAGTGGAGAAATGTGTAAGAAAACCCAGACACTCAGGATGGTGTCAGGTTGTAAAGAATTTTAAATGCCAAACAGAAGTTTGCCTTTGATCGTAGATGTAAAAGGGAGCCATTAGTGTTTATTGAGTAACATAGTGACAGAGTCAGACCTGTGCTTCAGGACTCTTCTTTGGTCGCTGAGTGGAGGGTAGATTGAAAAAGGCTAGATTTGAGTGCAGAGAGACCAGTTAGGAGTTTGTGTATTCAATGGACTATCGTGTCATTTGAGCAGCTAGATTGATGCAGTGGATAGAGCACTAGGCCTGGAGTCAGGAAGACTCATCTTCCTGAGTTCAAATCTGGCCTCAAGACACTTACTAGCTGTGTGAACCAGAGCAAGTCACTTAACCCTGTTTGCTTCAGTTTCGTCATCTGTAAAATGAGCTGGAAGAGGAATTGGCAAACCACTCCAATATCTTTGCCAAGAAAACCCCCGATGGGGTCACAAAGAGTTGAACATAACTGAACAGCATGTGAAACAGCAACCATGTGAAAGTTGATGAAAGATGGAATTAGGATTGCGGCCCTTTGAGTCAAGAGATAGAGATAGATACTTCATAAAGTCATTAATAATAGCTAACATTTATAGAGTGCCTGAAGGTTTGCAAAGTGCTTTACATATGCTATCTAGTTTTAGCCTCATAACAACCCTAGGAGGTAAGTGCTCATTTTTTAATTTCATAATCCCCATTTTACAGATGAGGAAACTGAGGCTAAGAGAGGTTAAGTGGCTTGCTCGGAGTTACTCAGCCTGAAAGTATCTGATGCAAGATTTCAACTCAGGTCTTCTTGATTGCAAGTTTAATTTCTAGCTGCTTAGGATTGCCCAGATTCTACCATTTGTTAAGTATTTATTGCATGTAGAGCACTGTATTAAAGCACGGAGGAGCTGAAAAGCTTAGATAAGGCCAAGACCCTGGTATCAATGAGGATATAGTTTAGTTAGGAGGTTGTGACACATATGTTTATCTAGAGTTGCAGAGGATCCTAGGGATCATCTCATTCTTTAGATGTGATATTGGAGGCCCACAGATGTGCCCAAGGTCCCCCAGGCAGTCAGTGGGGAGGACCAGCATTAGAGCTTTTACTTCCAAGTTTACCAGCAATGCTGCATAATGACTCAAATTAAAATCTCTCTGAAGGCATATGAAGCATGCTGTTAGTGATAGGTAGATGGTACAAATATTACCAGACCCGAGGATTCCAGGGAGAAAGCTCTGGCCTTGGAGTCAGAGGATCTACGCTTGAACTTGTCCCTCTTACTTCCTACATCTGTGACCTTGGGCTAATTACCACCTCTCTGAACATTAGTTTCCTCTTCTGTGAGAAGATGAGATGGCCTCTAAGCTTCCTTTCAGCTCACAAATCTATGGGACTTTGATCCCTTTTCCGTAGATGGGGAAACAGCCACAGAGGAGTTAAGGGACTTTCCCAGAGTCACACAGCTACAAAGTATCAGAGCCATTTAAACTCAGGCCTCTTGGCTCCAAGCCCAGAGTGCTCTATGTAACTATGGCAAGAAGAAATACATGATAAGTTAGGGACAAAATGATGTTGAGGAATGTGGGAGAAGATAGTAGGATTTAGAGAGGAGCTGGATTACAAATGATAGACAAGATTTCAATAGGTGGGGTAGAAGAGGAGAGGACATTCCAGGCTAGAGAAGAGGTCACGGAGGTGAGGCAGTGCGGAGGATAGTGATATAGCAAAAAGCCAGGCTGTTCTTGTTGTCCAGTCGTTTCAGTTATGTCTAACTCTTTGTGACCCCGTTTGGTAGTTTGCTTGGCAAAGATGCTGGAGTGCTTTGCCATTTCCTTCTCCAGTGCATTTTATAGATGAAGAAACAGAGGGAAACAGGGTTATGTGACTTATTCAGAGTCACCTAGCTAATAAATGTCTGAGGCTAGATTTGAACTCAGGAAAGTGAGCCTTCCTGACTTCAGGCCAGGCCTGTATCCCCTGTGCCACCTAGCTGTCCACTACTGTACTCTAGGCTACTCTATACTCCCTCCAGCCAAACCTGACCTTCCCCTACTCCAGCATGTCCTTTCACTTTTCCCACCTTCATGGCCAGCTCCCTATACCTAGCATCCTTTCCCTTTCCTCCCATTTCTCTGACCTGTTCAATTCCTATGCATCCTTTGAAGCCCAAGTAAATGGTAAATGGTACCTTCTTTTCCAGCAAGTCTTTTGTCATCTCTATGCTCTATTCTTCCATTAATAATGACCTTTGCTTCCTCAGATCTTAGCTAGTATCTTTATATTCACATCGTTAATTTGTACCTCACCTTCATTTCCCAATTTATCGGTCCTCCTTCCCTATTCTAAGTCTCTTAGAACAAGGAATAAAAAGTAAGGGAAAAAGCAGCTTAGTGAAATTAAGCAATGCAAGAGTCGGGGCCAACTTGCTTGCATATGCATCCTTCTATATCCACATTCTTCCACTTCTGCTGAGAAGGCGAGGGAGCTGCCTTCTTATGTATCTTCTCTGAGCATTCAGCATTCACAAGCCTTCCTTTCAAAAATAGTTTTTGGTTATTGTTCTTTCTTGAATTCTTGTTGCCTTCATTTTCTTATCAAAATTATTTATGGATGTGCCATACCACTACTTGATGGTTAAATTTTATAAGTCTTATAAAATGATAACATAATAATAATTTTTAAAAGTCTTATATCCTCCAGGACCTAGCACAGTGTTATTGCATGCATTTGGAACTGACTAGCTATACTGAGTTGAATTACTTGAAAATGTTTGCCCAAGAGACACTGCAGCCACAGCCCTGGAGCTGCTTTCTTATTGGGCTAACGGGAGGGAGGGGGAGGGAGGGAGGGGCTTTGTTGGGTTTGTGAGGGACTTCCTGACTCTCATCTTCACTTCCTAGCGTTGGCAAGACCTCAATGTCATCAGCAGTCTCCTCAAGTCATTCTTCAGAAAATTGCCAGAGCCTCTGTTCACTGATGGTGAGTGGCTGTAGGGGGAGTGGAGAAGAAATGTTCCTCTCTTAGCTACAAGCCTCTTTTGAGTGGAAGGCCTAATAGTGGGCCAATTTCCTGAGTCTCTGAGAGATTCCATCCTCCTACACTGTTGCTGGTCCTTCAGGGACTTGCCATGAAACCTTCCGAGGACTGATCGCTAGATGACCTTCTCCCTTTAACCTGCTGAATTTGGATTTCTCAGAGATAAGTAGATTACTCCCTTCTGACCATTGTCCACTAGCTCTGAGCTTTTTCCTCCCTTGGTCAGATATACACAAAGGATATTTGAGTACAAACGAGGATAGATCAGAGAGTTCCATGGTATTAAGATAATGAACACACCCAGATATGACACCTAGAGCTGTCTTTCCCATTCTCAGCCCAGCAAGTGATTTCCTGAATGATATTAACCATGGGTGGGCAGAATTTGTTTTCACCTGAGGTCTATGGACTTGTTTTCTTGATATTTTGATAATTGTATTTTAGTATAATTGACTTTCTTTGTAATCTTGTGTGTATTACTTCATTCATTTAAGAGCATCATCCTGAGAAGGGGTTCATAGGCTTCACTAGACTGCCCAAGGGCACTGACACAAAAAGGTTAAAAACCCCTGGGACTCACTAGTGTCACTAATGGGGACTTGTATATTTTTACAGATAAATATAATGACTTCATTGAGGCCAATAGGATTGAAGATTCCAGAGAGAGAATGAAAACACTGCGGAAACTGGTATGGAATGAGAGGGGTTATTTAGACAGAGAGGGAAGCAGATGTATTATAGGACAGAAGAGCCAGTATTCCTTTATTGGGAGTCAAGAGGTCTCAATTTTTGTCCTAGTCTTGCCATTAACTTAGTAAGTGATAATATTAGGCAAGTCACTTCTCTACTCAATTTCTTTGGCTGGAAATTGAAGGATTTGACCTGAATGATCTCTAGTTTCCTTCTAAAAATCCAGTGGTTCTAGGGAATCATTCTTCACAAAATTCTTCAGGTATGGCCATGCCTCCCATCCCTCCTTTTACCACCATTTTCCCACTTCTAAACCCTCAACAAATCACAATGATTAGGAAAAAGGGAGAAGAAAGAGATAAGGAGAAAGAAGATTCAGTGTCTGCTCTTGGGAACTGCCAGTCTCACGAGGAAGGCGTGACATTTAACCTCAAGAAGATTCATCATCATCATTGTCACTAGTTTGGTCAGCATATGACATGTGTTATCTCACAAAAACCCTGTGAAGTAGGTACTCTTAGGATTCCCATCTTATAGATGAGCAAACCAAGTCTGGTTTGCCTAAGGTCATACAGTGAATAAGTGTCTAAGGCGAGAGTTGAACCTAGAGTTTCCTGTCTATTACTTTCCCCATTATGTCACACTGACTTCAGGGAAGTTCAGTTTTCTGAACAGGTCGTGGGCAGCATTTAGGTTAAAGGATGCATTTAGAGAAGAGTAAAGAACTTAGGAGTGTGTGTGTGGCAGCATGAGAGAGTAGGTAGTAATGTAGTAGAAGCCCTTAAGGGAATGCTGTTGAAAGGGACTGTGGCAGATTCAAAGAAACTGACATAGCCCTAATCCCTTTTCTCTCCTCGTTCCCTTCCAGATCCGGGATCTTCCTGGTCACTACTACGAAACTCTCAAATTCCTAGTGGGGCACCTGAAAACTATTGCTGACCACTCAGAGAAGAACAAGGTTGGTAAACAGGAATAGGAAAGGAAAAAGCCAGGATTCCTGGGACTCTAATGAACCAGCTTATGAAAATGAAAGTGCCACCTCCCCCACCCTTTGTACCTCTTGAGGTCAAGGCATCTTACCTTGTGCCTCTCTGCAGTCCCTTTACCTAACCTGAGTGGGCTGTCTTCTGATCTCCTGAGATGAAGACCCATTAGCCTCCCAGTGTTTCCCATCAATCTTTGCTAAGAATCCATCTTTCACCCAGCCATAATACTTCCTGCAGAATCATCTTAGCCTGTTTCGTCGATCATTGCCCTCTCTCCCTTGGCTCTGGATGGAATAGGGCTTCCTCCAATTTTTAAAATACAATCAGGACTGCCTTCACCTGTCCCTTTCAGGGTTTCCTGCTCCAAATAACTGGGAAGTCCTATGTATGATTTTACCTTTTTCTGTTTTCTTAAGTTCATCTTGTATGGAGCAGGCTTGAAGATTACATGCATTCATTCACATGCGTACTTCCATTTGTACTGTATATATCTGATACATACAGTTACTCTCCCTGGTTAAGAATGTGAGCTCCTTGAGAGCAAACACTTGTTCTCAAACACAGTGCCTGGTACTTGGTAGGCAATTAATTGATGATTGATGACTTGCCTTAAACTTTGTGTGCCTAATTCTTAGTAAATGTTTCTGTCTAACTGGGGCTTCCCCATTATGGAGCTTATACGCAAATGAGACTGAGATGGAGGGGAAGAGAATTGTAAGGAGTTATAAGATGGCGCTGCCTAAGAGGGAGGGAGTTCTGTGGGATGTAGACAGAGCCAGAAAGAGAGAAGATTGAAGACCTTTGGGAATGGGTTAGAGGAGAGGCAGTAGAAATAATTGACCATCATTTACTTTCCCTCCCCTCATAAGATGGAGCCCCGCAATCTCGCACTGGTATTTGGGCCCACTCTGGTGAGAACATCTGAAGACAACATGACGGATATGGTGACTCACATGCCTGACCGGTACAAGATCGTAGAGACGCTTATCCAGCACGTAAGGAGAGCCTGCCTTTTGTATATTTACGCATAGCTATGGTGACCATACAGCCTAGATTTTCCTAGATTGTTCCAATTTCAGGTCTTCTGTTCCATTCCAAAATCAGGGAAACATTCTATGTCATGTCTATTAGGATATATGAGGATCCTGCCCAATCACAACTTGGACTTACCTCTAGGTTACACATATTGTACTTTTATGAGCCCAAGGGCAGGTTGTTGGTTGTTGTTCAGTTGTTACAGTCATGTCCAACTCATTGTGACCCCATCTGGGATTTTCTTGGCAGAGATACTAGAATGGTTTGTCATTTCCTTCTCTAGCTCATTTTACAGATGAGGAAACTGAGGCAAACAGGGTTAAGTGACTTGCCTCAGGGTCACACAGTAAGTGTCTGAGGCTAGATTTGGATTCAGCTCTTCCTTATTCCAGGCCTGGCATTCTATCCCCTTGCCACCTAGCTACCCCTATGGTAGGACTGGAATCCAAATACTCTTGCTCTCACCTACCACCAATGCGTGCTGCTCTCTGACTTGTTTTTCCAGTAGTAGGTTTGAGTTGTACTAAGCCACCTATATTCTCACCGTGAACAATAGGCCATATCCATCAGAAGTCTGGGTAAGGATGCCATCAGTGGCTAGGGAATGGGGACTTTTAACTCTGTGAGGGTGAGAACCCTGTCCCTGATGGAGGAGCCCCAGGGCTGTCTCTGTTCTTCGCCCCCAGTGAAGGAACCAGCCTAGCCTGTGGGTAGTTAGTCAGATCTCAATGGGCTCCTTCAAGTTTATAATTTCTAAGCCATTTCTTCCCTCTACTCCCTCCACCCATCCCCAGCTCATTCCTGGATGTGCCCCGCCTTCCCCGCTAGTCTGAGTGTATTGGGAGATCAAAAACTGTGTTTTAAAATAGTATTTAATTTTTTCCCAATTATATGTAAAGCAATTTTTTAACATTCATTTTTAGAAAATTTTGAGTTCCAAATATTTCTCCCTCTCTCCTCTCTTCCTAAAAAGGTAAGCAAGTTGATATAGGTCATGTATGTGTGATAGTATAAAACATTTTCATATTAGAGACTGAAAACTTTTTAATGTGAATCAATTCACTCAGTAAATTGACAGGTTTTTTAAAAATTTTTTTATTAAATACCTACTGTGTTCCAGGGATGTAAGTACAAAGAATGAAGCAAACCTTACTTGTAATTAATTTACATTTTAATTGGGGAGGCAACAAGTATGAATAGAAATGTATGCAGATAAACATCAAGTTAAAATAAATCAAAGGTAGTTTGGGAGGGTAAAAGCATCAGCCGTTGAAGGGACTTCAGGAAAGTTCCTAAGTGGCATTTTAAAGGAAAAAAAGAATTCAGTGAGGGGGAGGTAAGGAGAATATGCATTCCAGGCAGGAGGGAGACCAATGTAAGGGCTTGGCGATAAGAAGGAATGCTGTGAGTAAGGAAAAGATCAAAGGTCAGTTTGCCTGCATCTCCAAATGCAAGTTAATAAGCTCAACAGGAAATAGTTTACATTTTATTATAGAGGCAATAGGGAGCCAGTGGACTTGGTGGAGTAGGGGAGTCACCTAGTCAGATCTACATCTAAGGAAAGTAATCTTGGCAGCAGTGTGGGGTATGGATTGATGAGGTTGGTGGAGTCATTGGGAGGGTATTGCAGCGATGTAGACAAGAAGTGATGAAGACTTCCACTAAGGTGGCAGCCATGAGGGAGAGAAGGGGTTGGATTCAAGAAATGTTGTGAGGGTAGAAACGGCAAATGATTGATATACTTTGTGTAGGACGAGAAAGGGAGAAGGCTTAAAGATAAAGCTGCATTACCAACCTGGGAGACTGGAAGGATAATAATGTCTTTGAGAGATTTTCGTTGTTCCATCCTCCGCTCTCAAAGAGGACTGATGATATCAGGAGGGTGATACTTACTTGACTTACACGTGAATTAGATTTAAGGGAGGGAGGCAGAGCTGCACGGTCATCAGCCTCACACTCCCCTCCAGTCATTGGAGTCAGTGGCAAGACGTAGGTCAGGGCGACTGGCAGTGGCCCAGGATGCAGTGGGAGACCCTGACTTTTTTAAGCTAAGGTCTTTCCTAAGTCTCAGTTTGTCTCAGGCATCACCTGTTTAGTAGTTTAAGGCTAAGTCTAAATTGAGGTCAAAGATGGCCTAGTTTACCTAGTTTACCTTCATGAAAGAATCATTCAGGGAGGAAGACCCTCAGAACTTCTGGTCTTTGAGAGAAATAAGAAGAGAACCCAAGTTTCCTCCTCTGCAGAGTATGGATAAGAATTCAACTATCTACCTTAGAGCTGATGGTGATTCTAATTAATTGTTCTGTAGGAAATAGAAGTAGGCAGCTTGGTGTAGTGGAGAAAGCCGACTTCTGGACCAGGAAGACCTGGATTCCAGCCCTGCTTCTGTTGCCTTCTGGTTGGGTAATCCTGGGCAAGTCAGTGAATGTTTCAGTTCTCTAGGAAACTCTTTGAAACTAGAAGTTACAGAGAAGATGTAGACCTGGAGTGGTAGGGAGAGTTTCCCCATCTGAGAGTTCCCAGTACCAAATAAATCATGTCTAGATGGTGTAGTGGGTAGAATGCCAGGCCTGGAATCAGGAAGACCCAAGTTAAAATCCAGCCTCAGACACTTACTAACTGTGTGACCCTGGGCAAATCACTTAACCCTGTTTGTCTCAGTTTCCTCATCTGTAGAGGGAGCTAGAGAAGGAAATGGCAAACTACTCCAGTGTCTTTGCCAAGAAAACCCCAAAAGGGTTCGTGAAGATTCAGACTGTAAAATGACTGAACGACAGAAGTCCAAGATGCAGAGACCAGAAGGGAGGGCATTCCAGGGCTGGAAGGGAGCCTGTGTAAAAGCACTGAGATTGCAGAAGAAATATCATCACCACTTTAGCTGAAGTGTAGAATTCATGAAGGGCAGTAATATGATTTCGGCACAGAAGGATAGGTTGCAGTGAAAATGCCAAACAAAAACGTTTGTGTTTTATTCTAGAAGCACTAGGGAGCCACTGAAGCTTCTTGAGCTGAGGAACAACACAGTCAGAGCAGTCATTTCCTAGATTGGTAGCTGAAAGAAATGTATCACTTAGTCATTAGTGTATAAATGTTTCATTAAGATAGTTGGCACAATCTCTCACAGTATCCTTATGGACAAGGTGAATAGCTGTGTATGATACAGTTAGATGGGCTTAGAACTTGTTAAACAATTGAACCCAAAGAGTATTGTTTAATGGAACATTGCCAACCTGGAAAGATCTCTTGTGGAGTACATCAGGGTTCTGATGCCTATCCAACATGTGGATAATAATTATTCTCATTAGCCCTATTAGAGTGATCTCCTTGAGATAGGAATTGTATTTTTTTTTTTTTTTGCCTTTCTTTGTATACCTAATACTTAGTATCCCCTGGCACAGGATGAGTATTTAATAAGCACTCATTGGTCCGACTTGATAATATACAGTTACGTTGATACCATGTGACTGTCAAAATCTTCCTTTAAGGTTTGCAAAACACTATGGTGTGAATATTACTATCCTCATTTTCTAGATGAGGAAACTGAGGTGCAGGGAGATTGAACTTCACAACCGTGATCATATATGTAGTAAACATGTGAGCTGGATTCAAACCCAAGTCTCTTGACTCCAATATTCTGTCTACACTCTACCTTGGCTGAGCTGGCAGACTCAGGATTGGAAATCTAAAAATTTCAATCAATGCACTAGTATTTACTAAACAACTACTGAAATGGACGGACTGAGAATAAATCACAGGCAAAATCAATTAGGAATTTCGAGAGCGTCATTTATTAGCCAGGCTGGCGGCTGCCTCATGGAGAGACCCAGAAGAGACAGCCCCGAACTGAGGTGGGTGTGTGCATTTTAAGTATTTCTGCGCTTCTCGGTACAGCCTTGCAGTTTCCACAACAAACAGAGTTCTGACAGGGCGAAGGGGGCTTGCTGCTAGGCAAGAACCCCCAGACAGAAGGTGGTTGTCAGGGTACTTCTAGGCAGAGGACCCCAACAGGGGAGAGGTGCCAGGAGAGGTACCCAATCAAAGACTGGTTGTCATAGTTGTCAGGATGGGGGGGTGCTCAGCAGAAGGTGGTTGCCCGGCAAGAGGGGGTCTAACATTAGGGGGGGTACAGGTGGTTACCATGCAAAGGAACTAAACAGAAAATGACTGTTAACAATTCATCAGATATTTCACAACCCAAAGGGGAATAATGGTTTGACAGGGGCCCAACAAAAACCTATTACTAGGCAGGTTATCCAACCCTGCCCAGTAACCTAACAGATATCTCTCAACCTAGGGGCCCAGGGAGGAATAATATCCACTTCACTTTCTACAAAGTAGTCAAGTTGTAAAGAATCTTAAATACCGAATGGAGGAGTTTATTTTTGATCTCAGAGACAATAGAGAACTATTAGAATTTAGTAATGGAGGAGTTTATTTTTGGTCTCAGAAACAATAGGGAGCTATTAGAATTTAGTAAGTAGGAGGTGAGGGTGGTGACATGATCAGATCTGAGCTTTGGGGAAATTACTTTGGTAGCTGAGGGGAAGATGGATTGGAGAAAGGGAAGACATTTAATATGTGATTTCACTGGTGTGGGAAACTCTGAGGGCTATTCTTGCGTTTTTATCTTCTGTAATTTTAACATTTTGGAGAGAGGCCTGAGATAGCATTTATATAGTGCCTTAAAGTTTGCAAAGCTACGTATGTTATCTCATTTGATCCTCATAGCAACCTTGTGAGGTAGGTGCTATTATTATCCCCATTTTGCAAATAAGGAAACTGAGGCATACAGGGATTAAGTGACTTGTTTAGGTTCCATGGCTAAGTCATTGTCTGAGGCAGGATTAAAACTTGTGTCTGGAGATTCAAAAAACAGCATTCTATCTCCTATACCATCTAGCTGAGGTGTTTAAAAAGTTAAATGACTCCTTTATGGTAACAGAGCTAGTATGTCTCAGAGGCAGTACTTGAATCCAGGTCTTTGCTGCCTCTACAATTCAATCAGCCATCATTTGTTGAATATCTGCTACATGTCAGGTACTATGCTGGGCTTTGGAGATGACAAATACAAAGGTGAAATAGTCCTTGCTCTCAAGGTGCTTTTACATCCTATAGGGGAGGCAACGGGTACTTCTATGAGAATATACACTACATATGCAAAGCAAGTGCAGGGTAACCTGGGAGGGTAAGATGGTAGCAGCAGGGGAGATCCTTGTGCAGAAGAGATGTATGCTTAAGGTAAGTGTGTAAGGAAGCCAGAGATTCTAAGGGATGATGGGGGTGGTGAGGGAATATAGAGGATATAGAGGGTTGCTTGTGAGTAGCAAGGTATGTATGGTTGAATTGAAAAGTACCCGAAAGCGAGCAATATGGCTGGAAAGGCAATGCATAGTCAGACTGTGAAGAGCTTTAAATGCCAAATAGAGGAGCTTGTATTCGATCTCTAAGGGCAGCTAGGTGGTGTGGATTGAGCTCCGAGTTTGGACTCAGGAAGACTCAACTCTGAGTTCAAATCTGGTCTCAGACATTTACTAGCTGTATGATCTTGGGCAAGTCACTTAATCCTGTTTGCCTCAGTTTTTTGATCTATAAAATGATCTGAAGAAAAAAATGGGAAACTCCTCCAGTATCTTTATCAAGAAAACCCCAAATGGGGTCACAAAGAGTCAGACCTGACTAAAACGACTGAACAACAAATATTGGATGCTAGAGATGATTGGGAGCTGCTGGAGTTTATTAAGTGAGAAGTGACATGCTCAATTTTGATGCCAGTGTGGAGGATTGTTGGAGTGAAGAGAGACTTGGGGAAGAGGGACCAAATGGGAGACTATGATGAGAGTCAGAACTAGGGCAGTGGCTATGGGAATGGGCAGAAGGGAGGCTGATATGAGAAGTGATTAAGTGAATGAAATAAAACGCATGTATTAAGCTCTTACTGTGTGAAAAATGTTGGACCAAAACTGGGGAAACAAATAGAAAGGTAAGCTGTCTGTTCTCAAAGAACTATATTTTAATAGAAATAGAGAAGGCTTCAGCTACCAGTCAGATGGAAAAGCCCCATGGTTCTTAGAGTGCTGGCAGCAAAGAGAGATGTTATGTTGATAGAAATGACAAGATTTGGCAACTGATCGGACATATGGAATGAGGGAGGAGTCGGGGATGACACTGAGTTTGTGAACCTGGGGGACTGGATGTTCTTGACAGAAATGGGAAAGTTTGAAAGAAGGGTGGATTTAGGAGGGAGGATAATGAGCTCTGGTTTGGAAATGTTGCATCTGAGATGCCTACAGAACATCCAGTTAGAAATATTCATTAGGCAGTTGGCGATTTGGGACAGTGTTGAGAAGAAGCTGGGTCTGGATCTGTGAATCATTTGCAGAGAGATGATAATTGAACCCATGGGAACTGATGAGAATAGAGAAAAAAGATAAGAGAGCCCAGAGCAGAGCCTTAGGCGACACCCACAGTTAGTGGGTGTGACATGAATGATGATCCAGCAAAACAGAATGAAATGAGTGGTCAGACAGGTAGGAGAGGAGTAGAAGGCAAGTGGGGGGGAGAAGAGAGAGAGAGAAAGGGGAGAGAGGAAGGGGGAGAGAAGGAGAGGGAGAGATGAAAGGGAGAGATAGGAAAAGAAGGGGGAGGGGAAATGAGAGAGAGGGAGAGATGGAGGGAGGAAAGGAAGGAGAGACAAAAAGAAGAGAGAGAGCAGAGAAAAGGAGAGAGGGAGGGAAGAAGGGAAGGCAGAGAGAGAAAAAGATAGACAAGAGAGAAGAAAAGGAATGAGAAAGAGAAGAAAGGGGGAAAGTGGAAAAGAAGGGGGAGGGGAGAAAGAGAGAGAGGGAGGAAAAGAGGGAGAGAGAAGAAAAGGAGAGAGGGAGAGGAAGGAGAGAGCAACACTAGTGTCATGAAAAGCTTGAGGAGAGGTGGTCTACAGTGTCATATGCTGCAGAGAGGTCAAGAAGGAATAAGATTGAGAAAAGGTCCTAAATTTTTGGCAATTACAACATGACAGGTAACTTTGGATGAGCAGTTTCAGTTGAATGATGATGTGAGAGGAAGTAGAGGTAACAAGTGTAGAAAGTTTTTTCAAGCAATTTTGCTGAGAAAGGGAACAGAGATGTAGAATGGGGACTAGTAGAATTGGGAGAATCTAACAAGCATAGTTTATTTGAAGATGGGAAGTCTTGGGAATGTAGGCAGCAGAGAAGGAATCAATAAGAGACTGAAGATTAGAGAGAGAGAAGGGATGATAATGGGAGCAATGTGCTGGAAAAAATGAGAGGGGATGGGATCACTTCAGGGATAAATACAGAGGAACAAAGCCACATTGAGACTTGAGTAAAGGAAGAGTAGTAGGGAATGCTGTCAAGAGACTGTGATATAAATGAGCTGAAGAGAGAATTCAAAGAAATGACCTTGAGTTTCTCAGTAGAATAGGATGCAAGGTCCTCAGATGAGCAGTCACAGGGAGAAGGTTGCTGTGGGAGACTTGGAGACAAAAAAAAAGTTTTGAAGTAATTTCTGTAGTGAGTGGTACAAGGAATCAATTTGGGAGAAGCAAATGGATGGAGGTGCTGCATTGGGTGCTGCCCAATTAGGATCAGATGTCATGTATTTGCAGTGGCCCCAGTCAGCACAGTTGTATGACTTCTTCCAGTTCCATTCAGCCGTATGAGGAGTAGTGGAGGTGGATAGTGGAAATATTCCAGGTGGTGGTTTGATAAATTGAAATGGCAACAGAAGAAGGTGGCAAAGGATTCAATAACCTATAGGAGAACTAGTTCATCAAGTGGTCTTGATTAGAAGGGAGAAGAGTGTGGCTGGAGCCTGGGGAAGTACTGAGAGGATGAAGCTCAAGTTGGAAATGATTTAGAGGGTCAGGAACAGAGGTGGAATGATAGGAGACTCTGATAGGATAAAGGAATTTTAGAGCTCTTGATCAGAAAATTGCTGCACTTCTGGGTGACAGCAAGGTCAGAAGTATGAACCTCCCCCCCTTTCCTCTTCCCTTCCTTCCTTTTCTCTCTCTCTTTCTATTCCTCCATTCTCCCTCTCTTTTTCCTCCAGCAGACCTGTTGGAGATTTAAAGGGTACAGTGTGTGATTTGTCAGCTATCTCTGTTGGAATGGAGTTGAAGTGCAAGAATAGATTATGAGAGTTGAGTGGGTTAAGAAATTGGGGAATTAGGGTATTTGAAGGAACACTGACATGTAGGTTTAAGTACCCTACGGGACGGACAGAAGTTGGGGTAGAGGAGAGTGTGAAGCACTGAACTCCTTAAAAAGAAGGGAGAATGTTCAGGGGCTAGCCCACAGTAGCCACCAGGATCTGAATTGGGTGATAAATATGGATAGTATTAATCTCAAAGGTGAAGCAATTGCTAAGTGCTTGAGGTCGAAAGAGAATCTTCTATTTTTCCAGGAATAGTGCTTTGGGGCAGCGGTGGTGGAGGGTGAACTGGATGGTGGGAGGGGAATGAAAGCAGATGTGATCAGTACTGGAAGGATAGCCAGGGATACAGTATTGTCTAGGGGGCAGGGAAGCCAGATATTTGCCTTGAAGAACAGGGAGGATGTGATGACTAGCCTAGTATTTGAAGAAGAATAACTTCAGAAGAGGTATTAAATTTGTTTTGCTTAAGAGTTAGGACTAGAACAGAGTTAGGAGTAGACCAAGGACACAGAGTTAGGACTAGGGCCAGAGAGATGGAGATTTGGACTCCTTATAAAGAATGTCTTAATAATTAGAGCTGTCAGTCAAGTAACTGGCTGGGAAAATGCCCAGAAAAGGGAAAAAAAGTAAGACCACAGAAGGTTACTTTCTTGGTGAACAGATATTCCCTCCTTTCTGATGATGAAGAACAATGCTTACCATCAGGGAAAGACATAGAAGTCAAGGCTTCTGAATCCCAAACATCCGAAATAAATATTCAATGGGCTCAGGCCATGGAAGAGCTCAAAAATGATTTTGAAAATAAAGTTAGAGAGGTGGAGGAAAAACTGGGAAGAGAAATGAGAGAGATGCAAGAAAAGCATGAAAAACGGGTCAAAACCTTGCTAAAAGAGACCCAAAAATATGCTGAAGAAAATAACACCTTGAAAAATAGGCTCACTCAATTGGCAAAAGAGGTCCAAAAAGCCAATGAGGAGAAGAATCGTTTCAAAAGCAGAATTAGCCAAATGGAAAAGGAGGTTCAAAAGCTCACTGAGGAAAATAGTTCTTTCAAAATTAGAATGGAACAGATGGAGGCTAATGACTTTATGAGAAACCAAGAAATCACAAAACAAAATCAAAAGAATGAAAAAATGGAAGATAATGTGAAATATCTCATTGGAAAAAGAACTGACCTGGAAAATAGATCCAGGAGAGACAATTTAAAAATTATGGGGCTACCTGAAAACCATGATCAAAAAAGAGCCTAGACATCATCTTCCATGAAATTATCAAGGAAAACTGCCCTGATATTCTAGAACCAGAGGGCAAAATAAGTATTCAAGGAATCCACTGATCACCACCTGAAAGAGACCCAAAAAGAGAAACTCCTAGGAACATTGTGGCCAAATGCCAGAATTCCAGGTCAAGAAGAAAATATTGCAAGCAGCTAGAAAGAAACAATTCCAGTATTGTGGAAATACAATCAGGATAAGACAAGATCTAGGAGCTTCTACATTAAGGGATTGAAGGGCATGGAATAAGATATTCCAGAAGTCAAAGGAACTAGGACTAAAACCAAGAATCACCTACCCAGCAAAACTGAGTATAATACTTCAGGGGAAAATATGGTCTTTCAATGAAATAGAGGACTTTCAAGCATTCTTGTTGAAAAGACCAGAGCTGAAAAGAAAATTTGACTTTCAAACACAAGAATGAGAAGAAGCATGAAAAAGTAAACAGCAAAGAAAAGTCATAAGGGACTTACTAAAGTTGAACTGTTTACATTCCTACATGGAAAGACAATATTTGTAACTCTTAAAACTTTTCAGTGTCTGGGTAGTTGGTGAGATTGCAGACACACACACACACACACACATACACACATGCACGCACACACAGACAGAGAGCACAGAATGAATTGAATAGGATGGGATCATATCTTAAAAAAATGAAAGTAAATGGTGAGAGAGAAATGTATTGGGAAGAGAGAGGGAGAAATGGAATGGGGCTAATTATCTCTCTTAGAAGAGGCAGGCAGGAGACTTCTTAGTGGAGGGAAAAAGAGGGGAGCTGAGAGAAAAACATGAAGTTTACTCTCATCACATTCGACTAAAGGAAGGAATAAAGTACACACTCATTTTGGTATGAAAACCTATTTTACAATACAGGAAAGTGGGGGAGAAAGCGATAAGCAAGGGGGGGGATGATGGAAGGGAGGGCAATGGGAGGAGGGAGCAATTTGAAGTCAACACTCATGGAGGGACAGGATCAAAAGAGAGAATAGAAGCAATGGAGGGCAGGATAGGATGGAGGGAAATATAGTTAGTCTTACACAACACAACTATTATGGAAGTCATTTGCAAAACTACACAGATATGGCCTATATTGAATTGCCTGCCTTCCCAAAGGGAATGGGTGGGGAGAGAGGGATGGGGAGAAGTTGGAACTCAAAGTTTTAGGAACAACTGTTGAGTATTGTTCTTGCTACTAGGAAATAAGAAATACAGGTAATGGGGAATAGAAAGTTATCTGGCCCTACAGGACAAAAGAAAAGATGGGGACAAGGGAAGGGAGAGATGATAGAAGAGAGGGCAGATTGGTGATAGGGGAAATTAGAATGTTCAGTGTATTTCGATGGGGGGAGGGGACAAATGGGGAGAAAATTTGGAACCCAAAATTTTGTGAAAATGAATGTCAAAAGTTAAATAAATAAATTTATTAAAAATAAAAAAATAAAAAATAAATAAAAACAATTAGAGCTGTCCAAAAATGGAATTGACTGTTTTGGTTAGCTCTCTGTCACTGGAGTTGTTCAGGCTGGGGTGAGATGACATTTGTTGGGTGTGTTACAGTGCTTTACAGCTTCATGTCAATGATGAGTGATGCAGAATCATAGTAGATCAAAAGAAATGTGAGACATCTCCACTCCAAATGTTCATGTGGGCTATTTGTGCCCGACCTGTGTAGAGCTTTCCAGGCTTGTATTGGTCTGATCAGCGAGATCATTTTGGTTCTCTCCAAGAATGTACAAAAACAAACAACCAATTGTATCATATTTCAGGGAGGGTTTGGACTAGACCCTAAAGCTATCCTTCAGCTCTGAGATTGAGCTTTCCCTCTCCTTACTGATTTTCACCTTATTGTACCTCAGTTTACCCTTTGAGGCAAGCTGGCTTGTGAGCAGGAGGGTGGGATTTGGGACACAGTCATTTATCTGTTCTCAGAATACCCCCCCTGTCCCAGTGTAACCCCCATTCCCTATCTTGTTTTCTCTGCAGTCAGACTGGTTCTTCAGTGATGATGAAGAAAAGGGAGAGAGAGTAAGTGATTCTGAGGGCTTTTGGGAAAGGGGAGAGTCCCCCTGAGTGGGGTTAGAGGAATGATATCACAGAAGACACCAAAACATAGGTGGAGAGGGCACAGGGAAATCCTCAGAGTTCAGTGTTGGGCATTTGATGGGTAGGGATGAAAGAGGAAAGGGATTGAAAAGACTTGTTCCTTGTCCTGAGGAGCTCTCAATCGGAGAGACTCAATCCTTGTCCTCAGGGAGCTTCCTAATGGTTGGGGAAGAAGATCTTGCCCTGAGGGAACACCCAGTTAGATGAAAGTGTCCCTGACTGTAGTCTTAGGGAGGCTGCCCTCCTTCAGGGAGCAACTAATGGGAAGGGGGAAGACAATTTCAGCTCAAACTGATGGCTGTCTCTTTGCAGACTCCAGTCGATGAAAAGGAATCCCAATCAGTACCCAATATAGAGTACCTACTGCCCAACATTGGCAGGACGGTGCCCCCAGGAGAGGCAGGTTCAGGTGAGTGAACCTTTGTGTATGGCTGGGGAATCTCCACTAGTCCCAACTCACCCTAGCGCCTTTCCTGGGCTGCCTGCTTCCCCTCCCATCCCACTGGCAGCACCCTACTCCCACTCTTGCATGCAGCAGCTAAGGTGGAGGGAGGAGTTGGGTGAAGAGACCATCCCCTCCCACCTGGGGAGGAACCAGCTTGGCCCAGTGGTCCCCACCTCCCTCCAGCTCCAGGGGTTGGGTTCTTTCCCTGATTTCTTTTCTGAGCCTTTAATTTCCTTTAATTCTGGCTTGTGCGCGTGTCCCCTTGGCCCCTGGGCACTGTTTCTCTTTTTTAATATTTCTTCTGTTCTCTCCTTACACCCATCTCTGCTCTCTCTGTCTTTATGACCTCTTTCCTCTCTTCTCTTTACCTTTTCTCTCCCCCCCCCTTCCTCTTCCCTCTTCTTCCTTTTCTCTTTCTTTCTCTTCCTGCTCCTTGGTTCTCCCTCTCCTTTTTCCTCCAGCGGACCTGTTGGAGATTTAAAGGGTACAGTGTGTGGTTTCTCAGCTCTCTTGGATACTAACCCTCGTGGGTGATTATAAGAAGATGGGGTCGGGGAGGTGCCAAGTACAGTAGAAAGAAATGTTTGGGGTCATTGTTGTAGCAATGGCAGGGGACACGGGACATGTCACATAGATATAGACACAGACACAGAGCATGGCCTTATGGTAAGGAGTATGTTCTGACCCTGGCCTTTTCTATAGTTCACAGTTTTCGCCCAACAGTAGTCTCTCTCTGTCTCTCTCTCTCTGTTTCTCTCTTTCTGTCTCTCTGTCTCTCTCTCTCTCTCTCTCTCTGTCTCTGTCTCTCTCTCTCTCTCTCACACACACACACACACACACACAGTACATGCTCCCACCCCACCTTGACTTGAAAGAATATAAAAAACAAGCCCAGTCAATGATCAGTTTCTCTTATTTGGGACACTGACATCCCCAGCCCTCAGAGTTTACTGGACACTAACCAGTATCTCCTGAGAAGACAGCCTTGGGTAGGGGTATAAAGAGATGCCTGAAAGGAAGGTTCATGCAGTAGTTGATTTAGTATGCTTAGGAGGGGTATGGAGGGAAGCCCCCATTTCTTCTAATCACCCACTACTAACTCTCAACCTCCGCGGGCTGTGCTTGTCACTGTGTGGTCAACTCATCATTGCTCTTCTCACTGTCTGGAGGTGGGTGGAGAGGGGTGATGCCAGGGAGAAAAAGCCTAACCTGCTTGCCAGGCAGTGTGGATTAACTGGGGCCCCCCACCTTCATGCAAATCCAGAGTCAGGTTATTGCCCCATCTTGAGTCTCATGGAAAGAGAAAGTAGCCATGACAATCATCCTCTGTATCCCCTCCACCCTATGAGTTACCAACCCCATTTTACAGACCGATAGAGTGAGGTTCCCAGATGCCACGCTGAGTACAAAGTTACATTGCCTTGATTACTTTGCCCTTCCCTTCCACTTAAAAAGAAGAAACTAAGACCTAGTTGATGCCAGAGAGAACCTGGGCATCAGGGTTTCCAGTGAGGGCTTTCCTCTAAGCTACCTCCTATACCTCATTCAGTTTGTTTTCTGTCCCTTTTAATTAAATAGCCCTGAATGGCCCCATTCTCCCAGCCTGGGGGTGGAGGAGGTGAGGTTGAGGGAAGAACAAACATTTCACCTATCTTCCCTTCCTCTACTGCCCCTCCTTCCACTGTGGTCTCCATGTATCTAGGACATCTGTGATCTGCTGTGTTTCACCATTGTGGTTTGTGTGATTTTGGTCTGACTTGTTTGCCTTTCTGCTCTAGTGCTTCACATTAACACAGGGGTGGGAGATGGGAAAGAAGAGACCCCACTAATACCCTCCCTTCACCATAGGGTAAATGAAGTAACTGAGGTCATGTAGTGCCTCAGGGCCTAAGCTTAATGTCAGCTCCTATTTTGAAAGTGGAGCCTGACATCTCTTCCTTTAATGGGTAGTTCCCTGGTTTCTGAAGGCACTGAAGAGAGGGTTTATATTCTCAGAGTGTGTTCTCTTCCCTCCCTCACCTCCTCTGCCTCTCCCCTACCCAACTTCCAGTTTTCTTTTTGTCTCTTGCCTACAGATTCTATCAACTGTGGTTCCACCAAGTCCAAGGTAAGGAAGGGATGATAACAAGGTGGGTCTTACACTAAGGGAGCTGGGGCTCCATGCATTTCTCCTGGTTGGTCAAAGGCAGTTTCCTGAGAGCCTCATACACTATAAGGGACGGAAGTTAGATTATAGAGAGTTTATTCTTGGAGGGAAGAGGTATATGGGAAACAGCAATGAGTGAGCAAAACCGAATGGAGAGTCTCTGCCATTGGAACAGTTCCCAATGGTCAGTATAAATACAGGTGAACCAGAGAATTAACAAGTCCACAATGCAAATAATCCCCAAACATGCCTGTTTGGCTATATGATATGTTATGTGATTAAAAACAAAACTCATAAAATTGTCCATGTCACATTCAAATGAATTTTTATTCCCAGAAGACACACGCCACCTAGTGGGTCTAAGGACGTATCTCACTTGTTGAGTGATAAGCTGTCAGACAACTAAAGTACTTCTGAATACGTTGAATTGCCATATTTTAGCTGAGTGCTTACTATATACAGCATCCCTGAAGGAATGAATATGGCCCACTCCCTGTCCTCGTGGGGTTTATAGTCTAGTTGAAACAAGACATAATAAAAAGAAAGGAAAATAATAAATTTCAACAGCTGAAAACCAGAGAATGGATGATATAAGTCCCCTAGAACTGGATATTTGACATGAATGACTGTATCCTGAGGATTTTTTTGTTTTTTTTCTCTTGAAAATATGAAAATTTTTAATCCTTCTAGATTTAATGTAGAAGAAAAATTAGACTTGTTTTGTGTGGCCTAAAAGAAAAAAAGTGGGATCAACGGATGGTGGCTAAAATTGGGCTTTAACATAAAGGATTTTTTTGTCCTTTTCTCTTGAAAATATGAAAATGTTTAATCCTTCCAGATTTTAGGTAAAAGAAAAATTAGACTTGCTTTGTGTGGCCCAAAAGACAAAAGCAGAATCAATGGATAGTGGCTAAAATGATGTATATTTGGGCTTTAACATCAGGGGGAAAGAGTAAGTCAATTCTCTAAGGCTATAGAGTTGCAGATGAGATTCTGATTTGCCTTGATAGAGGGAGTTTCCACACTGGGAATTTCTCCAGATGAACTCCTTGGTCAAAGAATGAGCCCCAAAAAAGGAGAAAAAAATGACTACCAATTAGGGACAGGTAAAAAGAGTTAGATTGTAATCAGGAGGTAATAAAGGCCTTGTCATTGGCAGTCCAGAACAGAAGCTGGAGGAACACGCATGGAGGACATTCTGGAGTGCTTCTTGTGCAAATTAGACTCTCAGCTTCTTCTCTCTTTGGAGATTCTTTGATTCATCAGGGTTCTAAGGGCTCCCACCACATCTGGGCCTTCAGTTTTAACTTGTGGCAGGGAGTGAAAGATCCATACTTACTGCCCCAGAGACCTGAAGCCTTGTTAAGCTCGTTAGCTTCAGAAAGAGTCTACTTCCTCATTGAAACCAATCAGAGAGGCCTTTGCATTTGGCATCAGGGTTTATTATTTTGTTATTTTATTTTTATGATTTTAAATTTTATTTTTGTTATTTATTATTTTAAAACTTCTTAATATCTTCCACTTCTAGATATATCTTTTCTCCCTTCCCAGTGAGCCATGCCTTGTAACGCTTAGTCAATCAGTCACCTAAATACTTACTATTGGTGAAATGATTTACACATATTATGTCATTTGGTCCTCATAACACTCCAGAAAAGTAGGTGCTTTTATTATCCTCATTTTACAGATGAGGAAACTGAGGCTAGAAAAGACTTGCCCAAGTTCACATGACTAGTGGGTATCTGCAGCAGGATTTGAACTCAGGACTTCCTGACTGCAAGCTCCAGACTCTAGCCACTAAACCATTTAGCTACCTACAAAGAGAGGAAAGAAAGGAAAAGAAAACAAACCAATCTGGCAAAATGAACCTTCCTATCCATGGAATCTGATGGTTACGTGCAAAGGTCTGCACCCGCAGCTGACCTCAGCTCTGCCAGAAGTAGAGGGAAGCTAAACTGTTCAGTGATCACTGAGCTCCCTTCCAGGCACTGACTCTACAGTTATCTTTCTTGGATCCCTCTGGCTCTCTGGGGACAGAGGTCTGCTGCGATTAATTCTTGAACCACTGCAACTAATACCTGGATGCCTCAATTTTTTTCTTGTTGAGTCATGTCTGACTCTTCTTGACCATATTTAGGGTTTGGTTTTTTTTTTGGCAAAGATACTGGAGTGGTTTGCCTTTTCTTTCTCCAACCCAATTTACAGATGAGGAAACTGAGGCCAACAGGGTTAAGTGACTTGCCCAAGGTCACACAGAGGCCAGATCTGAATTCAGGAAGAATGAGTGTTCCTGACTCCAGGCCTGGCACTCTGTGCCCTGTGGAGCCACCTACCTGTCCAAGTGTAGCACTTTTTTCCCCTCATTCCTGTCTCCTATTTCCTCCAGACCAAGAAAATTGGTTTTGTTTACAAGGGAAAAGGGAATATACAGATTCACAAATAATCATAGATTTAGGGCTAGAAGGGACCTTAGAGGCCACCAGTTCCAACATTTTTCATCTTATAGAGAAGGAAACAGTTCAGAAGAGGTTAAGTATGTTGGCCAAAGTCAAGCAGCTGTCTAAGGCAGGATTTGAACAGGCATCCTCTTGACTCCAAGTTCACTGGTCATTCTACTGTGCTATATAATACACCCACGGAGAAGACCAATGTTTGGAAGATAAAAGGAAGCAGATTGTGCTGAGAGGGTGGTATAATTAGAAGTGGCAGTGTAAAAGAAAATGATCCAGTCTCAGCCTAGGCATTGCCAGGTCTAGCTTGTCCCATCATTCAGTTCAGTAAATATTGATTAAAGGCATCCTGTGCTTGGCACTTAGGATACAGTGACAAAAGGACAGGACTCTGATCTTTCCTGCAGCCAGGAGCTTTGGGTTTTACTGTGGTCCCCAAAGAGAATGATGTCATCTGCCCCAGAACACTCTTACCCAATTAGGAATTTGACTCTCTGGGGGCCCTTGACCAAGTTCATCTGACATTTTCCTCTGACAATACAATGGATCAGTTAGGTGGTACAATGGAGAGTGCCAGTCCTGGAGTCAGGAAGACTCATCTTCCTGATTTCAAATCTGGTCTCAGACACTTCCTAGCTATGTGACCCTGGGGAAGTCACTTCACTTTGTTTGCCTCAGTTTCCTCATCTGTAAAATGAACTGGAGAAGAAAATGGCAAACCACTGCATTATTTCTGCAAAGAAAATTTGAAGTGGGGTCACAGTCAGGCACAACTGAAACAAACAGTACAACAAACATTTCTTTAATGTCTACTATGTGTAGAGTGTTGTGAGTTAGCTAGCAGTGGTGCTGTAAAGCTTAGAGGAGACAAAGTCCTTACCCACAAGTAGCTTAGGATCTTGTAGAGTAATAGGATGTCCAGGCAGCTGATCACAGAATATTATATTATCAGTGCATTAAAGACATATAGAACCAAATTCTCTGTGAGCCTCAAGGGAGAAAATGGTTACCAACTTGAGAGATGAGAGGAAATATTTTAGAAGAGTTGTAAATTTAAATTGAGTTGTAAAGCTTGGATAGGAATTCGATATATAAAAGAGGAGTGAGGGATAGACTAAGGATTGGAATCTGCTAACAATGGCAGTTAGGTGGCGCCATATTGCACAGTGTCAGGCCTGAAGTCAGAAAAGACTCAAGTTCCTGAGTTCAAATTTGACCTCAAATATTTACCAGCTGTGTGACGCTGGGCAAGTCACTTCACCCTGTTGGCCTCAGTTTCCTCATCTATAAAATGAGCTGGAGAAGGAAATGGCAAACCACTCCAGTATCTTTGCTAAGAAAACCCCAAATGGGGCCTTGAAGAATTAGATACTGCAACAACTGAAGAATTACAAAGGCATAAAAGTGTAAATTTGAAGTTTTATTATATTAAATTTATTATATTATATATAGATGTATTATATTATGTATAAGGCAGTGAGATGGTTATGTGGAGTTGTCCACATGTGGGCAGTTAAAGATAGAGGTTTGGAGCTCAGAGAGACCAGGGCTAGAGATAGAAGTCTGAGAATCATCTGTGTAACAGTGGTAGCCAAAGGAGTGGACTGAAGGAGCTTGCCAAGAAAAGACTATAGCAAGAGAAGAACACCGAGAACTGATTCTTGGGAGAAATTCTACCTAAAAGGGAGAAAAGAGATGACTAAGAGACAAAAAAGGAACAGAAAGGTTGAAGTAGAACAGGAAACGGTGATTCTGAAGCCTAGGGAAGAAAGTGGTGGGGGAGGGAGCAACGGTAAAAAGCTTCTTCCACATCAAGGGGCACTGGATTTGGCTTTGAGGAGATTATTGGTGGTCTTTGAGATAGTAATTTCAGGAGTGTGAGGAGGATGGAAGCCCCAAGTGGAAAGGGTTTAAGAGAGAGTAGAAAATGGTGAAGTGGAGAGAGGCCTTATTATTTGGGTGGGCTCAGAGGTCTGTGAGTTGAATCAGCACCTATGTATGGACTGCACTAAGGACTGAGGATATGAAAAGACAAAAGACAGTCCTTGCCCTCAGGAAGCTTAGAGTCTATCAGGGAGATGATAAGCAAACCAACATATACAAACAAGTTAAATACAGGATAAAAAGGAACTAATTAAATGGCAAGGGAGGGATTGAAGGTGAAAATTGCAAGGAGATGATTAGTGGAGCAAGGTCCTGAAGGAAGGGAAAGGGGTCAAAGGCACAGGGGGGCACCTTTGCACAGGTAAAGAGATGAGTCTTGATGAGTTTGAAGGATAGCATTTCTTTTTGACCAGAGGGAGGAAGGAGGAGGAATAGGTCATGATACTACGAAATGGCAATATTAAGAAGAAACGAAGGAGGGGAAAGCTGACCTCACGTCAGAAAGTTTCATTCCTCCCTCTGCCCAAAGGAAAAACAAGAAAATACAAACAGATAGGAAGAGTATTTCTATCATGTTAAAAAAGAATGAATACGGTAAATCTCCATTCTGAAAGAACCCTGAGATAAGTCAATCCATTTCTATTCTCTCACTCACTACAATACTAGGGCTGGAATCAGGAAGAGCCAAGTTCAAATCCAGTCTCAGACACTTACTCTGTATCATTGAGCAAGTAATTTCACCTTGTTTAGCTCAGTTTCGTCATCTGTCAAATGAACTGGAAAGGAAGTGGCAAACCACTCCCATATCTTTGCCAAGAAAACCCCAGATGGGGTCAGGAAGAGTCATACATGACTGAAATGGCTGAACAAGAAGAAACTGTGATTCATAGGACCTTAGAGTAGACTAGGACTACAAATGTTCTCTAGTCCAAACTCCTAGAAATCCCTATGATAGGAGTCATTCAGCTTTTACTTGAATCCCTTTAGTAATGGAGAGTTCACTCCCCTATTCCTTTTTTCAGAAGGTGCTGATTTTTAAAGATGTTCTTTCTTATGCTGAAGCCAAATCTGGCATCCTCTGCCAAGGTCAGTTTTACCCTTTGGAGCTGCAGGAAGCTCTTTCATTCATTCTTCAGCCATTGACTGTGTTCTGTCCTCTAAGCACTGGGCTAAGTGCTGGGGGATACAATGACAAAAAAAAAGAAAGAGGAGAAAGGAAATACTCCTTGTCCACAAGGAGCTTCTGTTCCATTGGAGAGGAACAACTTTATACGTAGTTGCAAAAATTCAGTTATTTCAGAGGAAGGGTAATAGAACTGAAGTGTAAGGGACATCTGAAAAGACCTTATGGAGAGCCTTGAAGGCTCTTAGGGATTCTAAGAAGCAAAGGCTGAGGAGGCAGTGCTTTCCAGGCATGGGGGACAACTTGGACCAAGGTACAGGGCATAGGAGGTAGGTCAATTTGGCTGGAATATAGAGTGCAGGAAGGTATAGAGGGTAAGAGTAATGGACAATAAGCCTACAAAGGCAATCTGGAACCAAATGATTTAGGGCTATAACTTCCCAACTAATAAGTTTGTATCGTATCCTCATGGCAATAGGAAGCCTTAGGAGCTTCTTGAGGGGAATGACAGGATTAGATCACCTTGCTTTAGGAATCTCATTTGAGCAGCTTTATAAAAAATAGCTTGGAGAAGGGAAGAGATTGGAGATAAGGAAATCAATTAGGAGGCTTCTACAGTCATCTAGCTGAGTGATGATGAGTACCTGAATTGGTGGTGTGATGTTTACTTCCACATGACAGTCCCTCACATCTTTGGGAACAACTATGATGTCTCCCTTTAGCCTTTTTTTCCCTCTAAGGTAAACATCCCTACCTCCTTTGTATGTCCTCATGGTCCCTAGACATCGCTTTCCTTTGGACATATATTCCCCAGTTTGCAAATTGCCCTCCTAAAGTATGGCAGTGCTAAGGACTGAACCCAGTCCAGCCTCAGATGGAAAAAAAGCCAAGTCATACTTTGAGTTCGTGTAGAACTTGTACTCAATGAACCACCCCCATCCCTGGGTGTAGTTTGGGGGTTTTGTTGTGGTGGTGATGGTTTTTGGAGGCAGTCAGGGTTAAGTGACTTTCCGAGGATCACACATCTGGTAAGTGTCTGAAGTTGGATTTGAACTCAGGCCCTCCTGACTCCAGACAGGGCCTGTGCTCTATCCCCTCACCACCTAGCTGCCCCTTGTTTTGTTTGTTTTTCACATGAGCTTCTGCCAGTTAGAGTCTCTTCCATATAGTATTCCTTGCAGTTAATTGATTTCAAACCTAAATGCTTAAGGTTTTTTTATTTATCCCATCATATCTATTTATCATATCCCAATATACCTATTTGTATTTATTTATTTATTTGTTAGAAGCATTTTGATTTTTTTTGAACAGATGTTCCTCAGAGATGCATTTGCAAAATAAACAAAAGACTTTCAACAGTCATGACTGGAGGAGAGGGAGTGACTGAAATAGTTGTTGGCAGAAGAGGTTTCTGGGTAAAGGGAGGCTGCAACAGCCCCATCAGATCAGCAGGTTTGGAGGAGATATGTCATAGGGATAGAGACTGTATTTGAGATTTCATTGACATAGGGAATTCCCTCAATCAAAGCAGATCAGCACTTTCTTTGAAACTTAGAGAACTGCTTAGGAGAACTGAGATCAAGTGACTTGCTCAAGGTCACACAGCCAGTTGTGTAGCAGACATTGGACCTGAACCCACATCTTTCTAGATTTGGAACTGGATCCCTATCTACCATACCACACTGCCTCATACAGAGTAACACCCTCCTAAGAGAGAACAGTCTCAGATAAAAGCTATCTGTTTTCTTCCTTTTCACACTGGGGAAGGTGAAAAAGATAATAAAAAAACAGCACCTGTTTTGTCATTTACACTCTTACCGCATTGGAGCCTTACAACACTCCTACAAAGTAAGTATTAGCTTTTCTTACCCTCATTTTACAGATGAATAAACTGAGGCTCCAAGAATCACAATGTGACTTAATTATCTTTGTGGCTATGGACAAGTGTCGCAGTCAGGATTTGAACACTGCTCTTGCTGATTCTCATTCTAGTACACTATGCAAAAGCGGTGCTTAAAATTACAAAGAAAAAACCTTGGTACAGTGAGGAAGACCTGAGTTTTAATCCTGCATCAGACTTTTTAAAACAGCTATATCACCCTAAGCAAGTCACAGCTTTTCTTGGCCTCAGTTTACACATTTGTAAAATGGGATTCATGGTGCTGTGGAAAGAGTACTTGCATCAGAATCCCAGCTCTGCCACTTACTAGGTATGGGACATTGAACATGTTACTTAACTTCCTTAGGTGTCACTTCCTTAGGTGTCAATTTCTTCATCTGTAAAACAAGGGGCCTGGACTCAGTAACCTTTGAGGTCTCCTCCAGCTCTCAATCTCTGCTCCTATGATTTTTGGCCAAAAGAATAATGCTAATCCGAATCCACAAACACCTCTTCCCCAGAAACAGAGAGATAACAATTAGTGATAATAATAATACCTAACATTTACATAGTGCTAGTGCCAGGCACTGTGCTAAGCGCTTAACAAGTATTCTCATTTGAGCCTCAGAATAACCCTGGGAGGTGGGTGATATTATTAACTCCATTTTACAGTTGAGGAAACTGAGGTGAACGTAAGTGGTGACTTGCCTAGGGTCACACACTAGGACATGTCTAAGGTTATATTTGAACTCAGGTCTTCCTGACTCCAGGCTTAGCACACAGAGAAGAACTTAGAAAAGAGGGAGGTGCAGAGAAGAGGAAAACGTGTGGGGAAGACTGGCCAGTTAGCTTTTGCTTAAAGACCTCCCCTCTCCTGAGACCACTCATTTCACATGTAGCCCTCTTAGGAAGTTCTTCCTCTCACCGAGCTAAAATTTACCTCTTTTCAACTGCCACCCAATTCATTTTCCATCAATAGACTCAGGGGAATAGCCTTTAACAAAATCTATATCTCATATAGCATGTATGTAAAAAAATGCAACAATAACAACAATTTTTAAAAATAGCATGACAATGAAAGAACTTTAACCAATATACTCAAACGTATCTTTCAAGGACTAAGAGCTGGTTATATTCATAAAAGAGAAATACTGGAAGCTTTCTCAGTAAAGGAAGGATGCCTACAGTCCCATCACTACAGTCACAACACCACAGGGCTGGAAGGGACCTCAGTAGGGACCTCATCTAGTCCAATCCCAACTAAGCAGGATTGGCCTCTCACCATCCTCAACAATGGCTCCTCCAGCCTTGTGTGGGCGTTCCATGACAGGACTTCCTGAGGCAGTTAATTCCATTTGTAGACAGCTCGAAGTGTTTATCTATTTTCCCTTTTATAAGGGGATGGTAGGAGGTGGTCAAGACTGGCACCTTGACTGGTGATTTCATCAATGTGAGGGAAATCCAAGTATGGAAGGTTGACAACTCCCCCTCGTAGCCTTAAGGGAGTTAATTAATCCTTTTTTCTTCTTTATACTGAGTCCAGATCTCTAGCTTCCACCTGTTAGTCCTACTTCCGCTCTTGAGGCCATGGAAAACCTGACCAATCCCACTCCCACCCAAGATCTGAGGACCGAGTTAAGCATTTCGAGATCAGCTGAGTGTTAGGAAGGCTATCTGGGGCAACAAGCCAGTGCGACCCCGGAAGGCCCAAATTAGGAGTTTGATTCCTCTCCCAATTAACGCTCCCTTCTCTTCCCAAGGGCTCGTGGGCCCCAAAGAAAGAACCGTACACGCGGGAGATGCTGGCGGCGATCTCCTTCATCTCGGCGGTCAACCGCAAACGCAAGAAGAGGTGCGAAGCTCGAGGGCTGGGGAGCAGCACGGACGACGACTCGGAGCAGGAGGCCCACAAGCCGGGGATGGGGCTGCCGCTGGTGGCGGTTCAGGACGGCCCCGCAGGGCAACCGCCGAAAGCCGGGGACGCCGGGGCGCCGAGCCGCCACAGCCCCCCGAGGGTCCCCAAAGAAGGGGTTGGGGAGCGGCCCGCCGCCGACACCCGCTCCATAGTCTCCGGCTACTCCACCCTGTCCACCATGGACCGCAGCGTGTGCTCGGGGGCCGAGGGCCGCGGCGGAGGCGGAGGGGGCGCGGGCGACGAGGCCGACGACGAGCGCAGCGAGCTGAGCCACGTGGAGACCGACACGGAGGGTGGCGGCGGGCCGCGCCCGGTGTCCGAGGGCCGGCTGCCCCGACGGCCCTCCTTCAGCTCTCATCACCTGATGCACTGCGACACCCTGGCCCGCCGGCGCCTCTCTCGTAGCCGGCCCGACGGAGACGACGGGGGCGCCGGGGGCCGGGCTCCGCACCCCCCCGCCGACCTCGCCGGCTCCGCCTCGTCCAGCAGCCAGGAGTCGCTGCGGCCGCCGCCCGCAGCGGGGGGAAAGGCGGCCCTTACCGCCCGCCCCTCGCTGACCGAGCAGCTACGGCTGCGGCTCCGGGGCTCGGCCGACGACATGTTCGGGGTGAAGCTGCGGAGGCCTCTGTCCCCCGAAACCCGACGGCGCCGCAGCAGCTGGAGGCGGCACACGGTGGTGGTGCAGAGCCCACTGACCGACCTCAACTTCAACGAGTGGAAGGAGCTGGGCGACGGCGGCTCCCTGACCCTCGGCGAGGGGGCCCCGCCCCGGCCGCACAGTGACATTAAGGACTCGGGCCTCAGCAGTCTGGAGTCCACCAAGGCTCGGCCCTCCTCCTCCTCAACTTCCCTGCCGCCCCAGGCCGGGGAGCTGTCCAGCTCGCGCAGCCAGGCGCCCCGGCGAACAGCTACGTCGCGGCTCCACCAGTGTCTGTGACCCCGGCGCTAGCTCCTTCGCCACGGAGCCGCCTTTCTGTTCTTGGGATTTCCCAACTTTCCATCTCGGGGTGAGGGGGCTGCTTCTGTCCTTCCCAGAGTCACCTTTAATCTTCCTGCTTGGTCAGAAAGGGGGGAAAGGCAAGTGAGGTCTCTTGCGTCTGTTTTTGTGCTGGAATTGGTGAGAGAGAAGAAAATGGGAAGTTGGGGGACAAAGTGAGGAAGTGTGGAGAGGACAGGGATGGAAAAAGAGAGAGCAAGTCAGGGAGCGAAGAGAAGCAGATAAGCCCTGGAGAGAGAAGGGAGGGGAATATATGAAAGACGGATAGGTGGGGTAAAATAAAGACAATTCCAGGCATTCTGTGATCACCTGTATGTTTGCTTGTATGTACCTCTCTGGAGCCTTACACCCATGCGCCCAAACATCCTCCTTTAATTATGCAGGGGAAGGGCACCCCCTGGTTTTATTCTAAAGGAAAGATGAATGATGCCAATCGCTTACTTCTCCCCCTCTCCTGACCCAGCACTAGTCATGGATACCTGATTCTCAAGAGTTAGGGAAAGGAGTAAACAATTTCGCATCTCCTGGAGCTGTTGTGTGTAGGAGCTGAGGGAAACTAGTTATTACCTTCGGTGGATGTATGCCGTGTGTGTCTGTGTTTGTGTGCACTGTAGTCCCAGCCAACAAATTTCTGTAGCAGTTTTCGACCTGCCCCCTGCTGTCTATAAGCGGTCTCTGCTTAAAGTCAACCTTCACCTGCTTCTTCCTGACCCGTGGAGACTGGGCTATCATTCTCACTTTGTCCCTTGCTGCTTGTCCAAGTGAGTTCAGAAGGAGAGACAGGGGGCCACGCCCCTGAGGCAAAGACAAACACTAGAACTTCCTCTAACTCTAAACGTTTGCCAAATGTCTCCAAGCTTATCATCACCCCACGAAGGGCTTTGACCATGGGGAGCTGCAGTAGCAAGATCCCCATACAGTTTTTTTTAGGGGGGAGGGGAAACTTTAGGGCCTCTTTCTACTTCCCTCTCCTTCTGTTTTGTTCTTCCAACCCAGTCTGCTCTAGTTTTCAGGACTTGTGCATCTGGGCCACCATTTCCCATGGGGGACAGGGATCACTGCCACCAACACTCACCTACGTATACACATCCCACTGGCTTAGAAGTCAACTTGTTCCCTTCAAGGTGGGTAGGCAGGGCTACCACTTCTCTCCCCTACATTGTAAATAGACTGAAAATAACCAGATGACTCCACTCCAACTCCAAAATCCAGTCATTCCTGGGAAGTCTTGATGAGATTTCACTTTCCATGGCTGGCAGTTTTCCTGTTTTATGCAAAGATTTGCTGTAAAGTGGATTTCTCTCCCCACCTCCCCTTTTTTTTTTTTGTAAATAGTGTCTTTAAATGTGTAACATATTATAAAGAATTTATAAGGATTTTTAAAGATGTTTCACTCATTTAAAAAGTGATGTAACAGTGTTGGATAAATTTCACTTTCCCCCCCAACTCTTCCCCTCCCATGTCCGCATGTCTCTTCTTTCTGTGTGTCATTGGGACACCTTTCTTTAGGCAACAACTAAAAGTTTCTGCTTCTGAAAAATCCTGTCTTAAAAGTGCAGTCTATATATTGAAAATAAATGACCTTCTTCAAAGACTCTGTGCCTCACTTGTTTTGGTAGGATCAAAGATCTGATTTTTGAGAGCATCTTATCCAGTGATTCTTAACCTTTTCTGTAGGAGAGACCCCTTTGGCAATCTGGTCAAACCTGGAGACTTGCCTTCTCAGAATAACTTTTTTAAATGCATGAAATAAAATGTATAGTATTACAAAGGAAATACAATAAAGAACATTTTTTTAAAAGTTCAGGACATTAGGTTGAGAATCCTTGGATAGTAATCCGCCTGATTTTACAAAGAGAATGAACTGGCCAAAATTACACAGACAGTTATGAAATTCAAGTCCAGAAATTCCAAATCCAGATCCAATACTTTTCTACTGTACCTTGGAGAAGAATGACACAGATTCCAGGGAGAAGGAGAGGTTACGAGACCAATGAGATTTAGATTTGGAAGGACATATAGCCCAACATCTCACCCCCATCCATTTTACAGAGAAATAGAATTGTCTCTTTACATGCAAAGCACTGTCAATGTAATTATCATTACATCAATAATAATAGCCACCATGGTAGTCCTAGGGTGTGGCTCTTTAAGTCTTGGGTGCATTTTGGGGTTAATTGACTGGTGAGCATACTTTTTCTGTTGTTTGGATTAAGGGTAAGATATGGTCTCTTGTTACAGAAATGAGTGAGTGGATGCCTCTATTGACTCCCTAGTAGTTTGGAGGTCACCCTGGATTCTTGAAGGCTATACTTATGTGGAGTTCAAACCCTAGTAGGTCCCACCAAGTTGGAAAAGCTTCAGTTACTGACTGGGCTATTGCCTGTGTAGCCTGTATCTGTCATATAAGACTAGCTTCATACAATTTGCACCCACTGGTCTTGAGTACAGAAAAGTTCATATATGATGAGGTGTTTTTATATTTTAATTTTTGGGGCACAACCCATGTAGACTGTTTATTAAGCTCCTGAGGGGACTGAGATCTATTTCTGTGGAAATCACAAGCCTTTACACATGTTTTAAACAAAATATTGGGAACATTTTATTTCAGTATAATGGGTTTCCTTGTGATCCTATGTATTTTATATTTATTTTATGCACTAAAAACATTATTCTAAGAAGTCCATAGACTCCACCAGGTTGTCAGAGGGGTCCAGAACACAAATACTTCTAAACCCCATGGCAGTTAGGAAGCCATCCTGATTGACTGAGTAATTCTGAGATTGTAGAGTGGAAAAAGGAGCCCAATCCAGAGTATTCAGGAGTCACTCTCCAAATGGTGTTTCATAGTGGAGCAGAGGGTGTTTTAGTTTGACAGAATGTCATTCTCAGTACTGGGAAGGCCAACTACAAAATGAGGGAGTTGCAACTCCAGACACAGGGAATAATTCAGTGGGATGGGGGAAAACTTTAACTAAAAGATAATTAAACAACTGAGATTACTTACTCATTTGGGGCTTGGTAACTTTCTGTTTCTTGGTAATGTTTCTGTTTGAATATCTGTAATTTTATTCTTGACCCATCTATCCTTTTCCCTTCTGAGGAAACCTAAGAAAATGAACACCTGTGGTCTGGAATATGAGGCACTGGGGAAGGAAAGAAGGAAGTAGGGCCCAGAAGTACAGCAACCACAATGGCAAAAGAAAGTTGAAGGGTCATAAGCTTCTTGAGACCAGAGACTGTCTTGTTTTTCTATTTGTAGCCCTGATGCTTACCACAATGCCTTGCACATAGTAAAACTATAATAAGTGTTTTTGTTGTTTTTCTTTCTCATTCACCCATTCATTTATTCTTTAAGACTTGGGCTTGCTAAGTTCCTCATGAAATCATTCTTTAAGTTCATTCACTCCATAAGTCTTGGACCTGCTGCTTCTCTTTTGAGATCACCCTAAGATTCAGGGTACTTGCTTATTTGTCAGCAGAAGGGGTGGAAATCAGTTGTAAAGAGGGACTTCCCCATGAAGATTAAGGTTTTATTTTTTATGATACTGAAGGATAAGGAAACCCAGGCTAGAGGAGCCTGGAGGCAGACTTGAGTCAGGATTCTCTGCCTAGGCAGTGATGAATGGAATAAAGGGTGGATATATATCTTGATGAGGCTATGGGAAAACAGGAAAAATCCTGGCCATACTCACAACCTCTAACAAATATTGTCATGCCAGACAAATTTATTTGTAGTGAGACAAGTTTGGATCAAACTCCACAAAACTTGTCCATTTCTATGCCTTTCCATTTTGTTGCTTTCTCCTAATTTCTAGGAATTTTTTTTTGAAAAAACTCAACCTTTTAAGGAAAGAGAGTTTCCCTCATCTTGATCAGAACAAAAGAGTTGTATAGCACCCTCCCTAGGGATCAGGAAGGTAAGGCTGTGGTGGGTGTGGGGTGGCAGTCACTAGCCCAACTCTGGATGTCAGGGAAAACCAGTGGGATGGGATAAAGACAAATGGAATGCCCAGGAAGGGCAGAGTTAGGGCCAGCTATGATGGGCAGCACATTGCCTTCTAGTGATACACCTAGTGGCAGAGCTGGCAGAGAATCATTTGAATAAGCCTCAAGTGATCCTGTCCCATTGGGCAAAGTGGACGCAAGTCAAGGGGCTGGATAATGTCTACTATGAATTCTGGTGTCATTACACTGGAAACCTTGAGCTATCAGAGAGAGAAAAGAGATGCTTGCAATATGCAAGAAAGTATTCAGAGAGCTGGGTTTGGAAGTCAGAAAGTCCAGCTCATACGAGAAAACACTTCCCTTCATTCCTTTCTTGGGGAAAAGGGGGTGGTAGTGTCCAAAGCTGTGGGTTATTGGATGTATTGTCAGATTTTTTTAAAATGTAGATTGGTTTTGCTCATCTTTATCTTCTTACTGTTTTTAGTTTTTTAAATCTTTGTTATATATTGATTTGTTTTACTAATTTTCCCCTTATTTTTATTTTTTTTTTTAAATCTTTTCTTATATAGAATTGCTATCTGGGGCAAAACAAGGGGAAGAATAAAGAAAGAAATATAGGTGATGTAAAAATAAAATATCAATAAAAAGTTGGGTTTTTAAAACAAATCTCAACAACCAAAATGCCACTGTGGCTGTTGGAATGGAAGAAGAGTTTGCTAGAAATACTAAGCCTCACTTTGGTAGAACCCAGAGTGAAGTCAAGAGGATGCAAGGATTTACAGCTCTGCTTAGGAATAGTAAAGAGCCTTCTAACAGTGTCTGATGATGGTTGGCAATGATTCTAGCAAGAGAGCAATGGGCCAAGGGAGCCAATAATCTGACCAGAGGCACTCAAGAAACCAGGGTTAATAAGATACATGAGAGCCCAATGGAACAGGCTTATCCAAATGGTTCTCTGCCAGCCCTGCCGCTAGGTGTATCACTCAGGGGCAATGTGCTGTCTCATCACAGCTGGTCCTAACTCTGCCCTTCCTGTCTGATCTCAGCCCCACTGGTTCTCCCTGAAATACAGAGTTGGGATGGTGACTGCCACCCCCATCTCAGCCTCACCTTTCTGATCCCTAGGGAGGGTGCTACACAACTCTTCTGTACTGACCAAGGTGAGGGAAACTCCCTTTCCTTAGGAGGTGGAGTTTTTTCCAAAGGAATTCTTAAGAAATTAGGAGAAAGTGAAAAAATAAAAAGGCATAGAAATAGACCAATACACACAAATACATATCTAGGTGATTGGCCATAAACTGGACACTGTGGGGGTACCCAGGCATTCAGTTGGACATTTGGCTAACTTCCCAGCTACCAGGCAAAGAAGTGAGTGGAAAGAGAGGGGAGAGGAGGCACAGGACCTACCAGCATCCTGGAAAGGATATTGTAAGATGGCAGAGTAGCTCCCCCTCCAGATTCAGATGATTGAGCTGGAAGTGAAGGAGGAAGAGATGGTGCTGTGGAGATTATTCAGGGACTGGCTGGGAGTTGATTTAACAAAAGATTTGATTGGCAAGAAGTCCTAAAGTGGTGGCAATTTCTGGGAGGGAGAGCAGGAGTCAGGGTCCTCCTTCCTGGACAAGGTATATGTCAAAGTGTAATGGAAGTAGCCTTTGGAATCAAAGTATCACAGGACCTAAGGTAAGTCCTCATTTCTTCAGTTTCCTTCCCCAGCTGAAAGGTGCTTTCTTGGGAACAGGGTCTACCCAGTGGATGGGATTTAAGGTCTTTGACTCAAATTGGGGTTATCACCCCCAGGATCTAGGGAGGCTACAAGGACTAGAAACTACTCCAGGAGAGTTTGCAGGAAAGAGCTCAGATCAAGCTTCAGCATCTTTGAGAAGCAGACCATTCCAAAGAAGGGCAATATCCAGGACCTTCATAGACCAGAGAAGCTTATAACTTCAAACTAGTAATACTCAGTCACTGCGGGGTCCCCAGAGGAGGTTTGGACCAATATACAAGCTTGCAAGGAGGGGTGTGGTGAGGATTTTCCATTCAATGATACCCTCAAAGTACTCAGGGGGTGGGTATGAAGAGATCTGGGAAACAGCTCCTCAGAATCCTCCAATTTCCAAGGAAACACAGTGGAAGAATGTCTGAGCTGACCTTAGAACATGAAAAACAAAATAAATAAGTGTTTAGTCCTGAGTTGGCCCCTCAATCAGTCTATAATCACTCCAAGGGACCTTTCCACCCATAGGGAGGGAGCAGGACCCATAGGCATTTCTGGACATCTTCAAGAGGACAGAGGAAGCTGCCAGAGGCTTAGACATCATCCTGACAGCTGTCTGGCAGGAGCTGGAGTGGAAATGTACAGAGAGGCATCACACCAAGGGAGAATTGTTGATCTTTGCTAGACCTGAAGGCACATCAGACTGTTATTTATCCAAGAGGACTGTAGAATACATGTAGGAAGGAATTCTTTGGCCTATGGACCTCCTTGAGTAACCCTTATCCTACTCATGGAGATCCCCTTTACTGGGGGAAGGATGCTTGGTGGAGGCAAGAAGTTAGTGTGCAGCCCAGCAGGGAGTAGGGAGCCTTGAAACAGGAAAAGCAGAGTATGTGCTTGATGAAGCCAGGGAACAGAGCTTTAAAATAAAGATGGCACTCATCATGGCAGCTAGTTGACTACCAGAAAACCTATCCTGAGATACCAACCTTGAAATAGACTCCAAGAAACCACTACTGAAGACTAGAATCATCATTTTTTAAAAAGGGTGACAAAACACCTCAAACTAGCTCAGCAAGATGGAAAGGAAGGGTCAGGTAAAGGTTTGGAATTTCAGGAACTCAAAACTTTGGGTTGTTTCAGGACCCTGGACAGCCTAAAGCTGAGGAGAGGAAACATTTTTTCTCCTGGGGACCAAGACCAACACAAAACCCTAGAAGACCAGGACAGTACACAAGAGCAAATATATTAACAATCCAAAATTATAAGGGAACACCTGGGAGCCCACATCTGGAGATAGAACAAAATACAAGTTCTAGGAGGGGCTTGAGACAGTATCATTCCTGGAAACGATGCCAAATCAATTCTCTCAGGCTAGCTTTTGAGGAATGTGCCAATTCAGAAATCTGTTCTTATGACTCCTCCCCTGTACCTTGTGTAATTACATGGGGTGATAGGGGTGAGATGGTGTTAGGGCCCAGCTCTGGACCGTGGCCTCCTGTGAGGGTAGTGAGACGCCTGGAGGTGTAAACCTGCCCCTCGGGGTACTGGGAACGCCTCATTAACAGAGTTGGCTCCACCCACCGGGAGGAACATGGGAGGAGCTGAGGCGGGTATTTTAAACGAGGGTTTGGGGAATTCTCTCTCTTCTTTTTCTATGATTGTAACCAATAAAATGTGTGCAGCTGCCAGCTCGGGTGCTCTGTCTAGTTATTCCCCTCCCCCACCGGAGGGGCCGGAGACGTCCGAAGACCAGGAGAGGTAAGTATCCAGGCGACGGCCCGGGTAATAGACCCGAGCAAGATGGATGATCAAAAAGGGCTGGGAAATCAGGGTCCTCTTAACACTTTTCCTGTGTCCCAAAGCTAGAAGGGTGAAATAACCAGACAGCAGCCCACAGAGCAGGAGATCCAGGAGAGGAAAAAGAAACAAGTTTTATTAAAGCCCCAAACACTTGGCTAGAAAAACCAAAAGGGAAAGATGAGGAAGGACATTAAAAAAGTGGGAGGGAGAGAGAGAGAAAGACAGAGACAGAGAATACAGCAACCCTTTTCCATTTAGAAATTGTCAAGTTACACTGACAGAGATCACAGAATATCCAAAGCAGCCAGTCATTGCTACACCAACACGAGCCCCATGGGGGATGAGGAAGGGGGAGCACAGAGTCACCCCAGCCCTAGGAGACCCCACTCAGGGCTCTTGGGGTGCGGCTCCTGTGGTAACAGCCTACTGGGGGAAGGAAAGGAAAAGAAAATGCCCATGCGAGAGCCACGGCACAGCAGGGGAGAGAAAGGGGGAGGAGGCCCCCCCCCCCAGACTTCTTAGATTTCTTTTTGTCAAGCACACACAGAGGGACAACAGAGAGTGCGAGCAGTGAGGCGCATGCAGCAAGCAGGGCAAGAAGGGCAGAGTGGAAACGTGCTGTGGGTGGGCTAGGTAGAAAACAAAACTTGGTGGGGTGGGGGGGCAGGGAAGGGGGGGGTCTTTATCTGGGGGCCAGAAAGGGCATGGGATTGGTCCATTCCCTTCCCCTGGTGAAGGCTTCGGGAAAGGGATGAGAGGGGTAGGACACAGGCTTGTGCACGAGGGCACCAGGTGCATGGACAAGCATGTAGATGGACACATGCACACTCACAGGACCATGGACCTCCCTTCTTCCCCTCCATACACACAAAGTTGCAAGGAAGGGGAAGAAAGCATCCTCTATGCCTCCCCGGACTCTCCTTTCAGCCAGCAGAGGTGCTGGGGAGGAGAGCAAGGGAGTCTTTCTAGAAACACATCTGTCCCCTCACCCCTTGGCTTCACACAGGCCACAAAGGGACATTACACTCAAGACAGTGACAGTGGGCAATACACTTGGCCTCCAAGGGAGAGGGACAGGAGGAGCGCAGGCTGGGGGAGGGGGCAGGTAAGGGAGGGGTGATGATCCCCATAGGGCAGGAAAGGTGCAGTCTGTGGAGGGAGGGCACTGAGCTCCAAAGAGTAAGAAGTAAAGGTCAAGGCTGGGGGAACAGCTTAGGGGGAAGGGAGAGGGCAGATCCACTCCCCTAGGTTGAAGTAGGGGAAGGAGAGGGGTGTCTCTGTACAGCCAAATTGAACCAAACCAGAAGTCAGACAAACCTGCCTCCCCGACCCTGGCCTCCCGGCCCCCTCCCCCGCCAAACAGTGGCCAGGGAGAGTGCTTAGGTTTCTTTTTTTTCCCGTTTTTTAAATATTTATATATATATATTTATATTACGTATATTATATATATATAATATGTAAATATATTTTTAAAACAATATAAAATGTTAAGACACTTCACTTAAATGTAAAGAGTTGCCTGCAATTAAAAGTAATTGCATCATTTATGAGGTTCCCCTTTTTTCCTTTATATTTTTTTTGTGGAGGGGGGGTTTAGGAGGGTTCAGTTTTTGTGAGTTTTTTTTCCTCTTCTATATTATTCTTCAAAAAGCCTTACACACCTTCATACAAAAATGATCCCAATCTTGAAAACAAGAATAAAAAACAAAACAGAAACCCAAACTTCCAAGTGTAGCCCCCTTTGCCCCTCCTCCTCTCTGTGCTTGTACTCTCAGGAGACCCTGTTCCTGCCTGAGCGATTGCACGACCTTGCCTCATGCACTCTCTTTGCTGGCACTCATGGACCAGCTGTGCTCCAGATGCTGGGGGAGAGGGTGGAAGGGACCTCCTTCTTTTCTATTCTAGGTCCCCTCCCCCAGTTTTCTGGGATAGATAGTCATCTATCCTGGACCCTGGGACAATATCAGATTCCTTCCAGTCTAAGACCCACTTAATGGTCTTCAGGACACCTCAGGATGGGCCCACATACTCTACAGGGCCCTGGGCCAGTGCAGCTTCTAGACTGGTACGGCCTGAGCACTGGCTGGCTGACCAGTTCCCTTTGTGGCCACCATGACCCATGTCAGGGGTGGTCCAGTGATTTTGGATTCCTGCCTGTTTCTCCATCACTTCACTATTTCCCTGAAAATTCCTATATTTCTTATGAGGGAGAGGAGAATTGGATAAACTTCCTTACCCTCTTCTCTTTCCTACAGTCTTTGATTGCCTAATCTCCCAGATTTCCACACAATCTGGCAGACTCCCCCCACCCCAGTACCATATCAGATTTCCAAAGTCACCTATTTCCCTCTGCCTTCCCCCCTCCTTTGAAATAAATTAATGACATTTAAAGTGCTAAATTAATCAACTAAAAGTAAAGTCCCTTCCTGGGGTGTCCTCACCCCCAGGGCAATGTTCCCTCAACACTGGCCCCTGCCCCCAAACTCCAAATCCCCCAATCCAAAACAAACCCCCTCAGCCCAGTCCTGGACTCCGTGGGTAGTTCCTTATTGCCAGTAAATGTCTTCTCTCTCTCTCTCGAAGACACGGAGGCCTCCCTGCAGCCCCTGAAGCTGACGGGGTGGGGGTGGGGCAGGTTCCATCTCCAGTTCATTCAGCTTGGCTTTCAATGCCTCTTCCAGGGCGAAACAGCCAGGCTAGCAGCAGTGACGGATTAACAGTCATGTCCAGAGGTCAGCCAGTCAGGAGATGTTTCAGGGTCTCTCCTTGTCCCCCCATCTCTGAGCCCCCTCGTTATAGTTGGGTTCAATGTCCAGTTCTTCTCCCACGAAGGTATCAGGGTGGGAGAGGGGGTACCTTTCACAGCTCCAAGTCCTCATGGCTTGGAAATTCCAGACATGGGTCGAAGTTCATTTGGAGCAGTATCAGGAAGCCAGAAGGGAGTCAGGAAAAAGGAAGGGGGGAGAGAAGGAAGGAGAGGATGGGTGAGAAGAATGGGGAAGTGCAGGATGGTGAAAGAGGAAATCGGGATAGAAAATAGGAGAGGATGGTGGCCCAAGAGGAAACCATTCTGGGACAGAAAGGGATAGGTGGTGTGTTTGATTTTCATTTTTCTTTTGTTTTGGCTTTTTAAAAAAGGTCATTAAAAGTGGATTATTTAAAAAAATCAAAAAACACCACAGGTAGGGGTGGGGGGAGGCAGGGCAGCTAGAAAGTGGGCATAACTTCGGCAAATCCTGTAGAGATTCCGAAGAAGGGTGTGTTGGGGTTGGGGAAATGAAGGGAAAATGGTGAGAGGTAAAGTAGAAGCAGGAAGAAGAGGGGAGGAAATAGGAGGAAGAACATCGGGCTTTAGAAGGAGATGGAGGAATTCCTTGTCCCAAAGGAAGTCAATACAGGGATGGAGGTTCTGGAAGCCGAGGGTTTTTCTGAGACTGGGCTTGAGGCCTCGTTTGACCCGCTCACTTCTTTAGATGGTCTATTGACCTGGAAAAAAAAAAAAAAGCAGGGGTCAGTGGGGCTGAGGGCCATGCTCTGGGCCTCTAGCCAGAGAAAAACCCCTCTAGGCATCTAGGAGAAAACTGTCTTTTGGGCCAGAGGGATGTCTGGAGAAGAAAATCCTTAGACTGGGGGTGGGGCTGTGCATACAGATGTGTGATAGAGAGTGTGTTGCACCGACAGAAAGTTAGAGGAGCCAGCAGACCAGGAAGAGAGTGGAGCCTACTAAAGGAAGGTGAGAGAGGAGGAAGTAGGTGAGACAAGGGCAATCCATGCCCAGAATTGCCAGGGAATTGGGGGAGGGGCAGGAACAGGATATGGAGAGGAGGGAAAGGCAGGGAAAGGGAGGAAGAAAAAGTAAAATGTTAGCTATGGTGCAAACAAGCATCCCTACTTGAGGCAGCATGAGACAGCGTCCACGTTGGATGGCTGGGGGAAAAGAACACTCTGAGACTCACCAAAATGGCCTGGGGGAATGGCCAAAGCTAGGCTTCACTCTGACAGCTCATCCACCCAACTCTGCCCCTTCTCCTTGGCCTGAGGTCCAGGATGAGTAAGGCTCCGGAGAGCATGGCTTTCAGTGACCCAAGAGAGAAAACTCTTCAATCTCCTCTAAGAAATCTCAAGTTGCTGGCCTTGAATCTAACTGAATTAATCAATATGTGTTCACTGATTTATGCAACTCCCTTGCCTCTTCACAAAAACCTAAGATATTAGTAACACTAAGACGTCAACAGAACTCATCTATGTGAACCTTCCATCAGATATAGGAGTACCAAGAGTCCCTTGGGGTTTCCCAACCTAAAGAATACACACCTCAAGAAGCTTGTCAAGGGAATGACTTAGTAAGTAAGTGTATCCTATTGGAATTAAACTCTTATTTTATTTCTAGTGTGAATGCACATGGCAAACTCTAGAAATTATTTCATTTCATACGGAGTAGGGGACAAGAGAAAGTCTGAAGAAACCCAAATTGTCTGGGGACCAGAAAAGGTGAGGAACCCTTTGCTCAGATGGAATCCTTGATGGGTTGCCTCCTAACCACTAAAGGTTACTCCAAATTCATGTTCAAAAGATTTCCTTATATTGAGCTGAAATTTGCCTTCCTAGAACAGCCACTCATTAGTCCTAATTCTGCCTTGTAGTGTTCAAGGAAAACTAACTTCTCTTCCACCTGACAGCCTTTCAAATTCATGGAGGGTTAGCATGTTCTCCCCTTAATTCTTCTCTTCCAAAGGCTAAATATTGCCAGGACCTTCAACTGTTTCCTGTGTGACACATTCTAGAGGGGATTCTTGTTCTAATGTTTGTATGTTTGTCCTTCATGGCCAAAGAAGACCATGCCATCAGAGAATTGATAACATGACTTGCACTTGACTTTGTTTTGAGTGAGGGAGGGCTGTGCAGGTCACCAGCCTCACTTCTCCTCCAGAGCCATCTGAATCCAGTGACCAGATATTCATCAGGATGACTGGAGATGACCCAGAATGAGTCAATTTGGGGTAAAGTGACTTGCCCAAGGTCACACAGCTAGTGAGTATCAAGTGTCTGAGGTGAGATTTGAACTCAGGCCCTTCTGACTCCTGCACTGGTGCTCTATCCACTGCACCACCTCGCTGCCCTCTTGTTCTAATAGAGGTCTGAGAGATGACCCATGAGTTTCCTTCAAATTCTGAATGCCCTCTCCATCTTGGCTGCTCACCTCTCAATGTGCTCCAGTTTGTCAATATCTCCCACAAAAGCTAACATCCCAAACTGAATATAAAACTCCAGATGGAGTCTGACCAGCAGAGAGTACAGAGAGACAACCTTCTCCCTGGTTTTGGATACTATTCCTTCCAATGATTGAATTAACTTTTTGGGCAACAATATCCCACTGAACTTGTAGACAACAAAAAAACCTCTGGGTCTTTTTCACATGAGTTGCTACTAAATTTCACATAAACTGCTACTACCTCCCCAACCTGTATTTGTGCCATTGATGTTTTGAGCCGAAGTGTGGGACTTTACACTTATTCCTGTTGAGTTTCATCCTACTGGTATCATCCTACCAATCAAGACTATTGAGATCAACTTGAATCTTGATGTCATTTAATGCATTAGCTACCTCTCCAAGATTGGTATCAACTTCAAAGTCAGATATCACTTATGTGGCTTCATCTAAATTACTGATAAAAAGTGATGCCCCTTGGCACATCATTAGAACCTTCCACCAGAATGGCATAGGCCCACTAATCAAGCACAGTAAGTTATATAGTTTATCCAGCAAACGTATTGTCATCTAGCCTACATGTCTCCATTTTATCCACAAAGATATCATGCAAGATGATTAAATGCCCTGTTTAAATCAAAATATTGACTATTATGACTGTGGCCTTCCCCTAATCTAACATTCCTTTCATAAAAAGAAATGTGTATATTTTGGCTATGGGACAAAGGACAAAAATGTTGGCTTGAAAACCAGGAGGACCTAGGTTCAATACATACTAGCTATGTGACTCTGGAAAAATCCCTTAATCTCAGTGCTCTGGACAACGACTCTAAGTTGCAGAGAAGGTACATTAGTAGATGGAACTTTCTCACCTGGAAGTTCCCTAGGCCACTGAAACTATAGGTCCAGTTCCTCTCCCTCACCTTGTTCTCAGCCAATCCATGTTACCTCCCAATGATCAAAATATTCTGAGTCAGTGAGTGGTTCTGGGGGTTAGTAGATGGACTTCAGGGGTTCCATGAACTTAGATAGGAAACAAACTGCATCTTTAATTTCACTAACTTCTAACTGAAATTTAGCATTCTTTCAATGATGAATTAAAAAAAAAAACCAAACCAATATTATCCAGACAGAGGGTTCACAGCTCCACCAGACTTTCAAGGGCACCAAGATACAACAAAGTTTAAGAACTCTTGTTCTAAGCCCTCACAAACCATAAGCTCAGTAATTCATCCTGGATAAATCTCATTGGCCTGTAGTTTCCAGAATTCTTTTGCCCTGTTTTGGAAGTCAGAAAAACTTGCCCATCTCAAGCCTTCTTGCTCTTCATGGTTTCTTGGAGATTAATGACATGGCTCCAGGATGGAATCTACAGGTTCTTTCAGTTCCCTGGGATGTCATTCATCTGGGCCTGGAACACTGAATTCCTTTAAAGCAGCTCAGTGCTATCTCCTCTCATAACTTTGGATATCAAGTTCTAGAGTTGTGATCATTTAATCCAACTTCTTTTTTCTTTCTTACAAAGAAGAAAACAGAGCACCTAGGTGGCATAGTGAATAGGGCACCAGACCTGAAATCAGGAGGACTTAAGTTCAAATCTGGCCTCAGACACTTAGTAGCTGTGCGACCTTGGGGGAGTCATTTAACTCCCACTACATCCAAAAAAGAAAAAAACAGTAAAAATGAAATAGGTGAATTAACTTGCCCAAGGTCACATAGCTAGTGGGTAGCAGCGCCAGGAGTAGAACTCACATCTTCTCATTCCTCATGTGTTTTTGCGACACCATGATGCCTCTATCTTTCTCTCATCCATATTCGTTCAACCTTGTCCACTTTGAAGAGCCTTCTCCTTGGTGCGGAAGCAGACTAGGAGTAGGGGAGCTATGACTAGGCTGTGGTCCCATCCTCTCCTCATCCTTCATCTAACTTCAAACACAGCTTCAAAGAGCTCTTTCCCTTCCCTTTCCCTTTTTCTAAAATTTCAGCTCATCCTGAGCTTCTGCCTTCCTGACCCTGTTCTTGTAGATCTGGGCCACTCTTTAGTACTTATCTTTGGTTATGCATCCCTCCTTTGAGGTTTTGTTCTCATCCTTTACAAAGCTGAATTGATTAGTGAGATCCCTGGGCTATCTTTAGATTTTGAAGCCTTTCCCTTTTTCTTTGCATAAGGCATTTGTGATGACAGTATCAGAATTTTGTTTTTAAACAATGTACTAGCCCTCTACTTCTTAGAGGCCTGGGCTGTCAGATCATACCTACTTTTTTTTTTAATTTATTTAACTTTTTACATTCATTTTCACAAACTTTTGGGTTCCAAATTTTCCCCTCTTTTATCTCCTCCCCCCACCCCAATACCCCAAGCAATCTAATTTTCCCTATCTCCAATCTGCCCTCTCTTCTGTCATCCCTCCCTTCTCTTGTCTCCATCTTCTCTTTTCTCCTGTAGGGCCAGATGACTTTCTATTCCTCATTAACTGTATGTCTTCTTTCCTAGTTGCAACAACAATACTAAACAATTGTTCCTAAAACTTTGAGTTTCAAATTCTCCCCATCCCTCCCTCCCCACCCATTCCCTTTGGTACGGCAGGCAATTCATTATAGGCCATATCTGTGTAGCTTTGCAAATGACCTTCCTGATAGTCGTGTTGTGTAAGACTAACTGAATTACCCTCCATCCTAACCTGCCCCTCATTGTTTCTCTTCTGTCTTTTGATCCTGTCCCTCCCCAAGTGTTGACTTTCAATTACTCCCTCCTCCCTTTGCCCTCCCTTCCATCATCCCCCCCCCCCCCGGCAATATCTCCTTCCCCCCGCTTTCTTATACTGTAAGATAGGTTTACATACCAAAATGAGTGTGCATTTCACTCCTTCGTTTAGTCAAATGTGATGAGGGTAAACTTCTTGGTTTTGTTTTTTTTTTCCCTCAGCTCTCCTCTTTTTCCCTCCACTAAAAAAATCTCCTGCTTGCCTCTTAAATGACATATAGTTACCCCCTTCCATTTCCCCCTCTTTCCTCTCACTACATTTCTCTCTCACCATTTACCTTAATTTCTTTTAAGGTATGGTCCCATCCTATTCAGTTCAATCTGTGCTCTCTGTCTCTGTATGTGTATGCATGTGTGTATGTGTGTGCATGCGTGTACATGTGTATGTGTGGTCCCACCAACTACCCAGATACTGAAAAGTTTTAAGAGTTAGAAATATTGTCTTTCCCTGTAGGAATGTGAACAGTTCATTTCTGGTAAGTCCCTTAATACTTCTCTTTGCTGTTTACTTTTTCATGCTTCTTCTCATTCTTGTGTTTGAAAGTCAAATTTTCTTTTCAGCTCTGGTCTTTTCATTAAGAATGATTGAAAGTCCTCTGTTTCATTGAAAGACCATATTTTCCCTTGAAGTATTATACTCAGTTTAGCTGGGTAGGTGATTCTTGGTTTGAGTCCTAGTTCCTTTGACTTCTGGAATATCCTATTCCACGCCCTTCGATCCCTTAATGTAGAAGCTGCTAGATCTTGAGTTATCCTGATTGTATTTCCACAGTACTGGAATTGTTTCTTTCTAGCTGTTTGCAAGATTTTTTCCTTGAGCTGGGAGTTCTGGAATTTGGCCACAATGTTCCTAGGAGTTTCTCTTTTTGGATCTCTTTCAGGTGGTGATCGATGGATTCTTTCAATACTTATTTTGCCCTCTGGTTCTAGAATGTCAGGGCAGTTTTCCTTGATAATTTCATGGAAGATGATGTCTAGGCTCTTTTTTTGATCATGACTTTCAGGTAGTCCCATAATTTTTAAATTGTCTCTCCTGGATCTATTTTCCAGGTCAGTTGTTTTTCCCATGAGATATTTCACATTCTCTTCCATTTTTTCGTTCTTTTGGTTTTGTTTGGTGATTTCTTGGTTTCTCAGAAAGTCATTAGACTCCATCTGTTCCATTCTAATTTTGAGAGAACTATTAAATTCAGTGAGCTTTTGAGCCTCTTTTTCCATTTGGCTCATTCTGCTTTTGAAAGCATTCTTCTCCTCATTGGCTTTTTGAACCTCCTTTGCCAATTGAGTGAGCCTATTTTTCAACGTGTTAATTTCCTCAGCATTTTTTTGGGTCTCTTCTACCAAGGTATTGACCCGTTTTTCATACTTTTGTTGCATCTCTGACATTTCTCTTCCCAATTTTTCCTCCACCTTTCTAACTTGCTTTTCAAAATCCTTTTTGAGCTCTTCCAGGGCCTGAGCCCACCTGCCACCCCCCTGGGGTGTCTGGGGTACTGAGGCCCCGCCCTCCACGTCTTTCCCTGATGGCAAGGATACGTCTTCATCATCAGATCCAAATGTCGGGATCATTTGCGTTTGTTGGGAAAAACTCTCTAAAGTCTTATTTTTCTTCCCTTTTCTAGGCATTTTCCCAGCCAGTTACTTGACTTCTGAGATTCCTTTCCACCCCCGCCTGGATCCGCCCAGCTAGTGCTTGGCCTCTGAGATTCAAATGCACTTTCCGCGGCAAGCTTTAGTTCTGGCGCAGGGGTGGGGGCAGGGCCGCCTCCCAAGCTCGGTCCCTCAGGGGCTTTCTGCAGAGACTTTCAGGAACGGAGCGGGTGGGGGCGGGGTGGGGGGCCCGCCTCCTATGCTCAGCTCCCTCAGGGGTTTTATTCAGAGGCCTTCAGTAATAGAGCGGGGTGGGGGCAGGGCTGTCTCCCAGGCTCAGCTCCCTCAGGTTGGAAAGACCTTCAGTATTGAAGATCCTGCCTGCTGCTGGGGGATTCCTGAGTCCTGGGCCGCTGCGCCTCAGCCACCGCCCACGCCTCTGCCTCCGCCACTTCCTGCCCCTGTCTCTGCCGCCGCCGCTTCCTCCCGAGGGGGCCTGAGTCACGGAGACGCTCCGCTCCCCTCCCCTAGCCCAGCCTTCTTTCTCACTGACCTGTAGCTTCTGTGGGCAGAGGAACTTTCCCGGCTGCCGGAGCTTCCCCCGGAGCTTCCCTCTCTGAAGTCTGCTCGGGTCAGCTTCTATGGGGCCACAGCCAGGGCAGTGCTGGGGGGTGGGGTCCGCTTTCCGGGGCGCGATGGACCCCGGGGACGGCTCTCCAGGGCTCAGTGGAACGGAAATCTCTTCCCCTATGTTTATGCACCCCCTGCAGTGATTCAGAATTTATGGGGATCTCTTTTTACCTCAATTCCATGGGTTGTGGGCTCGGAGCTTATAAATGTGCATCCTTCTACTCCGCCATCTTGGCTCCGCCCCCGAGATCATACCTACTTTTAATTTTTTTTCCTTTGAAATCTGTCTTCTTAATATAACAGGTGCTTCGGCATCACTGTTTCATCTCTGTGTGAAACCAAGGGACTCCAATGTTTCCACAGAGGGAAAGAGAAGGTATAAGACACTGGGAAGTAAAACTGCTAATGTTCTCTCTAGAGCAGCTGCTCAACCAACATACATTTATTAAAAACTTACTATGAGCCGCAGGATGTGGAGAAGTAAATAGAGCAGTGGGCCTGGAGTTAGGAGGACCTTGAGTTCAAATCTGGTCTCAGACACTTAACTAGCCGTGTGACCTTGGGCAAGTCACTTAACCCTACTTGCCTCAGTTTCTTTATCTGTAAAATGAGCTGGAGAAGAAAACGGCAAACCACTCCAGTATCTTTGCCATGAAAATCCCAAAAGGGGTCAATCAGCTGGAATGACTGGACAACAACAGTGTGCCACATCCCGTGTTAATGAGGATATAAGGAAAGACAAAAAACATGGATCCCTGATCTCGAGACCACATACCAATAAATGTGGGGGCTAGGGTGGAACAAAATATAAATAACTAGAAACATACAAGATATACACAGAGTAAATGGAAGGGAAGTTCTATGTAGAAGGCATCAGCAGCAAGAGGGACCAGGAAAGGCCTCATATAGAAGGAAGCATGTGACCACAGGAAAAATGTACTTACTGCCTGAGACCATGCTGAGGAAGGGAAGCTACCTAACAGCACAGAAGGAGCTATGAGATCTATACAAAGGGCACAGAATTGGCCTCCCTCCTTCCTTTGATGCTTCCCCTTGAGAGCCGGACTTTTTGAACACTGTGGGAAGGATGGATTTGTGGATCCTTGGGCAGCAGGTGCCCCCGGATTGAGACTGCTGAATTTCCCTGAAGTACCTCCGAGCAGCTTAGCAACTGTATCCAACGTTTCCCAGGGTAATCCAAGACACTACTGGTCATTGACTGTGACTGTTGGAGCTCAAGGCTGAGGAGGGGACCCAGAACCTGGGGCAGAGACAGGGACCTGAGTGTGCAGAGAAAGGAAGCAAGTCCTGAGGCTGGCAGCTACTGAGGATCTTGCCAAGTGGTAATCAAGGAGGGAGAAGTCTGGTTTCTCCTATAGCTCTTCCCTTATTTTCTCTCTTCCTAAAGAGAAACTAAGGCCCCAGGCACACACACTTCTCTTTATTCCTTTTACACAAGATGTGGGCATGGGGTAGTTCCCAGAAAATTCCTCCTCCCACCCCCACAGAACTGAGAGGGCAGGCAGGAGTAGGTTTCCACTTCAGTTCAATCTCCTTTGCTGAATCATCAACCATGTCACACTCACAGTGAAGTAGACCCAAAGCTTGGGCTTAACTCCTCTTCTTTCGCTGCCCTGTCTCTCCTGGTAACCTCATCCAGTCTCATGGGTTCCATTACCATCTCCATGCAGATGACTCCCAGATCCATATATCTAGCTCTAGTTTTCATCCTGAGTTCCAGTGACACATCACTGGGAACTTCCTATTGGACAGCTCCAACTGGAGGTCCAGGAGGCATCTCTAACTCAACAAACTCTTTAATGTAGAACTCGAAATCTTTCCTGCCAACCCCAATCCTCTTTGGAGATCACTTCCAGTTCCGTCTCTATGATCTTATGGGTATCTCATGTACTTGTCTCCTTCTCTCCTCACTCACACAGCCACCACTTTAATTCAGGACCTCATTATGTCTCACCCAGACTATCACAATAGCCTTCTATTTTCCTGCCTCAAGTCTCTCCTCACACTTCAATTCAAGCTCCACACAGCCAGCCACCAAAGTGCACAAGTCCAACTATGTCACTTCCCCTCCCTCACTCAAGAAGCACCAGTGGCTCCCTGTTACCTATAGGACAAAAAATTAACTCTGGAATTTCAAGCTCTTCAAAACCATCCTACCCTGGTATCTTACTTCTTTTCTCATCTTCTCCCTACAGTATAGTCACATAGACATTACTTGCTGCTTCTCACATACAACCCTCTTTATCATGGTGGTATAGTAGATAGAATGCTGGACTTGATATCTGAAAGACCTGGGCTCAAGTCATATGTCAGACACTTAATAGCTATGTGACCTTGGGCACATCACCTAATCTTTCTGTGACTCAATTTTCTTATCTGTAAAAAGAAGAATTTGGGAGTTCAGTGGGAAGGAGCCAAGATGGTAGAGTAGAAAGACTCATGTATGCTAGCTCCAAAACCACAGCCCATAAATTTTCTGTAAAAAGAACTCCCCACAAATTCTGGAGCAGGGCAACCTGTGCAGCAATGCAGTGGAGGAGATTTCCATTCCAGAGAGCCCTGAAAAACCGACCCCAAAGGTCCGACACGCACCGGACAGCGGAGCCCACCCCTTCGCTGCCCTGGCCGCGTGGCCCCAGAGGAGCAGATCCGAACAGGCTTCAGAAACGGAATCTCCAGGGGCCGTGAAGGTCCCTCCACCCATAGGCGCTACAGGTCAGTGAGAGAATTCTGGGTTGGCCGAGAGGGTAGCGGGGTGTCTCCGTGTCTCGAGCCCCCTTGGAAGGCAGCAGCAGAGGCAGCGGTGGCCAGGAGCTCCCGGAGCAGACGGGAGCTCCGCTCCATTACTGAAGGTCTCTGCATAAAGCCCCTGAGGGAACTGAGCCTGGGAGGTGGCCCTGCCCCCACCTGAGCACCAGAACTTAAGCTCACATTGAATAGCAGCCCCACCCACCTTGGAAAGCCCTGAGGCTGGGGAGCAGCATTTGAATCTCAGACCCCAAGCACTAGCTGGGCAGATCTAGGCAGGGGTGGAGAGGAATCTCAGAAGTCAAGTAACTGCCTGGGAAAATGCCCAAAAAAGGGAAGAAAAATAAGACCATAGAAGGCTACTTTCTTGGGGAACAGATGATGTTTCCTCCTTTCATTTCTGATGGGGAGGAACAATGCTTGTCATCAGGGAAAGACGTGGAGGTTGGGGCCTCTGTATCCCAGACATCCGAGGTGGATGTTCGGTGGGCTCAGGCCATGGAAGAGCTCAAAAAGGATTTTGAAAATCAAGTTAGACAGGTGGAGGAAAAACTGGGAAGAGAAATGAGAGAGATGCAAGAAAAGCATGAAAAACGGGTCAATACCTTGCTAAAGGAGATGCAAAAAAATGCTGAAGAAAACAACACCTTGAAAAATAGGCTAACTCAATTGGCAAAAGAGGTTCAAAAAGCCAATGAGGAGAAGAATGCTTTCAAAAGCAGAATTAGCCAAATGGAAAAAGAGGTTCAAAAGCTCACTGAAGATAATAGTTCTCTCAAAATTAGAATGGAACAGATGGAGTCTAATGACTTTCTGAGAAACCAAGACATCACAAAACAAAACCAAAAGAATGAAAACATGGAACATAATGTGAAATATCTCATGGGAAAAACAACTGACCTGGAAAATAGATCCAGGAGAGACAATTTAAAAATTATGGGACTACCTGAAAGCCATGATCAAAAAAAGAGCCTAGACATTATCTTCCATGAAATTATCAAGGAAAACTGCCCTGATATTCTACAACCAGAGGGCAAAATAAGTATTCAAGGAATCCACCGATCACCGCCTGAAAGAGATCCAAAAAGAGAAACTCCTAGAAACACTGTGGCCAAATTCCAGAGTTCCCAGGTGAAGGAGAAAATATTGCAAGCAGCTAGAAAGAAACAATTCCAGTATTGTGGAAATACAATCAGGATAACACAAGATCTAGCAGCTTCTCCATTAAGGGATCAAAGGGCGTGGAATAGGATATTCCAGAAGTCAAAGGAACTAGGACTCAAACCAAGAATCACCTACCCAGCAAAACTGAGTATAATACTTCAGGGGAAAATATGGTCTTTCAATGAAACAGAGGACTTTCAAGCATTCTTGATGAAAAGAACAGAGCTGAAAAGAAAATTTGGCTTTCAAACACAAGAATGAGAAGAAGCATGAAAAAGTAAACAGCAAAGAGAAGTCATAAGGGACTTACTAAAAGTGAACTGTTTATATTCCTACATGGAAAGACAATATTTGTAACTCTTAAAACTTTTCAGTATCTGGGTAGTTGGTGGGACCACACACACACATACACACACATGCACACACATGTACACGTGTGTGTACACACATACACACATGCATGCACATACAGAGACAGAGAGCACAGAGGGAATTGAATAGGATGGCACCATATCTTAAAAGAAATTAAGGTAAATGGTGAGAGAGAAATGTAGTGGGAAGAGAGAGGGTGAAATGGAATAGGGTAAATTATATCTCATTCAAGAGGCAAGCAGGAGACTTTTTAGTGGAGGGAAAAAGAGGAGAGCTGAGAAAAAAACATGAAGTTTACCCTCATCACATTCGACTAAAGGAAGGAATAAAATGCACACTCATGTTGGTGTGAAAACCTATCTTACAATACAGGAAAGTGGGGGAGAAGGGGATAAGCAGGGTCGGGGGGGCATGATGGAAGGGAGGGCAATGGGAGGAGGGAGCAATTTGAAGTCAACACTTGTGGAGGGACAGGATCAAAAGAGAGAATAGAAGCAATGGAGGGCAGGATAGGATGGAGGGAAATATAGTTAGTCTTACACATCATGACTATTATGGAAGTCATTTGCAAAACTACACAGATATGGCCTATATTGAATTGCCTGCCTTCCCAAAGGGAATGGGTGGGGAGGGAGGGATGGGGAGAAGTTGGAACTCAAAGTTTTAGGAACAACTGTTGAGTATTGTTCTTGCTACTAGGAAATAAGAAATACAGGTAATGGGGAATAGAAAGTCATCTGGCCCTACAGGACAGAAGAGAAGATGGGGATAAGAGAAGGGAGAGATGATAGAAGAGAGGGCAGATTGGTGATAGGGGAAATTAGAATGCTCGGTGTATTGGGGTGGGGGGAGGGGACTAATGGGGAGAAAATTTGGAACCCAAAATTTTGTGAAAATGAATGTAAAAAGTTAAATAAATAAATTTATACCAAAAAAAAGGGAAGAATTTGGACTTGACAGCTTCCAAGGCCCCTTTCATTTCTAAAGCTATGACTTTGTGATCTCCTGTATTCTATGCACTGGCTGTCCTCCCCTCCTCCCATACCTGGAAAGCTTTCTATTTTTACCTCCACCCCTTTTTATCACTGGTTTTCCTTTAAAAGTCAACCCTATTCTCTTTAAGAAGCTTTCCCCCCCCCACTAGTGCCTTGGATTACATTTTTAAACCTATTTTGTTTATTTATAGACACATCTTCCCCATTAAAAAGCAGCTTCCTTGGAGACAGAGACTCTTTGATCTTTGCATCTCCATTACTTAGCACAATACTCTTCATAAGGCAGGTTCTTAATCTTTGTTGACTGACTGATTGGTTGGTTGATGGCAGAAGGCAGATAGCTCCCTGTAGGAGACTTTTTTCCTTCTATTCTGATTATTTTCAATAATCTTTATGATAACAGTATGTGAAGTGTCTGGGTTCTGAAAATGACTAGAGAGAAGAGTCTAGATGTGGGGTAGTTAGATTAAATCCCAGATGCTTACAGCCATGGGTTTAGAGGAATTTGAGAAGGGAACAGGCTTGAATGCTCTCCGCTGGCCAGTAGAGATATTGAAAATTTTTAGGAATGTTATCTCAAGCAAGCTCCCGAAAGATTCTTGAGATCCCTGAGCTAGAGATCCAAACCAAGGGGAGTAAGTTCAGATCCTGTACTCCTTGACTAGATTATTGCTTTTTCTTTTTGGTAGGAAAAGCTGGGACTGAAGTTGGGAAGATTCATCTTCCTGAACTCAAATATAACCTCAGACACTTTCTAGTTATGTGACCCTGGGCAAGTCACTTAACCCTGTTGGTCTCAGTTTCCTCATCTGTAAAATAAGCTAGAGAAAGAAATGGCAAACGACTCTACTATCTTTGCCAAGAAAACCCCAAATAAGGTCAAAGAATCAAACACAACTGGAAGTGACTGAGCAGCAAAAATAAACCTACAAAATTTTTTCTTATTAGATTCCACCCAACATGCTAGCTTGCCAGGATTTTTGCAATGACTCTGTCATGTAATGTCAGCTAGCCCTCCCAAGTTTGTGTCATTTAAAAATTTGATAAGTAGATTATTTATGCCTTTATCCAAGTTAACAGACAAAAGTGCTAAACAGCATAGGGTCAAGCACAGATCCTTGGCGCACGCCACTGTAAACCTTCCCAGGTGATATTGAACCAATAGTTACTCTTCTTTGAGTTAGACTATTAAACTAGTTCTTAAGGTACCTCACTGCACTATGGTCTAGCCAACATCTGTTCATCTTTTCCACAAGAGTAACATGAGGGATTATGTCAAAATATTTTCTTAAAAGTTAGGTAAGCCAAATCTAGGTAAAGCTTTTTCTAATCTCCCAGTCTAGTAATCCTGTCAAGAAAGAGAAAAAGGTTGGTCTGGCATGATTTGTTCTTGATAAAGTCATGCTTGGGTCTATGTGATCACTGTTTCTATGGGGAGAAGTCCAGGGACTGTACCTGTGATTTCATTAGTACAGAGAAGAACTAAATACCAGGGATAGGAATAGAGAAGAGTAGGTGATCCTTGACATAGAAACATGAAGGTGGGAAAGAGTGAGGCATGTGCAGAGGATTGGGCTGAAACAGAGGTTTGGTAGGGAAGGAAGAAACAATGAGTCTGTAAAAGGTTTAGTTGGAGCTAGATCGTAGTGGATCTTAGTTAATTTTTAATTAATTTCAAATAAAAAAAATCTTAATTAATTCAGAATACATGGTCCTGAATGGCCCTTCAATGATCAGGCAATGAGGAGACAATGAAGGCTTCACAACTGAAAGGTTTCATAATTGTAAATGAGGAAGATTAATCCAGCACCAGAGTTCAGGATGGATTAGAGAGAGGTAAGGAATATGGAAAGGAAGACCATGGAGAGTGTGTGTGTATGTATGTATTGTATATAGTCTAGGCAGCAGGTAACCAAAACTTGAACCAAGGCATTAGGAGAAGCAAGGAGATGATGGCTTAGAGACACTAAAGAGAGGGAATCAGCAAGATTTTTCACCTGATCACAACAAACAACTGAATGACTGGAAGCAACGTGATAGAGGCAAGGCTTGGTATGTAAAGGATGGTTCTGGGATTGACATTTCCTTGTCCATGTCTGCACCTTGGCTTACCCTGTTCCTTCTCCTTGGAAAACTCTCCCTCAACCCCTCCACATATTTGATGCCCATCTATCTACTACAAAAGTCAGCTAGTGTCTCTGCCTCTGGCAAGTAAATTCTCTCTGACCTCTGGATCCATAGGGATATAGCTTCAATTTTATCTAGACCTTTCTAATGTAGAAAATGCTTCCCTCTGCTATCCATTTCGAGAGAAAGAACTGATAAATACAGGTATGCCTGGTATGGTTTTACATATATAAATATTTATGTAATAATAGATAATATAATGTAAAATATAATACAAAATATAAAGTAACATGTAATAAAATTACATCTATAAATATACGTACACATACAAATATGTTTGTCTCAGATGGCATCCTTCTCTGGTGCAAGAAGGGGAGGGAGGAAGGGAGACAGTTTGGAACTTAAAATGTAACTACAAAAATTAAATTAAATTTTAAAAAATGGTTCCCTCATAACAGCTCCATGAGACAAGTAGTATACGTATTGTTATTTTCATTTTACAGATGAGGTAACTGTGGCTCAGAAAGACAGAGTAACTTACTCAAAGTCCTACAGCAAGTGACAGGATAAGTACTCAACTCCAAGTGCTCCATATTTCACATCTGGTGGAGCACCATGAGGGCTTCATGAAATGCCCATCACCCCTTGGGACATATCACATACATTACTTAGGCTGGTTAATATTTTTGCCATAAATAGCACCTGCCTTGTCTCATATAGATTCTGAGCCCCTGGGCAGGGACATGGCCTTATGCTCCTCATGCCCCCCTTGGCTCCTAGTATAGGGGCCCTGTAAGCAGTGGAGTTTAATAAGTAGGAAGTGATTGACTTTTTTACCCCCTAATTTCATTCTAAATTCACTTGCTACTTTCTCACTACTCTTAAAAGGACCATGCCACATTTCACAGAATAGAAAATTTAAAGCTCACATCAAATATAATCAGATTTTTACAGATTTTACAGGAAGTCCTCAGTTTAAATCTCCCCTCCAATGCTTACTGTCCAGATGACCCACCTCCTTCCCTGCCATGGGTCTGAGTTCCTTCATCTGTAAAATGGGGATAACAACAGCATCTATCTCACAGAACTAATGTGAGAAACAAGTGAGATAACAGGATTCGAAAGTATCTTGCAAAAAGCTCAAAGCCCTGGGTCTGGTAGCAATAATTAGGTCACTTGTCCACCTCTAGGAGGGTTCTTCTTTTGTTCTTATAGAAGGCTCCTGGGGGAGTGGCAGGAAGGGTGCCCTGAAGAGCAGGGGAAAGGAGTGGAGCTAGCAGAAGGTCAGTGATGGGAGATGATGGGAGAGCCAGAAAGAGGTGAAATGAAGATGTAGGGCTAGGGGAGCAAGGTCAGTTACTGCCTCAGTTTACATCTGGGCTCCAGGAAGGACGCTGCAACTTTCACTTCGGAGGGAGTGATGAGGGCACAGGAAAGGGCAAATGCCCTTTGGTTGGAGCTCAGAGAACTGCAGGAAGTCAGGAGGGGAGTCTCCTTCCCACTTCATGGGTGTTTGGAAGGACTGGCACGGTGGGCACCAAGGGGCTGGCCCCCCCTACCCAGAAGTGGGCAGGTCTCTGCTTTCATACCTGCTGCTGGCCCTGGATCCTCATGTACTCGGACCGCTGCTTGCTGTGCTTGCCTTTGTCTGGGCTGCTTGGCTGTCCTGGCTTCAGCCTGGATGCCCCTGGAGTCACCATCTTCATAGGTGGGATGGAGACCCCACCACTCTGTGGAGGGGCAAAAACCAGAATAAAAGTTAGAGAGAATGCTAAAAAGAATGGGATTTGGGTTGGGCTTAGCTAGCCCTTCTTCCTCTCTCTGGAGCTATTCTGGCCCAGTCCTCTCTGGGCCCAGGGCCCCCTCTTTGGGGACTCTCTGGATCTACTGACCCCTTTTTTTGTCTCTCTGGGTCTGGGGCCTTATTTGTAGGATCTCCGTAAAAAGGAAAATATGCTCCCTGGCCAATTCTTCACTCCTTTAGTCAGAGCTAAGCAAAAAGAATGGGTATTGATCTCAGTAGATGTCAGCCTCCTCAATCTTCTAGAAGAGGGGTTTATAACCTTTTCTGTGGGTGTCATGGACTCCTCTGGCAGTCTGGTGAAGCCTAAGGACCCTTTTTCAGAACAATGTTTTTAACTGAAGGAAATACAAAATTTTAGTTAGAGGTCAGTGAAAATAAAGATGCAATCCCCCCCCCCACTCAATTCTTCAAGTTTATGACTCTGTGGACCCCAAATTAAGAAGGTTTCCTCGAGAGGGTATGTGATAGTGAAATGAAGTAGGGTAATGGATAGAATGCAGGGCCTGGAGTCAGGAAGACTCAGATTCCTGAGTTCAAATCTTGCCTCAGACACTTACTAGCTGTATGAGCCTGGGCAAGTCACTTGACCCTGCTTGCCTTGGTTTCCTCATCTATAAAATGAGAAGGAAATGACAAACCATTCTAGTATCTTCGCCAAGAAAACCCCAAAGGGCATCATGAAGAGTTGGATACAACTGAAAAATGATTGAACAGCAAACAAATTTGAGAGGGTTGTCTTCTGGGGTTCTCCTGCCCCCTGATGATGGGAGGTGCCAACAGCCATAGGAAGAAGGCCTTCCCAGGTCACTTCAAAGAGGAGTATCACTGGCAATGCTGATCAGAGTACAGCAGGACAGAGATAGCACTGTCCCTGCAACAGGAGAGGTTGTGTTACAATGACCTCTCTGATCTATGATCTCCATACCCAGGCAAAGAGCCCAGGACCAGAGCACTACAGCTGCCAGGAATTTTAGAAAACATCTGTTAGCATAATGCTCCCATTTTGCAGAGAGAGGAAACTGAGGCCCAGAGAGGGGTAAGAACCCCAGTCTCTTGATTCTGCTCACTCACTGTCCTTCATACTACATTGCCACATTCTTAGAGGCTGGGCTGTCCTCTCATTTTTGGCTAATGGGCCTCAATCTTTCCACCTTCCTTCCAACCATGGTCAGGGGCTCTGAGAATGGTGGATGGCAGCAGACCCACTCAAACACCAGGCCCTGGTCCTAACCAAAGAGGAGAAATAACAAGAGGCTGGAAGGGAGAGACGCAGGCAGAGATAATTCAAGAGACAGAGACAGAGTCAGAGACATAAGTGGTGGGAGCAGGGGTGGGGAGGAGTGGGAGAGTATCTTTATTTGTTGGCTTGTGGATACAAAGCAGGGGGTGGAGGCCTGAGGTAGGGCTGGGGGTGGTCACAAGTAGGAGTTGGACCCCTCTTGAACATCTTCTTCACACCCTCCTTTCATCCCAGTGCAAGAGCCAGGAAAAGAGCTGGGCAAGAGGTCAGGCGAGCCGGCTCCCCAGCCCACCTGGACGCAGCCCACCCGGGGCTTCCAGTCTCTCACACTTTCCAGTCACAAGGCAAGGAGCAGAAGGAGACCCCAGGGCAGGTGGGAATAGAGCTCAGGTCTCTTCCATCCTCCCCTCTCCCCACAACTCGGAAGGACAGAAGGGAGAAATGTGTGGAAGCAGGAGAGGCTACAGGATAGATCAGCCACCTGGGAAGTAGGGGGCTGGGACAGGGTCCCAGAAAGAGTGCCAGTGAGGGGTGCTGAAGGGGCCTTGCCCATCGCATTTAGTGTGGCCTCCAGCTCCTGGATTGTCTCTTCCAAACTGTCAAATTGCTGGAAAGGGAGCCAAGAACTAGCATCCGTCTTTGCTGAGTCCAGACCAAGAGGACCTTTTTCCCTCTGGGCCTGAGGCACAGTCCTCTCTGCACAGTCTCCCGTGGGCATGTGGGTACTGTGCTCAGAGTGTGTAATGGTTTCTTCTGGTCTCACAATGGCAGAGGCAGCACCTACAAAGACGCCTGGACACTGACTTTCGTCTGACCTCTCTCCCCTGTAGCCAGTAAGACTGGTTCCTTTTTCTTCCACCAGCTGTTGGATGGTCCCTTCTGTTGGTACTTGGACCTTGATGACCACCGTTGTCAATGATTCCTCCTCCTGCCTTGGTCTTTTGGTACTTCCGGATGGGTAGGCATTCGCTTTTGCCTGAGGCCTCGTCACCACCAGTTTGGCCCCTGCCAGGTCCTGGCCAAGTAGTGGTGCTTGGCACTGGTTAGTGGCTCTGCTTCTACTAGCACTCACTAATGTCCGGGGCAATGGGATGGGCATTATCTCTGTGCCTGCCCCTTCAGCCATCACCTCTGGAGGTGATGGCGGGTTGGAAGCACATTCGGTCAGGATGATCTGAGGGATGCAGAAGCTTCTTGGAAGGGGAGCGGTCTGGGGGGAGAAGAGAAATGGAGAGTGAACAAAGGAACCCCCGCAGGGGCCCTCTGACCCATCCTGCCAATCCCGCCTCTCCCAGTTCTTTCTGGGGGTTTCCCAAAGCCAGCTAAGGGAAGGCTCAGTCTACACTCATCTCTACTTCTGCCCAAACCTAGGGAGTCCATAATCCGAAGACTAGCACTAGCCTCTACCTGCGGTGGTCCATGAAGCCACTTGGAGATGGCACCAGAAAGGTATAAAGAGAGGTACAAGAAATCCCTACCCCCTGCCTGAGACATGTACTTACCTGCTGCTGGGAGGGGATGAAGCCTCCAGGGAAGCTCTGGGTGAGGATACTCAAGTTGGCACCACACCCAACTGGCTCCACCTTCTGATGGTGCAATGCAGGACACAGAGTGGGCCCATCCGGTCTGATGCTCTGCCTTGGCACATATCTATGCATACTCACGTGTCTGTGTGTGTGTGTGTATGCATGTGCGTGTGTGTGTAGCAGGCTATGTATGTAAGATTACCTCTGGTGCTGACAGGGAGAGGCTATGAGACCAGCCTCTTAAACCCGGCCAAGGAGTTGCTGCTCACACAAGGGCTCATTGCTCAGCTCTTCCTCTCAGGGCAACATCTCCCTTGCTACCAGGCCCTGTGGTCTCTCACACCCTGGGCATCCTGAGAATGACTCTCTTCCAAGGTAACTGAGTCTTCCTAAGCTACCCTCTCCTCCCCGAGGCACCTGTCCCTTGGGGAGAAATTACAAGACAGCATTGGAGCTTCTAAGCCAGAATAGAAATCGGACTATGGCCTAGAATGAAGTGAGATCAGGGAGTTATGCCCTTTCCCCCTAATCCTGGAGTAGACCTTCCCCAAGTTGAGAGCACTCAAGTTCCCCAGGCTCTGTCCCCCTCTTCTACCAATGGCATCCTCCCATGGCAGAGCCATTCCAGGGTCCCCAGGGAGTACAGAAGCCAGAGGAAAGGTGTGGAAGTCAGGCAGCAGCAGGGACCAAGCTTAGAGAGAAGGAAAGACTTCCAGATGCTAAGCGATGATAGGACCAGAGAGAGGCTAAGGGAAGCTGTGGGATCTCCCAGGAACACAGGTTCACGGATTTACAGATGAGGAAGTTAAATATCTCAAAGGTGGACACAGTCTCCCTGGATCAAAGTGAGCGAGATGAGGGCGAAGAGGGAAGAAGGGGCCAAGGAGCAGCCTCACCCCCCAATCCAGGGACCCCTGCAGAGGGACACAGCCAGAGAGAAGACACAGACTTAGAGACATAAGGTCCCTGCCCTGGGTCAGGCCCTAGAGGGGCAGAGGTGGTGTGGGGGCCACACATAGGCAGGGGACCAAGAAGTGGACTGCTACTTGGGGGCCCAGGCTGAAGAATTCCTTCTGGAACTGGGGAGCCACAGGTTCCCCCAGGGAGAGGGTAGGAGGTTGTCAAGGAAAGGTTAAGTGTCCGGCTGGTGGTGTGAGGGCAAGTCCATAAGTGTCATTCCCGGTAAGTGACTTAGAGTTTGGAGGAGACTGAGCAGGTGAGCAGCGTGTTAGTGTGTTAGGGTATTAGCGTGAGAGAAACAGCAGTGGCAGAGGGAGCTGTGAGGGGACGGGCAGAGAGACAGCAGGTGAAAAGAGGTTCAGGCTGGTTACCTTCCGAAGGGGGCCCGGGGCGGGCCCAAGGGGCCCAGATTCCTGGGGGGAGAACGAGGCTGGGAACAGCTGGCAGCGGGGCATGGGGGAGAGGGGCATTGAACTTCTTTCAAACACCTGAGGAGGCAGAAGGTTGGGGTGGGTTTGGAGCGGGGGATCAAAACTTTGGGACGGGGGGGGAGGTCCGTTCAGGTCAGGGACTCCTGAGGAGGATGGGGGACACTGATCCAGGTTTCTAGCCTTGCTTAGGGAGGTGAGGGAAGAACCAAGGGTGGGCTGACCTCTCTCAAGCTGCAGGGATGCTTAAGAAAGAAACTCTACTTCTCCCTTTTGTCTCCTTCCCTTCTGGAGGACGTAGTATAACCCCCATGAATTATTCTCTTTCTTCAGTCGCAGAACTTTTAGGTATGAGAGATCTCTAAGTCCTTAGCTATAGAAATCCCAAAGTGATTGAAGAAGAGAAAATGGAAAACTTTTCCTATCAACCTCAGTCACGTGACTGTGAGGAAGCAAATCAGACTTCCTCCTCACATCTTACAGTGGGGTGGGTGGTAGGGAAACTGAGGCAAAGGAGGATACTGTTAACTCATAGTTTGCTTGGAGACTTGGGGGGCAGAGTTGGGAGCAAAAGCTGGGAGTCTGTCTCCTCCTGGCCTCAAGCCCTGTCTTCTTTCTCTGGGCATGGAAGAGGGAAGGAGCTGCTGTGCCAGGAGCCTGGAGCCTGGAGCCTGGGCTGAACCCTGTCACACACCTCCAGTTCTGCTATGATTCGGTCCTCATCATCTTCATCCTTGATGGCTGATGCCATGATGGGCGGCGTGGAGGCTGGACGGGCCACCTCAGACACTGTCCGGCGCAGTTTCACTTGGGGTTTCTGGACCTCCAGCTCTTCTGACTCTGCCTTCTGTAAGTGACCCCAAGTGGAGTAAGGGAACCCAATATCAGCGTCTCTATCCCCTGACCTCAGACCCAATTTTTCTGTTACCCTACTTGCCTCTCCTCCCACCCTCTGTACCTTACACAATATCTCTCCCTAAGATAAGATGTTGTAGAGTGTAAAGAAACAAGCAAGGGTCTACCCTGCCTTGTCCTAAAATACACTTTTATTGTTGTGTCCAACTCTTCGTGACCCCATTTGGGGTTTTCTTGGCAGATAGTGGAGTGTTTTGATATTTCCTTCTCCAACTCATTTTACAGATAAGAAAACTGAGGCAAGCAGGATTAAATGACTTGCCCAGGGTCTTGCAGCTAGTAGGTATCTGAAGCTGAATTTGAACTCACAAAGAAGAGTCTTCCTGACTCCAGGTCTGGTGCTCTGCACTAAGACAACACCTAGCTGCCCAATGGATGGTATTAAATATTCCTTTCATTGTCTTTGTCCCAGCCTCACCAAATTCCTTGATATCCTCCTTCCCCAGTTCCTCCCTTTGCTCCATTCTAGAAAGGATTCTCCTTCCACATCTCAAAGGATCAAGAGAAGTCATCCTGAGCTGCCTCTAGAAAGGACCTCACAAACCCTCTCTCTACTTAGTCAGAGGGTTCCAGCATGCCTAAGGCACACCCTCCCTCCCCATTGCATGCTACCCTGTCCTTGACTGAATGATGTCCCTGCCTGGCAGTGGGAGATGGCAGTGGTACCTTGATGAAGGCTGAATCTTTCTTGCTGGTGACCACGACTTCTCCAGTGCGGGTGGTGGTGAGGCCATGGGAGGAAGGGAAGCTTCGTCGAGGAGGGGGTGGTGGGGGTGACTTAGAAGGTTTTTCTGTTCGGTATCGGGGCACAGTCAACTCATCTAGAGACAGACAAGGAAGGGAGTCCATCAGAACACTTACTTGAGTGACATGGGGACAGGCATGCCATTCCAAAGGGAAGAGAACTGAGAGTCCAAGGCCTAGTTCCCTTGGCCAGATCTCAAGAAAAGTAGCAAGTCCTGATGCCATCCTCAGCTCAGGACCAAATCATTCTGCTTTCTCTTTTCCATACTACATACTACCCTGATTCCTCCCATTCCACAGGACAGAAACTGTGCCTCTTCCCCTCCTTCCACTCTACCAGGGCCCAGTGCTTGATCTAGGCCTCCCCTACCTGAGCCCCTCCGCCCACTGGCCTCTCCGCGGGGGGCTGCCTTCTGGCCATGGGGGGCTTTGGAGGGTTTGTGTTCGGGGGTGGGGGCTGGCCCCCGAGGCTTTCCTGCACAATCCAGGTCTGGAATGGCCTTCAGCAGCTCAGCCTGGGTCTCTTCCAGCAGCCGGTTAATGTCCTTGGCACTGTACTGACTCAGGGCTGCCCTCTTCTCCTCCCAGTCCCTCTCAGCTGCCTGAGGGAAGGAAGAGGAAAACGGGTGAGGAGACAAGGCTCATAGCTGACCTTCCATGGAACCCTTTCTCCTACCCCTCCCCATCCCTAGGAAATAGCAGGGATAGAATGGGAGGCTCAAAGAAACATCTTTGCTATCCCCCCCAAAAAAGGTACCAGGTTCAAGAACCTAGAGGCGCCCAACCATTTTATACTTTGCAAAGCATTTAATGAAACCCAGGAGGCTTCATTGGTGAATTAGTCAACAATCATTTATTAATTATGTGCTATGTGCCAGGCACTGTGTTAAGTAGGGGAACTTTTAAAAAAGGCAAAAAAGTTTCATCTTGAGGATAGGAGACACTTAGATTCCCCTTGGGAAGCTGTAATAAATTTCCACATACCTAGTCATTTTCTCCATCCCAGCCTTCACACTTGGCCATCTTGCCATCCCTCACTCCATACCCCCCAACCCTGGACCACTAAGGGACAGGAACCCAGACATGTATGTCCCCAACAGCCCAAGCACCTCCACAGATACGGCCTTGTCCACGCTTCTCTTGCTGGGTGTTTCAGGGCCCCTGGAAGGATTGCCCCCCTTGGGTGTGTGAACGGAGCCCTCGCCTGGCCCCCCCAGCTCATGGAGGCTCAGGGGAGGGCTGGGGGGTGGCACCTCGAAGTCCAGGCTTTTGCCAAAGTCACACTCAGCTGTCACCTTCTTTGGAGACTGGCTCAGGAGGTTGTTGGGAGGTGGCCAGGTACCCTCATCCACTTGCCTGGGGAGACAGGTAGCTGTGAGGCCCTTGGAGTAAGGGAAGTAAGGTAGACAGTCCCTGCTTGTCCTCCTCCAAGGGACTCCTGCATCCTCTGGTAGTAGACATGTGAGATGAACTCTGGGGTCATGGGATTGTAGAGAGGGGATGCACAGAGGAGTGACTAGGCTCAGATGGAACATTTCCAGGCCAAGCAGAAGAGTATTGGGGCAGGGGGAGCTAGCAGGTAAAATGTATCGAGAGGGTAAGCTGGGAAGGGTCTGATTTTAGATCTGGGGCCAGAATGATCGCATGGGATAAGGAAAGTCCCAAGAGCCAGGCTGGCTTGGGGATCTGAAATGGAGTGATGGTGACTCCTGGGGAAAGGGGTGAGGGAGTTCATGCTGACCTTCGGATCTGAGCCAGTGTGTCCGTGACCCCTCGACAGCGCTTGAGGAGCCCATCCAGCCTCTGTGGCTCCTCCTTTAGGAACTTTACTGCCTCGACTTCCACTCGGAGAACCACTCGCATCTTACTTTGCAGCCCAGGGAACTGGGCTGCGAGGAGACAGCAGGAGGGAAACAAGGAAAGTGAATGTAGGGCACACTGGAAGACAAGACTTCCAATACCTCAGACACCATCTGGGCAGTGCTGCTATGACACTCCAGACTCCACTGAAGACCACTAGCGAAAAGCAACTCAACTACCTCTCTAGGAAGGCACTTTTAACTCTAAGTATTAAGAAGTCCTTCTTTCTCATCTTGTTGTGACCCATTTGGGGAGTTTTCTTGGCAAAGATACTGGAGTAGTTTGCCATTTTCTTCTCCACCTCATTTTACAGATGAGGAAACTGAGGCCAACAAATGACTTGCTGAGGGTCACACAGCTAAGAAGTATCTGAAGTCAGATTTGAACTTAAGTCCTTCTGACTCCAGACCCACTGTGCCACCTAACTGTCCTTGAATTTTTCTCATTTCTCCTGATCCTTTGCAGAGGTTGGGGGGCGGGGAGTGTCCACAGGTGTGGAACATTTCATTTAATGCCAGATTTTTGCGAACTTATCAGTTTTGCTTAAATTATCTTATCCTCTTCCTTTTTTTTCTTTTAAAAAATTTACATGAAGCAGGCATGGTGATACCTGCTACTGGAAGAGGTTACTGGTAGATCACTTGAGCTCAGGAGTTCTGAGCTTCAGCTGAGCTAAAGCCAATTGGGTGTCTTTGCACTAAATCCTAAATCAATAAGGTGAGTCTAAGGAGTGAGGAAACACCAGGTTGCCCAAGAAGGGATGAATAGACCAGGTCAAAAACAGAGCAGATTAAAGTTTGAGTGCTGATTGGCAGTGGGGTCAGTCCATGAGTGGCTGGGGACTAGATGAGAAATGGGGAGACACAGTCTCAAAAAATAAGAAAGAAAAATGTTTGTCATTAGTTCTTAACTTTTTGGGGTTGTGGAGACCTTGGACAGTGTTAAAACCTGTAACTTCTTTCTCAAATGAATGTTTTTAAATACATAAATAAAATACATAGGATTGAAATACAGTTATCAAAATATTTTTAAAAGCAAGTTCAGGTTAAGGACATATATTAAATAGGATGGAGGAGGAGAAAGAAAAAGGGGTAGAGAGAGGCATCTAGGCTATATTAAAATATATGTATATTTAAAAGTCCTTTTGTCCAATAGGTTGTCTAATATATATGAGCAAAAGTAACTTGCTTCAGTCCTCCTTCCTCTTTCCTTAGAAGATGTGACCATCTAAGCTTTGAATCAAATTCTGCCTCATGTTACTTTTCCCCACTGAATGACCAACCTAAGACGACTCTATAGTAATCTATTTAGTGATGATGGGGGAAGGGGAAACTGGAAAGAGACAACTAGATAGAGCAATGAATACAGTGCTGAGCCTGGGCTCAGAAAGATCTGAGTTCAAACCTGACCTCAGATATTTACTTGCTATGAGACCCTGGGCAAGCCACTTAATCTCTGCCTACCTCAGTATCCTCAACTGGAAATCATAATAATAGCACCGACTTCCCACGGTTGTCGTGAATATCAAATGAGATAATATTTACAAAGTGCTTAACATAGTATTCTGTAAAGTGTCTGGTATATAGCAGGAGCTTAATAAATACTTATTTTCTTCTTTTCCAGACTCGGTATGATTCTCTACAATTTACACTCACCGCTTCTAGCTTTGTCCTGTGGGGCGAAGCTGAATGAGTCTAATCTTTTTTCCCTAAGATAGTCCTTCAGCTACCTGAAGACAGCAATCACTCCTACCCAAGTCTTCTCTTCCGCAGGCTAAACAACTGTAGGTCCTTCCATACATTCTTATGGAACCTGCTGTTCAGCCTCCTTGCCATCTTGGTTAACTGCCTCTGGATACAATCAAGTTTGGAAAGTCCTTCCCAGAATACAGTGCTCCAAAATCAACACAACAGATTTGGCTTGGTCAGAGTCCAGGGAAGTGAGTGAGACTATTATCTCCCTGGATATGATACTGTATCTCTATTAATTCTGTTTAAGATTACACAGTTGTTTCAGTTGTGTCCGACGTTTTGTGACCCCATTTGGGATTTTTTTGGCAAAGACATTGGAGTGGTTTACCATTTCCTTCTCCAGTTCATTTTACAGATGAAAAAAACTAAGGCAAATAGGGTTAAGTGACTTGCCCAGGGAAACAAAGCTAACTAAGTATCTGAGGACAGATTTGAACTCAGGTCTTCCTAATGCCAGGCCTGGTGCTCTGTGCACTCTGGTACCACCTAACTGCCCTGAGATCATACCACCTAGCCTTGGGGGGCTCTAGGTCACACTATGGATTCATATTGCACTTCCAGTCCACTAAAATGATGTTGAGACACTAGATAGGAGGAATGGAGGGGCTGTATAATGAAGGAAGGGGAAGTTGGAGTGAATAGGTAAGAGCAGGACTGCCCCCCATCCTGGGCCAGGCTACAGGGAGTCACAGAGTCTTAGAGCTCTTCCACGGCCCCCCTCCTCCCCGCTCTCCTCCCTCCAAGAAGCCCCCAGGCCAGGCCTACTTACACTTGAGCTCTGTCAGAGTCTCCCCCAGCTGTTTCAGCACCAAGGCCTTCTCCTCCAGCTCAGGGCCTGGAACCAGTCGATGGTTGTGGGACACCTCCTTCTGGATCTTCTCCACTGACTTCTCCAGGTCGCTGCAGCCAAGGAAGACACCACTGCTCAGGACCCTCCACCCCCTGCCCAGACCTACCCCTTCCTCTATCTCCCTGGGTAACCCAGGATCTAGCACAAGATACAAGGCAGAAAAAGAGTCAGAAAAGGCTGTTCATAATCAGAAGAAAGTAAGGGTAGGAGCCAAGTCATGTAAGTTCAAGTTGGAGGGAACCTCAGAAGTCATCCAATGCAGCTTATCCCAAGAGTTAGGAATCATTACTACTACTACTACTACTACTACCACCACCACCACCACCACCATCACCACTACTACTACTACTATTATTTTGAGACAGCATGGTATATTGGAAAGAGGGTTGGATTTTGAGTCAGAGGATTTGGGTTTGAATCTCAGCTCTGCTTACATAACCTTGGGCAAGTCACTTCCATTCTCTTAGCCTCTATTTCCTCATCTGTAAAATGAGTGGTTGGGCCTGAGGTCACTTCTAGGTTTAAGCATGGACTTGTTGACAGATGTTGACAGTGTTCCTTCTTGAACACTTCTAGCAAAAGGAAGCGTATTGCCTCATCTATTCCATTTGGACCAGAGTCAAGAAGACCTGAGTTCAAATCCAGCCTCAGATACTTATCAGCTGAATGACCTTGGGCAAGTCACTTACCCTCTGCCTGACTCAGTTTCCTTATCTGTAAAATGAAGATAATAACAGCAACTACCTCCCAGGGTTGTTGTGATGAGATAATTGTAATGCATTTAGTATAGTGACAGGCACATAGTGGGCACTATATAAACGTTAGCTACTGTTATGATTAATTTTTAGGACATTCTTCCTTATGTGAAACTGGAATGCATCTCCTTGAAAATTCTATAAATTGCACATAGTCCTGCCTCCTGGAGCCATGACCTCTCCCATAAAATGGAAGCAGAGAGCAGAACAGATCAAAAACCCAGTATCCTACAGTATGTTGCTTAGAAGAAACACATTTGAAACAGAGAGATACACACAGAGTAAAGGAAAACCTGGAAAGATTTGTATGAACTGATACAAAGTGAAATCAACAAAACCAGAAAACACTATACATAGTATCAGCAACATTGTGTGATTATCAACTCTGAATGACTCAGCTTTTCTCAGCAACAGCATGATCCAAGACCAGCACAAAGGACTCGCAAAGGAAAATGCTAATAACCATATCCAGATAAAGAACTGATGAACTCTGAATGCAGATCAAAGCACATTTTCCTCACTTTATACTTTCTAGTGTTCTTTTTTTTTACTTTTGATCTGTTTCTTCTCCTGCAACCAAGATGAATATGGAAATATGTTTTACATGATAGCATATGCATAAACTATATCAAATTGCCTAACCATTTTCAGAAGAAGGAAGAGAAGGGAGAAAAATTTGGAATTCAAAATCTTGTAAAAATGAATGCTAAAAATTTTCTTGATTTGTAATTGTGGGAAAAAGTACTATTTAAAGCAAAATAAAGAAAAGAAAAGCTAGTCCCTGCTTCAGACCATAGTCTGCCCAATCAGTAGCTGAAACAAGAAGTCATTTCCTTCCCTAATTCTTCTTCAGGCTAAACATCTTAGGTTACTTACAGGTCTGATGCTTCTATGAGATATGGAAACATCTCAAATGAAATGAGGTGTGTAAAGAGTTTTGCAAGCTCGAAAGTACCTTATAAATTCCAGCAATAATAATAATTAGATGATGGTGGTGATGGTGGTGGGGGTGATGCCACCACCAGCAAATGAGATCATGAATAAATGCAATTAATATAATAAAGTGTGTAAACTTGAAGGTACCATATAAATTGCAGCTATTATTAATTAGTGTAATCAATATATAATTACATATCAATCAACAAACACTTATGAAGTACCTACTATGTGCCAGGCACTGTGCTAAGTGCTAGGCATCCAAAAAGGGGCAAAAGACAATCCCTGTCCTCAAGTTGCTTACAACCTAATGGAAGAGACAACATGCAAACAAATGTATATACAAAGTAAGCTATATGAAGAATGTAGAAAATAATTAACAGTGGGAAGGCACTAAAATGAAGAGTGGATGGGGAAAGCTTCCTACAAAATATGGCATTTTGGTTGGGACTTAAAGGAAACCAGGCAGGGCAGTTAGGTGGTTTAGTGGATAGAGTACTGGCCCTGGAGTTGGGAGAACCTGAATTCAAATCCAGCCTCAGACCAGATACTTGACACTGTGTGACCCTGGGCAAGTCACCTAACCCCAACTGCCTCAAAAAAAAAATTAAGGAAGTCAGGGAAGTTAGTGGGTTGAGCTGAGAAGGAAGAGAGTTCCAGGTATGGGGAGGAGGGGTCAGGGACAGCCATTATGTAACAATAACCATGCATTTATTCTGAGGCTTCTTGAGAGTCTGTTATTACACTGCTAACTCAAAAATTGTTCATGATCACTTAACATGCCTAAAGCTTTTTCATATGATCTACCTTCAAGCCACATTTTCTTATCTTGTATCTTTTGCAACTGAATTTTAAAATTTTTAAAATTTAAAAATAAAAAAAAACAATGTAAGACTTTGATGAGTTTATCCTTCTCAAATATCATTGCTTTAGCAGTGGTCCATCATTCTGGTCTATGATGGTCATTTTAATCCTGATTCAGTCATCTGATGTAGTAGCTCTCCCAATTGGCTTGATATCATTTGAGGATGAGATAAGCATGCCTCTGGCCAAACTGTTGACAAACACTGTAGATCTGACCAGGCAAGGATAGAGCCCTGTGGCATGTCAAGAAAGACATCCTCCCTGGCTGATACTGAGCCGGGAATCAACTGTTTGCATCCAACCCACTATGAGACCACTTACCCAGATAATCAATAGCCTGAAGCTCTCTCCTCTTCCTCTTCCACAAGGATAGTATGGGAGACTTAGTCAAGGACCTCAATGAAACTAAGTTTCTCTATCAGGCAAAACCAAGTATAAGTCAGAATGGAAGAACTCCTGAGGGGAATAGCCTCTAGACGTCCAGTGAAGATACAAAGTTGTCTAAGGGGAATGATATCTTTCTCCCAAAGCAGCAGTAGGTGGGCTTCCTGGAGGCAGGCAGGTTATGGTCTTGTGTTTGTATGCTTAGTATCAAGCACGAAGCTTCATATAGTTTACTGTTGCTCTTGTTACGTTACTTCAGAAGCATTCCACTTGGGGTTTTCATAGCAGAGATACTGGAGTGGTTTGTCATTTCTTACTCCAGCTCATTTTATAGATGAGGAAACTGAGGCCAACAGGGTTAAGGGAATTGCGCAGGGTCATACAGCTAGTAAGTTTCTGAGGTCATATTTGAACTCAGGTCCTCCTGAGCTCTATCCAGTGCACCACCTAGCTGCCAATTCATACGGCAGTAAAGCACTTGCTAAACATTAGTTAGATTAGGAAAGCAGTGACTCACTATCTTCTGGGCCCGGAGCTAGGCTCTGATTGGGCCCACCCTTTTCCCAGAGAACATGTTTAAAGGAGGAAAGAGGGAGGAGCATAGCAAACACTCAAGGACTAAAATCAAAAAACAAAACAAAACAAAACAAAAAACCAAAACAAGCTTCAGGGCAGGACTCTTAAGTGGAAACCCTAGGAGAGTCATCCTTTATGCACAAGGAAGGAAGGACCACACTTGAACAGACACTGAATCCAAATATTCCTCTGACACATAGAAATGTTACCTCAGTACATGTCTGACAGCTTGCAATCTACACCCACCCACATGATGTAATTTTGATCCTTGTAACTCGTTTATGAGGGAGGCAGGTCAGGAATAACTAAAATATAGGGAAACTGAGGTCCACTCCTTTGAGAGATGTTACAGAATAAAGAAAATAGGGAGGAATCATCACTGAAGGGGAGGGAAACTGTGAATCAATAGTTCACGGAATAAAACGGATAGAAAAAGTATGTAGTGGGGTGGGGGGGTCATGAGAACAAAGACGAAGGTGCCCTCTAGAGAAGGGCATTCCATTGATATCCCCAAGAACACCAGAGAACACTTATTCTGGGAGCCCTGAGAAGGTCAGAGTTTTGTAACTCCCCATGTTTGTTATTTTTACCCCTGCTTGTTTCAATGATTGCTGGCAGCAGAAACCCTCAGGAAACTCCCAGAGGGCTGTGCTTCCTTCAGGGACAAGAGGGCTGAGGAGAGGCTGGGTAACTGCCAGGGAACAGGCCAGAAAAAGAAAAACCCTGGCTGGAAGAAATGAGAGGAGGGCAGCTGAAAGAAAGCTGACGAGTCACATCAAAAGAGAAGATTATTGTGAGGGAGGAGGAGAACCCGCTTGAGAAATGTTTTCTTTTGAGTACGGCATGGGGAGATATTAAGGAAATTCAACACATGAGAAAACTGAGGCACAGAGGTGACTTAATGACTTTTTCACAGTCACAGTTAGTAATGAACAGAACTGCGATTTCAACTTAGAACTTGCTTCTCCCTTTCTCTCAGGAAGGGTTAGGGCTAAAGGGTGTGTTGATTCCCATGGAAGATGATTATTAATTTTCACCTTCCTTAAAAATCTGCAAATGCTTCAAATCAGAACATGAGTTATCATTTTGTTGATTAAATAGGCTTAAGAAAGTGATGGGGAAAATGTTGATAATGCAAAACAAACCAAAAAGTGTGTCACGTATTTTCAGAGAGTGGGTTGGTAAGCATTCATCAGCACCACCCACGGTTGGGGAGAAAGGAACAGGGGAGTAAGATGGTGGTACCTAGTATATAGTAGGTACTTAATAAATTTATGGACTGATTGCTAAGTCAGACTAATAAGAGATTGATTTTTTTCATTAGATTTGGACCAGAAATTCATCCATTTGACCCAGAAATACCACTTCTAGGGACGTATCCCAAAGAGATCATAAAAATTGGAAAAGGACCCACATGTACAAAAATATTTATAGCAGCTCTTTTTGTGGTGACCAAAAACTGGAAATCAAGGGAATGCCCATCAATTGGGGAATGGTTGAGCAAGTGTGGTATATGAATGTAATGGAATACTATTGTGCTATAAGAAATGACAAACAGAAGGACTTCAGAAAAAGCTGGAAAGATTTATATGAACTGATGTTGAGTGAAGTGAGCAGAACCAGGAGAACATTATACATAGTAAGAGCCATAGTGTGCAAGGACAGTATCTGATAAGCTTAGCCCTTCACAGCAATACAAGGACCTAAAACATCTCCAAAGGATTCATGATGCAAAATGCCATCCACATGCAAAGAAAAAAACTATGGAGTCAGAACACAGAATAAAGCAGACTATTTTCTCTCTTGTTATATTTTGTTCTCATGATTTCTCCCATTTGTTTTTAATTCTTCCATGCAACATGACTAATGTGAAAATGTGTTTAATAAGAATGTATGTGTAGAACTCATATAAGATTGCAAGCTGTCTTGGGGAGGGAGAGGAAGAAAATTTAAAACTTATGGAAGAGATTGTTGAAAATCGAAAACAAATTATAAAAAAAAGAAATTCATCCCTTTCTATACACTGTGGGTTTTCAGACCCTTTCCTTCTCCTTCCCCCCAACATGAACATACTTTGTTCCCTAGTTTAAAAGAAAAAATCCTTCTGAAAATCTCACCCCTGGCTCAACAAGATGAAAGTTTTCCACACTTCAATAAGTAGAGAACAGGGAATCACTGTGCCCCTAGTGGTCATGTCTGTCATGACAGGGCAGCTGCTCAAGGTACCAGCTCAAGTCTTAAGAGCTCCCCCGCAATTCAGGAAGAGGGGGAGCCAGTTAGCTGCAACAACCAGAGTGCCTTTGGCACCAACAACCCTTTACTGGCCAGAAGAAAAACCAGGCTGTGGGCCAAAAGCAGGGCTGAGACGCAGGCAAGTTAGGAAAATTGCAGCCCCTGCATTTCTGCCAGTCTACTGGAGGCTTAAAGCCTTCTTCCTATGACATGTGAGTTGACCAAAGACAAAAGAAATGTTTGAATGTCCTGGGGAATGAAATCATATTCAAAATGAGCTGCTGAGTGGCATAATGGGAAGGGTACTAGACTTGCTCTTAGCAGCCCTGAAATTTATTCCATCTCCCACCTCTGTGCTTTTGTCCTGGCTGTCCCCCCTGCCGGGCTTAGCTTCCCTAGCTTCCTTCAAGTCTCAACTCAAATTCCACCTTCTGCAAGAGGTCATTCCCTACCCCACCTAAGATTACTTTCCATTTTCACTGAATAGATCTTGTATGCACAGTTATTTGCATATATGTTGCCTCCCCCCACACTGAAATGCACATTCTTTATCAGCAGAAACCTCAATTTAGCCCTTCTCAATATCCCCAGCACTTAGCACACTGCTTGGTACACAGGAAGAGCTTAATAAATGGTAGTTGACTGGACTGACCATGCTGTTACTTACTAGCTGTGTGATGGTAGGCAAGTGCCTTGAGATCTCTGAGCCTCAATTTTTCATACAATACTCACACTCACTACCTTGAAGGTTTGCTATGAACAATGTGGGTTACAAATCTTAAAGCATTATAGAAACACGAATTATTGTTGTCATTTAGGTAAAGGAATCTTCAGAAGTATCCCTCATCATTCATGGGCTCATAGGTGTAGAGTCAGAAAGGACCTTGGAGGCTACTGAGTTCAATGCTCTCATTTTATAATTACAGGAACTAAGGTGAAGGGAGGTTAAGGGACTTGACCAAGGTCACACAGGTTAGCAAGCATCAGAAGCTAGATCTGAACCTGGTCCTCTGACTCCAACTCTTTTCACCACACCACACACTGTTCCATATCGTTTGACCTAGGCTCTATGTCAAATTCCAGTAATAGGCAGATAGCCCAAGGAGATTAAAGACAGACAGAAAAGTCCCATATATACCAGCATACTTATAACATCCCTCCTTCCTCCTTTGGACTGTGCTATAATGATGATGACGATGATAACGATAGCTAGCATTTATAGAGTGCCAACTGTATGCCAGGCACTATAATAAGTACTTTACAAATATTATCTCATTTGATTCTTACAACAACCCTGGGAAGTAGCTGCTACTATTATCCCCACTCTACAGTGGAGGAAACCAAGGTAAACAGAGGTGAAGTGATTTGCCCACAGTCACTCAGCTATTAAGGGTCTGAGGCTACATTTGAACTCAGGTCTTCTTGACTCCAGGCCCAATGCTCTAACCACCGAGTCTAGTGCTTTAATCATCTGCCTCCTGTGTCTACCCCAACTCTGACTCTAGCCAGAAGGAACCAATTCTCCTGGGTCAGGAAAACTATGAACCAAAGCCAGCCTTCGTCCTATGCCCCCTCCAAGGGAAGGTCCCCTCACTTGAGCTGCTGGGTGACGAGCTCCTCCTCACTCAGATAGCGCAACCTCTCCTCTTCCACCAGTGTACGCTGCCGCTGCAGGGGGTCCTCCTGCTTCCGGACTGCTTCAGACACCCGAAGACTCAGTTCAGCCTCCGTGCGCTTCAGCAAGGTTCGAACGGATTCCTGATTTTGCAGCTGCAGGGAGACAGGAGAGACTGTGTCAAGATGTGAGAGGGACTCTGCGTAAGAGATTTAGGGGTGGGGGACTCTGGGTCAGAGAAGAGGGAGAAGGTTCAGTTGGCAGGGATGATTGAGGAGGGCCTCTGGGTCACAGATATGGCAGGGAGAGTGGACAAGGAACAGAAGAAGAGGGGCTCTTGGTCAAGGGTATGAAAGGAGACTATAAGCTATGTATAGAGAAGTAGGGGCTCTGGGCCAGGCATTTGGAGACAAGAAGGCTCTGCTCCAGCAAAACGGGGAAAGTAGGCTTGGGGTCAGGGGTATAAGGAGATCCTCTAGGTCATGGTTATGAAGGGGGAGCTTTGAATAGGGATATAAGGAACTTGGGGACAAGGTTGTGGCATGTGGAGAGAAGGGATGAGTCAGAGATGTCCAGAAGGAGAGGGGAGGCCAGTGTCACACACAGGGAGGGGGAGGGTAGTGCATCTCAGTACCAGACACTCAAGGATCAAAATCAGAAATATAGCGGATGAAAGAGGGAGGTTCAGAAATCAGAGTGTGGACAGGAAGGGTAATCACGTAGGGTCAATCTGCATGTAGACACAGAGGGCAGAGTACCAGGAGTTGAGAGCTGAGTGTTCTAGGTGGAAGACTGAAGTTCAGCCATAGGTTAGCGATTCCTAGGCCCTGACCCCTGGCCTTTTCTTAGGCAAGAGGCTATGAATCTTGTCCTGCAGCCCAGATGGCAGTTTATCCCTCCTCCTCCTGGCTTGTCTCTATTCATTATCCTCACCTGAAAGGCAGTGGTTCCCTCACCAGGAACTACGCACAGCAGTGCCCCGGCTCCTGCCAGGTAGCACCATCTGCCAAGAGCAGCAGGTCAGAGATAGAACCAGGAAGCCTGCCCCAGCTCTGGGGTGACAGAAAGTGATGGGAAGGAAGGGAGATTTATTGCTTAATCAGGAAGGAAGTAGATGCCTTGTCAGAGAGATTAAAGAATACTGAATCCAGGGATGTGAGCCCAAGAGCCCAGAATTTCCCCTGAGCTAGGGACTAGGCTAAGTCCTCAGGCTGGGGACGACACCTACCTGCATTTTGCGTAGCTGCTGGAGTTGGTTGCGGAGGTCACTGGCATTGTGCTGTAGATCATGGAGGTGCAGCTGCATGTGTAGACGGGTGATGGCCGTTGGGGGGCCCGCGGGGGTGCTGCTGGCTGAAGGGGGTGGAGGCGCTGGAACCGGAGGGGCACCACTACTCCGCCCGCCCAGCCCACAAGCTGCAGGATGACAGGTTGGCATAAGGGAGAGTCCAGGAGGAACACTCAAAGCAAGCAATCTCCCCCTCCTCCTCGTGCCCCTGTGCTTAATCATCTCCACCTGGAGTGACACAGGTCACACCTCCCTGCTAGATGGGAAGCTTCTTAGTGGCAAAGGTGATTTCTGTGATCTTTGGAGCCCCACAGCCAAGCATAGCGCTCTACATAAAGGAGGTTCTTACTATTTTTATTAACTACTACTAATAATTATTAGTTATTATTCATATTATTATATAGCAATATTATTAATGATATGCTAGGCACTGTGCTAAGTGCATTATAATTATTATCTCATTTGGTCCTTATAGCAAACCTATACAGTAGATGCCATTATAATTCCCATTTTATAGATGAGGAAACAGAGGCTAAAAAAGGCAAAGTGGCTTGTCTAGAACCACACAGCTAGGAAGAGCATGATACCTGATTTGAATTCAGGTCTTTCTGACTCCAGGTCTGGTGCTCTACCCACTGAGTCACCTAGCTGCCTATTTTTAACACACACCTATTACAAACAGGGCAGCTAAGTGGTACAGTGGACACAGCGTCAGATTTGGAGTCAAGAAGGCTCATCTTTTTGAGTTCAAATCTGGCCACAGACACTTTCTTGCTGTGTGACCCTGGGCAGGTCACTTCATCCTGTTTGTCTCAGCTTATTCATTTGTAAAATGAACTGGAGAAAGAAATGACAAACCACTCTAGCACCTTTGCCAAGAAAACCTCGAATGGGGTCATCAAGGATCAGACATGACTAAATAACACCAAAAATAAAAATGAACTGAGATTAAGAAGGGACTCAGAGCAAGGAAGTTGATTTCAGAAAGTTAGAGTTAGGAGGGCTAGTATCATGACATCAGTGGACTCTAAAACAGGGGCACCGGATGGTTTTTTTTTTTTACATAAATCCCTTAGTTGAGCTGGGGAAGCTTAGGGATCTCCTTCAGGATCATGTTTGTTAAAAGCATACAATAAAAAACAGAAGAATCCAATTCTATTCAAATAAAGATATTCTTAGACCACCTGAAACTGATTCACTGACCCTTGGGTGGTGGGGGTCCATGGACCCCAAGATAAAAACCCCCACCCTAAAATCTCTTCCAGGTCTTAAGTTCTGCAATCCCGTGGCCACCCTCCACCCTTATTATCAGTCTGTGGAAGTGGACTGAGCAGAGGGAGTAGTCTGAAGCCCTTCTGAGGAGCAGGGACCCCAGGAGAGCAGGCTTCCTGCAGGGGCGTCTGATAAGGCTACATGCCTAGAACAAGGAATGGCCCCAGGTGAGGACGGTAACCCACGGGCCAGAGGGACAGGGGTACACTCACGTGCAGAAGGAGTTGCTGCTCCATTGGAACCTTCAGTCTTCTCACTGTGAAAAAGGAGATGAGCAGGGTCAGCCATAACTGGGGAAACCCCACTCATAGAACCTTAGAATGTCGGAGCTGGGAGGGCTCATACTGGCCATTTAATCCAGACTCCCCCACCTTGGTCTTTTTTTTTTTTTTAACAGAAGAGGAAACCAAGGGAAAATAACTTCTTTGCCATTTGTTTAAATATCTTTTGATTTGGACTAATATGTCATCTGATGAACTGGAAAAAAAAAAAAGGTCATTACTGGGGGAAAAGGGCAGGAAGATGGCAGGGGAATAGTAAGTTATGGTATTGAGTGGCTGCTGACAAACACCCATAGTGTGGCCAGACCCTAGGGCAATGGGGGAGTCTCAGAGGGGTCCTGATCCCCTAGGTAACAACTTTTCCCTCCTCAAATGACAATGTATATACTTAATCTATTTTCAGGTTGTATCCCCGAGTAGAATATAAACACCTTAAGGACAGGGGCTATTTATCATTTGGTCTCCTTGTGCCTAGCACAGTGTAGGTGCTTAATCAATGATTTTTGACTTATACTTGATTTCTTAAGGTCCCGGAGGAAGCTGAAAGGAGATCCTAGGTTAGTGGTTGGCAGGACCTCAGGAGCTCTGCCCTGTGATAAAGGTGGGCATCTTACCTGGGGGTCTCAGCCTCTGAACCACGGAGAAGGGCGCTCTGCACCAAGCCTGTCAAACTCGCAATCTGCTTCTCCATGGCTTCCATTCTCTCCCTAGAGTGTATAAAGGAAGGGCCCAGTGAAGAGCCAGCCCCAGTCAGGGCTCTAGAGACTGAAGTTCCATCCCTCCCCACAAGCTATAAAAACACAGCTCAGATGCCCTCGCTCTCCCTACCACTAGGGTGGGTCTATCTGACAAACTCCCCCTTCTCTGTTCATTGCCCTGAATAATTTTTTTTAATGACAAGCTATAAACTTGTTTTCATGTTCACCAGCTGGTTTTTCCCTTTCATCAAACCCATACCCAGGCCCACAATAAGGTTGGGAAGGGAGATCTGGGTCTATAGTTGTCCCCTTGTCTCTGCTGCTGAGGCCTCCTTTGGAGAGAGGCTGAGCAGGGAGGAAGAAGACAAAAGGCTCTAGACCAAATGGGACCCTTCTTCCTCATTTCTCTTCATCAGTTTTTTCAAACTGCAATCTCACTTCTCTATGGGCCCCTGGTGTTCTTTCCCAAAGGACCCTCAGGGGCCCACTCAGCATAGGGTGCACCTGACCTTCCCTACTTGCACACACTCAGATTTACACAATACACTAACATACACTCACACACAATGTACAACTTTTCAGCCCCCCCAGCCCCACCAAAAAATATCCACTCAGCCCAGGGGAGGATCTGACCAGTAGCCAAGTCCCACCCCAGGCTATCCCAGGTCCCCCTTACCTGGTCTCTGTGTCCTTGGCTGGCACCGGAGGCCCAAAGCCTGCCAGTGGGCGTTCCCCAGGCCCTGGGAAAAGCTCTGATGGGGGCACCCCAGAAGATGAAGAGCTCCCCCCACCCCTTGGCTTGCCCCCTGGGCTCTCAGCAAAAACAGAGGATGATGAGCCAGAGTCCTTGCGGAAGGACTGCCTGACGGGAGAAGAACGGCTAGGAGGCCCAGAATAAGGGCTATGTGGAGGTGGAGGGCCGCCCTGGGGTGCTGCCACCTCCACCAGTTTCTGGGGAGAAGCAGGGGGCAGACGGAAGCCAAAGCCATCCCCATAGAGTGGCCCGCTGCTGCCAGTGGCTGCTTTGTACAGGGAATCCTCCAGGTCAGACTGTAGGGCAGTAGCGGAATATGTGCTAAGGGATCGGACGGAGCCCCGTTTATAAAGTCCCCCACCGGGGTAAGCGAAGGGGTCCCCTCCAGCCGAGGCCAGGCTCAGGCGCCCCTCGTGGAGCAACCCATAGGGGTCTGCATAGAGGCCCTCCCCTTTCACTAACATCACCCCTCCTCCCTTGCCCGCCAGGTCTTCATCCGGTTTCACGTCCCGCCTCTCCAAGATGGCACTGGGACTGGGGGAGACTCCTGGGGCAGAGGGCACACCCCCTAGCCTTTCTGAGTGGTGGACAGGGCTGCCAGCATAGGATGGGGGGCGGCCCCCACTCCCCCCCGCATAGGAGAGCCTGGACCGGGAAGGTGAGGCAGAGGGCAGGCCTGGAGGTGGGGAACCCGAGGACAGGTGGGGGGCCGGGGAGAGGTTGTTCAGGCGGCGGGTAGGAGATGACTCTCGGGAGGCGTAGACCATTTCTCTCTGTGGAAGAGAGAACACCCAACCCCATACTCCATGTTATGTTTCATATCTGAGCTACCCCGACCTCAGATCCATGATTACTGACCCTATTCTTTAAGACGCAGTTTTAAAATTCAACATCCATCATTTGCCTACTCTGGTTCAGAGGTGCAGTGGCTACAGTACTGATTGAGAAGACCTGAGTTCAAATGTGACACTATATGTGTGACTTTGGGCAAGTCATTCCATTTCTGTTTGCCTTGGTTTCTTTATCTATAAAACAGGAATTAATGATAGCACCTACCTCTCCCAGGATTACTGTGAGGATCAAATGAGACGTTTGTAAAGTGCTTAGCACATAGTAGGCACCATATAAATGCTATCATTATTCTATGTTCTTTGCAAAGCATTGAACCAAGCTCTGGCAATAGGAAAATAGAACTGAAATAGTCCCTGGCCTCAAGAGGCTTATATTCAAATGGAAGGACTAGCATGGACAAAAAAAAGGTAAATACAAAGTAATCTATGGAGGTGGAGGTGGGGGGAGATGAGGGCACCCAGGAGAATCAGGAAAGGAAATGGCAGCTGAGCTGAGCCTTAAAAAAACTACATACAGATTCTAAGAGGTGGAGTGCATTAAATGGGGAACACAAGGCAAAAAGGTGGAAGACAGAATATTGGTTCAAGGACAGTAAATAGGCACTGGGGTGGGAATGTAGAATTCAGAGAGTCATGGAAAAAAAGGCAGGAGGGTGGAGCTGGGTAGTGCCAGGCTAAAGAATTTGTCTTTCATCCCAGCAGCACGAGGGAGCCCCTGAAGCTTTTTGAGCAAGGGAATAACATTATCTTTAGAGATTTTTCTTTAGGAATATCATTTTGACAGTTATGTCAAAGATGGGGATGGGGAGTGGAAGGGAAGGTTAGAAGCAGTGACATCAGTCTGGAGAACATTGCAGTAGTTTAAGTAAGAGGTGATAAGGACCTGAACTAGGGTGATGATCATGTGAATGGAGATATGGGAATAAATGTGAGAGATATAATAGAGGTCTTGGCATCTGATTGTCAGAGACAAAAGAAGAAGAAAGCACTGAGGATAACTCTGAGGTTGCAACACTGGGTGACTAAGAGGATCATGGTACCCTCAAAAAAACCTGAGAATTCTTGAGTGGTGGGTGAAGGGAGGAGGTTTAGAAGGGAAGGGAGGATAGTGAGTTCAGCTCCAGTTTCAGACAGACTGAGTTTGAGATGCCAACAAGACTTCCAGGTGGAGCTGTCCAACAGGCAGTTGGGACTGGAGGTTAGAGATCTGAGGTTAGAGATCCAGAGAGACTGGATCTAGCTACATAGAGGGGGGGATTGTCTTTGTAGAGATAATAATTGGGCCCAAGGGACACAAGAGGGGACTTAGAGAAAGAAGAGAGAGATCCAGATGGAGCCTTGAGGTATGCCCACAATTAGTGGGCAGGGGGATGGATTAAGCTCTAGCAAGGGGAACTGGGAAACAGCAGTGGGGAAGACAACTTGGAGGGAACAGAGTCAATGAAATTCTCAAAAGAAGGCAATAGTGTTGAAAGCTTACTGTTATTTCAAGGAGGAAGCCTGAGAAAATGCCATCAGATTTAGAATAATTTGCCCTGACTTTGGAGACATCCTTTCTGTTGTCTGCCCTCAATCTCTCCTACTGCAATTTTGGCTTATTTCCTCAGCCCCATTCCTATAAGGTATTCTTCTGCTCAGTATTGGTAGAAAAGTAGATAGAAAAACAAAGAGATAAATGGGGTGTTCTCAGAAAAGGCTCCAGAGGGGCCAGGAAGGGTAGATGCATAGGGCTGAGGGCTTATGAAGATGGTGGTAGTTACAGGTGTTGGGTCCATTTTCTCCCATAGTCCCATGAAAAGCCTATTTCTCTTCTATCCTCTAAGATTTATGGCCCTCCAGGTTTCTGCCATATGGATTTTCCCAAACTAGGTCTCAGCCTAGGCAGCTAAGTAGGGCTGTGGAATGAACACTGGATTTGGAGTCAGGAAGATCCAAGTTCAAATCCAGCGTCAGACACCTACGAGCTATGAAATCCTAGGAAAGTCACTTCTGACTGCCTTAGTTTCCTCAACTGCAAAATAGGAATATATCTCAGGGTTGTTGTGAGAATCAAATGAAATAATATCTGTAAAGCCCTTAGCACAGTCTGGCACACAGTAGACCCTTCATAAATGCTTGTTCTCTCCCTTCTTTCCAATGACTTGCTACCCAGGTGCCTCGTGAGCCCCTCTACACGTCTCTTCACTGCCCTCCCCCAGCTTCAGGGCCTTCAGTCCTTACCCGAAGATCCCCATTAGTGAGGTGGGAGCCAGGAAAGGCAGAATAGAGTGGTTCTTTCCTGTAAATCTTGATAATACTTCGGTCTTGGATGTCCCTGGGGAGAGATGAAGGCATCACTGACCCCACATCCAAACACATAGACTGAGTGCCCCTCACTGAACATTGAAAGAAATGATTGTTTTTCTGTCCCATTAATAATCAATTATTAAATTAGGACCAAGGTTTTTCCTCTTTTTCAGTTCCTCATTCAGAAATAAGTCCCTGCAGGTGATTCTGGTAGCCTTTGAAGTGCAGGGCTGATTCAGAGAGTGAAAACTCAGATCTGTTCAAAAGGTAAAAGAAATTTTGGTTTAGGTGAATTAATGGATTCTGGTCCAGTCTGCTTCACTCAGACAGGTCAGGGAAAATAAGGATTCCACCTTTTGTCTAGATTACCCCAGAGGGGTGATGTGGGTATAGACAAGTCTCTGACCAAAACTGAGTGATCTGAGTCAAGTCTCCTAGCCCCTCATTAGAATAGATCCTCTCATTATAATGTCCATTTTCGCATTACTTATTAACCAATCAGAGTGGATTTCTACCTTCAGTGCACCCGCCTTTTCCAAAGGCTTTATAAGTATTGAAGGTTTCACAGGTTAGATCTCTTTTGGTGTCTTTTAGCTCTTTTTGTTAAGCTGCTTGCTAACAGTGGTTAATAAAATCAATTATAATTTACCCAGAAACTCTATCTCTCAAATATTTTTACTGGCGACAACTGCCCTGAGCTTCATTCTATAAAATGGGGATAATAACAGCACCTACCTCACAGAATTTGCGAGGATCAAATCAGATAATATGTGAAAGCATTATATAAATACGTGTTGTTAAAATCATTACCATCTCACCACAGGGATCGGTGGTGTATGGGAATGAAGGGGGCTGGACAAGGACCCAGGAGTCCAGACACCTCGACACAAGAGTCAGAAGGGGATCTGTGCAAGGACACTATCAATTAATTCATCAGTTAGTGAATTAATTCATCAAATAATCCCGAGGTTGATGTGCCAGCACTAAAAATACAATGAATGAAATAATCCCCACCAACAAGGCACTTACATCCTAGAGTGCAACTTGCCTTCACATTATCTCCCTCTCCTCCAGAGGAAAAGTGGTAGAGGTATTCCATACACCTCCTGCCTTTAAATGGAGAGAAGTAAACCAGTCCCTGAAGCATAGATGTTGCTCCCAAACCCCTGCCCCCTTACCGGACATCCTCAAGCTCATAGAAGATATTTCGAGCCTCATCTTTGATGAGGATGGCTGTATTGGGTGACTTGAGCATGCCCATGGTGAGCTTCTGTGGGAACATGTGAGCGATGAGGGCATGGAGTGTGTCCAGGCTGCTGACCTCATGGGTGATATGCACCCGACGTGTCTCTTCCCCGAACTGCAGGAATAGCACCCCTTGGAGGGGCAGGATACTGGGAGTCAGTCACTCAGCCCCTAGCCCTGACCCACCTCTCAGCCCAGCCTGCTATGAAAAGAGCTGGGAGAGTCCTTAAAGGAAAACTTTCTAGGAAGCAAAGGAAAAAGGGGGGCAGGGCGCTGATGTGGCTAAGTTTAGACTCTGGCTGTATACACCGTATTGGAGCTGTGTGGAATATTAAGGTGTTTCAACACTAGCTCCTGGAGAGTGGGTTGCGAGAGAATCCTGAGACATCTGAAACCTGAATGGGCAATATGGATGTCCCATACAACCACTGGTCTGATACCACTGGTGACCTTGCATCCCCATGCTATTCGTTTTCCCATCTGGGTCCCAAGAGAATTACAGCAAAGAGAAAGGAAAGGAGAGAAAGGAGCTGAGGAATTAGAGAAAGAGGAGCCCAGGGAAGGGAAGAGAAAATAAAAGAGGGAGGGGAAAGAAGGGCAGAGGACAAGGACAAGGGTCAGAGGAAGCACTGAGTGGTAAAAGGTAGTGGACTTCGAAGGTAATTATGTCATGTCTCCTCCCTAAAGTTGGACTTATAATTCTCTGATTCAGGAAAAGGGTTGAGGGGAGGGGTGAGCAGGGATACAATGAAAGAGAGGCAGAGGAAGAAAGGAACCTGGGGAACGGAGCTTTGTCTGGCTAGTAGACCGAGAGAGGGGAAGGCTCTGACGGAATCGATTCATCCTGCTGAAGCCGAGGGGCAGCTCAGCCTCCGACATGGTCTCCAGTGACTCAGCAGAGGCGAAGGATAACTTAGCTGCCTGGTCTGCCAGCCCTGGCTGGGCACCTTGTGAGTGTCGGGAGCTTCGAGTCTGGGGCACGGAGAGGAGAGAGTAGAACACAAAATAATAGCCTTAGTCAACCTCCCCCCACTCCATTCTGTTCATTATCCCTGATTCCAAACATATAAGATGCACAGATCTAGAGCTGTGAGGGACCCTCAGACGTCATCTGATGCAAACCCCTCATTTTACAGATGAGGACACTGAGACCCGGAGAAGTTAAACAACTTGCCCAAGGTCACTCAGCAAGCATCAAAGGTGGGATATGAACCCAGGTGCCCTGACTTCAGACCTAGCTTTCTTTCTTTCCACTACTCAAATGTCCCTACTCATTTCATTCTCAGTCCCTCACCCACATGCTCCAAACACACAAAAGGTGGCCTCTTTAATCAGCACCAAAGATCTGCAAACCAGCTCTATCCCTGACATGCTGTGTGACCTCAAGAAAGTGACTTAAGCTCTCTGAGCCACACTTGATTTGAGGGTGAAAAGTATGGAATTCAGAAAGAGAGAAATCTTCTCTGAGATCCTTGGAGATAGAAGAGGAATCACTGAAACCTAAACAAGTGGCCACCCTGCTATTTTAAACTCAAAACAAATACCGACAATGGACCTATTAGGAGGGGAAATTAACCGCCCTGTAAATTGCAGCATTAACTCCAAACATTAACTAAGCCACCATGAAGATCACTTCTCCCAGTTAAAGCTAGGGAGAGGCTTTGGGGTTTGGGGTGCATTCTGCAACTGTGATGTCACACAGCTGAACTTGGGGGCAGGGGAGAAAGGAGGCTGGTTCCCAAGTCAGAATTGCATCCAGAACACACACCCTCTTCTTCCCCTTTTCTTCCTCCTCCCTCCATTCCCTGCCAGTGCCCGGTTTAAGGACTGGTTTAAATGGGAGTCCATGGAAGGCACCTTCCCATCCCATGCATTCTCATATCCTTGTGCTGCACAAGCTGGCCCTCTCCCCACCTCACACCTGCCACCATATGCCATGCGCATGCCTGGTGAACGTTGGGAGGAGAGTCCTGCTAGATCACAATGAGGACTAGGCCTGATGTCAAAAACTGGATTGGAAACCTTGCTCTGATCTATTACTCCCTCCCTTGTGACCTTGGGCAAATCACTCTCTCTTCTCTGGATTTCAATCTCTTCATAAAATGTAGGGATTGACTCTTTTGTTTTGTTTTGGGGGAAGGTGGCACTGAGGGAAGCCAGACCTGTTAGAGCCAGCATAGAAAGAAATCCAAGAGTCTCAACTCTCAGCCCCAACAAATGATGGGCCTGGAAGTCCATACCCTCATAAGACACAGGTACCATGCTGAGATCAGGCTTCCGTGACCCTGGAGCTGAGTGCCAGTATGGCAGACAGGGAGGGAGCACCAGTTCCAGGCTTTCCCCAATGTTCCTCATCCCTTCAGACCCAGTCCCCAGGACCAATGGGGTTGGGAGTCCCCCAGTGGCTGAAGGAGCCAGGCCTGGCCTAGCCAGCATGGTGCCTGTGCTTGGGTTGCCAGGCAACTGAAAAGGTCAGTAGTTGCTGGGCAAGAGAGGACAAAGGGCTGTGGAATTCAAGGCAGATGGAGGGAGGCTTGCAAACATGAAGAGTCTGGCATAGCTTCCAGCTGCAGTGGTTACCCAAACCTAGCAGGCAGGCATTTTGGCCAGCTGGAGGCATCTGGAGACAGGCAAGGGAACAGAGCAAGGGCCATGGAGCAGAAGGCACTGAGGGCAGAAGGGTACGGAAGTGGGTGGGCAGGGAGCAGAGATGGTCCTGCTAAGCATCCTGGGCAGGTTTATGACCTGACAGGAAGATGTGTCCTCTTAAATCTCTACTTATCTCATTGGCTCCTCTGACCTGGCATGCTCATAGGGCCAGGTGCCCCAAGGGCACTTCTTTTCACCTTCTTGCCATCCCTTGGGTGAGAAAGAAGGAAGTGGACTGTCAGAAGGGACTTCCCACCTAAGGTGAGAGAGAAAAGGGGAAATCCTGTCCATTGTTTTGGGGATATAACCTGAAATTCAGATGCCTGGAGTTAGAGTTAAGGGAATAATAGACAACAGCACCCCTAAGCTCTGTCATGCTCTCAGCTTCTAAGTGCTATGAGCGATGCAGAAGGAAGGCAGACATGAACCCCACAAAGGCAGGTGGCCTACAGCAAAGGTTCTTGTTGTTCAGTCATTCCAGTGGTGTCCAACTCTTCATGATCCCATTCTGGATTTTCTTGGCAAGCATAATGGAGTGGTTTGCCATTTCCTTCCTTAGCTCGTTTTACAGATGAGGAAACTGAGGCAAACAGGATTAAGTGACTTGCCCAGGGTCACACCGCCAGTAAGTGTCTGAGGTTAGATTTGAACTCAGGAAGATAAATCTTCCTGATTTCAAGTCACATGATTTATTCACTGCACCACCTAGCTGCCCATAAAGCAATGCCCAAGCCCATGCCACCTGAGAGCTGAACAAAACCTGAACTCCAATCATGAACCCTAATCCTTGCCAAATATCCCAAATCAGGCAAGATGATCCTGAAGTCAAGTCCTGTGGTAGGCAGCAATGCCAACTAGGATGAGAATGGAAGAGGGGTAAAGGTCTCTTGCAAGGGCTTTACCAACCTAGGTAGAGGAGATGGGGAACCTCACCATCACTAACATGGCCCAGGCCCCTACCTCCAACGGTCAAGAAGTGGCTTTTCTCCAGCTGAGTGCTTTCTCCTTCCTCATCCAGACAAGCCTCTTACCCTTTGCCCTAAATGGGTGTGTGGCACACCTGGATGCAGGCCAGGCCTGATGAATGATGCAGCCTTAAAAAGAGGTGTTATGTGGTTGATGTTGCTGGTTGGTTTTCCTGAACTGCATTTCCCCTTCCTCTTTCAGCTTCATTCTGTTACAAGAGATGGCTAGCCAAGTAGGGAACGAGGCAGGGGAATAATTCAGAAATGAAGGTGAGATGTTAAAATGAAAGCTAGCAATACATTTTTTAAAAAATGAAATGAAAGCGGTAAAGGGGAGCCTTTCTGGCCTTGAGACAGTTTAAATGCAGTTTCTTCAATGCATACGAGCAGAAGCGACTTGTTCCAATCTTGCTCCCCTCTTGCCTACGAAGGAAGAACTCTCCCTTTACTGATGTGACCATCTTAGCTTTGAATCTCATTTTGCCTGATATTACTTTATCTCCTGAATACCCAAATAAGCCAACTCCCTATAAGCTTCAGGCAAGGCACTAATTGGCATTGGTAGAAAAAATTTCTCACTGGAAGCTCGCTACACCAATGAAATCACAGATCCAATCCCTGATTTCCTCCCTTGCCCTCCCCCAGACCCAACAAATTACCTAGTAAAGTTTTATTTTTAAACCAATAGCATCTCAGTGGGATTATAGAAAGAAGAGTACTTATGCCTACCCTAGTTAGGCCAGGAGATGGGGGAAATCTCGATACCCCAGAGGCTGGGCTGGGGCTGGAGACTACAAAGAGGAGGCTGCCTCTCCCATCCCCAGCAGGTTAGGGCTCGTTTGGAAGATAAGGAAGAGAGGCCCATGGTTCAACTGAGATGGATGTTTCTTTAGACAAAACAGGAAGATCTTTTCCAGGGACTAGGACTGTATTCCAAAATACCCTCTATACAATGAGGAGGTTTGACTTCTGAATACCCCCTGTGCCATCACCCCATCCCCCACAATTCACGGCGGGTGCCCAGGTTCTCCCCAGCAACAAAACAAACAGCCTCCCCATGGCCCACCGCCCCCTGCCCCGTGAGATGCCCGTGCAGACACACACAGAACATGTGTGCAGTGGGAGGGAGGTGAGGGATAAGCACATGCAATTATCACAGAAGCGGGAAATATCAGACACACTGACCTTAAAACTCCAGTAGTTGGGCTGCTGACAGAAATAAGAAAAAAGAGGGTTATGTGGGGGCTGTGATGGAAGATGAGAAGCCCTGGGGACCCCTGGGAAAGACTGCCTCTACTCCTGGCTGCCTCATTTGGCCCATTGGCCCGAAGGGGAGAGGCAAACTCACTGCTAGTGGATCTCTATCCCTTGAGTTAGGTGCTTTCTACTTTGCCATGAGACCTGGCAAGCTGACCCGCCCTGGGCAGGAAAGAAAGGAACCCTTGGGGAGGCCAGAGATGCTCTCCAAGGTAGCTTAGGGACAGAGGGCACAGCAGGAGGAGGAGCAGGGTCCAGGGCTGGCAGAACATAACCATCCAAGGCCCCATTCACTCACCCAAGACTCATTCATTCACTCAGCTGCAATATCTGCTGAGTATTCACTCTGTACAAGGTCATATGCTAGACTTTCAGTGGGATGTTGAAATATATAGGATGGTCCCTGAACGACAGGCGCTTACGATAAAATAACAGCTAACGTTTTTATAATGCTTACTATGTGCCAGTTGTAATCTGAGTGCTTTACAATTTTTATCTCACTGGAACCTCATAAGAGACCTAGGAAGTAGGCGTTACTATCATCCCCATTTTATAGATGAGGAAATTGAGACAAATAGAGACTAAGTGCCTTGTCCAGGGTCACACAGTATCTTCGACTGGATTTGAACTCAGGTCTTCCAGCTCCACTGCTCTATCTGCTTCACCACCTAGTTTCCCCTAGCAGGGGAGAGATGATAGATGGGCACTTAGCTAGAGTACAAAGCAGGATACACAGAAATAATAAGAGTTAACAACATTTACATAGAACCCTAATATTTACAAAGCCTTTTATATATATGCATTATCTGACCTGATATATACAGCAATTTTGTAAGGCAGGTGTCATTGTTCCCATTTAGCTGTGGTCAGCTAAGTGACTTGTCCAAGGTCACACAGCCAGCACAATGCTGTCAGAGACCTGATTAAGAACTCAGGTCTTCCTGACTCCAGGTCCAGACAACTAAATGTCTAATAAGAATTTTGTTGAGTAGTACAGACGAATAAATAGAGACAGAGAGCAATTCTGGCCCATGGGAATGATCAGAGAAGGCTTCATGGAAGAGGTGGCATTTGAGTTTGGCCTTGAAAGACAAGGAGGCTCTCGCTGGATGGAACACAGGAGAAAGGATGGAGACCCCCTGCTTTGAGAATGAAGACTGAACAAGTTGGACAGGAAAGGGGCATGGACAGACCTGCTGCTCATCAGGAAAACTGACCAGGCTGGACTGAAGAGGAAGAGCCTGGAGACAGGGAGATGAGGTAGACTAGGAGAGTCCAGGAAAGAGATAAGGGGGCCTGAACTAACTCAGAAGCTTAGTGAGAAGGAAAGGAGAAAGTAGATCTTAACTTTCAGGGCTCCGGTTGGTGAAGAAAGCTGAGGGGCATAGGAGCTCTGGCCTGACCCCATGTGTCTACCCCTCTCCTCTTTCTCTACCTCAGGTTTACTGCAGGAGCACAGAGAAAATCCCTCAGAAGAATAATTTCTGGCAAAGGGGCCCAGCAGAGGTCCCCCTGCACAGATGACTTTTTTTAAAAAACTAAATCTTTGATTTCCTTGGGAAAGGGAATGAACTTCCAGCAAGGAAATGCCCTCTACCAATGAAGCTCAGTATCCTACTCTGCAGCAGGAGTCACAAAGGCAGGATATGTCAGAGGTGTGGTCAACCTCTAATAAAAACAGAGGTCAGTAATCTATACATAAGAATCCCTTCAGGTCATATGATGACTTAGAAAACCACATAATAACATTATCTATGTCCTATTATACTTTATTTTGTTAAATATTTCCCAATTACCTTTTTAATCTGGTTCTTATCATACTAGGGAGTATTGTGGGCCCCTGTTTGACACCTCTAAACTATTTCACTACCTCTCCTGACACTGATACCTTGAAACATATAATATATTGAAATTTTTTGTTAATTTTTTACTCTGAATTTAACAAATGCTCCAGAAAAATGAGAAGTTCCTTATAAATAAATAAATATAAATAAATAAAAAGGTTATTTAAAATTCTGAATTCCCATTCTATAAAACTTGCTTTTTAAAAAAAATAAATTCAAGACATGACTTTTAAAGCTTTTCTGTTTATAGATTGTATCCTCCAATTTTTTAGAAAAAGTATTTTACACACACACACACACACACACACACACACACACACATACCCTGATGGTATTATTACACACACCTTATATATGAGACTAATTGACTTACTTGAGTTCACACAGCTAATAAATGTAGAAGAGCTAAGTCTCAAATCCAGGGTTTCTGAATCCCTAGCTATCAATACCACCAGGCCCTGGGATACAGGAGTGTCCAAACACTTGCACTCAGGTGTCTTGAGCAAACCACTGATCTTTCTTACCAAGGAGAAGTTGGAAGCACAGAACACCACTAAGAAGCTGTCCACAGAGAGATAATGAGGGCCTAGACAAAGAAAGGAGAGGAGGGGTGGCTCAGAGGAATGGGGCAGGAGTAGAACTGACAGGATTTGACAAGTAAATAGAAGATAAGTGTGAAAGAGGGGGAATCAAAGACGACTGCCCAGCTTTGAGCCTGGCTGACTGAGAGGATGCCAGTGTTATTCACTAATGCTCAGGGATCAAGATACCCTTGGACCCTTGAGTTTGGCAGCACAGGTAGCTTCTCGAAGATTTTGGGGACCTCCTCAAGCAAGGATTCATAACCTGGTATCCTCAAACTTTTTTTAAGATTTTGGTAACTGTGTCTTAAGATAACTGGTTTCTTTTGTAATCCTATGCATTTTATTTTATGCATTTAAAGACACTGTTCTCAGTAGCAGTTCATACCCTGAATCCAAAGGGTCCAAGGAACAAAAAAAGGTTAAGAACTCCTGCTCTATGGAGACCAATCCCCACTCAAGAATTAGGAACTCTATTCCAGATGAATGGTGCCCGGGAAGGAAGAGAGGGGGCACCCTGCCAATCTGTGCCAGCCTTAACAAAATCTGCCCAGCAGGGGGAGGAAGGGCTACAGATGGCAGAGGCATTGGGTAAGGGGTACTTGGCATGGCCAGAATGAAGATGGTATCCACTGGGATTCTCTCCCAAGGCCTAGGGCTAGTGCTGACAGAGAAAATAGGAGAAGGAGGTGGAAAGGACATGATCCCAGGTCCTTGGTAGGTATCACAAATGACACACTTTCTAAGATTTCCTGTACTGCTGCAAAGGGAAGAGTATAGTGGGGCCAAGCAGGGCTCAGAACAACATGCCACCCCCTTAGAAGCCAAGTAGGTACCAGGAAGCACAGCCAAAACCCTGGGGCAAGACAGATGCATAAGGGACAGTCACGCAGCCTGCAGGCATGGGGGGTGGGCAGTTCTCCAGACAATCCCACAAGCCTATTTTGAGGGTTCCCCTTTCCCCTCCTTTTAGCCATCAGTCTTGTTTGTTTTTCTTGCAGGCCTTAAACATCAGTACTGAATGGAGCAAAAAACAGAGATATGACTTATTTTTTTTTGCGGGGGGGAAGCTGATGAGGAGGGGTCAGAATGGCATCTACTTCTATCCTCTGGAAGCCTGGTCCAACAAGGGTAGGTATAAGCTGGTCTCCATGAACTGACTATTCCAGAGGCACCCATAAGGGAAAACAAGAGGGAGTGTGGCTCTGACCCTGCTGCTTGTGGTACAGAGCGGGGAGGGGCAGCAGAGGGCACCAGGGTAACTGCAATGGGAGTCATGTCTGTGAAGTGAGTGATGATGGGAGGCTCTATAGAGGAGGCCCAGCTTCTCTCTCTCAACACAGCCAGAGCTTCAGACCTCACCCGGGCACATTCACAGCCTGGCACACACCAAGAGACTGACACAGTCCCTACACCAGAACCATACTGACACACAGTCTGGTTCACCTTCCCTTGGATACACTTTTGTGTTTGTTCTCTCTCTGTCTTGGTCTGTCTCTCCCTTCTCTCTGTCTCTCCTCTCTCTCTGTCTCTCCCTCTTCTCTCCTTCTGTCTCTCTCCTCTTTCTCTCTCTCTGCCTCCTCTCTTTTTTCTCTCTACATCTCTGCTCTCTTTCTCTATCTTTCCCTTCTCTCCCTCTCTCTGTCTTTCTCCTCATTCTCTCTGTCTCTGTCTCTTCTCTCTTTCTTCCTGTCTCTGGCTCTCCACTCTCTATCTCTGTCTCTCCTCTTATTCTCTATCTCTCTGCTCTTTCTTTGTCTCTCCCTTCTCTCCCTCTTCCTGTCTCTCTTTGTTTCTCTGTCTCTCTGCTCTTTCTTTGTTTCTCTCCCTCCTCTCTCCTTTTCTCTCTCTTTTTGTCTCTGTATCTCCCTATCTCTCATTACACACATAGGCATTGACATTCAAATGACTACACATAGATGCATGCAAAGACTCCACAGCCCCTCTCAGCCATTCCCAGCCACAGACACCCTTGTACATACCCACATTCAGTCCCTAAAACACAAAAAATATACCACAGACATACATGATCACAGAAGGAAATGCCTTTTCATCACTCCCACCCACGTCAAGGTCCCTCTGGCTATCTCAGCCACTGTGTCATATTCATAACCTTGCAGAAATAAGGTGGACAGGTAAGAAACCAGGCAGGGAGATGGTAGGGAAGGGAATATTGAGCCACTAAAATCAGAGTATTCCAATATACCTTTCCCTTGACCAGTCAAGCCAAGGAGCTAAATCTGTGCACCATTTCCCTCTGGTTCCCCACCTGGAGTCACTATTCTTTCCCCTCTCTCACCTGGGGTGCCTCATGTCTCCCCACTTCTGCCAACCATCCAGTCAAGCCCAGTCCCCCTCGGCATCAAAGACAGAAGAACATTCAGTCAACTATTTACTGAGCACCTCCTAAGGGAGGCACTAGGTTGGATGCCACCATAAACCCTCACCTTTGCAAAGCGGACTTTGACAATGAAAATCCTTTCATGTTCACTTCCTCACTTGATCCTAACAACTCCTGTGAGATAAGCAGGACGAGCCAACCTTATTCTCCCTTTGGAGAGATGAGGATTAATTAACTTGGCCAAAGTCCCACAGCTAGTGAGTAGTGAAGATGAAATTTGAACCCAGGTCTCCTGGTGCACATTCCATTGAACCTCACTGCCATAATACTAACAGAAGAACAACAGAAGACATTTCTATAGACTGGCAAAGTGTCTCACTTCTATTCCCTCATTTGGGCCCTAGAAGGTGGGTGCTGTAAGTATTATCAGACCCATTTTACAGCTGGGGAAATAGGCTCAGCTAGTGTCAGAAATTCAAACCCAAATCTTCCTTACTCCAAGTCCAACTCTTTCCACTAAGATGCCTCACTTCTGAGATAGCAGTAGTTCCTTACCCTTTCTAATAGTTTTTAACTGACCACCTGAGATCAGTTTCCCTCCCCACCCCTATTTAAGGTGGAGAGGTTAGACTACCAGGCAAAGGAAACTCTCTCATTAGCAAAACTGAGATGCCTGGTTTGCCTCTCAGCTATGTAGTGCTAGTCCCTAAGTAGAAACATCGTCATCTCATACAATGCGGTCACAGCTCCCCTGCCAGTCCAGGGAAGAGGACGGCCTTCACTGGGTGCCAGAATGGGATCTGGCCAGTTGCACAGAAGATGAGATTTAGGGAACCGAGGAAGCCTTCACCACTCTGACTCTCTCTCTTCACCACAGAGATGGCCACTCAGGAGCCAATCTCCCTCCCCAACTCCCCAAGCCCTGGCAGTCTACTCTCCTCCCCACCTAGCATCCAAGCTGGAGAAATCGGAGCCAACTTTCCACAAAGACTCTAGAGTAATTCTCAACACCTTCTGAAAAGTCACCAACAGTCAACTGCCTCAGTATTTGCCCAGGATTTAGTACTGAGATCTAGTCCAAATCCTAATAGAGAAGGACTCTCTCCTCCAATATCCTCAACATGGCGCTAGCCCTTATTGAAGACTTCCAAGGATGGAGAACTCACTACCTTCTTTTTTTGTTTGTTTTGTTTTGTTTTTAGAGGCAGTCTGGCTTAATTGACTTGCCTAAGGTCACACAGCTAGGAACTCACTACGTTCTGAGATAACTCATCCCACATTTGGATAATTCTCATTGTTAGGAAAGTTTGTTTTCATATAAAACTGAAATCTGTCTATCTGAAATTTCCACCCACTGTTTCCCTCTTTAATGTAATAATCCCTCTTCTACAAGATAGGGCAGCTAGGTGACAAAGTGGATAGAATACTAGGCCTGAAGTTAGGAAGACTTATCTTTCTGAGTTCAAATCTGGCCTCAGACACTTATTAGCTGTGTGATCCTGGGCAAGTCACCTCTGTTTGCCTCAGTTTCCTCATCTGCAAAATGCACTAGAGAAGAAAATGGCAAACACTCCAGTATCTCTGCCAAGAAAACCCCAAATGGCTTAGAGTCAGACACAACTGAAACAACTGAACAACAAAATCCACAAGACAACACTTGTAAAGATAATCATGTCCCTTCTAAATTGTCTCTTTTCAGGCTAAGTATCTTCAGTTCATTCCGCTGATTTTCCCAGAATATGGCTGTGAGTTCTCTTACTATCCAATCAACATCAGAGAGGCAGAAAATGTCACCATATAGATGACTAGGTGACACAATGGAGAGAGTACTAGACTTGGAGCCAAGAAGTCCCGAGTTCAAGTCCTTGACACTTCCTAGCTGTGTGACCCTGGGCAAATCACATTGCCTCTCCTAGCCTCATTTAGATCTGTAGAAAGGGGATGTAAAAATAGTACCTACTTTCCAGGGTTGTTGTGGGGACCAAATGAGAGAATATATGTAAAGCACTCTGCAAGTCTTAAAATGCTAGCTATATTTATTTGTGAATTCTTCAGTCTAGCACAGAGTATTTGGTGCCAGAGGAGAGACTGTCAGTGATCAAACACTGGCTAAAGATGGAAGAAAAATGGTGTCTAAACCTAGGAGACCAAGAGCTAAGTAGGAGGCTGGGGGTACAAATTCCTGGGTCCTTTGCCTCCTACCTCCTCAGCACTCTTAGGTAGATTTCAGTCTGTCTGTCTGTCTGTCTCTATCTTTCCCTCTCCCATTTCATCTGGCATAGCATCTTTCCCCACTCTGGCTCTCCATCCCTTATATAGGTACTAAGTATGAAATAAGTTGTTGAATAAATTAACTTGATCCAGTATGACTGTATGTGTTGCAGGGAGTGGAGGGAGGGAAGAGAACACAAATTCATTCTTCAGAGATCGATGAGGGGAAAGACTCCCCAGCTGCACTATCCAATCAAGGATCCAATACACTCAACACAACTGCAACTTCTTCTTTTCTAACCCAAGTTATTCCTGCTGCATACTAAATGAGTCAGAAAGGATCCAGCATGTCAAAGGAGGCACAGGCTGAGGAACCTTGGGCATGCCTTTCACCAGCACTTCCAATCAGATTCAACTCTATGAGGCTTCTTCCCCCAGAGTATTCATGAAATCATCAAAGTATTCATGAAATCCATTAAATCAAAAAGAAACTGAATGGCCATTGAGAAAGCTTCCCAGGAGATGTGGCTCCCAATCCAAATTGATAATCAATACCCAAGGGCTTGCCTTCCTCCCCTACACTCACAGAGGTGTCAGAATCTACCATCCCACCCCCTTCAGTGAAGTGGGGGAGAAATAAATATCTCCTGTTCAATGAAGTTGCCCACAGGGCAGGGCCTCCCAGGAACAGAGACCAAACTGGCAGTGTGCCCTGGAAGGACAAGATGGATGCCAAACCTGTGCCACAATGACAGCTGCTTATAGAGTGCCTGGGGTGATAGAACAAGGGGCAGAATATCCAGCCAGGGATGAGGACAATGTTTGACAGCTTCTCCCAGGAACAAAATTTGGACAGAGAGCCATTCCTTATCCCTCAACCAACGTAGCTAAGCCAAGAAATATCTCTCTGGGGGTTAAGGGGTTAAGGTTAACCCCTCCTTTCCTTGTTAGCTGAAGGTACCCCTCCTCACATCTCTGCCTAAGCTGCTGGCACCCTATGGTAAAAAGACTCACTGTTTCTCAGCTTTGCTAGGCATGAAGAAGAGACCTTCACTCAGAGACCTCTCCATTGGAAAGCTGAGATGAATGATGGATTAAATGTGTCAAAAGTGTTAGAGAAGGATTGTCTGGTAGTCTAGGGAATGATCAGAAGGGCCCCCTCTGAACCTCACAGGGACTTAGGGTCCATGTGGGAGAAGGGGTTATTACACCCTCCTTACCTGATGACACATAGATAGGGAACCTCAGGGGAGGGGCAATGGATTGACTGGCCTTCTAAATTAAACCTTCATTCCCTGGGGGAGGTTCACCCTCTCATCCTCACAAACACAAGGGCACACACCACCTGCATATAAACTCTAGGACTGGCAAGTATAGGTAAAAGGGATCACATGTAAACTCTAACACAGACAAGTGCATACAAACAAGTACATGCAAAGATGTGCATACATACATACATATACAACACACAAAGGCACATGCAAACTCCTACCTCCATCCCACCTCACACACACACAGGCACACAAACACACACCCTCAGGTGTGCAAACACACATGTGCTCCGAATGAGGCCTCCTTCCCCAAGAGACCGACGGGGCGCCCCAGGTACCCCGCTGGAGAGAAAGACGGGTGCCCGACTTAGCCTGGGGAAGGTCATGACTCCTCGAAGTTGGGGGGAGGGGCCGCCGCGCCCTCGGGAGCTGCATCCTGGGGGAGGGGGTAGAAGGGGGCGGGGATGCGGCCCCGCGGCAGACAGCGCCAGCTCCCCCCACTCCTCTCAGGGAGCCCCCCTGCCGTGCGCCCCGCGGCCGCACCTCCCTCTCCAGCTTACCTGCGGCCACAGGTGTGTCCGCTAGGGCCCGGGCCTGGCCCCAGGGGCGCAATCGAGCGGGTCTGGGTAGGGGGGCCGGTCCCCCCTGGCTCCTGGGCTCCCACCCACCCGGGCTCTCCCCGCCCCCGGCCGCCTCCGCAGCCGTCGCTGCCCTTTGCTGCAATGCGAGACGAGCCGCCGCCGCCGCCGAGCCGGCCCGGGCCCTGGTCGCCCCGGTAACCGCGACTCCACCTGGCTCCGTGCAGCGCGCCACCGCGCACATCTCCCCTGCCTCCGCGCCTCCTCCTCCCCGCCCCCGGGCGCGGCCCCGCCCGCGCGGCCCCGCAATCGCCTCAGCCCGGGCGGCCGCTGCTGCTGCTAAGGCTGCAGCTGCCACCACCGCCACAGCCACGGCTTCCAGCTTGGACACCCGATCTCGCAGCCCGCAGCCCGCCGCCGCCCCACCGGCCCGCCACCGGACTCGGGTTGCAGCAGGAGGGAGGGAGGTTAGAAAGGCCAAGGGCCACGGGGGAAGGACTCTCGGGCCACCTTGTGGCTTCGCTTCCTCTGACACTCCTGCTCTCCCTTCCCCCAACACACACACACACACACACACACACACACACGCTTTGGGAGAAATCGGAAAGATCCTCTACTTCTACTAAGATGGGGGCTCCTCTCCACACCCAAGTCTAGGTAGGGTCCTGCTGCTCTTTGGGCTTCCATAAACAGTTCCAAGTTCTAGGCCTGAGGAGACGCCTAGGTCCCAATTCCCATTTGCTCCAACTTGCTGTGTGACTCTGGGTTCGTTGTTGAATCTCTCTGGACCTGAACCGTAGAATGGCAGAAACTAGCAGGGGAGGAAAGGACTCCACAGGTTAAGGGCGCTCTGAACATTGAGTACCAAATACTGACAGGTCCTTCACTGCTAACTCTCTACTAGCTGCCTTTTCTATAGCAAAGTAACAACCCTAGAGCAGATTTCTGCAGAGTACTCCCAGTTGCCTTCCACTCCTTGGGAGTCACTGTATGATTTAAGATTCCAAACTTGGAACCTCAGAACTGGGAGAGACCTCAGGGGTCAGCTGGTCCAATTCGTTCCCCTAATACATCTACCCACTCCACAGCATTATAGAATTGTCTTTTTCACTCAATAAGTCAAACTATCTTTGCATGGAAAACTATGGTACCAACTCCAAATATTCAAGTCACATACAAAGTTTAGGTGGGGGAACAGGATAAATTTGAAGCCTCTCTCTATGCCTGGCCTTCTCACTGATGCAGATCAAAGTAACATTACTCGATACAAATATATTTTTATTTTTGTATAGAAAAATGCAAAAATAAAATACAAAACAATACAAAAAATAACAAAAAAGAACCTAAGGGATTGAAAACAAAACTACTATGTCCTGTCTCACACAGCCCAAGCATCTTCCTACTTTGTCTTTAATGGGGAAGTATGCTTCAGGGAAGAGTCTGGGAGGACAGGATAGGAAGAAACTTCACATGAGAGACCTCTGAGCTCGCTCTCACACAGATGTCATCCTGACCCTCACTGTCAGGGTATCCTAAGTAATCTCGAAGGTGGCTGGGGTTGTGGGGCTAAGGGATGCTGCTCTCTCTCTCTCTCTCTCTCTCTCTCTCTCTTAGGGATAGAGTCCCAGAACCAATGAGGCCAGAAACCTGTCTCCTCACCAGATTCCCTAGCCTTCTTCCCTCATCCCCATCCCCTCTACAGCCTCAGACATCTCCACCTAAGATGAGATCCATTTTGTGAAAGGGCCTAATGAGGAAGGGGAAATGGGATTTGAACAAGTGGCAAAATACCAAAATCTTTGTTGCTGTAAAACTTTAAGAGGTAACCCTATACTGCAACAGGAGGGAGAGAAGTGAGCCATCAGACTGTTCTTGATACTATGGATACCAAGGGAAAGGGACAAACATGCTCTGGATAAAAGGGATTACCAATATGACCTGGGGTGGGGGGCAAGGTGTAGAGAAAGAAAAATGTGCCAGCTGGGGAGGTATCAAAGATTGGGAAGGAAAAGTACAATAAAAAAAAGGTTTGCTCTTAATGCTGTATCAGATGACCCTCCCCCTAAAAGCAAAAAGTCCTTCTGATACCCACCTATGAAGGATGCCTACTTGGTGAGTAGCTGGCAACATTCCCTTTCCTCCCCCTCCCCTCAACATTTGTATAGTTGTGTGCCCCTCCCCTGCCCTTTCTACCCTGGCTCCCTTTCCCTGCCTGCCCAGGTCTATGGGGTTGGAATGGAGGTGAACTCACCTGGGCAGGCTGGCCAGCCACAGTGGGGGCAGAGTCGCCATGAAGGTGGGAGCAGAGGGAACTGAGGAGACACACGTGGTCCACTGTCCAGCCGCCAACCTGTGTGTGTGAAGGGGGGACACCCCGTTAGGGGGAGTGAGGGGAGGGCTTCTGGAATGGAGGGCAAGAGAGGGGGAAGCCAAGGAATTGGAGGCTGGAAATCAAGGACAAGGAAGGGGCAGCCTTGACCAGAGCCCTTGGAAGACATATCTAAAAGTTCATCTGATTAATATTCAGTTCTAAAACATTCGCCCTTATCTACAGGTATCTTAAAGTGGAGGCTCATTTCCTCATCAATCATCCCCTCCTTTAACTCCCTTCAACTATTCTCTGAAAGTCAGGTCACTGATGACCTCCTCAAGGTCTTTCCCTAGCCTCCATCCTGCTTGACCTCTCTTCAGCATCTGACATTGCCTACTGCACCTCTTTCTTTTCCCTTTTAGTTGATTCTATTTCATCCCTTCAATTTTCATATCTATGCTGATGACTTTCAAATTATATCTCTAGTCTCGACCTCTTTCCCAGGGCCAAGTTCAATAAGCCTTCAGGACATCTCTAGTTAGACATCTTGCAATCTGGCTTCTGACCCAAATGCTCTATTCTCCAAGCAATAGCTCTTCTTTCTCCAAGGTTACCAATGATCTTTTGCTTGCTAAATCTGACGGTCTTTTTGCAGTCATCCTTCCTGGCATCTCAGCAGCTTTTGACATTATTAACCACCCCCTCCCCTGGATTCACTCTCCTCCCTCAGCAATTGTGACATTGCTCTCTCCACTCCACTCCAACCTGTCTGGTTGTTCCTTTCCAGTTTTATTTGCTGAATTATCATCCATCTCCTACCTCCTAAGCATTCATGTCTCCCAAGGCTCTGTCCTGAATCCTCTTCTTTTCTCTCCCTACACCTTCTTTCTCACCTCTACACCTCTCTCTTGATGATCTCATCAGCTTCCATGGATTAAATCATTGCCTTAAAGCAGGTGACTCAATATATCCAGCCCTCATCTCTCTCATGAAACAGTCAAGCATTATCCACTACCTGTTGGACAGCTCCATCAGGATGACCTGTCCTTATCTCCTACTCTGTCCAAAAAGGAATGCATTTTCCCCCTAAGCCTACCTCTCCTCCAAAGTTCCTGATTTCTGTTGAGGATGGTGATCTTTACGGTCACCAGACTGACAATCGCAAAGACAGCATTGATTCTCCTCTCTCTTGCCCCCATATTCAAACAGTTGCCAATTCCTGTGGATTCTACTTCCATGCCACCTCTCCCATACATCCCTGTCTCTACTCCCACAGCCATCACCCTCAATCATATCCTTACCACCTCTCACCTAGGCTACTAAAATAGCCTTCCCATTGCTATCCTTGCTTCCATCATCTCCCACCTCTAATCCATCCTTCATATAGCTGTCAAAATAATCTTCCTAATGTTCAAGTATGGCCATGTCACTCTTGCTCAGATGTCATCAATGGTTCTCTATTGTTTCTAGGATAAAATGCAAACTCTTTGGTCTGGCATAAGCTTTCCATGTCTTACATATGGCGTTTCATGCACTCCATTCCAGCTGAGGTAGCCAACTTGTGGTTTCCTGAACCAAGCGTTTTATCTACTGCCCCCTCTCCCTGGACTTTGAACACACACACCTCCTTCCACACACATACATACCTGGAATGCACTTCCCCTTTGCCTTAGCCTCCTAGAATCCTTAAAATTTCCTTTAAGGCTCTTTTAGGTGCCAACTCTCATGCAATGCCTTCCTGATCCCCTCCCATTTTCTCTCTCCCTCTTCTCTCTTGTACTTAATTATTTTACACATTGCATACCCAAGCATAATGTACTCTTCAAGGGCAGAGACTGCTTTTTTTTGCCTTTGTACCTCCAAAGCCCAACACAGTAAGCTGCATGTGAGCTGAATTAACCATTGTACCGCCCCCTCAAACTCAATATATTCCAAGCTGAAACCATCATTGTCTTCTTCCCCCTTCTTGAAATTTCCCTGTTTCCAATGATGATTCCACCCAAGTCACCCAGGTTCAAAATCTCAGACATCCTAAATTCTTTCTTTTTCTTCATGAGCCAGTGCTGAGAAGAAGCATGATATATATTTGAGAAGACCGAGGCTCAAGCAGTGCCTTGATACCATCCTTTCATGTGACTCCGGGGGAATCACTTAATCCATCAGGCAACTCTGACTATAAATTGCATCACAATTGCCAATCTGCATGGATTGGCCTTTCTTTACCAAGAGTTCCAAATGCCAGGGGAATTACAAATCTTGTCCAATCTACCCCATCTTACCCCTCAGACCAATGTGTCACCAAGTTCAACTCTTCCTTTGGAATATCTCTTCCATCTCTCTTCTCTCCATTCTCCTGACCACCATCCTAGTACAGGCCCTCAGCACCTCCCACTTGGACTCCTGCCTCAGTCTCCTAAGGAGGCTCTCTGCATCCAGTCTCTCCCCATCCAAAAGATGGAATCTATCACATTATTTCTAACCCTCTGTTCAAAAGCCTATTCATTAAGTCAGCGCAGGCTATTTGTCCATTCTCCAGTATCCAATTCCAGCTTCTCAGGAACATCTCTCTCCTTTGTACATCTGCAGCCAGCTCTTCTTGCCCCTGATCCTGGCATCTGATCACATACTACTCAATGTGGGTTACTTGGTTCTTTCATATGGGTTATCTCCCCAACTAGACTTAAGCTCCACCAAAACAGAGACCAGGTCTCATTCATTTATCTTTGTAATCCTCTCAGTCCCTAGTACAGGACTTTGATTGGCATGGGATAGGGACTTTTAACTTCCTTGCTATATGGAACTTCCAGGTGGGAAAACTTCATCTACTACTGTAGGTCAGCACCTTCTCTGGAAATTATAGTCCTAGAGAGCTGTTTAGATTGGCAGCAAAGTCAACCCAAGAGCCCATCACCAGTATGTGTCAGAGGCAGGATTTGAACCCAGGTATCCCTAGTTTTGAGGACTCTCTATCCATGACACCAAACTGCCCCTTGTCATGGCCTCTTGATATATTTGGGTGCTCAATAAATACTTTTTGAAAGACTGAATGGATGAGCAAATAAACACATGAGTGAATGACACTGAAATTTGACACTGCTTTCTCCTTCCTGTATATTTTCCCAACATAACTTAAAGCTCCACCACCAGGTGAGCTGAGAGATTGACAAGCACAATGATGGCATCTGGTAAAAGCATGAGATGACTGGGACGCACCAGTACCTTTCATCTGCCTGTGATCTAGTCAAGATTAGACGTGCAGACAGAAAGTGGGGAACATCCCTCCTCACAGGAGCATTGGCAGGACTGAAAGAGGCCTGTACTACCCTAATGGGTTGAGGTAGGCAAAGGGTCATTAGTGGATGGACTCTTCATCCCTTCCCAGACCATATGTCAGGACAGCAGTCTCTGAGCCAGCTCAGCAACTCTCCTGGAGTCTAACTGATGTGTTGTATTGTTCTGAGTACAGACAACCACAGGTTGTAGGTAGTACCCTTTAAAATGAGATCTCTTGTCAAAACAAAGGGATGTATATATACACATATATATATATATAGACATACATATTATATGTATATGTATTATATGTGTGTATATATAAATTATATTAATAGTAAATTGCTATACCCCCAATACTTTATATATTAACAACTCATTAATATTACTTATATTACCAAAATATTGCCCAATAATTAATATATTAACAATATGTTAATTAATTATATTAAAAGCATATTACTATGCCCCAATAATTAATACTGATTATAACTGCTCTTAGGTTTAGAGAGACTAGATATAGGGGAACCATGTGCCCTATATTTGGGCAAAAAGGGGGTATAGAATGTTGGAATTGGAAGAGGTACCTTAGAGATCACTTAGTGCCATGGTTTTTAACCTTGGGATCCAAGAATTTGTTTTTAAAAAAAATTCTGATAACTCTATTTTAATATAATTGGTTTCCTTGTTTATCCTATATATTTTATTTTGTGTATTTAAAAATATTTTTTCTGGAACTACCAGGAAGGTTCATTCAAAAAAAAAAACTTTAAAGGTTAAGAACTAGTGAGCTTTTTCAATTTCCTCATTTTACAGATGAGAAAACCAAGATTCTGAAGGCTAAAACGTGGCAATGTTAGGTCCAGCATTCTTTCTTTCCACTACCATACCTTATAGGACCACATGGGTAATGTTCCTTCCCAGACCTAAATCTGTGATTTTGTGATGAAGAGTTGCATGGCATCTTAGAGACCAACTCCAATCCTGCCCCCCCCCCCCATTTTAAAGATGAAATTGAAGAGGAAAAATAGAATGAACCTCAGGCCCAGAGAGGTTAAGAGATTTGCCCATCATCATACAGTTTTGAGAAGTCAAAAAATCGGGATTTGAACTTAACCCTCAACTCCAAATCCATTGCTCTTTTCATTATGCCATGCCAAGGAATGGAGAAGACCTCCTGGGATGGAAAGCAGGAAAGAGGAAGACCCAAGGGATCAGGGACTGGAAAGTTAGTATAGCAGCATATCAGGCTATCTCCCAAGCTATCACTACAAGGCAGACTCATGAAAGAATCTTTCTACTAGCAAGATGGAGAGATGTTCTTTCATGAACACATGACCTGGAGATACAGAGACAGTTTAAAGGACAACCCTTTCAACACCAACAAGGAGATAGGCAAATTTGACCTATTCCTAGGCCCTTTCTCCTTTCTTACAAGAAGCTGGGCCTGATTAGCAAATAAAAGAAACTTCCCCAAGTATCCCAGAATACTTTTCCCCCCTCAAACTCTGACCCCAGCCTCCTGAATTTTCCAAAAAATGACTCTTCCCTTACCATTTGAGAGAACTGTATATGCGGATTACTTTTCCACTTCATACAAAAGAATATAAGAAATGTGCAAAAAGTTTTCCCCACGGAGTCCATTTATGACCCAATCAATGGGACTGGAACCTCTGGCCACAGGGAGCAGCCAGAAAGGACTCTAGTTTTGGATGAGAGGAAACACCAGGTGTTGAGCATTGCTCCAGTCAGGGGAAGGATTTGACGGGGATTTGCTCCAGCCAGGTTAAATAAGATCCAGGTAGATAGGAGGGAGAGGTCATTGAGCCAGGAAAGTATTTCCCTACTGCAATAGGATATATTTGGAAAATCATGGAATGTAAATGTACTAGCTCATTTCCTATTTTATAGGTAAGAGAAAAAGAGGGGAGGTACGTTGTTCAAGGTCACATAGGTAATGCACAGAACCAAGACTTAAACTCAGCTCATCCAATGAGAAGTCCAGCATTTCTCACATTAGCTTGTCTGCTGCTTTATAATTTAGTAATCCTATGTTCTTTCATTGTTATTTTCCCTTTATGCCAATAAAGCCCCTTTGGAAAACCAACATCTGTTTCCCAAAGAAGACAAAGGAAAACAAGGAAGTGTCTGAGACGGGCTAGGCAAGGATTGGTGGGCTCTGTAGAGTACTACAAAAGAGATCAGATGCCAACGACTCTCAAGAACCATGAAACAAGTCATGATCTGCCACACTGGATGTATGCCTATCCAGTTAAGTTTACTACTGGAGAGTTCATTTTCCTTCCTGCCCAGGATTCCTCACACAAGTCATAAAATTGAAGAACAGGAGGAGAGAAAAAGACATTTGCCTAGAATCATAGGACATATGGTGGAGAGATGGTAGAGAAGGGGGAGGTAAAGAGAAGCCTGGGGACTCCCTAATCCTGTCCCTCACAATGAAAGCATTCCATGTCTTCATGCCCAGCTCCAAAAGGTCAACTCAGCCTGAAAGGATCAAAGTTAACACGCCCAAAGCAGGTACCTGGCCAATCATAAACTCTTCCAATTCGGACACCAAGCCATCCAAGAGCTGGGGCCCTTAGGCCCTGAATACCCTGTCTACCACATGGCTGCACAGGGGATGGGGAGGGCTCTATCCTTAAAAAGGTTTGCTTACCCCAACCAGCCTTTCACTTATAGTTACCCCAAAATAGTTACCAAGTAAAATATACATGGGACAGAATTCTTTTTCAAGACAGCCCTAATGGATGCCAGGCTTCAAAGTCAAAGCTTCTATTCTCTTTCTCTCCTGGGAAAGGCAAAAAGGATTAAGTTTTCTCCCAGGCACCTAAAGGACCAGCAAAACTGAACTTTAAGAGGTAATTCCAGTGTCACCTGCCAAACTGCCTCCTGGTGTTGTTTAGTCCTCAAAGTTCAGCTCTGGAAGATCCTCAAGTTTGGAGGATTGGTGGCCCTTAGGAACCCTTAGGATAAAACCCCAGGAGCTCAGAGATTAACAAAAGGATTTGTCCCCTTCTGAGCATGCCATGCCTACCACAGCCTCTCACCTGTTCCCGGAGTCGGTCCTGCTGGCCTCGGAGGGCAAGGGCATGCTGGGGGTATTTGCTCTTCAGATGGTCCATGAAGGCATCTCGCTTGCGCTCTGCATCTGCCTTCTGCAACCCACTGAGTGCCTCCAGACTCTGGGCTGCAATCACGGTGTGCCTCCTCTCAGAAGTGTGCACGAGCCCCACATTGGAGAAGCGCCGGCCCCCACTCCCCCCACTTCCCCCACCCCCAAGGGTCCGGTACTCTCTTGGGTACTCCGCATCATCTGCAGACAGCATCGGGGGGCTGCTCCGCTCAGGATCTGCATGGGGTGGGGAGGAGGGAAGAAAGAGGAGGGCACAGGCAGGGTCAAAAGTGGCCCACTCAACACTCCCCATCTCTACTGGCTAGGGGAAGGGGAAGAAGGAGTCTTGTTTGGAAATAAAAATGAGAAGTGATGTTGAAAGTCAGTGGAATCCTAACAATATGGCTGGATTTCTTCAGTTACTCCTCACTTCCCTCAAAGTGGTCTTGTCTCTCTTTTGGGATAATATGATCAGAGATCTAGAGGTGAAAGGGACTTCAAAGGTCCAACACCCTTATCTTATGGATGAGAAAGCTGAGGTCAAGGGGGAATAAGTGACTTGCCCAAAGTCACATGGGTAGTAAGCATCACAGGCAGGATTTGGACCCAGCTCTTTTGACTCCAGAGACTGGTTTTTTTTCTGCCATACTATTTTCTTGGAGAGTAGCGGGGGCTGAGTGCAGAAAGGGATCTATTTGAAAATAACTCTTCTGAAAGGTGAAAAAAGGAACCTGTCCATTCTTTCTTCAAGCATCTTCTCTCTAGGGACAGGGTTGAACCTTCTCGATGCTCTCTCTCCTTCGTAATCCACCACATGTGGGATATAACTGCCCTGATCATTAGAGAAGATTAGGTAAGGACACTGTGGAAAGTTCACCAGCCAGGTCTAATGAGAGATCAAGATTCCTGAGAGTTCAAAGTACTTGGAGTGACTCTGAGGAAAGGAACAGGGGTTGTGGAGTCCCCCTCCCCCTCTTCACCCCATCCCCCTCCCAGGAGAGAGACAGACAGAAGGACAAACAGGAGAGGGGCTAGTGACAGAGAGGACAGCAAAAGGGAGGAGAAAACAGACAGAACAGTTCAAGACTTAGGGGCCCCCACTTCATTTAGACCATCCCATTCCATCCTCCAAAGTTGGTCCAGCTTTGGGGTAAAGGATAGGGACTTACAGGAAAAGACATAACATGGAGAAAGCACAAGAAAAGGAAAAGAACAGGCCGAGGGTTGGGTTGGCTATCTCACACACACACACACACACACACACACACACACCCCACTACCATCACCACCACTACCACCACCCCTCTTTACCAAATACACACTTTGACATTAAACTCCCCTGGCTCTCCTCATTTCAGTCATTCCCCTGCATCCCAGCTCCATGTTCCCCACCTCTGCTGTCTAGCAGAAGCCATTTCTCTTACCATACCATCTGGTGCTTTAGTACCCATTGTAAGCCTCTCAGGTGCCAATTAGCACTCACCTGCCACTAAACACCGAGCCAGAGGTTGTGCCTTCTCCAATTCTGCCTTCCCTTCTCACAACAAGCTTCTACTTACAGTCTTACATGGATCCCTAATTATATATAATCACACACCCATCTTGGCTCAGCCCCATTCCATCTCACCCTCTAAACACAACAAAACCAGATTAGCTTGCCTCTAATCTATCCATCAACAAGTATTTATTGAGTACTGTCTGTGTGTGATAGTGATATGATGGGAAGAACATCATATTTGGAATCAGATCCTTGGATCAAATTCTGGCAAGATCTGGCATGATCTAGGCAAGTCATGTCTCTGAACCTCAGTTTCCCTATCTGTAAAATAGTCTCTAAGGTCCTTTCTAATCTTAAATGATATGATCCTATACGCTGGGTACTATAAGGAACAAACCAGAATCACAGGACCTAGCCTCCACCTCCAGAGAATTTACACCATCTTTGAAGAGGCTAAATGAACACAGCCTCATATGCCTTCATTGAGCTCCCTCACTCTCTCACACAAGTAAATGGGAAAAATCTGCCTGGGAGACTTACTTGCTGAATTCCTTGGAATGGGGCAGCAGAGGAGAGAGAGAGAGGGAGGGAGAGAAAGAAGGAAGGGAAAAGAGAGAGGGAAAGGAGAGGGAGAAAGAGAGAGATCTCGATCACTTTTGGAAGCTTTAATGACTGCTTGGTGCCAGTCAGCCCCATCCAGATTCTCTCCGTCCTTTACTTCCTCCTCCACTTAACCATCATTCATTAGCCCTAGCCCAGTCCAGGCTTCTGTCTGACCCACAAGGAATCAAAGATTTTTAGAGAGAAAATCTAGCAATGCTCAGATTAAGTCTATACTTATTGTCAGCCCAGGGTCCGTTCATTTAGATCATTGCATTTTTAATGGGATTTAAAGTTGGCAGCATCGTTAGAGATGATCTAGTCTAATTCTTCCATTTTATAGATGAGGAAACTGAGGCCCAGAGAGGGACAGTGATGCATATGTAAGTAGCAGAGTCTGGAGTATCAGTCCAGGGATTTTTTCTTTATACCCAAGCTATTTTTAAAAATTATTCAGCATAGAGAAGAGGGGGTAGGAGAAGGGTAGGGAGAGGAGGTGGAGAAGAGAGTTGAAAGCTTAAGGCAGGAGGGGAAACCTTGATCAGAGTTCCTCCATCCCCATTCTGATCTGACCTCCACCCTCCATCTCTGAGGAGTGGATGGCAGCAGTATGGGTAAGTCCCCCTCCTTCTAGGCTTCCCTGAGAGCTAAGTGGCCTTAGATGGACACAAAGGCAGGTGCTTTCCTGACCAGTACCTGGGACACCTCCCGGACTCTAATAAGAGGCTCCACTCAATCTCCCCTCACTCCGACCCTCAGTGACTGGAGGAGTGTAGTGGAAAGGGACTGAAGAGTCCTGGTGAAAAGGGACTGAAGGAAATGACCTGAATCCTAAAATGGCTAAAGCTTTTCTACTACTTCTCTCCCTTTTCCTCCTGCTGGCTTCTGCCCCCTTCCTTAGGATCATAGCTCTAAATCTAGAAGAAAAAAAAAAAAAGAGAGAAAAGAGACACACCTCCAGTAGTGGGGAGCACAGTGGCGGAGAGGAAGGGATGTCGCTCCTACCCTAACTTTTCCCCTGTCGCACTCTCTCTTTCCCCTTCCCCATCCCCATCCCTTGGGCTCCTGGGCAACTCGCGGCTCCCTTTCCCTAGGCTGCACCATTCCTTTTCCGCGCTTTCCCAGGGCCAAGGGGACAAACGGATGGGGCATCTTTGAGGCAGCCGCTTACCAGGCCTGGATCGGCAGAGTAGGGGTGTAAGCAGGTGAGGGGCTGCAGAGGTTAGAGGTCCTGGGAGCCTGGCCTTGCCCTCCTCTCTCCCGACCCTTCCCCAGGGGCTAGTGCGCGGGTCTGATCTGCCTCAAGCCCTCTGGCGAGGCCGGGGCTGGGGAAAGGACCGGAGCTTCCCCCCAGCCCATCCAGACCAAGCCGGGTCCCAGGGTCGGCCGGAGAGAACCGAGGCGGGGTGGGCTGGGGGACTGCGTGAGCCGCGGCCGCAAGCCAATCCCACGGATCTCACAGCCCCACTTTATGACTGCAGTCCCATAAATCTCAGGCCGCGGGCTGGGGAGGGGGCGTAGGGTGCGTGGCGGCAGCTGGAGGGAGCTGGGAGAGCCTTGGCGGCGGCTGCGGAGGTGCTTAGGAGGGCGCCTCCGCCCAGAAAGGTGCCCCCGCCCTACGCTCCCTCTTGCCAGAATAAGGGGTCAGGGTACCGATCGTCCGGCAGAATCCCCGCCCGAAGTCGAATTAACCACTTCCATGTCTGCCGAGCCCATCTCCCTCCCCACAACCCCTGGAAGAGTGACGGACCGGGACTGGGGCAGAGGAGGGGGATGGCTGGATTGATGTTCTCTAGGCCCCGGAAAGTAGAATACATCCGGTCTCCTAGGACTCAGATCCCGATGGACCTTGTGAGGAAGCGGGAGGAGGGGCGAGAGGAAAAGAGGAGAGACTGTCCCCCTCCCCTAGAGGCACTGTACCAAGGCGTTAAGAATCAGAGGGAGAAGACTCGAATATTTGCCCTTGTGGTCAGAGGAGAATAGCTGTGCCCTTGACAATCCTTTGGGAGTGCCAGGTTAGCCTTGGGCAGGATGTCTAGTTCATTACATCCTTAGACCAGGAAGGGATGGGGCATTTCTTCCAAAACTCAGGAGGGTTGGGACTGTAAATACTGCAGGGCCCTGTCCTCTTCCCCTTCCCCCACCAACCGGTCCCCCCCATCCCTTCACACTGGAAAATGATACTTGGGAAGTTGGTACACTTGGGGAGAAGGAGAGCACCCACTGTGATGCCAGGCCCAGAGAGGTCAAAGGTAACGTTCCACCTTCTGCTGCATCTCTCTCCCCTCCCCTTTTCACTTTCCTCCACCACAGGGAGGACTGTGTGGTCCTTCCTCCTCCCTCTTCCAGCTGAGTAGCTCCAGCAAATGACCAGAGAAATCGATTCCAATCTATCAGGCAACTTGAGTGAAGCCACAGCCCCTAAGACACCAGATCAATGTTTCCTGTGACACTGGGGATGGAAAGTGGAAAGAAAAGCAAAAGAGAGTGCTGACGGGGCTGTAGCTGAGAGCAATGGAGCGGGCAGCCAACCTCAGATTTTCCTAGTCTGCCCATTGTGACCCAAGGTCTGGACAGGCTGTACCAAAAGATGAACCAAGGCTGGAAGGGGTGTGAACCCCGCCTTTGAGGAAAGAGACTGGAGGGGTACTTAGAAGAGAAAGGGGCCAGAGCTAGAGGGTGGGGCTGGGAGAATTTCTATGCTCTCAGTCAATGAATAACATATAAATTGTATGCAAAGCAATATGCAAATCAACACCTGTTATTTCTGAGTCACTGGTGCTGGGTACTTTGGGGAGAGGCCTTCAGTGTGCATGTTGGGGGGTAGATTTCTGCAATGAAGGCTCCTGGTACTGTCGAGGCCCACCCTCTAGCTCTGCTGGTGAGTTATGGGGGGGGAGCCATGATAGGAATTCCTGGAGATGGGAAGAACAAAAGAGATACGGCTCTCCCTTCCCCAAGTGGCATGGCTAAGAATAAAGGCCTAGTATAGGACTCAAACAGTTTTTGTAAAAAACAACAAAATTAAATCTATATTTATTGATTTGACTTATTTTTATCACTTACTGTATTGTTTAACATAAGATAATTATAAACTCATGATTAAAATTAAAATCACAAATTTTTTAATTAAAAGATCTAGGAGGCTATCCGACTACACTTTGTCTTTACCCTAGATTTCACGATCTTCTCCCTCTTCTGACTGTCACCCAATGATGTTCCAAAATGGATCATCCAAGATGTTGGATAGAGGGAAGAGAGAGGAGAGTGAGAGGAAAGGAGGGAAAGAGGGAGAAGGAGATAGAGAGATGAAAAAGGAGAGGAGAGAGAAGAAAAGAAACAGAAGGGGAGAGAGGAAAAGAGAAGAAAGAGATAGGAGAGAGAAAAGAGGAACGGGGAGAGAAGAGAAGGAAAAAGAAAAGGGGAAGAGAAGGAAGGGTAAGAAGAGAAAGAAAAGAGGAGAAAGGTGGAAGAGGGGGAAATGAGGAAGAGAAGGAAGAAGAGCAAAAGAGAAGAGAGGGGATGAAAGGAAAGAGAGAGAGAAAAGTCAAAGGAGAGAGAAGCCAGGGAAGTAAGCAAGGAAAGAGGAAACAAGAAATAAGTCAATCAACATGATTTTATTAAAGGAAATAAATAGTGAAAGGGGGAGAAGCAAGTAGAGGGAGGGGGAGGAAATGGCACAGAAAAGAATCAAGAGAGAACAGATTTCTTTCTCCCCTACCTATCCAGCCCCAAAAGGGACCTTTGCCAGAACCCCTTGGTAGGAATGGGGAGGAGACTGTGCCTGGGGAAAGGGGCACAAGACCTGGGTGTGCACCACCTGGGTCCCAAGCCTGTCAGCTCACCTATTTGCCCAAATCAACAGCTGGGTGTGCCTTCAGAGAGGTGTTCAGGGAAACAGCTGGAGGAGGGGGGGAACAGAAAGCCCCAAACGGGCAGAAACCCAGGGGGTGCTGGATGGGGAAAGAAAGATCATCTCCCCTAAAAGAATCAGTTAGCTCCCCAGCTCAATACTCTTGAACCCTAACTTCCTTGCTCTGCCCAAGTCTCCTCCAGCAACCACAGAACGAGGAATAAGCCCCAGAGCCATCCAACGGGAGCCTGTGGCTCAGCCCCAGGGAAGCCCTGAGGCTGCTGCCAGGGCCAATTGTGGGTGATGGCTCCATTAGGAAGCCCTTTGCTTACTGCCTGCCCCCTCTAGCAAAAGGCACCTACCAGAGAGTCTCTAGGTTAGAGGATGGGCAGAGGGCAGAGTTCATCAAGTGGCTTTAACCATTCCAGCTAGAGAAAGCCTTTGAGTCCAGCCCCTCATTTTATAGAGCAGGAAACTGAGACTTAAAGAGGGGAAATGACACCCAAGGGTATAGGGAGTTAGCATAAAGTAAGACTAGAACACAGGTCTCCAGAAAGGTCCAGTGAAAGAGTATACGTGAAAGTCATTGGCCAAGTATTGTCTAACTGGTAACATCTCAAGGCAAGGAATTCTCTTGACCTCCCCTTTATACCCTCTTGAATTTTAACTATGAGGGAAATCTGCATGTAATTATGTGGGTGTTCATGTGTTTGTATTTATTTCTTTGAGTCTCTGTGGCTACAGGTCTGTGCATCTGGGTGTCTCTCTGTGTATGTGTCCATCCCCACGTCTGTCTGTCCTTCTGGGTCCTTGTGAGTGTACATGTTTTGGTTTTTTGCTTGTTTTTTTCCCAAACCTATCTTTTCCGCCACACCACAGAAACCCAAGTTATTTTCCAGGCAATTGCCTTTCTGTAAACATTCCTGTGTAATATCCCCCCAAATGGCTAATGCCCATTGCTGTCACCCTGATGAGCTGCCTATCTTTCTAACAAGAGCCGCCGAAAACCTGGGGGGAGAGAATGGGATGGCAGGCAGAGAGAGAGGAGTGAGAGATTAGAAGACAAAAATCACTGTCCTGGCCATCTCCTGGCACTAAAATGAAGGGGAAGGAGAGGATCCATTCTGCTGAATGACTAAACCTAACTGAAACAGAACGTCCCCCCCTCTTTCTGACCCAGGACCTGTCCTCAAGATATCTGACATCTCTGGAGTGGGAGAGAGACAGTGAGGGAACAGGAGAATGGATGGGATACTCCCATTCAATACCTCCCTAAGAGCTTTGGAAAATACTTTCCTCACAGTACACATCTGTGAGGTTCTTAGCACCATTTTACCGATCAGGCAAATAAAAAGAAGCTAGGAACTAGGTGAATCTCTCAGGAACACCCAAGAAACTACTGGGTCTCAGTAGAGGTTCAGGAGAAGGAAACATTTAGAGAAAGATGACTTGAAACAAGTAGGTTTCGAATAGAGTGTTGGCCTTGAAATCCGGAAGATCAGCGTTTCAGTTCTGCCTTAGATACTAGTTGTAGACTCTTGGAGAAATTCTCCTTTCAAAAAGTCACTTTAAATAATGCTATTTGAACTTTAATAGCTTAAAACTGCAGTAAGACCTTTGAGTCACTCTGTACTAACCAGTGTAAAGCAGTTTATTATTATTGTTTTAAGAATTAATTCTCTCTCTCTCTCTCTCTCTCTCTCTCTCTCTCTCTCTCTCTCTCTCTCTCTCTCTCTCTCTCTCTCTCTCTTTCTCTCTCTCTCTGCAGGTAAGTAGCACAGTGGATAAAGCACCCCTCTTGGTGTCAGGAGGACCTGAGTTCAAATTCAGCCTCAGATACTTACTGTCACTTAACTCTGATTGCCTCAGGGGGAAAATAATCCTGCCTCTCCCACTTACTATATGCATGACCTTGGGCACAGATTGGACTAGATCATCTCCAAGGTTATAAATTATATGAGGCATGGAGATTAGACAGCAAGAATAGGTAGGCATAAGTCAATTATTTAATAATCATTTTATGAAGTGTTTATGCCTGGTGCTGTGTTAAATGCTGGGAATATAAAGAAAGGCAAAAGGAATCTGCTGTACCTATAAGGAGCCCACATTCTAATGGGCAAGATAATGTGTAAATAACTAGGTACATACAAGACATATACAGAATATACAGAAGGCAATCTTGGGAGGGAAAAGGCCTCCTGCAGAAAATAGGATTTCGGCTGTGTCTTGAAGAGAACCATAGAACGTAGAGGCTTCTAGCTAGCAGAAGTGAGGAGGAAGGGAATTTCAGGCATAAGAGATAGCCAAATGTGAGGAATGGTAAATAGGCCAGTATGGCTGAAACATAGAGTTTATGGAGGTGAATAAAGTATAAGAATACTAGAAAGGTATCAGGTTATAAAAAACTTTTCATGATACATGGAAGATTCTATATTTGATCACGAAGGTAATAGCCACTGGAGTTTTTTGAGGAGGGGGTGGTGATGACTTGGTCAGATCTACACTTTAAGAAGATCACTTTGAGGGGAGGATGGACTGGAGAGAGGAGAGACTTGACACAGAACTGATGAGAGCTTAAACTAGGGTGTTGACTGTGTGGATGAGAGAAGTGGACTTATCTGAGAGATGTTGTGAAGAAAGAAATGACAGGGTTAAATATATGGGGTGAGGGTGAGTAGTTGAAAATAATTCCACGGTTGCAAGTATGAGTGACTTGGAGGGATAATGGTATCCTTCACAATAAAGAGGAAGTTTAATTTTTAAAAAGTAAGGCTTTGGGGAGAAGCTAATAAGTTCAACTTGGGATATAGTAAATCTGAAATGTCTACAGGACATATAGTTTTAGATATCCAAAAGGCAGCTGGTACTGGAGCTCAGAAGAGAGACTAGGGCTGGATACAGAAATCTCTGAATCGTCTACCTTAAGATTTCATTTGAAAGCATGAGAGCAAATGACATCATCAATTGAGATAATATGGAGTGAAAAAATAAGAGATGCCCAGACAGAGCATTGGGTACAGCCACAGTCACCAGGTATGATATGGATGAAGAGCCAGTGAAGGAATGGTCAGTTGCATAGGAGGGAAATGAGGATAGAGCAATGTCTTGAAATTCAAAAATTCAGAGAGAATATCCAAAAAGAGAAAGTGATCAGCAACTTCAAATTCCTTTGAGGGATCAAGAAGCATGAAGATGAGACTTGACAATTAAGAAGTCAACAGTTACAATATTGTTTTAAAAACGGCTTTGATTGACTAAGTTATTTTGGCTATTATCAATAACCAGATTAGCTTCAAAAGTCTTACAAAGGAAGGTGCTATCTGCATCCAGAGAAAGAACTGATAAACAGAAGTTATATATAGAATGATTTTACATATATATACACATATGTACGTATATATACATATTTGTGTCTAATGATAACCATCTAGGGGGAGGGAAGAAAAAAGGGGAAAAAAGACATTTACATGATAACTTTATTATGTATTTAAAAGGAATATCAAGTTGCACATAATAGATTTGCAGTTTCATATGCAATCATCTTTTTTGAAAAATTCTACTATGTTATAGAAATGCTTGTTTTATTTTCTAAATTAAAACTAAAATAAATATTGTTTTAAAGAGAGAGAAATAAATGGGGGCAGCTAGGTGGCATAGTGGAATGAGAATTGACCCTGGAATCAGAAAGACCTAAATTCAGATACTTACTAACTGTGTGACCCTGGGCAAGTCACTTAACCTTGAATGCCTCCAAAAAATAAAAATTAAAAATCAATGATAACTTTTGAGAGAGCAGTTTTAATTGAATGATGGGTTCAGAAGAGAGAGACTTTAGAAAAGACTGAGGGGAAAGGAAATTCAGGCACCTGTTAGGCAGCTTTCTCAAGGAGTTTGGCCATGAAAGGGAGAAAACATATATGATGATGTGTAGTAGGAGTAGTAATATTTAAAGATTAAATTATTAAAGATTTTTAAAGATGGGGGAGACATGGGCATGTTTGTAGTCAGTAGGAAAGCAGCCAATAGAGAGAGAGAAATTGAAGATTAGTGAGAGAGGGGGATGATAGAGGGAGCTATCTGCCAGAGAAGATGGGATGGAATGGGATCACTGATGCATAGAGGGAGGTTTTGTCTTGGTAAGGATAAGGGACATCTCTTCATGTGAAACAGGAGTAAAGGAGGAGATTATGGCAGAAGGTATGAGTGATGTGAGATAAGGAGGAACAGAGAAAAGAGAGCTTGTTACAAATGTCCTCTACTTTTTCAGTAAAGAATGAGGTAAATTCCTCAGCTGAGAAGGTTGGGGGAGGGATACTGTGAGAGGCTTGAGGAGAAATAAGATTTAGAATAGCCACTGTGCAGTGTGAGATCATGAATCAATTGGGAAGGAGCAGAATGTTTACCTTCTGTAGCGAGATTAAATAACAAATTTGTAGTGGACCCAATCCACAGGGTTTCATGATTTCCTTCATCTCTGTCCAGCAGCACATGAAAAGAAGTGAAGGAGGTGGAATGATTTGGTAAGATATGATCAGGAAATAGAACAAGGGGGGAGGGATTCAAACATTGAGTTAAGTAGATTCACCAAGGGGTTGAGATAAGGAAGGTAGGAGAGTATAATTTCAGAGAAGACGATGAAGGAATCAGAAAAATTTCTATCCCATGATGTAGTGAGGAAAGTGATGGATTTGAAATCAAGGAATCTGCATTCAAATTCTGACTCTGTTACTTATTGCCTGTGTGACCTTGGGTAAGTCACTTAGCCTCTCTAGGTCTTGGTTTCCTCATTTATAAAAAATTAAGAGGTTGGATTCAGTGATCTCAAAATTCCTTCCAGTTTTCAAAACCCCACTCTCCTAAAGTCTCCATAAACAGAGAATACTGCCTAAGATTGTCTCACTTGGCTAGAAGTCAAGTAAGATTTGTGGTGAGATTTCAGCATAGAGGGAAAAGAATGGATATAGCAGGCTGTCTATCCATCAGTGACATGGGTGAGAAGAAAGAATTGACCAAGCAACATTCCATCAGCTCTCCTGACTTCTGACCCGAGGGCTTGAACTGCAGAGGACTGGGAGCTGGGGGTGAGGTAGAATCCAGGTAAGAACCACTTGATGTGGACACCAATCATGTACCCTACCAGGGACCCAGAGCACAAGGCAAGGAGATGCTCTCCTTAACATTGCTTACTGCCCAGGCACCAAATGAGCACATGAGGCTTGGGGAGGATTTCAAGTGAGTGTTTGGCTTATGTCAGACTCCACCACTATCCATGCACATCCATTCAGCCTGGGGGAGGGTGGCTCCACTTTAAAGAAGAGAAAACCCAAATCATGAGAGGTTCATAGATTCTCCCCCAGGGAAACAGCTGCGAAGTCTTAAGGAAAAACTGTGGAGTTTGGAGAGGGGGGCACAGAGAGCGTGCTAGTGACTCTGAGTCTCACAAAAAAGAAAAAAACAGAAACTAATCTGGGCAGATTTAAAACTCACCAAAGGCCACTTAGCTGGGAAATGAGAGGAAATCTAATTAAAGGGTTTCATCAGCATCGAGGCTGAGAGAGTGCGGAAGGCTTACCTGCGTGGGAGCCTGCTTGAATAGTTGCAACATCTTCTAAAACTTTAAATTTTAAGTCCTTTACCCCCAGGTTTCAAGATATTGGGCAGGGAGTACATGGGAGGGAGACATACACTTTCTAGAGAAGGCCCTGCACTGCTATCCCCAGTTCAGATGTCTTCCACATCTTTGCAGATTGACCAAATCAGATATGTAGAAAAAGAAGGTAGTGGATGCTAATTTTCTTTCTCCCCCTCAATGGCTCCCCAGCCCATGCCTAGCTCATGTCACCCTTCCTGATATTAAAACTGGGAAGAAATGAGGTGATCTGCTGGGACCCAGAAAGGTGGGAAGGGAGAAATAGGGAGAGGTTGGGGAAGGATGCCTAGCTTGCTCCTAAATCTAGTGCCTGGGGATAAGAACCTCTGAGTGGGACCTGGGCCACAGAGAATAGCTGGGCCCTTGCCATTGTAGTTTGGAGGATGTGATAGGAGAACATGCCAAACTCTGGCACTAGCTCCTCCAGCTGTACCCAACTCTGGCTGGCACAGCCTGGGATTCTTGCCACTTGGTCTGCTGTGGGTAGAAAGAGCTGCCCTGCCCTCTTTCCTTTCCCAAAGGCCATATAGCCCCTTGTGAAGGCACTATAGCTACTGAATGTCTAGCTTTTCAGGACATGGTAAGATATTTGTCTCTTCCTAACTACCCTTAGTTTGGGTAATGGTGGGAGAAAGAGAGATGTGTGTGACTAGCTTCCCAGCCCAAGTTAGATTATACCAAACCCCTCTCGTAATAGGGGGAAGGACTTTCATATCACACCCAGTTTGGCATTACTGTGTGGCCCTTACAAGTCAAGGGTTCTTCCGATCGTCTGGCCTTCATATATTCAATTCGTCAGTCAACAAGCATTTATTATACACTTGCAGTATACAACATGCTGTATACAGCAAGGGCTGGGGGGAGGGGCCAGAACAGGGGTAAGGATACAAAGATAGATGCAACACATCCCTGACTTCGAGGCATTTATCATAATCAAAAGGAGAATACAACTACACAAAGAACCATGATATAAGAGAGCATGCAGCAAGTACAAGGAAGAGGTCCAGGCAAAGGCTAGGAGAAGTTTGAGAAGAGAGATCACTTTCAGCTGAGCAAGTCTGGGAAGCCTTCATGGAGGAGTTTGGAACTGAAAGAAGAGAGAGACTTCCAAATGGAGATGAGAGAGGGAAAGAACTCATCTATTGCAGGTAGGGAGAATCATATGATCATTGGATTTAGGATGGAAATGAAACAAAAAAATCATTTGAATCCAAACCCTTTGATACAAATGAGAAAAACAGAGGAGTAAAAGTGACTTTTCCAGGGTCACACAGGTAAATAAGTAGCAGACTTGAGATTCTGACACATGGTCTCTGACACCCAATCTAAAGCTCCTACAGTCCTGCTGCCTCTCCAGTGTGAACAAAGGTATGGAGAGAAGAGAAGCCAAGATGAGAAAAACAGACTATGGAAAGGAGTCCAGTTTGCCAAGATCCCCTGCTTTAGCCTGGGTTTGTGTCCTTCGATTAGGGCATCCCTGAAGATGGCATATATCAGGCAGCTTCCAAGAGCAACATGGAATCAGTCATTCACTGAGAGCCCTTAGCGCAAGGATTCCTATCTTTTTTTGGTGTCATTGGCAATCTGATCAAACTGATGGACCCCCTCTCAGAATAATGTTTTTAAATGCATAAAAGAAAATCCATGGAATTACAAATGAAATCAATTCTATTGAACTATAATGGTCAATATGTATATATATATGCATGTGTATATGTATACATGTGCATATATATGTATGTATGTATATATGTGTGTGTATGTGTTTAAGAGTTAAGTTCATGGATCCCAGGTTAAGAATTCCTGCCTTAGAGGAAAGGAAAGTTTTGAGCTCCAGTCCCTAGAAATGTAGGGAAAGAAGCAGTTTGGGAACACACACGTGACCCCAACCAAGGCTTCTCGGAAAGCTTCTGTCTGGGGAATCCTCCCTCCCCACAGACCCCACCTCCCAAAAGAGAAACAGACTAACAGCCAGAGAAGAGATTTAGCAACAGGGCAGAAAACAGATTCCATCTGGAAGAACCCTCCCCCTAAAATACACATGGAGTCCACCAACCCCCATATCCACCCCCAGCTAGCTCAAGAAAGAAGCCAGAAATCAGGGGAGATTATCTTTTTCCCTGATGTGGTCCCCACACTCTAGCCTCAGCTCACACTACTGACATCCATATGTTTGAAACTCCAGGCAATCTGTACCACTCACTATCCTCTGTACATTCCTAGGCTATACTGCCTCTGGGCATTTATAGGACAGTTGCCTATAAATATCAACCATTATATAAAATATTTTATATAAATTACTATATTATATAAACTATAACTATAAACGCTGTACCAAGGATGCCTTCCCTTCCCATTCAATTCCCACCTGATCTTTAAAGTCCAATTTACATGCTACCTCCTCTAGGAAGTCTTCTCTGATTCCTCTGGGTGTTAATGACTTTTCCACCCCCTCTCACATAACCCTTTGCACTTCTGTAATGCATTTCTCACACACTAAAGTATCCAATCATAGATCTATTGGTTCAGTAGCAGGAATGATAGCTCTGAAGCCAAAGGATGTGGATTCAAATTTTGTCTCTGCCCTTGACTACTTGTATATCTTTGGGCAAGCCACTTAAACTCTCTAGACCCCAGGTTTTTCTCCAAGGGTCTCAGAAAATGTTCCTTTCTTTTCAACAACCACAGTTTAATCAATGAAGCCCAGAGAGCTTAAGTAACTTTCTTTAAGGTCATGCAGAATACTAAGGATGGAGCTGGCTTTTGAATCTTTGGCTCTGATTGTGATTGGAGTTGGGATGGAAGGTTAAAGGGAAATAGTATGGGGGCATTTGAATAGGAGGAAGTGCCATACAGAAGAACTTGGGCTCGAGATTTGAAAGACCAAGGTTCAAATCTTAACCTCAGACACTTACTACCTAAGTGATCTTGGGCAAGTCACTTAACCTCCCTAGACCTCAGTTTCCTCATCTGTAAAATGAAAGATTTTGAACTCGGTGGCTTCTGCAATTCCTTCCTACAGCTGTAAGGGACCTCAGAGGCAAATTTAGTCCTACTCCTTCATTTGGCAGGTGATCATAACTGACTTGTCCAAAATCACACAAGTTGCAATTGGCCCAAGTTCCCCGACTCCAATGATACAGTACACATGCTAGGTTTACACAGCATCTCCTTCTGCTAGACTTTGTTCCACTTTGGCAGGGAGAATGACTTATCTAAACCTTTTATCACCCTCCAGTTCCATTACCAGGCTAGGTGAATGAGATTGAGTTGAATGCTATTCCCCACCCCCATCTCAGGTGGTCATGGCCAGTGCTTACCCTCCCTTGTTCATACAGATGAATTGAGAAACACTTTCAGTGAGAATCCCTTCCTCCTCTTTAAAGTCCCACTTACATGTCAATTCCTCCTGGAAATCTCTGATTCTTCTAATGACTCTCCACCCCCTCCCAAGACCTCATATAGCCCTTTGCACCTTTCTAATATATTTGTCATAAACCAGAATATAGGATTATTCTTAACCTCCTACCTTACCCCATCCACTGCCCTGGAGAATGATTTGTGCAAAACCAATCTGAAGTGAAAGAAAACCAATTGAGCCGGAAAGGAAAAGTCAAAGAAAACCAACTCCTCATTTCTTCTAAGGTCTTATTTCTATCAGAACCCTAACTGTGGTATTAAAAAAAAAAAAGTAATTCTGCTAATGAGGATCTGGCTAATTGGCTTCCTTGAGGAAGCAATGTAGACAGCAATGAGTGTGAGTATGTATGTGTGTGTGTGCATGTGGGGAGGTGGTGGATGTCACCCCTAGTCACCAACCCAGAACCCAGCACAGCTAAATATAAGCCTGACACGTCCCCGCATTGCCAACCGGCGTTAAGAAGCCATCTCCTCCACATCATCTCTGTCTCTCTCACTCTCCCTGGGAAGGTGTTGTGTCAGCTCCCTGTCTCCTTGGAGAAGCAGTGGAGAGGAACTCGGGCAAGCAGAGAAGGAGAGAAGAAGGGAGGGGAAGGTTAGACCCTCCCAGACTTGCTATCACCCAGAGAAGGCTGGCAAAGTGCACCCTGGTATCACCCTCAGGGTTCTGGCTTTGCCAACTGGGAGGGGGCCAAGGTAGCTGTGCCCTAGGTGGGGCAGAGTGGGGGAGAGGCTGCTATACAAACACACCCCAGATCTCCCCCACCCAAAGAATGAACAAGAGAAGTTTCACAGAGTACTGAACAAGCAAAATAAAAACGAAAAGCACCCAGGTGACTGCAGCCAAAAGGATAAAGGTTAGACTTTGGAAAGGTCTTCTAAAATCTTACAATGATGCATGGAAAGCTCCATCACCTTCCCTAGAGGTCTTAGGAGAGACTCTCAATCCTCAATCTGTTTTCAAGTCAATGAGAAATAATGGACAAAGTGCTAGACTTGGCACCAGGTAGATCTAGGTTCCAATCCTTCCAATATTCATTTTTTTAAAAATAGGATTTTGAGCTCCACATTTTTCTTCCTCCCTTCTTCCCCTCCCCCCTCCCCCATCTGATACAGGCTCTACATGTGCAATCATCTTAAACACCCAATTCTTCCTCAGACACTTATTATCTATGGGTAAATCACCTAAGCTTTCTGAGTTTCCTCATCTGTAAAGTGGGCATAGTAACATCTGTAGCATTTACCCTACAGGATTGTTATGATGAACAAATAAAATAACGTGGATGCATTAGTTGGCCAACTCTTAAGAGTTTTATACATTTCAGTTATTGTTATGATTAGGAGGAGGAAGGCAGGAGGTGAGAAGTAATATTACACAGAGGAAGGGTGGGGATTGTGCCTGAACAGACAGTCATCTCTTCTAACTAAAGAGAAGTTCCTTTGGTGGAGCTTCTAGGGGACCCATCCTTTTCTACTCAGGTCTTTTTTCTGTGAAGTGCTAGCAACCTCTAACACCTCCCACTGTAGAGATGGGTCTATTCTCCACTAAGAAACATCACCCAGTCCACAGCACACTTGGAGGATCTCCTGCACTTAGGGTCTCTTCTGTCTATGGAGATAGTCCCAGAAACCCCTATGTATCATATATTCTCATTTGCATGTATTTATACATAATGTATTATACATTATACATAATTATACATAATGTATTTATATATAATGTAACACACTCAGACTCACAAACTCTGTTTCTCTTTATCTTTTTCCTTTCTCTGTCTCTGTCCCTCTGTCTCTGTCTGTCTGTTTCTGTCTCTGTCTCTCTCACGTGCGCACGCACACACACACACACACACACACATACCACATGCTCACAACCACACATATCGCCATGCACAGTTGCACGCTCAGACACAGCCAGGTTGGCCATCGCTGCTTAGGCACTGTGACTCATCGTCCCATAATCATAGCTGAAGCATATGTCAGGAATATTTGGATTAACAGCTACATAGCATCTCTGGGCAGAAGCCCATATCCTCAAGTCTCTAACAAAAAAAGGGTATACAGGAAAACTAGCACTAAGTCCTCAAGTTCCCTGAAATGCCAACTACCTGCCCCCAGTCAGGGAGTGATCTTAAGGAAAGAGCAGAGAGGAAAAAACAAACTTCACCCATCCTGGGTCCAGAAGCCATTTTGTCCCCTTGGCTTAGGGCCAGACAACACTAAGTCACTCTGGGAGCTCCCCCTCCTCTCCAAACAAGTTTCCATCCCCTCCTTGTCTTTTCCCCATTGCTGGACTAGTAGTTCAGTGATTCCTTGAGAAGTTTTGAAATAATCACATTTATATAAGCGCTTCAAGGCTTACAAAGCACTTAGCATACACTGTCTCACTCAATCTTCACAAAAACCCAGTTAGGTGGCATTACTACCCCCATTTTACAGATGAGGAAATGGAGGTTCAAAAAGAGTGCATAACCTCCTCGGGGTCACCTGGCTGGTAAGGGGTTGGGGAGAGGGGTCTTTCTTCCTGACTCCAAGTCTAGCACTTGGATACATTGTCTTTGCCCTGCCATGGAATCTGATCATCTCGATGGCCACATTTTTTCCCTACTTGTCCAATGGACTAGATGTTAACAGTGCCTGCATCCCTTCCTAACAGGGCCATGGGAAGGCTTGCCTCTGCTGAGGACCTGGCCTTTTTCACACAGGGAAAGGGAGGAACAAGGAAAATAGATAGCTCCCCAGCTTTCTTTTCCTTGGCATCCCATCTCCTTCTGCAGAGGACAGAGGGCAAAGACTGCTGTATTCTGGGGGGGGCCGACTGGAGAGTGGAAGACGGAGACCTCCCCGGTTAATTATTCTCCCACCCTGAGGAAACCAAGCGGAAAGCAAACAGGCAAATCTGCATCCCATTATTTTCTGTTTCTAGGGACAGCCAAGGTTAGAATCAAATGAGACTCAGGAGCAGGGTGAAGGGAGAAGGGATGGGAAGAGAAGGGAGCAGGCATTTGAGTTCCACGAGAAGGAAGAAAACACAAGCATCTCCCCCACTAAACAGGGTGGGGGCCATTTCTCTCCTCCCAGTCTTCCACCCCAGTCACCCTGTTGGAAAGTACAGTAAGCCTTGCTGTCTAACCCTCATGCTGCCATAAGAACTGAGAAGGTGAGGGACCAGGATGGGAGGATGGGAGCAGTAAGGTCAGCCTCATTCACCTGCCAAGGTCCTCAACACCTCAAATTGCTTCTCCACAATCAAACAACAAATCCTGATGGGGCATCCACAGGCCCAGCACTGCTCTAAAGACTGAGGAATCCCAGAGAATGAGGGTCTTTGCCTTCAAAGAACTTAGGAGAGGCTAAAGAATGCTGTGTGGGGTTTGGGTCAATCATCCAGCCACCCTGTGGTCTAAACCCACGTCGATGTGGACCAGAATAGCTTCCAATCTGCACCCCAGAGAGAAAACAGGCATTTACCCATAGACTGAAATGGAAGGGACAATAGAGATCATCAACTCATTTTACAAATGAGGAAACTGAGTCTCGGGGAAATAATTTGCTCCAGGTTACTCAGGCCTTTGGTGTTTGGAGCACTTCCCAGCCTGACCCTTCTCAATTTTCTTACACTTTATTTCCTTCTGACAAACTCTCTGATCTGGTCATTTAAACATATTTGCCGTTCCTTGAACTTCATGCTCAGACTCTCTTCTCTGTCTGCATTGGCTGTCTCCTATCTCCAGAATCTAGGTGGATGGAGGATCCAGTGGATTTGGAGTCAAGGAAGACTCCTTTTCCTGAGTTCAAACCTCAGACACTTACTAGCTGTGTGATCCTGAGCAAGTCATGTAACCTTCTTTGCCTCAGTTTCCTCATCTGTAAAATAAACTGGAGAAGGAAGTGGCAAACCACTCCAGTATCTCTGCCAAGAAAACCTTAAACAGGGTCACCAAGAGTCAGACATGACTGAAAAATGACTGAACGATAAGAAAAATGCCTGGAAAGTTCTCTTTCCTCTGCTTCTTAAGGTACTGGCTTCCTTCAAGATTCAGCTCAAATGCTACCTTCTTCAGGAAGGCTTTTCTGCTCTGTTAAGCTGCTGGTACCTTCCACTTTAAAATTATCTTGCATCTATTCCTGGTGTATCTTATATATGCTTATATATATATATATATATACACACATATATATGTATGTATGTATATATACATATGCCTACACACACACATGCACACATACACACACACACACACGCACAGGTCTTCTGTTAGCACCTTGAAGACAGGAACAGTTTTCACCTTTTTTTTTTTCGTATCCTCAACATTTATCACCATGCCTGGTCCATAGTAGGCGATTAATTGGCGGAAAAAAATTGGGGTTCCTGAGTCCCACCCTAGCTCTCTTATCACTAAAAGCCTATCTGAGCCTGGAGGATAGTTCTGAGTCTTTAAGCAGATCTCTTCACATCCCCACATACCAGGCTGCCTTCCCCAAAAATCACAATCATGAACATCTTCCAACTTCCCCCCTCTCCCCACTTTGGCCCATCTCATTGCTGGGGAAGATCTTTGCCCAAGGAGATTCTGAATCCCAGTGTAAGGGGAGAGGGGAAGGCCAAGGACTCAGGAAGTCCAGAGAGGAGCTGAGTTCAGATGGAGGAGCAGGGAGTACCAAGCAGCCTGGGATCTAATAAGCTATTCTTTCAAAGGGCTTAGGTATCATCCTACCTTCTTTTTCCTTTTCTTTTTTGGAGGCAGTTGAGCTTACATGACTTGCCTGGGGTCACATAGCTAGGTTGGATTTAAACTCAAATCTTCCTAACTCCAGTGCTGATAGGCCACCTGGCTACCCCACCCTACTTTCTTCAGGAACAAATGATACCCTGGACGGCTCTCTTTTTCTTCAACAGCTTCAAACTCATAACTGCACACAGTAGCCAGGAAGCAGACAGAGGCACCACCTAAGTTTTAAGATCAGAATTCACCTCAGGCAACTACCGCTTCCTCCCAAGACCTGGATGCCTCCTCCAGTGTGGGCCTGCCTGATGCTATGGTCCCTTGTCTGCTGAAACTGAGGACCTCCAATCTGTCAGACCTGTTTTATCCTCTAGCTTAGCTGGGATCCTGGTCCTAAACCCTTCCAGCCAGATTAGTCTGATAATCATCATGCCCTGACGTAGTAGAGAAGGAAGGAGAAAAGGAAGGAAGACAGGAGGAAGGGAAGAATAAGGAGGGGAGAGTGGGAGGAAAGGAGGAAAAAAGGGGAAGAAGGAAGGAAGAAGCAAACAAAGGAGCAAAACAGGGAGAGAGGAAAGAAGGGAGAAAGGGAAAGAAAGGAAGGAAAGGAGGGAGGAAGGAAGGATTTATTAAATGACTGCTGTGTGCTGAGCGCTGTGCTAAGTGCTTTACAAATAGAATCTCAACAGCCCAGTGAGGTAGGTGATGTTATTACTCCTATTTTACAGTTAAGGAAACTGAAGCAGACAAGTTAAGCGACTTTCCCAGGGTCACGCAACTCGTAAGTAACTAAGGATTGATCTGGGGTCGTCCTGACCCAGGCCCAGCATTCTCTTTACTGCATCACCTTAACTGCCCCTGGATCTGAAGGCAGAAGACCTGGGTTCATGTCCCACCTCTGCCACTTACTACTTATGTGACCTTGGGAAAGTCATTTAACTTCCTTGACGTTACTTTCTTCATCTGTATAATAAGAGGTTTAGATTAGATGATCTCTAAAAAACTGTCTAGCTCTGAAAAATGCTATGATTCTATAACAGACCAGACCCCAAGGAGAACTGAAAAATGAAGTTATTGTTCAGCTTAAGGTCTCAACTGTCAGCCAGGTGTTGGAAATTTTTCTAACCATTTCTTCTATTGGATTGGTCTGGGGATAGGCTCAGGAAGTCAGACCTAGGAGACAGGATTGTATAAACTGTAACTATCTAAGTTTTTGTTCTGTCAGTTTCCCCCTTTGTTACAAGGTTTTAAAAGTTCTAACCTTTCTACAATGTTTCAGTTTATTTAAATCCTTGCTAGTTTTAAGGGAAGAAGAGTTTTTGGTCCTTGCTAAAGCTAGGGTGGGGGTGGGGGTGGGGATGGAGCTTAAATCTTAGGATTTAGAAGAGAAAGGGGCTTTAGGGATGATCCAGTCCCATGCCCTCATTTTACAAAGCAGACTCAGGGAGAAGTGACTTATACAAAGCCATGCTGATAAGTAATAGGGCCTAGGTTTGACATTTCAGGTCCCCTCTGATGCCTGTCTGGGGCTCTGAGGTTCAGGACTACTAGAGAATAAGGACAACCTCAAAGAGAAAGGTCTGGGGCTCAGCTTCGAGGACCCCACACACCCCCTTCCCACCTGAAGAGCTCTTGTACCAGCAGTCCACCAACAATTCCATTCAACAGGTATTGATTAAGTCCTTCCCTGTACCAAGCACCTTGTATTCAGAGACAACAAAAAAGAAACAGAGTCCCTGCTCTCAGGAAGCTTACATGGGATCAGAGATTTTTAGAACTGAAAAAAGACCTTCGAGACCGTCAAGTGCAACCCTCTAATTTTACAAATGAGGAAAGTGAGGCAGACAGAGGTTAAGTGACTTTCCCAGGGTTGCATAATCAGAAAGTATCTGAGCAGGGATTTGAACCCAGGTCTCCTTGAATCCAAATCTTATCCCCTGTCCACTAAATCAAATGTCTTCATCTTCCACATTCAAGGGGAGGGGGAGACTGGGAGGAATCCATGAACTGAGACCTAGCTGCTCAGAATCATAGCTATCTCCAAACTACTAAATCAAAATCTTATGACACAACTTGGCATACAACAACCACACAGTGCTACAAACCTACTTCCTCTTTCCCATTGTCAATTCAAATCACAGCAAGACACCTCTACCCAGGGAATGGGCCCCATACTTAGAAGAAGACCCACCACACACATACACACACACACACAATCCCACCCCACCTCTACTCTCTGCATATGCATCTGATGCTCTTCTCCTTGGCTAATTCTGGTATCTCATCAGACAGTAATTATGGGGGAAGGAACACTGCTGACAGCTCCCAGCTCTCAGCACCTGTCAGTGGGCCCGCCGTGTTGTCACTGTGACTGCCATTATCATGAGAAGATGCAACAGGAAATGGGGGAAGAGAAGAAGACAGGGTAAGGTGAGGCATCCACCTCCTTCCCCAGTTTCACATCTGACCTCTCTTCCTCAATTCCCTGACTTCCTCCTGCTGGTTCATAGACATCAGAAGAAATAGTACAGGATAACCAGCCTCCAGAACACATCACAGATGTGTTTTCCTTGAACCTTAATTCAGATACACACACACACACATATAGACACAGCTGACACACACACATATACCAATGATGTGTGGTCCCAGTCGGGTGGCATCCTGGGAAATCAATGAGGGGAGGGGTGGAAGGGGATGAAGGCAGATCTCTCTTTTCTTCCATCTCTAAGCAAAAGAGAGTCATATCAATAATCACATACAGTTTGTAAATGCTTGGGGAGGGTGGTGGTAATGGAACACTTCAACTTTGTAAGTGTGACTGACCCCAACTAGATGCGAATCTATTCTGGGCTTAAATACTCAATATTTAATCATTACCACAGCCGATCATTAAGGCCATTTAAATCTATTTAAATAGAATTCCCTTGGTAGATGTGGCTTGGGAAAACTAGGAGGTGCAGTGGATAGAGTGCTGGGCTTGGAGTCAGGAAGACTTGGTTTCCTGAATTCAAATCTGGCTTTGGACACTTTCTAGCTATGTGACCCTGGGCAAGTCACTTAACCCTGTTTGCCTCAGTTTCCTCATTTGTAAAATGAGTTAGAGAAGGAAATGGCAAAGTACTCCAGTATCTTTGCCAAAAAAAACCCCAAATGGGATCAAAATGAGTCAAATACAACTAAAAAATTATTTAACACAAAAGATGTGGCCAGCTAAATCTCATTTATCTCTCCTGCCTTCCATTTATCTACCTGTCCTCCATTTTAGCAGATGAGATAGAGCAGGGACTTCAATTCACCCTTCATATTACTGCACAAATAACTTGCCAAATGTCTTTTCTCTACTTCAGGTCATCCTCTGCTCTATCCTCTGCTCAAAAACTCCCACTGGCTCCTCCCTACCCATTAGGGGAAAACACAAACCTTTTAGACCGCCATCCACTGCCCTCCAGGACCTGTCCCTGACCAATCTTCCTGACCTTAGTTCACATCACTTCCTCACATTCCAACCAAACAGGAATACTAATTTCCCCCTTTGCTCATGATGTCCCATAGAGCAGAAATTATTCTACTCTAGGAATCTTGACAGAAGATAAGTTCTGTCCATGAGGTTTTCTCAGCAAACATGCTGACATGCTTTGCTGTTTTCTTCTCCAGCGGATTAAGGCAAACAGAGGTTAAGTGGCCATGAAACCAGTAAGTATCTGAGACTGGATTTGATTTCAGGTCTTTCTGACTCTAGGCCTAGGACTCTAGACACTGAGTTGCTTAGCTGCCTCCTAAGGACATAGAACAGAGCATCAGGTGGGGAGTCAGGAAGACCTGAGTTCAATTCTGGACTCAAACACTTATTAGCTGTGTGACCTTGGGTAAGTCACTTAACCCTGTTTGCCTCCATTTTCACATCTGTAAAATGAATTAGAGAAATGGAAAATTAGTATCTTTGCCAAAAAAACCCAAAAAAACTCTAAATAGGGTCAAGAACAGTCAGGCATGACTGAAATGAGTCAACATCAACAAGACTGTTGAAATCTTCCCCCTGCTTCAAGGGCCAACGAGGCACCACCTCATCTTTGAAGGCTTCCTTGATCATCTCTTATTGGAAGTGACCTGGACCTCTTTGAGTGACCTCCTCAAACTTCATTTACATCTCCCATCTATCCCAGCACATAGTTTTTTTGGTGTTTATGTCTTAATTTCCCTATTAGATTAAGTTTTTTTAGGGTGTGGTCAGCATGTTATTTCATTTTTTAAAAAATCCTCATCACCAATAATAGCACCTTGTAATACAATTTAACTCAAAAACATTTATTAGGTACAAGGTACTAAGTTAAGCCCTGTGGTTATGAAGGTAAACATGAAACAGTCCCTGCCCTCAGGAAACTTACAATCTATTATGGGATTAAGTTAGGAGCAATATCTACCAGGCCCCCTGTCATATAGACTAGACTAGTTCTGTTCCCCCACCTAAAAAAAAGGGGGGCAATGAAACTTGATTGGTTCAAGGGCTAAGAGTAAAGTCATGGACCTGGCTCCATGGTTGCCTAAGAGTATTAAAAAAAACCCAGCCAGGTTATGAGGGGTCAGTGTCTTCAAGCTTGGCAGATATCTCATGGCCCCAGAACTCACGGCATCTTTCCAATTGAGCAATGGAGCTTCAGGATGAGACAAGGGAGTCCACAACTAGTACAGTAAATCCTGTATTCTGGTTGAATATCCTTTCCACACAATAGCTAAATAAATCTCCTTTAAATGTCAATCAGTCAACAAACATGGATTAAATGCTTACTGTGTGCCAAGTGCTGTAATAAGCTCTGGGGATACAAAAAAAGACCAAAACAAGTTCTACTCCCCCATCACTGAGTCCACATTTTAATGGGGATTGTGTTTGTCCTTTGTTCTTGATGAGGACCATGACATGAAGATGATGACATGACTTGCAGTTGACTTTGATCTGAGGGAAGGAGGGCCGTGCAGGTCACCAGCCTCACTTTCTCCTCCTGAGCCATCTGGGTCCAGTGGCCAGATATTCGTCAGGATGACTGGAGATGGTCCAGGATGCAATGTGGGACCCTGGCCATTTTAGGATAAGGTTTTATCAGATTTTCACTTTGAGTGAGATACACCCATTTGATGAATAGGCCTCTTTAAGTAGTTGCTCAAGGGATGGTCCCTTTTAATAAAAGAAAAAAAATAACCAAAACAATCAAACTGGAAGGAGAAGACCCTCAGGGTTCCTCGGTAAAAGAGAAACAGTTACTATTTAGTAATTACTAAATAGTTAATGGCTAAGATAACATGTAAATAGCTACGTACAAACAAGGAAAGAAGCACTTTATAAATATTATCTCATCTGATCCTCTCAACAACTCTCAGAAGTAGGTACTATTATTATCCCCATTTTATAATTTAGGAAACTGAGGAAGACAGAGCCCAAGTGACTTGCTCAGGGTCACATTGCTGGTATATAAGACTAGATTTGAACTCGTCTTTCTGACTCCGCCTAAAATGGCCAGGATTTCCCATTGCATCCTGGGCCATCTCCAGATCTTCTGATAAATATCTGACCACTGGACCAAGATGGCTCAGGAGGAGAAAGTGAGGTTAGTGACCTTGCACAGCCCTGCCTCCCTCAAATCAAAGTCAACTGCAAATCACATCATCATCTCCCTGATGTCACGGTCCTCTTTAAGAACAAAGGACAAACACCAGACACAGTGTAGACAGAAGGTAATCTCCAAAAAAAGGCATAAATGGAGGAGGGGAGGGACCACAGTCATTACGTTGTCATCTCCAACCTAAACTTAGGGATTAGCCCAAATCGGGCCTGGCCTACAAGAGAAGCATATAACATGTACCCTGGTAAGAGTAATACAAGATGAGGGATGAAGGGGCAAAGGAGAAATCAGACAAAATGCTCTAGGAAAATTGGAGGAGACAAGGTTTCATGGGAAAGGGGTCCCCAGAAGTGACCACATTTTTCCCAACTCACCGAAGTCTTTTCTGTATAGGGATAGGAGAGGTCACATACACCAAGAGAAGTCCTGTAGTCTGGCTGACTGTCCTTTCCACACTATCTAAATCAATCGAGGTAAACCTGAGCTGGGCCTTGAAGAAAGATAAGTATTGTGAAAGATGACAATCAGGAAGGACTTAAGAAATAATTTGTTTTGTACATCTGTAAAATGGAGATAATAGCACCTAGCTCACAGGATTATTGGGAGGATCAAGTGAGATGATATTTGTAAAGCGCTTACAAACTCTAAAGTGATATATACATAAATGGTAATGAGATAATGTTGAGGGTGACTGGGATGTCCCCCAAAGGTGCTATGACTAGCTGCTGATGAGGACTTTAATCTCCGGTTAGTACTTTCCAGTCTCTTGGAGACGAACAGTTTCTTTTTGGCAGTTACAACAGGCATTTATTTCCTTTCAGTAAGACAACCTGCCCAAGCCTTAGATCTCCCTCAGGCAGAAGGAGCCTGGGGTCGGAGGGGTGTTTTACTCAAGGACATTCCTAAAGTCAATGACCATGGTGGGGGGTTGGGGTGAAAGAGAGGCACGAATGATGGGTGAAGTTACAAGAAGAACGGAAAACCTCATCATTTCCTTAAGTTTGAGGGAGGTGAGGAAGAAAGATCAGGGCTGCAGCTCTATAAGAAAAACACATTTTAATTAAGAAGCAGATGAACTAAATAATTTCAGAGTTGTGTTATTAAAAAGCCATCACAGTGGTGGTGGCCACTGCTTCCCAGAACCACCCACCAGGTCTGTGATTCTAACTCAGAGGAGTCTAGAAGCTCCATCTTCAAAGTTAGGAGGTGGGGGAATCTGGAGGTAAATTTCTGCCTGCCTCACCCTCCTCCCCTAGCTGGGACAAAGCATTCCTGTGATCTGGGCTAGGTTCAGATGGGGCACTCCCTGAATACTGCTTTGAGTTCACCCTTCATATGGGAGAATCAACACAAAAAATATCTATATGCCATGAAGGCTAGCTAGTTTTCTAGCATGTAAAAATATATGTTTACAGAAAGATTCAAAAGCATCTCTCATTTGTACTCCCCCTCTCCTACTGTGGTCATCTGGAGGCCATCTTATCCATTTCCCAGACTCCATATCATACCCTACTCCCCAGACTAGCTCTCAGATGAGTAGCCATTGAGATCTCTAGGGGCTGGGATCCTAAAACATCCCCCAATCCCATTCTCCTGATTTCTCCCATCTCACCCTGAGCCTAGGTGCTCCACTCTAGGTATCCCTAGTCTTACCTGTCTCCCCTCCCCAAATCCCTTCATTTCTCCATTGATTTAGCGGTTTTGGAGATCATTTACTCCAATGCCATCATTTTACAGGTGAGGAAGCCAAAGCCTGGAGGACTGAGAATCTCCCTGTGTTTAGTCCCCTTCCCAGCCTTTCTCCATGAAATTACAGACTTCATTTGTAATTTTGAATGCCCCCTTCCTTCTGGGAAATTCTCAAGAAACCCAGGACCACTAAGTGATTTGCTCAATGTCACATGGGGAATAAGTAGGAAACTCAGGATTTGAACCCAGGTCTCCCGACTCCAATTTCAGCACTCCTTTCAACTACACCAAGCTGACCACATCCCTCCTTTACCTCTCCCAGAGTGGTTTCCCTCTCTCCCTGAGAGCCTCCTCCAAGCACATTCTCCCAATTTCTCAGAAAGGAATAAACATTTATTAAGCACCAACTACGTATCTGGTGCTGTGCGAAAACATGTATTGTTTCATCTGATCCTTATAAAAAGCCTGGGAGACAGGTGCTATTATTATCCCATTTTACAGTTGAGGAAACTGAGGCAAACAGAAATTAAATGACTTGCCCAATGTCTCTTCCTGACTCTGATCCAACACTCTATTCACTGTGCCAATCCCAATCTCTCTAGTGAATTGGATAGATTCCATCCACAGTCTCCCATCTCTACACCTCCTTCCCCAGCAATTCAATTCATTTCATTCAACTTGCAAAGACCAGTCACAGCCAGTAGACTGCTCCTCTTTGATGCCTTCCCCACAAGGCTAGACCAGTACACCCCCAAGGAGGCTAAACCACTGAGCCTCAGAGAATCCCAGGCCTCAGGTCATCTTCCCCTCCCTTCCCTAATATGGAAAAGGTAAACTGGGCAGGTTCCCTTTTCCCCTCCAGATATAATCCCTTCTTTCTCCAGGAGTCCCACCCTGGTTCCTGCCCCCACTTACTCAGATGCGCTCTATGCCCCCTGAGCCAGGCATTTCAGGATAGCACTCAGATTAAGGAGTGAAGGGGGTGGGAGTCGCTGCCTCTTCCTCTCCTTTACTAACCTGGAGACTTTAAACAGAGGGAACAGAGTCCTCCTGGCTTCCCTCCCGCTGCATGCTGGAGCCCTGGGTAAGGGATAGGAAAGGAGGAAACTCATGAATGCTCATATCTTCATGGCAGGGGACTCCAACTAAGTGGGGAGGGTCTGGCACTAGGGACGGGGATAGTGCGCTTAGGAGGCTCACAACGGTCATATGGGGAGAATTTCCAAGACCTGGTCTTTGGATGGAGGACCATGGGGTGGAGAAGCCTCCTGGGTTCTTTAGTGACATACATAGATGCCACAAACATTGGGAGTGGGAGGGAAGCCCTCAGGACCTTCTGTGACATACATAGATGCCACAAGCATTGGGAATGGGGGAGGAGACAGAATAGGCACTTTAGACAAGGAAGGCCTGGAGTATGGCATAGGGAAATCTTGGTGAAATAGGGATAGGGATATAAGAATAAAGGTCAAAGTTGGGGCTTCATCAGGGAAGGGAGTAGGTAACAGAAATGGAACAGACACACACTAAACAGAAGACAGACAGAAGACAAACAGAAAATAAAGAAAAGCTTCCCAGAATAGATGGTCTCCAGAAATTGACCCATTAAAAGCCATCTCTCCTTCCAGCAATGCAAAGGACAGATTCCAAACCCCTGAGCTCTGTGTTCTCCCTGCCAGCCCCCCCCCCCCCCCCGCCCCAATTTATACAGATTACAGATTGAATAAATAGGATGCTAGGGGATACAACCTCTCCACAAAGGAGGTCTCCTGTTTTGTTTGTCATCTTCCAAGGAGAAATGAGAGTGATCTGAATACTCTACCATAGGATCTGGGATGAGGGATCCTTGGAAGGCTTGGAGATTTGTAGGATGCTCTGTGCTCAGCAGTGAAAAGCTGCTATCATAATTGGTTTTTTTTCCTAACCCAAATTACTAATAACCTTCCAAGTCTTAGCTCCTATGCCCCATTCCCTGCCTTTTCATAGAGAGGGTTAGAGGAGTAGAAGAGATACCATGAAATTATTGGAAGGTGTACTGGTTGTTATATCAGGTGCTACCCTAGGGGGCTTGTGGGAATTTTCATGATCTGACTTCTGCTCTCAGGGAGCTCCTCTTCCCTGCAGATGGCATTTTGTCTGTCCTCCATCTTCAGATTTTGCCACCCCTCAGACAGGTGGATATCCACTAAGACCTCTAGGGGAAGGGGCTCTATGGCCTCCCTCAGTTACACCCTCCTTATATTTCCCACTTAATCTGCCAGGAATCATTCCTAAGTCATTCCCCTAATAGAATATAAACTCCTTGAGGGCAGTCTTTCTTTCCTTTTTTCCTACTTTCTCTCATTCTTTCTTCCTTCCTTCCTTTCTCTTTCTTTCTTTCTTTCTTTCTTTCTTTCTTTCTTTCTTTCTTTCTTTCTTTCTTTCTTTCTTTCTTTCTTTCTTTCTTTCTTCCTTTTCTTTCCTTTTTTTTCTTTTTCTTTCTTCCTTATCCCTAGGATCTAACCTATACCTGCTGCATAGTCAGTGCTTAATAAATGCTTGTCAGTTAAGTGATGAACATCATCACACTCCCTTCATACTGCAGGTTGACTCCATATTCTTTTGTCTCTGTCAGGAACGAATGGCAGAGAGCATCCCAACCTTTCTTGTCTACATACACACAAACACACCCAGACACAGACATGTACTCTTATATGCATTATGTCAGGCATTCACTCCACTGGCTCAGACCCATACACAGCCATATCACGTTTCCCTGAAAGCATTTTTAGAGCCCCCTGCCATTTCCATCTTTCCAATTTTCTCACTGATTACCCATGACGTAGGCATCCTAGGGAGAAGCAGCTGTTGTGCCCAGATGTTTGGAGACTGAATAGCAGCAGAGAATTGATAATATTTCCTAAACACACTTAGTCCTGGAAGTCTTCCTGAAGGAGGTAGACATGGGGGATAGATGGAAACAGGAACAGGCAAACAAAACCCATGACAGTCCAAGCTTTCTTCCTTCTCTTTACCTTTTTCATTACTCCTCAGTACAATATTTCTTCCCCCAACCCTCCTTTCTCCTAGCTAAGTATGATCCCAGTAGGATGGGGATGGGGATGAAGTTCACTATGAGAAGAGTAAACTTTTCATGGATTGAAAAACTAGAGAGACAGAGGTCTCTCTAGGTCTAGAGTTGTGGCCTCAAGGTCACATGTGGTCTTCTAGATCCTTGGGTGCTAGGTCAGTCCTTGGGACTGAATCCGAGTTTTACAGAATAAATCCTTTTATTAAAGGAAATTGTTCTGTAAAATTTGGATTCAGTCAAAAGGTAGCACTTCAGGACCTAGAGGATCACACGTGGCCTTGAGGCTGCAGGTTCCGCACCCTGGTCTAGAGATTCCTCCCCACCCCTAAGTCTCCCCCTGTCCCCCATGGAGCTACAGGCTCCAGCTGCATTGTTTTGTGTCTTCTTCCTTCTAGAACATTCTTCCTTGAGGTCTCACCTCAGTTCTTCATGGGATGGACTGGTTGTCGTCTTTCGTTCTTGAAGAGGACCAAAATGACATCACTATGCCAGGATCCAGCTTCGCTGTGTCTGACTGTGGCTGATCAGACCAATACAAGTTTGCAGTGTTCTACCACAGGTCAGGTACAAACATTTGGGGTGGATTCTCTAAATTTGCACATCCCGTATTTTCTTTGAGCTGTTTCGACTCTGCTTTGCTCTCAGAGCACAGGACCTTCTCCGATGTGGGCCAGCCATGCTGGATGGTCCTGTGCCCGTGTCTCCCATGCCACACAATCAATTCCAAAGTTGACTAGCTATCCCTCATTTCTGTCTTTCTCTCCCTACTCGCTAGCACCTCTTGGATCCCTTGTTGCCCTCAAGACTGAGCTTGAGCTTCTCCTGCTGAAGGCTTCTCCTAATCCCTCAGCTGTTACTGCCTTCCCATTTTAAGGTTATATCTCCTTTGTCTGTACCATGTATATAATTTTAGACAGGCATTCTGTATCCCCCGTTGGAAGGTAAACTCCTTGAAAACTTCCTCTAGTAATGTAACTTCAAAGCAACATATAGTCAGAGAGAATTCTCTGGGGGCAGTGAGAGATTAAGGGACATGGCCAGGGTCACGCAGCAGGTATGTGTCGGAGGAGGGACACACCCCCCGGTCTTCATAACTGACACTGGCTCTGTCCGTTACGCCACACTGCCTCTCATAGACATACGTACTCTCAATCAATCCAGCCCTAATGTCATTCAGTCCAGTCACTCTGGAGTGCTCACTTACAGCATTATATTCCCATCACTTAGAACCATGCCTGGCATATAGTAATTGACTAATAAATGCTGATTGGTTGACTATTTGATTGACTGGGGGTCCTCTCCTGCCTATCTTCACCTCCACTCTGGGCAGTAGGAGACAAGACATCCCAGGACATCCAAGAAGGAGGGGCTCGGGGCTGAGGTAAAGGAAGGCACATTTTCTCTGCTGAGACTGAGGAGGGGGGAAGGAAAGGGATAGAAGGGTGGAAAAGGAAGGGAAATGGGACAAGAAGAGGGGAAAGAAGAGGGAAAAGGAGGGAAAAGGAAAGAAAAGGAGGCAAGAAGAAGGGGAAGGAAGGAGAAGATGAAAGGAGAGGAGGAGGAGAGAGAGGAGAGAAGGAGAGAAGTCAAGGAAAGGGGCAGGAGGAAGGGGAGAAGAGGGAAAGAGGAAAAGAGGAAAATGAGAGAAGGGGAAGAAGTGAGAAGAGAGGAAGAGAAGGGAGAGAAGAGAGGGAAAGAAGGGAGAGAGGAGGAGAGAAGAAAGGGAGAGAAGGCAGGGAAAAGAGGGAAGAGGAAGGGGAGAGGATGAAAAGAGAAGAGAAGGGAGAGAAGGGAGGAGAGGAGAGGAGAGGAGAGGAGAGGGGAGGGGAGAGGGAGGGGAGGGGAGGGGAGTGGGGAGGGAGAAAAGGTGGAAAAGAGAGAGAAAGAAGGGAAGAAATGAGGGAAAGGGAGTGAGAGATAAAGGAGGAGAGGAGGGGGAAGCAGAGCTCAGTCTAGTATCGTCCTTGAGTGTCCTTAACACGTTGTCCTTCATACAATAGAGAGAATGAGAGACAGGTCGGTTAGAGCCTCCCATTAATCACATCCCTAACTACTCTTACTCCTCACAGGGAACCCCCACATCGTAGAGGAGTGAGCTGGAGGCCCCTCATCATCAACCAAATATCTCTGTCTGTTCCCAGGAGAAAATCATAATAAATGAAAACAGGTGCTGAGGGTCCCCCGGGGGAGCAGGAAGGAACTGAGAGCAGTGTTAAAAGCATGCTGGTTCAGAGCAGAAGAGGTTAGCGGGCAAAGGCTGCCAGTGCTGCCCATCTCTCCCAATCATAAAGGGCCCTGCCACCATTCTAGGCTCACATCCCTGGGAGAACTCAAGGGGAAGGAGAGATGCAGGAGAAACACTGGATTGAGTCAGGAAACCTAGATTCAAGCCTCAGCTCTTACCACTCACCAGGTATTTATTGCCTTCTCTGGACCTCACTTTCCTCCAATGTAAAAGAGAGACAGGGAGAGAGAGAGAGAGAGAGAGAGAGAGAGAGAGAGAGAGAGAGAGAGAGAGAGAGAGAGAGAGAGAGAGAGAGAGAGAGAGAGAGAGAATTCAACTAAATGATCTCTAAGGTATTTGGAGCTCTTGCATATACAGGCCAAGATGGCAGGGACATTTTTCTCAGCCCCCATCACAGTAGGGGGTATAGGGTAGGAGAACCTACAACCGTGGTCTTTGGTGCCAGCCCCACCAGGGACAGGGATTTGGTGACTCCTCTAGTTGGGCTGTTGTGGATCGAGCCACGGTAGAGAGGGTGAGGGTGATGTGTGTGCCTGGTGTAAATGAGTCAGGGAAGTGTTTTCCAAATGATGCCAGGATCGTTAATTTTCCCCCAAACAAGACAGATGCTGATGCCTGAGGCGGCCTCAGGGATGCCTGCTGTGCTTGCGTGCATTCTCCCATGCCCACAATTATTTCTTGCCCTCTGGGGGGAAGTGGGGGTGGGTCCCAATGGGGCACCCCATCCCACTTCTCTTGTCAAGCCCACATATATCTGGCAGGGGACAATTCTATGCAATTTCTGTTTGGGGGACCCTTCTATGGGATCTCAGAGTGGAGTATCTCTCCCTCTCAAGAATCTTTTTGTCTAGGACCCCTTCTGCAGGATCTCTCTGTTTGGAGATCTTCCCTTTACAGTCTCTGTTTGCATCTCCTCTATGGGGTCTCTCTGGGGCCTTTTTCTGTAGTGCTCCAAAAAGATAAAAATGGTTGCTCCTCCTGCCAGCTACACTAGGGTAAAGAGAATGATCAGGAAAGGAACAGAACTGCTACTGCCTGGGGCTGATGAGACAATGACAAAGGTCCCTAGGGAAGACAGAACTAGCTGCCCAAATCTCCTTTTGGTTCTCTTTTCTCTGCATTGGAGACAGGCCTTTGAACTGGAAAGTACAGACCCATAGGGAACAGTAGGCAGTGGAAACCCAAAAAGAGTAGGGAAATGGTGAGACATCATCAGGGGCAGCTAGATGGTGCACTGGATCCAGAGTTGGCCCTGGAGTCAGGAAGACCTGAGCTCCAATCCAACCTTAGACACCCACTAACTGTGTGACCCTGGGCAAGTCACTTTACCTTGTTTGCCTCAGTTTCCTCATCTGTAAAATGAACTGGGGAAGGATCCTGGAGATCCTAGAGAAGGAAATTATGAGTCACTCCAGTATCTTTGCCAAGAAAGCCCTAAATGGGTTCATGAAGAGTTAGACATGACTGAACAAAAAAAGACACCATGGAACTTCCTTTGATAAGCTTAAGTCAACAGGGGAGAAGGAACTTCACCTTACCAGGGTTCTGAAAGCACAAGACAAGTGAGCCACTGTTAGTCATCTTTGAAAAATTATTATGAGTGGGAGAGGTATCCCAGAAATGGAAAAGGGAAAAGCTCATTCCAGTCTTGTTTTTAATGGAAAGAGAATGAATTCTTCAAACTCCAGGCCAACAAGCTCAATTTCAATGGGAAAGAGGGGATTTTACATTCTAGAACATAACATTAAAATGAGTGATCAGAGAACACCTAGAAAAAGGGAACAGGAACCATAAGAGCCCTCATGACTTCACCAAGAGCGGGTCTCGCCTGACTATCGATCAACAAACCAGGTACTAACTTAAAAAGTTTCAGAGATCAAAATTAACATTCCTTTGGGCAAGCTTCTGCAGGTAAGGACATGATAGTATATGTGAAAAAAAGAAAAGAGAAAAAAAGAGCTGTGTTGCTCTTCCCACTTGGTCACTGGGCCCTGATTGGCTCAGAGTGAATGTAAATAGCAATTGTCTCTGTTTTGGCCAGAAACTCTGAGGGTTTCCCCTCTCATGCTGATTTTTTTTCTTTAACTAGGTAAGGAGACCTTTCTCTGACTCATTTCTTACCTAGTCTTAATCAAAGGATGGGTATTGCTTTGGTCAAACTGAGACCTGTTAAAGACCTTAGCTTAAAAAGACCAAGGTTTCCCCTGGCATTTGGGACCATCTCCTTTTAGGATTGTTATCCTGATCTATATATCTGGCCACTAGACCCAGATGGCTCCAGAGGAGAAAGTGAGGCTGGTGACTTTGCACAGCCCTTCCTCACTTAAATCCAGTTCATGTCATGGCACCACCTCCCTGATGTCATAGTCTTCTTCCAGAACAAAGGACAACCACAACTAGGTAATAACTAGAAACTGGGGATTCAAAAACAAAATAAACAGTTCCTCTCTTCAAGGAGTTTACACTCCATAGGAAAGACAACATGGACACAGGTAAGAATATGTAAAAGAAAAACAGGGTAATTTGGGGTGATCCTAGCAGCCGAGAGGATCAGAAGAGGTCTTGTGTAGGAGGTGGCATTGGAGTTGAGCTTTGAAAAAAACAGATCCGCATTCCAGGCATGGTGCAAAGGCTGCGCAGAAGTATGGAGATAAGAGATGGATGGTCCAGTGTGAAAAACATGAAGGTCAGTCTCTGTGAAGTGAAGAAAGGGGAGTAAAATGTAATAAGCCTGGAAAGACAGGTTGAAGATGGGTTATGAAGGACCTTAAATGTTAAACAAAGGCAACCTGAATCCAAGAGATAATAGGGAGTCACTGGAGTTTAGTGTAGGAGAATCACATAGCCAGTCTTTTGCTTTAGGAACATGACTTAGGTGGGGAGGTTGAATTAGAGAGGGGAGAATATTTAAACTGATTGTACACGTATAGCTTACATCAGATTGCATGCCATCTTGAAGAGGGGAAAGTGGAGGGAGGGGAAAATTTTTTAGAACTTAAAATCTTATAAAAGTGAATGTTGAAAACTAAAAATAAATAAATAAATTTAGAGAAGGAAGAGACTTGAGGCAGGGACTCACTAAGAGGATGAGGGTCTAGACAAATATTATTCCCTTTTTTCTTCAAATAGGGCACAAAGCTGAGTGGAATAGCTTATTTATTGGACAGCATAAGTGAGATCATTGGGTCAAATGTATGATGAAATATTCTAGTAATAAATGCAAATTCTTTCACTTGGGTTCAAAAAATCTATTCCACAGAATATAAGGTAGGAGACACTTGGCAGAACAATTCTCAGGGTAGTTACTCTAGAAAAGATGGGGGTGGGGTGGGGATTTAATAGATTAAAAGCTTAATGTGAGTCAACAGTGTGAAATGGTAGGGAAAAGAGCAAATTTGATTTCAGGATGAATTAAAAGAGGAATAATGTGCCCCAAGGCTAGCCAGGGACAGCCAGGCTATTTGGCCATGGATAGATCATATTGGTTCACGTCTGAGCTCTATATATTTTAGGAAGAATATTGAGTATCTTGAGAACTTCCAAAGGATGCAACCAAGTTAAGGACCTTGAGATGATGCCAATAGGCTCAGCTTTAGATATTTAACCCAAAGAAGACAAGTGAGAAGGGGGAAAGGAGGGAGGAAGTGGGAAAAGAGGACGAACATCACCTGATAGTAGTCTTTTAAGTATTTGAAGGACTGTGACCCAGAAGAAGGATTAACCTTGTGTTGTCTGATCAAAGAAGACAAAACTACAAGCAGTGAGTGACAGTTACAATTGCTATATGTAGGCTTGAGGTCAGAAAAACTACCAAATTAATAGAAATATCCAAAGAGCCTAATAATTATAAATATTCAAAAATTGAATGGGCTTTGGGGGACAGAGCCTCAGGAATGAGTCTATTCTCCCAGAAGGTCTTCAGGCAGAGCCTGGATGATGACTTTGTCAGATATAGCTTAGATTAAATGCCCTCTGAGGTCTCTCTCAACTCTGACCCTCTCTGACCTTCTGCAGGGTCTCTTTGTCTGGGGGGACTTATGTGGGGTCCTCTGGTTGCCAAAAACTCAGGGTTTTCTATGGCTAGGAAACAGACACTGCTGAAGTATGGGGCCCCGACACCATGCTAGGACCTCCTCTCTCTTGGTGATTGTATCCAATCCATCCCATTATCACCTCTATGTGGATGAGTCCCAATCTCTTTCCTAAGCTCTACCCTTGGGTCTCCACCTTCCTGCTAGACATTTATACTTGATTGTCCTACTAGCCCTTCAAACTCTGCATGTCCAATTCAGAATTTATCTTCCATTCTAAGCCTTCTCCTCCTTTGAAATTCCATATTTAGTCCCAGTACATCCACATTCAATTCAATAAAGTGCTTACTGTGTGTCAAGCAAGGGACTTATGTTCTCCTGAGGAGTTACAATGAGTGTACAGATAAGGAAGTACTTCACTCCGATGTCAAAGTGATCTTCCTTCAAGCACAAGCATGACCACGTCATTCTAATATTCAGTCAACTCCAGTTGACTGCTTCTATTTCCTCTAGGATCAAATAGAAAACCCTCTGTCTGGCTTCTGAAGACCTTTGTAATGTGGCCCCTTCCTACCCTTGTAACTTATTCCCCTCTGCATACTCTAAGATCCAGTGACCCTGGCCTCCTTTACACCCCCATCTCCCACCTCCGAGCATTTTCACTGACTGTCCCTCGTCTCTCCTCATCCTTTTCTCCTGTCTTCCTGGCTTTCCTGTCTCAGCTAAAACCTCACCTTTTATAAGACACTTTTCCCACTTCTTAATCTTAGATCCCTCTCTCTGAGACTGCTCCCCCGGATGATGGTGACTATAGCTTATTTGTAGACTATGAGCTCCTTGAAAATAGGGACTTTTTTTCCTTTTTGCATTCCCTGCACTTAGCACAAGTCCTGGCACATAGTAGGTGCTTAAAAAATGCAAAAAAAAAAAACCCTAAAAAACCAAGTAATAACAAAGTCAATTGAAGAGGGGCATTAAGACCTTGGGAAATCAGGAAAGGCCTCATATAGGAAGTGGGTTGAAACCCAGGGGTCACTTTTGACTCTTCCCTCTCCCTCATCCTCCAAATAGTTGCCAAGTTTGGTTAATTCTATTTCCACAACATCTTGCAGGTCCATCCCCTCTGAACTCTACCTGTACTGTCACCAGCCTTACTCTGGCCCTCATCACCCCTCACCTGTAGTAGCTTAGTACAGTCCTAATTTGTCTCCTCTTCCCAGTTCCTCAGAGAGTTGCCAACCTGATCTTCCTAGTTCCATAGTCTTGTCATCTCCTAGCTAAAAAGAAATATCAGTGGCCCCCTATTACCTTAGGCCCAATAACAACAGCTTTAGCAACTGATATTTGCCAGGTACTTTACAACCTGAGAAGATAAGTGCTAGCATCCTTTTTTGCAGAAGGGAAAACTGAGACAGACAGAGGTTAAACGACTTGGCCAGGATGACAGTTAGTAAATATCTGAGGCTAGATTTGAACTCAGGTCTATTCTGACTCCAAGTCTAGCTCTTTAGTCACGGTACCACCCAGCTGCCTAGCATTTTAAGGCCTTGCACAATCTGGTTACTGTCTTCCTTTCCAGTCTCATTTCACACAATTCTCTCTCACAGAGTCTGTTTTCTAGCTGAGTTAAATTTTGAGCCCTTCCCAATCTGCATCCTCCTTTTCATCTCTCCAAGCATTTCCTCGATATTTTCATCAAACCTGGACAGCACTCCTTCCATATTTTAGTCAATTAAAATCCTTCTCTTCTTTCAAGACCTATTGAAAGTGCCACATCTTCCATGAAACCTTCTTAGCTTCCAGATAAAATTAATCTCCCCCTACTCAAACTTTCCTTGATCACTTTGGGTCTTCTTAATAACCTGTCTATCTATATCCTCCTCCTCTTTTTTCCTCCTGTGTCTTTTTTCTCCCATCTTGACAGGCTGAAAATGCAACAACCACTCATGGGTCATGGCTTTAACCCCCCACAATGGTTTGCCATTGTGGCTTTGATCTTCTAAGTTTCTGATCTTGGGCAGGTTTGCCTCTCCTAAGGTAGCCTTTTGGCCCCTGACCCCAGGAACTCATCACAATGGTGTCAGAGCTAATGTGGACATCCAATCAACTCAGCCCTTTGCAGTTCAGAACTCTTGAGCTCATCTAATCCTCCAGCCTTCACCTCCCAGTAGCAGGGATTAGTGGTACATGTCACCACACCTAGCAAAGGACCTTGTCCAAGATTAACATGTGCAATATCATTTCTGCCACACCCCTCCCTCCACAGAAGGCAAGTTCCTCAAGGATAGGATGGTGTCATCTTTGTAACACCAGTGCTTTGCACATAGTAAACCTTAATATATTCTAAATGAGTGGATGGATGGAGAGGCAAGGAAAAAAGACTTTGAACACATATCTCCTTTCCAGACTTGAATCACTTTCTCTCAGGGCTTATGGAAATCAAGGCAAGAAAAGTGAGAAGGAAGGATTGAGAATCATTGGTTCATTCATTCCTTTAACAAGGATTTGTTCATCACCTACTCCATACCAAGCACAGTGCTAGCTGCTAGGAATACAGAGACATAAATGAGGAATTCTTGCCCTCCAGTATCTTATATTTTATATGAACCAGTCACAACTATGACCAAGAAAAACCCAGATCAAATCTTGGCTCCCAGCACATGCAGAAAGAATACTTCTGTCCAGAATATTAGAGTCATGAGAAATCTGTTCTCATTACAGTTACAGTTGCCTACCTTCCCTGCAAGAAGGAAAACCAAAACTAGAATTGTCTAGAATTGGAGCTATTAATTTTTTTCATTATAGCTCCCATTTAGATGGCATCTTAAGGACTACAAACCAAACAATCATGTCTGTTGAACTGAATCAAACTGAAATAGGTACTTTGCTCTCACTCTAATTTTACAGATGAGGAAACTGAGGTCTAGAGAGATAAAGTGATTTGCTTAAGTAGTAGAGAAGATAGAATTAGAATCCTGCCTCCAAGTTCAGCTTCCACTGGGTCACACTAATATTGTTCGAATTTGGGGGAGGGGAGAAGAAAGAACTGTCTCTCTTCTGAATTTGGATTGGTTGTGGGCCAGGGAAGGGAAGAAACCCTTGTTATGAAAATTATTTTTCTTCTCCCTTTTTAGCCCACACTTGGAAACAATCTCTCATTTGCTTTCTAGAAGAGATTTTATCCCAGAGGAGAGGGCAGTTTAATTCAAAAGCTACAGTTATCCCTTCCACATCTTGCAAATTAGGGGCATGGTGCCCCCACAATTTGGAAAATCCATGTGAAATTTTTTGGCCTTCCTTTCATACCAGAGAAGTCTAAATTATTATGCTATTAAAAGACAAAATGTGTTGATATTATACAATACTATACATATATTTTATGTATTTCTGAGTTTCTAAACTTTTTCTGTGTCATCTGCTGACCTTTGAGTGTCCTCTACTTGCAAAACTCCTAAAGAATTCCCTTTTAATTTCTTATGCCAACCCCTGATATATCAAAACCGTGATGGGGAAAGTCACTATGTAGAAGGGATAACTGTATGGTCATTCTTAAGATCCAACCTAATAAGCATTTATCAAGTACTGTCTATGTGCCAGTGGATATTTATGCTTGGCCCTTGGGATGCAAAGACAAAATGAAGAACTGTCCCTGCCCTCAAGGAGCTCCCATTCTACTGAGCAAGTATATCCATGAGCATTGTATGGCTGAGGGGCAAACACCAGCAGTGCATGAAAGACATTCATCTGCTGTTGTTGCTTAGTCATTCAGTTATATCCAACTCTTCGTGACCCCATGGACCATAGCACACCAGGCCCTTCTATCCTCCACTATTTCTTGAAGTCTGTCCAAGTTCGTTGTCTCCATGATACTGTCTATCCATCCCCTGCCATCTCATTTTCTTTTTGCCTTCAATGTTTCCCAACACCAGAGTCTTTTCCAATGAGTCCTGTCTTCTCATTATGTGGCCAAAGTATTTAAACTTCAGTATCTGACCTTCCAGTAAACAGCCTGAATTAATCTCTTTAAGTATTGACTGATTTGATTTCCTCACTGTTCAAAGGACTCTCAAAAGTCTTCTCCAGCAGCACAATTCAAAAGTGTCAATTCTGAGGCACCCAGTTTTCCATAGACCAACTCTCACAGCCATCCTACTACATTGCTACTGAAAAAAAACATAGCTTTGACTATATGAGGAACTTTGTCAACAAGGCTTCCATATGAGCAGGCATATGAGCTAAATCTCAAAGGAAGTTAGAAATCCTCAAAGGTGGAGGTGAGAAAGGAAGTGCTTTCCAAGTACTGGAAACCTGAGGTGGAGCATGGAGTACTGAGTTCAGGGAACAGTAAATAGACTGGACCAAAAAAGGACCAAAAAATAGGGATGTGAGATAAATCTGAAAGACAAGATGAAGCCAATCAGAGGAGGGCTTAAGACACCAAACTGAGACATATGTATTTTTGACTACAGGAAAAAGAGAACCTATCTGGAAGTGAGAATTGACCTTAGAGAACATCTAATCCAGCTCCCTCAATTCAAAGGTCAGAAAAGTGAATCTCAAATAGGGAAAGAGATTTGCCCCCAAGGTCACACATGTAATGAGGAAGTCAAGTTGAAACTTGAAACCAGGTCTCCTTATTCATCCCTAAAGCCCTTTTCATTACATTTTATTTCTATCAACTAGAACTTGGAGTTAGGGGAGGTATAGGATATCTATGTACTCTCCTCACTTTTGCTTCCATCCCTTACTAGGGATTAAACCTAGAGTTAACTTGGCCTTTATTGAGATACTCCTGAAGTTATTGCAAAAGTCATCTCAGCTAAGTCCCTCTCTCCAGACAAGGCTGCAGTCCCTACACACTCCTATTTCCCTAGCTCTCAAGAAAAAAAAGTGACTATATCAGCCCTTAGTCACTCCCATCCAGGGCTTACTTGACCAACCTAATGGTTTGGAAGTCCTTCCTCCCATCTGACCTCAATCCCGCCCACTATAGCGTAGGCTTCTTTCCTCTCATTTTGTCCTCAGCATAGATGGGGAACAGCAGGTTCAGCTCCCAGTCATCCAAACCCTTCTGTTAGCTCACCCCCACAGCAGGCAGATTGGATGGGGGTAGGGTCTCCTCTGGGGGCTGGGACCTAAGCCCAGCTCCAGAGTAGAAAGAGGAGAAAGCAGCCTTCTAAGTGTGGAAGGAATAGCTCATTTCCTGACCCTTACAGACTGTGACCCACCAGCAAGACTGGAACAAGGTGTTTGGGAATCCTAAGCAAGGTTTGAAAATGGTACTCTCTTACTGATGTCAAAAGACTTTGTGCCTTCACTGTAATTTACGTAACTTCACGGTGCCTTGATCTATGACAAAAAGAAATATTTACTGGTCATGGAAGACAGGGATGGATTTTTTTGGCATTAAAAATATGTGCATTCATAAAAAAATTGAAAAGCAGACTTTATTACATACACTATGCCCTAGCCATCTCTCTGCTATGCCTACCCCTATTCTAGTTTATTCATCAAGTAGATCCTCATTTAAACTAACTAGGTATAGCGAGGCAGTGCAGTGGACAGAGCATTGGACTTGGAGTCAGAAAGATCCAAGTTCAAATCCGGTTTCAGACACTTACTAGCCATGGGACCCTGGGAAAGTCACTTCCCCTCTCTCAGCCTCAATGGCTTCAGTTGTAAAATGGATATAATAATAACACCCACCTCCCAGGATTGCTGTAAGTAAAAAAATAAAATAACAACACTTTGCAACCCTGAAAGCCCTATATAGATGCTAGCTATTAATATAAGCTATTAATTAAATCATTGGAATTACATATTCCTGGATTTGGAGATACTTTCCCTCTTCCTTCCAACCAAAGGAGAAACTATAGCTTTCCTCAGTTGCCCACCCTCAAGCAATCCTTCCTTAGATCTAAACTAGACCATATCTGATATAGTGCAGGTCTATTTACTTCAGTCTAGTCCTCCACGGCTGAAATATAGCCTATGGCTCTTTTTGGAGATTCAAAGATGATAATTTAATATTCTGGCCCTCCATCATCTCTATCGCAATCTCTACTCACAGTCCACATGCAGGTAAAGGAAATAGAGATACCAAAAAAAAAAAAAAAAACCAGAAACAATTTCTAGCTGTGCTAGAAAAACATCTAAACTGCTTATTTCTTCTCATACGGCATCATCACTCAGGCATGCTTGGGACCTCCCCTGGAAGGTCGAAGACAGAAGGGAAGATCTTATATATACTAAGATAAATATTTTATAGCATTACTTTTGTGATGGTAAAAAACCTGAAAACAAAGTGAGTACTCACCAATTTGGGAAAAGCAGAGAAGGATATGGTATATTAAGACAATGAAATATTAATGTACCATTAGAAATTACAACTATGAATTCAGAGAAACTTGGAAAGACTCATGAACTAATGATGAGCCAAGTAAGTAGAACCAAGAGATCAGAATACAAAATGACCACAGTAAAGTAAAAGAAAACAATACTAAAAAATATCAGAACTCAGATCAGTGCAATGACCTATTCTGACCAGAGAAGACAGGTGATAAAATCTACTTCTCCCTTCTAGGGAAAGAAGCGGTGGGCCACAGGGATTGCTTCAAATATGGTCAAAAGGTCCATTTGTGTTGCTTACCTGCACTTTTTTTAATACAGGAGAGAGCTCTCTTAAGGGGGGGAATGATTGAGAAATTAGCTATCTAATTAATTCACCCAGCAATATCACTACTTCCGAAGATCATTAGGGGAAAAGAAAAAGAACATATATGTTCTAAAATGTTTATAGCAGTCCTCTTTGTGGTGGCAAAGAACTGGGAATTGCAGGGATGCCTATCAACTGGGGAATGGCTGAATAAGCTGTGGCATATGATTGTAATGAAAAGCCTACTGTGCTATAAGAAATGATGATTTTAGAAAAACAGGGAAAGATTTACATGAAATAATGAAGAGAAAAATGGACAGAACCAAGAGAACACTGTATACAGTAATAGCAATATTGTTTTAAGAGTGACTTTGAACAAATAGCTTATTTTGAACATTAGAAATACCCAAATTAACAATGAATAAGTAACTTTACGTGCATTCAGAGAGAGAACTGATAAATAGAAGTATGGTTGGAATAATTTTATTTATTATTTATTATAGAAATACTTTTGTTATTATATTATTAAAATAAAATTTAAAAACATTTAAAATTTTAAAGAAGCGTTAGTAAAAAAAATTTTTAAAAAACCATGACCAGCTCCAATCATGTGAATTTAGTGAAATCGGGCACAGGACCCAGGGTAAGGTAATCTTCAAAAGCCCAAATTCATGGTCTACAAACACAGTCAAAGTAAGACAAGCAGCATAAATGAAAGTAAATCAGGCAGTGAGAAGAAAATCAGGCAACAAAGCAAAAAAAAGAGAAAATGGAAGGGTAGAAGACTTTTGGTGTTGTCGTTTCTAAACCTACACAGTTGAGCAGCAAGTGAACTGAACTGGGTAGAAAGATTAAGAGAAATAAGACATCAAGATGAGAAGGGTATCTAGGAGTGATTCTAAATGGAATTGTCTTCTCCCTTCTTTGCAGGGTCTGCTTAGGATGTCACCATCAGAGACTGACTAGCTGAGTTAGACAGAAGTCGCTGTCCCTGGTCCCTGAGTCAGTTTCCCAACTTAGCTGTTCTCTTACCTCCTCTGTTCTACAAACCCATCAATGTGACTTTGGCTGAGTCACTTCCCCAGTTTGCGCCTCAGTGTTTTTTCCCTTCCTGTTTTTTTCCTTCATTTTTTCCTGACATAAGGAAATTGGACTAAATGATCTGTGAGGTTACTTTCAGCTCTAAATCCTACCTTATTCATAGATTCCCATGAGGGGACAAGGAGACTGGATTCAGGGGCCTCCTAGGAACTTGTTTATCCTTTACCAGCCTTAGGGGCCCCTCTACTCATTTATATCTGTCTAGTTGTACACGTTGTACTAGTTATGACTTACAGACTTTCCCTAGTAGCGGCAAGGGACCATCAGTCACGTGGGTAAGAAGAGGGCCAGTGTGGTTTGTAGAAGAATGAGGACTGAATGAGGAGGCAGAAGACATTGCTAGCCTCAAAGTGTCATAAATTTAGAACTGGAAGGGACCTTGGTGGGAGAGGGAGAGGAAAGGGAAAAAAGCATGTATTAAGTGCCAACTCTGTGCCAGACACTGGACTAAGAACTTTACAAATATTATCTCCTTTGATCCTCACAATAACCCTGGGAGATAGGTGCCATTATTACCCCTATTTTACATTTGAGGAAACTGAGTCAGCCTTAGGTGGAGTGTCTTGCCAGGGTGACTCAGCTGGTCAAGTCTTCCTGACCCTTGGAGATTACCTAGTCCAGGACCCTACTTTCAGAGGAAAAAAACTGAAACCCAGAGAGTCTGATTTGCTCAAATTAACATGGCTAAAAGGAAAAACTACCATTACACCCTTGATTCAGTTTATTACTCTTCAAAAAATACTTTGCCCAATACCAAGCCTGAAAGGCACTTCCTCTTCATCTCAGCCTGTCAAAATATTTCTCTTCTCTTCTGTTGGACTGAAGAAGAGTTGAGAAAATGTAGTTTATTTTTTCTCTTGAAGAGGTGGAGAACAATGAATGTGGAATACCACCATTGTATACACTCAAAAACTAGGTTAATGTGTTGGTTGGTTAGTTCTGCTGAACTGCTTTCTTTCCTTTTAAAAAAAAAAAACAACTCACTGGATAGGGAAAGGAAAAGGGAAATATTGGAAAATGAAGGTAATATAAAAACAAAAAAATAACAATGATTTTTTTCCCCAAAAAAACTAAATAAAATCCTTTTCAAGACCCAATTCAAGTAACTACCTCCTCCCAGAAATTCTGTGGGATTCTCCAATCTTAAAGTGATCTCTTCCTCCTCAAATTTTTTCCAAGTACTTTGTCTGGGTTTTTTCCTTTGGCCTTTATCACAAGATATCTTGGATAGTATAGCTGTGCAAGCTTGTTGAATCTCTGACTCCCCCACCCACTTTGAAATGTAAATTTCTCAAAGGCAGTGTTTATATCATGTCATAGGATCATGGATTTAGGACTGGAAAGGAAGCCATCTAATCTAGCCTCTTCATCTTAAACCAAGAGAGGTCAAGATCTCATAGGTGGTCAGTATCTCAGCTGGATTTTGAATCCAGGTCTTTTGACTCCAAATCCTGCCCACTTTCTATTGTGCCCACACCCGTGGCACAATGCCTCAGGCACAAGAGGCATTCAATAATGCTGAACTGAATTAAAAGTATCAAGTAACATACAATCAATCAGCCTTTATTTTATTAAGTGTCCACTATGTGCCAGGCACTGTGCTCAAAAATGGAGCAAGAAGCTGTTAAAAATGAATCAGAATCATCCTGGTGCTTTGCTCTGAGATAGTAACTGGCAGCCGGAATGATCTCCTGAGGGACTTACAGTCCTTCCTCTCTGAGACTCTCTCCCCTTTGCCTGGCCCCTGATGGACTACAGGCCAGGTTGCGTTTCCTGTAGCTTAAAGGCAAGCAAGTTTTGTAGCTAAAGTCCAGCAGGTTACATACATTTCAGACTCTGGCATTTACTTCCCACCTAACCTTGAACTTCCTTCCTCTTTGGATCTTAGGTTTTTTCATCTGTAAAAGGAGGGGCTTGGGTTCATAAGATGATTTCAAGCTGTAAATGCTGTGTCGTTGTTCAGTCATGTCTGACTCTTTGTGACCCCATGGGCCACACTGTTTATGGGGTTTTCTTGACAAAGATACTGGAGTGGTTTGCCATTTCCTTCTCCAAGGTATTTAAGCAAATGGAGATTAAGTGACTTGCTCAGCTAGTTAGCTAGCTCAACCGGTAGTAAGCATCAGAGGCTGCATTTGAACTCAGGTCTTCCTGACTCCAGGCCCAATGTTCCATCTACTGTGCCACTTAACTGCTCTTGTAAATGCTATACTATCTTTTTTACTCCAATAGGCTGTAGAGAGGGGTTTTTCTCAGGTGATTCCTGAGATTTCAACATTCTTTTTCTAAAGATGCTTTAGGAACATAAAAGAAATGTCCCAGACTATCTCCAAATTCTGACTCAGAGTTGAAAGGTCCCTAACAGATTATCTCATCCAAACCCTTTATTTTTCAGTGGGAGAAACTGAGGCTCAGAGAGGGCAAGAAAGTAGCTGACCATAATTTAAACCCAGGTCATCTGACTACCCCTCTTCTTTCAGACAGAACCCAACAAAGTAGAAGGTCCTCTCAAGTTCCAATTGCTCAAAACTGTCTTCCCTTAAACCAATCGAGACCTGACTTGATAAGAATAGCTAGCATTTAGAAATTGCTTTGAAGTTTGTGAAGCATTTTACATAAGCTTACACTTTTCTTCTTACATATCTAGGAAGTATCTAAAGCAGGAATTGAATCCCAGTCTTCCTGACTCCAGCATTCTATCCACTGTCCCACCTAGCTACTTAATTAAAGGTAATTAAAGGAAAATGTGAAAGCAGTTTACAAAGGAGCAAACAGGTTGGGTCATTTAATCCTGACTCTTACCTGGTCTCCCTTGGGCCAGAAATGAGCCACTCCCAAGGAGCGGCACTCGAAAGAGATCTCAGATGACCTGAGCTATGACCCATGCTTCTTTTAACATGGTGGCCAGTTAGTTGACCTCTTGGGGTCTCAGTTTTCTCATCTGTTAAAAAAAAGGGTGGGGGAGAGACAGCTATTCTGGAAAGCAATTTGGAACTATACCCAAAAAGTGACCATACTGGGCACATACTCTAAACTACCTGATACCTCTGATAGTCAATAATATTTATAGAAGCTCTTTTCGTAGTAACCAAAAATTGGAAACTAAAGTGGTCCCCACCAATTGAAGGATGACTGAACAAATTATGATACAATAATACTGTGCCATAAGGAATAATGAAAGGAATAGTTTCAAAGAAACTTGAGAAGACTTGATGAACAGATACAGTGAAGTGAGCAGAACTAGGACAATGTATACAATAACAACTATACTGTAAAGACAAATCACTTTGAAAGACTATTCTGATCCATGTACTGATCAACCACTATTCTAGAGGGCCGATGGTGAAACCCACACTACTCACCTCCTGCCGTGTTGTTGATGGACTCTGGGTGAAAATTGAGACCTATATTTTTGCCACATGATCAATGCAAGAATTCATTTTGCTTGCCTATGCGTATATATTAGAAGGGTTTTGCTTTTCTTTTATAACTTTTTCAATGGGGGGATAGGAGAAAGAAAAAAATAGATTTTTTAGTCATAAAAAATAAAAGTCTTAAATGGAGAAAGGGTGCAACAAAATTACAAAAGCAAGCACAGCCCCAAAGAAGAGATATGAAAAACATTTCAACAACTTTTCAGAGGTGGAGACGAGGAGTCCAGAGACGGGGAATATTGCATATGCATTGGATGATTTTGCTTATTCTTTTTCTTCCTCATTTTTCTTAAAAAAAGAATTACTTGTTATATGGGATGGCTTGTTGGAAGATAAGAGGGGAAGGGATACAAAGAGAAATGTAGGCAATGTAAAAACAAAAGATATAAATAATTTTTTTAAGTGGAAAGTGGACAAGAAGATCTCTAAGGTCCCTGCCAGATCTAAATCTATGTATTATGATCTCCCAGTTTTCTCCTCCTTCCCACCTCCACTTGTTAGAGAAGGGAGGAGCCTGAAGGCAGAAGGTTCTGCATTGCTATATACCTCTTCCAGTAGACTAGGACTAGGAGAGGTTACAGTATCTGGGGAGGGGGTGGGGTCCAGTGTGGGGTCTAAAAAACCTTGTCTCCCTTTTTCTCCCAAAGCTCTTTAGGGATCTAATTCCCTGTGGGGCAGACACTTCCTTGCAGTCATAGATCCCAACCTAATGGTTGAGGGGTAAGGGTTCAGTGATTGGAACAAATAGAGGAGAAAATATAAATAGGGGAAGGGAGGGCAGAAGCTTTTTAAAAAATTAATGGAACCTCTCAGTAGCCTGAACTCTGAATGTTCTCCGGGAGAAAGAACTATCCTTTGACTCTTGACTAGGCTACAACCCCCAGACCCAGTTTCCTTCTCTCTTGCCAGAGAGAGGCAAGTTTCAGTCAGACTTGGCTGGCTCTTTCTACACATCACATAACAGCTCTAGACAACTCTTGCTTGGCACTTTTCTCTGAGGCTTGTTAATGCACGGGCTGCCGGCTGGTGGGCTGGGGGGGAGGGAAGTGGGGCAGGAAAAGCAATGAAATCATAGTTATGATCCAACTTTTTCATAGTCACATATGATTCAGAACTGGCAGGAAGCTTAGAGAGCACCAGGGGTTCTTAAGCTGAGGTCCATGGATAGATTTTAGGGGGTCTGAGAACTTGGATGGGGAAGAGTGATATTTTTATTTTCACTAGCCTCTAACTGAAATTTAGCATTTTCCAACAGACTATTATTTGGGGAAGGAGTCCGTAGATTTCACTAGACTGCTAAAAGTGTCTAGAACACAGAAAAAGGTTAAGAACCCTTGAATTAGTGTAACTGACTCATAACTGAGGTAGAAACACAGATGCAGAAAAGGGAAGTGACTTTTTCAAGGTTAGTTGCCTGGTAAACTGAGACAGAGACCTCCACTGATCAGATAACAGTGGTCAAGGTCAGAGAGATAACTCCCACCTCCCAGGGACTCCTCCTCTCATTCTGAGAATCCACTATAACTGTGCCCTCTGCAAAGCTGGAATGTAGGAAGGCAGCAAAATGAGCCTCCCTAGGGAAGGCCAAGAGGTAGGAATCCTCAGTTCTATCCTTGTCTTTCAAGTGCTCTTGACCTTAGCTTTCTTTCCATCTAAGAAATCCAAGAGAACCATTATTTCAGTATGGGAACCATCCCCGGCTGCCACTCAAAGTTTGCACATCTAGTATGTGCAAATTCAAAATCACTCCAATCCTATCTTCTTTAGGAGGTCTTTTCTTGTCTTTTGTATCCTCCTGAGATTACCTTCAATTTGCACTGAATATATGTTATATGTACGTAGTTATTTGTATTTTGTCATCCCCCCATTAGAATGTCATCTCCTTGAGGGCAGTGACTGTGTCTTTGCCATTCTATGTATCCCCATCACTTTGCACAGTGCCCAGTACACAGTAAGCATTTAATAAATGTTTCGTGACATACTGACCAGCAATAGAATGCCAGAGATGGAAGTGATTTTAGCATTCATCTAGTCCAGGGGTATCTGTAGACTCCAGGTTAAGAACCCCTGATATAGTCTGACCACCCCCTCATTTTACAGATGACTAAACTGAGGGTCGGGGAGTATAAGTGATTAATCCAAGGTTAGAGAGTTAGCAGTCTATCCAAGACTCAAATTCAGGTCTGTAGACTATAGGTCTAAGAGTCCTTACACTATCAAACAAACATGGTTAAGCAGGGCACTGCCCCCCAAAATTAAATGCCTCAAGAACCAGAGAGAACCTAGGAGAATCACCCATTGACAAAAAGTTGTTCTAGGGATTTGAAAGAGAAAGAAGGCCCTCCTGTTTGCATCCAATCCCCTGGGTAGCACAGCCCAAAGCCTTGATGAGTGGGAGGAAGCAAGTAGTTCCTGCCCCTCAGTTACTTAGGATCTATCTAGTACTGGAGTTTACTGGAGTGAGATGGTGGAAAAAAGGGAATATTAGACTCTAGGAACTGATGCGTGGGGAGGAGAAGGGGGATGCTTAGGTAAGAGGAATCAAAGAGATATGCAAGGGGGAAGGACCTGAAACTAGAGGCAGTAGGTGATAATGTGCTCTGATGATGGAGACTAGGAAAATAATTGGAGTCTGTGAAACAGAGGAGAGACATTACAATGTCAGGGCAAGGTGCCCTCTGTGGTCCTAGAGAAATGGAGGTTGGGTCAGTGAGGAGGGGAACATAATAACTGGCTACCCCATCATACACACGCACACTCAAGCACGTACACACACACACACACAGACAGACACACACACACACCATCACTAAGTGCTCAGCATACCCCCTTCCGCTTGGCTGAGGATAGCCGTGGCACCTGCCAGACCATAATAGTCTGTATCAATCCGACTCCTTCCGCTACTCCTCCCCCCCACCCCCACTTGATTGCTCCACCTCCCAGACAGTCCTAGAAAGCAAGGACCAAGGACCAATCTCAGATGAAGGAAGACAGAGTCTGAGAGGAGGGAAGACAGAAGCACTAAGAGAAAGGAGGCTGATGGACAGAAGGCAAGATTGAAGGACAGAGAAAAGGCGACAGGGAGGGACCAAGCAAAGTCGAAAGGATTGTGATAGGCACAGAGAGGAGATGCTCAATTCCCCCAAGGAGGGAATGAAAACACTGAGACATGAGGGAGACTGGAGGACAGAGAGGAGCTTATTGGGCAACAGAGAAAGGGGAGACAGAAGAGAGGAAACTAAGGGATAGACAGAGAGAATAACAGAATGAGATGGAAAGGGGATGGTAAAAGAGACACAGAGAAAGATGGTAGAAAGGAGGGTGAGAGGAAAGGGAAATGGGGAATAGAGAAACAGGCTGAGGGACAGATAAAAAGGAAGATTAAGGAAAACCGAGGAAGAAACTGACGGACAGATGATGAAAGCAGTAGACAGAGAGGAGGAAGTAGAGGGGCTGGTAAGAGTCAGAAATACTGAGAAAGGTGTCAGAAGGAAATGGGAGGGGAAGAATAGGGAACAGAGTAAAGGGAAAATCGAGAGACTGAGGGACAGAGGAGCAGCTGAGGGACAAAGGAGGAGCCTGCGGGACAGATGTCAAAACTAAGGGACAGACAGGAGGAGGAGGAAATAGAGAGATTGTAAGAGATGAACACAGAAAGAATTGTAGGGGGAAGAGACCATAGAATGGAGCGGAGAAAATGAACAAAGAATCAAGACTGAAGGTCAGAAGAAGGAGAGAGATCGAGTAATAGAAAGAGAGAGACTGAGGGACAGGGTAAGAGAGAGATGAAGACAGAGGAAACTTTAAGCAGAGACAGAGCAGATACAGAGCAAGAAATCCACCTTCCCAAAGTCACTTGGATGAATGATAAAGCTGAGTACAGAGCCCATCAGTGGGGAGTGGGGTATGGGGAAGGGAGAGAAGATGAGGGGAGATAAGGAGAGAGCAGCAAGCCTGGAAACCATCCTGATGCCCCTTGGCCCAATTCCTCTCCCCCAGTTCCTCTAGGGGCACTCAGGAAACTTGCCCTTCCTTCCAACTTGGCTTTGCTGTTTCCCAGACAAATCCAAAGCCATCATCTCCCAGCTTGTCATAGCCTGGGAAGGAAAGAAGGAAAAGCCTGCACTGCCCTCAAACATGCTGATGGCCAGATTTTTTATTATCCTCACATGGACCCAGGGAGGCACATGAATAATTTTTAAACTGCCATTTGAATGGCTCATTGAAAACTCTGCACCTGCACTCTGGGCCGTTCTAGAATGGGAGATGAGGGAAATGCTTGCTTGGAGAGGACTTGGCTCCTTTCCTTGCCTGAGTGGCCTAAGACAGAACCAGACTAATGCTGCTCCCTTCTTCCCCGCCACAGTCCAGGCGAACATCAGAGTGGTAAGGCTCTGATGTTTAAACTGGCTCAGCCCCTTAGTGGCTGGGCCACCTTCAGCAAGCTGCTATCCCTCTCTGTGCCTCCCAAACATGAAAGAAGGGAAAGCAATTCTTCCCCTCCCCCACCCAAAAAATAAGAAATATTTAGTGTTCCTAGAAAGAGCTATGACAGAGTGTTTGTGGAGGGCCACTAGACCTGTTATCTCTGACTTCACAGTTCCCCCAGTATGCATCAAACCCTGAGGCTTACTGATGCTTCTTCAGCTCAAGATCCCCCTTAAATTCAGACACACCCATCTTCTTTATCATCTCTTCTCCCCAACATTGACTCAATAAGCCCAGGCATTTCTAGGAACCCTGAGCCCATTAGTCCTTTGCTGCATTAAATAGGGCATGAGAGGAATGCTCTGTTCATTTCATGCCCCTGACTGTCTCCCAAGGGGCTAAGCATGAGCCCCTCTCCCTAGAGTTTCCTTGGCTCACATCCTCAGCCCCTAGCCTAGGATTAAAAAAAAAAAAAAGGTTCCCAGTCACCCTGCTCCTTACTTGCAACTATACCCCAGGCAGAACAGGAACAAGGAATACCAGGGCCGGCACTGGACAGATGGCAGTCCTGACACCAGACCCCAGCTCTGACCACACAATTCTGATGGATGCCCACAGCCAGGGTAAAATCAATTACTACTCTAATTAAACCATTTTCCTGGGTCAGGTTCAGTCATCTATGGGGCCGAGATCCTGATACTCCAGGCCTTAGGCATCCCTGAGATACTAAGACTGGTAAGGAATCAAAGGATGTCATAACCCTCTCTGCCCCCCAAACCCCCTCCCCCCAACACACACACAGATACACTCAGCTCAGCAGACATATTCAGTGGGATGGGGGTGGGGAGGAGATAGCTCATTAAAAGCGGGGCACTCCAAAACATACGGGTTTCCCAAAAAATACCGTCTCTCAAATGTAAACACTCACCTTCTTCCCCTTCACGTTACTGCCTGAATAACACATATGCCCCCTCCAGGACCCCAGAGGCCAGAACCAGATTGGGGGGAAATGTTCCCTCAACCCCCACCCCATGTTGGGAGTATCAAAGAGAACCAGACCTTTGTGGGGAGAGGGCGGAAGGAGTATGGCTGCGGGGGGAGCTGGACAAAGACCTTCTTGTCCCAGAGCCATTGGTGGCAAACAGCCAGGGTGGAGACTTTGGCACCATGGTGCCAACTATGCCTGAATGCCAGGGGAGTATGGGATGGAGAGGAGCTGGAAAGAGGGGGATGAGGTTATTCTTGGAACCCACAGAGGTACCCCCCTCTGATCAAGGCAACAAAGCAGAGAAGAACCCACCATACCAGCTCTGTGAGCTATTATCACTCAAATGATCTCTAAGCGCTTAACATATGTAAACAAGTCTAATTTCACTCACACAACTGCGCACAACAGTCGCTCAGGGAATTACAGTTGATAATAACAGCAATAATATTAACATTCTACACTTACATTGTGAAAGCTACTATCGCACTCCCAGGTTCCCTGAGACTTGCAGAAGGGATGAAGGGTAAACTGAGGCATAGAGAGACAGCAAAGTCCAAGGTCACTCAGCCAAGCTCCTCTGAGACTGAACCTAGGAGTTCTAGATTTCCCCCCTCCTCCAAAGCTCGAAATTGGAGAATACTTCCACTTATAACCATCATCACTGCCCCCCACATACATACATGCACTCACACTATACCCCTAACTCCCTTAGGTGTCTCTGGAGACACTAAGTTGGGGCGGGGGGAGGCACTTAACTCAAGGGAATCATCCTCTCCCTCCCCAAGTTAGGCAGAAGATCGCAGAGCCAACTTGGGACTACTAGAATCCAGGCAAAGCCCAGTAGAAAGGGTGACTCTCTTCCATCCCCAGGTAAGCTCTATCATCTTAGGTGAAATATACCTGATCAGGTTCCCCCACACATACACACACAGACACACACATACATACCCATTCCTCTCACCTTTTTCCCCTCGGCCCCCTGGTTCCCTCTGTCCTGCCTCCTCTCTGGGTGGCCGGTGGCTGCCCTCCACTGTTCTCTCCCACCATGCCAGGGCAAAACGCCGGAGACAGTGCCAAGGCTGCATGGGGAAGGCTGGGGAGGGGGAGGTGTGGAGAGGTGTGGGGCAGATTGCCCAGCCAGCACACACACACACTGGTATGCAGGCACCCAGGCACCAGGACACCACAGCCCTGACTGCTGAGCTTCCCAGCTCCCCACCTGATCCCCACCGCCTCCACCAGCATCTTGCTCCCCCACCCAACAGGAGCCTAGAGCTGGGGAGCCTCTGACGTATTATAAAGTGGGGGGAGCAAATCTAGCTCCTTTCTCCTCCCTAACCCCACCCCAAGCAACTCCTACCTGCAGTATCCAGCCACCAGTTTATCCTACACCCCTTGCCCAACCAGAATCTGGCCTGTCTGGTGTACCTTTTTGCCCTTTACCCTTCTATGATCTCAGTGGGGGTGAGGGGAGGGATGGAGAATAAGAACAGATTCCATGACCCTATAATCCCATCCCTCCTCTTCTTCTCCAGACTCCCTCCCTCTGTGCTAAGTGGAGAGACTATCAGCCTGCCTCAGTCCCTGGTTTCTTCCTGATGCTGCTATGGCTGCTGGAGTTCACTCTCCGAGACACAGGCCCCAGGGTGATTTTCTCTCCCTGGGGACAAATAGGCCCTATATCCTGGCAACATAAGCTACTGGGGTAAAACACACCCCCTTCTTCCCTGGGGGTGGAGGAGGCCACTGGCCCCTTTACAGCCTCCCTGCCTTTCTTACCACTTTGGCAATAGAAGTGAAATCTTGTTTGAGGGGTTTTTGCATCAACCTTCATCCTAAATCTCCCCTACCCCAAGTCTCCTCTTCCTGCTACACCTGCCCTCCCTTAACTCCCCCTACTGTCCTCTGTCTCTCCATCACCTCTCATGGCTTTTCCCCTCCCCCTACTCTCATGCCCAACTCCACCCTACATCTTCAACATCAACCCTCCTTTAACGTCCCCCCTTACTCTGCCCCCCACAACCCTTTTTTTTTTTTAACACACACACACCTCTTTTTCAGCTAGCCAGGCCAGCGTCTTCCCTTCCACCCCCGACCCCAAGCACATCTCTTCATTCTCTGGCCCTCTCCACCCTGTCTCTTGGCTCGCCTGGCTCCCTGGTCCCCGGCATCTCTAGACCCCCTCCCCCATTTGATCCAACCTTTCCATTCCTCAGTTCCCCATCTCCAGTCCCTGCATCCACATCCACACACACCTGCACCCCCAGCATCCGTAGCCCCGGCCTCCTGGAGCCCCCCACCCAGCCGCCTCCCCCACCCCCGGCCGAGGGGAAAACACACAAAGAAAACAGAAATACCTTCCACTTAAGCATGGAGGCACATTAGGAAGGAGAGAGACAGGGACATGCCTTGGGACGGAGCGTTCCCCATCGGACGTGGGGGGGCGCGGGGGCGGGGGCCCCGGGCGGGCCGGCCTGCCTGCCTGCCTGGCGCTCGCTCGCTCGCTCTCTCGCGGGCTCCTCGCTCTGCCCCAGCCCCGGGGCGCGGTGCCAAGCAGGAGGCGCGGGGAGCTGGGCTCACTCGGGGCGCGGGGTGGGGGGGCTCGGGCCCCGCCGGGATGGATGGAGCTGGGAGGGAGCCGCGGTCTGGTGTGTGAGTGCGCGCGCGCGCGGGTGTGTCACCGCGAGTGTGTGTGTGTGTGTGTGTGTGTGTGTGTGTGTGTGTGTGTGTGTGCGCGCGCGCGCGCGCAATTGTGTATGTGCGCGCTTGTGTGTGTATGTGTGTGTGCGCGTTTGTGTGTGTCTGTATGTGCGCGCAGGAGGGTGTGCTACCCTGTGTGAGTGTGTGTGAAAGAGAGCGCGTCCCCGCGCGATGCTCTGAGTGCGCGCCTGTGGCTGGGACTTACAAAGGGACTAGTGGGTGGGGGCACATCCACATCGGTTCTGTCCTTTCCTCTTGCTTTCCCTTACCTCTCCGCTCCCATTCTGGAGTGTCTGTCTTTTTAGGTGTCTGTCTCCTTTTCTCTGAATGTCCGTCCCCCACTCCCAACCTTGACTTATTTTGCACTAGGTGACCTGAGGTGCCAAGAAGACGAGGGTGGGGTAGGGGAGAGGGCAAGGGAGGAAGGGAGAGAGAGAGAGAGAGAGAGAGAGAGAGAGAGAGAGAGAGAGAGAGAGAGAGAGAGAGAGAGAGAGAGAGAGAGAGAGAGAGAGAGAGAGAGAGAGAGAGAGAGAGAGAGAGAGAGAGGGATGCCTACAGAGAAACGCTTCTCTCTACCTCTCCTTCCAGTCTCCCTCCAAAAAGAGACTTTCGTGGCCCGAAGACGGTTGACTTCCCTTGTGGGCCCACCCAGCCCAGAGGTGGGATGACAGCAGACTCAAGGGGGTCTCTGCTTAGCAGCCCCTCCTGTGTGTGATCTATGGATTTGGAGAGATCGCAGGTCAAGTACTAGGGAACCCCCAATTCTCCTGGGTCGCCAGACTCCCTTCCCCCCTCTTTGATTCTAACACTTCAGTCCTCAGTGGACCTGAGACCAGAGGAGGAGGGAGGATGAAGGAGACCACGAAATTGTTGGGGCTGATTTTGAACCAAGGTGACCCCAAAATATGGGAAATAAAAGAGAGTTGGATAAAACAAGGTGGGAAAGGCGTCTCTCCCCTCTTCCCACGACTCCTTCACCTTCCAGTCTGCGATATGCTTTGACTAGCCCGAGCCAGATCTCCGAAGTCCCTTCTTCAAAGTAGGGTTCCTGCTCCCCAATAGAGGATCCTCAGTACCCCCTGCTGAGGTTGCCCCTACTCAGTCTTCCTCTAGCTCTTAAAGACTTCTAACGTCCAACACAGGGACTTGGGGAAGGAGGTTTTTGAGAGGGGGCAAAATCTTATTGCAATACTGTGAACATGTGCTCCACCCCAACCGACGTCCTTCCACCCAAGTCTTCCTCCCCTCTGTGTTCAGGGCCCACCACCCTTTACCAGACCCTCCACAGGAGCTCTCCTTCCTTCTAACCTGTAGCCCACCTGCCCCTTTTAGCTTCCTTCTCCCTTTTAGCTTCAGGTCCCTAAACCTGGCCAACCCCTCACCCCTACCCCAGGGGATCTCCCTCCTCTGCCTCCGTTCACTCCGTCTTTCACAGTTTCAGAGAGAGAGAGAGAGAGAGAGAGAGAGAGATTAACTGGGGGGGGGTGGGGCGGACAAAATTCTTGCCAATTCCTCCTCCATCCTCATTGAAGATTAGTAGGAGTGGGGTCTTAATTCCTCCCTTGGGCTATAGGGCACGCTGGTTACTTGATTAAAGGATTGTGGACCGGAAAAGGGGGAGGTTGGGACAAGAGACCTCACCCCAAACCCAGCCCACCTCTAGTTGCCCAACTGAAAAACCGGTTTCCCCACTTCCCAGTCTGCCTTGTTCCCAGGCTCTCTGTGGCTCTCCCAAGTTTCTGTCTAGCTCCAAGTCTAGTTCGGCCCTCTCCCAGACCAGAATGGTCCCTTTGCCCATCTCCCCTGAGGTATAGGGTAGGTGGTGTGCTCCAGCTGCATAAGCAAACATCTGAATGGAAGGCAGGTAGTGTGGAGAAAGTGGAGAGGGAAAGGAAAATGAAAGAAAAATCAGGCAAGAGGCTTGAGTCATGCTAGGAACACAAGCTTCTTCAATTTCTTCCCCTCTCTAGCCAGGAACCTTCCTGCTAAAGGAATATTCATAGGGGGTGGGACCAGGAGGGGGGGGGGAAGTTGGGTCTGATTTTTTTTTTTTTTTTAGCAGAGAAACAGGTCTCCATCCACATGCCAATCTGATTACTAGCACCAGGGAATGGAAGTGGAAGGAAAGTAAGGGAATTTTAGGCAACAGGAAGATATGCGGAAGATACCTTTTCCCCAATCAGTTAAATATATCAAGTTCTTCCCCCCACCTCCTACCAAGGGTCCAGGGGCTCAGACCAGCCCCATCATTCCCCACAGATCATGGTTTCCCCTCCTTTGCTCCACAAGAATGCCTACAAGAAGAGAGGGTAAAGAGAATCTGAGCTGGGTGAGCAGGAATCCCTCCCCGACCCCAACGTCCTCTTTAGCAGCAATGACCTAGAGAGGCTTTCCTAGTTCAAGTCAGTACAGAGGCCACAGGAAACAGCAAGGGCCTCCCTTACCCCTTCCTGCCCAGAGCTGGTGACCAATTCATAGCTAGGAAACAGAAATTATTAATATTTTGAGGTAGCCAGGAAAGGGACTCATTATTCCATTTTTTATTCTAGGGCCTACAGATGAATTAAGATCAGATTTAGCTGATTTTTAAAAAAATATACAATAGCAAAAATAAACCTTTGAATGTCACAGGATTTTTATGTCTGTGGCCTCAGCCTCATTTTATCCTCTCTAGACTAGAAGGATCAGCTATTCAGATGACCACCACACTTCTCTCTTTGAAAGAAATGGGAGAGGTTGGGGAAGGATAAAATCTTCCTCTTGGCCCTAGAGAAACTGTCCTAAAAGAAGAACATTCTCAAAGGGTTAATGTCCCTCTCATGTTCTGATACCAACAGTCACAGGATCACAGATTCAGACCTGGGTAAGGCTTTAGAGGCAATCTAGTCCAACCTATCCATTTTGTAGATGAGGAAACTGGGGTCCAAAAGTATTTAAATTATATAGAATGACCTCCCCTTAGTCTTTACAAATAGGATGTCCATTTCACCCAAACCACCAGCAATTTGCTCACTTATCTGGGAAACCAAAGTATTGCCCACTCTAGGCAAAGGATTTTTTTTCTCCTAGAAGTTGGCATGGTGCCTGGAAACAGCCAATGCACCAGCTGTGTCCACCTTAGATACCTCAGGCCTCAACCCCTTCCTCCCCAACAGGTAGCTTAACTATCACATCTCTTATCTATTTCTTTGTTACTGTCCATGTCAGAGGGAAGAGAACTGGCAAGTATCTGAGAGTGGGAGAAGGAAGATGGAGAAGAATGTTAAGTGGCTCTTCAATTCCTCCAGGAAGTAGTGAAACCTCCCAAATCCATATGCAGCAATGCAGTTTCCATATTGTCTTTCCTCAGTACCTCATGGGAGAGAGCCAGAAAGCTCACCAGCTGGCTGCTTCTAGATTTTATGTGGGGAGGGAGGATAGTGTTCACCATGGACTGTGAAAGCTATAGGATCTCACAGGGGAAAAAAAAGGATGTGTGAGACCAGTCCTCTTTATACTATAGGCACCTTCCAGTATTCAGGTGTTGAACCTAGGAAGACATCTGGACAGCAGCACATGAGTGTCTGGGGAAGACAAGAGAGAGTCAATTTGACTTCTAAGGAGAGAAATTTAATAGGAAAGTCAATAATCATCATGAACAAGCTTGCCCCTTCCCACAAGTCTCCAGACTACACATTACCCCTTCCTTCTCATAGATTTTCATAGACTGTACCCTGGGAGATTCAGTCTGATTCTGGTAGGATCATAGTTGGAAAAGGCCTGAGAGAGTCTAATTTTCTCATTTTACTTAAAAGGAAAATGGGGTCAGAGAAATTAAGTAACTTGCCTTACAGACAGTAAGGATCATAGCCAAGATCTCTGACTCCAGATTCAGTACACTTTCCATACTGTCTCTCATTGTACCAAAAACTCCATGTGCCTTGCTCTCAGCTTTGGACTTGCCCAGGATGTAATGGTATCCAGTAGGATGCAGCCCTTTGATTGGGGATGGGGAAAGAGCAACAGTGGTTTAGGCTCAGGAGACTTGTTTTCAGCTGAGGAAGGGGGAGAAGAGAAAGGGGAAAACAGGAATAACTCACCAAACACTTCTGCCCTGAGCTGGGTCAAGGTGAAATCTGGGACTTCTTGGCCCCATCCCAATCTCTAAGCTCCTGCTGGACAGCTCCTTCCTCAATTCTATCTAAAACCAGTCCCATCTCTGGCTTCTGGTGAACTGACTATAGCCTTGCTGTAGATTTCAATAGAGTCCCCTCATTCCCTCTGGTCTCCCCTGAAAGTGCTTATTATCATAATGAGTACTAATGATACTCAATAATTGATGTTCCTGATTAGCATATCAAACCAACTTTTAAAAAAATGAAAAACAGAATCCTTATGGGCAGCTGGTCATGAGAAGACTCAGTCACCTCTGGAGAGACTTCATTTCTGTGCCATATTGTGAGAAGGACTCCAGACTGAATCTACAGAGGCATGCCTCCCCCTCCCTCACCAGACTAAGAGCTCCCTGAGGACAGGGCCTGTATCTCCTCAGTCACGTAGGAGACTCTTAAAAAATAAGTGTTTTCTAGATCCCTTTCCCCCTCACTGCCCTCCATCCCCAACCTCTGCCCCTGCCCCTGTCCCATACCCAACATAGAGTTTTGTCCATAGAAAATGCTCAGTGATGTAGAAAAATTCCCTTTTCACTCTAAATTACACTAAATTTCTCTGCCAAATGTCTCCCAAAAACATTAACCTTCAAAACCCTTTCCCTCCACAACCAACTCTTGCAGGGGGACAGCATAATGTACTGGAAAGAACACCTTAATTTGGAATCATAAGATGTGTGAGATCCAGTTCTGGTTCTGGCACTTACTAGATGTGTAGTAGGGATAGGAACCAGATTTGTGATTTTATTGGTGTAGGGAAATGCCCTATACCAATGAGGAGTTTTCTTTACCAACCCACACCTGCACCTTCTGCTCAGCTTAGCCTAAGAGTTGCCTAGAGCACTGAGAAGTGACTTGCCCAGGATCACACAGCCACTTTGGGTCAAACATGGGATTTGAACTGAAGTCTTCCTCTCTCCAAGGCCAGCTCAGTATATCACAATGCCTCTCTTATTCACTATGTGGCCTTGGATCAGGGGTTCTTAACCTTTTTTTGCATCATGGATTCCTTTGGCAATTCAACGAAGTCTGTGGACCCCTTTTCAGAGTAACATTCTGAAGTAATTGAAGGAAAGGTTAAATTTCTGCAAGAGGTGAGTGAAAAACAAAAATGGAATTTAAAAAACACCAAGCTCATGAATCCCCTGGAATCTCTCCATGAGTCTACGACCCTCAGGTTAAATACTCCTGATTTGGATAAATCTTCCACCTTCCCTGGACCTCAATTCTCCTATCGAAAAATGAAGATTAGATTTAAGATTCTTGCTAGTTCTGCCAGTTTTTCCTTCTACCCTTTTTATTCTCTGCCATTTTAGTGACAGGGATAAATCTTGCCCCTCAGAGAAGGGAATAGAGGCTTAGGGAAAGACCCATTAAGAGAATCCATCTCAAGTCTGACCTTCCCTAAAGATTTGCCAAAGGGGAGAAGAATCTTGAAACAACGAACAGTTATCTTGTAAACATATAGTTTTTCTCCCCCTTCCAAACCACTTTGTCCCCAACCTCCCACCTTCCCCTCCTTTCTACCTCTAAGGCACAATAGATTAAATAAAGCCAGAACAAATCTCAGTTAGAAGAACTGGGGATAAGTGCTTTAGTCCAAGAGAGAAAACAAAAAAGAGAGTGGAAAAGAGGAGGGGAAAGAGGAAGGAGAAAGGAGATGTCAGAAAAAAAGAACAGAAAAGGAGATGGAAGAGAAAGGAGAGGAAGTAGAAAAGGGAATGGGGCAGGAAAATAGGAAAAAAGGCAGAGGGAAATAAAGAAAAGAAGAAAGGGGAGATCTCCAAGAGTCTTGTCTAGAGGAGAAAAGAAGAGGGGAAAAGAAGAAAAGGAGACAGAGAAATGTTGAGGAAAAGGGAAAAGGAAAATTAGCTTTGCCTTCCAATTTGAGGAGTAGGAATTGAGAACTGGGGTCAGGGGACAGAGAGATGAGAGATCATTATTACACAGGCCTCAGTTCAGTATATCCAAACACTTCCTTTTTCAGTTCAGTTTTCTAGACTAGTTTTCAAAGTTGTTTTTTTTTTTTGGTTTCAGGGCCCCTTTACACTCTTAGAAATTATTGAGGACACTGCCACTCCCACAAAGGGCTTTTATTTGTGTCAGTTATATCTATAAATATTTACTTCACTAGAAATTAAAATGTCTCACTATTATGAAAAATAGCTTTGACCTCATGGATCCCCTGGAAGGGTCTTAAAGATTCCCAAGGGTGTCCAGACCACACTTTGAGAACCATCGGTCTAAACTATGCTCTGATATTGCCAATGTTCTCCGCTTTAGTAACTCTATCAGAACCACATACTTTTCCTTGTAGATTGCCTGTAGATTTCTATGATGCTTCTGCTAACTGGGGAAGCTAACACTATTAAGTTCTGTGGTGCTTTAGGTTTCGTCCATTAACAATAGAATGCTTTAAGGCCAAGATTTGTCTGTCAGCTCCATGCCAGTATCTGTTGGAGCAAAAACTTTCAAATATGATCTTAAAGGTAAAAGGGAATTCAGGAGTCATCTAATCCAACCTCCCAACTCAGACAAGGAACCCCTTCTTCAAAGTCCCTAACAGAGGGGTCACAAATCAGTGTAGTTTAGTCCATATTTGAACAGCACTAATGCTTCAGGTGGAGTGATAGAGCCCTGGCTTAGAGCTCATCTTCATGAGTTCAAATCTGGCCTCAGACACCTACTAGCTGTGTGACCCTGGGCAAATCACTTAATCCTGTTTGCCTCAGTTTCTTCATCTATGAAATGAGCTGAAAAATGGAAGGGAATGGCAAATGACTCCAGTATTTTTGCCAAAAAAATCTCAAATGGGGTCGCAGAGAGTCAGACATGACTAAAGTGACTGAGCAATAACAATGCTTGTTTGTGGCTTACATTCATATTTAGAGGAATGTTAAATTTCAATGAGAAGTTGGCAAAAAATTAAGAAGTAATTTTGTTCCCATATAAACACATAGATCTCTTGGAATCTATCCTGGGACATTGTCTTGGGATGTAATATTGGTGACAAACTAATAAAAACAACCAGGTGGGATTGGTTAGACAAGTAGAAGACGAACGAACCGGAATCAACGTCACAAAAACTCAGAGAGAAGAGAGTATCCAGGAGAAGAGCATCGGATGCCAGTGAAGTAAAGGCCGTCAGATTCGGCACCTTTAGAAAAATCAGTTGAGTAATGGCATATGAGTTCATGCTTCAAAGCGGTAAAAAGTACAGGAGGAAAGAGGATAGGGAGGCAACGGCTATAAACAGATTTTTCTAGGAGTTTGGCTGTGAAAGGGAAGAGATAGATAGAATGGTAACCTGAGAGACTGCTAGAGTTTAGTGAAAGGTTTTTGTTGTTGGGTTTTCTTTCCAGAATGTGAAAAAATTGGATTTCAGGAAAGGAGTCAATAGATAAGAAGAGGCATATAGAGGTAGGAGAGCTCTGATCCAAACCTAGGTCTCTGACTATAAACTCAGGGCTCCTCCTCTTCCCCAGACTGCCTCTATTCACATAGACCTTTTGATCTGTCATTAGTTGGGCTGTCCTTTATTAATGAAACAATCCAATGAGATCATGTCTGTGAAAGTGCTTAGTAACGGATGATGACGGTGACAATCACTCCTAGGACCATCAGATCCTAGATCTAGAGTTGGAAGGGACCCCAGAAGCCACCAAGGCTACCCCACTCATTTTACAGGTAATCAATCCACAAGTCTAAATTAAGAACCTCCCCTGTGTGCCTGGCAACAGCGCTGCAAAGCCAAACAGTCCTTATGCCAGAGACGATATGCAGACACAGAAGTGAATACAGAATGTACACAACGAAACACAATGATGGGATAATGTGCTTTCAGTCATTTAGGTAACAGTCACCTTATAAAAAAAAAAGTCTATTTTTTTTTTAGTAATTTTAACTATTTGACAGGTGAAAAAAACTGAGGTTCAGTAGCCTATCGAGTTGAATCCAAAGTCGGGGGAGGAAGGAGCAAAGCTAGAGGGGAGAAGACAAACTGTATTTCGTGCCCAGATTCATGGTCTTTTGTCAGAGCTAGGAAAATACCCCTGAGCTCCTACAGACTTACAGAAACAAAGGGAATGTTAACCCAGTAAAGAGAAGACTGAAATAACTGTCCCCAGGTGTCTGAGGGAGGAGGCTGGCCAGAGAACATAAATGGACTTTTCTGTCAGCAAGAGAGATTTAAATTAGGCCCATAAATGACCTTCTTGACAGTAAAAGAGGGCTGGCACAAGTGAATGAGGAAAGTTTGGGGATGCCTGTCTCTCCCTAGAGATCTTTGAAAATGGAACCAAGGGCAGAGAGCAAGAGACCTACCTGGAGGCAGAGAATTGGTGCACATGACCTCTGAAGTTCCCTTTAAAAGGTCAAGATTTTAAGACTAGGGGGTGGGAGGGAGAATACAAACCCAAATAAAAGTTTATACCGTGTGGGCTGTATTCCACTTGGAGCTTCTCCAAAGATTAGGACTGTCTCCTTCTCTACACGCAGCACAATCTTCCACCCACTCAACGCTGATCAGTACCCAGAACAGGGTCTGCATTCAGTCTAGGCTTCTCCTTGACTGTCCCTGACTAACTGACTGGGAAATGTTTTGAAATTGTTAGTGGACCTTTAGGAAGCTCCCAAAGAGAAATCTGAACGTGATTCACTTGAGGAAGTGGAGCTACAAAGCCTGATTAAAATAACTATGCAGAGGAAAGAAGGGAGAAGAAGGTGGGAACTAGTCCCAACTCAAGCTCCCATCATCTCTCTCCCTCTCCCTCTCCCTTTCCCTCTCCCTCCCTCTCCCTCTCCCTCTCCCTTTCCCTCTCCTCTCTCTCTCTCTCTTCCTCTCCCTCTCTCTCTCTCTCTCTGTCTCTCTCTCTCTGTCTCTCTCTCTCTCTCTCTCTCTCCTCTTTTCTCTCTCTTCCTTCTCTCTCTTTCTCTATAGAAAAGTAGGCCAGTTTGGAATATGTCACAGATATTTTAGACATCCCCATCTGTACTGTAGCTTCAGACACGGCCAACATGAATTGGAGTGGGGAGGAGTAGAATGGCTCCAGATGGAGATGCGGGAGGGCTTCCTCATTTACCTGCTGCCTCTGGGATTTTAGAAGCTGGTTTAGGGTCCATGGGTGTGGACAAAGGAAATTCCTTTCCCATAAGACAGTAAGATGTGAGCCACTGGGGTCTGGGTGGTAATCTGTTGGCCTATTTTCCTGTGGAAGAGTGGTGGAGGATGGAGAGGGGACCAAAGGACCTGAATATCCCATCCGGAATCTGGGACCCAGGAATTATGTTTGGGTAGTTTCAGGGCTCTGCCTCCTTTCATTCTCTACACTCTGATTCCTTAAATGTTCTCCAATAATCCACTAGGTTAGGGATGTCAGCTCTCAGAAAAATCATAACATTGGCCAAAAATTCCCTAGACTATCTCTTTCTTTGCCTTTTATTTCCTTTTCAAAGCCCCAGCTCCATCCAGATAATCACTAGCCTCTCCTGTCAAAAGGAAATTATTCTGAAAAGTGAATTCAGACTAAAGTGTTAGTGACTGATGAAAGCTTGACAATTGCTCTCCCAAAGGTTTTTCATCCTAAAAGAGAAGTCTGTGTATTCCAAAGAAATAAAGCATAAAGTTATAGAATTTCAAAATTGGGAAGGACCTTAGAGGTCATCTGATCCAATCTCCCACCCCAAACAGGATTCCCCCCACCATAATATTCCTGACAGATGATTGTCTATTCTCTTCATGACAGTCTCTAAGTGGTCAATGATTGATGTGTCATAGAGCAGCCCATTCCATTGCTGAGCAGCTCTCATTGTTCAAGAGCTAAAAACCCTGCATCTTTATAAATTTTATTCATTGAATCTCATTCTGCCATCTGGACCTATGCTAAAAGCCACAGCTACTAGGGTTTCAGCCATGTAAGCTGGGCTAATTTTTCCCTAAAAGGCAGAGAAGCTATCCCTCAGATGTGATTGATCCAGGATGGGGTTTTTCAGCTACCATGGACATAAAAAGCCTAGCCCACAGGGAGTCAGTGCCTCAGAGACTAATGATCTCATTGCCATGCCAGTCAGCATACCCTTCTGACCAGGCATATCTCCATTTGAAGACAAGGGATGAGGACATAGACTTAAACTAGCATTGAATCCTTGAATATCTTTTCCATGATTTGGTTACATAGCCTCCATTTTTGTTATAAAGTCAGGTAGTCATAGGTATCTTATTTTGTTTTAATCTTATAGTTTGAATCAGCCTGAATCAGGACTGTCCCAGCATATTTGCCATTAGTTGGCAAAATTGGATGGGAATGACATTGTGGCTGACCTGTGGTTGAAGTAGATGGACAAATGGACAAACGTGTCACTCTGGAATCCTTGTGGTCATGGTCTTCCTGCCCACTTTTGGAGTGTTCTCTCAATGGGACATAGAGGAGGTCCTTATTGATGGGCAGGTTTAGCCCAGTGGGTATTAATGGGGGTTGACATGGAAAATTAAGAAGATGTGCATGAGCCCTACTATTGCTAATTGTCCTAGAAAGGCTCCATACTGTGAGTAAGTAAGTACAGAGGTTTTTTTAATTCCTAAAGATTGTAAAAGGCAGATTACTTCATTGACCTTCACAAGTGAAAGGGACTATGCAGGTGGCAGAAATAGAAAGTATAGTCTCTGACCCAGAGATCTCACTGGAAAATGTGTCAAATCCCACTAAGATCAAGGCTATAAGAGAACAGAGTAGGGGCAGGAGTGGTGAAGAGAACTGGGTGAGAATTCATGAGAAATCTCATGAAAAAGTCATGGACTTGCCTTAATACCACTCCCTGAGGGGTGACTCTCTCTTCTTGATCTGTTGTGAGTTAGGTTGGACATACATATTAGGAAAATAACTTTGGAAACTGTGAAATGGATTGGAATGGAGAGAAACTTGAGTCAGAGAGCCTAAATAGGAAACTGTTTCAGTAGTCTAGGAGAGTGGTGAGGATGATCTGCTTGAGGTTGGTGGTTATGTGAGTGGAGAGAAGGTAACATGTAAAAGATGTTGGAGAGAATGAGGGAGGGGATTACTGGAGGAGGGGAGAGAGAAAGAAAGAGAGAGAAAATAAGAAAGGAGGGGGGGAGAGGTGGGAAGGGGAGAGAGAGAGAGAGAGAGAGAAAGAGAGAGAGAGAGAGAGAGAGAGAGAGGGAGAGGGAGAGATGGCTAATGATTGAATAGGATGAGGGAGAGTAAGAAGTTGAGGACAACCCCAGGGTTATGAAGCTGAGTGACTAAAACTGAGTGGTACCCCAACAATAATAGAAGAAGAGTGAATTCAAGGGAAAATGAGTTTGTTTTGGATGTGTTGTTTGAGCAAATACACCAATGGTGTTAAATTGAAATAGAAACAAGGACCACTACATCATCCATACATAAGGATCCCTATAGATTCATATTGATGTAGAAAACCAGTTATTAATATAATCTATGTTCTATTGTATTTTTATTTCTTTTGTTAAGTATTTCCCAATTACATTTTAATCTCTTTCCAGCTATACTCAGCAGTGTTGCCAGCCCAATGCACCCCATGTGTTTGACATCTCTTGACCTATGGGACCTCTAATTGAAAACAGCCAAAAGGCAGTCAGCGATGAGGGACTGAAGTCCAAAAGACTACAGTTAAATAAATAGTCCTGGGAGTCATCTGCATAGATATGATAGATGAACTCTTGAGAACTGATGAGATCACCAATTAAACTAGTATAAAGGGAAAACAAAAGAGGACCCAGAATTGAGCCCTGGGATATCCATCTCCTTAGTGGGCATGATATGGATGAAGATTCAGCAAAGGAAACTGAGGAGTGGTCAGACAGGTAGGAGGAGAAGCAAGAGAGCAGAGTCACAAAAACCCAGACAGGAGAGAGGATTTAAGAGGAAGTGGTGGCCAACAGTATCCAGTGCTGCGGAGAGATCAAGAAAGAAGAGGACTGAGAAAGTGACATTTAGATTTGGCGATTGAGATCATCGGTAACCTTGGAGAGCGCCATTTCCATTGAATGATGAAGTCAAAAGGCAGAATTTCAGAGGATTTAGAAAAGAACCCATAGAGAGGTTGAGGTACTGAGTATAGACAGCTTTTCCAAGAGCATTAGCTAAAAAATGGAAAGATATAGAATGATGGTTGGTGGACAAAGTAGGATCTAAAAAGATGGATTTGGTCATGTTTTTTAGGTAGCAGGGAAGGAACCAGTAGATATAAGATCAAAAACCAAAACGATTATGGGAACAATCTAATGGAAAAGACAGGAAAGGATGAGCTCAAGGGCACATGGAGGAGGATTTGCATGGGCTAACAGAATAACCACGCCATCATCAGAGACTTGAGAGAAAGAGACAGAAGAGATGTCAGAGGGATTGAAGATGAGGAAGAGGGGAGAAGAAAAGAACTCTTGACAAGTGGTTTCAATTTTTTCCAGTGAAGTGAGAGGCAATAAGTCTCTGAGGTATGGAAAATATGAGAGGAGAAGGTTTAGAATAATCTATAAGTGGGTCAGGAAATCAATTCAGAAGGAATAGTTTTGTCTTGCTGCAGTGAGGGCCCAGTTGTAATTAGATGCATTCGATACACTATACAGACTTGTAGTGAACCCTTTCAGTATGTTTTATGATTTATGCCAATTTCATTCAACAGCATGTGAGTAGGAGAGAAGGAAGCAGATGGTAGGAATAATAAAAGGTTGGGATTGGCACTGTGTGGTTGTTGACAAGAAGAGAAGACAAAGGATTCAAGAATAGAAGAGAGCGAAGAGTAGGTGGCACAGTGGCTGGAGCACCAGGTCTGGAATCAAAAAGACTCATTTTCCTGAGTTCAAATCTGGCCTCAGACACTTACCAGCTGTGTGACCCTGGGAAAGTCATTTAACCCTGTTGGTCTCACTTCCTTGATCTCTAAAATGAATTGAAGAAGGGAAAGGGATTTCAGAATTCTCGTACTCCCAAGTATAAGAACGGAATAAGAGTGGAATATTCATATTTCTCATTCCTGAGATAGAATGGAGAGGAATTAGTGATGGGACTTGAGCAGATTGAACTAGATGATCATCAACTGAGGAATGACTGAACAAGTTGTGGTATACGTGCAAGTCATGTCCTCATTTTTCTGATGTCAGGGTCCTCTTCAAAAACAAAGGACGAACACGACAACACAACCTGTGGTATATGATTGTGATAGAATACTAATGTGCTATAAGAAACAATGAGCTCAATTGTTTTAGAAAAACATGGAAAGACTTGCGTGAAATAATGAGCAAAAAGAGCAGAGAATATTGTATACACAGTAACAGCAATATTGTTTTAAGAACCACTTAGAGAGAATAAGTCATGTTGACTATTACAAATACCTAAATTAAAAACAGAGGACATATGAAAGAAGATAGTATCTGCATCCAAAGAAAGAACTGAAAAGTACAAGTATATATAGAATGACTTTATATATATATATATATATATATATAATATACATATATATTTACATATTTGTGTCTACAGCAGAAGCAGGGGAAGAGAAGAAAGAAAAAAAAGAAAAAAAGAAATTTATACCATAACTTTGAAAGGCATAGTAAATTGTACACGATAGATGTGCAGTTTCATGTGCAATCTTTTTTTATTATACTATGTTATGGAAATGTTTGTTTTATCCCATAAATTAAAAATAAATGAAAAAATGAAAATTAAAAAATAAACTGAAAAGTTAATAACATTTGATGGAAGGTTGACACATATGCTGAAATCTACCATGAGCTCTTGGGAGTCAGTACCTGTATCAGGTCTTCCAACAACCTTTATGCTAATTACCCTTGGAGTTACCAGACCCATCTGGTATGGTTAATGCTAAACAGTACAGGTATTGGGATGTGCAAAAACTTTCTTCTTTAGTGATGGAACTGAAGGAGGGTGGGATAGTTTGGTAAGCCACATCTCATAATAATCATGTGGGGAAGTCAGATGACATCTGGAGTCTTACAGCAAACTACAGGAGCTAAGCAAATTTGTCACGCTTTTTGCTGAAGCTGACCTTCTACCAGTGAAGGATTTGGTTGGCCTGGTTAAGTGGCATAAAGCTGTGGATGTTGCTAAAGTCCTCTCTTTTCTCTATTCCCATGGCTGAGACTAATCAGGAGCAGCTCGATTTCACCTGGGAAAGAATCCATTCCACCTTTGCTGACATTCTCCAGAGCTGCCAGAACACCCCCTGATGTTGCTACCATGGTCTGGTGAGCAGAGACCTGAAAGAGGCCCCACTTCCTGAGGACCTTGGTGTCTACCACTAATTATATCAGTAACTGTAATATTGACAACATGAGGCAAAGTCATAGTTGTTCGGTTGTTTTTCAGTTGGGTCTGACTATGACCCCATTTGGGATTTTCTTTGCAGATACTGGAATGGTTTGCCTTTTCCTTCTCCTGCTCATTTTACAGGTGAGGAACTGAGGTAAACAGGGTTAAGTGATTTGTCCGGGGTCACAAAGATAGTGAGGGTCTGAGGCCAGATTTGAACTCAGGAAGATGAGTGTTCCTGAGTCCAGGCTTGGTATTTTGTGCACATCAATATCTAGATGCCCCAAGGCCATTGTAGCAAAGTATTAAAAATCTAGTTGTACTGATGCCCATATAAGGAATCAGAGGATAGAAGGTCAATCCCAATAAATTCCAGGTAAGTTTTGGGTAACACAGTGGATAAGGAGAATCAGATGATTCCAGATACAGTCCACAGTAATTGATTGACACTCATCAGCCCAGAAGGCACAACAGAGGACACTAATGGCAGTGCATGAACTACGACAATGAGTGGTATAGCTTGTACCAGCGGTGGGCACTAATAATACATTCTATTGTATTGTATTGTGTTGTATTCAAGGGGTGGGTAGAGGGAGAGAATTTAGAATTCAAAATCTTTTTTAATGAATATTAAAAAACATTGTAATGTAATTGGAAAATATTTAATGACATAAATAAAAACATATAAATATATATATGGAGAGAGAAACACATGCACCACCAACTAGATCTCAATGGTCATCCATCTGGGAACAGAAAAGGAGGTCCTGGTAAGTCATCCCATTGGGCTGAGCTGTGAGTCACATGTCTGGGTTATGTGACTCTGGACAAATAACTTAAGCCCATTTGCCTCAGTTTTCTCTTCTGTAAAATGAGCTGGAGAAGGAAATGACAAACTACTTCTTTATCTTTGTCAAGGAAACTCTAAAATGGGGTCATGACTGAAAAACTAAACAACAGCAAAAGAGCCTTGAAGGATGAGTCAGATGAGGTCTTGATTTACAGTTACATGGCAGCCATGGATGATTGACCAAGTGGTCTAGGGGCATGGAGGGAACAAGACTGGACAATTAAAGACCCTTGCCTTTGGGGTCAGGACAAGTGGAAGATGTTGGGCCAAAGTGTGGTTCCCTGTAACTTTCACCCCTTAGTCTCAATGCATTGATCTAGAACTGACTGAGCAAATCTTCTTCCACACATGAGTCCTTCAAATACTTGAAGAGAGAAGGGGTGTGTGTGTGTGTGTGTGTGTGTGTGAGTGTGTGCATATGTGTGTGTCCCTTCTCCCATTCCAGGCTAACCATTCCCAGTTCTTCTAACTGATCCTCATCTATCCAGCCCTTCCTCATGCTGATTGACCTTCTTTGGACATGGTCCAGTTTGTCAATGTACTTCCTAAACTACAGGTCAAAATAAAGTTTATCAGATGGGCTTTTGCCAACCCAAAAGCAACGAAGAAAGAAGAATGTTTTCATTTTGTTTTTTGGTTTGCAATGGGGTTTTTTTTTGTTTGATTTTGCTTGTTGTTTCAGCATGGGAAATCCACCCCACCGCCAACAATCCAAAAGAAATCCATCAGCAGGCTTCATTACAGTTCAAGCTTGGGACCTTATTCTCTTTCAGTATGATATTCCTTATTTCATCAAGTCCTGGGTTGGGGGGGGTTGGACTGGAAACGTTACTGATGATAGAAAACTGGGCTTCCAGAGACAGTGAGGAAGGGGTTAATTGTCAGCTCTATGTTAATGACTCATAAACATATATATGTATGTATATGAGTCATATACATATGTATGTGAGTCATATATATATATCTGTGAGCATATATCTTTGCACATACACACGTATATATGTGCATATGTATAGATATATATACATATATATCCAACCTCAGTCTTTCTACTGAATTTCAGTCTTATGTTGTCAATTACCTATTGGATATTTTTTAAAGCATTTCTTTTCAATTACATATAAAATCTATTTTTAACATTTGTTTTTAAAAATTTTGAGTTCTAAATTCTCTCACTCCCTCCTTCTCTCCCCTCTCTCCTCGCTGAGAAAGCAAGCAATTTGAAATATACATGTGCAGTCATGAAAAGCACATTGTCTTCTATTAGTCATTGTTGTGAAAGAAAACACTGACCAAGAAAAAAAAAAACCTCAGAAAAATAAAGTTTAAAAAAAGTTTGTGATCTGCATTCTGACTTCTCTGGAGATGGGTAGCATTTCTTGTCATGAGTCCTTTGGAGCTGTCTTAGATTATCGTACTACTGAGAATAACTAAGTCACTCACACTTGATCATCATACAATATTGCTCTTATTGTGTACATCAGTTTCCTGATTCTGCTTACTTCACTGCATCAGTTCATCTAAATCTTCCCAGATTTTTCTGGGAGCATCCAGCTGATCATTTCTTACAGGACAATAGTACTCCATCACAAGGATTTGCCACAACTTGTTTAGCTATTCCCCAAATGATGGTCATCCCCTTCATTTCTAATTTTTTGACACCACAAAAGAGCTGTTATAAATATTTTTGTACAAATAAGTCCTTTTCCTTTGGAGCAGGGGGAAATCTCTTTGGGATACAGACATAGCAGTGGTATTACTGGATCAAAATGCACAGTTTTCAAGCCCTTTGGCCATACTTACAAACTTCTTTCCAGAGCAAATTAAAACAACTCTGAGATGCCACCTCACTCCTATCAGATTGACTAATGGGACAAAAAGGAAAAATGATAAATGTTGAAGAGGATGTGGGAAAATTGGGACACTGAGGCACTGTTGGTAGAGTTGTGAACTGATCCAACCATTCTGGAGAACAATTTGAAACTATGCCCAAAGGGCAACCAAACTACGCGTAACCTTTGATCCAGCAATATCACTACTAGGTCTGTGTCTGAAAGAGAGCATAAAAAAGGGAAAAGGACCTACATTTGCAAAAGTTTTTATAGAAGTCCTTTCTGTGATAGCCAAATATTGGAAATTGAGGGGATACTCATCAATTGAGGAATGGCTGAGCACGCTGTGGTATACAAATGCAATGGAATACTATTGTACAATAAGAAATGATAAACAGGCAGATTTCAGAAAAACCTGGAGAGACTTGTACAAACTGATGCAAAGTGAAATGAGCAGAACCAGGAAAACAATACAGTATCAGTAATATTGTGTGATGATCAACTATGAATGACTCAACTCTTCAGCAACACAGTGATCCAAGGCAAGTACAAAGGATTCACAAAATAAAATGCTATCCATTTCCATATAAAGAACTGATGGACTCTGTTGATCAAGGCATTTTTTTCAACTTACTTTACACTTTCTCAAGATTTTTAAAAATCTCTTACTTTTTTAACAACTATGACTAGTAGAATTTTTTTACATGATAGTACAAATATAAACTATATCAAATTGCCTACCATTTTCAGAAGAGGGGAGGGGAGAGAGGAAGGGAGAAAACTTGGAACTTAAAATCCTGTAAAAATGAATGCTAAAAATTTTCTTATATAACTGGGGAGAAAAATAAAACATTAAACTTTTAAACTCATTAAAATTTTTTTTTCTCCTGGACCTGGGAGCTCTGGAATTTGTCTATAATATTCCTGAAAGTTTTTGTTTTGGTATCTCTTTTAGGAAGTGGTCAGTGAATTCTTTCCATTTCTATTTTACCCTCATTCTAGAATATCAGGGCAGTTTTCCTTGATAATTTTTTGAAGATAATGTCTAGAATCTTTTTTAAGAAAAAATCATGGTAGTCCAATATTCTTAAATTATCTCTCTTCTATTTTCCAGTTAGTTAGACATATTTGACATTTTCTTCTGTTTTTTTCTTCTTTTGATTTTGTTTTATTTTTTTCTTAATGTCTCATGGAGTCATTAGCTTTCATTTGTCCATTTCTAATTTTTAAGGAGTTATTTTATTCAATGAACTTTCGTACCTCTTTTTTCAATTTGGCAAATTATGTTTTTTTTAAGGTGTTCTTCAGTAGATTTCTATGTGTCTTTTCACATTTGGCCTATTCTGCTTTTTAAGGTGTCATTTTTTTCAGTATGTTTTGTGCTTCCTTTATGAAGGTGTTGATTGTTTTTCATGATTTTCTTACATTGCTCTTAATTCTTTTACCAATTTTTCTCTATCTCTCTTATTTGATTTTTAAAATTCTTTTTGAGAAATTCTGCAGCCTGAGACCAATTCACATTTTTATTTGAGGTATTGGATGTAGCTGTTTTGACTTTGCTGTCTTCTTGAGTTTGTGTTTTGAACTTCCCTATCACCATAGAAACTTTCTATGGTCAAGTTCTTTTTTTTATTGTTTGCTAATTTTCCCAGACTATTTCTTGACTTTTAACTTTATGTTAAAGTTGGGTTCTGCTCTCAGGGTAGAATAGGCTCTATCCTAAGCTTCAGGTTTTTTATGCTGCTATTTTCAGAGCTAATTTTGGGGGTCTGTAGGTTTTCATTTCCCTCAAGATGGCATGATCTAAAGAGAGGTGGCTATTGCTCTCCTAGTCTGTGAGTAATCACAAGTATTCTTTTCTGCCCTGGAATGGTGACCAAAGTCCCCACTTCCCTTTGGCCACACACTCTAGTATGCTAGTGCTCCTCCTCACCCTAGGATTGATACCAGGAACCAATATGGGAAATGCCACAGAGTCCTGCACCCACTCTCAGCAAAAGGTCCCCTCTAATCTCCTTTTTTTCTTTTTTTTATTTTTAATAGCATTTTATTTTTTCCCAAATACATGTCTAGACAATTTTTAGCATTCATTTTTACAAGATTTTAAGTTCTAAATTTTTCTCCCTCCCTTTCTTCCCTCCCCTCTTCCAAAAATGGTGAGCAGTTTGATGTAGGTTATACATGTGCTATCATGTAAAACATATTTCCATATTAGTCACAGTTGTGAAAGAAGAAAGAGATCAAATGGGGAAAAAACACAGAAAAGAATAAAGTAAGTGGAAAAATATGCTTTGATCTGCATTCAGAGTACATTAGTGTTTTGTCTGAGTATGGATAGCATTTTCCTTCACGAATCCTTTGTACTTGTCTTGGATCATTGTGTTGCTGAGAAAAACAGAGTCATTCATAACTGATCACATAATGTTGCTGATACTGTGTACAGTGTTCATTTCACTTTGCATCAGTTCATACAAGTCTCTCCAGGTTTTTTGAAATCAGCCTGCTCATCGTTTCTTATTGCACAATACATTCATATACCACAACTTGCTCAGCTATTTCCCAGTTGATGGGCATCCCTTCAGTTTCCAATATTTGGCCACCATGAAAAGGACTGCTATAAATATTTTTGCAAATGTAGGTCCTTTTTCCTTTTTTATGATCTCTTTGGGTACAGATCTAGTAGTGGTATTGCTGGATATAGTTTCAAATTGTTCTCCAGAATAGTTGGATAAGTTCACAACTCCACCAACAGGGCATCAATATCCCAATTTTCCCACATCCTCTTCAGTATTTATCATTTTCCCTTTTTGTCTATTAGTCAATCTGACAGGAGTGAGATGGCATCTCAGAGTTGTTTAAATTTGCATTTCTCTACCCAAAAATGATTTCAAGAACATCTTCATATGCCTATAGATAGCTTTGATTTCATTATCTGAAAACTGCCTGTTTGTATCCTTTGACCATTTATCAATTGGGGTTTGTATTCTTATAATTTTGATTCAGTTCTCTATATATTTGAGAACTGAGGGCTTTATCAGAGACACTTGCTGTAAAGATTGTTCCCAGCTTTCTGCTTCCTTTTTAATCTTGGTTGCATTGGCTTTGTTTGTACAAAAGCTTTTTAATTTAAGGTAATCAAAATTATCTATTTTACATTTTGTAATGTTCTCTTATCTCTTGTTTTGTTATGAATTCTTCCCTTCCCCATAGATCTGACAGGTAGACTATTCCTTCCTCTTCCAATTTGCTTATGGTGTCATCTTTTATACCTAAATCATGGACCCATTTTGACCTTATCTTGGTATATGGTGTGAGATGTTGCTCTACATCTAGTTTATGTCTTATTGTTTTCCAGTTTTTCCAGCAATTTTTATCAAATAGCGAGTTCTTATCCCAAAAGCCGGGGTCTTTGGGTTTATTAAATATTAGTTTACTATAGTCATTGATTACTGTATCTTGTGTACCTAATCTATTTCACCGATTCATTACTCTATTTCTTAGCCAGTGCCAGATGGTTTTGGTGATTACTGCTTTATAATATAGTTTGTGATCTGGAATTGTTAGACCACCTTCCTTTTTTTTTTTCCATTAGTTCCCTTGATATTCTTGATCTTTTTTTTCTTTCAGATGTATTTTGCTGTTATTTCTAGCTCTGTCAAATAAGTTTGATTGGTATGGTAATGAATAAGTAAATTAGTTTTGGTAGAATGTCATTTTTATTATATTGGCTTGGCCTACCCATGAGTAATTCACATTTTTCCAACTGTTTAGACCTGACTTTATCTGTGTGAAAAGTGTTTTGTAATTGTGTTCATATAATTCCTGGGTTTATCTTGGCAGGTAGACTCCCAAGTATTTGATATTGTTTACAATTATTCTAAATGGAATTTCTCTTTCTATCTCTTGCTGCTGGGCTGTGTTGGTCATATAAAGAAATGCTGATGATTTATGTGGGTTTACCTTATATCTTGCAATTTTGCTAAAGTTGTTCATTGCTTCAAGTAGGATTTTAGTTGGCTCTCTAAGTATACCATCATATCATCTGCACAGAGTAGTAGTTTTATTTCCACATTATCTATTCTAATTCCTTCAATTTCTTTTTCTGCTCTTATTGGTATAGCTACTATTTCTAGTACTATATTGGATAGTAGTGGTGATAATGGACATCCTTGCTTCACCCCTGATTTTATTGGGAAGGCTTCTATCCAGCTTGCTGATGGTTTTAGATAGATATTGCTTATCATTTGAAGGAGTGCTTCCTTTATTCCTATGCTCTCCAGTGTTTTTAATAAGAATGGATGCTGTATTTTGTCAAAAGTTTTTTCAGTATCTATTGAGATAATCATATGATTTCTGTTGGTTTTGTTACTGATATGGTCAATTATGTTGATAGTTTTCCTAATGTTGAACCAACTCTGAATTCCTGGTATAAATCCTTCCTGGTCATAGTATATAATCCTTCTGATGTATTGCTCTAATTGCCTTACTAGTATTTTGTTCAAAATTTTTCTCATTAATATTCATTAAGAAAATTGGTCGATAATTTTTTTCTCTGCTTTAGCACTTCCTGGTTTAGTTGTCTGTGCCATACTTGTGTCATAAAAGGAGTTTGGTAGGACAACTTCATCACCTATTTTTCCAAATAATTTATATAGTATTGAAATTAGTTGTTCTTTAAATGTTTTGTCAAATTCACTCATGAGCCCATAGGAATTTTTTCCTAGGGAGTTCATTAATGGCTTGTTCAATTTCTTTTTCTAAGATGGGGTTATTTAGGCATTCTATTTCCTGATCTGTTAATCTAAGTAATTTATATTTTTGTAAATATTCATCAATTTCACTCAGAATGGCAGTTTTATTAGCATATAATTGGGCAAAATATTTCCTGATTGTCTTAATTTCTTCTTCATTTTTGGTGGTTTCAGCCTTTTCACTTTTGATACTGAATATTTGGTTTTCTTCTTGCTTTTTTTTAAATCAAATTAACCAATGGCTTCTCTATATTACTGGATTTTTTTTATAAAACCAACTCTTAGATTTATCTATTACCTCAATATTTTTTTTTGCTTTCAATCTTATTAATCTCACTTTTGATTTTCAGGATTTCCAATTTGGTGCTCAATTGGGGATTTTTAATTTGTTCTTTTTCTAGGTTTTTTTTAGTTGCATGCCCAATTCCTTGATTTGTTCTTTTTCCATTTTGTTGATGTAAGAATTTAGAGAAATAAACTTTCCTCTAAATATTGTTTTGGTTGCATCCCATAAACTTTGGTATGTTATGTCATTGTCATTCTCTTTGATGAAATTATTGATTGTTTCTATGATTAGTTCTTTGATCCATTTAATCTTCAGGATTAGGTTATTAGATTTCCAATTAATTTTTAATCTATCTTTTCACTGCCTTTTGTTGAATATAGTTTTTATTGCATTATGATCCAAAATGAATACATTTAATATTTCTGTCTTTCTGCATTTGATTTTTGAGGATTTTATGCCCTATTATATGATCAATTTTTGTATAGATGCCATGTGCTGCTGAGAAAAAGGTATATTCCTTTCTGCTCTACTCTCCTTCTGAGCAGTTTTCTGTCCCCCTTACCCTCTTTGGGCGGAGAGCTCCAAAAGCTGCTTTTGCTGTTTCAGTAGTGCCACACAGACACAGACATAGACACATAGACACACAGACACATAGACACACAGACACACACACACACACACAGAGACACACACACACACACATACACACACACACACACACACACACACACACACACACCCCAAAGCCTGCTTGCTGACTTGGCCAGGGCATGGTCTGCACTGTACTGTGCTCTGTTCTAACCTCAGTGAGATAGACCTTTTCTGCCAACCTTCAGTCAAAGGGTTGCACTTGAGGACCTAGAGGGCCACATGTGACCCTGAGGCTGCAGGTTGCCCACCCCTGCTTTAGGGACTTCCTTTTGCCTGTAAAATCAAATATAAACTTTGTTTAATTTTTAAAGTCCTGTCTATCTTTCTGGCCCAGTCATATACCAATCTACCTCCTTCACTTTGCATCCTAATCCAACTGGTCTCTTTATTATTCCCATACCACATTCCACTTCTCCCCACCATGCCATTTCACTGGCTGTCCTCCATGACAGACACATGCTTCCTCCTCACCTCTTACTAACAGACAAAGTTCAAAGACAAAATGCAAGCACCATCTTCAATGTGAACTCTTTATCCAAAAACCTTGTATTTAACTTTGTTTTTATCTTTTTCTTTCTTCTGTATATTAATATAGGGCAAGGCTCTGTAACTATTTTCCCAACCTACACTAGTATTGGTGGGTCAGGTTCCCAGAGCAAGGCTACTGTTCCATCTCTCCTCTGGGTTCTAGGAGTGTCTCTGAAGGGCTGTGGAGCTCTACTATGGACTTAAGTCCCTCTTCCAACAGGTTCTTCCTAATATCAATCAACAGCGATTACTGCCCCAATATAATTTGCCAGTATCTGACTAGTATCTGCTCAGTCTCATTTAACTAGTTGATATTTCCTTGGTATCATCAATAATTAGCTTTTATAAAGAGATATTTACTGAGAAGATATAGTAAGACAAAAGTATGCCTAAACATACTGGGTCACGCTTTCCCCTTCTGGAGCAACAAGGTAGTTATAGTGGATAGAGTGTTGAACCTAAAGTCAGGAAGATCTGAATGCAAATTAGCCTCAAAGCTTTCCTAATTGTATGACCCTGGGCAAGTCACTTAACCCCTGCCTGCCTCTGTTTCCTCAGCTATAAAATGGGGAAAATAATAATACCAACTCACAAAGTTGTTGTGAGGACCAAATGAGATAATATATGTAAAGTGTCTGGTACACACTAGGTGCTTAATAAAATGCTTGTCACTTCTCTCCTTCCCAGCACTTTAATCCCTGGGAGAGTGGTAATTAGAAACATTCCTTTCACCCAAGTTCACTGTTGAGGCAACAGCCAATCCCTTGCTTATGTCTCAGCTGCTGGGTTAATTCACTGTTGGGTTGGGTGGTTCCTTGTAGCTGCCCTGATTCCTCACCCAACTCAACTTCAGAGGCTACAGCAGTCTCTGACACAGCTGCCCATCACAGGACCTCTGTTGACTGCTCCTTGTTGGCTCCAGTATTTTGAGATCCCAAAGGTCATTCAGTCTCTGATACACCTTTACCTAAGATCAGGAAAGAAGAGACATAACAAGGATGGAAGAAACATCAAGCCCACACAGGTCCACAAACAATATGTAGCCCCTATAGGGAGGAGATAGGACAGTCAAAGCTCCCTTTCCCCACCTGGAGGCTCACCACCAAGGAAGAGAATGAATTGGAGCCTTTTGTAAGTACGAACAGTTCTGGCTCAGCAGCTAACTAAAAGGCTTTCTGTCATCATGGAGCAAGCTGGCAGAAAACAGTCCTAGAATACTTGCACATGCTCTGACTTGGAGAACAAGGTCTTCCATTCCACATTCCCAGAAATAGGCTCACAAAACTTTCTTCATGATTTGACAGCACCCTGTGCATACTTGAAGGACTGGGCCCGATTGACCAGTGCCCTGTCTCACACATCCATGTCCTTGCTGTCTCCCCTGATGGAATATAAGCTCCCGTGGGAATTATTTCATTTCTATATTTGTATCTCCAGTGCCTAGCATAGAACCTGACACCTAGTAGGCACTAAAAAAAAGCTTATTCATTGGTTGATGGCATTGGTGTTCAGCTGAGTGATCAGGAGTAAACAGAATCCTAGAGGGCACTAGAAATAGAAAGCCAGGGGTGGGAGGGAGAGTGGGAGGGGTATGTGGGAGAGGAGTAAGGGTTAAGTGACGATCTGTTCAAACTTTAAGGGAGCAACATGCAAATGAAATTCAAAATAGCATGCAAATGAGATGTAAAGTGCCTTACAAATAAGCATCTGTTGTTTTTCAGTCAACAGATCAGATACTTTTGAGAAGAGTTCTCCAAATTTGCCTCTCAGGTGATTAGCAAGGACCCACTACTAAAACCAGGATAACGGGAGCTGCCCAGTAGCCCCTGACCAATGAGGATAGTGCCCAGTGGCCTGGAATCAGAGTCAATTTCAGAGTTTGAAGGGATAGCATGTCCAATCTGTAGGCCCTCCTCTTCTCTCCTGGGCCCTTCAGCTGATCCTACCAACAAAGAGATGCTCTAGCATATCAAGTGAGATCATATTTGTAAAGCATGTGGGCACTCTATAAATGCTTGCTATCATTTGCTATTATATTATTAACATGGGAGTATCACATTGTGTAAGTAATTGATTAGTTAATTCAATAGGTGCCTACTTGCTGCATAATATCCAACATAACTGTATAATATCCAATAATATCCAATATAACTCTACTTTGTGTTTAGAACAGTTATTCCCTTCCACATCTCAACTTTTCCCCACCTCAGTTTCAATATATTGTGCATCAGCATAAGAAATAAAATGAGAATTTTGGGGAAGTTTTGAGGAAGCTGCTGACAACACGTGAAGACCAGCAGATGACACAGAAAACGTTTGGAAACTCAGAAATGCATAAAATAGTATTTTATAATAGTAGTATTATATAACATCAACATGTTAATATTATTATAATATTATATTATTATATATTATATTATATTATAATATTATATTATTATATTATTATATATATTATTATTATATAATAATATATTAATATATTATAATATATTAATATATAATTTAGGAGCTTCATATATTAATATATATTTATATAATTCAGACATCTTCTCTAGAATGGAGGGCCAAAAAATTTTACACAAGTATTCCAGATTGCAGATGTACTGCTCCCCTAATCCCCAAAATGTGGGAAGGCTAACTGCGGTTTGTTTATTGAATGAAAACATGATACTCTCCCATTGTCCTCGGCATTGGATATTAAGGTGTACGAGACACTCCTTTGCCTTTTAGAAGTTTACAATCTAGTATAGGAGAGACTCTGAGTCACTGGAATAAAACTAAAACTGTGTAGGCTTTGGGGCAAAAAGACTGCCTTCAGAAGTCAGAAAAACTGGGGTTCAAGTTTTCAAAACTGGATCTTCTACTCACTCTCCTTCCGTTTTCAAGAAATCTATTTGCTCCCTTTGCTCTTCAAGTAAGATGCCCAAGATCTCTTCAAATTCTAAACCAATAATCTTGAGTAATTGTTTCTGAGAGCATTTGTCTGCAGAGCTGAAACTCCGTACCTTTAAGTCCCCAAACTAGGCATTTTGATGATTTTGAGTGAAAACCTTTCTGAAATGCATGACGCACTTCCTTGCCTGCTTTCCTCAATAGAAGCTTTTGAACATCATTTAACCTTTTCTTAGTGATTCAGGTTTGTCCTTAACTATCTCCATTATTGAAAGGTGGTATGAAATGGTGAAACTAATAGCGCATGTAAAGTCAGAGGACCTAAGTTGAATTCTAGTTCTGACCTTGTGCCCCTTGGGCAATCAAACAAGAAACCAACCAACATGCATTTATTAACTACCTACGGAATGCCAAGCACTACAGTAGTTATTGCGGATACAAAGACAAAAAAAATGACCATTCCTACCTTCAAGAAACTTCCAGCCATCTGGGAGAAATGATACACACACATACAATAATAAGAAGCTAAGTAGTCAAGCTCAGAGAGTCAAGCACCAGGTCAATGTCTAAGGCAAGATTTCAAATCTGATCTCCCTGGTTCCAGATCCAGAATTCCATCCACTGCAACACCCTAGCCGCTTATAAGCAGATTCAAAGTAGATACAAGGTAATTTCTGGGAGACAGTTATCTGTTCTTCCCAGGGATGGGGCTGGGGAGAAAATGGTAGTGTTGTAGGGGTTGCATTTGAGCTGAGCTTTGAAGGAACCTAGAGACTCTAAGAGGTGGCAGTGAGGGCATCACAGATAGTTTGAAACAGAGATGAAATGCCCTGTGTAACAAACAAAAAGGAGGCCAGTTTGGCTGAACCATAGAGAAAGAATGAAGGAGAGAAATATAGAATAAGTCTGGAAAGATAAAGCAATCACTTTCATTCTCTGGCAGTACCTCAATTTCCCTATTTGTAAAATAATCGGTTTAGACTAGATGATCTCTAAAATCCCTCCCAGTCCTAAGTCCTATGAGCTTATACTGTGCTGTAATACAGTGATGGCCTCAGGGTTTATTGAGGTGAAGAGTCCAGTCAAAACATTTATGTGCCCTGGGCAAAGTTGGAAAATGACATCCCCTGTTTGTTACTCTCCTGTCCATCTGAGGCACTCAGCAGTCAGTGTAACACACATAGCTTAACCTCAGTTATTTCAGTGTTTCAAGGATCTGTCATTTCTTTGGTGAGGATAATAATAGCTGACAATGCCCTTCTTACCTGTCTTACAATCCTTAACTTCCTACAATGCTGGGGGCAGCTAGGTGGCACAGTGGATGGAACACCAGCCCTGAAGTCAGGAGGACCTGCGTTCAAATTCAGCTCCAGACACTCACTAGCTGTGTGACCCTATGCGAGTCACTTAACCCTGATTGCCTACAAGGCTCAATTCAAGCTTTACCTCCTAAGGGAAGGCTTTTCTGGTCTCCCTATTTTTTAGAGCCCTTTTTTTCCACAAATTATGTTGTATTCAACTGCTTAAATGTTGTATCTCTTCCAGTACAAAGAAGAGTAAAAAAGGATACCCCTCTCCCCACTATTAGTTGACTTCATTCTAGAAATGTTAGCAGTAGCAATAACACAAGAAAATCAAAGCAAAAATAAAGGTAGTGAAAAGGAGACCAAATTATTCCTCTTGGCAGATGACATGATGATGACTTAGAAAACCTCAGGGAATCACTGAAAGAACTAATTGAGATTTTAGTGTCAGTAAGGCAGCAGAATACAAAATAAACTCACAAAATCACTAGCAGTTCTATCTAGAACATTCAGGGAAAAAAACTGGGAAGGAGGAATTTCCATTCAAGATAACTTCAAAATGAATAAAATATCTTAGCGCTAACCTACTAAGATGCATATAAGATTTATATAAATACAAAACACTTTAATTAAAGACAAATAATTGTTGAACGATTTAGTGTTCATAGATGGGACATGCCACAATAATGCTACTTAAATTAATTTATACATTTAGAGTCATATCAAAATTTTCTAGAAGATATGTCATAAAATGAGGCAAAACAATAAAAATTCATTTAGAAGAATAAAAGGTCTAGGATCTTAAGGGAAATAATAAAAGTACAAATAAAGAGAGAAAAGCATTTTACAAACCCTCAAATTACATTATAAAGCCATAATCATCAGAACTATTCAGTATTGATTCTTAAAAAGTCAGCTTGTGGGATTGACTAGATAAACAGGAAATAAACTCAATGAGAAACAATAGTTCAGTATTTAATAAACCCAAGATGACTAGGATAAGCACTCAGTTTTTTACAAGAACTGTTGGGAAAACTGTAAAACTGTACAGTGGAAATTCAGTATAGACCATCATTTTATACCACAATGTGCTCAAGCTAACATTCAGCATAAATACAAAAAATAATGGCATAAAGATATGTGAAAGAATAAGAGGAAATATCTCTCATAATTATAGTTCAAGATAGAATTCTTAACCAAATGAGAGATAGAGGAAATCATAAAAGAAAAAATAGATTTTTTTTATCATATAAAAGGTAAAGGTCTTTTTATGAGCAAAATCGTTAGACAGAACAAGAAAACAAACTATAGAATGAAGTAACACAACAAATATCACCTAATAGAAGTCATATAACCAAGATATATAGGCAGCTAGGTAGTACAGTAGATAGAGTGCCAGATTTGGACTCAGGAAGACCTGAGTCCAAATCTGGCCACAGACATTAACTGTATGACCCTGGGCAAGTCACTTAACCCTGTTTGCCTCAGTTTCCTTATCTGTAAAAAAATTAGCTAGAGAAGGAAATGGTGAGTCATTACAGCATCTTCTTAAAAAAAAAATCCAACCCAAATGGAGTCACGAAGAGTCAAACACAACTGGAATGAACGAATGAAGGTACACACAGCAGCCACCACCACCAAGATATATAGGGAATTGACACAAATACATAATACCAAGAGCCATTCCCCCAAAAGACTAGTGGTCAAAGGATATGAAGTTTTCACAATAAAAAATTACCAACTCTAAGTAACCATCTGAAAACATACTTCAAATCACTAATAGTAAGAGAAATGCAAATTAAAACAACTTTGAGGGGTCACCGCAAACTATGCAACATAGCAAAGATAACAAATAGCTACATGAATAAATGTTGGAGGTACTATGGGAAGACAAACAAAACATTGATGGAGCTATGAATCAGTACAGCCCATCCAGCTGTTCTGGATATCAATTTGGAATTATGCAAGAAAAGTGATTAAGTTGTCCAGATTGTTTGGCCCAGTGATCCTACATTTGGGCACAAACATTGAAGACATCAAAGTCAGAAACTGACGTCCAAGATAGACCAAGATATTCATAGCAATATTACTTATGGCAGCAAAGAATGAAAACAAAGTAGGTGTATCTCAGTAGTGCCCTTCACACATAATACTCTATCTCCTATCTTTGAGTCTTTATGATACTATCCCCTATTCGTGGGAATGCTTCCCTCATCACCTCTGTCTCTTAGAATCCTTTGGTTCCTCCAGTTCTCTGTTCAGATATCACTTCTTCCATGAATTTTTCTAGTTCCCTGAGCTGCTAGTGTCTCCTCACCAAAATTTTCTTATCGTTTCTACATAGTTGTATGTGTACACAGGTTGTCTCCCTCTGTAAAATGTCAATTCCTTGAGGGTAGAGGTTGTTTCATTTTTGCCTGTGCATTCCCAGTGTCTAAAACATAGTAAATAATAAATAAATGCTTACTGATTGATTTATTGATAGATTGGTTAGAGAATGGTTGAAAACTATGAATATGAATAGAATGGAATATTAAGGATGAGTATGAAGAATTCAGAGAAATAGAGAAAATTTTATATGAATTCCCACATAATAAAGTAGGCATGGAGGATAACCAAGCGGTGCAGTAGATAGATTGCTGGGCCTGGAATCAGGAAGACTCCTCTTTGTGAATTTAAATCTGGCTTCACATTTACTAGCTATGTGGCCTTGGGCAAGTCACTTAACCTTGTTTGCCTCAGTTTCCTTGTCTGTAAAATGAGCCAGAAATTTGTGTTGTGTTTGTCCTTCATTCTCGAAGAGGACCATGACGTCAAGATGATGACATGACTTGCAGTTGATTTTGATTTGAGTGAAGGAGGGCTGTAAAATGAGCCAGAGAAGGAAATGGCAAACCAATCTATTATCCTTGCCAAGAAAACCCCAAACACAGTCATGAAGAGTCGGGACATGGCTGAACAACGGCAGATTAAGAATGACCATAAGAACAATGTGAGTTATGGGTATAACAATGTAAATCAAAAGGAAGTTGAGGTCTAAGTAATTAAAAAGCCATTGGGAGGGAAAAGACCATTAGAGCAGAACGTTGTCTACATTGTGAAATGTTTTCATCATATCCTACTTTTTTGCTCAATTATTTTTCTTCTGCACAGGGGAGGGCTCGATATGGATATAATGAGGTGGTTTTTTTTTTTTTAAGAAATGACTCTAATGTAAAGAGAAAAGACATCCAAAATGTATTTTAAAGTAAAATATGAATCTTTCACTTTGTCCTATTTGCATATCCCCTGTCACTGCTCCTGCACTTGGCAAACACAGGGAGGGCAGGATAATCAGCTAGAACCATATCCTTGCTCTGCGTTGGACAACTAGATCTTTACAAACTAAACAAACTTTTTCTTGGATAACCCCTTGCTTCTTACAGGTCACTGATGCCACCCTCATACCTGAAGTTAGGATAACTAACAGCAGCTGCCCACCGCACAGGTAGTACATGTTTCCATGACTTCCCTCTGTGGTAACTGGAACCTTCCGTGAAAGAGCGAAGACCACCGCTAAGCCTGATGATAGAGAGAATCCAAATCCAGGAGCAGAAGCAGAAACTGGGTCAAGAGAATGTTTCAGTTGCTGAAGGCTGACAACTATGGTGAATCCCAGTGTATCAGTGAGGGTAGAGTTGACAGATGAAGGATACCTACTGCCATCCTCGTACTTCCCCTGCCTCCACTCTTTTATATTCTTTGGCCCAGAAAAGAGTTTTCAGAAACATCTTTCTCTTCTTATTCCCTCTCCACCATCTGTAAGCAAGTATAGTTCAGAAATCCCCAAGGAACATCTGAAAATGGAAATGGTAATTAGGAGGACTTTGGGGAGATGGTTAGGGCAAAGGACTCCATGTGTTTAACTCCAAAGTGCTTAACACTCTCTTCCACTTAGACATTCTGCAATGTCTAATAAACTATGTGAATACAGTATGTTGACTGCCTGTGTCCTGCGAATGTGGGGATGGTTGATTGAGAAGAGAGCCATAGATTTCCTGTTGTTAAAGTATTTTTGAGCAATATCCAATAAAATCTCCTAGTTTAAATTTAGAACCTAGATGCTGTAAGTTTTAAAGAACTCAGCTACTCAAGGATGACCAGAACACTGCAGAGGAGGGAGCTCTGTCTCGCACGCAGATCAGAGATACTCTAGAGAAACCACTTAGCTGATGGCTCAAATAGTGCACCATCTTGTGGACAGCATAGATACTGCTTTTGTTGGATGGATTATTCATACAGTGATAATCTGCAAGGTTAAAGAAAGATGCCTCTGAACTAATGTGGGCTATTTTTACACTGAAGACTCCACGCAGAGTGAACCAAGTGTCACAAGATATACACATGTAGTATTTTTTCCACAAGTGTTTCAAATTAAAAAATTGAATAAAAGTGCTGTTGTTCAGTCACATCTGACTCTTTGTGACCCTGTTGGTGTTTTCTTGGCAAAGATATTGGAGCAGTTTACCATTTCCTTCTCCAGTTCATTTTACAGATAAGGAAACTGAGGCAAATAGAATTAAGTGATTTGCCCAGACTCACACAGTTAGTAAGTGTTTGAGGCCAGATTTTAACTCAGGAAAATGGGTCTCTCTGACTCTATGCCTGGCACTCTGTACACTGAACCACCTAGCTGCCACAAGGTGAGTTTAAAATAAAAGTGTTATGAAAAAACTGAGATCACTTCTCACTGGGGCAGATCAGAAAAGACAACTCCCATTGATTTAAGCTGGGCTATTTGACCTGGAGTTTGAAAGATAGACTAAATGGCCTCTATCCTGCTATATTATATAGGGAATCATCCAGCTAGGGGCTTCTACATCCTTCCCACCCAAAAGTTGACCTTTGAATTCCAGGCCTGAAAATAAAACAACACAATCCACAATCCCCAAATATAGGATGGCCCTTGGGATGGGAGGGATCCCAGGGTAAATCTCCCAAGTCCTGACTCCTTTAGAGAAACGCTCTGTGCTGGCCTCTCTCCAGGCACCAGAGATATGTGTGGGGATTTTGTTCTCTTGGAGGAATTGGGGGGGGAGTAGATGAGTCTGTCCCATCTCCCTTTGACCTCCAGGCCCCTCAGAGCTACTCACAATCAGGCATTTTGTCCCTCCAGGAGCTGGAATGAAAGAGCTATGTCTGTCTCCCAGGCACAGGCTTTCCCCTTCTTGTGTCTTTACTCCTGCCCCCTCACCCCACCCCTTTCCTATCAAACATACCATCTTACATATTCTTTTCCATCTGCTACTAGGGCAGAGACCCTGCCTACCACCATCACCACCCAGCAACAGGATCATTCAAAAGTTCCAGAGACAGAGGATACTGTCCTCATTCTTCTGCCTCCCCCGCTTTCCCCACCAACTGAAGAATAGTCCTACTCATTTCTGTTGATCATTTATTTACTGTTCAATGTATTTTTTAAATACCTACTATGAGCAGGGCACTAGGGGATATACACAGATGAAAAATAACATAATTTATGCCCTCAGGAAATAGATATTCAAACTTTAAAGTTTGAAAGGGCCACACTGAAGGACCTAGAGGGCCACATGTGACCTCAAGGCTGAAGGCTTCCCATCCCTGACATAAGAGGTCATCTAGTCTAACCCTTTGTCTCACAGAAGAGAAGTTGAAGCCAACTGGCCCAAGATCTTCCTATCCAGTTCAACTCACTTCCAGAACTCTGCTCACCAACAGCCTCCTTACCCAACACACATCCCTACTTTCCATCACCCCTTTATGTTTTGTCTTCTTCCATTAGAAGGAAAGGTCCTTAAGAATAAGAACTGACTATCCCCAGTGTGCAGCATATAGTAAGTGCTTAATAAATTCTTTATCTGTCAGCTACAGTTACACTAAAAGTGAAAGAACTGGATTTGACAGGTTTTCTGACTCCAGATCCGGGGATACCTATATTTTACTACATGTAGAGGTCCAACAAGATGCTATGAGAAATGGAGGGAAAGGAAGACACATTTATTTAATGCCTACTATGTGCTGAGCACTTTACAGATATTATATCACTTGATCCACACAATAACCCTTGAAGTAGTTGCTGTTATAATCTCTATTTTGTCATTGAAGGCAATTGACTCCTATAGAGGCGAAATAACCTGTCCCAGGATCACACAGCTAGTAAGCATATAAGGCAGAATTTGAACTCAAAACTTCTTGACTCCAGGCCAGTGCTCTAACACTTTTAACTAGGAGGGCATGGGACCAGATGGATAAGATAGAGGAGGTAACATGGGGGTTGGACCTTGAAAGAAGATGAGAACTTCAGGGTGTGGAGTGGGGTAGAGGACTCATGGGTTGAGGAGTGGGGAAACTGAAGAAAACAAAATGAGCATGGTTGGGGGCAGGGGCAGAAATTAGGCCATTTTAACTAGAAGAGAAATTTGTATGAAAGGGAAGAGAATGAGATACGACTAGAAAGATAGTTTGATGATAAGATCAAGAGCTTATACTTTATTTTGTAATTAGTGAGGGACCAGTAAAGGTTTTTAACAAAGAAGTGATTGAAAAGAATGGTATATTGGGATGATTACTTGGGATGCAGTCTGAAATGTGGAGAAAAAAGAAACTGAAGACAAGAAGATCTTTCTGGGGTCCTTAAAGCAGTCCAAGCAAGAAGAGATGAAGACCTGTACTGAGGTTAACTTAAGTGGAAGGGAAAAGGAGAGAACAGATAATAAAGACAGGATGAATGCAGGGTCAACAGAACATGACAAATTACTGAATTAATGTGGTGAAAGGGAGGGGAAAGGTCAAAGATGAATCCAAGGATTCAAGAAGGTAAAAGATCTGGTTCCTTAATCAACCTGGTCATTAAACTCCCTGGTCCTCAGTTTCCTCATCTGTAAAATAGGAGGAGGAGGTCAATTAGACCAGGAGAAAGGAGAAAGGAAATAGGATTTATTAAGCAACTACTATGTGCCATGCACTTTACAAATATCTCATCCTTACAACAACCCTGTAAGGTAGATGCTATTATTACCCCCATTTTACAGTTGAAGAAACAGGTTAAGTGACTTGCCCAGGATCATACAGCCAATAAGGGCCTGAGGCCAAATTTGAACTCAGGACTTCCTGATTCCAGTACCAACTCTTTATCCATGGTGCTACCTGATAAAAGGCTGTCCAATGTCCCAGATGACTCTAGTCTATGACCCTGTGACTAGGAGAAAGAACAGTAACTAATGAGGGCAAACAATGCCTTCCTCCCAAGTGCCAGCCTCTTCTCAAACTGTTTTTGTCAGTGATGAAAAGTCTTTACTGTACTTCTCTTAACAGGATAGTTGTTACCCTCAACAGAAATCAAGAAAGGAGCCAGATTTTGGAAAATAATCCTATTTTGTACAGGCCAACTTAAGATGTTTAGTGGGACTTTTAGGAGAAGATATAGAGAAGGCAATTGGAAATAAAAGATGAACTGAGAAATTAAAAGTGAAAGTATGTCACTTAGATTTGGAATTCAATCAATAAGTGTGTATTATGTGACTATGTACCAGGCACATACAGGTGAGAAATGAAGCCGGGATAGAAAAAAAAAGCATCTGAGGGGACAGAATATGGCCAAGAATAGAACCTTGAAGTACATCCCTTTTTAAAGATGAGGGGAAGATGAAAAAGACTCAACAAAGGAGACAGAGAAGGGATGGTTGGGAGGGGCAGGGAGAAGGGAGGGGGCCAAGCACCAAAATCCAAGTATGGAAGTGACCAATCATTTCAGATGATGCAGAGTGATCAAAGAGACTGAGAACAGGAAATAAAAATTGCTATTGGATTTATTGACAAAGGAGGTCACTTTTGGCTACAGAGTTACAAAAAATAAGCATGAGCCTAAAGAAGAAATATAAGAAGACACCATCCCCAATTCCTTTGCAGAGATGGGAGGTCCATGAGGGTGGGGAATAGGAGACATTGCATATATTTTCAGAATTTTTTGATATATAGATTACTTTTGAATTTTTTTGAATTTTTTTCTTCTTCTTTTTCTTAAAAATAATATACTGTGATGGAAAATCCCAAGGTCTTAGGGTTAATTGGAAGGGTTTAAGTAGCAAAAGGCAGAGGAAGACTCCTGAGTAAATAAACCAAAAAGTTAGAGGATTCAAGTCTGAATTCTAACTTTCTCCGTCACTTGCTGTGTGAATGCAAGGAAGTGGTTCACCATCTCTGCATTTAAGTAAAAGGTAGGGGGGCAGAGGGGAGAAAGAATAAACATCTATACAGTGCTTACTACAGGCTAGGCAATGTGTGTTTTATGGATATTATCTCATAGTATAAGCCTTTATATCTAAATTGTGTACCCATTTGGACTTTATTTTGGCATTTCTGCCATACTATTTTTCCAGTCTTCCCAGCAGTTTTTGTCAGTGAGTTCTTTTTCCAGAAGCTAGGGTCTTTGGGTTTATCAAACATTAGATTACTATAGTCATTGACTACTGTGTATCTAACCTATTCCACTGATCTACCACTCGATTTCTTGACCATGACCATGACCAAGTGGTTTTGATGACTGCTGCTTTATGATACAATTTAAGATCTGATGGCCAGTACATCTTCCCTAGCATTTCTTTTCATTAACTCCCTTGATATTCTGAACCTTTTGTTCTTCCAGATGAATTTTATTATTTTTTCTAGCTCTATAAAATAATTTTTGGTAGCTTGATCAATAATATTATCTCATTTGATTCTCACATCAATCCCATGCAGTGAGTGCTATTAGCATCACTTTATAGTTGAAGAAATTGAGGCACAGGTAAATGACTTGCCCAGGATGACTCAGCTAGTAAGGGTCTGATGCAGATTTGAACTCAAATCTTCCTGATTCATGCATAGTGCTCTATCCACCTCACTGAAGAGGTAGAGAAGAGGGAGAAAGGGGGAAGCAGGAACCATACATAATTTTCCATGCTATTAGACCTCTCCCAGAGGCCAAGAAGAAGCTCTGAGGCCAGAACCAAGACAATAAAGTGACTCTATCCTCACCTCTTTTACCTGCCTACCCACTTCGCAGGCAGAACAAAAAGGGGAACAGGTATCCTCCTTCCTAATACTACTAAGGGATCAGGAGCCTACTTTTAGATGAAATATTAAACATGCAAATCGAGACATTGCCTCAAGAAGCGACAGACTGTGTGATCAGAACCTATAAAAACGTGAGGCACGATGTTGAGAGGGATGGTGAGATATATATACATATATGTGTGTGTATATACACAAATATGCATAGATATTTATCTATATAGACATTTAGACTTATATATGTCATACATAGGATAGTCATTATATATGTGTGTGTATGATATAAACAACAGGAATATCTGGATATTAAAACTGACTAGTTTTCTTGCTTTCTTGGGTGGGGGGGGAGGTGGAGGGAGAGGATTGAGACTTGAAAATAAAATAGATTTTTTTTTTTAAAGGAATGGATTGGATCAGCAAATGAATAGGGAGATGACTCCTGGAAAGAGAAAAGCCATAAGTCTCCAGGAGGAAGCTGAGCTGGAATGAGCTAAAGCAGAGCCAGGTTCCTATCAGGTGGTCAGAAGAGAGAAAGGAGTCTTTGCCTTGGAACAAAACTCAGAGAAAGGGGGAGATCTATTTTAAGTTAGGAAAAGGGGAGCAAACTATGGGGACCCTGGGGATTGGAGGCCAGGAAGACACAGAGGGGAACAAAATTAGAAGAGACCCTTAGGACAGTGGAGACAAGGGAGACATAAGAAAATGTGGAAAATGGGAGAGAAGATGTAAGGAATATTCAGAGAGGGACCCCTGAACTCAGAGAGGGCCCAGATAAAGACAGACCATACAGAATTGTCCAAGACAAATAAAATTCCTACTCCCATCCCAATTGAAACCTTGCACAGAAAGATTTAATGAGATAAGGCTCAGAGCCCAAAGAGACTCCTCAGTGGTATTAACCCAGAGGGTTCCAGACTGACCCCTCTACCTCAGTTTCCCCATTGGTAAGACAGAGGCATACATGCATCCCTTATCCCATGGTAGACCCCTCCCAAAACTGACAGACTCCCAGAGAAGTTGACAGACTATAGAAGTCAGAATAGACAAAGGATAGGTTCTGCAGTGAGGACAGTGGGCAGGGGCTCATGGGAACTGGGAGAGAGCAGGGGGGCTCATTCTGGGGCTGCTGTGAGCATAACTGTAGGCTGTGTAGAACTTGGCTAGGTCCAGGCTTGGCTCCAAGAGAAGGTGCTGTTGCTGCAGCTGATGAGAGGGAGGAGGTGGGAAGCGGAAGGCAGAGTGGGCACAGGGCCCGGGCACAAGCAAGAAAACCATTCCTGCCTGGTAGGGGATTGGGGGCTAGCATCCAGCTTGAGAAGAATTTGCTGTTCCCAAGCCCCCATACCCATTCATTCTGTCCTTCCAAGTGGGGTCAGTGGTATCTCAGATGCCACACCTAATTAAGACCAAAGATCCAGAGATCAGATATGGGATATGAATGGGTCAACCTCTCCCTGACAGGGCACAAAGAGCTAGATCTCCAAAAGAATGGGGATCCCTGGAATGGGATGCCCTCCCTCCCTAATCTGCCTTAGAACTGTACACCCTCCCAGTCTTTCTCTCCCACACCCCACAATCCTCCCATACATACACTCCATGTAATAATAGAATATCCTTTGGCCATGTCTAGAAAAAGGGAAAGCAGAGAGAAAGGTTCCCCATCAGACCCCAAGGATGGGCCCTATTAAGAAAGTCTTATCTATGTGACTTATTCCCAAATTGCTTATCACACCCTACAGGAATGGAGACATGATAGAGATCACACCAGCACCCTCCCCATCTCACCAGGGAATCTTCCAACTTCCTACCTAACCAAAGGTGAACTCCTTCCTGTTCTCCAAGATGGAAGCAAAGGGATGCTGTGGAATTCTGGTGGAATAACAGTAGTTAAGAGAAGGGCTTCTCTGTGCCCCCTGAGTGCCACATATACATACATATATACCACACACACACACACACACACAGACCTTCCAGTTTTAGACATATGGTCCTCCTCAAATATCCCTCACCCATCCTCCAGCTGGGTTCAGGTGGATGGAAAAGAAATTTGTCTTCTCCTGCCCCTGCTTTAATTGCCATTTCCTGGTGCCTTGAAGGGGAATGAACTGGGATTTTTCTTCTTCTCCTCCTCTTCCTCCTCCTCCACCAGCACCACTACCTACTGAAATCATAAAGACCCAAGTTCAAATCTCACCTTAGACATTTATAAACTGTGTGACCCTGGGCAAGTCACTGAACTCTGTTTGCCTCATTTCTTCATCTGTAAAGGAGAGATAACAATTACCTCCCCAAGTCTGTCATGAGGATCAGATGACATAACATTTGTAAAACATTTGTTCAAACCTTAAAGTGCCATATAAATGCTAGCTATTGTTGCTGTTGTGTAGTGCTTTAAGATTTGCAAAGCACTTTGTAAAAATTATCTCATTTGAGTCTCACAACCTTGTGATAGAGGTGCTATTATCTCCCCCATTTTACTGATGAGGCAACTGAGGCTAAAAGACATTGTGTGATTGCCCAGAATCACAGAACTAGGATCTGAAGCAGGAGCCAAACTCTTCTTCAGGACTCCCAAGTCAACATTCTATTCATTATGCCATCTAGCTACCACCTGGGCCAGAGGCCAACAGAGGCCCAGGGGCAGGCATTAGGCTCTGTCCTATTCTGAGCTGGCCAGAGCAAGGGAGCCCCATGAATAATAGCTGCCTTTCTGGAGGGGTGGGGATGGGGAATATAGCGACTGGCTGCCCCCTAGTGGGAGTGAGAGGAACACCCCTTGGGCTGCCTGGTGCTCTGGCCCCGCTTTCCTCCCTCCTTAGGGATTAGTTTAACCAATCCATTCATTAGGATTCTCTTCTCCATTCCTGACATCTTTCCCCATTGTTGGAGGAGCCCTACAGGTACTCTGATCAGCCACAGAGGCTTCTGGAAGAGCCCAAGAACTCTTCTTCAAATCTCTCCTTTTCCTGTCAATGCTGAAGAACTGATGGGATGCTTAACTCCCCCAAACCTCTCTGGGTGCTGATCCAGATTTCACCTTAATGCAGAAGGGACACGTGTACACACACATACACACACACACACACACACACACTCAGCTGCTCCCCAAGACACCTCCATCTCCAAATACACACACATACAAATACACATGGGTGTAGGTACACACACTCACAAACACACACAAATAGACACACACCCACTCAGCTGTTCCCCAAGAAACCTCTATCTGCAAACACATATATACATAAATACACATGGGTGTAGGTACACACACTCACAAACAGACACACACAGCAGCCTACACAACTGAGACATTTACACAGACATTCAATTCCTCCCTGGAGGGAGCTCACTCTCTTGAGCCCCACCCCCATCCCCACTGGCCCTCCTCCCCATCCCCAAAAACACTGAAACACATTTGAACATCAGAAAATGCCTGCCATTCTCTCTCAAGGCTAGGGCTCAGCACCTCTCAGGCCTCTGGGGATGAAGAGCCCTAGATAATGGGAAACACAAGGAATATTCCCAAATCCCAGAGTAATCTCCAAACCTCATCCTCCATCCTACTCCTTATATCCCCTTATGGAATTATAAGGGGCTTGTATCCCCAAAGATTTCCACTGTATCTCACAGATTGGGAGACTGGGGAGGAGGGGGAGGTTTTCCCTCCTGTTTCCATGACATCTCATTTCGGTGGTGCTTTATTATGCCTGTTGCTGCCTACTGACTAGGAAGAGAAACACATCAAGCCTCTAAGCTCCTCCCACTGTAAACCATCCATCCCTATTCCAGTAGCCCAACTCATCCCATTCCCAGGAAGCATTTTAGCACAGGGAAAGAAATTAAGACAGACTAAGAAGAGGAAGAAAGATAGTGCAGTGTACAAAAAGGCAAGAAGACAAGACCAAGGGAGAAGGGGAAAAAGAGAAGGTGAGACTGAGGGAGAGAAGGAAAGAGGAGATTCAGAGGAAAGAGCTTGGGAAAGAGACAAGAAGTAAATTAGAAGATTGAGTGAGAAGTGAGGGATAGAGAGAAAAGGAGATAATAGAAAGACTAAGAAATGACAGTGAGGAACAGATAAAGGAAATACTTAGAGGCAGGCATAGTGATGGAAAACAAAGGGACAGAGAGAAAGAGAGCAGAAAAGGACAGAGATGGGAGAGTGATGTACAGGTAAAAGGGGGTACTGAGGGAGAGAGGTAGGAAAGAGAAAGGATAGAGAATGAGACAGAAAATATAAAAAACTCAGGACCAGAAAGAAAGGAAAGAGATTACAGTCCAGAGAGAGAGAAGGAGATTGAGAGGCCGAAGAAAGGATAAATCATGTGACAAAAAAAAAAAAAGGAAAAAGACTAGAGGCCAGAGAGAGGATTGGGGTTGAGAATATATGAAGAGAAAGGTTGGGACAGAGAAAGAAAAGGAAACTGAGGGACAGAAGAAAAGAGTGATTGAGGTGTAGAGAAGATTCTGAGAAACAAAAATAAAGGATGAGACAAAGAAGGGCAACATGGGGGAAAGGGAAGAAAAAGGTCTAAAGAGAAGAGAGGGAAGAAAAAGACCAGGACAGAAAGAGAGAGGGAAACTGAAGGATAGAACGAAAGGGAGATCGAGAGAGAAGCCTGAAAAACAGATAAAAGGAGAGACTAAGGAAAGAATCTAGAACAGAGATTAGAGAAATTAAGGGTCAGAGAAAAGAGGAGAGTAAGGAACACAGAAGGGAAAGAAAAGAAGGAAGAAGGGAAGGAAGGTAGAAGAAAGGAAGGAAAAGAAAGACTGAAGGACAGAGAAAGGAGTGGTACAGAGAGAAGATGGATTAAAAGACAGAGTAAAATTAGGGGTCAAAAAGAGGGGGTTCTAAGGGACAAATACAAAGAGAGACTGAGTAAGAGAAAAAGGAGAGAGACTGAGGGCCAGAGAGAAGAAAAAGGAATAGAGAGGAGAAAAATTTGTGATAGAAAGGAAACTGAGGGGGGGAAGAAAGGAAGAGAATGGAAAAGGCAGGAAAACTGAATGGAGAGGAGGTGGGAATCAGAGAAGGAAGATCAGATACAAAGGATAACTGATGGAAAGAGAAGAAAGAGACTGGGATAGAGAGAAGCCAGGAAAAAATGGGACAGAGAGAAAGAAGAAACTGTGGGGGAGAGAGAAGGGAAAGAAGAGAGCAAGGGAAAGAGGAAGAAGGGTGACAGAGAGAAAGGAGGGAGGGAGACACAGACAGAGAGGGGAAGAGAGAGGGAGATAGTGAGAGAAACTGAGAGAGAAGGAAAAGAAGATTGAGGGGAGGAACTCAGGAACAGATAAAAGGGAGACTGAAATAGAGACAAGAAAGAGACTGGAACTGAGAGGAGAGAAACTAGAGGCCAGAGAGAGGAAGAGAGTGAGGGACAGTGGAAAGGGGAGACTGTAGTGCAGAAAGAGGAGAGTATGGTAAACAAGAGAAGACAGATGAGAGAGAATGAGGGACAGATTAGGAGAGTCGGGAAAAGTGAGTGGTATGATTTCTACTTCAGTCTCTGATCAAACACTAGAACTATGACCACAACTTTCATCTGAATCCCAACTATAAAACTGGAACCTCAACAAGTATTGGAATTCAGCCTCCTGTCCAGCTACAGCCTTGGCAGACTTTGTCCCATTTCTAGCAGGGCGCCCAGACTCACAAATGTCTACCACTTTTAAACCATCGATGTGGCAAATTAGTGTGCATCTCAAACACGCAGCCTGCAGTCAGGATGGAGGGAGTGGGAGGGGGATCCATTGACAACCACAGTAAGCATCCATTCCCCCTTATAAATGGGAATACTAGATCTCATAGAAGGTGGTATGTTGATCAGTCACTTGATATGTGAATGGAGAAGGTAAGACTCTAAAGTAGATACTGGTTGTCTTAGCTCCTTGATTAGATTATGAGCTCCTAGAAGATGGAGAGCAAATTGCTATGTGAATAGTGAACCTTCGATATTGTAAATATTGGTTGATTAACGCTGTCCAAACCCAGAATCAGCATCTCTCAAGCAATCTGGCTCTGGCTCTGGCGAAAATCTGCCATCTAGTGGACAGCCATGGGACTACATCGGAGCTATAAGCTGAATTCTCCGTCTCATAGCAAACTAAATTGCGTATTACGTTTTAAATAAAGATAAGGCACAATCCAGTGTTACCCGTCATGATAATAAGACTTTGTACATCTCTGCCAGAGCTGTGATCTGGGATTTAAATGTGAAATAAGTAAAAAGAGACAAGGGAGACCCAGACACTGAGGTGGAGAAAGGAGACAGAGGGAGTGGTCCCAGGGGATGGGGGATTAGAGGAAAGGAGGGAACAGGAGGCCGGGGGAGGGAAGAGAAGCCAGGTGTTGGACCAGCTCTGACTAGAGAGATCTCTGGATATTCAGCAGGGGATGTCAGGGTGAGGATAAGAGAAGAGAAGCAGGGTGGGGACTCCTGGGCCTTTTTTTTTTTTAACAAGGAAGGCGAGAAAGCACAGTTCATTACTTCCAAGGTACAGCAGGAGACCTTGACTGATAAAGTAGCTCCCCTCCCACTGTGGGAAAGCCTCTGAATACAAAAGAAAACATGAAGAAATAAATGTTTGCTGAAAAAATATCACTTAAGAAGAGTCACGGAAAGTCACGTGTCCAAATCAATGCCAACGTGAAAGAGAGAAAAAAGAGACAGACAGAGCCAGAAATGCACAGAGAAAGCATTTAATAAGCTCTTTCTACAGCAGGCACAGAAAACAAGAAATAGGGAGATAGAGAAAGGTAGACAACAGGGAGACAAAGGGAAAGGAATATGCATTAATGCAGTGCCTGTTATGGACCAAGTACTATGCTAAGCATTTTACAAATCTTATCTCACTTAATCTTTACAAGAACCCGGAGAGGAAGATGCTATTATGCTCCTCATTTTATAATTGAGGAAACTCAAACAAACAGAAGTTAAGTTGACTTGTCCAGGATCACGAAGCTAATAAGGACCTGAGGCCACATTTGAATTGGTCTTGCTGATAGTAATTAACATTTACATAACACTTACTAGGTGCCAGGACCCTTGCATTATCTGAAGTGATCTTCACAACAACTCTGGGAGGTAGCTGTTACTATTACCCTCATTTGGCAAATGAAAAAACTGAGGTTAAGTAACTTGTTGAGGGTCACCTAGCACTAAGGTTTGAACGAAGGTCTTCCTGAATACAAGCCCAGGATTCATCTACTTCACCACTTAGCTACCTGCCTAGGAGAAAGACATGGAGAGTCACAATGTACTAACCAATAATACACAGAAACCAGAGATGAAGAAAGAAGAGAGTCAACCCAATACCCAAGGGGTAGGCACAAGGATACATTCATGATAGCACTGCCTCATTCATTACACATGCAAACAGAGGTGCTGAGACATTAAGACCTAGATCAACACACACATAAAGAACTTGCCGGACAGCTCTGGTTCCCTCCTGTGGTGTGGGATTGTTTCACATGGTTATGGATCTTTTCTTCTTAGGCTATTATGTTTGTGACTATTTGGAGTGGCCCTACAGTTGGAGCTCAACTTTTAGGGAAAAAAAAAAAAAAGGAATAATCTCATCCAAGACTTTAAGTCAGTGTGCTAATAGGAGAGCATCTGATTTTCTCTACTCCATCACTTGGCTGTTAAGAATTCAAGCAGATTGGTGGCCCCCAATGTTTGAAATGTTCCATCCTCCCCCAACAACCCTCCCCAAAATATACATACACACACACCTTTCCTGTTTCCCCAAGCCCCATAATGTATTCAGTGATTCTCCCCAAGCAGATTGAAAGGTATTTGTAGTGCTGTATTTAGACTCACGTAGAGTTCTCTCCCCTCCTCACCATTATCTCTTTTTCTTCGCCCACCCTTTTGCTCTAGGGAGCCTAGGAGCCCAATTAATGGGACTGACTCTCAGCTCCTCTGAGGAAAGAGAGTTTGAAATGAGTATTTCTTTCCTTAATCCACCCTTCCCCCACCCCCATCCCCCATCTCCTGTTACTTCTGGTGGGCCGAGAGAGCTTTGTGACACAGGCCACATTACCAAGTGAAAGAAGGTTAGCCCCCCCATCCCCCCTCCACAACTCACCCCTCTTCACCTTTCTCCTTCTCCCCTTTTCGTAACAGCATTCCTTCACCTTTAGCTCCAAATTCCCCCTGCTTTTGTCTCTCCCAGCTTACCTCTTTTTCTCCCCTACTTCCATTCTCTCCAATTACCTCTTTTCCCATTTCTCCCTCATTCCTCTTTCCTCTTTGTCACCAACCCCCCCCCCCAAAAAGGTGGTCATTCCAAAAGAAAATCAGCAGTTGGCTGTTTTCCTTTTCTCCCCTGGTCCAACCCCATATCTCTCCTCCTCCAAAACACAGCTGGTTAGGAGGAGGTCACTAGGGTTCATAGGGCCAGATGTTGAAGGGAGAACTATGCCTAGCCACTACTCACCCCCAACAACAAAAAAGAAACAGAGGAAAAGAGAGCTATAGATTTTTTTTTAAACAAGAAATCCTTTGTGATCCAAGGTAGTTTTCCAAGAGTCCCTTCTCTGCCCCACTCATAAGTAAGTGGAGGTGGGGAACCCTTCCCCAAGTTTCTTCTGCTGGAAAAATGGGTGAAGGCACTTTCAACTACAACCTGCCCTATCACCGCCAAAGAACCCAACTTGCAATTTCTTCTTTGAAAAAAAAAAAAAAAGACTGGTACCCCTAATTCTCTCTTTGGAGCAGGAACAAGGTGGATCAGTGGATTTAGTCCAAGACTGAGGACCCCGAATTTTGGATTTGTGGAGTTAGACCTTACCCAGTGCCATACTAAAATGCCAACCTGAGCCAAGATGGAGGCAATCCCCTCTCACTGGCTCAGTAGGTTCTTCCTTGCCTCTAAGACCCTATTTTCTTCTCTCCATCCTCTAGTTGGTAGAATTCAGGGGGATAAGTGGCCCCCATGTAGATGGGGTGGTGGTGGTAACAGAACAGATCTGGTTTATCTCTCCACTTTCCCTTTTCTGTGTAAATAGAGCCTCTGACCCCAAACCTAATCCCTGGGCTCCTCCCTCCTCTGATCCATCAAGAGATCTCTGACAACCAGCTAAATACCCCCCAAGTGCCCTTTTCTGACTACTCGGCTGAGGGAGCAGGCAGAGGAGTCTTTTCTGTTTGCTTTAATGAGGTCTCCCTTCACCCTCCAACCTTCACTATTCCAAGCATTTGGAAACAATCAACCACTTATTCCCAATTTGCCTAGCAAAGGTCTCTCCGGTTTTCTCCCTCAAGAGCTGCTTGGTTCTGTATGTCACCAACACTGCTTCCACCCCCAACCCAAACTCCAGGCTGGGCCTGACCCACCCAGCTCCAAGTAGAGAAACCTGTGCATAGGAAGCTCGAAAGGCAACTCGTTTGGTCTAGATTTTATTGATTTCTTCATCCATCCATTGCTTTCCCTGAGACAGCCTCTCACCCCCTCCTCAAAGTCTGCAGATTGGGGAGGGAGGGGTTTCTTCCCCCTCCCCTTCAGAAGTAGAGCCTGGCCCCCGCCCAGTTTGTTTTTCCAATCCTTTCCAATTCCCCTTGACACCCCCCATTGCCACATACACTCCAGGATTGGAGGGGGAAGGGACAGGGAGACCTAGCTTCCCAAGCAACCTCCCCCCTTCCCTACTTTGAGAAATCCCCCAAAGGAAAAGGCAAACAGTGATGATGGGGAAAAACAAAAAACAGATGGAGAAGGAGGCAGGGAATGGTTGCTGGAAAGAAAGGGGGTCTCTCTGGTTGGGGTCACCAGTATTGTTAAGCTGAAAGTTAGGGGAGGAGATGAAGAGGTGTAGGCCTCCCAATTCCCCAAACCGGCTGTTACAGAGTTTTGCTACTTTTGTCCAATGGGGGGTGGAGGAAGAGAAAAAACCTGGGAAGGAGAGGGAGGGGAAAGGATGCGGCAGTTAAAGTGCCAGGAGTCCCCGAATTGGAAGAGGGTAGGGAGGGGATCGATCCCCCTTCCGTCACCTCTAACAACAGATTGCTTCTCCGGCCCCCGCCCCATTCTGTTCTCTCACTGGAACAGAAGTGTTTTCTTCATCCCCGGGGTCTTTTCTTTAAATAACGCCGAGCTGGTTTCCCGAGGCGGTCCCCCGCACCCCATCCCCTTAAAAGTCAGAAAGAAGAGCCCAGAGCTGGAGCTACACTCTGCGCGCCAGTTCGGGCTTCTTTTCCTCTCCCCTGAGGATGAGGTGTCGCTGGGCTGGGATAGGAGAGATAGCTGGCTGGGTACTTCACCTTGACTCCACCAGGCTCCTGCCACCCTTGGAGATACCCAGCGAAGAGTAGGAGTTTGGAGGAGCATATTATGTAGGGTTCTTTGCCCATCTCTCCAAATGGACAGACCCCTGCAACTTCCCCGCTTTAAGAAAAGAATGTGGGGAACTCCTCCCCATTCAGAGCCTGTCCAGTGTGCGCCCCCAGAATTTAAGGCTGGGAGGTTCGGGGATTGCGGGTCCTCCGACCTGCCATCTCCACAGCGGGTGGGCCGGGGGCGGTCGGGAGGAGCCACAAAGCCTTAGCGAGGATGCGGGCCTCAGGTCCCCATCTTCCCCCACCACCAGAGCTGGAGGACAGGGGAAGCTGGCTAGGAGGCTGAAGGAGCTTTTGGTCGGGAGCGACGCCGGGGGACGGCGAACCTGGGCGCAGCGCTGGGGAGTTATGGGCCGCCGGCGTTTCTTTACCGGTCTCCCTGACTGGGCTTTCGTTGGGGACGAGGCTGGACGGTCAGACACTCTTCGCAAACTCGGCCCGTCCAGCACGAAGCCTTTCGCGTAACACCAGAGTTTCGACTGGCGAATTAAGCGATCGAAATGTTCCCTCCGGGGATCATCCGAGGGGGCCGGAGCTCCACTGGCCGAAGCAGTCTCGGGGCTAGGGTCTGAGGTCTCAGAGGGCACAGAGGGTGAAATGTCCTCAGGGGAGGCAGCTTTGACCTCGTCCCTGTGGCTCAGAGGCAACTGCTGGGACTCTACTCTCGGGGCTCCCAGCTCCCGCTGGGCAATCTGGGGGTCCGAAGGCATCAGGGGAGGAGGCAGCAACTGGAGACAGGACGCCGGGGGAAGAATGGCGTTGGCGATGGACGAGGTACTGAGCTGTGGGACCAAGCTAGGGGTGGATTGGGCAGGAAAAGACGGGGAATCCCGAAGTGAGGGAAGAGCTGGGCAGGCTAGAGCGGCCCTGCGAAAGCAAATACTCGGCTGTCCACGATCTTCCTCCTCCTCGCTGCTGCAACTCGGCACTCGGGCTCCCAAGTCCTCGCCGTCTGAGAAGTCGCCGGCTCTGGTCGAATCCGAATCGCTAGAATAGCCCGCAGACGTGCCGGGCTTAACTGGCAACCACTTTAGGCTTTCCCGGGCCCGGCTGGCCCCGCAAAGAGGGCCCATGAGAACTGACGCCCGCGGCCCCAGCTCCCCCAAACAACTGTCCCCGGCCACTCCCTCCAGCCCGCGAACGAGGCCCAGTTGGGGGGCCCGCAGCTTGGCAAGGGCGCAGAAGGCAAGGGCGCGCAGGCAAAGAGGAGAGAATTCTTGGGGACCCCGGCGTGGTTTCCGGGGTGTAGGGGAGCACGGAGATACCCGGGGGGCGGCCTGGACTGCTGGCCGGGACGCAGGGCGTAGGGTCTCCATGGGGAGGCCTGGAGGGTCACCCACAGGGAGGATCCTCTTCTCACTGGCCTGATACCCACGTTTCCCCAAGGCCCCGCAGAAAAGAACATTGCCCCCCCCTCGACGGGAGGTCTCTTCTTTGGGGCGTCCACCGCCGGCTCCCCAGCAATCTCCAAGACTCGTTTTCTTGCCCTTTCTTTCGTCTGCTCACGCGTTCAGCCCCGCCACCGGACTCCTGGGTCCTCTACGAGTCCTGGCGTAGACAGTCACCCGGTCAGGGGAGCGGGGCATGATGCAACGCCCCGGAAGGGGGAAGAAGCAAACCTTGCTCTGGCCGCCTTCACCCCAGCTCAGACTGGAGCCCCCCTGGAGAAGCCAAGAGCGCAGAGGTTGGGGAAACAAAGCGGCTGGGGAGTAAGGCGGGGAAGTTCCCAGGCTTCCCCGCACTCCCAGTCCTCGGCTCCCGGTGGCGGCACCTTCTGCTTGGGCTCCTTTCTTCCCGGCCAGCTCCGGAGGACCGCGTTATAGAGAACTGCCCCCTGGCTCCCCCAATACCAGAGCTGGGGCTCCGAGTCGGGAGCTGATTGGGTGGTCTGGAAGCGTGACGTCAGCTCAGTCCCTTTACCCCCGCCCCTTTCACCACCCACCCCTTCCCCATTTCACAGATAGACCTACACACACGTGGAAACCTCCTCACAGCGCCCGGGGGTGGGAGGGGGAGAGAGAAGAGAAGGGGGGAAAATGTGTGACTGTGAATCTCTGAGTATGTGTTTCGTGTAAATGTGGGAGTGACCAAGTGTGAAAGTGTGGGAATGTGCCCAACAGTGTGTTTTGTGTGTGAGCCCTTGAAGTAAGGAATGTGTGTGTCCGAATCTGGACACTTTTAAATATTCGAATAAGACTGGGCCTAGAGATGGATGGATAGACTGACAAACAGTTCCCTTTCCTCTCTGCTTTTTGGCTCCATTGCTTTGTCTACATTTTGTATACAAAAACCGATAGCTGAGCGGTTCCATTTCAAATCCTGGGGTACTCCACCACCACTAGGGACCTTAAAAGTTGTCTTCTCCAACCTTCCCTTCTTGTCAAAAAAGAAACTGAGACTCAGAGAGAGAATCTTCTTAAAGTTCCCGGGTTTCCTCCTTCTGTGGTCCTGAAATACTCCGTGGGACAGAAGGAGTTCTGGTAGGATTTATCCTCAATGTCCTCCCCATACAAGGGTTTAGGGGGTGGAGTCTCTGTAGAATAGAGAGGGGGAGTCTTTAGCCCAATGCCTGTCCATTTACCCACCCCCACCTTCTCCAGAAACATAGTGGAAGTCTTTGGAGATGGGCATCTCTATTCAAACATGAGGGATGGGGGATGGGAAATTGGGGTATTCTTACATCCCTGAGCAGCACTATGGAAAGGAAGGGATCTTGGCAGAAGCTTTCTTCTCTCCACAACCCGAAAAATAGGTTGCGAGGTGTGGGGGAAGAAACAGGCTGGAGGTGGTCTTAGCTCCCTTCCTCAAGAAGAGGCAAGCAAAAGTAAACAGACTTTCAGTAAACTCAGTAAATAGAATTGTACTGAAATCTTTCTGGACCACTTTCCCTAGAAGGGAATTCTGGTTGTTGGAGTGAAGCTTGCCCCCAGGTAATCAAAGGAAGGATGGTGAGTATGATGGCCGGAATGAGGATGAGAGGAGAGACAAAAGTTTATCTTCTACTAAGAAAGTAAATTGTGTGTGTATGGAGGGGGCAGGGGGGTCAGGCGTTAGTATGCAGAAAGAGGACGTGCCTGGATTGCCACCTTGAATGGAGAAGACAGCATTGTTTTCTTCAGGTGTTCCCCCAACAATATCTGGATGAGAATGAAGGAGAGTCATTCCCCTCTTCCCTTTGTAATGCCTGGAGATGAAGCTATTAGTTGGATGGGGGAGCACCCATCCCATCCCTAGGGTCCATTCTGTAAAAAGGGAGACCGGAGGAAGCATCATCAGAGCCAGTTCTGGAGTCTCCTCTATCTACTCTCTGCATCCTCCCCATCAGCTTAAGTATTCATTGAAAGATGTATAGAATGGGGTGTCTGCCATAAGGAAACACATACTCAAATGCACAAATATATGCATTCATTCACAGAAAGGAAGCACATTGTAGTGGAGAGTGCTGGTTTTTACTGTGAAGCAACTGGAATTCAAGTCCTAGTTCTATTACTTATTCTCACTAGTCACTGAATACCCTTCTCTGGGTCTCAGTTTTCTTATCTGTAAAAATAAAAAGGCTGGATTAGATGCTCTCCAGGGTCCCTTCCTGTTCTAAATCTTATGACTCTATGACTACAGTTAGGCATTCTGGAATAACAGAAGGATTGGTAGACATGGAGTCAGAAAATATGAACTTCAGACTAGGATCTGCCACTTATAGCTCATGGCCAGTCCTTTAAATTCTTTGAGCCTCAGTTTCCTCTGGTGTAAAAAAAAATGGGATTGTTAATACTTCACCTCACAATGGCTTTAAAGTGCTGTGGTGAATATAAATGTAAGTTGCTCTAATTATATAAATTCTTCCATAATCAAATATGCACAGTGACAATATTACACATTGATCAAACACCCAATCACACACCCACATTCTTGTATACATGGAATCATATGCACATACCTTTGCACATCCAGACTCACACACTCTCTGTGACATTCTTAGAAGCCTGTGCTCACATACTGTTGCTCTACCATCCCCCAAACAGGAGTCTCTGAAGGGCTTGATTCTCATTCTGCCTCTCATGAATCTGTAACTTTCTATCAGTTCTTTCCTGAATGGAGCTTAAAATGAGTATTTGCTTCTCTTAGGTAGAAAAGTCAAAAGTCCCTTCCCCTCACTTCCCCCCCCAGAAGACTCAAAGTGATTGAGGGAATTTGATATGGAACTGTGGGTCAGGAAAGTATAATAGGGTGTAAATTTAAAAAAATCAGGAGACATAAGTTCTAGTTAAGTTATTTAACTTCTCTGGGCCTCAGTTTCCCTTTCTGTAAAATGAAGGCATTGCACTAGACAGGGGTTAGGAATGAGTGACTATGTGTGTGTCTGTATGTGTGTGAAAGACACCATTGGCAATGTCATGAAGCCTCTGAACCCCTTCTCACAATAATGTTTCTTAAATGCATATGATAAAATACATGGGATTACAAGGGAAATCAATTATACTTAATTGTCATCAAAATGCACATTTTTTTTAAGTTCACAGAGCCCAGGTGAAGAACCCTTGGACTAATGATCCTCCAAGTTCCCTTCCAGATCTGATATTCTCTAAGGTTCAGTGACTCCAACAGAAACTTCTATGCCTCAGAAAGATGGACTACAGCCTCAGTTTAATTCCCACCCTACCCCCATTCCAGCTGCAGACATCTGGGGAGGGGAGAGAAGAAGCAACTCTTTTCCATTCATAAGCATTATGTACAATCATCCCTGCTTCTTTTTCCAGGATTCAAGGCTCCCTTTTCCCTCAGCACTTCCAGGAGGAGGGAGAATATCATTTATTTGTAGGGCAAGGTAGTGTAGACAGCCTCTAAGTGACCAACTCAAATTTAAGTCCCAATCCTGTATTGATGGACTTCTTCTGAAGGATTCTTCCCTGACAGAGAGCCTCAGCCTAGGCCTAGACAAAAACTTCCACATCCCTCCCCACCCTCATCTTTCCCAACCTTCCCCACAGGTCCCTTCCAGGCATAGAACTGAAAGAGAAGCATTCATTTTTGAGAACTCAGTCTGGTTCTATCTTGATTCCTCCAGTAGAAGACACCACACCCATTTGTCTACTGAAGAAGTAGAGAATTGATGATTGAAGAAATTGGGAGAGGAAAGGCTTTTCCTTCCTCTCCACCTGCATCTGAAGTTACTTACATCCCTGAGTGACACATTAGAGTGGCCATTATACTACATGAGTGACATGAGAGCAGAGACTGAGGTTTTTTTTGTTTTGTTTTGACTTTTCTTTGTATTCTCAGCACTCAGTATAGTGTCTAGCATGTAGTAGGCACTTAATAAATGTTTACTGTCTATGAGTGACATTTTTTAAGAAAGACATTGGCAAGTTGGTGCATATCCAGAAGAGACAAAAGATGGAAATTTGGGAGCTAGAGACCATGTCATATGAGAATGGAAGATGGGATGAAGGGGTTTGGTGTGGTTAGCTTGGAGAAGACTGATGGGGGAGCATGATAGCACTCTAAAGTAGCTGAAGAGTTCTCACACCCAAGAGGAACTGGCCCATCCTACTTGGCCCCAGAAGGCAGAAGTAGAAGGCAAGAGTTGCAGAGAGGCAAATTCAGTTTGATTCAAGGAAAGAGCACCAGCCCTGGAGTCAAGAAGACCTGAGTTCAGATGCAGCCTCAGACACTAGCTGTGTGATGATGGGTAAGTTCGCTTAACACTAATTGCCTACCCCCACAAAAAAAAAAAAAAAATTGATTCAAGGTGGAAAAATCTCTTAATAATGAGAATGAGCTAAAAATGGAATAGAGTACCTCAGTAGTATTTAATCCAAAGTTCATTGATCCTTTATTGGAGATGTGGTGGGAATTCTTGTTGAAAAACAAGTTGGTCTGCACTCCATCTCAAAGGTTCTGGAAATATCCAGAAGTAGGATTGATTTGCCCCTGAAGTAGGTAGGTTACCCCATCATTCAATGTCTTCAAGCAAAGGTTAGAGGAGTCCTCTTTAGTGATGAGTATTGAAGGGACATTCTAAGTGAGGGACCAGTGGAGTAAGTAGTCTCCTGGGCTCCTTTCTTCTCTGAGAGTCTGCCATCTTATAAAGGAATTGTCATCCCTGCAGAGGAATAGGCTGGGAGCTGAGGCTACCAGGGTCCTGATCTCTGTTCTGATGCTTCCTCTTGACATCTCCAGCCCTGGATAAGCTGAGAATCTCAGATACCAATGGAAAGATGATGTTTGGAAAGGACTATGTTAAAAAAAAAAGTGGCAGATTATAGGGGAAAGACCCCAAGACTAGGAGGTTGACTTGGATTTTGGGCCTAGATCTGCCGCTAACTAGATGTATGAGTCCTTAGGGTAAGTCACTTCTCCTTTGTGGGTTTCCTCTTTTGTAAAATCAGAGAGTTGGTCAATGTGATTTTTAAGATCACTTCCAGTTCTAACATTGTAGGGGCCAGAGAAGGAGGGAACAAGCATTTATTAAAAATCTACCATATGTGACCCTGGGCAGTCACTTAACTTCTGTTTGTCTAAAAGTAGGTGGTTCAGTGGTTAAGAGCACTGGGCCTGGAGTCAGGAAAGGCCTGAGTTCAAATCTAGACTCAGATACTTACTAGCTATGTGAACTTGGGCAAGTCACTTAACCTCTGTTTGCCTTAATTCACTGAAGAAGGAAATAGTGAACCACTCTAGTATCTTTCCCCAAAAAACCCCGTAGACAGTATTAGTGTGCTGTGGTACAAGGAGTCACAAAGAATCAGACATGACTAAATAGCAATGTCTCCGGCTCATTATCTCATTTTGATGTTTTAGTATTAGCCCTATTTTTGAGGAAATCAAAGAATATATGAATAGAGACATGCCTGGGTTCATGCAGCTAGTGTCTAAGGCAGGATTTGAATTCAGGTGTTCCTGTCTCCAGGCCCAGTTATCTCATCACTTGGCCACCTAACTGATTATAAGTCTCTTGTTTCATAGAAAGGCAAAGAGCCCTAACCTTGGGGTCAAGAGCCCTGGGCTCAAATCTGGTCTCTGACTCCAATGTTACAACCTTAAGTAAAGCATTTAAATCCTCCTAGTCTCACTCCCTCATCCATAAAACAGGAGCATTATTAATTAACACTTTCAGTACCTATCACCACAGAGCCATGGTGAGCAAAGTAGGCTGTTAAGGGCTATACAAATCTGAGTTGTTATTATAGATGAACCCCACTGGGAGAGGGAGCAGCAGGTGGGCTAACAGGGCCTGGGAGGCGCTGTCAAGAGGAAGATTTCTTTTGATTTGGGAAATGGCCCCAAGAGGGAGAAATGGAGAAGAAGATGGAGAGAGTTTATCTCCTGCTTATATCTGGAGAAATTCCATAGAGGCTTGGTCTGAATATGGGATGAACTTTGGGAGCAATTTAAATTAGACTTGCAATGTAGAAGGGGTGTAAATTGAAATCAAGTAGGACCTCTGAAGGCTTTTCCTCTTAGTCTGTGTCCTTCAGAGACAGTGGGATCTGGGTCCTGGATCCAAGAGGAGACTAGGGGGAAACTGCTTCCTGCTTTTCCCTTGGGGGATATAAGGGGAAAGGAGCAGCAGTGGCTTAACCCCCTTGGACAATCTATCCAGTGACCCAGCCTCAGTTTTCCCAATTGTAAAATGAAGGGGTTGGAGTAGGTGATCTATAAGGCCCCTACTCTGATTCAGACTGTCTTCTCTAAACCTCTCTGATTCCCTCCTTCACCTTACCTTCTCCCACCTCTGAACCTTTGTATTCATTCATTTGTTCATTCACTAAAGAAATCAACACCTAAGCTCTGCAGGGTAGGAGATACAAAGATGAATCCAACACCATATAGGCTCAAAGAACCAGGGAAAGCTTCCCAGAAGAGGGTGGGCACAACTAGAGCTTTGAAGGATGGGTTAAATCTGGATGAGGAGAGAAAAGAGTAGAAGACCCTTCTCAGGAAGGATAATCCGAAAGAGCAATGATTTTATGATTGGCCAAGTCAGGAATCTGTGAGGGGCATTTGAGGAGAAAAAACTGAGTGGGAGTGAGAGTTTGTAGAGGAGCAGTGGAAGGAATGGCAGCCCCCACGGAGCTTACAGTCCAGTGAGGGAGATAAAGCTTGTTAGACATAAGTAAAATAAGGATGTTATTAACACACACACACACACACACACACACACTGGGAGTTGAAGAGGACGGATTTATTTCCACTGAGTATCGATCGGAGACTACATTAACCTTGAAAAATGGGTAGAAATGAGACAAACAATGGGGTCAGGAGTAGTGGGCACAGATATTTCAGGCAGAAGGAATACACTGAGTCAGAGAAGTGGTGAGCCTTTGGGTCATGCTTCAGGATCTGTAAATCACCAAGTGTGGGGACTTGAGAGGGTATAGTGAGAGACAAAGCTGCATAGGTTGGACTGCGGAAGTCTGATGAGCAGATGTTGAATCTTGGACGTTGTTTGCTAGATGATAGGGAGCGTTAGAAGGTTCTGGAGCAATGGCTGTGTTTTAGAAAGATTATTGTGAGGAAGTGAGAAGGACAGATTGCTGAGGGGAGAGGTGGAGGCGGGGAGACCAGTTTTAAGGGCTTTGCCTTAGTCCTGGAGAGAGTTAATGAGGGCCTGAAGTAGTCTGGTTGCCATGGGAAGAGAAAGGAGGGGCCCAACACCAGAGGAGAGGGGAATCCTGTTGTAGCAGAAAGAACAATGAATTTTGAGCCAAGAGTCTTGAGTACAAATATTCTCTCTGCTACCTGTGTGACCTTGACCAAGTCATGTCAGTATTCTGAGCCTGTTTCTTCCTCTGTAAAAGGGTTGGACTCTTTACTCAGAGATCCATTCCAATTCTAAATCTATGATGTCCTCGATCTCTCCTCAATATTCCATTCTGATCAGTGCCAGAAGTAGAACCAACAAGGTTTCTGATTGGATAATTGAGGCAGGGGGAGAAAGAGAGTGGACAGAGAGAGAAAGAGAGAGAGAGAGAGAGAGAGAGAGAGAGAGAGAGAGAGAGAGAGAGAGAGAGAGGAAAGAGAGAGAAGGAGGGAGGGATGGAGGGGGAGAAGATTAAAAAATGGTGCCTACGTTTGGAGTCTAAGTGGCAGAATGGTGATGTCACTAACAGAAATAAATAAGTCAGAAGGAGGTGCTGGGTTTTTTTGCGGGGGGAGGGGAGAGGGGAGCGGGAAGTGGCTGGGAGGGAAGCCAGTGAGTTCAGTTTGGGGCAGGTTGAGTCTGAGGGTTTTGATATAAGCTTGGGAGTCATTTGCATAGAGGTGCTAAGTGATGTCCTGATGAATTGGTTGAGAAAGGGAACGTAAAGGGAAGAGAAGAGGGTGGAGGAGATGAGCCTTTGCCCAGGTGATAGCCCTTGCCTCAGTTCTCTCCCTAGCCCTAAACCCAGTCCCCTCTCCACCGCTTTTCTTAGCCCTGCATTCCTCTTGCCCTCCCCCTCCTCCATAGAGCCCACCCTGATTTACCCCACCCTGCTCAACTCCCTCCATTCTGGTCTTTTCCTTTGATTGGTCCGTGAGGCTGAGGTCCTTCCAGATGGTCTGCAGGCTGGTCTCTTAGAATAATAATGTTTATAACATGACAATATCTATTCTTAGGTTTCTGGCATGACTTAATAACTTAATTGAGACAGCCCTCATTAGCATCTCAGCCAAAGCAGGGCTAATCTTCCTATTCATTCTGATAAGGGTTAGGTTCTTTCTTTCTCTCTCTCTCTCTTTTTTAAGGGGCAAATGTGGTCTGCGAGGCCTTTGTCCTGACTGAATGACTGAAGTGGGTCACAAACTGAAAAGGTTGAGAAGCGCTGTCCAGCTGAAGACCCTGTCTCTCCATCTGCATTTGTCTCTGGATCCTGGGTGTATAGTGTCTGCCCCATTAGCCCACTGGGGGCCCTTGGCAGGGAGGGGATCATGAGAGCTCCTTCCTCTGTCTCTCCCCACCCCACCCCTCCCAGAGCTTTACCCTCAAGGCCCCTCAGATTAGGAGGAGATAGCATTGTCTGGGGATTGAAGGGCTGGGGGAGAGGGAAGGACCTGAGAGGGCTATGGCATGAGAACAAGAGGCAAGAGGAAGCAGATATCTCTCGTGGATGGGTGAGTTAGAATTTAGAAATCAAATTGCAGGGCAAGAAAGACTCTGGAGAGGATATTATTCTATTTGTTATATTGTTATTTCCCCACATGCACACAGGCACATACTAATGCTTAAATAAACAAATGAAGGAAGAGAATAAGCACTTGTAAAGAACCTACTATGTGCTGGGCACTCTGTGAAGAACTTTCCAAATGTTTTTCATTTAATCCCCACAAGAAAACTTCACCGTAAGTGTCACTATTGTCACTCCCATTTTACAGCTGAAGAAATCGAGATCTTCCTCTCCAAGACCCACTGTTCTATCCACTATCCACCACCTAGCTGCCTTGAATAAATAATCAACATTAATTTGTTGAGTAACTACTAGGTGGTTAGAGACAACATGGTACAGTGGATGGAGTCTGGACCTGAGTTTGAATCCTGCCTCAGAAATTTGCTAGATGTGTCTCCAGGCCTCAGTTTCTTCATCTGTAGAAGATGGAAGGTTGGATCCCATTGCGCCTAATAAGGTCCTCATCATCTCCTTGCCTTCATGCCAGACCCCACTTCAGCCTCATTTCACTTTTTTTTTCTTTATTCTCAGATCCTCCATGGGACTTTATGAGTTTCCTTCTCTCAGTAACTCCTCAGAAAACTCACCCAAGTCTGACAGGAGAATACGTTGGCAAGTGGAAGACATCATATAGGGCAAGGGAGGACAGGGTTTGACCAGAACCTGGCACCAGAAATTCGTGTGTGAGGGACAAATTTAGTTGGAGCAAAAACAAACAAACAAACAAAAAAACCAGTGAGGGAGGAGGGAACAGAGTCAAACTGGACAGCTTTTCACCCAGAGAATTTGGTCTGCATCCCCTGGGGTTTGGAATCAGGAAGACCTGAGTTTGAATCCTGCCTCAGACTGGCTGTTTGACCCCACGTGCTGTGCTGCTGCTGTTGTTCTGTTATGTCCCCATTTGGGGTTTTCTTGGCAGAGACGCTGGAGTGATTCACCATTTCCTTCTCCAGCTCATTTTACAGATCAGGAAACTGAAGCAAACAGGGTGAAGTGACTTGCCTGAGGTCACTCAGCTAGTAAGTGTCTGAGGCCAGATTTGAACTCAGGAAGATGAGTCTTCTTGACTCTAGAGTTGGCTCTATCTACTGCCATCTAGCTGCCTTTTTGATCCTAGGAAAGTCACCTAATCTCTCTAGGATTCAATTTTTTCATCTGTAAAAGGGGTTAGGGCTGAGGTTTGAACTCATTAAGTTCTAAGGTCCTCTCCAACGCTATGATCCTAAGATTCTGTGGACAAAAGAAAAGAATCATGCCCAGGACCCTGAGAGTAAGCAGGTTTGGGGTGTAGGAGCACATCTCCCCTATGATCTCTCCTTCCAGACATTGGGGCAATGGAGCAGTTCCCTTCCTATCCCTCTGCTGTTCCCAGTTGTGGATGAGATGGGGGGATGTCTTGTTGGGGATGTGCCTGGTTCTCAGCCCCACCTCTCTCTTCCCTCCTCGGAGTTCCTCTTCCTCCTCTTCTCACCATGAGGGCAGCGCCTGGGAGCTCTTTGAGGGCAGCAGGGATGCCAAAGGGAAAAAGTCTTCCAACTACAGCTTCAGCCACAAGGGCAAGAAGTTGATCAGTGGGAAAGGCGTGGCCAGCTTCACTTCTGCCTCCTCCTCCTCTTCTGGAAGGCCCTGAGTATGGGAGCACTGGAGCCTAGGCTGGTGTCCAGCTCATCTGCACCTTTTAAAAAAAAAGAAGATATAAGACCAAGTGTTCTAATGGTCAAGGAGCCAGTCTCAGAGCCAGGAAGACCTTAGTTCAAATCCTGCCTCTGACACCTACTGGCTATGTGACCAGGGACAAATCATTTAACTTCAAAGTGCCCCAGGGAACTCTGTAAGGCAGGGGTTTTTAACCTTCTTTTGTGTCACCACCCACTTTGACAGTCTAATGAAGTATATGCATCCCTCCTCAGAGTAATGTTTTTAAAAGAAATGTATAATGAAAGGAAATGATCATTTTTGGTAAGAGATAAATGAAAATAAGATGTATATTATTTTCTCCCTATTCAAGTTCACAGACTCCTTGAAATGTCTCCATAGAACCCAAACACTTAAGTGCTTACTATGTACCAGACCCTGTGCCAAGTGCTGGAGATCCAAATACAAGCAGAAAAAAAAAAGTGCAAACTCTGCCCTCAAAGACCTTACAATCTAATGAGTGAAGACATATCTAAGAGGGAGCAAGGTAAAAAATAGGGAGGTGAAGATAGAAAAAGGAAAAAGAGAAAGAAGTAAAGGAGAAGGAAGAGAAAGAAAAAAAGAAGAAAAGTAGAAGAAAGAAGAGAAGGAAGGAGAGGGGAACAGGGAGAGGAGAGGAAGTTAGATTGGTCACAGTTCCTATCCTATTCAGCCCTTGGAGGGAGAGGGGGTTTTAGGGGAAAACCTTCCACCAGTGCCGGTTGTACCTTCTCTTCACTTTGTAGTCCTGAGCAAGAACTCAACTAGCTTAAGATTTTGCTGTCTATTATTACCTATTACAGAGAACATTGTGCTGCCTACTGAGTGGCATACAAAGAAAGATACTGAAGGCACAACAGTTCCTACTCACAAGATGCTTAGAGTCCAGGATGAGCTAATATTGCTAAAGTGCTATATGAATTATTTTCACTGATCTCCCCCTCTCTATAACCAGATATGATAAAACTTTTAGAGTTGCCTGAGTCACATAGTGATTAAATGACTTGCCCGGGTAAGGTCCTCCTGATGTCCAATACTCTATGGATCAATGCCTCTTATTACTCACTATAGTATATATGATATGGTAAAGAGCTCTCTCTTTCTGTGTGTGTGTGTGTATATGTGTGTATGTTTGTATAGATATATATGATATGGTAAAGGACTCTCTCTTTCTCTGTGTTTATGTATATATGTGTGTATGTTTGTATAGATATATATGATATGGTAAAGGACTCTCTCTTTCTCTGTGTGTATGTATATATGTGTGTATGTTTGTATAGATATATATGATATGGTAAAGGACTCTCTCTTTCTCCGTGTGTGTATGTATATATGTGTGTATGTTTGTATAGATATATATGATATGGTAAAGGACTCTCTCCATATATGTGTATGTATGTACGTATGTACACACACATATAGGTGTGTATATATATATATATATATATGATATGGTAAAGGACTCTCTCTACATATATATGCATATATATGTATGCATGTATATACACACACACACAGACACATATATATGTGTGTTATCAAGTATTCAGCAGATGAGATGATACACTATGAAGCTGATACACTAAGTGCCCCCAAAAACATAAAGTTGGTACTGTTGTCGTCCATGACCCCTTTCAGGGTTTTCTTGCCATAGATATTGAGTGGATTGCCATTCCCTTCTCCAACTCATTTTACAGATGAGGAAACTGAGGCAAACAAGGGTTAAATGATTTGCCCAAGATCACACAGCTATCAGACAAGATCTGTCTGAGGTCAGATTAGAATTTACAAAGTCTGACTGATTACAGGCCCACTGCTCTGTCCACTGAGTCACCTAGCTGGTGCTATGATCATTCAAAGACGAGATCATTTTCTGGTGGGGGAAATTAGGAAAGGCTTTCTGAGGAGAGCGGCATTTGAGCTGAGCCCTGAAAGATGAATGGTAACCACAGGGGTGGAAGTGTGTGAGGGCAGTACATATGTATATGTGGTGATGAATAGGGTGAAATATGAATCAAGTTCATGTTTGTTAAAAACTAAAGGCAGCTAAGCAATACAATGGATGAAGCACTGATCCTGGGATCAGGAACACCTGAAGTTCAAATGTGAATTCAGACGCTCCTAACTGTATGACCTAGGCAAGTCATTTGGCTTTTGTCTGACTCAGTTTCCTTGCTGGTAAAATAGGAATAATAGTAGCACCCACCTCCTCAGGTTCAAGAGCACTATACAAATGCTAGCTATTACTATTATCAGCGTTGTGAGGTGTAGCCCTGTATGTAGCACTGGAGGTGGGCAGGATGTAGTTGTGTAGCTCAAAGAGAGCCAGAACAGACATCTGTAGCCTCTTCTTTCCACCCCCACCCCTCTCCAAGGGAGACTTTAATTCCTGCCAGGAGAGGAAGCAAGAGGTTGGGGACAGATGGTTTGGCCACTCTGCTCTCCTCAGAGAAAGGGTATACCAGGTTAGAATTATATCTGTCTGCTCCCTTAATATTATTTGTCTCGGGGGTGAGGTTTTCAGGTTTAATCCTACTTCGAATTGCTGTTCTTTAATGGGAAAAGTAGGACTCCAAGCTTTCTATCCAAGGCTTGACCCTTTTCCTACCAAATACCAATCCCACAATGAACACACATAGCAATTAGCAAAAGAAACTCATTTATCCAATTCAATAGCAATACAATTCGGAGAAAGTATACATAGAATATAGACCAGGCAATACTGAGTAAAGGAGCTTTCCCACCGGTATTGAGGTAATTCAACTTAACAGAAAAAGCTAGATTTCATCCAAGGGGAAATTTCCCAAAGTCATTAGGGTAGCAAGCTGGGAATAGGGATATGACAGAGACTGTCAGCTCTTCTTGTCTTTTCCTTCAGCAACCTGAAATGGGGTTATCTTCCATCTTCTTTCTCCAAACAGGAAACCAGAAGAACCCTAAATCTGAAGAGACTCAGCAACCTGAAGAAAACCCAACATTCTCCTCTCTCCTACTCTCGCCAACTCTGCCCATACCCTCAAGCAGGGCAAGGCATTCATTTTCACCAATGAGGAGAGAGTTCCATAGCAACAGGTCTTGGGACTCAGGTTGCATCATCAGTATTATAACCTTCCTCCACATTAGAGGACTGGTGAGGACCAGTCTCTGGGTTCTTTGTTTCATCTGTTCCTTTTGAGAAGTTTCCTCCGAAACTGGAGACAAAATTGAGTTTGCTGTCAAGAAGAAAAAGACTTCTTAAAAATTCAGATGGAATCATGGGTTCTCCCTCTTTGGAGCACTTTAAGTAGAAGCTAGCTGCTTACCTGTAGGACCCGTTATAGTGGGGAATCCTTTCCTGTATCACTTGGACTGGGTGGCCTCAAAGGCCTGTTCTAACTCTCCTATTCTGTGATTCTGTGACCATGAATAATGCCATGGAACTTTGGATCTAGGAGGTACATTAGATACCATCTAATCCAACCCAATCATCTTATAGAGAAAGAAACTAAGGCTCAGAGAAGACCAAAGCTTTGGAGCTGAAAGGGGTTCCAAAAGCGTTTTAGTTGGACCCCTGCATTTTACACATGAAAAAAAGTGAGCCCAAAGGGCCTAAGTGACCTGCCCAAATTTGAAGTCTGGAGTTCTCTGATTCCAGGGAAAGTGTTCTTCCCCCCATGCCATCTCAATGACAGAGAAGTGACCCATCCACATTCATATTACAGGGCTAGAATCCAGATATCATGACTCCTAATTCAGTACTCTTTCCATTAACCTATACTGTCTCAGTTCCTCTCAGGAAAGTTTGCTAATCGAAGGGCAAAAACAAACATTAGGATATAAAGAAACTTATTCCGCTCTCACCTATCAGGTACAGTGAAAAGAATAACAATAACGAACATTTCTATAGATGGCTAGGTGTTGAAATCTGTAGAGAGATAGTCCTAAAATCAGGAAGACCAGAATTAATCTGATCTTGGGCATTTAACGAGCTGTGTGATCCTGGACAACTCATTTCACCTCTTTTTCCTTGATTGTAAAATGGGGATTGTAGCACCTCTCTCTAGGGCTATTGTGAGGATCAAATATTCAATATTTGTGAAGCACAGTGCCTGGCCCGTAGTAGGAGCTTTGTAAATGCTGTTATTGTTATATAGCACTTTACATAGGTTATCTCCTCTGATCCTCACAGCTCTGTGAGATAGGTGCTATTGTACCTCATTTTACAGATGGAGGAAGCTAAGGCTGAGAGGTTAAGAAAGTTGTCTGGGTCACACCATTGATGAGTGTTTGAGGTATGATTTGAACTCAGATCTTTCTGGAATCTAAGTCTATCCACTTCAACTCCTGTCTGCCACAAAGAAAAAGAGATCCATTCTCCTGGCTCATCCATGCTGCACAGAAATTTGTTGCCTTTCAGTCATTTCAGTAGTGTTTGACTCTCAGTGACCCCATTTGGGGTTTTCTTGGCAAACATATGGGAGTGGTTTACCATTTCTTTCTCTAGCTCATTTTGCAGATGAGGAGACTAAAGCAAACAGGGTTAAGTGATTTGCCCAGGGTCATGTACCCAGTGGTTTGCCATTTCCTTCTTCATCTCATTTTACAGATGAAGCAAACAAGGTTAAGTGACTTGCCCAAGGTCACACAGCTAAGAAGTGTCTACGGCCACATTTGAACTTAAATCTTCCAGATTCCAGGCCCAGTGCTCTATCTATTGCACCACCTTTTGCACAGAAATAGGAAAAAGTGGTTTGCTTAGAAACCCAGAAATATGTGAAAAGGAAGAACAATTCTAGAAAAGCAGATCATTCATAGTCAGGTCTTGAAGGGCCTTAAATCTTCCACTAAAGAGACGTCATGTTATCCTTTGGCAATAGGGAGCTACTGAAGGTTATTGATCATCTGTTCAGTGATCAACTTCAGGTCACTATAGATAGGACCTTGAAGGGGATATAAAGAGTAAGAAATTGACTTGTTCTTAGGGAGCTCTCAATTTAGTTGTAGAGAGAAGACGCATGCATTTTTTTTTAAAGGTAACAAAAAAGACCTTAGGTACCAGATAGGAGGTACACCCACACCTCCTCAACTCATCCTGTCAGAATCCTAGCTCAAGCACCACCATCAGGTCTTCCCTGAATCTAAGTTTCTCCTTCTGCTCAAATTACATTGCAGGCACCTGAGGTAAGTGTCACTATCCACCACTCAGATATAAGCTCCTTGAGGGCAGGCATTTTGAATGGGATGATGGGCAACTAGGTGGCATAGAGGATAGAGTACCAGATGTGGAGTCAGGAATCCCCTTCTTCCTGAGTTCCAGTCTGGTCTCATGCACTTCCTAGCCGTGTGACCCTGGGCAATCACTTAACCCTGTTTGCCTCAGTTTCCTCATCTAGAAAATGAGCTGGAGCAAGAAATGGCAAACCACTCTGGTATCTTTTCCAGGAAAACCCCGAATAGGGTCATGAAGAGTTGGCTATGGTTGAATAACAAAAATGGATTCAGAGTTACCTTGACCTCTAAATCAGTAAGTCCTGGCTTTCCCTCACAGATTCTGTGATTCCCTAGGCTAGAGGCTTACCCTTACCAGTGCCCTAGGCAACTGTCTGAAGCTATAAATTGCAAAACAGCTGCTGACCTGCATTGGGTTGAAGAAAGTTTCCTCTCCAGGAGTTCCTATACTACTGACCAAAATATACATAACCTGTGACCCTGCTGGTAGGCCTAACTTGAAGGAGGTCAGAGATAGAAAGAAAGGTCTCTCAGAGCAGCACCTTTCGTAACAGCAGCGCTTTGACTGGGAAGTGTCTAAACAAACTACAGGACACAAACCTAACAGAGCATTACTTTGCCCGGTTGTTTGTCCTTCCTTCTTGAAGAGGACCAATAACTGCCTTAAGAAACAATTGGCAGAATACAGAGAAGCAAGGAAAGACTATATGAACAAATGATGCAAAGTGAATTAAGAAAAACTTAGGTATGCAACGGAGGCAGTTAGTTGGCCCAGTGGATAGATTGCCAGCATCTTCCTGGGTTCAAATCTGGCTTCAGATGCTTACTTGCTGTGTGACCCTGGGCAAGTCATGTCACCCTGTTTGCCTCAGTTTCCTAATCTGTAAAATGAACTAGAGAAGGAAATGGCAAATCACTCCAGTACATTTTCCAAGAAAACCCCAAATGGAGTCACAGAAGAGTGGGACACAAATGAAAAAAAAACGATTAAACAATGACAAGGTATACAATACACACAATGGCTACACTGTAAATAGCTACCATTTATTTACATAGTGCTTTAAGGTTTGCAAAGCACTTTACAAATATCAGTCAATAAACACTTACTAAATGCATACTATGTGACAAAAAGAGGCAAAAAGACACTCCCTTCCCTCAAAAGAGCTAACAATCTAATGGAGGAGACAAGCAAACAAATATGTACAAACAAGCTATATACATGAAAAAATAGGAAATAATTAAGAGGGAAGGCACTAGAATTTAAAGGGATTGGGAAAAGTTCCCTGCAGAAATGGAGGGACTTGAAGGAAGCTGGGAGGCAGAAAAGAGAGTTGCAGGCACAGGGGACAGCCAGAGAAAGTGCTTAGGGCTGAGATGGGGCGTCTTGTCTGAGGAACTCCAGGAGACCAGTGTCACTGGATTAGAGTATGTGTGGGGGAGTAAGGTATAAAAAGACTGGAAAGGTGAGAAGGAGGCCCTAGGTTTTGAAGTCTCTTGGATGATAGGGGATTTTGTATTTGATCCTAGAGGTGATAGGAAACCACTGAAGTTTATTGAGTGGGAGATACAGATGACATGGTCAGAACTATACTTTTGGAAAACCACTGAATGGAGCATTGAATGGAGTGGGGAAAGACTTGAGGCAGGCAAACCAACCATCATGTTACGAAAATAGTCCAAGCACAAGGTGATGAGTGTCTGTGCCATGTCAGAGAAGAAAAGGGGGTGTATTAGAGTTATGTCAAGGTGGCAGGATTAGTCAACAGATTGGATATAAGAGGGTGAGAGACAGCAGATTGAATAGGGGGGTAACAGATAGCAAGGAGTCAGACAACATTTAGGTTGCGAACCTGAGGAACTAGGAGAATGTTGCTAACAATAGGGAAGTTATGAGGCATAGGAGGGCTTAGGAGGAAAAAATAATCAGTTCAGTTTTGAGTATGCTGAGTTTAAGATGTCTACTAGACATTCAATTTGAGATGTATGGCAGACAACAGGAAATATAAATTGTCTCATTTGAGCTTCGCAACAACCCTGGAATGCAGGTGCTGTTATAGTATTCCCATTTTATAGATGAGGAAACTGAGGCAAACAGAGGTTAAGTGACTTGCCCAGGCTTACACAGCCTTCAGGGATCCTTCTATCTAAGACCAAATTTGAACCCAGATCTTCATTCCAGGTTCAAAGTTTAATCCACTGCTCCACCTAGCTCCAAAAAATGGAAACTGAATGTTATGTAACGGTTATGTAACTATTACAACCAAATTTATTCTAGAAGAGACAAAAAATGCATCTTCCTCCCTTCTTTGAAGTAGTAGAGGACCCTGGGTATGGAACATTGCATGTACCGTCAGACTAAGTTGCTACTGAACAAGTTTGGTTTTTTTCCCCTCTTTAAAAAAATTATAAGGAATAGTTATTTGAGAAGTGGAAGAATGAGGAATGTATTTAGAAATTAATGTGATATATAAAAGATATTGATAATTTTTTTCAAAAGGAATCACTGTCCAGCTTTCTTTCTCCATATGTATATATATACACACACACACACACACACACACATACATACATACACTTATAATCAATCAGTAAGCATTTAATAAGAACTTATTATGTGCTAAGTATTAGGGCTACAAAAAGAGGCAAAGACATTCTAATAAGATAATTTCTAAGTCCCCAGCATCTACCTGGTTGCCTTGTACAATTTGTTTTTTAATATTCCTAGCTATATGGAACATTTGAATTAGATGTAGAAATTCATAAAGATATTCAAAAGAAGCTGAGGTCACTGTGAGTTCAGATAGTTTGAGGAGACCTTCTACAGGTAAATAGCCTTTAATAAGCCCTTGAATGATTGGTTGAATTTAGTTAAGGAAAAATGAGTGTAGAAAGGACTCCAAGAAGGATAAATTGAAGAAGCAAAGAGGCATCTGCAGGGGAGAGGGGAAGGAATAGATCAATTTAGCCTAAGTGGAACATTCCTAGGGGAGCAGTGAGAGAGATAATGCCATGGAAACATAGGTTGGAGCAGTCTGAAGGCCTTGAATGCCAAGCTATGCATGCAGAATAGTGAAATATAAGGAAAGAAAGCAGTTGTGTCGATTTATAATTTATATATCTAGAATAAGTTTGCAGTTCTCCTGTCTTTATCTGGCCCAAAGCCGCCCCAGAAAAAGAAAGGAACAGTCCAAGCTAAAGCAGCTTCCAGAGGTCATGGCACAAACAGCACCACCCTTCCCCTACTTCATGCAAACAGAAAGGATCACATAAGGTCATAGAATGATAGATTTAGAGCGTAAAGGAAGTAACCTTAGAGGTCTTCTAATCCAACATCCGCATTTTGTAGATGAGAGAAGTGTAGATGAGAGAATGTGATTGATCATATGATTCACCCCAGGTCACTAAAGTAGCAGAGCAGGGATTTGAATCCAAGCCCTCTGATTCCAAATCAACAGATTTTTTTCTACTGTACCTTGAAAGGTCAAGGATCAAAGGTCTTAGAGCTAGAAGGGACTTCAGAGGTCATCTAACTCAGGGGTGTCAAACTCAAAGAGAAGCCACATAGAAGGATCCCTGAAGGCACATACTGACTTGGAAAACCACATATTAACATTTATCTGTGTTCTATTACATTTTTATTTATTTTCTTAAATATTTCCAAGTTACATTTTAATCTGTTTCAGCAGAGTGTTGAGCCTGGCTGGCATTTTACAGAAGAGCAAAATGAAGTTCATAGGATCACATATTTCAAGTTTGAAGGGACCTTAGCACATTGCTAGGCACATAGTATATGCTTTATAAATGCTTACTGACTTTAGAAGAGGGGGCCTTTAAGATCTAGAAATGGAGGCCTAGAAGAGTTAAATAACTTGTCCTGGGTAACAAAAATAAGGATCTGAGGAACCAAAGTCTTCATGCCTCTCAGTCCAACATGCCATATCCACAAAGCTTCCAAGTAGCCTGGCAGAGGTTACAAAGTGAAGTGTCTGAAACCCCTTTTGAATTCAGGTAACAGAAATGAATATAATTTTTAAAATATAAAGCTCCTTTTTTTCCTTATTAAAAAGTCTTTGTTATAATGGGTAGGCTCTCTGGGTAAAGGAGAAAGGAAGAGATAGGAACTAGACCTACAATTTCATTGATATAAACAACTTTCAGAAGAGAAAACTCTCCCTACTAACACAAAGGAGCACCTTCTCTGCAACTCAGAATCAGAGTTGTCTGGGGAAATGAAAGATTAAATGACTCCAATGAGGTTTCTTAATAAAGATGGCACCAGAGGCAACACTCAGACTTCTTGGGGACGAGGGTCTGCTGTATTTCTGCTACTCCCCACTGATTTTTACCAGGGGGTAATATGGAAGGAATCTATTCAGAAATGAAACATAAAAAAAATACACAACAATAAAAGAGTTTTTTCTAAAAAAAGAAAAAAATAAAGTATGTTCAGCTTGAAAAAAATGCATAGTACCAAACATATGTTTCGTAGCTGTTATAATTCCCCCACATCATGAAGAGTTCTTTCAAAGCCCCCATTCCACTAATTTTTCTTTAATTCTTTCATCCTTCCCCTCACAGGAGAGTTAGAATTAGAATTCACTAGAAAGGATCCATCTATAGGCTCAGGGGTGGGGAACCCACCACCAACCCCAAGGCCACATGTGGTCCTCTAGGTCCTCAAGTACAGTCCTTTGACATGTGGCCTTAAGGGTGCAGGTTCCCTACCCCCCGACCAAGTCGATCCTTCCCTCCATACATACACACAGTCCCAATACTTACCAGGCCAGATTCCCTTAGAATGCTATCAAGGATGAGAGACGTTGGAATGAAGTGACCTATAAGGTCTTTTCAAAATTTTCTAAGACAATTTCCTACAGCGCTCGGACACCTTTTCTCATTAAAATCTAGCATGGATACCCTCTGAAGTCCTTTCCAGCCTTCTGATTCAGGTCCACGTCACTTTGCCTCCTTCAGCTCTGGACTAGCAGCCCTATGGGGCCTTTACTACTCAGATTCTAGCTCCTGTCTCCCGTACGGGTCCCTGACACCCCGTCCCATTCAACTTTGGGTATGAGATAGAACGAGGTGTATTCTGTCCTAAAGGTTACCGAAAAAAAACCTATTATAAACTGAGTGTAAAACAAAGACTAGGGGAGGACCGCTATCTAGAGAACACTACTGATCTCTTTTATAAAACGGATGAATCCCTTATTAACTCCTCACTAACTTGAGCATTTATTGTAAATATCACTTGCTGGTTTCCGCGGCATCCTACGTAACTGAGGGGCTGAGGGGAGAACCCTGGGTCCTCCAGATCCGGGCAATCCAGCCTCTACTTCTTCCCCAGGCTCACGCTAAAACAAGGCGGGGAGGAAGGGGATGCGGGCGTCAGGGTCTGTGCCGGAGCCCGAGGGGGAATTTACAAGGGGGGAGTCCGAGAGCCGGGAGCGCGACCCGGGCGCGCGCACCCCGGGGGGCGGAGACTTCGCTCTTCGAGGAGATACAGGCATGCAAATGAGACGCAAATCAACGCAAATCAGCGTGGACTACGTCCTTTCCCGGAGACCCGGCTCCTAGCCGGCGAGGCTCCGGGACTTTCTCGGGGCTGGAAGCCACTCGCGGGGTGGGGGTGGGGGGCCGGGAGGGCGGCGCTGCGGAGGGCGGGCCGATGGCTTCTCCGGGACGCGCGGGGACGAGTTTCTGAAGCAGGAGCGTAGACAAAACCGAAACAACCACCTCCCCCGCTCCCTTCCTGGAACCGGCGCCTGCAGCTTCGCGGAAACTCTCCGCAGGAGCCGCCTGGTCCCCCGGGGCCGCCCCCACCCCCGGCCCCGGTGCCTAGCTGGGAGTCGAAAGCGAGGACCCTGCGGCCCGGGGCTGGGGGACGGCGGGCGGGCGGGGTGGCCGAGGCGGCACGGGCGGGCCCGAGCAGCAGAGAGAAAATGTGGAGTTTCCGCCTCAGCTTCGCGGCGGCGGCGGCGGCGGCGGCGGCTCCTGCCCCACAATCCCCTTCTGGCTCCGGGGACTGGAGTAGAGAGGGGAGGGGGGGAGAGAGGGGAGGGCGGGCTGAGCCAAGGAAATAATTTTTTGTTTGTCTGAGCTGCCCCAGCCTGTTTGGAGCTGGGCCGTGAGACTGAGGCTAGGGGCAGCAAATTTAGTGTGGAACGTAAATGGGATAGATAGCGAAGTGAAAGAAAAAAAGGGGAAAGTTAGAGAAAAGCCGAGGATTTAATCGGGGGAAACCTGCGGTCCGAGTCCTTCCTGGAAACTGGGAGTTTGAACACGAGGGACGATGGGCGCTGTCGGTGATAGCTCCCACGATTTCCTGCGGCGGAATAAAGTGGCGACTGACCGCCATCCTGAAATCTTGTTTTGCCCAACACCAAGTTCAACATCACATCAGATTAATCTTCACGCACTGCTCGAACCAAGTCAATCCCACCTCCACCCTCTCCCCGGCTTGTCTGCAAACACCTTGACTCCCCATTAGCCCCTGAAAAAAGTCCGGGCTCCGTCCTGGCGTTCAGAGCCCTTTCCAGTTCGGAATACGACCTACTTTTCCAACTTTTTCTTTCCTTTCTACTCAGCTTTTGCCAAATTGGACCAACCCTTTCAGGAAGAGATTGGCTCCATCCTTTCCTTCATTTCAACGTTGAAAGGGTGTATCAATCTTTTAACACCACCTCCTCTGAAAAGTCTGATTCACAGTGATTCTTCTGAACTTTTCATTTCATATATGTGTGTGCATGTGTATATGTACATATGTGTGTATATATGTGTGTGCGCCTGTGTATATATGTATGTATACATGTACTGTGTGTATGTATATGTATATATACATGTTTGTGCGTGTGTGTATATCTATATACACGCATATATGTATGTTTTTTTAAAAGCATTACCAAGTCCTTTCTTCACAATCGTATGAGATACGTAACACCCCCATTCATAGGTGAGAAAACTCTGGTTTAGAAATTTTAATGTATGGCCATACAGCTAGCATTAGGAGTGAGATTTTTTTTAATGAACAAAAAACATTTTCTCTCCTCGCCTCGCCCCTTATTGGAAAAGAAAAAAAAACTCTTGTAAATAAATCTGCATAACCAAGCGAAACAAATTCTCGCCTGTATCCTCACTCCGAGTCCATCATCTCTGGAGATAGGAGTGGAATTTGGACCTGGGTCTGTTGACTGACATGCTCAGTACTTTGTGCTTTTCTTATCTTATCTCTTTCACACTTTACATTGGTATTTGGGCGGTCTTCTCTGCCCTACTAAGGAAAACTGCTTGAGATTAGAGATTAGGTCTTGTTCCTATCCCCTCAGTGTCTAAACTGCATGCCGTTTGCACATAGTAGGTCCTTAATATATCTTTAGCTGTTGAATGAATCTCAGCTTTTCGGGTTGGGACCACTAATTTTGTAGAGAAAATAAACTGAGGGTCCGTAGAAGATAAGCACCGCCCCCCCCACACACATACTTAATTAACAAAGAGCACGGGTGCAAGAAGAAAGAGAAATCTCAGATAATGACAACAAGCATTTTTTAAATGCACCTACTATGTAATAAGGTTCTGCTGCTTGGCAGGGATCAAAATAAATACATGGAAATCCTGCTTCTAAGAAGTTTGTATTCTTGGCTCAAGTCAACAGAGCGCTCGACTTGCAGTCAGTCTCACCGCCCTTAACTGTATGACCGCTGGTCAAGTTACTCCACTTGCCTCGTTTTCCTCATCTGTAAAATAGGGGTCATTATAACACCTACATCCCCGGGTTTCTATGAACCCTTCCCGGGGTCGTAAATTGGGGGAAGAAAGTTTCGAGCATCCCCTCCGGAACCGGCTCCCCATGCCAATGTCCCGGCCCTGCTGCTGCCCTCCTGCCCCGTGCTTTCCAGGGAGGGAGACGGGAGCCACGTGGGTGCCAATATTGGGGGGCAGGGTGGATGCCATAGGAACAGCCCCTCTCGGCCCGACGCCACTCCCGGAATCCTCCTCCCTCTCTTCCTCCACCTCCCCGCGTCCTCCCCCAGATCCCATGGATTAGTGAAAGTAAATCCCCCAACTCCGGATTCCAGGTCAAGGACAAGTTCTCTTCCCCACCCCCCACCCCTACCCGCAGCGGAACCAATGGGAAACTGGGCTGGGGTGGGGGGACGCGGAGAAGGGAAAGGAGGCGACGCCCCCTTACTCAATCTCCTGGACCCCTGGGACGAGGGTTTGCCCTCCCCCGAAAGGCAGTGATCCGAAGCGGGGGGGAATGCTGGGGGGTAGGGGGCTTCTTGGCCCCTGGATGTTCCGGTCGAACAGGTGCAGGAGAAAAGGGGGCGGGAGGGCGGTGGAAACGTCCGCCAGGGGTAAGGGGGAAAGAAAAGGCGGAGGGAGAGCCTTTACTCTTCCCCCTACCTCAAGCCGCTCTCCCAGTCTGTCCTCCGCCCCTATCTTCCCCTCCTCCTTCCCCCCGTCCCAGCTCCCCATGCCGACCCCTCCCCCCGCAGGAAGCGCGCCCGGCAACAGGGTCTTTGAAGTACTGCCAGGCAGCCCCCAGCTCCAGGCTGCTCTCCTCCCCCACTGCCCTACCTCCTACGGGGTGACCTCTGACCCTGCGTTACTTAGCCATCCCTTTGGGAGTTCCTCAGGGAGGGGGGGTACTGATTACAATCACATATATACCCTCATATACCATACACACCCTCCCACACACATCCCAGGTTTGGGGGGTAAGCACCTTTCGTTTCCCTTTCAGGCTCAACCATCAGTCCACCAGGGCTGTTACATGTCTATGTCAAATTTTGGAGTTTATCTGAGTCTATGTGTGTCTGAGAATCTGAGTGAGAGGGTCTTCCCTGAGCCCTTAGTGCTGGGTTCAAGTGTCTCAAGAGGAGACTATGTGTGTCTATCTGTAAGTATATCTGTGACAGTGTGTGTGTGTGTGTGTGTGTGTGTGTGTGTGTGTTCGGGAATGCACGTGCAGCCTTTCTGTGTTTAATCCTGCCTGTATCTAGGAGTCTATCTGTCCATCTTTGCATCTCTGCTTCTACCTATGTATCTGAGAGTGTCTGGGAGTGTCCCTTTGTCCATCGATGTATTTCTGGATGTATGTGCCTGAACATAATTTTGTGACTAGGCATGGATCTGTTTGAGTGTGCCCCCTTGTTTGTGACTGTGTCTGTGTTTATATCCATGATTGTGAGTATATGTTTTTTATGAATGAAGGCATTCATTCTAGAATTGTGTCCGTGATTAAAACTGTGAATCTGAATATCTACTGCCTTTCCTCTATGGATTAGCTAAAAACTTAGATAGACAGACAGGCAGACAGATCTCTTTATTGAGAGATCTCTAAAAGTTTTCATATAGCTCTTTCTATGTTATAGAGATCTATATGTAAAAAAGTGTAGATGTATCTCTATAGTATTACAAAGAGAAATCTATATATGAAACTTTTATCTAATATATCGAAATACACATATACGTGTGTGTCTATACATATGACAGAATCTTGTTTGCACATAATTGATTTCATGCTGTCAGTCTTCGAGCTCCTTGAGGGCAGGAACAGTCTTTCATATTCGTATCCCCAGTGCTTAGCACAATACCTAGCATATAGGGGTGCTTTATATAAATCTTAGCTATGTATAATTATTAGAACAGGCGCTTAATGTTCATTGACTGGGCTGTGGTTATAAGCAATGAGTCTGCTGTGATGATGTCTGTGTGACTGTGTCTGGGTCCATACCTTCCCAAAAATGTGTGCGTTGGGGGGGAGGGAATATTGGGGAGGGGCGGGGGAGTGAAGAGTCTCCACCATCCTTGCCCCCAGCCTGGGATCCCAGACTCACAGCATCCCCTTTCCCTGGGCTCCCCCACCTCACCCCACCCCCCGCCCAGTCCCTGCTCTAAGTTCTCCCCCAGGGCTGTTATTAAGAGAGACCCGCGACCTAGAGATGTGGAAACCGAGCCCCAAAACTAACAGAAAATAGCCCGGGGCACAGAGCCCGGGACCCGCTGAAGGGGACTGCAGAAAGTGGGAAAGGAGGGAGTGCGTGTGCGTGGGGCGGGCGGTGAAATTTAAAAAAAAAAAAAAAAAAGGAAGAAAGAAACCCTCCCGACCAAGCGAGGCTTTGTTCTCTGAACCTAAGACTTTACCGAGCTCCGCGGCCATGACTGCTGAGACGGGGCGGGGAGGGGGAGCAGGGGGGGCGGGGTGAGGGAGGGGGGGGCCGTGTGCGCCCGGAGGGGGGGGCCGAAGGAGGAGTAGGAGGAGGAGGAGGAGGAGGAGGAGGAGGGAAGGAGGGAGCTATGCCACTCTCAGCCACCCCGGCCTGGCCGGGCTGCCGCTGCTAAGGGGCCTTCTTTAGTTTGGGGCGGGGGGGCCCGGGAGGGGGGGCAGGGGAGAGCCAGGTTCTGCTTGGGGTGGGGGGGGGCGCCCGCCGGGGCATGAGGGCGAGAGCGCAGCGGCGGGGGCGGCCAGAGGGCGAGAGAGCGGAAGAAAAAGAAGAAGAAGAAGAAGAGAAAGAAAAGAAGAGGAGGAGGAGAAGGAGGGGGAGGAGGAGGAGGAGGAGGGGGAGAGGAGCCAAGGAGCCCCCCCTCCCTCCCTCCCTCCCTCCCTGACCCCCCCGCGGCCCCCCCAGCGCCCCCCCAGCCCCCCCCCGGGAGCTCATGGAAGTATGAAGGAGATGGTAGGAGGTTGTTGCGTGTGTTCGGACGAGCGGGGCTGGGCGGAGAATCCGTTAGTCTACTGCGATGGACACGCGTGTAGCGTCGCTGTCCATCAAGGTAAGAGGGGGAGGGGGCGGGCGAGACCCCCCCCAGCGGAGGGGGCTGGGGGAGGGGGCGGGGGTCTGCGCCCCCCGTCGCCGGGCCGGCGGAGCCCGGCGTCCGCTCCTGGGACTGCCCCAAGTCCGTGGGGACCTGCCCTGGCCCCACGCACACACACCTGAAGGGGAAGGGGGGGCGGAGGGGGAGACCCCCCACCCTCACCCCCATCTCCGGAGGAGGAGGGGGCGACCAGGCTTTGTTTTCTTGCCTATTGTTCCGATCATATTCTTCCCCCCACCCCCCACCCCCCAAGTTGAATGAGTTTAGGGGGAGTCCTAGGAAAAAGGTGATTAATGGTGCTCTTCACCCCCGCCACCCCCTTGCCTGCCCCATCCCGACTTTGGGGTGGCCAGAATAAAACTCTTCTTTTCCACCCCACCCCCGTCTCAACCCCATTTGGTTCATTTGGTTCTTGCTCCGTGGTGAGAAGGGAGGTCAGAGACAGTCAACCCTCCCCCCCAAGCTTCCGGATTAGAGAAGGAGGGGGGTACTAGGGAGGTAAGAGAAGGGACTTTGAGCCCGGGGGGTAGAGACTTTAAGGGGTGTGGAGAAGAGGATGAGACTCGGTAGATGTTTCTAGGGAAAGGTGTGGGACGGTAGATACTGGTTTTGGGAGTTTCCGAAACAGCACATGACTAGATGGTTCAACCCTGTCGGATTTGGGGGGTGGGGTGGGGGAGCAGAAGACACCTGGATCTCGGCATCCCCTCCAACCTTCCTCCGGGAGGCCCCCTTACCCCCAGTGGATCATGGGGACAGCCCCTGGTGCCCAGGAACTCAATTGCTGTGGGTGATGGCAGCTCCTCCCCAGACTTAGTCTTTTGGCACCTGCCCTTGTAGGTGACTTCTGACCCGTGCTGGCCTGTTAGCTAAAGTGAAGGAGATAGAGGATCTCCTTTTTCTGCTTTTACTAGTTATTTCTGCCCCCCCCCAAAATAACATACACATGGCAAACCTCAACAAGACTTGTTTGTAGAGTGTAAATAAATATTCCCCTTTTTATGTAATTTCTGATGACATAGAAGAGGGAAGACTAGGAGGAAATTGTATGAGGGAGGTCATCTAAAGGTCTAAGGCAAGGACCCAAACTTCCTACCTCCCAGGGCCTACCACTGATTTTAGGAAATGGGGTTGGCTTGTTGTGTGGTTGTGTGATTGTCATGTTATGATGTTGTGTGGTCATGTAGTTGTGTGGTTGTCTGTAACCCCCTTGAAGAGTTTCCCAAGGAATTGGTGGAGAATAAGATATGGGAGCCAAGAAGTTTGGCTTCTCCCTATGAAACTGTACCCTCTCTACTCCCTCTGCACCCCCATCCCACCCACAATTCCTATGGGAGTCACTGAGAAAATTGCTTCAAGCCAGCTCTCAAGAGCCCCCTCCCCTTTCCCCCCATTCTGGGGCCCTTGTCCTTAAGGGGACTCTGGGCACTGACTTGACCCTTCCTACCCCACCCCCCAAGCTTGCTATGGCATCGTCCAGGTGCCCACCGGACCCTGGTTCTGCCGGAAATGTGAGTCACAGGAGCGAGCCGCCAGGGTGGTGAGTATGCTCCCCTCACATCTGCTCCCCTGGACCCTCCACCAATTTCCCTGGCAACAAGGCTGAGGCTGAGGCTGGAGAGTCTTGAGTTTAGGTCAAGCCTGGGTTCCTGAGTGCCCATCCCCCAACCCTGTCACTTAGATACCCCAATCCTGAGTGTTTGGTTCCCCTCATGGAGGCCTAGAAATGTGACATTGAGCCCTCCCATCCTTTACACAGACTCGCCTCTGACAATGACTCCTCCACTCCTGACATTAAGCACTCACCTCTCTGACACTCAGTCTCCATCTCTGACACGGAGCACCCACATCCCTGATACCGAGCTCCCAACACCCCACATTTTGAGCCCTTCCTTCCATGACATTGACTGAGCCGCCTCATAATAGACACTGAGTCCCTACATCACTCCAGATGAACCTCCATTTCTCACTCTGATTCTCCCATCCTTGACACTGAACACAGAGCTCCTATTAATGACACTGTTTTTATCCCCAGCACTTAGTCCCTCAATCCCCAGAGTTGGGGGCCTTTTAAACTTCCTTTCAATGGAGCCAGGGAGGGCTCAGCAGACATCCTCCCAGGCCCTCCCTTCTCCCCTGGCCATATTTGAAATGCCCTCTCTGATCCCTTCTTTATGCCCTGTATTTTTTTTGTAGAGGTGTGAGTTGTGTCCACACAAAGATGGGGCATTGAAGAGGACAGACAATGGAGGTGAGCCAGGGTGCCCCTTATACTCAGCCTGGCCAGGCCAGACTTGCTTAGCTCAGCCTGGAGATTTCTAGCCTGGGAAGGGTTGGAGAGGGACTAATTTTTTTGTGTGTGTTGCCATGATTTAAATGACTTCGGAGTTGTATGAAATGAATGCCAGTGAGGACTGGGGGTCTGAGTTTGGCGTTGGGAGTGGAGAGGCAGAGATGGAGGAGAAGGGTCCTTCTGAGATTGAATGAATACCTGGAGGTCAGGGCTGGTCCCTGAAACTTTGTCTTTTTGCTCATAGGCTGGGCCCATGTGGTGTGTGCCCTCTACATCCCCGAGGTACAGTTTGCCAATGTGCTCACCATGGAACCCATTGTCCTACAATATGTCCCCCATGACCGATTCAACAAGGTCAGTCCTTCTTTCCTTGAACCTTTCAGCTCCCTCTCCATTCACCATGTCTGTCCTTCTGTCTTCGCCTTCATCCATCCCTCTCTCAACCTTCCACTATTCATCCATCAATCTCTATATCTGTTTCACTCACCACTCTTCCATCTATCTTTCCACCTCATTCAGTTCAGCCCAATCAGCATGTTCTTTTGTGGTGCGTCCCCAGGGCAGGGAAGGACATTGCTGGAAGATCCCAGCATCCTCCTTCTCACCTCCCCTCAAACTCTCCCCTTAGACATCCATATGCCTCTAAGACCTAAGCTAGAGAAAATTGGCTCTGGTGGAATTTAAGGGCATATTTTTTTTAAGTAGAAATAGCCTAGGACTCAAAATCAGAAGGCCCAGAGTTAGAATTCTGGTTCTGACCTCTACTGGCTGTTTGACCTTGGGCCAGTCATTTGAAAAGCTTGATGCTCTCTAGTCTTCTCAGATGTATAACAGAGAATGTTCCTTCTGCTGGCTGCCCACTTCACAGGGCAGCTGTAGAAATAAAGCTTTATAAATCTCAAGGAAGGATTGAGATTGTACCTCAGGAATCCTCAATATTGTGGGACAAAAAGATGTCAAGGAATTGGGGGATAGGAGCCTTGGGAGAAAAAAGGGGGAGGGCAATGGACTGGATAGGGGCAGGAGGGTCCCATGGAGCCTCAGTGTCCCAGAACAAGGAAAGGGGTAGTTGAGAGAGAGGGCTGCAGAAGGAAGGAGAGAATTAATAATAGCCTAAAGGAGTTTTCGAAATGTTATCTCATTTGATTCTCACAACAATCCTATGCAGCCAGTGCTATTGTTATCCTCGTTTTACAAATGAGGAAACTGTGTCTGAGAGGTTAAATGACTTACCCGGTGTGACATAATAAGTATGTGAGACTGGACTCACAAACGGGCCTTCCTGACTCCAAATCCAAGGCTTTATCTCCTGAGACACCATCATTCTATTGCCTTCTCTAGACTTGTTACATCTGTGAGGAGCAGGGCCGGGAGAGCAAGGCAGCCTCAGGAGCCTGCATGACCTGTAACCGACATGGCTGTCGGCAAGCCTTTCATGTCACCTGGTGAGCCATCCCATACCCTATGGTGCCCCAGCCCCCACATGCCCTCTCAGAGCCACATGATGCCCCAGGAGTTTAGGGAGTAGGACTGCAGAGGAAAGATGAAGGATACAAGTCTGAACTGGATTCTAGCAACTCCCCCCTTCTTTTGCATGCTTATTTACATACACTTTGGGCAAGTCACTTCACTCTCTGGCCTCAATTTGCACATCTGTTAAGTGAGGAGGTCCCTTGCAGCCCTAAATCTGTGGTCTTGTCATTCCAAAATAAATTGTTTTGTTTTGTTTTTTTATTTTTCACAAAAAGCATAGCTGGTCTGTTCATTCCAGGTTCTGCCCCTTCAGGGATGGTTAAGATGATGTTCTGCCCCCCCAAATATATATGGATGGCCAGATCCTATATGGACCATTATGAAAATGAGAGACTTGTCTGTTGACATCCCAGGAATGGGGCAGAAGGCAGAAAAATTTTCCATTACCTATTGTTTCTAATCATTACAAAGATTTGGAAAGGGGAGTAGAGGTAGAGGAAGGGGGGTTGTTGGGGGTTTGCAGCTAGAGCCCTCCATCCTAACTTTCTCTGGGGCTGTGTTGGGGGGCTCAGTGCTCAGATGGCCGGTCTGCTATGTGAGGAAGAGGTCTTAGAAGTAGACAACGTCAAATACTGTGGCTACTGCAAATACCACTTCAGCAAGATGGTGAGTTGGGACAGTTCTTTCCCTTCTCTGCCTGTCCCACTCAGCTCCAGTCCAGCATCCCCACAAGGGCCTTAGCTGTACTCCTTTCCAACAGCCAACCCATTGATTGAAATGCAGTCCAGTGGAAAGAGCACTGGATTAAAGTCTAGAGGACCCTGGTTCAAATCTCATCCCTCCTTCTTATACCCATATAATCTTGGGCAGGTTCCTTAACCATTCTGTGCCTCAGTTTCCTTCTCTATAAAATGAAGTTAGATTAGATGGTCTCTAAGGTCCTTCCAGCTCTAAATTCTGTGATCCAACCTAAAGGAAGATTTCTTGGCTTGCCTGGGAAAGGTGGGGGAGGCCAGGGAACTCTTTCTCTGTGGGGGAGAAGTTAGGGATTAGTCATGGAGAATGGTGGAGTTGAAGGAGAAAACATCTTTGGACACCATATAGATCTTTTGACCTGTAGGGAGGGGGGCCCTAAACAGAGACACTTGACTTGACCTTAATAATCCTTTCCATGGGCTGGTGAGAGAAAGGTTTGACCCCTTAGACAGCCAGCAAATTCCCCTCTACCTCTTCACCAGAAGCCATCGAGGCACTCCAGTGGGGGATCAGGGGGAGGCAACAGCGGCTTCATCGCTGGCCGGAGAAGCCAATCAGCCTCACCATCCTCTCAGGAAAAGCATGGCTCCCATCATGAGAGAGGACCAAAGAAGGTATGTTATTGGCATGTCCTGGGCCCCAGTTCTAAAGGAGTGTACCAGGTGGGAGTTCACATCCCCAGGGAAGAAAAGAAGGGTGCTGTATATTGCCACAGGGAGAGAAGCAATGGGCATTTGCCACCCCCACCCCGCAGTGGCTGGAATGCCAGGGTAAGGAGAGCTCCGGATTGGGAGAGAGTATCTCTGTTGGAATCCTGGCTCTGCCATGTGATCTTGGGCAAATCACTTAAACAGAAGCACAACCTTTCTGGACCTCAAGTCTCCTCATCTGTGAAATGAAGACTTTAGATGAGGTGGTTTGACAGTTCTGAGTCCTAGGCCCCTATTTCTGTGATCCAAGTTGATGTGCTCTGGTGGAGGGAAGGGTCCTGGGAGTAGGTCAGTTCCTGTTCCCAAGGTTGCCTTTGTGCCTGCCTCTGTCTTTGTCCTTGGGTCATTCTCCACCCCATCCCTACTCCTACTCCATGGGTTCATGGTTTCTGGGTGGATGCTGGCAGGAGGGGTCCTTTATCTGTTTGTGGGTGTTCTGGGCCTCAGTTGGTGCACATGGTACTGTGCTACCCTGCGTATCTCCATGTGTCCCAGTGTGTATGTCCTTGCCGGATTGTGTGTCGAGCTGGGTCGCTGGCATGATAATGGAGCAAGCTATTTTTAGAAGGCAGCAGAGAGAAGGGGGAGGGGCTGGGAATCACTGAGGAACCTATCTGTGCCTCCCCATCCCTGAGAAACCCCATCCCTGCCCCCAGTCTAGTTTCAGGATGGAAAACATTGGAGGCAAAAAGGAATTGGCAGAGGGACCTCACCCTGGCCCTTTAGGGCTCCTCCCTCAGACTGCCTGTCCCCAGAGAAAGGGATGTTTCCCTTTTGTCAACACATTAGACTAGTACCTGGCCCAGCTCCTTGGCCCCACTCCCTCCCCACCCTAGGTCTTCTAAGTCTTCATATACCTCAATTTGCTCCACCTTTGCCTCTGCAGAGTCGTAAGGACAAGGAGCGGCTTAAACAGAAGCACAAGAAGAGGCCTGAGTCTCCCCCCAGAATCCTCACTCCCCCTGTACCCCCCGTCACTGACAAGGTACCAGTTGCTGATGTTTCCTTGGGGAAGGGGAAGGAGAACAGAGAATGGAAGTGAGAGGGAACAAGGAAAAGCACAGGACCCAGGCATTCTGCCTAACCCCAGTGGCTCACTCAAGCTAGACTTCTAAAAAGGCATAAGACCACATGGACTACTCATGGAAAGAACCTGGGTTAGAAGTGAGGAATCCTGGGCTGGTGACCCATATTGGTCATTAATTAGCTGGGTGGCCTTGGGGAATTCTACTTCACCTCTCTGGGACTCAGTTTCTCAGCCTGTAAAATGAAAGGGTTGAATTAGATGATTTCTGACAGTCTCAGATTTTGTGAGCACTTACCATGGCTGTCAACTGATTGTGCCTCCATTCCCCTGTCCCAGAGAAGGTGGAAGGGGGCCCAGGAAATGTTTTATTCTCTCCCTACCTTGTGGACAAAAGTGATGTCAATAGCCATTGTTGAGGCACATTACTCATGGAATTAGAGCCAGAAGCCGTCTTAGAGAACACCTAATCTCTCATTTTACAGTTATGGAAACTGAGGCCCAGAGAGAGAAGAGGTGACATGCCAGTACCCTAACCCAGATATCAGAGTCAGGGATAGGAGATCATAAAAATGGTTACCTTGTTTCTTTCCTAGAGGAAGAGCTTATGAGGTATCCCTGGAGTAATTAAAAGCCCCCTTCTTGGGCCTTTTTCCTGATAGGATAAAGCCAGACTTTTGAAATTAGTCCCCAAATCCCATTCCCTTGAATGACTCAAAATGGGTGGCTTTTATCACTCACCCTGCCCTGCCCTTCCCCTAAATAACTTCCCTCTTGCCCTTGGCCCAGACCCTCTCCCCAAGCCTTCTCATGCAACACCTTAGTTAGCCCCTCTTCCCGATGCCTTGTCCTCTCCAGCTGTGCATAGCTGGGGCCCTGATGGGTCAGACCTGCCACACAGAGAGATAGAACATCTGGCAAACAGAATTCACTCCTCTCTTCTCTCCTGGGAGTCTCTAATCCTAAAGAGAGGGGCACTCGAAGCCCTGCCCACTCCCACCCCCTACTCCAGCCCACCCCATTCCATCTCCGGGAAGAAACCAAGCAGGGGCCCAGGGGTCTGAGAGGCTCCCTTCCTCATCACTGCCCCTCCCTGACAGGAGGCTGGCAGCGCCGAGGGCAGTTTGGCACACGGTTCGGGTATCAGGTTGCCCCAGTGATGTTGCCATAGTGACTGCCCAAGTTGCCCAGGCATAGTAGCCTTCTCCCTCTCCCCCTTCTTTGCTTGGGGGGTGGGGAGGGAAACTTGGCCAGAGAATTGCTCTCCCTCACTTGTGAGGCTGAGTCCATTTGGCCTAGAGAAACCCAGGGGGATCATAGATTGGGAGTCTGGCATCCCTGCCTCCAGCCCTGTGAAAAGGCCCTCCATCAGACAGAGCTTTGAGGAGAGGAGGAGAGGAGGCAGGGCTGGGCAGAGCTGGGAAGGTTCCTGGCTGGCAGGGATTCAGGCAGATAGGAGCATGCACATAGGTGTCTGTGTATGAGCTTGCATGAGTGCAAACATGTTTATGCCCACACACATGTGACGTCTGCTTGCACATGCGGACATTCATTTGTACTTTGGAAGCATGTGTCCATAGATGCCTTTATTCCAAATGGCCAGCTGTCCCCTCGTAACCCTCCCTCCCCCACAACTCTCCTTCCCTTCTCTCAGATTAGAGCCACATCTGGCTCGCCTCACAATTCCAGCTGTTGAATAGTAGAAAGAGTGAAGATTGTGGCTCTGTCTGGAGAGAGAGGAAGGGGTGTCTTTCTCTTCCCATCCCATTTCTTCTCCCGCATCATCATATTTGGGTGGTTGGCAACTTCCCATGCCTGAAAAGCCCCAGGACCCCAGCCAGCATCTGGAACTTGTAAGGTTCCATCCCATTCTAACATCCTCTGATCTTCTGAGACTCTGAAGTGGCATTCCCATCATCACATTGCTGCCACACCAGGCTCCATCTCAGTCTCAATCCGTTTGGTTTCCACTGATTCTCTGATCCTCAGTAGGACTCTGTGAGTTCCCTTCCCTGGGCCTTCTCACTGACTCCCCAGACATCTCACCAGAATCTGATAGGACGAGAGAGGCTGGAGGAGGGGAGTGAAGGCAGAGCTGGATGTGGGAATTCTTGTGTCTGGGTCAAATTCAGTTGAGAGGAGAGGGCAGGATGGTGTCAACCAATGACACCCAGAGAATTTGGTCTGTACCCCAATGGAGGATGGGGTGGAAGATTGGACTTGGAGTCAGGAAGACCTGAGTTTGAATTCTGCCTCAAACACTTAGTAGCTGAGTAACCCTGGGCAAGTCATGTAACTTCTCTAGGCCTCAGTTTCCTCATCTGTAGAATGAACTTGGACTCAGTTCTAAGGCACCCTCCAGCTCTAAATCTATGATCCTAAGATTCTTTGGACAAAAGTAAAATCGCCCTGGATCCTGAGGTTTGGGGTGTAGGAGCACATCTTCCCTTTGATCTCTCCTCCTAGACACTGGGGCAATGGAGCAGTTCCCCTCCTATCCCTCTGCTGTTCCCAGCTGTGGATGGGGGGCGGGGTTCTCCCTGGGGATGTGCCTGGTTCTCAGCCCCACCTCTCTCTTTCCTCTTCAGGGATCCTCTTCCTCTTCCTCCTCCTCTCACCATGAGGGCAGTGCCCGGGAGCCTTCTGAGGGCAGCAGGGATGCCAAAGGGAAAAAGTCTTCCAGTCACAGCCTCAGCCACAAGGGCAAGAAGTTGAGCAGTGGGAAAGGCGTGGCCAGCTTCACCTCTGCCTCCTCCTCCTCCTCTTCCTCCTCTTCTGGAGGACCCTTCCAGCCCACAGGTGAGTGTGGGAGCACTGGAGCCCAGGCTGGTACCCAGCCCAACTGTACCTTTTAAAGAAAAAAAGGATGTGAGACCAAGTGTTCTAGTGGCCAAGGAGGCAGTCTTAGAGCCAGGAAGACCTGAGTTCAAATTCTGCCTCTGACACCTCCTGTGACCCTGTGGAAATCCCTTAACCTCTAGTCAACTAAGCTGTAGAAAAGTGCTGCCCAGCACTAGTGGAGGGAGTGCTCTCATCTGAGAGTTTCCTTTAACCAGTACAATCACAGGTTCCATCTCCATCCCAGCTCTGCTGATTTACACAGCATTTTTATGGTTATATTCAAGAATAAAAAAACACAGACAACCTCTCCCCTCTCTTTCCCTCAGGATCCTCCAACTCCTTTGTCCTCATCAATCCTAGTTCTTCCAAATGATTGGCCACCACCCTAGTCCTTTTCTCCCCCATTTTCTCCTCTGAGTTTCAGCTGTGTCAGCCTGGCCCAACTAGGACATATTTCTGTGTGGTGTCTTCCTCCCTGCTCTGTACCTGTCTTTGTCATTACCCAGGCCAGCTTCCACACTCCCTCTCCCTGGACTATAGTAGCTCCAATGTAGGTATCTTGTATTCTAGCCCTGACCTAAGTCTCCTCTATTTGTCTACAGTCTCCTCCCTCCATAGCTCCCCAGACTTCTCATCTTTCCCCAAACTGGAGCAGCCTGAAGAGGAGAAGTACCCCAAGACAACACCCCCTGGGCCACCAGCCCCTGTCTCACCTCCTGCCTCCGAGCCCCCCAAGGCTGATGTCTTTGAGCAGAAGGTGGTATTTTCTGGATTTGGCTCCATCATGCGCTTCTCCACATCTGCTGCAGGCACAGCTCGGGCCCGGGTGCCATCTCCAGGAGAGTACAAGGCCCCCCATATTCCCGGGGGAGGCGCTGGGCCCGGGAGTCACAAGCGGATGCCCTCACTGAGTGCTGCCTCAGAGGAGGTGGTCGAGGGTCTGAAGGAGAAGAAACATAAAGGAAGCAAGAAGAATCGACATGGGCCAGGGAGGCCTAAGGGGAGTAGGAACAAGGAGGGAGTGGGAGGGCCTTTGGCACCGCCCCTCCCTGGGGCCCAGCTGGCTGGCTTCACTGCCACAGCAGCCTCACCCTTCTCAGGGGGTTCACTGGTCAGTTCTGGTGTGAACAATGCATCTGCTTCTCGGGCCTTTGGACACCAAGCAGCCCTTCCCAGCCTTAGCCTTGAGTCTCCACTGCTTGGGGCAGGTAGGAATCTTCTGCTGTCTCCCCTGGAGGAGATGGGGCACTAGCATGGGGTGGAGGGGAGGGTGGTCTGTTTGTCTGTAATACAATGTAGTGACAAAAAGATACTGAAATTAGGACTGGGGTGGGGGGGTCCCAAGTCCGGCCCATCCTTGTTTCCATCCCTCAGTCATGCAGGGATTGAACCACAGGGTGACCAGACTCCCATTATAGGAGATGTGTCCAAGTGGGAGGGAGACACTTTGACCTTAGGCTGAAGTGGGGTTGCTTGGAGACAACATGAAGGATAAGATGAGCTTTCTCCTGTGTCTGACCCCCTTCCCCATAGGGATCTACACCAGTAACAAGGACCCCATCTCGCATGGTGGTGGGGTCCTTCGGGCTGTGTGCAGCACGCCCCTCTCCTCCAGCCTCTTGGGCCCCACAGGCACCTCATCTCTGCCCCAGCTCAGCCGGTCCCCCTTCGCCAACACGCTCCCTGCCTCCTCTGCCTCCATCTCCACCACCCAGGTAAGACAGGTGCTACAGTCTGTCAAGCCCTCTAAAGTCATCCAACTCCCAAAAGATCTATACCCCTGTGGTGTCCATGTCCCCTGGGGAACCAGCCCCTGACCCTTCCCTCTCCTCCTGGGGCCACAAATTCACCTTTTTGGTGAATCCTGGAAAACTCTGCCTTTCTCCCCTCCAGGTATTTTCTTTGGCTGGCTCCACCTTCAGCCTTCCTTCTTCCCACATCTTTGGTACCCCCATGGGCTCTGTGAACTCGCTACTCCCCCAGGCAGAGAACAGCAGAACAGGTATGTGGCTGGGTGGGCAGGCAGGATCCCTCCCCCCAAGAACTCAGCGGGAACGGCTGGGCGGTAAAAGAGTAATCGCCCCCGCCGAGTTTCTGCTGCGTCCTGAGGTCCGCACAGCGCTCTCCTCGCAGTGCCCCGGGGAGGGACTCGTACAGCTTTTACTCGGAAACTGGGACTTAGAGAAATTGAGGGATCTGCTCGGGGAGGGAGAAGTGAATCAGGGTTTGCACCTTGGCTTTCTGGCCGCGCCCTGCGAGGCTCGGTTACCCAGCGGAGCCCACGTGGCCCCTCTCCGCGCCCCCCGCCCCATTCAGGCAGGGAACAAATGGTCTCCGGCTTTCCCGGCTGCAGCTCCGCCTCTGGCCCCGTAGGGGGAGCCCCGGCCCGGGAGTGGCCGGTATCCTATTGGCGGAGAGGCACCACCTGTCCCCCCAGGGGGCGGGGCTTTCCCACCTGGGTCCATCCCAGGGCCCGGAGCCCACTTCCTGCTGGAAACAAGTCTCGGAGGCCCCGTCAGTGACTAGTTAGGAACAAGTCGGCGGGGCATCTAAGGGCATGTCTCTGGCTCGGGAAGAGCCGGGCTGCGTGCCCGCCGAGGCTGCCTCGGTGCCGGGCTGAGCCACCCGCTTCTTTCCTAGAGCCCAGCCTGGAGGACTGCGGCTTCGGCTGCCGGGGTACCTCTCCGCAGGAGAGCCTGTCATCCATGTGAGTCGGGGAGGGGGCCCTGGCGCGGACCGGGGGCCGGGGACCCAGGGAGAGGCCCGGGACCAGCGCCCTTGTCTGTGCCCCCACAGGTCCCCCATCAGCAGCCTCCCCGCGCTCTTCGACCAGGCCGCCCCCGCCGCCCCCTGCGCCGGCGGCCAGCTGGATCCCGCGGCCCAGGGCACGGCCAACATGGAGCAGCTGCTGGAGAAACAGGGCAACGGCGAGGCCGGAGTCAATAGTGAGGGGGCCTCACCCTGGGGACCGGAGGGCAGAGGGACCACGCTCCTCCCGGGGCCCTTCCCCACCCCTCCCGCAACCCACCCCCCCCACCCCCCACTCCCCCCGCTCCCTGGAGGCCGAGGCCGCTTCCTGATCTCTCTCCCCTCTTCCAGTTGTGGAAATGCTGAAAGCCCTGCACTCACTGCAGAAGGAGAACCAGAGACTGCAGGAACAGATCATGAGCCTAACAGCAAAGAAGGAGCGGCTCCAGATCCTCAACGTGCAGCTCTCAGTGCCCTTTCCTGTGGTACCTGCTGGGATGCCTACTGCCAATGGGCCCACCCCCCAGGGTCCGTACTGCCTGCCACCCAACGGTGAGCCCAGAACCCAGGGCCCTCCCAGGCCCCGTGGTGGAGATGATCTGGTAAGGGGAAGCCGGCAGCGGCCCCCTCCTGATGCTCACTGTCCCTTCTCACTTATCTCCTCAGCTGGCAGCAGTGACTCTCTAAGCACCAGCAAAAGCCCTCCCGGCAAGAACAGCTTTGGCCTGGAGAATTCCCTCTCCATGTCTTCCGAGGTATGGGTGGGGAAGGCCTGGGGCAGAAGGGGACTCACTCTAGGCAGCTGCCCTGGCATGGGGAGGGGTGCCAGGTAGCATTCTTGCTTCTGATGCCCAGTACCCTTTCAGGGGCCCCTGGGTGGTGCCCACATTCAACTTGGCCTCCATCACTGGATAGCCTGCCAGTTTGGCCCAGGTTCTCCCCTCCCCTCCCCCTATCCTGGGGGAGGCAGCTGGCTTGATGCAGCCAGTCAGTGGTAGTGGAGCATTCTTCGAGGCTGGAGCTGTTGCTTGGGAAGGAAACAAGTGGCAGTAGGGGATGGCAGCCTTGGCTCAGTGCTGATCCACTTTGCTTTGGCTCTGACCTCGACCTCTCCTCCTCCAGGACCCTCACTCTGGGTGCCCAAGCCGAAGCAGCTCCTCACTGTCCTTCCACAGTACACCTCCACCCTTGCCCCTCCTGCAGCAGAGTCCAGCTGCCCTGCCTCTGGCCCTGCCTGGCCCCCCAGCCCCTCAGCAGCCACAGTCACAAAACGGGCTGGGCCGGGGAACTGGAGGAGTCGGCTTAGGCACAGTGTCCATGGCTGATGGGCTTCTCGGAGGTCTAGCAGGGGGAGGGACACTGCCCCTCAATGGACTTTTAGGCGGGCTTAATGGGGCTGTGGCCCCGCCGACACCCACCGGCCTAAACCAGGGCAGCGGAACACCAACAATGCAACTACCAGGGGGCCTCAGCAGGTGAGAGGGAGGGAAACCCAGCTTTAGGTAGCTAGTCTAAAGAGAATGAGAGAACATTCCTAAACCATATAGGACCCCCTCCACACCCATCCTAGAGAGGTGTTCCTCTACACAGTTCAAAGAGATAGCCTCTTCCATCTCACAAGCACTTCTACCATTAGAGACTTTGCCACCCTCCTTCTCCTCTTCCACTTCAGTCTGTTAAGTGTTTCCTTAGCACTGAGATTCCCTGTCCCCTGCTTCCTTCCCTGATCCTGGAAGGGGAAGATGACCCTAAACCCATCTCTTGACATAATTTGTATGGTTCCCTCCAGAGAAGAGGTCAGAGGCCTCCCCTCCCTCCCCCTTAATGACCTTCTCAGTTTCTGGTCCTGAGAGAGCCCCTCATTTCCTTGGCCAGGGAGGGAGTATGTTCTGATCTCTCTTTCTTCCCCGCTCCTCCCCATTGCCCCCCTGGCTGGCAGCCTGACAGAACAGCAAAGGCACTTCCTCCAGCAGCAGGAACAGCAGCTCCAGCAACTCCAGCAGCTTCTGACCTCGCCTCAGCTGACCCCGGTAACTCAAGCTCAGTCACCCCTCAACCCTGTGAGCACTCCCAGGGCCCACCCTGGCTTCCAGGGAGATTTGTAGGGAATCATCCAAATACCTCAGGGACTCCCTTTCTGTCCCTCTCCCCTTTCAATCATGGCATTGCCCACAGCAGACAGAACTGCACTGAGACCAGTGTGGAAAGGGTGCTAACTTCTTGGCTGTGAGAGGACTTGAGTTCAAACCCTGGCTCTTCTCCTTTCTACCTGTATGACCCTTGGGTGTATCAGTTCCCTTCTCTAGCCTCATTTTCTTCCACTGTAAAATTTACCCAGTGACCTCACATGTCCTTTGATCCATGAACCATGATCCTGTGACCTTTCAGGTCCTCCCACAGTTCTCGATCCTTAGCTTGTAATGACTGGGCATAAGAATGGGGAAGGGGAGGAAAGCTCAAGAACCAGCCTAGCCCTACCTACCCTGTCCCTTCCCACTCTAGGACCACCAGACTGTGGTGTACCAGATGATCCAGCAGATCCAGCAGAAGCGGGAGCTACAGCGGCTGCAGATGTCTGGAGGCTCCCAGCTCCCCATGGCCAGCCTGCTGGCAGGCGGCACAGCCCCTCTGCTGCCCTCGGGCACCCCTGGTCTCCTGCCCTCAGCAGCTGCCCCACCCCTGCTGCCCACGGGCTCCTTGGTGGCTCCGGCGCTGGGCACTGGCACCACCCTCATGGCGGCAGCGGCAGGCGGGCCCCCTGTCCTCACCGCCCAGACCAACCCTTTCCTCAGCCTCCCCGGGGCGGACAACAGCGGGCAGAAAGGAGGGGTGGGTACCGTGCCCTCTGGGGTCCCCTCTCACTCTTTTTCCCCTGGCACTCTGGAGGGTCGAGTTGTAGCCACAGCAGAAGGAAGCAGGAAGAAAAAGCCAGCAGGGTAGAGAAGTGCCAGTCCAGTGGTCACCAGTTTAGGCCTGGCCCAGGTGGGCTCAGAGGTTGGAGCTTCTCCTCCCTCTTTTCACAGCTCACATTTGGGCTCACAGTTTCCCTTGCTCCTGCTCCAGAGGAGATCTTGGGCAATTCTCTGTGGAATCACAGATCGGCCCAGCTTTCTCTAACTAAAGGCTGGGTGGTTAAAGGGTATCAAAGGGACTGTGGCAGGAAAGGGGACCAGGGTGCACGAGGAGGTGGATGTCACCTCCTGCTAACGCCCCAGTCTTGTCTCCTCTCCTCTCCTTCCAGAGCGGTGACAAAGGATCCTCATGCAACCAGGAAAAAGGCTAAACCAACCCCTATCCCTCCCTGCCCCAGGGGGGCTTCAGGGGAAGCCCGGCCCCAGAGGGGGCCCAGCCGTGAGCAGGCGCCTGTGCTCAGACACTGGAAAGCCCTGGCATAAAGGAGGTGGAAACGGGTCTCACCCATCCCATGCTGAGATCCTGCCACCAGCCTGGCCAAAGGACTAAGCAGGGTTTTTATCAGGGGGGGAGCCCAGAGAGAGATGAGGCAGAGAGATGAGTCTGTCGCTCCTCCCTCAGTCAGGAGGTTCAGCTCCAACTTATTCGTATCCTTTGCAATTTAATATTTTGAGGCCAGCCCCTCTTCTTCCCTCCTCCCTATCACCTGTCTCCATCCCTCCACATCCCACTTATCCCTTGGCTAGGGATCTAGAAGGAGAGTCAACTCTGATCCCTGCTAAGGGAAACGCCCTACCTACCCCTGGGATGGCACAGGGAATGGAATGATGGAGTGGTTGCCTGTCGAGGATCAAGGTAGGCAGGTGGGAATAATGGCTGTGTTGCTTCCAGCAAACGCAATAGGATGGCACTTGAGTGGTTTTAGTAGTTGTGGTGATAATGGGGGTTAAACGCTGCCTCCCCTCCCACCCCCATCTATTTGGCCTCCAGCCTGAAGAAGGCTGAAACTCTGTTAGTGGCAGGGGATCCCCCAGCCCCCAGCCCCACTGTATCTAGGCACCGTGGGGGAAGGGAAGTGAGCTTGGGGTTTTCCATCTTAATAACGTCAAACGTAGCCCAGCTCACTCCCTTCCACCCAGCCACACCTACTGGGAGGTTCCTCCTGGGGGGGCTGGATGGAAGGGGTTTTGTGTGTGGCCTGGCCCTATCCATCCATCCCACCCACCCCACACTTCTTTGCACTATTAGAACCTGTCAGTGGGGGGTGTGCTGTGACAGTGCTGGAGGGCTGGGTCTGTGAGTGAGTATCTGTGTGTATGTGTGTGTTTGGGTGTGTGCATCACTGGACCCTAGGTAGATGGGTTGAGAGGAGAATGGGCACTGGAGGAGGGTGGGGAGAGTCAGGTGATGGAGAAGGTGCACGGTAAAGATGGGAGAATTTTCTATTTCTGGTCAGTTAAGACAGCAGTTAGAGACCTTGGCCCCTAGGCCACATCTCCCTCTAGCCAGTCTTGACACTTTGGGGGCAAGTGAGATGTTAATAATAAAAAAAAACACTCCAATTTGGAAAGTGACAAGAGGCTAGAGTCTTCAAATCAGGGTAACTGCTGTCTTTCTCTTTCATGTATGAACACCTCAGCCCTCCCTCTCTTTCTGAAAATCCCTTCAAGGTGTTCAGCTCAGAGCATCTTTCCCTGTCCCCTTCCCTTGTGTGCTCTCCCTCTCTCTCTCTCTCTCTCTCTCTCTCTCTCTCTCTCTCTCTCTCTCTCTCTCTCTCTCTCTCTCTCTCTCTCTCTCTCTCTCTCTCTCTCCCCCCCTCTCTCTCCCCCCCTCTCTCTCCCCCTCTATCCCTTTCCCTCTCCCCCTCTCCCTCTCCCTCCCTGTCCCTCCTTCTCTCTCTCATACACACACATATATACTAGCACATAAACACATATTAGCACATACGTATACACATACACGCACATAGCTGAGGTGGGAGGCTAGGGTCAGCTACAATCCGCTCATTCTGTCTAACTCATCCTAGCCTCTTTGCCCTCTCCTTAGGCTTAGGGGACCCCCCCCCAGAATCTGGGCTGGGGGAGGGAAACAAACTGCCCCCTTCCTTCCCTGCACTAACAAACCTGCCCTCCCCTTAGGAGGAAGCTAATACTAAGCAGCTACCCCTCTACCTACCAGCTATTCCTCTTGGGTGGGTGGCCAGGAGGCTCTCCCCCTCCCAGAAAACCAAGGACAGGATGAATTTGAGGGTGTTTTGTGGGGGAGATGGAAATTAGAGATGTATGTTTTAGTTGCACTGGGGTGGAGGGGTGTGGATCATGGGGGTGGCATCAGGAAGGGGAGAGTCAGGGAGAGAGCCTTGCACACCCATCCTGATACGTGTGCTTTGTCAGTCTCATTTTGCATGTGTGGTTTCTGTGTTTCTGTTTGGGGGTTTGGTTTGGTTTTGTTTTGTTTTTTAAATAAAGAAGAGGAGATGTATATATTTTTGGCAACGACAGAAGACGTAGCGCAGATATATTTTTGCCCACGCTGCTCAATTGGTTCTTTTCTGATACTGAAAATAATATTAATCCTGTTGATAAGACACAGGGAGCCTGAAGAGGGAGGGGGGACATACCCCGTGGGCAGTCTCTGAGGCTCGCCAAGAGCTCAGGGGGCAATGTTGGATGTCTCAGAAATAATCACTTTTTTATTAATGCTCTACAGGCAGTTAGGGAAAAATGATTAAAAAAATTATCATCTAAAAAAATTATCATCTTGTCCTTAATCTATCTAAACTTTTAAACATTTTCACCGCTCAAAAATAGCTTCCAGAGATCCTCTGAATTTATGCCGTATGTCACTTTGGAAGGGTTCCCTGGCCCTGTCAGGTACATTCTAGCTGAAGTTAAGGTATTTGGACAGTAAGGGAAATAAATAAAACTATTTCTGAGCTAGGTTAGTTAGGGAGGTTGAGTTAAAGGAGTCACACTTATGTAGTACACTGGGGATGAGGCCTCCTTCCTCAGCCCCTCAGAGTAAGCCTATTCTCGTTTGGCCATTCACCTTTCGGAGGCCCCTTGGGGATTCCTGAGAGCTCCTGTCAGGGCAATGGGAAGGAGCTGAAGGCTGACCCTGGGACTTTTCCTGAGGCACTAGAATCTAGCAATGGGGAACAAGGTTAGATATGAGGAAAGGACTCCCTAGCAAGCTTGGCTTGACCCCCTAGAATGGGGAAGGGGGCAGGGAGGGGTCAACGTGACTCAGAGGGAGCTGGGGTACCCTGGCATGGAGACAGGAGAAAAGATGAGACCCAGCCTCTCTCATGATTCCAGCCTGCCTTCTGCTCTCCTTCCCGGCTTTCAGATCAGGTAGATTTAATAAGAACAGACTTAGACTGGAGCGGGTGGGGGGATGGAGAGACAGATTTGTTTAAAGGTATATGTCTCTGTGTCTAGGGGAGGGAAAGGATGTGGTTAGTGGGGGAGGAAGCTGAGTTCGGAGATTGGTGAGAGTGGAAGGGGTATGTGTTATCCCTCCCAGCATTTCATCTGAGCTGGGGTTGAGGGAAGGGGGTGGGGAGGGAGGGAGGGAAAGGTGGACTTTGGGTGTCAGACTGTTTCCAGAAAGGGAGGGCAGGCAGGGAAGGGCATGGCATGAGTCTACAGACCTGGTCTGGGGTCCTGGGTATGTCTGTCTTGGTGTGTGTATGTGTAAGTACTGTGAGGGTGACTGGGAGTGTAGGTCTGTTTCTGTGTGCGTCCTGTCGGGGTGGCCATGGGTGGATGTGCCTGTGAGAGTTTCTATGTACCCATGTCTCTGGGCTGGGAGATGGAGGGGAGGGGGGTTTATTGTAGCACTTACTCTTGTTCTTGATCCCATCTGTCACATAAAGAATTATACTTTAGAAGGTTCCCTTCTCCACTCTTCCCCCATCCCTCCCCTGCATCATTTTATTCCATGTGTTTCTTTTAGGATTGGAAGTCACATGTTTTCCTCTGGCTTCCTAATACACAACGCCCCTCTACACACACACACACACACACACACACACACACACACACACACACACACACACACACACACACACACGCCATAAGACTTTCTTACCACTCAGAGGTGGCCATAAAAGAATTCTGGAAAAAACACCCAGAGCTCAGCCTGGAGACAGGGGCACAAGGGAAGGAAGGGGACCTTGAGAGGGGCGACAGGTCTTCCTCACCCTGAGCACCTTTTCCCAACCCTGAAAACAAACACTGAAAATTCCAACAGCCCTACCCAGCCTAGCTGTCCAGCATCTTTTGTTCAGGGCAAGTAGGGGGCTGTGGAGCAAGTGAGGGAAGGTGGGAAGACATGATGCCCTCCCCAGTGCCCCTCTCCCAAGACTGTTACAGTTAGAAGGGAATGGGAGGTGACCCCTAAAAGCGATTGATACCTTTTTTGGGAAATGAGGGTGAAGTTGAAAGGAAGTAAGGCGCTCTTGGGAACCTTCCCTCCCAGATACATCTATCTTCCACCTTTGCTCCTTCCCGGTTTATTGAAATGTCTGATTGGGAAGTGGGTGGGGTGGGGTGGCTGATCATTGACCTTCTGTCTCATTCTGTTCCCCTCGCTTTGCCCCAAGATATCTGGGAGATGCGCCCCAAAGAGACCTCCTTTGTTACTTTTTCTCAGGCTGGTGACAATTGCATCTCAGTCCCATTCTGATTTTTTTCACCCCTTTCCCCAGATATTTGGAGGAACGGGGGAGGGACAACAGTAGTTTGCAAAATTCAGTGGTTTTTGTTTTTGCCCATTTCAGAATCCCCTTTCTTTCCCCAGCCCAAGAGGTAGTGCTTTCCATCACCCCCCTCCTCACCCCGTGGTGTGTATAACTCAGATCTTGTATCTTTGTATAACTGATGTTATTTGTACAAAGGGCAGTTCGTAAACAGCACTTGTTCTTTTAATAAAAGAATGTTTTACAAAAAAAAAGTGTCTATAACTGATACCCTCTTGTCTAATGATACTGATGGGAATATGCAGTATGATATGATAGAATGGGCAATCCTCTGGGAATAGGGTAGAACCTGGGTTTGAATTTGGCTTCTGACATTAACTGAGTGGCCTTGAACAAGTCATTTCATGGTATAGTAGAAAGAGCCCCAGATTTGGAGTGACAGGAACTGAGTTCAAATCTTTACCCTGCTACTTAATATCCCTGTGAACTGACCTGTAAAATGAGGGCATTGGAGTACATGATCATTTTATATACTTTGAGTTTCAGTGATTATAAAATAAAGGATTTGGACTACATAAATCCTAAGGTCCCCTCCCAGCTATAAAGCTGACCTGATGATTTTTCCTAGCTCCTATTTCTTCACCTCTGTTTTGGAAGTAATAAGGTTGTCAGAAGGTTGATGCCAATGCCATATGAAATTGCCCAGGGCTATACATTTTTACTTCTTGAATTAGATACATTATTAAGGGCAGATAAGATAGAATGGATCTATGATTCTTCTTCCCCCAAATATGAACACATACTGGAGAGGGAAGGACAGTTAGACTCAGGTCACCAGAGAGCTCTCTCTAGCTGTGCAGATGAATGGAAGGGGGCCAGGCCTCTGGGTTCATGCAGCTGAGGTGGAAGCTGACTGGCAGCAGGGCCTCTATTTCTGTACCCCCACCAAGATCCTGAGAGAGACCCACCTACTGAGTACTTTTTCTTTTCATCCAGTTTAACAAATGTTTATTATTATCTAGGGCCAGCAAGGCATTGTGTTTGCTGGGTTCTGGGGTAGAGGCAGGATGGCATCAGTATTGGTGGTGGCATCAGAGTTTGCCACCTTGGTTCTAGCACATCTTAGCAATGTAGCTACAGGCAAACACTTGTTCTCTCTGAGTTTCTGTTTCTGACTGTAAAACATAGAGTGATATTTGCACGTCCAACCTCACTGGGTTATTGTATGAGGAAAAGAGGGGCTTTCTAAATCTTGAAGCTCTCTGTAAATCTAAGTTATTACACATAGCATTATGTTTTGGGTTTTTGTTGTTTGTTTCTACTTTGTAACCTACGGCTTAGAGCTCAGTGCATCAAATGTGGTGAATGTTTCATAATGCTTGACTTGATTTAGAACTAGAATGAATGTCTGGAAAATGCATTAAGCACTAGGTTCAATTTCAATTCAATAAACATTTATTAAACATTTACTATGTGCCATGCACTGTGCTAAGCCCTAGAAATAAAAAAAAACAAAAGACAGCCCCTGCCCTCAAGGAGCTTACAATGGGCGTGAGAAAGAGAAGTAAAAATAATAGGAGATGACATAGCCATGTCGCAAAACTCTAGAGAGGAAAAAAAAAGGGGGGATCAACAGTTCAGAATGTTGTAGAGTACCTAAAAGGGTAACAGAGCAGAAAGAAACCACAGCAGCTAGGTAGTTCAGTGGATAGAGCACCAGTCTTGCAGTCAGAAGGACCTGAATTCAAATCTGGCCCCAGACACTAGCTGTGTGACCCTGTGCAATTCACTTAACCCAGATTGCCAGAGAGAGAAAAGCTATTAGAGTTGACAATTAAAGAGATCAGACAGTAATTTGGAGAAGTCAAATGAAGAAGATGTTAGAAGTTAGATTGCAGGGGTTTTAGAATTGAATGAGAGGAGAGGGAAGTGGAGGCATTTAAAGTAGCACTGAATGCAGATGACTTTTTCAAGATATTGAGGGCAGTACATGGTCATGCTCCTAAACAGAAGCAAATATATTGATTTGACTTCCTGGACTATTGAATGTTAATTTTTAGTATATGTAGTATAATATATAATATGGTATTTAGTATTGAGGGTAGTTAGGTGGTGCAATAGATAAGAGTGTTGGACCTGGGGGTCAACAAGACTCCTTTTCCTGAGTTCAAATCTAGGCTCAGACACTTACTAGCTGTGTAACCCGGGGCAAGTCATTTCACTCTTTTTGCCTCCGTTTTCTCATCTGTAAAATGAGTTGGAGAAGGAAATGGCAAACCACTCTAATATCTTTGTCAAAAGAATTCAACGAAACAACAAAAGTATTAAGTAGATTATCTCCTTGAGGGTAGAGAGTGGGAGGTCCAGAAAGAAATGGAAGCACTGTGAGCAAAGACAGGAGACAGGAGTAGATAACTTCTCAGCTCGGCTTTTAAAGTCCTTCATCAAAACACAGGACTCTATACAAGGTAAACACTTAACACATCCTTCCCTTCTTTCCATCTTATCTTCCTTCCTTCCTTCCTTCATAGCCTCCCTCACATACCACCTTCTACACCAAGCCTTTCCTGATCCCTTGTTCAACCTCCCTAACTACCAAACTTTTAGCTTGTATTTACTATGTACATACTTATGTACATACATGATAGAATGTAACTTCCTTGAGAGCAGGGGGTAATTATTTCTCTCTGTCTCTCTTTCTGGTATGTTCATAGGCCTAGTAGAGAATTGAAGAGAGGGATGTGTACTACATGAGTTTCTCCTCTGTAAAACAAGGTATTTTGGACTAGATGCTCTCTGATGTCCCTTCTAGCGCTAACTTTGGCATTATATGATACATAACTCCATTAATATTGGTGTGTTTTCCTATCATTTTCATAGGCTCAGAAGTTCCTCTAGGACATTTCTCATAGTCTCCTACTTCTTTTGCAATCTCCCACAGTAGAGTCTACCAGTACAGTTGGGAATAGACGTGTCCCAGTCACATTAATTCCTATAAAAACAAATGTACTTCTATTTACCCATGTAAAAATACTAGTAAAGTTCTCAGCACTAAACACTTTCATATATATATAATTTTATACAGGGAGCTAAGTGCCACAATGGATAGAGTGCTAGGCCTAGAGTATGACCCAGGGAAAGTCATTTAACTTCTGTCTGCCTCAGTTTCCTCAATTGTAAAATATTACTAGTAATAGCACTTACCTCCCCAAGCTAAGTATTGTGAGGATCAAATGAGACAGCACATAGGAGAATATGGAACCACTTCTTTCTTTCCTCCTTACTTCCTCCCAAGGGCATAAAGCTGGTGAAAGAAATCCAAATCTTCTCACAAATAGTTCCTGTTATATCTGAGAATTAATGGGGATATGGAGAAGGTGAATTGAGAAACCAAAGACTTTGATAAAAAAAGGATGCAGTATGGGGTGGAAGAAATAACACTAGACTTGAAGGGGATGATGCAAATCTCACCTGTACTACTTATGACAGCTTATGTGACATGGGGCAAGTCACTCCTCCATAAATTGGAGAGGTTGGATTACATCATTTCTAATTCCTCTTCCACTTCTGTATCCTATTAGCATATCCTATCGATGGTCCTATGGAATCTTGTGTTGCCTACAGTCATAGCTTACAGAACTGTAACTCCTACTTAGCAGCTCAGCTTCCATTTCCAATCACTTTCCTGTTATCTCCCCTCCAGGATTTCCCTTTCTCTAAAGGCACAGCCTACTTTGCTCCCAAAATCAGAATTTCTCCCATGCCTGAGTGTCCTGATTTCACTTAGGGCTCCTAGAACATTTCCTCCTCTTACAGGTCAGAGAACGATAAGCACTTAGGGCTTACTCCTGGATTGATGCCTCTGTACTCAATCCCTGTTAACAGGTTGTCCAGTTGGCTCAAGAGAAGAATTGAGAACATGCTTTTCTTTTCCCTCTGTGCACAGATGGGGAGCTACAGGTGTGGAATATTGTATTTGTTGTCAGAGGCAATTGACATATTGTATGGTTTGGCCAAGCTATTTCCTTTTTCTTTTACTTTGATACAAGGAAGGTCAGTCAGTAAGCCTTTATTAGGCACCTATTATGTGCTAGGTACTGAACTAAGCCCCAGGGATACAAAGATTGGTAAAAGGATCCCTGTTCCCAAGGACCTCACAGTCTAATGAACTTTGACTTTCTAGGAAGGGGAGGAAGGAGCAATATATTAAACATGATATAAAAACAAAAGATATTGATAAAAAAGATTTTTTAAATAGTGGTTGGTTGTTAGAGGTCAGATGGACATCCAAACATCTATGGCTATGGCAATGAATTAACATGCCCAGCCCAAACTCATATTTGGCCTTCTTTCTTTAGTGTTGCCTCTCTCTTAATCAAGAGGCCTGGTCCAAAGGCTGTAGCTGCAGTGATGCTCAGGCCTCGACCCTCTTCTAGGCAAGGAGGGCCAATACTCAGAGGCAGTGTGGTTTGGAGGAAAGTACCCTCTACTTGTAAATCAGAAAGACATGGATTTGTTAAAATTTTAGCTCTGATAACTACTTATCAGAAACAGCATCTGTCTCACATCAGAGAACCTGAGCTCACAGTCCTACCTGTGTAGGTAGGTATTTATAAATACATAATAGGTATTTAATAAAATAAAAAAATAAATAATTATTGAATGATTTCCTGGTCAAGTCATTGCCCCTATCTGGGCCTCGGATTCCCCATCTATAAAATGGGGAGGGGGGATGGGACTAGAAGAGCTTTAAGGGCTCTAAAATGTTAATGATTCTGCTTCCACATGTAGTTCAAAGGACTAAAGTGCTTCTCCCCTCCACCCCCAGCCCTATTTGTTTAAGTTTGTAAGACTGTCTCCCTCTCTCTCTTTATCACCTTCCTTTCCCAATACATCTTTCCCCTTAACCTTTAAAACATAGAAGAAAAAGAGAAAAAGAAAAACTGTCTGGCCACACACTAACCCACGCTGGACTTGAAGTCAGGAAATCTCATCTTCTCGAGTTCAAATTCGGCCCCAGACACTTTTACTACATGCCCAAGTTACTGTTTCCCTCAGTTTCCTTATCTGTAAAATGAACTGGAGAAGGAAATGGTAAACCACTCCAGTATCTTTGCCAAAAGAACTCCCAAAGGGATCACGAAGAGTGGGAAATAACTGAACATTATTATTATATTATAATAATAATTATCAGTTAGGGTTGGCCCTTGCTTAGCAAGTATGTACTCTGTTTTCCAGCAGCACCTTTGCTCATCAGCCAGGATATGCACACAACACAGCCTCAGTTTTCCCACCCTTTGTACAGGCAGGAAATAAAATTCAGTAAGCATTGATTAAAGGCCCATTTAGTGTGCCAGAAACTTCCATAATACTCCCTGGATAGAGGGATTAAACACCTTGAGGGCTTCCAAACACCCTGCTTACTGCTAGTACCTAACTTTTCTGCCTTGAGGAGGTCTTAGCCCTCTTCAAACTAGAGACCGGGTAACAGGAGATTAGGCAAATTCAAAGGCCTTAGGCCAGGGATGGGGAAACTTTGTCCTCGAGGTCACACATTGTGTCCTTTTATTAAGGGGATTTGTCCTGTGAAATTTGGAGTCAATAAGAGCGCCAAGTTTACCAACCTCAAGGCTGAAAATTCCCCACCCTTGCCTTAGGCTATATCAGTTAAAGATAAGAGCTGTGGGTCTGGAGTAAAGGATCTGCATCCTAAAGCTGGCTTTGCAATTAACTTGTTTGTCCTTAGTTCTGGAAGAGGACTAGATGTCTGGGAGGTGATATGCAAGGAAACGATCTAAGTGAGGGAGGGCAGAGCCAAATCACCAGGGAGCCATCTGGGTCCACATTTACCCGTGTGGCCTTGGAGAAATCACTTTGCCTCTTGGGCTCTTGCCTTCCTCCACTGTAGGAGGGTTCCACTAGAAAGGATGCCTCCCGCCTTTGATCCCAAGGACTCTAGAAAGAGGTAAGGTTGGACTGGGATTTTGCAACCACATTGTAGGTGGACTTAAATTGGAGTCAGGAATCAAAACTTTAATGTGGAAGTCGTGGGGAACCACTGACGGATTTTGAATGAATGAAGCATTGATCGAGTGCTTACTATATGCACAACACTGGGGAGCTCATGTTCTGATGGGGAAGACAACCCATGTGGAAGATTTCAGCTGCAATCCAAACGAAAAAATCCCATGATCTTGGGAGTGCAGCGGTGGAGGGTAATGCCTCTGCTTTAAAGTCGTTTCCACTGAGCAAATCAGATCAGTTTCTAAGGCTGGATTATTTGACAGTGCCGAGGGCTTTGGTGGCAAAGTATTTTTGAGTATAGAAATAATAGCCTTGTAGAGGGAGATATATATATATGTATATATATATATATGTACACATGTGCATATATGTATACATATGAGTAAAAGGTGTACGTGTGAGTATATGTATATGGTACCGTGGGCAGCTAGCTGGTCCAGTGGATAGAGCACCCTGCTTGGGGTCAGGAAGACCTGAGTTGAGATCTGGCCTCAGACATTTACTGGCTGTGTGACCCTGGGTAAGTCACTTAAACCTTGTTGGCCCCAGATTCCTCATCTGTAAAATGAGCTGGAGAAGGAAACAGCAAACCACTCCGGTGTTTTTGCCAATAAAACGACAAATAGGGTCGAACAAGCCTGAAAAACAACTGAACAATATGTTGTATTATGGACATGCGTTTCATCTGTCTGTCTATCATCGATCTCATCTAGCTATCATTTTGCAAATTTCCTTTGATTCTTACTGGGAGGCAGGGGCTTCTATTAACTCCATTTTACAGAGGACGAAACTGAGGCAGATAGGTTAAGCTAGTTAGTGTCCACAAGATTCGAAGGGGTCTTCCCGACTCCAGCACCCTACCCACAGTGACCTGGTCCCAGTTGAAAGGCCCGGTAAGTGTTCCGGTAAGCGAAGCTTGCGCGGTCATTCTTGGGCACAAGGTGCAGGCCGCGACACTTGGGAGTGTCCCAGGTCCCTGGCACATAGCCTCGAGGACGTGACATTGCAGCGTGCACGGGCACCACGTGGGCTACGGCCGGAAGGCTGGCACCGCCCAGCGCGGAGAGCCTCCGACGCTCCAAGAACTTTACTGGAGGTAATAGGGAGCCACCGAAGACGTCGGGGCGGCGCCCGGCTCCCCCGCAGCCGGAGGCGCATCTCGCCTTTCTAAGTGCGTACGTCCTGCAGACGGCCGCATCGAATGCGCGCAGAGAGCCTTTCCCGCCCCGCTCCCCTGGCAGCCTCCGCGCTCGGCCTCCCAGATTTAGGGTGGGGCGCAGTCCGCCCAGGAAACAGCTGGTGCCCCGGGCTGCGCGGCCTCGCTCGCCCCACCCCGGCCCCGCCTGTCTCCCGCAGGAAGGGGGCGGTGCGCCGAGGGCGCGGGCGCAGGGCGCGGGGCGCGGGGCGGGCGCATCCCCAGCGCGCCCGCGGCAGAGCCTGACACAGCTCGGGGAGGGGGACCACGGAGAAGGTGACCCGGCCACGGGGCGGGGCCCGAGGCCGGGGGCGGGGCCCGAGGCCGGGGGCGGGGCCCGAGGCCGGGGGCGGGGCCCACGGAGTTGGACGACCATGGCCGGCGCGGTAGCTGGGCTGCGGACCTTGTGGATCCGTGCGGCGGTGAGAGGCGCCCACCGGAGCGGGTCGGGCTGCCAGCCCCCGATCCTGCCCTCGGGCCTTCCTCCTCCCCATCCCTTAAGCCCGTTTCTCCTCGCGGTCCCTCTTCCTCAGTGTTTCTCCGTGCCCCCCTCCCCCCTCCCCTCTGCCCCACTCTCTTCCCCTGTGAAGCGCAGCGGAGCTGGAGGCCCTCGGAGGGCTCCTCAGGCCGCGGAGGACAGCGCAGAGCCCGGCCTCACTGCGTTCTGACCTTGGGCGGGTCACCCCACCTGTCCCGGCCTCCATCCCCTGGGCTGTAAAATGCGGGCGGGCAGGTGTTTGCAGCAGCGCTGCGCTCTCCCGTGCTCCCCTGTTTCTTCCGGCCCCTCTGCCTCCCCTTCCCGAGTTCCCTTGGGTCTTCTCAGGTGCTGGTGCTGGTGGTGTAGTCATTTTCTGTCGTGCCTGCCCCTTCGTGAACCATTCTGGGATTTTCTTGGCAAAGTTGCTGCAGTGGGCTGCCATCTCCTCTTCTAGCTCGTTTTACAGATGAGGAAACTGAGGCAAACAGGGTGAAATTACTTGCCCAGGGTCACACAGCTAGGAAGCATCTGACATCCCAGCTGACTAGCTGCCCTCCGGTCTTCTCACACCGTTCTGGAAATCCTCTTCTCTTTACTTTACCCTTCTCCTCTCATTTCCTCTTATCTCAGCTTCTTTCTCTCCCTTTTGCCTCTTGCTTCCTTTCCTCAGCCTTGAGTAGTGAGGATGGATTAAAATATTTAGGGTGGAGAAACAATCCCCAGGATCAACTTTGAAAAACTTATTTTATTTTTCCTTAATCTTTTTCCCACTGTTTCTGTCCCCAGCCCTTACACCAGAGTGCAGAGCTGAGGTGGAAGCAGACCAGGGTGTTCTCCTCTTGGCTGGTAAGTATCCACATACATTCCTTCCCTTGACATAGCTAGTAATTTAGAATAAGGAAAACCCAGATGTCATTCCTGTCTCAGATACGGCTTCCTCGGCTGTAAAAATGGGGATCATGATAGCACCTCAGTTAGAGGGTTGCTGTGATGATGCCGTGTATATACATATGTATGTGCATGTGTACATATATATACATACATATGTATAGAAAGCACACCTTAGATCTTTGTATCAGGGTTCTTGGGTATCATGGATCCCTTTGGCAGGCTGGTGAAGCATTGGAATCCCTTCTTAGACTACTGCTTTAAAATGTGTAAAATACAAAGGAAGCCAATGATGTTTAAGTAATTATCAAACTATTTTAAAAACAAATTCATTATGCCCTAAGGGCTGTGACACCCTTTGACCCAGCAGTGCCACTTACTATGTCTTTATCCCAAAGAGATCAACAGGAAAAGGACCCATATGTAAAAAAATATTTATAGCAGCTTTTTTGGTGATGGCAAAGAATTAGAAATTGCGGGGATGCCCATCCATTGGGGAATGACTGAACATGTTGTGGTATGTGATTGTGATGGAACACTACTGTGCTAGAAGAAAATGAGAGGCAGTCTGGTATCCAAAAAACCTGGGAAGACTTCCATGAACCAATGCAAAGTGAAGTGAGCAGAACCAGGAGAACATTATACATGACAAGAGCATTATTCTACAATGACCAAGTGTGAATGCCTTAGCTGCTCTCAGCAATACACTGATCCAGGAGTTCCAAAGGACTCATGAAAAACACTCTCTGCCTCCAGAGAAAGAACTGATGGGAGTCTGAATTCGCAGATCAAAGCATACTTTTTCATTTTTCTTGTGGTCTTTTATTTGTTTTGCTTTTGTATTTTGGGTCTTTTTTCTTTTGAAACATGGCTAATAAGGAAATGTTTTACATGACTTCACATGTATGATCTGTATCTAATTGCTTGCCTTCTCAAGGAGAGAGGAGGGAAAGAAAAGGAAGGAAGAAGAGAATTTGGAACTCAAAATTTTAAGAAAATGCTAAAATTGGTAGATAGAATTGAAAAAAATAAAATATAAATATTTAGAAAAAATAAAAATGAATAGTTTGTACAATAACTACACTGTAAAAACAAAATTTAGAAAGACTTAAGAACTCTGATCAAAGCAGTGGCTAACCCTGATTGCAGAGGACCAACGCTGAAACCTGCTACCTCCTGACTGGGGCCATAGCCTCATACACAGAAAGAGATATACATCTTTAGACATGGCTGGTATGAAATTTTGTTTTGCTTAATTATGCATATTTGTGATAAGGCTTTTTTCCCTTGGTAGAGGAATGGGAAGTAGGAAGAATAATTTTTAAAAACTCAATAAATTGAAAGAATAGAAAAAAGGCCTACTTTGTGTAAAACTTATTAAACTTATCCCTTCCTTCTTTATCCATAGGAAAAATGGTTTCCAAGGAAGAAACCTGTGATTGCTCAGAAAACACCCATCAAGGTATCCCTGAAGGCAGGGAAAACCTATAAATGGTGTGTGTGTGGCCTAAGTAAAAACCAGGTAGGACCTTGAGTGGGTATTGGGTAAGGGGTATCACTGGCATGCTCTGAGTCCATCCCCCACTCCCACCCCAGGCAAGACTATTCCTGCCTCTTTCTCTTTCTTCCACCCTCCCTACCCCAGGAGAACCTTTCCAGAAGGGGAAGAGGGCAGATACAGGCTGTAAGTCATTCCTAAGCTTCTCCTGTTTTTGTTGGCACCCAACCTTCCTAATCTTCCCGCTTTCTTATCAATTCATTTACCTCTCCCCATCTCTGAAAACATTCAGTGTTCCCAGGAAGCCATCCCCAGCCAACTTCCGTAGCTTGACTGGGTAGCTCCTTTACTCTGTCTTCCTCATCCAACTGGGGGCTGGTTTCAGTCCTGCTCTGGATCTCCCCCCGCTAGGCCAACACAGGAACCTGAAGGGTGCAGGCCTTGAGTAGTTGTTTATAGCCTTCTTTTGTCCTGTAGCCCTACTGTGATGGCTCCCACCTCTTCCAAAGAACAGGCCTGTTCCCCCTCAAGTTCAAAGTTGAAGAAAACCGTTCAGCTTCTCTTTGCACCTGCAAGGCAACCCTGAAGCCTCCGTATTGTGATGGTACTCACAAGAGCGAGCGAATACAGAATGCCCAAGAGGGATCCCCGCTCTGACCAGCATATCTTGGGTTCAGGTTGGCAGCATGGGGGCCTCCCTTCCAGGCACTTTGGAAGCCTTGACTGCCATCCCACTAAGAGATCCTCCCAAGACCCTTCTATTCCTCCATACCTGGGACTAGGCTCAGCTTGTGTCTGCTCCATAGGTAGGAGGCTTTTGGTGTCATTCCCTGGATTTGATTTCTTTACCTATCAGAGTATGAAATTCCATGGGCCCCTCCCTGCATCAGAACCCAGGAGCATGTATTCACCCCTGTCTGGCACATATATTTTAAATATAATGGTTTTTCTCAGTGTGTTGCTTTTTCTTAATTTTCATCAATGTGAGAGGAGGGAAGATCCAGTTCCAGGACTGGTGGCCTGATACATTTCTTTCTCCCCAATAACGTTTTCCTAACATTGTATGTCAGCCAATTACCCAGCCCCCTCATTTGACACACAAGGAAACTGAGGCTTACGTTAGAACATACTCTCCTTTAGTGACCTTTTTTTGTAACATCAACACTTATCGCTGGCTGGTACGCAGGAACAAGCTTGTTGACTAAGGCTTAAAAGATTTGTCTTTACCACTCCCAGTGGTAAAGCTGGGTTCAGTTTCACCAGGCAGTATGGTTATTCCATTTTCAGAGTCCTTTTTCCACACCCCATCCAAATCCATCTCCCTGTCTCTGCCTCTTCTTCCTTTGGCTTTGGAAGTTACATGACTGCTCCTTACAATCGGGAATTTTATCTTCAACTTGTATCCCCAGTGCCTAGCATAGTGCTTGACCCAATGCTTGTTTGGGCTGGGTAAGTGCACTTAGTTGATCAAATGGGTTAATATTTGTGAAGTGCTTTGCAAACTTAAATACTATGTAAATATTAATACTAGCAGTGATACTGCTAATTATAATAATGGTTTCAAAGTGCACCAGCCCTGTCCCCTTATTTCTCTGCTTGTCAGATATCCCACAACACCCCATGGGCCAATTCTAGAATTTAAATCCTGAATTCTGGGCCTAGAAAATTGAAGCATGAACAAAACACTAGGCATTTAGTAGGGATAAGTGGAAAGAGAATTAGCCCAGGAAATAGCTTAGATTCAACTTTTTGTTTCTAACAAATGCAAGCTGTCCCAAAAGTCTTAGCATACTAAGATTTTTGGGACACTATTGGCTGTATCACCTTGACTTAAGTCATTTAATCTCTCTAGGCCTCAGTATCCTCATCTCTAAAATGGGAGTGACAATGTATATAGTAGTTACTTCACAGGACTAGTGAGGCTAGGCTAAGTAAGGTCTTTGAGAAGCAGCTGCCTAGAGCACTCGAGAGAATGCTAGACTTGGGAGTCAGGAAGACCTAGTTTCAGATCCCTCTTAGCTACTCACTAGCTTGACCTCTCTGGGCCTCAATTGCCTCATTGGTAAAATGAGGTCAGACTAGCTGAATTCTGAGGTCCCTTCCAGTGTTTAGTCTATGAACACAGAATGCTTTGCAAACTTATAAAAGGTGGTGGCGGTGGGGGTTAATGAATTTTCCAGTGCTTCTATGGATGAATGGGGACAGCTGCCCTTGCTTATTTTTTGACTATTGGAGGGTAGGGGTAGTTGTCAGACTGAGGTCATGGAGTGGGCTGAGGGTTAAAGGACCCTGCTTGACAATAGATACCCCATCATAAGCCACCCCCCACCCCCACCCCCGCCAAAGAAAACCGCACACAAGCCCAAGGAGAATCTGCAGCATTTATTACAAAGCTGATTAGTCGTACAAACGGCAAGGCGGGGGTGAGGGAGGGAGAGAGGGAACACACACAAATCACAGGACCCGCAACAAGGACAGGATGCACACAGACAAAGCCATTTGGTTGACTGTACCCCTACAGAAGAGTCAGGGATCAGTGCCCTGCCTCCTTACCCCATCCCACCTTCTCACTATTTACACCAGAGGAGTGACAGGGCCAAGCTGGGGTTGCTTGATCGGAGGAGGAGTCCAACCCAGCCCTGTAACAAAGTCATTCAGCCTTCCACCACATGGGGCTAACACTTACCCACCCCACCTCAAACCAGGGTGTCTGTTCAATCTGGGGAAAGAGGGACCCTGGTAATCCTACCTTTGTCTTGTGCTTTGAGATTCCCCTTTACATCTGTCCTGAACTTGGGGCCCCTGGCCAAAGGGAGGAGGAGGGGGACTGCTGACCCTCCCAGGGACTTTTCCCAAGTCTGGGATCAGTGTGCTTGTGTGAGGTTCAAATGCCCTCTCCCAACAAAGTCCCAAACATGGACTTCACTTGCAGCCTCAGTTAACCCCTGGCAAAAGAGGAATGGGAGTGAGGGGTGGGGAGGGGAAGTGTCCACACTGGAAAAGCTTCCAGGTAGGTTCAGGAGCTTCTGATGCCTCCTTTCCTCCTCGTCCCTCAAGTTCTCTCCTTCAGCAAAATAAATGCCAAAAAGGGCACAAACAAAAGGAAAAAGAATCTAATCTACCCACAGAAGCTACAAGGCTGGGAGAAGGAGGGGAGGGAAGGGGAGAGGTTGGGAACTACTGCCCCCTATTCCTCCGGATCTCCCCCCTCAGAACCAAAGGACAAACCGCATTTGCAAAAGGCACTGTCTGAGAAAAGCTCCCTACATTAAGCACAGGGGTGGGGGGGAGCAATGAAGGGAGGATGAGTGGAGAATCAAGCTCTCCCCACCTTCGTCCCCACCCCCTTCTCCCCTTTATGATCACACCCCATCTTCAAAAGCTGCCTCTGTGGTCCCAGGGTGTGCTGAACTTACAGGACTTGGGGCTACCCAAAACTCGGGAGTCTCTGAGGAGGGGGACCCCGAATGGGACAGAGGCACTCAGATCCATACCTCCACCTGTTCTTGGAGAAGGGAGAGGAGGAGGAAGGGGCAGGCCCAGCCCCAAAATTCTACCTCCCTTCCCCTTCCCAGCTAAACGTTTAATCCCAAAGGGGAAGGAGCCAGAGTAAATCATGCAGTTCCCTTAAAAATGAATGAAGAAAACCCAAACACACAGAATCCACACCCGTACCTGCACACACATACATGTAAGGTCTCTGTTTCCTGCAGCTTTTAAATTAATCTGGCTAGTCCATAGAAAATAAGTATGTATATTTGGTTTTCCTATGTACATATATATATATAGATAGATTTATTTATAAAACCCAACCCCTCCCTCTACCCCCCTCAGGGTGGGGTAGAAGGAGCTTGAGTCAAGGAGGGAAGAGGGGAAGTCAAGAAAAAGGGGGAGGGGGTAGAGAAGTGAGGCTGCACAAATCGGGTAGAAAGCCCTAGTCCTCAGGTTAAGGGGGGCACAGGGGTACCATTGACAGTCATCTTGCGCCCCCTGCTGGTAGATGATGGTGTCTGCAGGCAGTTCGAGGTGCCGCCATTGGTGGTGGTGCCCCCTGGTGCAGATGTGGGGCTGGGGGAGGCTGGGTGGGTAGTGCTAGGCCCATGAGAGCTGGGTGAGCCATGGGAGGGAGTTGCAGGGCTGGGCAGGGAGGAGGAGGTGGCAGGCAGGGTGGCAGGGCTGGGGGCCTTGTCGCTGACCGACTCGCACTCAGACGCCCCACTGGTGTTGGTGCCTTCTGACGGAGCGGGTACAGTGGGCAGCGGAAGCCGCTTACAGGCTGGCTGGACTCTGTACTTGAGAGGGAGAGGGCCATTCTGCAGGGGGGAGGGAGGGGAGCCAGGAGAGAAACAGGGAAGGAAAGGGAGGGTCAGGGGCCAAAGTCTCTTCTGCCCTACACGCCTCACCCCAAGAACAAAACATCAGCACCAAGAGAAGACAGAAGGGAAGGTAAGGGAGGACAAAGACAGGAGAGGAACCAGCAAAAACAGCCAAAAATAGAAACAGACACTGAGACACCAAGAAATTGAAGGAAAAAAAGGAATGAGGGTGAAAGAAGGAACTCAGTTCTGATTGAGTGAGTTCCTCCAGCCCTGCCTGCCTCCCCACTCCCTCCCAGCTATCCCACATGCTCACCCGTCTCCAAGGGTAAATGTAGGCAATGTCCATGAGGGTATAATACTCCTTCAGAGGTTCATCCTCATATAGCACCTCCACCTGAGGAAACACCAACAACAGGAGAGGGAGGAGGGGGGAAGCAGAGGACAGACATGATGACCTGCCCAAGGGGACGGAGCTTTGCTCACATGGGTTCTAAGCTTACCAGACTTCCCATAGGAAGGAGCAAATAAGTACCTTAAAATTCTCTTCTGAGATAAAAGAGACCAGTATTTACCGAAGAAGCCTTTCTTGTGATGTTTCCAATAAAGTCATCCAGCTCACTGCCTCCTGAGGCCATTTATTCCATTTAAGTATTGTTAATTGTGAGGAAGGCACATGTTGGGTTTTTTTTTGCATGAAAAAGCATTTAATTTTTTAAAATATCCCTCAATTACATGTTAAAATAATTTTTAACATTTTTTAAAAAGTTTTGAATTCCAAATTCTTTTCTTCTTTCCCCACGTGGCTCCCTAAGATGATAAGCAATCCAATACAGGTTATGCAGCACGTGATTTTTAATGTTTCTTAAATGGTACTAAAATTTGCCTCTTTCCCATCATCCCTGGTTTGACTATCTAGGCACCCAAAAAGAACAAATGTAATCCTTCTTTCATAAGGACAGCCCTTTCAATACTTAAAAACAGCTCTGAATGCCCCAGCCTTCCCAGACAGCCATCTCTTCTCCAGATTAAATAACACTCCCAGGTCCTTTCAGATAATTTCCATTTGTCAGTTTGGAGTCTATTAGAATGTGAGCTGTTGGAATGCAGGCCCATCTTGATTTTTTCTGTCTCCCCAGCACTTGGCACAGTACTTTGTACTTAATGCTTCATTCATTCATTCATTCATTCATTCGTCACCATCATGGTCACTATTCTCTACATAAGCCCCAGCTTGTCATGTCCTTGCCAGGTTGTGGCGCCCAGAACTAGATACTCCAGATTTGGTCTGACCAGGAGAGAGGGACTCTTATTTTTCTTGCTCTGGACACTCTAGTTCTACACATGATTAATAATGATAATTTAAAGATTCTATTTGATTAATTAAAATCAGGGCAGCTTAAAAAAAAACACTTATGGGCTTGTATGCTCTTACAGTCCATTGAAAAAACCCCACAGGCCTTTGTCATTTGATATGACGTCTAGATATGTTTTCCTGATTCCATACTTGTACAATTGAGTATTTTAACCCTATCGTAGGATTGTGCAGTTATTTCTATTGAATTTCATATTTTTTCTTTTTAAAACTTTTATCTTTTTTTAATTTGCATTTGTTTTCTCAAAATTAAAAAAAACCTCTCATAACAAATCTGCAAAGTCAAGCAAAAATAAATTTCCCCATTAAATTTCATCTTATTAGATTGGATCCAGTCATTTTATTCCATTGATATCTTCAGATCCTGATTCATCACCAATTGTATTAGTGATACAGAAAAATGTTGAATACAACAAAGGTAAAGGCAGAGCCTTGTGGAACTCTACTAGAGATTTCCCTGAAGGCTGAAAGAGATATTTACCATTCTGTGGGTCCCCTCAGTTACCTGTGCAATCATTCAGCCCATATTTCTCTATCATGTTTAAGGATATTATGAGAGGCCCTGTCAAATACCTTACTTAGATAAAACTTGGTTCTACTGTTTTCAAAATAGTCCTGCCCTATGAGAAAGACTCCTCACAAAACACACAGATGATCCCCAAACCAAGAGAGCCCATCGTGCCATCTTTGGCTGGCCACCCCTGGCATACAAGTCGTCCTCTAGGGGCACAAACGAGCACAGGGGAAGTTCATCAGACTTGGAGTAACATTAGGGAGATCTAGGGGACCAAGGAAAAGTCACTATAGCCAACCAGGCTGTAGAGAAAGAAGATAAACACATGAACCAGCACACAGACACAGCATCCATCATGTGATTACAGTCACTTGGGGCTCCTGAGGTCAACTCACTTTATACTTGCTGGGCACATCCATCTTGTTACGGAGAAACTTGGCAAGATGCATGACCGTCATGGCTGCCGGGCATCGCAGAAACCGCACCCCTGTCTTCTGGGAGAAAGGGAGGGGACAGAAGGGTTCAAGGCAGGAGGGAAGGAACAACACTGCAGTCTCCTCCAGTGATTCCACCCCTCCCCCAGTCCCACCCCACTCTTCCCTTCTGCCTCTAGCACTCACTTTCTCCTTGTCCCCGTCCCCATTCTCCAGGGCGCCCTTCTTCTCTTCCCTGTCCCTGTTGGGTGAAGGAATGAAGCCAGGAAATCCCAGGAGAGGGAGGGGGTCCCTGCCCACCCCCGTCCTGACCCCTCCAGGGAGGGGGCTCATTATCAGAAACATTCCCACCCTGAGTTGAAAATCCCATGGATGTGGGACAGAATGAAGAAACTCCAGTTAAGGAGCAGGAAAAACAAAAGCCCTTGGGACCCAGGCAGGTATCCTGATCTATTCCAGCTTCCAGGTTCCCCCAGACCGGAGCAGGGACAAGGGACTTGCCTGACACCCTCGTAAAATTCAATGGAGAGGCTGACGATTTCATCATCACTCAGAGCCCCCTTTTCCTGCTCTAGGACCTCGCCTCGGTCTTCATTGGAGCCATTGGGGACTAGGGGGGAATGGAGCAGAGTGAGTGGCAGGAAAGGTTGGGGGAAGGATCCTCAGCCTTGGGGTGGGGTAGGAAGGGGCCCACACTTGCCACTCCTCCCCACTTTCCCAAACTCATTTTAATTCACCAAATATTTAAGCACCAACTCTGTACCAGACACAGGGTTAGGCCCTGGGGATGTGGAGACAAAAAAGAGAACAGTCCCTGCCCTGAGAGAGCTTACATTCTGCTGGAGCACCAGGGCTCTGGACTGGCATACTCAACAGGTCTCCTTTCTTGGCAGGCATACTCACTCAGCCCAGTGTGGGGGAGGACCAAACCCAAGTCATGCCGTGGTGGGGACAGGGTCTTGGTGGGGAATTAGGGAGAGAGAGATAGTCTGACACATACACATGTGTGCTTCCGCTTTCCCACCCTTCCCCAACCTACTCAGCCCAGGACTGAGGGGAAACATTCACCTTCAGTGACAGGGTAGGCTGCGTAGAAATCTCGCCGACGTTTCATCTCATCTGGAAGGAAAGGGAAGGCAAGCTGACTGTGAGCATGAGGAGGTGTGCAGGGATAGTCAAAGAAATGAAGGAGGGGAGGTTGAGGTTCAAGGGAGGGAGGAGCGAGGCAAGGATGGCCCGTACCTTTAAAAAGTCCAGGGACTAGTTTATATACGATGTCTTGAAGGGTTTTGTCTGACCTGGAAAAGATGTCACAAGTGGTGAGATCCGTGAATCCACTTGCCAAGAGAAGTCAAAGCCCTTCCCCATCTCTCTGGGCCCTGGAAACCCCTTCTCTGATGGCACTTGTCCTCTGTGGTCATTGGACACATGGCCGTTGTATCTTGAATTACAAGTCAGATCCCAAGAATTTATCCCTCCCTGGTGATTTCTTAAGTTCTTTCCTGACTCACCCTCCCCCACCCCATTTGGGGGTCCCTTAGGCAGGAAAGTGGCCAGATGAGGGGTGAGGGAGGGCAGGCAGAGCAAACAACAAGCGGGAGGAGAGAAGAACCCAGGGCAGGAGGCTGAAAGGGAAGGGGAAGGACTGTCTCTGGGCCCCACCTGATGCTCAGCAACGGACGTGTCTTATGGACCTGTACATCACACATGGGACAGTACTTGTTGGTCTCCAGGTATCGGACGATGCAGGTTTTGCAGACTGGAGGAGGAAGAGCGGAGGAGATTAGGAAGAGCCCTGGCTTCAATATAGGAGTAACCCCATGGCCAACCCATGTTCTGTGCCTGCTACATTAACCTTCTCTTCTCATGAATGGGATGGGATGAGGAGTCTTGGCCAAGATATTCGTCTTCCCTCCTGAGGAACTGCTAGACTGAGGTCAAATGTGGGTGTAACATGTGGTCCAATACCCTAGAGAGACTGCAGCTACGGAGTGGCTAGACAAGGTAACGCCCTTCAAAGCCTTCTTCGATTAGAGGAAGATCTCCCTTTTCCTTAATCATCCCCCTGACACCATGGGCTGAATGCTGCTTTAAAGACACTTCGTTCCCTTTACACCCTATTCGTTAGTATCTGTTTCTGCCTTGGCAATTTTAGAATCTGGTGCATAGCCTCAGACCAAATCTAGTCTTTCCCATTGTAGGATCATGGAGACCTGGAAGGCACCTCCAAGGTCATCCAGTCCAAATTTCAACTCCCCTCATTTTATAGTCGATTAACTGAGGCCCAGGAAGGGAAGAGACTTGCCCAGGCGACAATCAGCAGAACCCATATTCAAACCTGGGTCCTCTGAAGCTAGCCTCTGGCTTCTCTCCACTCTGTCACAGCTAGTTCTCCCCAAGGGCCCAGGGTGAGGTCTTTTCCATCAGATGCCCAGCCCCTCCCCCTACCAACTCCCTGGGAAAGATGACCAGTCATATGAAGATGAGTCACCACCCTCAGCCCCTTCCCCCACTTACAGGAATGCAGACATTCTACAATGGTGGTGGCATCGATGAAGTATCCCCCACAGAGGGCACACATGAGGTGGGGGTTCAGTTCCGTGATCTTGATCCGAGTTGTCCGATGCATGATGCTTGGGTAAAGGAGGGGAAGTGCCGTCCTAGGGAAAGAAAGGGAACATTGAGCCAGGGGAAGCTTAGAGATAGGCAGATGGAATCCTGGGCCCTTCTACTGTCTCTCCCCACCATCACCCACACACAACCTCCCTAGGGACTAGACACCTGGATGTCCCAGGAAGGTAATGGGAGCAGGCGGGTGCAAGGTCCCTCTGTGCTCAGGACAAAACTAAAGATGGAAAGAGTTGGTTGAGATGACAGGAAGAGTCCTCTAGCTGAAGGTGGATGGTGAACTAAGAGATCACAAAGGTCTTTTGAGATCTTTCCTGGAGTTCAGTATTCAGAGCACTGTTTCTTCCTGTTTAAACAAGTAAAATTTCTTCTGGCTGATGTGACTGTGTCAGTCTGGTATTCATATGTGTGTATATGTACATATATATAGACATACACACAGATGTATATATGTACATATGTTATAGATACACATTTGTATATACATATTTGTGTATATAAATGTATGTAAAAGTACGTGTGTATACACACACACACACACACACATACGCGCACGTGCTCGCGCGAGTGGATGGATATAGGCAGCTAGGTGGTTCAGTGGATAGAGTGCCAGGCCTGGAGTCAGGAAAACTCATCTTCCTGAGTTCAAATCCAGACTCAAACACTTCCTGAGTTCAAATCCAGACTCAAACACTTACTGGCTGTGTGACCCTGGGCAAGTCATTTAACTCTGCTTCACTTTCCTCATCTGTAAAATGAACTGAAGAAAATGGGGAGCCACCCTAGTATCTGCCAAGAAAACCCCAAATGAGATCCCAAAGATTTGGAAATGACTGATCCAATTAAATAACAGTAAATGTATGGCTCTGTGTGTGTTTATATACACACATTTATCTAGAAGAAAACTTGGAGATCACAGGATCATAGATCTCAAGTTCGAAGAGACTTCAGAAACCACCTTCTTCAACTCTCCTTTTACAGATAAGGAAAGCAATGTCTAGAGAAGTGAATGATCTGTCCAGGGTCTCACAGATCATAGTAGAACCAAGACAGGAAGCCAGAGGAACAGATGCCAAATCCAGCACTCCTTTTATTATGTTACAAAGGTAAGTCCTATAATGTCAGCTTCAGTAAACAGATTTTAACAATTAATCCATGACCTGAGGCCCTTCACAAAGTTCAGTCTCCCCTCCCAACTTCCACCTTTGCACCAAACCTGTTCCCATTCCACACCTCACTTTCTCTGGCCGACGCCTTTCTCCAAGGCCCTGCCCCACTCCCTTCCCTTTCTTCCTGCTCTGTTCCTTCTATCCATCCCCAGTCCCGTTCCAGACTTCCCTTCTATAAGAAGTTTTTCCTAATTCCTTATATCTGGTTGTACTCCTTTCATCCCTTCCCTGCTCTCCTGCCCTGATGACCACAGTTCACTCATTTGTACACATCTTCCTGTCTGCATCCTGGATGCCTCCCTCCCTTCCTAGCACTCCCCTCCCTTAGCTACAGACAAGTAGCTCTCTGAGGGCAGAGATAATGTCTTTGTCTTCCTCGGGACCACTTTCTAGGACCAGACATGGGCCCCTGCAGGTAAAAGGGGATAGGGAGGCAGAGAGAGGTGATGGACAAAACTACAATCACCTGTGTGCTCCAAGTCTTCTGCTATACGGACAAGGAGTAACCAACTTTATACACTAGAAAAATATCTCATGTTTCCCACCAATGAATGCCTCTCCCCCTTACATCTCTCCAGACAAATACACAGCATGTGTCAGTACCCACTGGTGACCCCCTCTGTACAGGTAGGGGCAGTTACAGGGTACAGGAGACAGACTTGGATTCGAATTTTGACTGTATAACTAACTAGAGCCCATAAAGAGAAATAATTAATATATGCTACTTAATAACCATTTATTAAATGGAAAATTTTAAATAACAGGGGTAGGCCCAAGTATATCCTAAGGTCCTTCCCAAGTCTAAGGTTCTGGAATTCCCTAATGAATGCTTGAAGCAACCCCAGAAGATATTCTCTCTCCCAAAGGTGAGCTCAGCCTAGGAGTCATTGGTGGGGAGGGTGTCAATATCCCAAGGGCGATTTCCTGATTTGTTTTCTTTTCCCTTCAGAAATCACATCTCAGATGTGACCAGGAGAAAGTTACCCAACCTCATCCCCCATCCTAGAAAATCTCCAGTGTGCAAAGTCAGAGTAGACTGTGTGTAAACCTTGCAGACCTCATCCCTTTCACACCCCTTCTTGCTCCAGCCCCACTTCCCCACCATCACTTCATTCAGGAAAGACTTCTAAAACCGTAGGGCAAGACATTCATAGGCAAGAGCAGAGGGTTTCTATAGAGACTCCAAAGATGAGGTTGGCCAGGGCCCAAGGAGCAAAGAGACCCAGAAAGGACCAAAGACAGAGAGAGATGCAAAGATGGAAAAAAAGAGAGAGACACAGGCAAACACTGAGCCATAAGCAGATACAGAAAGTCGTGTATAACAGGCACAATCTCTCTCTCTCTCTCTCTCACACACACACACACAGACACACACACACAAACACACAGAAAAACACAGATACATACAGACACACACACTGGTGTGCAGAGATGCTCAGATATGGAGAGAGACACATATTCAGAGGCAAAAATATACAGCCAGTTATCCAGGTTAAAGAAACAGGACACAAGGTGTTCCCAGGTCACAGGCACAAATATCAGTCTTCCCTCTTTTCCTGGGTCACAGGAAACTGTCATAGACATAAACCCAGGAGGGACCTTAGTGAGATCTTAGCTGTTTGATCATTTTTATAGTAACTCCATTTCTGACAAGATAACTACATATGAAGATCTAAGATCCCAGGATTAAAGATGCAGAGCTGGGAAGAACAATTTGGAGAACCTTCTCGTTGATTAGTTCTTAACTATCTTTGTTGTGATTCTTATGAACCCCTCTGGCAATCTGGGGAAATCTATGGACCCCTTTTCAGAATGAATTCATAATTGAAGGAAATGCTAAATTTAAGATTAGTGAATATAGAAAGATATTTTCTTCCCATTCAGGTTTGCCAATCTGAAATCTATCAACAAACACCCCCACCCCCACCCCAGGTCTGTGGATCCCAGGTTAAGAGCCTCTGTTCTAATCTAACCCTTTAGTTTTACACACACACACACACACACACACACACACACACACACACACACACACACGTGTGACCAGAAGCTGGGTCCCTTGACTTCAGATATAATACTCTTTCCACTGCCCTGTGGTGCTTCATTCCAGTATCTGGAAAGAGAAAAGAAAGTCTCAGTGTCTACCTATCTGTCTGTGTTGATACTTGCCCCTATGTCAGGGGTGAAGGGGCAGAAGTTGAGGCCTGGCATCCCTATGGAGCCAGAGCTGCTGTCATCATTATTTTATTTACATTAGCACATCCTCAGGTTCTCCTTCCCTTACACATAAATCCACGGACTCCCCACACCAACGCAGCCACCTCATTCAAACACTTGCTGTGTTTCCAAAACAACAGACTCTTGCTTTAAATGCATATATCAAGGTAGTTTCCATCAAAAGAGACACACTAACATCCTGGCTATGGGGCTCATGACCAGGAGCCACAATGGAGTCAACCAGACCTCTCCTCTGAGGTCAAAGCCAGCTCAGAATGCTAATCAAGCCCCTATTTGCCCCCTCAAAACTTCAGATGAACATAACTGCTTCCACTGTGGCCTTGTTCTCCTCAACAGATTTTAGAATTTGTTTCCTACTTTCCCATAGTGTCCCCTGTCCCTGCCATTCAGAGGGGCCTCAGATTTACCTATGGGGAGGAGGGAGTTAAGAGATGCCGATTGGTTCTCTCCCTGATTTCCATGGTTACCTGAAGAGCCATGTAGGCAGGATGCCAAGAGGTACAGTAAACAGGAGCCTTTATAAGTATTAGAGCCTTTGGCCCTGCCCCCTCCCCACCTCTGGGCCTCAGGGCCCCCACACACCTGACACCTAATCTCTCCCCTGATGCTACTGGGATGGGTCTATGGGGGGAGGAGAGAGAATGGAGGCTAGGACAGGGGAGAAGAGGTGGGAGGGGTACTGAAGTTAAAACTGCAGACTCTGACTGAGAAAGAGCAAATGAAAAGGAGAAAGCTTCCAAGTTAAACTCAACAAACCTAGCTTAGAAATGGGATGTCAACAGAGAATCAATCTATACTCCTTTGAACCCCTCCTTTCAGATGGAGAGAGTAACTCTCTCTGTCCCTTCCCCCAATCAGACTATCTACTCCACATGGTTCGCTTCTCCCTCTCCACTCTCAGGTGTCTTTCTTCGGCCTCAAAGGTCACAAAACTCCCCAGCTCCTTAAGTCTCTCTTGGTTTCGGTCTTTTTTACATCATTCCTAAGAGACTTTGGGCATCAACATGCTCAGAATTACTATTCATATGCTTGATCGTTAGATTCTCTCCTCCCTTCACCACTACTTCTTTTCTCCAATGAAAATAATCCCAATTCCCTGACCTAGAGATGTCTAGGTCTTAGCAGAGGTCACTCAAGGTCATACATATTGTCATACAAGGTCATGACTGGAAGGGACCTTCACATTGCAGAGATTCCCAAGAGCTACCTGACTAGATCTTATGCTATCTATGAACGTGAACAGGGAAAGAGAAACAACAAAAAAAAATCACATCTTTATTTTCACTAACCACTGGTTTTCTTCACAATCCTATGTATATTATTTTATGCACTCAAAAACATTACTCCAAAAAGGAATCCCTAGACTTCAACAGGCTGCCAAAGAGTCCATGACTCAAAAAAGTTTCAGAATCCATGATTTTGACCTACCTTTTACCTTACAAAGGAAGAGGCCTGGACTTAGAAAGGGGACCTGACCAAGATCATGCAATTTAGCAGTGTCAGCAGAAGCAAACCCAGGTCTTCTGACTTTTGATCTAGGGCTCTCAAAGAGGTGACAATCCCCTCCCCCCTCACCTGATCCCAGTGGGCCTCAAATGGGAGATGGACAGCACTGCCTGCAAGTAAGGGAATGAGAGAGGTAACAGGTTCCTGTGGATGAAACCCTTACAGGCCATCGAGGCACCAAGAAAGTTACACCGCTAGAGTTTACATGTCACTTTAAGGTTTGCAAAATACTTTTTCACATGTTGCTAAATCTAATTTAATCCTCATAAAACCGTATGAAATAAGTGCTATTATTATCCCCATTTTACAGATGAGGAAACCGAGACTGAAAGAAGTTAAGGATTTGCCCAAGATTATACAGCTATTAAGTGTCTATTATAAAGTATATCAACACCTAGCTGCCTTTTAAAACACTTATCTTATGTCTAGGGTTAAGGAAGAGAGGATCAAGTTCAACCTCTAGTTTCTACTACCCCTTTCCCCCAGCACCCATGTTATAAACAAGGAAGACTGAACTCCAAAAGGACATTCTCAAGGTCATATGCCAAGCAGAAGGGCACAGACAAGACCTGATTGAAGTCCCAAGTTCTGCTCATGCCTCTTTGTTGCCATGCAGAGATAGTTCTTTACTTTTCTGTCTGAGAAGGTTGCCTAAACACTCTATTTCCTGTTCTGTTAATCTAGGAAAATCACATTTCTTGTGAATATTCATCCATTTCATTTTGAGTGTCAGTATTTATTGGCAAATAGTTGCATCAATCTGTTCTACCTAGAAGTCTGTCTTAGAGAGATAATCAGGCCTTGATCAGTTTCCCCCGGGGAAACTGGGCTTCTTCTCCAGGAATTATGGAAAAGAAATCCACTCCCTCATGCTTCGGTCACCACGGCCCGTTGTGCCAGAGAAGGAAACCGTTGATTTCTTAGTCTCTTGGCTCTCCTATAATTCCCTTACCCCTCTCCACCATAGCCCAGCCCCTTGGCTGCTGGGCAGACTGTTGTTGACTGTTGTCCTGGTTCCCAGTCCTTCCAGTTTTTCAGTGCTAGCTGCCTGTTGGCTGTAGTGTCAGCAGATATCCAGGGAACCCCCTAGAAAGGTGCCAAACCCAAGAGACACAACAGAGGGTGGCACCAGACAAAGACCCAACACGGAGACAGAATCAGACCCATAGCCAAACACATAGCCAGACTCACTCAATCACATTCCCTCTCTTTTTCTCTCACATGCACATGGAGATGTGGTCAGATATACATTTGGCCAGACACACACTGAACCAGACACACCCGAACACATGTACAGCCAGAGACAGACTGAGCCAGGCACAGGAAGCCTTGCCAGATGAATGCACGGCTCACATACACACTCCCTCCTCAGCAAGAGTCTGTATACACAGAGCCCAACATAATACCCTATAGCCAGAAATACACATACACACATACTAACTTTTTGTGCACTTCTCTCCCAAATCCAAGGCATGTTTCGACACAAATCTCCTCAACAAAGGCAACCATATTCGAGCACACACACACGCACACACACACACCCATTCCCCAGGAAACAGAACCCTAGGAAGGAGAGAGCACCTGTCCAGAAAACCCTCCATATCTGGCCGCACCAACCAAGCCTTCTATGCTCAGTTTCCTCCTATAAGGACAGCTCCGTCATCCCAAGTCTTTCTCTACCTTTCATATTTAACACCCCCACACACCCGAGATGCACCTTGGACAGAGATTTTTTGCTTCTAGCACACCCTTCTCTAGCTCTCTCTAATGAATGGATCCACTCCACTCTCTTCATTTCTCACCACCCCCCCTCAAATTGGCCTTAACCCCTCACAGGTCAGAAGGGGTCCCAGAGGGGGAAGTCCCACCAACGTCAGTTTTGTGGTCCCTCCCCAAGTAAAAACAATTTGGAATAGGGCTGTGGGGAACACGGGGAAAGAGGGAGACTACAAGAGGCAAAGAGATACAGGTATTGGGGGAGACGCTGGGAGGGCTTCAGAGATTCCCTCAGAGGTAGAGGTAACAGAGGGAGTACAACTCTACACACACACACATATAGCCGTAAGAGACAGTCAGAGAGACAGAGTCTGAGAAAAAGACAAAGAGAGTGAGAGAATGGGAGGAGGAAAGCAGACACAACACTAATTTATGATATTTATGGATCATTTCTACACCATCCTTACTCTCTTACGCCCCCTGCCCCCTCAACCAAAGCAGTCCCAAGCTCAAGTGGGGAGGCGGGGCTGGAGGCATTTTTGGATGTACAGTAAGGGAAGGAAGGGTGGGGGGGTGAATGCCGGGGTAGCCGGACGCACAGCTCCAGGCGCCGGAGGCAAAAGATTGGGGGTGGGGTGGGGGACCGGAGGAAGCCCCAGGCTCCAGCTCTTGAGTGGGGGAGGGGCTAGCCCTCCAGACCCCTCCCCTCTGCCACAACCGAAGGAAAATATCGCGATAAGTAACCCTCTTTTTCCACCCCCCCCCCCAGCCCTTAGATGTGGGGCCTCAGTTTTGGGGTGTTCGTCTCCACCTCTCTGGAGTCAAACTTTCTGCGGGGCCCGCGAAGGGAGTGTCTTATAGGCAGGGGATGGACACCAGTCTTTTCTTTGGGGGGAAGAAGAGTAGATGCCAGTATATTGGGGAGGGGGGAGGACAGAATCCCACAGAGCGACCCGCGCAGAATCGTGTAGGCATTCCCCTCTTCTGTCCCCCAGCCCTGTAAGAACCAGGGAGCCCCTCCCCAACTCCTCGAATGTCTCTGATCCGTGGGGTCTACGGGGGGGCGCGGAGCTGGGGCTCTGGTGCTTCTAAGGCCCTTGGAAAGGATCGAAAGGACGAAGACCCCCCCACACACACACCCCCAGGTCTCCCAGGCCCCTCCCCTCCACTTCATCCCTAGGGCAGAGGAATGGGGGGGGGGGCTGCGGTATTAAAGAGACGGAGGTGGTCGAGGACAAGTCGTTTAAAAAGGGGGGGAGGGAATCCGCTTCGGCCATCTTGGAAGCAGAGGAAGGAAAAAAGAGAAAAGGGGGAGAAGAGAGGCAGACGGGGCGGGCTAGGGGTTAGGAGAAAAAGGGGGGCAGTCCGTGGGGCACCACCGCCCCCACCCGCGTAGCCTTATAAAGGGGCAAAGAGGCTCTGCATCCGAGGCCCCGCGCCGGAGCGAAGGAGGGCAGGGGCAGTCTGCGCGCGCTTACCTGGGTCCCGGGTCCGATGGGTCTCGGGAAAGGGGGGGTGGGACGGAGGGGAGGGGGAGAGGGCCCAGCCGAGGCTCCCGCTCCAGCGGCGGGAGGGGAGAAACCTGGCGTAAGAAAGGAGTTTATGAAAGCGGCTTGGGGTGGGTGGGAGGGTGGGAGGGAGAGAGGGGAGGGGAGGGGACGAAAAGGGGGAGGGGAGGGACTGGGGATGGGGGGGACCAAAATGGCTTTTTTTCTTCAGACAAGAGTTGGCCCCGCCTACTCCCCACCCACGTGACCTCATTCCTTCAGGGTGTTTGCAGAGAGGGGGAAGAGGAGGGTTGGGGGAGAGGCAGGCGAGGTTGGGCCCCCCACAATTGCTCCCCGGTCTCAAGCGAGGACACGCCTCCTCCGGCCCCGAGCGGCTCCCCTCGTCTTTACCCCACCTACCGTGGCCTTCCACCCTTACCTCTTCCTCTCCCCGCCAAGCCCCTGTTACCCCGAAATGTCGGGCCCCCACTAATCCTGTGACCCCCCCCTACGCCTCTCCGAAGGAGACTGGGCTCCAAGCCGGTTGCCAGAGGCTGGGAAAATCGAGAAATCAAGTCTCGAAGGGGAACGTTGTACGCTCAGTCTAAAGACATCGATTAGGCCCGGGGCTCTGCGGGAAGCCCCTCTCGCCCCAGCGGCCGGTCCATCCGGCCTTGGTATTGTTCATCTCGGTTCTTTTTGCTCGATCCAAACGGAATGGATTTTCAATAGCCAATTATGTGTATGTATACGTGTGTGCGCGCACATGATGCGTATATGTCTGTGTGTGTACGCACACATAACATGGGCACACCATTTCCTCCCAATCTTTAATTCTAGCTCCCCCTCCCTGGAGGTTTAAATCGCTCAGACAACCTAGGGAGCACGGCGGCTCGGCGCCAGCCTGCCGGAGGAGAAGTCTCTGGGCCCCGGCCCGGCGCCCCCCCTTCCGCCCCCAGGAAGGAAAAGGGGCTCTTTAGTGCCAGTTTCGACAGCGGGGAGGAGGACCGCGTGTCAAGACACAGCAGAGAGGGAAGGAGCTCAGGCAGGGGTGCGAGGCCAAGGGGTGGAAGGGTGGGCTGGAGCGCAGAGCCGTGGAGAGCCAGGGCCCAGCGGGGGTACCTCGCTCTGTGGTCTTTGCGCCTTGGGCGCTGTCCTTCGTGCATGCTGCTCCAGGGGTGCAGCCTGTCGTGTGTGTGTGTGTGTGTGCTCGTGCGCGCGCTCATGGGAAAGGGGGAAAAGAAAACAGGAAAGAGGACAATGAAGGAAAGGACAAGGAAGCGAAGCGACGAAAAATAAATGAAAACCAAAACCTTGACAAACAGCCAGAGGAAGAAACTTGTGGCCAGAGTGGGCCAGATTCTCCCTCTGCCTGCAGTTCTTTCTCGCGCAACCTGCGCGTTTGGCGTCCTCGGTTCTTTCCCCGTATCTCCACTTTCTAGTTCGTTTAGTCGATGCGGAGGAGCAGGGCAGGAGGGTTTTGCGGGACGGGGTCTATGTAGACCTAGCAAGACAGAGAACTCAGGATGCGATGAGCCAAGCGGCTTCCTCCAATGCCCTCCTTGTTCATGTCACCCTTTCCTGGGAGAAAGAGGGAGACACTAAAAGACGGGTGGTGATGAGATGAGAAAGGCTTCAAGAAGTCTTGGAGAGAATCCGTCTAAAGCCCACGCTTGCAGGTACCAGCAAATCGTTACTGCGTTGTGGAGACCACCACCGGGGCTAACAAGGGCGATCGATTGGCTTTTCGCTTTACAAGATTCATTGGACTGATGGATGAAACATGCTCCTCTCAGACCTCGATTATCCGGCTAGAAGTGCTATTATCCACGTGGGTGGATGCTTGAGTTAAGAATTTTAATAAAATCACTTAGGATAAGGCTAGCTCCCTGCCTTCATTCGTTCACCACTGACCAAGAGAGTGAGTAATCGAGGCTTAAATCCTTACCGATGATTTGCTCAGAGTGCAGTTGCCAAGCTAGTTAGATTGAGCCTTTGGCTCTGTGACCCCTCCCCCATCCACGTGAAAATGGGTGGGGGTGGGAGATGGCAGAGGAAGAGAAGAAAAGGATGGGTAGGAAGAAGAAAAAACTGGAGACAAATGAAATTGAGATTTCCTTCCACAAATTTGCCTCAGCACTTGACTTGTATCTTTTCTTTGCACTGATCTCACCCTCTTTTATATACTTGCCCTACCCCACCTTTAAGACTCCTTGAGGACAGGGTCAGTGTTGGATCACTTTTTGCAGCTCCTGTAGGAAGCCTTTCATGTGTGTTGAATTGGATTGGAAGAGCAGGGCTAGACAGAGAAGAGTTGGAGAAAGAAATCAATCAACGACCTGTGTAGGGGCCCAGAGGGGTAAAGGGTCTAAAGGGTCAACACATTCTTGAGTTATTTGAGCAGAGCTGTCCTCCCCTTAATTCAGCAACCCCCCTCCAGTTCAGATAAATTCCAACACCTCCCTGGTTGAATTCAAATATTTATCAGAAATCCCCTTTCCTCTATTCTTTCTATATTTTTTTTGTCGACCAAGAGACTTCAAGTTGCTAATTCCAAAGGAATTATCAACAATTCAAATCAAGGCCAATTGTCACAGCTGGAATAGGCTCCTCGGGTAACAGGTTGTGTTTGTAGAGAGCAGATGCGATTCTGCTCAGCTATCGGCAGCTAATCCGAGAGGATAACTGGGAGGAAATAGGGGAGTGAGCTGAGAAGCTAAAGGGAATAGACACTTTGAGGCCAGAGCCCTCACTGTGTAACCCAATTATTCCAAAACCACTTCACAAAGCCCCCCTCCAGCATTCAAATAGTCTTCCATGCTCTATGAAAAGCAGACTTTTGCTGAACTTGGAGTTATTTAACTTCTCTGGGACTCAGTCATCTTATCTGTAAAATGAGGGGATTGGACTGGATGACTTCTGAGGTCCCTTCAAATTTTAAATCTAGAATCTTATGAAATTTCAAGATTGTTCCATGTCCTTCCCACTAAAATAGCGTCTTCCTCCAGACCACAAACGCCTTTCCCTCAGCTCTCTCCCGCAACGCCACCCTCTCCCTCAAATCTACTCCCATTGACTTGTATTTGATTTTATTTTTTTATAATCTCATTCCATACCGGCTCCAAAATTTTATTCTGATGTTGGAGTCTGTTTGTCTCTTTTAGATCATAAGCTCTCCAGTGGCAAGAGCTGGATTACTGCAGTTATTTTTGCTCAGACCCCAGCACATTACCCAGAACAATTAGGAGCTTCATAACATCCTTTTGAAGATGGTAATGATGATGGGAAGGAGGACCCATCTGTCATATTCTTTCCATTTCTTTCTTCCCCATCTCTTTTCCTCTCCCTTTTTTATTTCTATCCATCTCATCCCCTTCTATTTCTCAGAATTTCCTTTTCTATCTTTCCACATAATTCTCTTTTTCTTTGTGCTCTTCTCTCTGGCTTTGTCTCCTTGTCTTTATGCTTCCTATTTTTTCTTTATCTCTCTTTTAACACTTTTTCTCTGCATGTCCCTTCCACCTCCTCTCTCTGTGTGTCTGTGTCTGTGTCTCTGTGTCTGTCTCCCTCCCTCTTTCTCTTTCTCCTCCACTACCCCCGCCCTCCGCTCTCCCCACTTTTGCAGACCCAGAAATCCCCATACAAAGAAAATCAGAACGTGATCCTGATTGCACCACATAGACCGCTATGGGATCGCTATGGACAATAGACTGTCCAAATTCCTTCCAAATCCTCCAAAAAGGGCTACAGAAAGCACATTGTAAAATTTGTAGAGTACTTCCCCCACACCTCTCTCTCTTTTTTTTTTTTTACGCCACAGCCTAATTCAACGGGTAGTGGGGGTAACCACGCATCTACTGACGGAAGCAAAGGACGTTTCCCGCTCCTGAACATTGATTCAGACGTCATACGAGTTTGCTAATATCTGAGACACGAGTCTAGGGATCTTGTGCGGAAGGATGGGGAGGGAGAACCGGGGAGAAAGCATGTTGACTTTCATAAGCCTCTTCCCGTGGAAAAAAGCTTACGTCCCTGGGTGGGCTCGAACCACCAACCTTTCGGTTAACAGCCGAACGCGCTAACCGATTGCGCCACAGAGACTGTGCTTGGAGCCAGCGCAGCAGCGTCCTGAGTCAATGGAAGGGAGCCCACTGGCGGCTGCTGGGAGCGAAGCTCTGATTGCCGAGTAAGAAAAACAAGCCGAGCTGGGAGGACAGATGCTGTCTGCGTGGTCCGGAGCCAGGTCCAGGGAGCAGAGGCTCCGGGACATGGGAAGAACCATGCAATGCAAGGGGGCAGACGACAGAGAGAAAGGGCAGGGGCCCAGAAGCTGGAGCGGGGATCCAGAGCCTGAGCGTTATGCATTCCACGAGTGGGTGGAAGGTGCATTGTGTTCCCGCTAATGAAAAAAGGAAACAATGGCGGGAAAAATCCCTAAAGAGCAGAAGACTCAAAATTTATGTTTGGCTTTGGAACACAAATGTGTCCATTTCTTTTCTTTGGGGAGAAGGGAGTTGTAGAGCAGAAAGAGAAAGATTTATTTTATTTTTCTTAACCCTTTAAAAAGGGTACTTTTCAATTAACAAGCATTTATTTTCTCTTCTCATCACCTATCCCTTCCCATTGTAAGAACAAAAACCCTTGTATCAAATAAGTACAGGTAAGTGAAACAAATTCTCACATTGGCCATATCCAAAACTTTATGCATATAAAACTGTATACATAAAAAATCTATGTCTCATTCTGCATCCTGAGTTCATCATCTCTTTGGCAGAAAGTGGCAGACATGGTTGGTCACTGGTCTTTGGAATAGAAGTTGGTCATTGTGGTTGATCAGAGTTATTTAGTTTTTCAAAAGTGTTTGGCAGACCACCCTTCTTAAATGAGATTTGGTAGCCAACAGTGAAGGGGGGTAGTGGAGAGAGAGAGAGGAAGAGAGAGAGAGATGGATGAATGGATGGATCGATAGAAAGATGATAGATACATGGATGGATGATAGACAAATGATGGATGGAAGGATGGATAAATGTTGAATGGATGAAAAGAGCAATAATGGATCGATGGATAGATGCATGGATGGATGGATGATAGACAAATGGTAGATTGATGCATAGATAAATGGTAGATGGATGGATGGAGAGATGAATGAGTTGATAGATAAAAGATAGAGGGATGGACAGATTATAAATGAATGATAGATGCATGGATGGATGATAGACAAATGATAGATGAATAGAAGGATGAATAGATAAAAATGGATGGATGGATAGATACATAGATTGATGGATGGATAATAGACAAATGGTGGATAGATACATTGATAAAGGATAGGTGGATGGATAGATTATAAATGATAGATGCATGGATGGATGGATGGATGAATGATAGACAAATGATGTATGGATGGATAAGTGATAGAGCGAGCATTTATTAAGCACTCTCTAGCACCATAAGTACTAGATTTGAAGTCAGAGGAGCTGACTTTGAATTATGCTGTCACTTGGTAAGTCATTTAATTTTCTCTAGGACTTAGTTTTCCTCTTCTGAATGATAGCTAAGATCCCTTTTCTAGCTTCAAATAGTACTATTCTATATGAAATTAAGTATATTTCCTTCCTTACACTTGCTGGAGGAACCCAGTCCTGTTTTGTTTTGTTTTGTTTTAGGCTGCCCAGGCTAGGAATTTCTTTTTTAATTACTAGTAGTTAATAATACTATCCAGGAAGAGTTGGCTATGGAATGAGTTTAATTCTAACCTCTGACCTGTACTAGCTGTATGACCCTGGACAGGGCACTGAACCTCTCAATTTACTAGGCAATTCTCTAAAACATAAAGATGCCACCTATAAGGGTAGAGAGTTTTCTCATTCAGGGTTGTCTAATGAAATCATGGGAATATGCTCCATTTATCACATTTCTATGATGTTTCAAGGTTTATAGAGGGCTTTCTTCCCAACTACTTTGTGATCTGGTAATGAAAGTATTGTCCCCATTTCGTAGGAGGACACCAAAGCTGAGGAAGATTAACTGACTTGTCTCAGATCACAAGCAGAGGTAGAGCTTGGATATTTTGGCTTCAGATTCTGTTTTTTTGAAAATCCCTACCACGCTCAAGGCAAGTGTGACTTCCAACAAGAGGCTCCCAGTGATATACTTTGCATTTATTTCTCTGTGTAAATGTTGCTTCCCCCAGTAGGATGAAAGTTCCTTAAAGGAAGGATAGTTTTCCTTTTTAGTTATTATTCCTGGATAAAGCAGTTATCAATTACTTACTGTGTGCCAGGTACTGTGGTAAACCTTAGGGATAAAAATACAAGCAAGCCAGTCTCTTTCCTCAAGAAGTGTATATGCTTTTAAAACTTTTTTGAAAAAAAAAAGTTATATTATTTTACATGCATTTCTGTTCTTCCTCTCATCCCTCCCTCCCAATTGAACAACAACAAATCATTATCATAAATATTCATAGTGAAGCAAAATAAATTCCCACATTAGTCATGGCCCTAAATATGTTTTCATTTTTAGTTCATCACTTCTCTGGCTGAAGCTTAGTGTCCTGTTACATTTTCAGTCTTTTGTATTCAGAGTTTATCATTGCAGGGATCAGAGTTCTAAAGTCTTTCAAATCTGGTTTTCTCTACCATGTGACTGTCATTGTATAAATTGCTCAACTAGTTCTGTTCTCTTTTTTCTGTTCATAGAGGTCCTCCAGGTTCAAAATCTGTCCATTTTATTATTTCTTGTGATATAATGAGATATACTTGTCTTTGTATATATATTATAGTTATATGTCATATATTACATTTATATACCATAATTTGTTTAGCTATTCCCTACTAAGAGGACAGTCCCTTAGTTTCCAGTTTGGGGTTAATAGGAAACAGTTTTGTACATGAGTCCTTTTCCTCTTTATTTGATCATGGAGCTCATGTTCTAGTGGACATATATATAGAAAGGAGAGCCTGATGCCCTGCACTGGTATGATGTGCAGCAGGTGTTGGTGATGTGGAAGCCTGGTCCAGGCAAGGTAAGGCAAAAGCTTACCTATGTTGGGGGATGAGGGGGTGCATCTGGGCTGAGAAGAGGAAGGTATAGTTTACATGTGGGAGAGAAGTGGAGGTGACTGAGGAGAGGAAACATAAATAGGGAATGAACAGGCTTTAACATAATATTCATCAATGAATCACATCTTTTCCACCTTATAACTGAAAGAGAATATAAGATATGAAAACGCATTTGATTTAACAGAAGCAATGAAAGACAGACAGATAAATAGTCTCCCTGAATATATGATAGATAGACAGATAGATAGATGGATGGATGGATGGATGGATGGATGGATGGATGGATGAATGACCCTTTTACAGCAAGGTGTCTCCCATCCACACATCAAAAGCATTAAATATTTTTTGGAAGATAGAACAACAGGAAAACCCTATATGATGATGCTCAGAAAATAAGCTTGAGGCAAACCATAAGACAATGCTTTTCAAAAGTAGTTTGCCACGATGATGGAGAAAACAGGTAAAAGATTTCAGGTAAAAGAAGTATTCTCTGTGGATGGTGAGATCTTCTAGTAATAAAAAAAGTGATTAAAGAATAGGTTTATTTGAGTATTTATTCTCAATCCCTAACACCGTGCCTTGATGCCCAAGAATACGGATAGGAACTGCTTGTGATTTCACTATATTTTGAGTAAGAAAACTTCCTCATGCATAGCAATCCCTTCTCTACAATTTGTGGCCTTAACAGTTTCTCATAGTAGGTACATAAAAAATGCTTTTTGAATTCCATGAAGCTACCCATCTACATCGGTGATTTACAGCTGGTTATATGGGCATGGATGGATAGACAGATCGATGGAATTGGGTGGTGGGGGCAGGAGGGTTCGAGCATACGGTGTGACAATAATAAGAATTAATAATAAGAGATAGCCATCCAAACAGCACCTTAAGGCTACAAAGGCTACAAAGCTCCTTATTTCACTTTATTCTCACAAGCCTGTCAGGTAGTTGCAATGATCTCGGATGAATAAACTGCCGTCGACAGAGGTTAAGTGACTCTCCCAGTGTCCACACAGCTAGGAAGCTTCTGGGACTGGATTTGAACACAGGTCTTCCCTACCTAGCAGACACAAGGTTGAGGTTTTTCCCCCGCTAAATGTTTTAGGTCAGGCCAAAGCACAGGTCACTGAGCCCTTTAGGAAACGAGGGACGCCACGTGCTATCCTCCCCACCAGGATCGGCCACCGCTTTCCCGGACCAAGGCTGGGCGGAGAGGTCCAAATGACCTCTGCGCAGAGTGCAGTCCACGTAGCCGGAATTTCGCTCGTTACGAGGTAATCCCTGGGACCCGCAGCCTCTAAAGGCTGGGTTGATAGGGGAACGTACAAGAGGGCGCCCAGGAGAAACCGCGCCGCGAGAAATCCACTAGGAAGCCCCGGGGGGGAGGGGCAACCACCTTGGTGCACATGCGCACCAGCCACGGCCGCATCCCATCAGTCCTCCGCCATCCCAGCGTGCCCCTCGGCGTGTAGAGGATTGCTTCCGGACCGTGACTTTTCACTTTCGGTCCCCTCCCCACCCAGGTCTCCGTCTCCGTCTGATAGGTCTACCCCCTACTCGCTCATGCCCACGTGACTTGACGGTAGACGAGAAGACCAATCAAAGATCTTGATGGTGACGGGAGGTCGGACGAGGGACCATTGGGAGTCCAGCGAGAAGAAAGGCGGGGCCGGCAGCGAGCGCGGCTGCGCGCTGCGAGGGCCGGAGTCCGGAGCAGTCGGGGCTTAGCTGCGGAGCCTGGGGGGCCTCTCAGACGCCGGCGCCATGGTGAGTGTATTGTCACGGCTTGGGCCGGGGCCCGGGAGGGCGGAGGGAGGAGAGCAGGCCCAGGGGAGGTCCGCGGGGCGGTGGGCCTTGCTGCGGGCGGCGAGGGGCCGAGGCTGCCCCCGCCACTGACCTCCTCGCCTCCCGCGTCTCCAGTCTATTATGTCCTACAACGGAGGGGCCGTCATGGCCATGAAGGGGAAGAACTGCGTGGCCATTGCAGCGGACAGACGCTTCGGCATCCAGGCCCAGATGGTCACCACCGACTTCCAGAAGATCTTCCCCATGGGTGACCGCTTATATATTGGCCTGGCCGGGCTCGCCACCGACGTGCAGACCGTGTAAGTCTGACCCGCTGCCTTTACTTGGCCTGTTCACGTTTATCGAGGATTTCCCCCACTGAAGACTGTGGGGAGGAGAGGGAAGGGTACAGTTATAAAGTATCGTGGATCAGGAACCGTGCTTGAAGGAGGGTTGGGAAGACAAGATTACACTCGTTCAAAAAAGTTTTTGACAGTACTGGGCCACAGATGACAAGCATTAGAAGAGTGTTACAGAAGGTTAATTGGATAGGAATAAAGATGATAAAGAGGTCTGTTTTGAGCTGGATGGATAGGGATAGGCTTGAAAGCATAGAATTATAGAATATTAGAGTTGGGAAAGGCTGTAGAGAGCTTCCAGTCCAGTCTTCCTACGTTGCATACAAGGAAGCCGCAGAGAGGGGAAATAATCAATATGAAGTCAAATGTCTAAATAACAGTCTGAACAAGAACCAGGTCTTCCGGCTTCTTGTCCATTGCCTTTTCTAGCATTATCCCCACTTACCAACTAAAAGTTAGTGGATAAGTCTTAGGGAATTGATTGTCTGAGATACTGAAAGGTTAAGTGACTTGCTCAGTCACACAGTTGATAAATTTCACAGAGTTATTTTGAACCTACCTACATCTTTCTGACTCCAAGATCAGCATCCGTATACTTAAATGCCACAAAATTTGTCCTGGGCCTTTGAAGGATTGACAGGAAGGAAGGAGGAGGAACTGTGAATTAAGTTATGGAGATAGTTGTTACAGGAGCAGAAGATCCATGTAGAGGAGGGAGTAACAAGAAAATAAAACTAGAAAAGTAAGTTTGGAGTCAGAACATGGAAAGGCTAAGGAGTTTATGCTTTATCCTTTAGGCAGTGGGAAGCCATCAAAGGTTTCTGAGTAATTAGGTAATATGATGAAAGTGATGTATTTTATATTAACCTGGTGGTACTAGGCATAATGAATTGTTGAGGCTAGAGAATAAAAGTGAAGAGGTTTCTTATAATTCTGATACAAGAGAAGGCATGCTTGGAGTATGGGACAAAGGACTGGATGAATTCAAAAGTCACTGTATAGAAAGAATGAACAGTACCTGGTGACCAAACGTGGGTACCTAGGGAGAAAGAATTAAAGGTCATAGACAGTCTTCTCCTTTTCCTAATTATAGAAATATGCATTTTGTTAAGGTCAGAACAAATGGAAAATAAAATGAAAAAAGTTACAGGGGAAGGGAAGGGGCTTACCCCTCACTTCACCTTCTTAGCAGGCAGAACTCTTGAAGGAAATATTTATAAAGCTACATATTCATGAGTTCTAATTAGCAAAAACAGATGTACTGTTAGGGTCTTAAATGAAACAGGTGAAGTTATTTGGAGAAGGCTTCTTAAAAGGTGAGTTTTGTCTTGGGTTGATAATATTGTCTTGGTCTCTGTCACTTGCCATCTGTATGTCTGGCAGCAGGAGGGCCACAAGTTACGACTGACAAGTTTAGCTATTTGTTTCTTCCCTCAGAGCTCAGCGCCTCAAATTCCGGCTGAATTTATATGAACTGAAGGAAGGACGACAAATCAAGCCTTATACCCTCATGAGCATGGTAGCCAACCTCCTCTATGAGAAACGGTGAGCAGGCCCTAGGCTTAAAGGTCTGGGAGGAAGGGGGCTTTCAAAAACAGGCCTTCAGGGTTAAATGATCAGGAGCAAAGTAGGGACACTAGAAGCAGTGATGGTGCTAAAGGATAATATTCCTATGTATATATACTATGGTGGAAGAGGAGTCCAGCTTTTGGGAGGCCTTGTTTCAAAAGGGAAACTTTCTAAGGGAAGTAGTATGGTAGGGTGGAATGAGTTTGGCAATGGGAGTCAAAAAAGACCTGGGTTAGACTTTGGTCTCTGACACTAATGGTTGTGTGAGCATAGTCAAAATCATTTAACCTCTGTGCCTCATCTGTGAAGTGGGCTTAATAATATCTTTGTCGGTCAAATTGAATTCTTTTATTAGCTTACATTTCTGTAGTGATTTACAAAATGCTTTCCTTGTTATGAGAGGTGAGGCAACCCACCCTTGATCATACAGCATAAATGTCAGAGATGGAATCTGAGCCCAGGTTTCTTTCCTTATATCTAACATTGTCCACTATTCCCAGCTTCTTCATAATTCATAATTACTGCTTTGTGAAATGGGCCACACTCCCTCCCTTTCCTACCATTCCAACTTGGATAAAAATCAAATGTAGCTTACCATGGCAGTGTTTTCCTGTGTGTGTGTATGTGTGTGTGTACATGTGTACACACATGTGTACATATATACCAAAAAAAATTTTTTCAGAATGATGCAGGGGAAGGGATGGTAAAGATAGGCATGGCATATACTATATTCAAACTAATAAGCTTTCATTTGTATGGCAACTCATCTGTACCTTCCCCTGAAGCAATAAATGTAAAGCACTTTGTGAACCTGAAAGTATTATATTAACTGTTAGACAATTTTTCTGTTAGGCCTCCATCCCCATAAACACTAAGCTGGTGACTCCTGGAGAGGAGCTTAGACTTCAAAGCATTTTAAGGCTGAAGCAGATTCTCTAAGATCAGGGAAGCTCTCTGGACATGCTGACTAATAGAGAAGGGCCCTTAGGATAGAGTGGACTTACAAGAGAGTAGGGATAGAGACTGGATGGAGAGAGGGACCATGAGGATGGGAGGGACCAAAGTTGAAGGGGTTCTAAGAAGAAAATGCCAAGGGCAGTTACAAAAGGGAGCACTAAGGGGAAGTACAGGAGAAAGGAAGGGGAAAGTTCCTAAGTATTGCCTGATGCCAGATAGGGAATGAAGAACTTAAAATCAAATCATGTAAGGAAATAAACTGATGGCGCACTGATTGGTGAGATGTTTTCTTTCTGCACTCACCTTAGCCTGGAAGAAGTGTGGGATTGGGAGGGAAGGGGTCTGAATTTCTTCTGACCGCCGCTTTCCACCATCACTGCCAGGTTTGGCCCTTACTACACTGAGCCAGTCATTGCTGGTTTGCACCCTAAGACCTTTGAGCCCTTTATTTGTTCCTTGGACCTCATTGGCTGTCCCATGGTGACTGATGACTTTGTGGTCAGTGGTACCTGCTCGGAGCAGATGTATGGGATGTGTGAGTCCCTGTGGGAACCTGATATGGTAAGTGGAGTGAGGTGTTGGGTGATTCCAAACCCTGGGGGTTCTACCCCTTTTTCTGCATGACAAGTGCGAAAAAATGAACTTATAGCCAAAGAACCTTCTGACTGGTGTTTGGAGCCAGAGTTTGTTTAACAAATACTCATTTCTTTGATTTTCACTTCTCTGGCTCCAAGAGAGGAGTAAGTAGCCTCAAGGTCTGATGTCCATATCCCAGCTAGTTTTGAATTGTAGGATTACCACTTTTTAAGAAAGTATTTCAAAGGCTTAGTTTTCCTTCTCATTTACAGATTGGGGAGAAAATAAGAAAAAGCTGGGATGAGACCCTGGGCTAGGCCTCAAGACCTTAGCTGAGAAAGTACCATGAGGAAGGGGATGCAAGGGATTGGGCCAGGTCTGGGTTCCAGGGCTTTGAGAGTTGAGGAGGCTGTTTCCTTGGTAGGAACCTGAGCACCTCTTTGAAACCATCTCCCAAGCTATGCTGAATGCTGTGGATCGAGATGCTGTGTCAGGAATGGGGGTGATTGTCCATATCATGTGAGTATGGGGTGGTATAATTTTTTTCTTTACTGCCCTGGGTGAGCTATGGAAGAGGGAGCCACTTGTTTTATAGCAAGGATGAGGTGGGAATAAACTAAGGCCACTCATTCTCTTTCCCCAACCCCTGAAGTATAATGCCTGGTCTTGTACCCAGAGCTTCCCTTTCTTGCCATGGCACTTAGCTGGACTGACCAAATATCAGAAGATTGGGGGTTCATTCTGCCTAAAAGAGGCAGAAACAAATGCCTGAGAAATAGTTTCAAACATAAGACACTTGTGCTTGGGATTTAACAAAGATCAGATGTAAAGAAAGAATGTAGACTTGATTTATTTTCTTCCCTGTGCTCCAAATTTTGGGGGAGGGGCACATAACTCTGTAGCCAATTTTTAAAATATCAGGATGGCTATCTCTTCCAATTACCAGCAAGTTTCTTGTATTTCCTTTCTCCATTTCTCAATATGATTTTCAAGACTAAATTAAATCTATATGTAGTTTAGCAAAACTAAAGGGCAAAAATTACTTTCCATTCCAGGGGAGTTTGGGATTAATCCATTAGTGCTCCTTGGTTATAACAGACAGTTGTATTTAATTTGGGTGGAGGGAATCTTTTATTTTCCCAGTTACCATGCATTTTTCCTCCCATGAAAAAAGAAATAGAAAATTTGTACCAAGCAAAATAAATCCCCATATGGGTCACATCCCAAAATGAGATTAGTGCAACTGTATCGTAACATAAATTAGAGCACTGACTCAGGAGTCAAAAGACTTCTAGGAGGTCACCGAGGACCCTTCTTAGATTTTGACATTAAATTTATTTCTAAGCTTGAAAAAGGTAGAACTGTCTGTGTTAGTGAGGTCATTTAGGCATGGAAGTCACAAATTAAGACTTAAATTATGATCTCTTAATTCCCCCTTTAGTGAGAAAGACAAGATCACCACCCGGACGCTGAAGGCACGGATGGACTAACTCTCCTCCCCCCCACCCCCACCCCCTTTTCCTCTCCCAGAACCTATTCATCTTTTCTTAAAAAAATAAAAGTAATAAGATACCTCTTCTATTTTGCTTTCTGAGAAAATGCCATAGTTGTTTCAGGGATTTCCCCCTTCAATCTCTTCCTGACTTGCAGGGAACTTTAGGTATTATTTGCCTTGCAAACTTGTCCTTTTTAAGGATTATCTGTAAAACCTTTCAGGGGGTCCTAGTACTTCCCACCCAGGATTAGGATTAGGGCTGTTAGGATTGGGCTCTGTGAGGACTGGCAGGTATCCAGCTCTTGTTGAAGGTAAACAAAATGTGGGAGAGTTTGGGAGAAGTGATAGGAGACAAAAGGAGGCACAAGCTAGCTGCACAGCCCTTTGAAGCCAGTGGTCTAATGTATGGATGTCCCTTCTCCAAACTGAGGCACTTTGGTGACAGCAAAATTTGGCCTTGCAAACTGGAAGGTGAACTCTACTCCAAGGTGGACACAAAAACCAGAGTGAAGAAAAGATATACACAAAATTTGGAGTTTTATTTTTTTTTCCTCGGGTCAGAGATTCATCTTGTAACATGCATGCATTTCAAAACAGTAATAGGGTCTCAAACTTCTCCGAGCAAACAGACAAGCACAGAGGACTGAAAATTCCTATTTAAAAAATGGAAACAGTGAGTAATCTAGATGTCATGATTGGTGGAGTTTTTCCCTTCCCCCAAAGAGTTGAACCTAAAACTTTATTCACATTTTGTTTCAGTTGCAATGATCCAACTGTGCTAAAGAGTGTGATACCAGTTAAGGAGCAATCCTGGACTTACTCCTTTGGAGGCATCACACTTACTCTCCTTTACAAATGACCATGAGCAGGGGAGAAAATTCCTTTTGAAAGTTAGCTCCCCTTCCTTAAGATCTGCCACCCCAAGCTTCCCAGGAGACACAGACATGACATCAAGAAATGGTAAGAATACCTTTAAGTAAAGACTTGAGAAGAGGCGGGGGAAAGCACAATGATTACAGATTTTGTGATGTGATCTCACAGAGTTGCCATGTTTCAGATACAGGGAACTGGCCCTTTTGAAATGAGCCATTCATTGGCTCTGAGTATTTGTTGCAATGTAATTTTCCCTTTGCTCTCTGTGCTTAACAAATTGACTCTGTCCAACGAGTCCCCCAGCCTTTTAGTGCATATGGGAGAGCTTACAATTCTGTTCTCTTTCATATGTACTTACAAAGAGAGCTGCTTTACATAAGAATGTGTCAAGCAATACTTTCCTGCATTCTAAATTTAAAATAGTAGATTTTATCTTTTTTCCTAGGGTAAGAGGGGCAAAAACAAAGGAATACTCTCTTCCAACCAGAGCATAAATGTGTCAGAAGCAGCAGCTGGGGAGGCCCTATCCTGAGACAGAACAGAAGAATATCAAGTTCAATGGGGTTAGCAGCCTCTTTACTTCTATACATCAGGCTAATGTTGCCACCATAGAATTAGTGGGAGACTAGAGATGAGTTATTTATTGGTTGCCAATCCTCTTGACAGATCTAGGCATGCTCCAGCCGGGTCTGGGGGGCTGATAAGTTGCTGGACACCAAACACACGGGATGGAAAGAAAGAGGGGGTTTGTGTTTGTGTGTGTTGTGGTAAAGTGTAGGGGTGCGATGTGAATACATGCAAAGATTAGTGGTCATTGAGTTTAAAGAGGCCAGGGCCTTCAGGTAGTGGTCTTTATTATGGAGGTATAAGAGTAATTCTTCACCGTGACAAGGAGCCTACTGGATTCTCATTTGCAGCCATGGACATTCAAACAGAAAGGTCTGAAGAGGATGACACATGTTAGGAATACATGTTATTCAGTCCCCTAAGTGACAGAAGGGAATACAGTCCCTCTTAAATTCCATCTCACCCTACCTTTCCTGTTTTAAGTCTTTACTCTCCAGAGACTCCAGAATTGCTCTCAAATGCATTAAGACTGTAACAGTTTCTCATCTCTTCTGTGCAAAACCATAAGTGGGGGAGAGGAGGGAAGGATTGGACTCCACCCACTCAAAGAATATGGGGGAGACAGCCTTTGAACACCACCAGTTCCTGTTTTTTTAACCATTAAAAAATGAGAACACTTGAATAAACCAAGACAAACAGCTTTTTAAGTATTCTAATTCCAAAGGGCCAAACCTAAGGTTTTGAAAAATAGCAGAAAATGGGGTGAGTAAAGGCCTATAACCCTTTATAAAAACACCACCAAACCACAACTCAAATGTTGATAACTCTTACCTTGCGGCTGGGAGACAACCAAAAATACTGTCTAGAAACAAGCATTTCAAACAGAATACTACCTCAAAAATGTAAACAATATACAAAAAAAATTTAAAAACCGTAATGTTAAACAAGTTAGATACCTGGGTAGTATATCTTTAAATGATAAAATCACATCTGCACTTTGTATACACATTATGGCAACATGATCGACAGATATAATGGTGGGAGCACAAGTGTTGGGAGGATGTAATCTTCCAAACCGGTCAGACAACAGATGTCTAGAATTAGATCCAATTCTTCATTCTTGATTTGGGGATAGGATCAAGTCCAAAGCTCGTTCCTACATAATTCCTTCCCTAAGTCTGAGTGGCTTTCTACAGGTCATTTGGCTCCACCCCTTCAAGTTTCATTCACCCAAGAAGCACAGAGCAGGGATGAATCTAATCTATCCATCTCTAATCCATTGCTATAATGAATCCAGACTGAAGGGTGGAGAACAAAAGCTCCCCATTCCTGCCTCTTGGAAGTTGAGCCTAAACCAGCTCTCTCTATAACAAAGGAAATCAAACACCATTCCGAAGGGTGCGGGGAACCATATTGTCTTACAATACTGTTTACAAGTTTCACTACTTGCCCAAACCTCAGTAAAGAGAACATGTAAGAAGGTCATCCTCCACCCCCCACATCCCTAAATCAGTATCTTCACTGGATCCCTCGTGGCTGAGCTTTCTCTCTCTGAAAAGGGTGAAACTCCCTGACCTCATGGAGATCTATGCCTTGCTTATTTCTGGAACAAAAGTAAATCATCAGGGCCCCTGAGGTAGGAGAGAGCCGAAAATGGAGTTGAAAAAGCCTGTTATTTCTATATGTGAAGACCAATGCATGGTAAACTAGCTAGAAATCCAGGTGTTTGTGGGGGGAAAAAAGTCATTCCAGATGGTGCTGCATCTTGGTCACACACATTACCAAGCACCTTAAATTTTAACTTCCTGGAAATGTTTCTCCAAATGATTCCTGGGCCACTGGGAGGAGGGTGAAAATAGAAAAGGGGCAGTCCCTTGCTCATTAACTTCAAGGACTTTGGCGGAAAGTTGTACTAGGGGTTGAAGAACTAGACATCTACTTGACAGCACTTAGGCTTGCAAAGATTTCACTGGAGGAGACATTCTGGAATGAACATTTTCACTTTCCCCAGGCTAAGAACTTGGGCACGCACAAGTCCAAAATAAAATAAGGCTTGCTGGGGGAGGGGAGAGGGGGGAAATTAGATCGAAAAGGAAGCAGTACACAAGATTTGGGGTGATTTTCACACTTCAATTCCTTGAGTTTTTAGAAGGGAAAGATAACTGAATACATGATAATATCCATAGGCATACTTCTGGGATCCACTGGGAGGCAGGCTTTGAGAAGGAGACATCTGCCATGATCCCATGGGCATATGCAGTTTCTTTTAAAACAAATGGTTCCAAAAGCCACTACTCCCCTGTGGTTGGACTCCACCAAACTCTGACATCTTTGGCCATCAGTCCCCCATGGCCTGAGTTGGGTCATGTGGAGGGCCAGGGGAAGGGAACAAGTGAAGATGGAAGAACAATCTCATTTTTAACTTCTATGCTTGGTAGGCAGTGGGGAGAGCTGCACTCGATACCCTAGTTTAAAAAATATCCATCCAACCAAACCCCCCAAGAGGTTTAGAAGTTACTGGCATTCTCCTTTCTGATGTCATAGTGCTTTGCTCTAAAGGGCCCCATGCAGGGAGGGCTACTGGGGCTTTGTCATTAAAAGGGAGTTGGGGTGGGGGAGAACAGGATGACTTGCACACAACATTATAAATAGCAATGTTGAAGCAATGCGATTTAAAAAACAAAACCCAAATAAACCCAACGGAGCCCTGCCCAGCCTCTGGGTGTCTCAGTAACAAAGAGAGAGCCACTTTTCCACCAGGGTCAAGTGGGGGAATCAAGGGTGCACAGAAGATGAAGATTCCCATACAGTTATACCACACACAAACACACACACACACACACACACACACACACACTCTCTCTCTCTCTCTCTCTCTCTTGCACACGCTGTCTCTCTTGCACACGCTGCTACAGTGTCTTGTACAGTGTTGCAGGCTATTAGTCTCTCCTCTGAAGTTCACCCCTCCCCTCACACTCTCCACCTGTTCCTCCTTTCTTTCCCATACCCCACCCAGCACTCAGGTTCTGGCTGCAGACAGGTGATGACTATGTCAGGATGTTGGACATGAATTCATTGAAGCGTTTGGAGTACTGCTCAGGGTTCACTGTTGAAATTTCCGCCCCAGCCTGCAATGCATAAAGGACATGTTAAAGAAAGGTCCCACAGCCTGCTGAATTAGGCATGTGGTCTGCATACAACTTACATGAATCTATATAAAACAGATTCTCCAAAGCAATTTTTTAGTGTTAACTGATTCCCATGCATTGGACCTGGCTTTTTTCTATTTCTCTCAGTGCAGGTCTCCCTTCAAGCTCAGGTTATCTTCCCCTCAGGTCTATAATAGAGCTGGGAGGTAAGTATGCAGGAGATGATGGGAAAGGTCCCAGATCTTTCTAATGTTTTATTTTGCAGAACAATGGATTTAAAAGGGGAGGTTGGGAAGAGGCCTTTGGGGAGCAGTATAAATACAAAAACAAAGTTATTACAAGCTACTGGGTGAGATGCACAACATCTTAAGGAGCCCTTTGGGAAAAGAAGTAGGTGGGATCATTCCCCAAAGGCAAGAGAAATAATGGCCAAGGCTAGCCCACCTGCCTGAAGGAACTGGAAGCCTAACAAATGCAGCTTTCCCTGCAGCCCCGAATGGGGTAAGGAGGGACGGCAGGCCTCAGACCACCTCATCTCTCAGGACCAGCTCTGGGGAACATGAACATTAGTTGATTTAACTAAGGACATTTATCCTAGAGAAGAGAAAACTTAGGGGGAAAATGACAGCTGTCTTCCTGCACTGAAGGAGTGCCACGTGTAAGAAGGATGCTCTGCTGGGCTGAAGGGCAGCAAAGGATAGGAGGTAGCAAACTGAGGTCTGAGGTGAGGGAAAACGTATTTACCATTAGAGAGATTGAGAAGCCCGGCTGCTTTGGGGAGCAGGGGGGCCCCAGTGTCTCAAGAGGCCACCCAGGGTTATTGCTGGCAGAAGCAGGGGACCCCTGAACCCCCTGCTTCAAGGTCTTCCTTGCTGATGCCTGAATTAGAACACCATAGACTCACCCCGTGTTTCACTGTTTTGGCAGCATGTGCAGCTTTTTTCTTGGCGTCGTAAGGTGTGAGGATGTCAATGATGGCCATGAAATACACCTCTTTCTTAGGGGCATCTGGCAGGAAAATGGAGAGCAGGAGACGATAGGAAGACATAAAACATCTACCCCAGACACAAAACTCGGAGATTCTCGAACCCTCCCAAGACATCTTCCGAAAGCACCTTCTCAATGACTATTTTACTGTATCCTCACAAGCTGTGAGGCACAGAGATTAGATAAGCTTGGCCGGTCCACTCCTGGAGTGTTTTCAGGTCTTTGTTTTTAAGTAACCCAGAAACCCAAACCATCTACCCACAGATCAGGATCCTGCTAGAACCCCATCTTCCCTGCTTTGCACAACATGAACATGATGCTTCAACTAAGGAAGAAGAAAACAAATCCTACTGTGAAGCCCATTCCCCTCTCCCATCCTGAGGAGACTCTACAAAACTGAGACAGAAACCCCTAGAAAAGTGAGTTCCTAGATGCAGCACAGAACCAATACAGGGAGGCTGGAGGGCATGGAGACAGCTCATGAACCCCATGGTCAATGTCAGTTTTAACAGAGATAGCAGAAACCAAGGAAAGGGAAGACCTAAAAGTTAAGAGTTGAAAGGGACCTGAGATAACCCAGCCTGAAATGGCTCATCTAAGGTTATCCAGGGCGTGGATTCTCCAACCAAGGCTCTGGCAGCTGTAGCAGCTCTCACAAGTGACAACATTCTCTGGCCACCGGCCTTGGAGACAATATGGGGTGACATAGCAGTGCTCTCACTTACTTTCATGGCTCTTCATGGCATAAACATCCACAGATGGGTCAAATTCCCCAGGGCCAAAGAACCGGGGGAAGTTGAGGAGGTTGCCAGGGCTGTCAGGGGGTGTCCCATAGGAGCAGAGCAGGTTGCTGCCCACCCCATCATTCTCACATTCCTCCTCCTCTGCCCGCTCCTCAACTTCCATCTCCTCCTGCTCTGCCCGGTCCACATCATGGATGCCCACCAGAAGGCTGTAATCCATGATTTTTAGCTGGGCCAGGAACTAAGGAATGAAAGAGAAGAAAGGAATTATATGGAAAGTTCCAATGGGTTCTATAAAGGGAAAGGGGCAAACAGGATTAAATGTTAAATGATGAAGGGGGCCAGGAGAGGGGAGGAAGGTACCAAGTAGGAGAGGAAAACTTCAGCCCATGAGGGGAAGGCAACAGACTTATACTAACAATCCCCACCCCTTCCCTTAATCCTTAGCTCCCCTGGAGTAGACCCAGGCTCAGTGGTCAACAAGCACTTTCACTTAACAAGCACTTTATTGGCCTCATTAGGTCAGAAACTTGGAGCTCCAGCTAATTTGGCAATGGCCACAAATGGCCTAGGCTGTTATCCAAATGTGACTTACTGATTACAAACAGGGGCCCAGGAAGATCTATTTCAGCTACTGGAGGATAAGCCATAGGCCTTAGCGAATCAGGTGTGTAGTCTCTGTGTGTGAAGGCTAGTGTACTGTTCTGAGTCTACACTGGCTTACTGCTGCTGTGAGTGTTATTAATAATAACTGACACTGAACATATTTTGAGATTTTTAAAATGCATTCTGTATCTCATTTAGGCCCCACAACAACAGTGTGAGGAATATATTTCCATTTTACATATGGGGAAATGAATATTTCCAGATGTTAAATGACTTGACTACAAATACATAGCTGATAAATGTCAGAAGTGGAATTTGAACTCAGGTCTTCTTGACTCCAAATCCAGCTTTCTTTCCTCTATTAGCAGCAGGGAAGAGAGCAGAAGGAAACTATGCCAATATTAAAATATGAAAGAAAGAAAAAGAATCAAAGAGAGTCAAGAAAGAAGCTGGAGGGAAGGGAATATGCATTTTAGAGTACCTACTATGTACCAGATACTTGTTAAGCAATTTACAAATATTATCTCATTTCATCTTCACAACACTACAAAGTAGGTGCTATTATTACCCCCATTTTACAGTCGAGGAAATTCAGGCAAACAAAGGTTAAATGATTTACCCAGGGTCACACGCCGAGTAAATATCAGAGGCCAAATTTGAACGCAGGTGCTCCTGACTGGAGGCCCAGCACTCTCTCCACTCTACAACAGCTGCTTCAGAAATGCAATGACATTTCTTTAAGCTGTTTTAATGCTAACATATGTTTCTCAAAGAACACAATGATTTCATAAATGAAGTGATTTAAAAGCAGGTGCTGGCTATACTTATTTTATGTAGAGAAAAATAAGAATGTAGCTAGGTGGCGCCACACTGCACAGAGTACAGGGTCTGCAACTGGAAAGACCTGAGTTCAAATGTGGCCTCTGACATTTACTAGGTATGTGAGTGACCCTGGGCAATTCACTTCTCCTCTGTCTACCCCAGTTTCCTCAAAAATGAAATAGGCATAACAACGGCACCTCCCTCTCTAGGTTGTGTAGATCAAAGAAGACGATGTTTGTAAAGTATTCAGAATGGTGCTGGTACACAGCTGGTGCTTAATAAAGGCTTGTTAAAAATAAAAAGGAGCATAGGAGAAGATGACACGGTCCTTCTCTGGAAGCTCATCATTTATGTGCGAAGGTAAAAGCACATACACAAACTCTCTTGAGCAATATTAAAATGGAAACATAATAGATCTCTGATCTAACAGCTAAGCAGGGATAACAGGCACACAGTCAGATGGAGTTCATCAGGGAAAAGGAGGTTCCTTAGTAACTTAGGTGGGGGTAGTAGCCCTGAAGGGAGGTGTTCCCCTGGATCACCTCCCACCTTCTCCCAAGCAGGAAAATGGCCATGTTTATTACCTCCACATCCCGTTTTAATTTCTCCAGGAAATTCTTTTTACTCTCCTCACCGACGTGCAGCTTCTGTCCTTCATTAAGGAAATCGTTGTCTTTGAAAGTGGGCAAATCCTTGGCCTGCAGGAGGGGGAGAGCAGTGTCAGGCAGGCGGGACAACCCTGGCGTCATCCACCCCAGGGGTCCGAATGTCTGTGACACAAATGCTCAGTCTACATGATCACCAGCTCCTGCCAGCAAGTCTCAGTCCTAGCTTCTAGAGAGCTGTGAGGAACCTAGGGAGGGCCTAAAGATAAGCAACAAGACAGAGAGAGACAAGGGCCTAGAAACAAAGCAGGAAGGTGCTATGTTAGTTATGTGGAAGAATCTGCTGCTAAAGCTGAGGAGCCTTGTGGGAATCTCATTCTTTTAACAACAGATATCCCCTCTCCCCCAGGCCACCTGGGCTAGGCTGGACTCAAGCCTAGAGCTATAGAGGCATAAACAGCATGGTCCATAAGGGTCTTCCCAACAGAAAGAATGTTTAATTCATTCCCACTGAACCCACTCCAGACCTTTGGACCATGGACACTAAGCATCCCAGCCTACCTTTTCCTTGTCGCTTGCTTCTCTGGAGACAGTGGAGCCCTGAAGAGGAATATAACAGAGGAGCAAGATGAGTCCCACATGATGGGTGGGAAGAAGAGGCAAATACACTATATATCTTACAGGATGATAGAAAAGCTAAGTCCACTGAGGAAACAAGACTGATCTGGCCTCTGGGGAAAGGAGGGAAGGCTGGGAGAAATGAGAAACAAAGAACTGGGCAGAATTTGTTAGAGTTGTGGTATCAGAGCCAACTTCAGAAGTCTGATGTGTGGATAGGCCAATTAAATTTCATATGGAGGAAAAAAAGAAAAAAAGAAGTTCCACAACCACAAATTATACCTCAGACTCTGGCCACTGGAAAATCATGTGACCTTAGGCTAAAAACAAGATCAGGTGACCATGTGATCAATTCATCCCAAGACGTCTATACTCTCATGCCCTACTGTGCACATCCCAGTGAGAGTGGTTCAAAGCTGTCCTCCTTGTACATAAAGGACAAAAACTTTGGGGTTACTAGCATGCTGCAACAGGCCTCCTGTCCACCATGTACTGAGCCCCAGGAGGGGAACATGGCACAGGACACATCTAGGGCAGACCACAGCTCCTGCAGCTCTTTCACAAGCCTGGAAAATAACTCATCTTTATGTGGTATTTCAGGCTTACCACACATTATCTCAGTGGATCTCAGTGCATGTGGGAGGCCAGGGGCCCCACAGGTTCTTTACCTTAAGATCATACTTCCGATGTACAGTCAACCTATGGCTGAACACATTCCTAGTGACCACCATGTAGGTCTCCACACCATCCACAGTCAGGCGGTACATGCCCAGGAATTGGGGCAAAAGGGTGTTTCCATGACACTCCACTATGAACTAGAATGGGAGGGGATGGGAACAAGAAGAATAAAAAGGGAGTAACAGTTGGATACATCCTAGGACTGATGGATCCTCCCCAGATATATCATATTAGCACTCTGGGTTTCTATCCATCAAGAAGTTGGACACAAGTCTCCCTCAACCCTGTTTCCAATGAATCCCTGACAAAGGAGTGTTACAGGGGCCTGGTCTGAGGTGCACCTTGCTGAGAAAATTTGTTAGACCCTTGCTTTAAGTTCAATCCCCATCCTGGGACCAGAGTTGCTCCTTCCACTCCCCTTCCCTGTCTCTCTCCATGCTTCTCCAGCACAGACTCAGCTACTGGAGTCAGAAGCCACTAGGACTACCAAGTACAAAGAATCTGGTGAACGCACTAGCCAGGCTCCTTTTCAGATGGTTCCGAGACAGGTGGAGGCTCACTCCAGATGGAAGAGCCTCTTTAGAAAGGGACAATGCCAAAGTGTCAGTGATGGAGGCTGGGAGAACTGTGCAGACATGGATGAGCAAGTAGCGTCTTCATCTATTTCAGGACAGGTGTCAGGAGAGGGGCAGTGGTTTGGCTATTAGAAGGTGCTACCTGTTTTCCAGTAAGATGCTTCCTCCCACTATGGCCTTTCTTGACTCTTCCCCTTAACCATCCCCCCTTTTTTCCCCCACAGCTCAGAGTCGAGTCTCAACGTACCTGGTGGTATTTCTTTAGGATGTTGTGCATTTCTGCCACATCCTCACTTGACACAGCCTTGATGACGAAGCGACGATCGTAGGTGGTGAGAAAACGTGTTCCACATCTGCCCTGACTGTCACTGTTGATGGGGGCACTGCGTGTGACCGAGTTCTGGTGGACCAAGAAAAAAGTCAGGCTGGTGGTGGGATCCCAACTGGTACTGGTGTCTCCTTTTAATAGGTTCAACTTACCCTCTACCCAACCCAGACCCATGCAGTCAAGTATGAGGACACAGGAACTCCAAACCAGTCCTGCCCACTTATTTCCCAAAGGAAATGTGCAACCCCCAATCCTCCCCTTTGTCATTGTCCCTTTCTAAGGAGGCTCTTCCATCTGGAGCGAGCCTCCAGCTGTCTCAGAACCATCTGAAAAGGAGCTTGGCTAATGTGTTCACCAGATTCTTTTGAGTAACAGAACCAGAACAGAACCAGGCCTGTAGAGTCCTCTTTTTCTCTACCCCCTGCCCTTCTATCCTGGGACTGGTATAGAAAGGGAGTTACAGAAAAAAGGTCTTTCCTTCAATTCTAGTTTCATGAGCTTCCCTGAAACCTAAAGGTAGAGGCTCCTGGACAAGGTCCTGGATAGAAATGATGGGAAGACTGGCTTCTATCCTGATCCTGACATATTATGGAACCTTCTAGAAATCACTTTATATCAATTATCCTCAGTTTCCCTATGTGTACCAGCAAAGATTAATCCCATTCTCAATTATCTCCTGCCCCACACTTCTATCTCCCATGAAAATCAAGATACAAATTGGATGTTGTTTTTTCAATTCAATCCAAAATATATGAAATGCATACTCAGTGGAAAGCATTGTGCCAGGCCTAACAGTTTGGGAGAAGCACCTAACTATGGTGATGTACAAAATGACACATGAAAAATTTCATGAAAGAAGTACAGAATGATGTTTGAGGTACAAGAGGAAAAGGTTTTCCCTAAAGGGGAAATTGGGGAAAAGGTGTACATATAAGGTGACATTTGAGTTGCGCTTTAAAGGGTAAAGAGAGAGAGAATCAACATAATATTCCAGTTCACACAAAACTCCAAAGGTGGGAAGGTGATGGGCCTGGTTTGGCTGATGAGACATGGGTGTCTGGCAAGAAGCCTAAATGTCAGTTGATGCACCACAGGGAACCAAGTGAAGAGTGTACAAGTAGAGGTTTTTGAAAATTTGACCAAAGCTGGGCATAAAGAATATTCATGTCGTTATATGAAGGGTGGACAGGAAGAGGGAGAAAGAAGGTATGTTGGGAAGGAGGCTATTCCAGCAGTCCTAGCAGGGCCTGGAAGAAGGAGTAGCCACCAAAGATCACGCTATCATAGAACTTTCCAGCTGGAAGGGAAGTCAGGAGCTATTTAGTTGAACTCATACCTAAAAGGAATCCCTTCCTACCCATACTACTCCTGACAAGTAGATATCCAGCACCTCCTGAGATGGCAATAGTCCACCTTTGGGCAACTCTTACTGGGAGGAAGATTCTCCTACCCCAAGCCTAGACTGGCCTTTTGGCAATTTCTACTCATTTCTCCTGATTCTGCCTTCTGCGAACAAACAAAAGAAATCTCATGCTCTTCCACATGACAGTCCTTCAAATACTCAAGTTGCCTCCTGCAGCTTGTTTTCTTTAGGCTAAATACTCTTAGTTCTTTCAACCTAACCTCACATGACACAGGCTTATTGGACATGGCTCTTCACTATTCTGGACACTGCAACTTATCAATGTTTTCCTTAAAATGTGGTGCCCACAGCTGAACAGCACTCTAGATGAGGTCTGACTGGGTAGAGAGGGACTTTCACTTCCTTATTCCTGGAGGCTCTTCCTCTCTTAATGTAGGCTAACACCACATTAGCATATCACAGTGTTGACCAATCTAAACTTGCTGCTCACTATAGCCCCCATCTTTTTCAGACAAACTGATATGTCACCATGAGGGAAGAACCAATGGGATTTGGTGGATGTGGCCTGTAAGGAAGAAAGGAGAGGCAAAGTAATGCCACATATTCTAGCACAGGTGAACAGTAATGCCACTAAAGAAAAAGTTAGGGGAAAGATAAGCTTAATTTTGGACATGTTGAGTTTGAAGCATATGGTGAGAAGCCAAATACAGGCATGTACAGATGTGGGTCTGAAGTACAGAAGAGCAGTCAAGGTTGAAGATGTTCATTTGGGGTCACCTATGCAAAAACAGTACCTGAAGCTGTGGAAGTGAATGAGCTCACCACAACAGATGGGAGAGCTGAAGACAACCCTTGAGAAGCACTGTCTAGGTGCCAGGAAACAAGTGAAACATACGATGTTTCCCTGTGGTTCTGGCCCTCTGAGCTCTCTCTGCAGATAGCAGCTGGCTCTCCCTTCTCACTGGACAGTATTTGCCCTTGCTCCAGCCTCCTGCTTTGCATCTACTAGGGCTGTCAGAGTTCCAGGGGGCTTCTAGGCTCTCTGGTCCTTTTTAAGATTCCATCTCGTTTGGGAGTCAGAGGTCAGCCAGCAGCCATGTAAGAGGGCCTGGTCCAAATAAAATTATTTGTTTAAAGATGGAAATAGTCAATGCAGGAGGGGCACACTAATAAACTAGTGGCCAACTAAGAATTGTTCTAAACCAGGGATGGGGAACCTTTGGCTTCGAAGCCACATGTGGCCCTCTAGGTCCTCAAGTGCTGCCCTTTGACTGAATCCAAACTTTACAGAAGATTTGTCCTCAGTCAAAGGACTGCAGTTGAGGACCTAGAGGGTCACATGTAGCCTCAAGGCCAAAGTTCCCCACCCCTGGTAAACTTTCTGGAAAGCAAATTGGGGTTATGTTCATTAAAAAGTGACCAAAATGTCTAAACTTTCTGATCTAGAGAGCTCACTGCTAGGCACATACTCCAAAGAGGTCAAAGACAGAAAGGAAATCCTCTCTACACAAAAAGTATATTGCAGTACTTTTTGTCATGATAATGAATTGGAAACAAAGTAGGTGGCTGGGGAGTAGCTAAACAAATTATGGTTAATGAATGTAATGGAACAATCTTGCACCATAAGATAAATAAGCAGAGATTCCTGGAATCTCTTCTGTGAACTGATTCAGTCTGAAGGAAAAATGGGAAAATAATATACAAAATGGAAATGTCCAAGAAAAGGGGAAAAAACAATAAAAGAAAACTAAATGCTATGTTAATATGAGGACCAAACTTAGTCCTGGAGAAGAATTAAGAAAGAAATACTGCCCTCCTTTCACTGCAGAGGTGTGTGTTCATCCTTTATTGCCAAAGAGGGCCATGCCATCAGAGAAATGATGACATGACTTGTACTTGATTTTGTTTTGAATGAAGGAGGTGCAGGTCACCAGCCTCACTTCTCCTCCACAGCCATCTGAATCCAGTGACCAGATATTCATCAGGATGACTGGAGATGACCCAGGATGAGGCAATTGGGGTTAAGTGACTTGCCCAAGGTCACACAGCTAGTGAGTGTCAAGTGTCTGAGGTGAGATTTGAACTCAGGTCCTCCTGACTCCTGCACTGGTGCTCTATCCACTGTACCACCAAGCTGCCCTATTGCAAAGGTAAGAGGCTATCAGTAAGAAGCCATGCATAAACTGCTAAACATGATCAATTTGCTGGTTGGTTTTGCTAAACGATTCTTTTTTCTTTTTTAATCTTTGTTAAAAGGGAAAGTTCACTAAGAAGAGGGAGAAGAAATATATTCAGAAATGAAAGTAGAAAAAAAAGACAATAAAAATTCTTGTCAAACCATCAAATTTATTTTAAAAAGAGGAACAACCCTTTGGAAAGTCAAGGGAAAAGAAAGTGATTTTCTGTTTGCCAGACTGGCATAAAAATAATGGGTTATTTTGGAGGGGAAGAGGAAAGTGGGAGGCATGGAAGTACTTTGTATTTCTCTTCCATGCTTAGCACTTTCTGTTATGGTGGTTGTTTGTGTACATGTCATATCTCCCCTACTTAATCGTAAATTTTTTGAAAGCAAGAATTACGTCTTTTTCTATTTCCTTCAGTGGTTAACACAGTCCTTGCACACAGCAGGCACTTAATAAATGTTTCTTTTAAAAGAATGTTGAATAATGCCATTCTTAGCCATAAGGCCCATATTTACCTGCTTCCAAATATTTTGAAAAAAATTTATCCCAGGAAATTTGGTTACTGCAAATGCTTAATTTCCACATCTTTTCCCTCTCTCTCACTTAACACGTTCCTTACTTTTTTCAAGGGAAACACTATCACTTTCACTGTTAAAGGAAAATTGACGCATGAAATGAGGGGTCTTCTAAAGAATTAAACTCTCTAGGAGTCCTGACAGTCCAAGTTCATTGCTACTCCTAGGTCTGCCCAATCCTCATGTATGAAGAAACGAAAGGAACTGAAAGGGCTGGGAGAAGTCCTTAGTCTGAAAATAAATGTTAGAACCAGTCTCAGACTGAGTTTTCAGGCCCAACAAGAAGAGAGGGTGCATGCAGCCTGACAGAAAGCTTTGGTGTAATACACTTTCTTTCTCAGTAGTGGATATTCAGTGGATATATGTTTATTGCTCCTACTCCTGACCTTCTAGCTGGAAAGACCAATGTGGCAGGAAGCCCAAAAGTAAAGCAGAGGCAGAAAATATTCTTCTCCAAGGCTTCTAATCAACAAAGAGATGAAAAGCACTGCTCTGAATAATCTTGACGTCTATCATCCCCCATAAGCACCACTCAGTCCTCAGCACAGCCATCTACCCAGCAAGGAAGCTGAGAAGTGCAGTACACAGCATGATGTGAGACAAGGGATGAGAAGTAAGCCATAGCAGATGGGGGATGATGGCAAGGCAACCTGCTGCTACTCCAATGTCTAGACATGATCAAAAACTTCCCAAGCTTCTTTCCTAAAATTAGGATTTTACTTTGAGCTCTACTCTAATACAGGACATAGGTAACTCTCCTATAGCATAAGGATATAACTGAATTTTAATTATTCAGGTGCTTGGTTTTTCCTCCTCACTTCTTTTTAGTCTCTGCCTTATAGCCAAATACCTACTTGTGCAGTGCCTCCACCTAGGGGACAAGGATTGGAGAATGGGGGTAGAGAAGAGTCAAGGACATGAGAGGAGAGCTTCAGGACCATTTTGCTCCTTGAGCAGCTCCAGTTAAAGGTCTACTTGGAGGAGAGAAGCCACTACTACAGCTAAATGGAGCTTTGAGCATCCTTTACAGATTTTAACTATACTCTCCTGGTTCTTTCAAATAATTAAGGATCAACTGTATGTCCCCTTACTATGTAGGTGAGGTGGAAAATTCCACTCTTTCCCAGTTCTCAGTTGACAGAGGGTCTGCTAGGTATGGGAGAAAGACCCAGAAAGCTGAAAGGGGTGGAAGAGAAAGGGAAATCATGAGGTGTGAGTCATACTCTAATGTTTCTGATAATGGGATCAGTTTCCCCCAGTTTATAAGAGGGGACTGATTCCCTCAACCCACAAATGGCAACAAGTGGCAGGGGCAATTAATCTACCCTGTCTGCCCCCCTCCCCCAATCATAAGGGGTTTATTTATTACCTGACACTCATACCTGGAAGGAGTTACACTAACCTCGAAGTCTTCCTTTCCTAATCTGTTTTATCTGCTTTAAGAAGCCTCTTATTTCTTGCTGGGAACAACTCTCCCTTAAGTCAAACTACGAAGGAGAAGGGGTCTTCAGCCTAGACTGGGAATGTCAGACCAAAATAAAGTGGCTTTCATAGTCCCCTCTTCCATCCCATTGCTCAACCTCCCAACACCCTACTAACTCAGGTTTCCTGGATCCAAGGAGATGTGCCAAGGCCCTGTTCTCAGCTAAGGTTATACCTGTGGTCCCTTTACCAACAGCACTAGCACTTGAATTCCCCTGAGGGGTTCTTGCTTCAAGCTTCCTGCCCTCTAAAGTCTGTGCCACCCCCACGACCTCTACCAATTCTACCCTCAGGCCCTCTTGAAAAAAGATACCCCTTACCTGGTAATCCTGATCATCAATGCCAAATCTCTCCCGGAGATTTCGGAACACCATTGGGCAGTACTCTTTAAATTTAAAACGGCTGGGTAGGTTCTCCCTAGGTAAAAGTAGAGATGTCTTTCTGAATTTCAAAGTTTTTTGGCCACTGGATTTCACTGGAACCCGTACAAACCAGTCCACCCTCCACTACTATGCTAAAAGGCCCCTAAGGAGTGACATCATGTCAAGTGTCTTCAAACTTGACTTTTGTTTCTATTATCACTTGCTGTCAATGGAGGTGCTCAGATCACTGCTTGGGAGAGAAATATGATGATCTGAGCACTGCCTTCCTCTCACCAGCACACAGAAGCAAGATGACTTTGGCCCAGGCACTTTAAATCTCCTACTAAAGGACTGAAACCTTTCCTGGAAGGCCGCCTAGCCTGCTGCTACCTCCATGCCTCCTCCCCTCTGCAGTTTGATGGGGTTCCCAGCAGGGAGGGAAATACAACCATTCGCAGTACTCTGAGACTTAACAATCAGAAATCTGCTTGAGAATTTTGTTGCCAGTACCCTGCCTACTCTTTCCAATAAAGGTGGGGGACCCCCTGCTTTTGTCCAAGAACAATGGGAATACCTTTCAGGGTCAATGGATCCTGAAACTGTGATGGGCCCAAAGTCCTTGGATACTTTTAGATCCCACCCAAACCCCAGGATACCAAAGTCTTCCCTATCCCAACCAGAGGCTAACAATGAACACAATTGCTCAGATTTTGCTGCCATTCCTTAGCTAAGTGGCAATTTAGTTAGGGGCAGCTGTGATGTGGAGATGGCTTCTAGAACAAAGTGTTCTTAATCCCTGTGGCAGAGAGACATCGAGGGAGCTTCACAAACCAAACTCAAGTCTCTGTGAATGGTGGGGTTACGATAGTAAGGCTGCTGAAGCAAGGATTCAGAACACTGAATCAGAATTCAAAAGCACCATGGAAGAGGGGTGGGCAGGAGACCGATGCTCCATGGAAGGAGCAAAGGGCAGAGATCGCCAAAGAACACAGAGGAGTCCTCCAGACCCAACAGGATTAGATGGCTCATGGGCTCTTCCATTCCATCATCAGAGAGAAAGCCCAGATGCTTTAGCTTCCTACTCAAGATGCCATGAAGGTCAAAGATGGGAAAAGTAGCTCTGGACAGAACCCCTGGGCTCCTCAGCAGGCTTACTGTTCCTATACTACCCAAAAGGGGAGAGAAGAGTTGTGTCTACAGGGAGTCTGACTGTATTCCAGACTAGAAACATGCCAGGAAGATTCCTGCCTCTTCCCAAGATCAAGACAGCTTGGTAGTCCCACACTAGATACTCCAACTACCAGGTGGCTCACTTCTACTCAAGCTGGCCCCCAGTGAGTCCTTGGTGCCCAGCTGAAGGACTACTGGGAGCCTCATGACACTGCTGACAAAGCAGGGGAGATCAAGAGACAGTGGGGGAGAGAGCCAGCTATTGGTGTGTTGATTGTTAGAAGTTGTTGTGTTATCTCCCTCCCCTAACAGATGCTGCTCCATCACTGGCACAAGATCTGGCTTCCAAAGTTCTTTAACTGAAGGGAAGGCCTGTCCTCCCACCAAGACACCTAACTCCAGGAACTTACTTATTGAAGAGATGATTATCCACCTTGATCTTGCTGTAGGCTTTGAAGTCATCTGGCATTAACATGACTGGGACTGGAACATTGCTGAGCTCATTGATCTGCAGGAGAAAACAGTAAGGCTCATGACTATGATGAGACCTGCCACTGGACTCTACCCTAGATAACAAGAGCCCAACGCTAAATGTGATTCCACTTCCCCATCTTCTCTATCAAACCTGATTTATTCATCAAGGATAATATCAAATGCCCCCATTTTTTCTGTATGTGACTGTGTAATCTAAAAAAAAAAGCAATTTTTCTACTCTCTCAACTCCTAAAGTACTTCCTTTATGGCATTTATTCAATAACATTCAATAATTCATAACATTCAATCTTATAGATGATTAATGTGTCCGTATCATCTCCCTTACTAAAGAGGTGACATGCTACAGTGAAAATGGTGCTGAACTGCAACTCAGAAGACTGCTGACGAAACATGCTTTGTTACACTATACTGCAGAACCAGGCATACATTGTTAGATATGGCTAGTGGGTTGATTTGTTTTGTCTAACTGTACCTCTTTGTTACAAAGATTGGATAAGTGTCATTAGGAAGTAACAATATCCAAGAAAAAAAGAGCATCAATAAGATATTAAAAAATAAAAAGGTATTAGTACTGAAATCAGAAGACCAGGGTTTGATTTTTAGTTATTCACTGTGTGATCCAGGGCAAATAATTTCACCCCTTAGGTATAAAATGAGGATAATATCATTTGAATGACATACCTGACAGAACTGAAGCAAGGATAAAATGAGATAACTCATGAAAAGCTCTTTGTAACTTACTAAGTGCTATAGCAATGCAACATTATTGTTACTAGATTGCAAATTCTTTGAAGGCCTGACTTAATCATTCCTTATCCTCCAGGGTCTAAGAATAAAAATAAGGCTCAGTAACTATTGGTTGGGATTCCCAATATACCTAGGCAACTTGGGTATGTCACTTCACTTATCTGGGACTCAGTTCCTTCAGCTGTAAAATGATGGGGAAGCCCTATAAGTCTATTTGAATTGTGCTCATCTATTACAATTTCAAGTAATTGACTTGAAATTAGTAGGAAAAAACCCCTACTGGACCCGCACCTGGCATCTGCTGCTTTGTGTGGTTTCAACTCCAGAAAACAATGTCCCTCTGGAGTTAAGCTTGCCACCTTGAATCTTACTACTACACTGCTAACTTGAGCCTTCACACCACCTTCCTCAGCCTCCTCTCCCCTCAGATTGGAGGGCTAGAGGGCAGAGCCTTTCTTTTTTGAGAGGGCAGAAACTGGATTCAGCTCGCTCCACTTTTCATCTGCTGCCCTGCCTGGTTATGGCTGCCTCTGGGTACTCTTTGGCTTCTCTCCCCCTCACCTTCTTGCCTCTTTTTATGTGTTGTTCCCTCTCATTGTGGGAGGGGGGGGGTGCTGTAGGGAAGTGACTGACATCTGAGGGGGAAAAAAAGAGCACCAATAAAATGAAAAGGCATTTGTACTGAAGTCAGAAGACCTGGGTTTGATTGTGTGTTATTCGATATATGACCATGGGCAAATAATTTCACCCATCAGCTATAAAATAAAGATACTATTAGAACTACATACCTGCCAGAGTTGCTCCATTGAAGGTTTTTTTTTTTAAATAATTGTATCCACAGGGCTCAGCACAGTGACTGGCACATAGTAGACATTTAAATAAATACTGACTGGATTAAACTGGATTTGGAGTCAAGGCACCTGGGCAGATTCTGTATCATGTTGGCCAAGTCATTTCATCATTCTGGGTCTCATTTTCCTCATGAAAAGAGGGGCACTGGACTAAAGGATCTCTGAGGTCCTTTCTAGCTCAAAATTCTATGACCCAATAGTAATAAATCCCAGAATAATTATTTTTTAAAATTTTAAATAGATTTTTATTGATATCTTTTGTTTTTACATCACCTACATTTCTCTCTATATTCCTCTCACTCCTTGAGATCCAGTCCTTATAACAAAGGATTTAGTTTTTAAAGAGAAAGAAAATTCAGTAAAAGTAATTAATATCAAAAAAAATTATCTCACATGCAATGTTCCAACCAATAGAATCCTACCTTTCCAAACATGGTTTCTCAACTCCTGTTTGAGGCCAAGTTTGTTCTTTATAAATTTGAAACATCTGAATAGCTCTTTAACATCAAGGGGGAAACAATTAGAAATATGAGGTGGGAAAATGTGGAAAGATTTATCAAGACAGACATGATCATTTATAAGTTGGGTAGATATTGTACTCAATCCTATCATAAGGTCAGACTAGGAAAAAGAGTAAAAATCTGGATAGAGGAACACCTCCCCTTGAGAAAGTTCTATCCATTTTCCATACTCAACTATTCTTACTCAAATCCTGATCAGTGATTGAAGTGAATCATCCCATTCTTTTCAGCCTCCACTCTCCATCACTCACTGGTGCTGTCAGCAATGAGCCAGGACACAGTGGAGTGGAAAGTTAAACCAGGATAGGATTCCCATTGATGAAGAGAGGAAAGGGCTGGATTAATGCATCCATTTCACCTCTAGGAACCCTATTCCCACTATAAGGCAGACTAGCTAGCTGTCTTATTAGCCATACATGTTCCCCTACCTCACTTCCCCTGCATGTAAGTAAACCCAATTGCACTAATGCATTCTGGATTTACTACTGTGACCTGAGTCATGACTAATGGATAAAGGGCCAAAGCATTGTATCTGCCAGGTGATTTTGATACAAGTCATCCTGTTATGGCAACATGGCCCTTTGCTGTGGTAAAAAAAAAAACAAAAAAACCTCAAAACCCCCCAAAACAACAAAACCATCCAACCCAGAGTCATTAAGATTCTTTTAGGAATCTTAGGAATGGCATTTAATTCACTACGCTTTTTTATGTTTCAAATCCTTTTCTTTGGAAAAGTCACAGGAAGCTCAGGTACTATGTCTCAGTATGGGGGGAATCCTGCCTTCCCAGAAATGAAAAAGGTCCAGTCTTCATTTTAACAATGTGGAAACCAAGGCAAGAGACTCAGTATACTTCTGGCAATCAGCTTTGTGCCATGTCAACTCTAACTCCCAGAGTCCAGTATTAGGTTTTCCACACCAACATCATCAGCCAAAACCTTAGTGTTTGCAATAGTAAGAGATGAGGCAAGAAGACATCTTACCCTTCAAGAGGGGTCCTTGAAAATCCTCTTTTCTGCTACCTTTTGGTAAACCTGGTTGCTAAGCCTAAGTTTTGGCTAAAGCCATTCCAATTTTGCTTATTTCTACACCAAAGGAAGTAGCATATAAGCAATTCTATTTCCTTTTCCATTTCTCCCATAAAGCCTGATTCTTAGATATGCTAAGGGGAGCAAAAAATATATCTAAAAAAAAGGCCCTATATTTTTAACAATTCGTCTCTTTTCCAGTTGATCCTCCAGTCTTGGGGAGACTATGTAAATGACCCCAAAGAATAAGGGTTTGTAGCAAATCACTGCAACAAAGTCTAAAATTTAGATTTTATTATGGTACCAAGGTGATTGAGATCACCTCTTCAGCTGCCTGGAAAAGGGAAAATAACTTTGCAAAACCATGTTCAGGAATATCAATTTTATCCATCCTAACTGTATCCCTCCTGAGAGTTGAGAGGATGGGAGCTAAGGTGAAAGCAACTATGTATAGGCTGACTAGGTAGGAAAAGAGTCCACTCCCCTCCTGATTATTTATGCCACCAAATGGTGTTTTGGCATGGACAACTGAAACCAATAAATCTGGGCTCAGATCATAGAAGGAAACTCTCAATCATGAGAGATCTTCTCTCCTCAATGCTTTCATATTACCTCCCCATCCCTCCCACCCCTTCCTACTCTCTCAGCAAAGGACCTGATCCTTAACTGAGAAAAGAGGCCATTTTCTCTGAGCTCCCCTTCCCCACTATTTAACAACTCTATACTTTGACATTATCCCTTGTTCTTTTCCCCTTTGTTCTAATCTCATAGGAAAGGTGGCCTTTCTTCTTGCTGAAGCCAAACCTTCTATTTTTACCCTTGATCCTATTCCCTCATTTCCTCCTTGAAAGATTGTCCAGACGATCATTCACTTTTTCCTTCTAATCTCTGCTCCCTCTTACTGGTTCCCTGCTGCCTAGAAAAACACACAGGTCTCCCTCATTCCTAAAAACCCTCACTTGACCCAATCACTACCCTAAGCCATTTTCCTTTGTCTCTCCTTTTTTCTAGAAAAAACTGTCTATATTCCTTGCCTTCACTTACAACTCACTTCTCATTCTTGTTCCCTGCTGTCCCTAGCTTGACTTCAAATCTCATCATTCAATTGAAATTTTGTTTACTGAATCATAGGTCACAGAACCTGGAAGAGACTTCAGAGATCCTCTAGTATGAGCTTGTCATTTTACAGATGAGGAAATTGAGGCGGGTGAATTGCCTTGCCCTGTAAAAGTCAAAGATACTCCAGAGCCAGTACTTTTTCCACTCTACACTGCCTCCCACAGATTCCTCCAAAGTTACCAGTGATCCAATAGCCTTTTCTGAATCCTCATCTTTCTTTACTTCTCTGCAATAACTGACACTTGCCCACTCTCTCTTCCTAGATACTATCTCATCTCAAGATTTTCCTAACATTGCTATCTTGGTTCCTCTAACTACTACGCCTCAATCTCCCTTGCTGCATATCCATCCATCCATCTTACCACCACATATACTCCAAGGCTCTATCCTGGGCCTTTTTCCTCTACACTTTCTCATTTGATGACCTTATCAGCTCCCATGGGTGCAATCAGCAACTCTATGCAGATGCCTCAGAGCTCTAGATCACTAGCCAGTCTTTCTCCTAACTCCAGTCCTGCACTGCCAGCTTGCCTGTTGGAATTTTCAAACTAAATGCCCCACAGGCACCTCAAATTCAACCAGATCCAAAAGAGAACCCATTATTTTTTCCTACAAACTCATCACTATTTTTGCTGAAGACACCACCATCCTTCTAGGCACAAAATGTGCTATATTTGTCACTCTCCCTCATTCCTATGCCAAATTACTTGCCAAATCTTGCCATGTCCATCTTCAATACACTTTTTAAATCTCTCAACATGTTCCCTCTACTTAGTGGTCTTCAAAAAAAGGACGGACAACCAACAATGGAATATTTTAGCGATTGCTTTTATTCAAGTATGGGCTAGATAACCTGTGAGCTTTCTAGCTTTCATATTTTGTGATTATGCATTACAAAACTGTATAAACAAACCCCTTATAAGTCAGCCCCAATCAATGCCATTTCCCAACAATGAAATCAGTATATTTATAAGTCAAACCCCACTGGAACATTATGAGACCTTGTTTTACAAATGGCTGCATGACCATCTGATACGTAAATCAAATGACCTAATTAGGAAACCAACTGGGCCCTATAACTTTGTTTTTCAGTAATATTTTCACAGAACCAATTAGCAACATTAAATAAGATATACTTGCATGTGATTAAATGTAAAAACAAACATTCAGATATTAAGTAGTTTTCAGGAAGGGAAGAACAGTACAGGTTGGAGGGACCAGGGAAAATCCCATGGAAGAAACAAGCCATGAGTAGGATTTTAAAGGATGAGTCGGAATGAATAAGCCCAGAGTCTGGAAGGGGACACTGTGGAAGAATAAGAGGTGAAGAATGGGGCAAGGGTAGAAATAAGCACATAGAGCTGAGTGAAACAGAGAGTAAACTGACCTGGCTGAAGGACAGGTTTCCCACCAAAAAGTAAATCGGGATAAGGTTACACAAACAGGATATTAAACCTAGATGGATCATTAAAAGTTCTTTAGTCAGCTACATTTTATCAATAAGATAGATATCTGAGACTCAGAATGGGGGGAGTGATTTACCATAGCCCCAAAACCTCAGGGCAGAGACAGAAACAGAGCCAGGCTTCTGATCTCTTCCAATTACACCATAATTCAGTACAATGGAAAGGGCATGGGTATCAGAAGACATGGACTCAAATCTGACCTCTGATGCTTATTACCTATGTGACCTTGGGCCTTCAATTCCATGAGTCTCATTTTCCTTATCTGTAAAATAAGAAGGTGGGACTAGACCTAGATGATCTCTGGTGTTCCTTCTACCTCTAAATCAATGATTCTACATGACTCTATTTTCCTGGGTGGGGGCAAACACTTCTGGGCCAGCTCCACTCTTTTTGGTAATGAATACTTTGAAATTCAATAAAAACACAAGTAGAAAGAAAAAAATTCTATTTTATTCCAAAATCAAATATAGGAACAGAGAAGGCTGTATTCAGTCACAACAACCTCCTAATCACCACATATAAAGACATGGATGAGTTATAATCTGTGCCAGTATAAATGCTGGTGAAACTGAGGATCCCTTGGAATACTGTTTTGGCTTATCTGCAGCACCACTAGGCCTAAATCAACATGGATAAATCATGAAATGACTGAATATGAGTCTAAAAAGTTGATCTCAGTCACCCCATTCCACCTTTCCCAAACACCTCTCATCTGCCTCAGAGCATCATAACTTTAGCTGTCCTTCAAACAGCTGCCCTAGGGATCCAGGGGAACAAGTTCTAATGCTGACTCTCCAAAAAGATCACTATTTTTGATGTGCAAAACACTGGACTTCACAAGGGATAAAAGAATGCAAGAAAAGGGAGCTTGGAGTCTGAAACAATACAAATCCTTGGACATCCAGACTTGAAACATGAAAACCAAAGAGGGACTTTTTGAGGCCCAAGTGCTAATTAGGTGACATCTATGTTTATTTCTCTCCTTCCTTGGCTTTCTGTTTTCTGATTTCTATCGTTTCCTGGAAGATGCCATAGGAAGACCCACAAAAGAATACAAATGAATTAAATTATTTTTAAAAGGCAAAAGAGTTGAAGAAGACAAATGAAGTGATTCTGGACCAAGAACAATCAAAAAGAAAGTAGAGGGACAGGAAAGTGGGAAAAGGAATAAAGAGCAGCCTGAGATGGGGTCTGGAAACGGCAGAATGGAGATAAAGTAGAGACATCATACTTCAGAGAGTAGTAACTAGGAGTTTAACTCTTAATTGTGGGAAGAAAAATAAAATGCATAAAGGCCATGAAGATGATCACCATCAGGCAAACATCTGAACCTTTTGGTCATATGAGTAGGTCTTGAAAGGTTTGAGGTCCTTTAATTATCCCAAAGATTTAAAAGATTCCTCCAGGTCAGAGGCCCTTTAGAAGCTGAACAGGCCACAAGTTTTCTCACCCTGAAGCTCAGGGGTTGTCCTATCCACCTTATCCATGATCCTTTAACTGCACATTTCCACTGTGAGCCCTGCTTTGTGCAACTTACTCCCACCTTTGGCTGCTATAGATTCCAGCAATCAATACATTTCACATTTTTTCTCTGAAAAGCCAGCTGGCTTTTCTTTGATGCCATCCATGATAGCTCACTACCTCCTCCTCAGGCATGATGTTTGGGCCCATTTATCTCAAAGTCTTGAATTCTTCCTTTCCATCTCTATTTAAAAGACAAATAAACAGGTACTTTATGAACCATGAAATTATATGGCAATATGATCCAAAGGTAAAGCCACAGTCATCCTTATTACCTACTACACTGACTGTTCCAGACACTATCACAACCCTGGAGCCACCTTTTTCTAGGAAGACATTGTAAATATAAAATTAATGAGATTTAATCATCAAAGAGGTCCCAGAATCTCAGAGTTAGAATGAACTATTAAAGTTTCTTTAATTCAACTACCTCATTTTACAGATTAGGCAATTGAGATTGGAAGGGACTTCAAAATCCATTAAGTACAACCTACATCCAAACCAGAAAGCTCCTCTTTCCTTCATAACACAGCTGACAAGTAATCCCTCAACTTTGATGAAGGACTTCTAGATAGGGGTAACCCATCTTCTAAGGCAGCCCACTCTACTCTGAGGTATTTCTACTTGTTGAGAATTTTTTTTCCTTTCAACAAGCTTAATCTGCCTCTGCATCTTCCATTCACTGTTCCTAGTTCAGCCCTCTGGGGTTGAAGTCTAATGTTTCTTCCATATAATAGCCTTTCAAACACTTGAAGACAGCTATCAAGTCTCTCCACATCTTTGTCAAGGAAGAAATCCCCAGTTCCTTCAGGGGATCCTTATGATCCCAAGACCCTACACGATCCTCACTGTCCCTCTCTGGATGTTCCCCATCTTATCAATGTCCTATCTAATATATGGCTCCCAGAACTGAACATAACCCAGTTATTGTCTGTCCTGGGAAAAGAATAGGAAAACTATCACTATCCCTAGTCTTGAACATTATACTTTTTAAAAAATGCAACTGAAGACCACATTCTCTTTCTTGGTTGCCATATCCCACTGAGGATTCATACTGTACTTTGTATGCTTCTAAAAGTCCAAGACATTTTTATATGTAGGACCTACTATCTAGCTAGGCCTCCATCTTATGCTTAAGAAACTGATCTTTTGAACCCAAGTGTATGACTTCATATATACCCCCTACTAGAAGTCATCTTATTACATATGGCCTGATAGTCTAGAGTTTTTTGAATTCTAACGCTGTCCTCAGCATTCGATTTCCCTCCCAGCTCTGTGGCATTTACAAATTTCATTAACATTTTTATTAATGACTGATAAAGGCAGAGAAGGCATGCTAATAACATAGGGTCACAAAAAAGAAAGCACCTTGGGGATTTCTACCAGAGACTTCCTTCCAATCTAAACTCTGAATTATTAATGATTCTCCTTTGGACCCAACCATTCAACTTAGTTCAGAATTCACCTGAATGTACTAGTTTCTATCTTATCTCACTCCATCTTGGAGACAACAATTACAAAAGACACCCTGCCAAATGCTTTGTTAAAATCTTTGTCTTTAGGAAACTACTGAACTCTTATTCAGGAAGGAACCACTCTTTTCTTTTTAAAGAAATTGTCTTCTAAGCAAGGACACTTATCTGCCAAGAAAAATTCTGTGCCTGTCTCTTAAAGATTCTTCAGCATTTTAGTATTCTCCCCATTTCATAGGTAGGAACACAGAAATCCTGAGTCTTCATATAATTTAAGATGCAATTACACAACTTGAGAAGATCCATCCCTCCCAGCTGAAGACATGGAGCCAATGAGGCTCCCCAGAGATCTAAATTACACATAAAAGCATGGGCCTTCACTCAAACTCCCAAGAGCCAGGAATCTAAAGAAATTAACAAAGGAGATGGATACCAGTAACCCTTTCCTAATGACAGGTTAATAGGTGTTACCTAATAGGAGTTAGCAGAACTCACTTGTCTGTCATTCTGAAGCTTCCTCAGATCCTGTGTGTATTTACAAGCACAACTTGTAAAATTTCCTGCCAATAAGTAAAAATAACTTACCAAGCTTCTTCAGCAATATCAAGACAATTTTCATTTGCCCTTGACCAAATGAATGTATTCCAATTCCCTGATGTAAGACAATGAAATATGCCAAAATAAGCACATCCACTAGACATATTAGTTCTGGCTGCATTGGGACCCCCTTAATCTTTCTTGTGACTCTGGAAAAGTCACTTCACCCATAAAACGAGGAAGTAGATTATGTGATCTTTGACTTTCTGTATTTCTAACATCTTCCAATTTCATATACAAAGAAGCTGCTGCTTATGTTAGGGTAGTCTAAGGATACTATGGAAAGAAGATGAACTAGGAGTTCCGATGGAGATCTCTACTTCAAGATTTGAACCTACCACTATCCCTAGTTGGCCCTTGAAAAAGCAGGGTGATCAAAATTTCATAGCCACTCTAAGTTCAGAATTACAAGTAAATAGGAAAACTCCTGAAGGTCTGGCAGATGTGAACCTGCAGTTCCCCAAACCTCTCTAGACAACCAGTGTGAAACAATAACTGTTCAAACATGAACACTTTTCCATTGCATACTGTTTTTTCATCCTCAATAAGATTAAAGACCCTGGGTCAGCCTGGAGTCTATCAGTCAATCAGTCAGTCTTCTCCTGCAGAGAAAAGTGAAAAATTCCTGCTGGGTCCTACATTCACTTTTTCACTTCTCATTTAACATCTGAGTAATTGATCTTGGTGGTTTTCAATGGCAATGAGGCAGAGGTGGAAAATAGAAATTTATAGAGTGGCCAAAAGATAGTGAAGAGAAGGGCTGAATCCTTTAATTCCCCTGTTCTATCATCTGACAACAAAGACAGACTAATAAACAGTTAAATGAAATGAAAGCAAGAAAAAGAAAGGGCCTTAGATAATCAGTTCTTGAACTGAAAGGTCTCACAGACCACTAGGTTAGCTGACTTCAGCACCCTGTTGCCATCCAATTCCTAGATAAGTACTGATGAATAAGTAAGTCCTAGTAGGGGAAGTGATGGACAAAGAAACACAGAAATGGGATAATATTTTGCATTGGTGTTCTTCTACAAAGCCCTTACTCTCAGTGACCACATCCCCTCCCACCTGAGGTTGGCATCCTGGATTATAGTGTAGGTAATTTTTAAAATATACAACTCTTGGACATGACACCTGGTGAAAAGGCACAAAAAAGACACATTCCTCCTTATACTCATCATAATCAGGACTTAGGTACCCTAAAATCAATTACATTCCTTCTCTCTCTACTACTTTTTCCTACAGAGCCACTGGCAGGGAAGGAGACAATAAAGATCCCACCTAACAGTTCATGTATATGTGCTTCTTTACCCAACATAACTACTAGCCTGTCTGAAGGAAGAAAGAAACATGAAGAGAAAAACCAGAATTTCTGCACAGGTGGTTAGGAAGGCCGAGGGTGATGGGAAACTTTGTGAAGTCATAGCGTCGGAGCAGCAAAAGCCTCGGGTCAACCCCACTGCCCACTCTGCATTCCCCACCCTCCATTTCCCACCTTTCAAATCCTGCCCAGACTGACCAACAAGCTGAGATGGGAGAAAAGAACACAAACAGCAGCCACAGAGAAAAGAGCAAGGCAGAGACACAGCCAGAGCTACATCTTCACCCTGGTCTTCCAAGGGAGCTCCAGGCTAAGGGGGTGGGGGTGGGGGTCCTGCTGGGGCCAGAACAACACGTCAGTCATTGTGTGTGTGTGTGTGTGTATGTGTGTGTGTGTGTGTGTGCGTGTGTGCGTGTGTGTGTGTGTAGGGGAGGGGGTCTAGGAAGCGGGCGGAACGGGGGAACGGGAAGGGATTACCCGGGAGATACCAGGCCTGGGGGCGCAGCATCCAGGGGGGCTGGCAGGCGCACACGGCAGAGGCATCATGCGAAGGGTGGGGTGCATGCATCGGCGGAGGGGCCGGGCCGCGGGGGATGGTGCTGGAGCCCCCGCGAGGGTGGGCAAAGCCCGCGGGCGGCAGGGACGGCAGCAGGCATGCAAGGGGCGTGGGGCACCGGGGCACGCAGGGTGACACGCGCGGACGGCGGCGGCGCGTGGGGGTGCACGGGGCCTGCGGGAGGGTGGTTACCGTGTGGTTGGCCCCCCACATCAGGACGCTCAGGATCGGCTCGCTAGCCCGAAACAGCTTCACTTTCTGGCACACGAAATGCTTCTTCTTGGTCTTGGTCTTGCTGGCGCTCAGCGGCGCCACCGCCACCGCCGTGGTGCTGGTGCAGTTGGACGACATGCCCGGACGGCGGCGGCGGCGGCGGCGGAGACGGCTCCCGAGCCCGCGGCCCGACGCTTCTTTCCCCGGCCCGATCCCCAGCCCCGGCGGCGGCGCCCTCACCGCCGCATGGTACCGCCCGGCCCGTTACCTCCACCCCCGCCCCCGCCCCCGTGGTACCGTCCGCCCCACGCTCCTCCCTCCCCCCCGCCCCGGGCGCCGGGACGTCCCGCTACCTACCCCGCCCCCAGGTGAGGGAGCCGCCCGCCCCCGCCCCAGTGGTACCACCCGTCCGAGGGAGGCGGCAGCCGCTCCCCCGGCCCCTCCCCGCTACTGCTTGACAGCACCCGGCCCGAGCCGGCGGGGCCTCAGCAGGCCGAGAAAACCCGCGCCCGAACGGGGAGGCGAGGCGGAGTGGATCGGTGTAGCTATCCGCCACCAAGGGGGCTCCCCCGCCCCGACCCCCCGAAGCCCCGCTTTGGCTCCTTCCCTCAGTTTGACGCGCCAAGATGGCGGCAATTGCCGCGGCTCTGGGAGGGGAGGCGGGGGATAAAATGCGAGGAAGGTGGGACGTACCATCCCCACCCCGAGGGAGGAAGGCAGTAGAGAGCAGAGGGAAATTGGAAAACTGAGGGAAATATCCCCCGTTCTCTCCAAGCATGGATTGTCCCACTCCCCTGGACGTAGGGCGTGCTCCACCCGTGGGACACGCCCCCTTCCCCCAGGGCCAATGAAAAGAGAAGGCCGGGAACTCTGGGTTTTATGAATGGGTCCAGCATCCACCCACCTGGCCTCCCTTTCATCTCCCGCTAAAGCAGTGAGTTGAGGGACCTTCACAGTCCAATGGATTGTCATCCCATTCTCAGGTTGGCCACATTTAGTCTCCACCTAAACTGCACACGGCTTGTGACGTATCCCTCCAAAGAGAAGAATCTCCTTAATGAACCTACATAACCGATGAATCAGCTAGGTTAGAAATGCTTCGTATTTCCAAACCAAAGCACCTAGGCTGCTGAGCCCCACATGTCCTTAAACTCCACAGGTGAAAATATGGTGTGCCAAATGTCTATAAAAGCCGCACTAAGTGCATGGTTGAGACGTTGTGTGTAAATACCTAAGAACCCTTAAAGTCCTGGAAGGAGAGGACCCTAATGGCCAAAAACTGGAAATCAAGGGGATGCCCATCCACTGGGGAATGGCTGCACAAGTTGTGGCATGTGAATGTAATGGAATACTATTGTGCTATAAGAAATGATGAACAGGAAGGCTTCAGAGAGGCCTACAAGGACTTATATGAACTGATGCTGAGTGAAAGGAGCAGAAGCAGGAGAACTTTGTACACAGTAACAACCACAGTGTGTGAGGAATTTTTCTGGTACTTAGAACGTCATTGCAATGCAAGGACTTAAAAAATTCCCCATGGTCTTTTGAGGCAAAATGCCTTCCACATCCAGAGAAAGAACTGTGGAATTCAATTGCAGAATGTGACAGATCATTTTCTTTTGTATTACATTTTGGTTTGCTATGATTTCTCCCATTCATTTTCATTCTTCTACACAGCATGATTATAGTGAAAATATATTTAATAGGAATGTACGTGTAGAACCTATATAAAATATGCTGTCTCGGAGAGGGAGGGGAAAAAAATCTAAGTTATTTGGTAGTGATTGTAGAACACTGAAAATAAATAAAATTAACAAAATTAAAAAAAAAATTCTAACCCTAAACCTAGGGCACTAAGATAGATGAAGTAAAAATTCCATGACTGTCAATGTAGTCAAATACAAATGAAAAATACAACTTAGCTCATTTTCTGTTAGATGATTATTATAGCCAATGTATAAATAAACTGAACTTAATTCATCATCAGGATAAAAATGAAGGAATATTCCTGCTTTAGATGAAAAACCACCTTGGAAAAACTAGAGACCCTGACATAGTACTAAATGTGGAGCCTGAGGGTCTGCTACTTACCACCATCATGGGTCTCATTTGGACAATGATGGGGGTCAAACCAGATGACATTTAAAGGTCCATTCCAGATCTAACTCTAAGATCCTTCACCAACATTTGAAATGCAGTGGTCAAAAAGATGAAGAGAAAAGGAGGTGGGGAAGTACCTCATTCATTACCTTAAAGTTTCACTGTATTTTAGCTGACAGCAACTTGTAAACACCAACAATGTACCAATACCATAAAAGGAACACAAGAAAATAAACAGAATTTCTATTTTATTTTTCTTTTAAAAGCCAGGAGGCCTGTTGGCAGTTTGGTTGTACCTCTGGAACCATAAGCTTGACATCCAGAGACACAAAGTGATCCATCCATAAATGGGTTTAAGGCGCTGTGGGAAGTGGTTTAAACCATCCCAGCTATACAGAAGAGAAAGCTGCCCTGTGTGACAGGCTTATTTGGTACCCACAGTTTGATATGGTAATAATATATCAAAAATCACTTTTCAAATAGGACAGACAAAAATAACGTTAAAAGAACTATTAAAAATTATACATTTGTACATATACACACTATACTGCTATAAATTTTTAAAGACCAAATAGTTTAACAATTCATTTGGTTCTTTTTAGCATTGTTTCTCCACGTCTCTGGATTTCCTTCATGAATTCCCTTTTTATTTCCCTGGCTTTTCCCAAGCTGGCACTGATCTGTCTCAAATTAACTTTCAAGACATTTTGTAACAGAAGTCAGGAACATTGATTCTGTCCTTTGATTGGCTACTCAGCTAAAGAGGTCCACAAGTGATTTTTAAAGGGAGATTGATTTTTTTTTTTTAGTTCAGTCTGTACTGAAAGGGAATGGATCTGATGGAAAAGGCAGGTTCAGGGTAAATTACAGGACCACTATCAGGACCATGAATAGCTATACAAAGTGGTAGGAATCTCTAGAAGTGCTGAAACAAAGATGGGCACCTCATAAGGAAACTGCAAAACCCCAACTCTGCAATATACACCAGAGGAGGCAAACAAGGAACCGACTGATACTATACACAAATGGCCTCCCCTACGCCCTGTTTTGTGAGGGGTATTAGCTGTTCTCAGGAATGACTGGAGTAGAATCACTTTGAGCAGAGGCCATCTGACATCCTTGGAAGTCATCTCAACTCTTATAAAGAGGATTCTTTAAGGAGCCAGCAGCTTCCCTGGAAAACTCAAGATAATCAAGTATAAGAGCTTTGTTAACAAGGTTCATCTCTTCATGAAGTTCTTTTCCAAAGCAGCTGAAGTTCTCTGCAGGGAGTAGATGTTGCGCTTGACCCTATCCTCTAAGGAGGAGGTGGATGTACTTTCTAACTTCAACTGGCTGTGGAGGAGTTAAGAGAAACAAGTCAAAAACATCCTTTCTAACTGACCAACTCTCTGGTTGGGTCATGATAAGAAACAGCAAGATTCTGGCTACTATAAATTAAACAGAATTTTAAAAACCCACACACAACTTTCAGCACACCATCTGGAACTACATACAAATGGGGGAAGCAGCAGATTTCTTTTCCCTCATAAGTACCCATAAGGGAAAATTTGTCTGCTGTAGAAAGTGAGGCAAAGGCCCACTAGAAAAAGCTTCTTAACCATGAAATCCCCAAATCTAAAAAGAGGGCCAGAGATTGTCAAAGATTTAGAAACCTATCAACTTCTGCCCACAATAAAATCAAAAACATCCCAACTGTCTGGTGAAAAGCCTGGACCCCTACCAACAGTGGTCTGGAAGCTGAGTGCCAAGAGCTGAGGCTTTCTTTCGGAGACATGACACAAAGACACCCTCCCACCCCCACTGTACTGTCCCGCCTCCCCCCCCATTCCAATAAATATTAAAATGGTGGAGGTGGGAGGAACAGGGACAGCTGGAGACAAGGCTACTCACTGGATGAATTTCCCATCCCGAGAGTCCAACTTTTCCAGCTTCCGTTCTCGTTCATCTTCCTTTTCATGCCTCTTGAGGGTGTTCAGCCTCTCTTCCTCCCGCCACTTGGCATTCTCCATCATTTCTTGCCGTTTTCGCTCCAGTTCTTCTGCTGAGAGTTTTCTGTGAACATAAACCCCTGCCAGATCTACCTTTTCCCAGCTGGGAACAATCTCATATAAAGAAAAGAAAGCCAGGTCCAGTGTAAGCAGCAGGTTCTCTTAGTCACCACCATACACTTAAGTTTTCTTGAGACTCCTTTTTTCTTCCTCACCAACTCCCTGATCTTTGATGAGGACCTAGAAAGCACAGCACCCTTGACTATCCTGAATCAAATGAAAAACTTACTTATTTTTAGAGTCATTTGAGGAAAGTCAATGATCAGTAGGTCTTTGGGATGATTTAAGGGATAAGCAACATGAGAACAAAAAAGAAGGCTCACAGTCATAATGAAGTGGCTAGCATGGTGTTTTGTGTGTATATATATAAAACACTCAAATATTTGTTGAATGAACATCTCAAAATTGATCTTGTTTTTAGCCATAAAGCAAGTCTGGAAACAGTTGGGAATCCAGAGACAAAACACTATTTAGCACTAAACTAGAAACCACTGTTGCTTGAGAATTTCAACCTGAACCCCTTATGAAAATGACAGTTATCTGTCATTCCACATTTCAAATCATACACTATTCTTTCCAGCGTTCTCAGGAAGCAAAGGGGAAAATAATTTCAGAGAGATCAAACTCTGTTTAATAGAGTCCAGAGTTTCCATAGTCTAGCTCTACAAGGAAAGGGTTTATACTTTGGCCGGTGGAAAGAATGCCAGACTTGGAACCAGTAGTCCTGGATTCCAGTTTCAGGTCTACCACTTAGCTACTGTGTCACTTTAGACAAATCACTTTCATCTGTGCTTTACCTAGGGCCCTATAGGAAAATTTAAGTTTTGAACTGAGGCAATCTTCAGTTGTCTGGCAGGGAATGCACTCACAGAATCATTAGTTGAAAAGACTGTAGCTGTCTGCCTAACTTTCTAATGATGCCAGGTAAACAGTGTCATTATATGCACATCGCACAAAATAAATGAAGTCCAACAGACAAGTCCTCCTGATTCTTTGACTTGAAGCTTTACAAAAGGCAGTGGTGTAAACTCCAATTACATTTAGGAAGGCTTCCAAGAATATTTCTAACTCTCCACAGTTCTCAAGACTGTCTGAGTAATGCATACCCAAGAGGAAATGTTATGAAAGGTTGAATCCAAATATTTGTCCCTCTAAATTTCCCTTTTTCTATTGAGAATACATCATTCTTTTAGACATCCAAGTTCAATACTTCAGAGTCATCCTTGATTCTTCATTCTCCATCACCTCCCAGATCTAATCAGTTACCAAGGCTTGTCAATCTACTCAACATCATTTCTTGTTCCTGCATGTCTTCAACAACCACCCTTATCCAGGCCCCTATCACCCTATCACAGATTACTGAAACAGCCTCCTGACTGGATTTCCTGTTTCCATTTTCTCCCCACTCTCCCCACCCACCTTCAATTTAGACTCTACCCAACTATCAAAATAATATTCCTAAGCACCACTCTAGGCGTGTCATCTCCCAGCTCAAGAAATTTCAACAGCTCCCCATTGCCTCTAGCATGAAATACAAAGGTAGTATTTTAGAACTGAAAGCCTCGTAATCTATATCCAACCTACCTTTCCAGTATCATTTCACATTAGTACTCCATCATGCACTTCATACCTCATTGCTGAACTAAAACTACCCTTTCCAAAGTTACCAATGATTTCCTAATTGACAAACCTGATTGATTCTTCTCAGTCCTCCCTCTTGACCTTTCTATAGCATGTGATCCTGTTGACCACCTAGATCAGGGGTGGGGAACCTGTGGCCTCAAGGCCACTTGTGGCCCTCTTAAGTCCTCAAGTGCAGCCCTCTGACTGAATCCAAACTTCACAGAACAAATTCCCTCAATAAAAAGATTAACTTGGACTCAGTCAAAAGGTCACACCTCAGGACCTAGAAGGAACCCTGACCTAGATGATACACTGGATCTTATTTTTTCATGATCCCCCACCCGTTCTTACTGTCTGCTCCTCAGTTTCCTATGATGGCTCTTCATCCATACTCTCCTCCTCCTCGATCCCCACGCCCAACTATAAGTCTATCCCTAGGTTATCAATGGGCCCTCTTCTTTACACTCTCTTACACAGTGACTTCATCAGCTCCCATGGGTTCAAATATCATTGCTGTGCAGATGACCTTCAGATCTGTGTCACTGGCATAGTTTCTCTTCTGAGCTCCAATACTGCATCACCAAATATCCACTGGATATCTTGAACTGAATGTTCCATAATCATCTCAAACTCAACTTTTTCAGTACATTACTTGTTGCTTTTCTCTCAAACTTACCACTCTTTCTAACTTTCCTGGTTCTGTGGAACACCACCTTCTGATAACACTCAGCTGTCAAGCCTCTACAGCAGCTCTCACCCAAGTGTTGATCCTCATCCCCTCTTGACTAGACCCCTTTAACAGCTCAATTGGTCTCCTGCCTCCAGCCTCTCTAATTCTTCTTCCACAAAGCTGCCAAAGTGATATTCTAAAGTATACATATAACCAGCCACTCCACTGCTCAAATGGTTGGAGTTTCCTATTACCTCCAGTATCAAATTAAAACTCCTCTGTTTGGCATTGAAAGGATCTCCACCTGGCTCAAAGCTACCTCTCTCACACTACCTACATTCTCCCCCTCTACATACTCTATGGTTCAGCCAAATTAAGCATCTCCTAGGAAAATGTCCCTTATCCCATTTTATACATTTGTAGATAGTGTTCCCCATTCCTGTGCTGTACTTCATTCCAACACTCAGGTGAAACACCACCCCTTACATGAGGCCCTCCTTACCTCCATTAGTATTCCAATTAAATCCAGGCACACACACCCCGTCCCAAAAAAATTATCTTATGTCAATGTTGAATATGTTGAGGTAAAATGGAGATGACAAAAAAGAATGCAAGTTTATTGAAGACAAGAACTATTAAATATTTTTCTTTGTGTCCTAAGTACCTGGCACATAATAGAAGCTTAATAAATGTTTGATCAACTGTCTGAAGCCAAAATTGCCTATTTACTGTTGACCATGGATAAAAATCCAGCTTTTTTCTCTGTGCTTTGTCCAGGCTGTTCCCCATGCTCAGAATGCTTCTTCCTCTTATCTCTGCTTCAGAGAATCCTTAGGTTCCTTCAAGACTCAACCCAGGTGCTATGTCCTACAGGTAGCCTTCCCTGTTCCTTCTACTCATTAGTTTTCTCTCCTTTCCCAAATTATCTTAGATTTAAGCTTCTATGCTATATCCTATGACCTTACTTCCCCTTTAAGGGCAGAGACTTTTTCTTTTGGTCTAGGGACCCACCAGGATCTTCAGCCATCCCTCCTCATGACAACATATCAAGTTTTCCACATTCCTATGCTATCTGTTTTATGACTAATTTTCTGGCATCAAATTTTAATTGACTTTTGGCTAGTATTCTCAAGGCAGAAAATTTCTAAGGAAAAAAGTTTGGCCATGGACATCTCTATGAGGTATAAGTAATTGGAGACAGCAGAAAGAAAAAAAAATCATAAAATGACTTGCTAAGGGTAAAACCTATTATGTAGCTAGCATCTTTCTAACTTGGTCTATGCTATTCCTGTGCTCACATCTCAAGATTCTGGAGCTACCCTAAGTAGGCACCCAACTTACCTGGTATAACCTGGAGCATGTCGCCTTTGATACCCCTCCTTTTTGGGGGAAGGGCTCTTAGTTCGGCCTCTTTCTTTCCTGTTTACTTTGGAACTGTGCCTGTAATCAAGGAAAGAGTCTTTTCAGCAATGGGGCCTAACTATAATGCATAACAGTAAAACAACTGGGGTGGGGAGGGGGAAGTCACTCAGGGAATGAAGAGACAGGAAGAAGGAAGGACAACGTCTTAAAGAGAAAGCCACAGGGAATACACAGGAGATGACAAAGACAGCATTTGAGCCAGCCTTCAAAGTACATGGGAATACAATATGTTGCTATAAATTTATGGTTCCTCTGATTTTTATATGCAAGGGTAAGAAGAAAAGCTAAATGTAACAAAAACAGTATCCAAGAGACAAGCATCTATGGAAGCATAGGGAAAACATATATGGATATATATATGGATATATGGATACTGCTAAATGAAATCAAAAGTGCACTCCCTAGTCTTACTTCCCTGTTAGCTGAAACACTCACTGTTTACTACATGTAGGGGACCGTGACCTCCTGTCCCGTGTGTCGGTACCCCATGTGCCCTTCTTGCTGGTGTATTTTGGGGGTGAACGGGAGGCACTCCGAGACCTAGAATGACTCTTGAGCCTATATGCTCCCCCAGTTTCAGCTGCCAGAGGTCCTGCTAGTCTGCGATCATGATCAGTGTCCTTAATCTGTAGAGAGGATAAAGCAGAAGAGCTGTTCAGACACCTGCAGTTTAAACAAAAGTTCAGTGATGCTGAGGAAGGAACAAGTACCAAGGAGACATCAAGAGTATATTATCTTATCTTTACAGAACTATTTTCAAACCAGGTACAGCCATGTAAATATAGGAACAACATTACCTTAAAAAGCAACCCCCAAACCTAATCCATCTAACCTAACTACTTCCCTTCTCAACTCTCTCTTACCCCAGGCCTAGGGCAAGAGATGCAGAGGGGGAATGAGAAACGAGTAAGTTCAAATCACAATCCTGACAATTTAGCCTGTTAATTCATGGGGCTGTCCCATCTACCAAGAGACAGAAACACATGATGAAAGATACAGTCACTCCTCAGGGGTACTTGCACTGAATGTTTAAGGCATCTTATTATCTTTTATAACTAAAAATGCTCAGTGTCACATGAACAAAAAACAGTATGCTGGCACCACTATGGAAGGAGCCCAGGTACCTACCTGTAAGCCATAACCTGGTATTTTGGGCAAAACAGGAGGAGGACTTGCCCTTTTCTTTTGAGATCTAAAAAGAAATTTAAAGACAAAAAAAGGATACAATCAACTGTGTGAGGGAAGAGATATAGAAAGCAGTTTAATCTCATGTGCTCAAACATACTTCCTGCCCCCTCCATGGCCTTCCCACCTCCCCGTTATTACTTGGGAGTGTGTTTCCCTATTTGGGTTTTCTTGGCTGGGAAGATGCATCAGCGCAATCTTGTTTTTCCTGTGAAAAATCGTGGGCCTGGCTCGACAGCCCCAACCCCCACTGGAGCTCTTTCCCCCAACCCTGTGCTGCTATTCTGGAGGCTGACAGTGAGTCAGAGGCAGAAGTGCCTGCTGCTATTCTTGTGGGGGAGAGAGACAGAGTGGGCAAGAATGGGTGGATAAATGGAGAGAAAAGAATAGAAATAAGGTCAGATAAGTAAAACAGCTTTGAAAGCTACAGGTGGATTTTATCATATACTTAAAGAGGAAAACAGCACATATACAGTTTCATGTACAATCCTCTTTTTCTGTGCTAAGTATATGCACATGCCCATGCTATTTGGTATCTAAGTTCAAAATAAAAATATATTTTTCAAAATGGGTGGATTAGCCAGTTAAAAGAACAACAACCTGACAAACCCATTTCTGTCCTGTAAGAATCAGAAGCCAAAAGATCTTGACACAGACAATGGGATGTCTTCTCTGACCAAGTATCACTAAGAACAGGCTGACCTCCCCAAGTCCAGGATGCTCTCCAGCAACATATGAGCTAACAGGGCACCAAATGCCTCCTCCACACACCTGCCGTGGTTACGCTCTTCCTCACTGGCAGAACGGTCACTACTGGAGCTGTGATGCTTGTGTTTCTTATGCTTTTTTTTCTTTTCCTTCTTCTTCTTCTTCTCCTTCTTTTCCAGACTCATTTGCAACTAGGAAATTCACAAAGCACAAAGTTGATTTCGTTCCACCTTTTATTCCTGACTCCATTCCTCATTTCCTGGTATATGCCAAGCTCAGGCAATCTGCCTTCTAGAGGAGCTGGCAACAAACACTCAACAAAACAAAGACAACACTTGTAAAGCACCTACTATGTGCTGGGCACATGCTAGGCTCTTAGGATAGAAGGATGAAAACTTTCTTGCCTTCAAGAAACTTCCATTCCACTAACTGCATGGCAAAGTTCCATGCCTTCTAGAAGTTTCCATTTTAAACTAAGAATATGTGACCTCCATTAAAGTTATTATTACTATTCAACAGAGTACGTTCTCACCAGCAAAGAAGATAGCAAACTACCAAGTACTCTTTGAATCATACCACGGTGAAAAGATTCATTATTTTGTGGCCAACCTGGTGATGAAAGTCAACTAAATGGGACCTCAGTAAAAAAAGACAAAGTTTATTCTTAAAGACTTCAGTCCAGTAGGGTCTGCAAGAGGCTGTACACATTCTATTCTAGTCTCTGGTGTGCCTCCACACCACAATGAGGCATCAGAGCAGGCCTTTGGTGGAATAGGTCACATTTATAAAGTGCTTTTACAAAGTACATTTTTCCTTTCAAGTCAACAGCAGAAATGGAAGTGATTGTTGAACACTGAAAACAAATAAAATAATTTAATTAAAGAAAAAAGTCAACAGTAGTAAACTCCATTTCATAAGATGAAGAAACTTGGGGCAGCTAGGGGGTGCAGTAGATAGAGCATCAACCCTGGAATCAGGAAGACCTAAATTCAAATCTGGCTATTTGACTCTGGGCAAGTCACTTAACCCCAACTGCCTACGAACAAAAACACAACATGAGGAAATTGAGGCTGCAGAAGACTGGAACTTACCCAGAAACATGGTGATAGAACCAGATTTTCTGGGTCCCAGTTCAATGTTCTACTAATGCTGCCTCACAAATACAAGATGAGGGAGACAAAGATAGACATCATTGCTCTGAAAAAGCTGGGATGGTGGGGGGGGGGGGGGGGGGGGGAGGTGAGGGGTGGTTTAGTGGACTGCAGGCTCAATGTGGCAGCCAAAAAAGGTAATTTGTTCTTGGGCTACATTAAGATGGGCCTAGCTACAAGAAATAAAGGCTGTCATGTACAGGAGGAAACTGACTTGTTATATATGGTTGGTCCCCGAGGGCAGGATAAGGAACAATGGGTGGAAGTAGCACTTTAGACTAGACGTCAGGAAAAGCTCCCTACTAATAAGAACAGCCCAATAGTAGCCAGGCAACCTAAGAGGTGGCAAGATCCTCCCTTCATGGGGGCCTTTCAGCAGAGGCTGGACAACTGTTTGTGAGGTATGAGATAGTAGGGATCCCTTCAGTGGGCAGCGTTAGATTAGCTACAACAATGCCTTCCAACTTTCCAATTCTGTCTGACTGCACCCGAAGCTAGGCTGAAGTGGGTGAGGGTTGAGCGTTCTGTCAAAAAACCTCAACAATAGGCTTTGATCTGCTGAAAAACCAGCACGATCAGTTGTTAAACACAGTAAAATCCAGCCTTCTTCTTGCCAAGGAATTTATGCCACACAATGCCTTTTTGCCCCTAAACCAAAAGGTACACAAAACAATCCTGCTTCACTAAAAATGTACTCACAGAAAAAAAAATCTGATAAAATGCAATGAACTTATTAAAGTCAAAGCATACACCTTACTTCCTTTTAACAAATGGCAAGCAACTAAAATAAAACACTGCAACACAGTATCTGTATGTATCATTCATTCAGTTTCGTTTAACCATTTCAAGGACAGTACTCTGGTGGGCTGGTTGTGACTGTTGGAGTCTGTATGCTGTAGTGAAACAAAGTTATCTTTGTCACTGAATGTTACATATTCTCTATAACACAGACAAATTTAAGAACATTGGACTAGGACACCTCTGAAGTCTCTTCTAGACCTAGATCATAAATCTACTTCTGACAGGATAGTAAGAACAGGATATACTCTTTTATGAAATATTCCGTAACCCAGCCAGACTGCTCTTCTCGTTGTTCCTCACATGAAGCTCCTCATCTCTCATCTCTATGCCCAGATGCATTCTCTCCTCACCTCAGACTCAGAGGAACCCTTTTTCTTCCTTCAAGATGACACTAAGGCACCATCTTCTCCTTTCCTGTTATTGCCAACCCTTGAAAACTATCTTGCATTTTTTTTCTGAGGTATTTGAGGTTAAGTGACTTGCCCACAGTCACACAGCTAGTAAACGTCTAAGGCCAAATTTGAATTCAGGTCCTCCTGACTCTAAGGCTGGTGCTCATCCACTGCACCACCTAGCTGCCCCCCAAACTACCTTGTAACTTAACCACTTTGTATTTATTGGTTTTCTCTTTATATTTATTCTATCTATATTTATATATGTCCTTGTTACACCCTCACCCTTCCCATTAGGATAAGCTAATATCCAGTAGAGATTATTTCATTTATGTATTTGTATCCCAAGAGCTTTGCACAATGACTTGCACATAGTAGGCCCTTAATAAATGTTTGTTGATTGGAATTCTAATTTTAGGGCTCTTATATTATGTAATACTTACCAATTCTTTGATTTTCTTCATTTTCACTGGATTATTCAAGACTTCTCTCTTTTTCTCTTCCTCTTTCTTTCTGAAAACAAATTGTAAAAATAAAAATCACTGACGTTTCTTTTTTCAAAGGAGATTAATTGACTCTCTATATGGATGCCATTTAATTCATTCAAGTCCCATAGAGAAGTCTGATAAAACCAGAGACCTTCCCAAATGTGCAGATATCATTACCTTTAGAAGGTTCTGGTTCTCCTCTTTCCTGTTGGCAATCAGTTCATTTTCCTACTTCTTAGAGGAGGAACTCAATGCTTAAAATCCTCATAGAAATTGGTCAGACAAGAGACCCTTAACATGGAATTGAAATGTTCTGCTCTTCCTTCCCTTTGGCTAAAATAAGTGTGGAAACCTTTAAGGGGTTTAAGGTAGATTCCCCCTTATAGAAGTCAATCCTATACTATCAGCAGAGATGACTAAGAACCACATTTTCTACACTGTCTAGGAGCAGAGTGAGATATGAAGAGCATAACAGCCCTAGGGTCTACTTTATTCCTCCCCTGTCTACATGCCAAAGGATCCTGGCATTCAGGGGACACACAATGAGTCAGCAGTTCTATCAGTGCCCATTGACAGCCTGTATCCTAGTAAAAGATAGCAACACTTTCTTTTCTTCACCTTAGCTTCAATAGTTATCTAGCAGATGAACTTCTCTGCTCAGTCATTCCTCTTACTCTAAGCCCCAGAGCCTTCTGAGGTTGCCAGTTTTTCTTTAGCCTGTGCTTGAAGCCACATTTACAACAAAGAGACTAAAATCAGGAAAACATATCTGGGTCAGACTGAAATTTGCCAGTATCTGGATGCCCAATTTTAGATATGAACAAATTCATTCAAAAGGAAAAAGCTGAGGATAAACCAATACAAAGAAGGAGAGTCTACTGAATTCAGTTCAGTAAAACTTCTTAAAAGTCTCAGTGAATTAAGACTCCCTCCTAAACCTATGTTAATACCGAATGATGAAAAGTGGGTCCTCCCGGATTTTGCTGGCCATGTCAAGTAGAGAATTGGCACCCGAAGGGGCAAAGATGGAGCCTGGGAGAAGTCCGGTCTCAGATGAACAACCTGCTTCTTTTTCTTCCATCTTCTCAAAAACATATTTGTCAATGGGACGTCCCATCAGGTACTCATCACGATTCACCATCCCACCAGGGCCCTGGTACATCCAGTCTAGTTTTTCTTCTTTTTTTCTGATTCCAAGAGGAAAAAAACAACCCACAATTATCAAAAAAGTTCTCAGAAATTCATCCCTTCAATAGGTCACTTTCCATGTAGTCAGAGAAAGTTTAGATACCTACTAATTATAAATATACATAATAGCTTATGCAAATTCCACAAATGCTTTATGCTTATGAAGCACTGTACATTCATTCTATCATTTGTTATCAGAATAACCCTGTGGAAGAGAGATAAACACCACACTATTTCTGAACATTTGGGATTTTATTGGTGTGCAGTTGCTGCCTTTGTACTCAGTATAATGACAGCCTCTCTACTGTAGCCTAGGAGACAGTAAGATGAAGCTAGTGATGTGGTAAAATAAGTAGAACATTGGGTGTGGAGTCAAGAAGACCTATATCCAAATCCTGTCTCAAACATTTCACTGGCTGAATGACCCTAAGTAAGTTCCTTAACCTCTCTAGGCTTCAGTTTCCTCATCTGTAAAATGAGACAACTGGACTCATTGGCCTCTATGGTCCTTCCCAGTTCTTAATCTATGTGAGTGATCCTATGAGATGACATATGAACTGATGTGGTAAAAAGAAAAAAAAATCACTTTTTGGTGATGGCTTTTTTCAATTGGGTAGGACAATCTTTGGAAGACAGATAGCCTTGTCACAAGGCCACTATTCAAAGATCTTTCCAATTCTGTAGCACCTGTCAAAATAATGGATGGAGCCTTTGAGAATCCTTCACAATACAAGAGTAGCATTTTAATGGAAGGTAACACAGGTAGTGCAAGTTTCATTATCTGTTTTATATACAGGGAAATGGACATGAGAGAAGTCTCATCATAGTTAGGTGGCCAAGCTGGAGTTCACAGACACCCCCACACCCTCCCACTATACTAAATGATGTGGTACAGACTTTAGGTACTTCAGGAATTCAAAGGAAAAGGAGAGGGAGGGAGAGAGAGAGAGAGAGAGAGAGAGAGAGAGAGAGAGAGAGAGAGAGTGAGTTCAGTGAGGGCAAAGAGTAATCAGGGAAGGGTACACAGAGGATGTGACACTTAAGCTATGTAGAATCTTTTGAAGGAATTTTGAATGAAGATGGAGATTGAAGGAGAGGGATATACAAAAAAAAAACAAAAACAAGATTCCAGATGATTGTCAGAATGGTAATGCTACTGACAAAGAAGCTAAACCAGAAGCAAGTCTAAAGGTAGATTCAAAATTTGATTTTAAACATGTTGGGTTTGAAGTGACACCAGAAGAACCAAGTTTTTGTAAATGTCCAAAAGGTCATAAGGGAACATCCATCCTTAAAAGGGAAAGGTCAGAAAGAAGAAGAGACACCAGGAAAGGAAACAGAGGAGTGACTGAAGACAGTCACAGGAGGAGGAGACAGCTAGAGTAGTACTTTTTATCGTGTGCTAGGGGGAAATCAAATTCAGCAGACAAGTCAAGGGAAATAAGGACAGAGCATTGACTCAGCTATTTTGTGTAGCTTAATCTGGTCTTAAAATGATTTCTATTCCCTTCCTTTAGGAAAACATGGTATCCTAGAGGGAAAACTTTTCTACCACCAAAAATAAAATTATAATCAAAACAAAGATGGGGATAGATAGATACTGATGTTAACCACTCTGTTTATGTCGAGAGATGAACTGCAGTAATGGGGAAACATAATGACCAAGCATCTTTAAATAAGTATTCACTCTATTAAGTGCCCATATAAGCATGATTCTATATTCTATATTGAACATCACACAAGCAAAGCTGATGAACAAGGACTCTGCCGTCCTGAGCAACATGATTCAAACAAGATACAACACAAATAGGATATATACTTCAAAGCTCTATCTTCAAAGGTCATTAAGTAAATAACAGACCACCACCTTCCCCCCACTCCCATCCACACTGCTAAGGATAGAATAGGTTGGGAGATAGCCAGGGTTTTTAAGTGGTCTTACAAGACACTCAACTCCAGAAAACTCATTTACATGAAAAACTCCACTATTTCAGATTTGGTGATAACAAAGATAGAAGTGATTTGTTAAGTAGTTTAAAAATGCTTTTTTCTTCTGCAAGAGGAATATAAGTAAAAAGTAGTGGCTTTTTAAAAGGGTTCAAAAAATTAAAATTATTTCAATGTGACTGACTTCTAGATCCAGGATTACTATATGTTAACAGTCTAATAATGTTCACAATACACTGTAATGTAAATATGTCTGTTGAGAACTTTTATTTGGAGAGTTTAAATTATCAGCAACCCATTTATATTTCAGTTTTTAGCTTTTCTCCCTTACCCATCATTTTGATTTAGTTTGTTTTCCCCATATTTCAGAAATGTCAACTTCAGGAAGCAGTGGAAGCAGCACTGGTCCTGAGTCAAAAGACCTGAGCTCAAATCACACCTCTGATATTTACTACCTCTCTGTCAACTGACAAGTCATTTAAAGCTCCATGAGACTCAGTTTTGTCATGTGTAAAATGAAGGGGGTAAACTAGATGGCCTCTGGGGTCTCTTCCAAGTATAGCTATGACCTCAAAATATATCTTTCATGTAACCATGTTTTACTCTCCTGTTTCAGAAGAAGTTTCAGGAGTTCCCTGTCACCTCTAGGATTAAAATGTAAACCTCAGCATGGCATTTCAAGTTTTTCACAGTCTCACCCCAACCTCTTTTTCCAGTCTGATTTCAGATCAACATTCCTTAGGTATATTATGGGGTTCCACCAAACTGGATAACTTGCTGTACCTGATACACGGTACGTATCTCCTGTGCCTATGGTTTTGCACAGGCTATTTCCCATACCTGTAATGTTCTCTCCTTACCTCCACCTTCCCTTCATGGTTTAGCCTAAGTGCCTGCTTCAAAAAGAGACCCTTTGCTGATGGCACCTCTACCCCAATCCTGAAATTACTTATCTAGGTACATGTTTTCCCTAACTAGATTTCCCAGCTCCTTAAGGGCTGAGGCTGTTTCACTCTTGTTTTTCTATCTCCAGTGCCTAGCACATAGTAAGCACCTGATAAATGTTTATTGTATTAAATAAAAAAATGCCATCTATTAATAAAAAATGGAGAGCCTTTGGAATAGCAAATGAGGGAAAGTAGGACATAAGCAGTTTGCAGACTTGCCCCAGGTAAAGCCTAACACACACACACACACACACACACACACACACACACACCCCGAACTGTTAATTATTTACTCTAATGGAAGAAAATAACGGTACAGATGACTCTACACAACAAATCTAGAAAATCACTTATGGTTTTACTTTTAGAATACATCATGGGATTTTGTGTTTTCATACTTCATTTTATCCTTCCAAGGTATAGAACAGATACTATGTTACCTTTATTTTACACAATGGAAAACTATATCCAAGGTTACAAAACTCTTCAGTATTTTTAACGGAGGCTGATGGATTGATGGTGGGAGAAATACTACTAGAATCCAGGTTTCTGAATTCCAACCCATTCCCCATTTCAGGACATCACAATGGCTCCTTAATATGAACCTATATTCCATTGGTGAAGCTATAAACTGGTTCAACCATTCCAGAAAGCAATTTGAAAATGTGCTCCAAAAGTTACTAAACTATATGTATCCTTTAATTGAGGAATAAATACTAAACCAAATCCATACTCCAGAGAGATTAAAGAAAAGGGAAAGACTCCCATATACAAAAATATTTATCACAGCTTTTTGATGCTAGCTAAGACCTGGAAACTAAAGAGGTGCTTATGAATCGGGAAATGGCTGAACATGTTGTGTACATGAATGTAATCAAACAGTATTGAACTCTTAAGAAATAATAAGAGGGACACTTTCAGAGAAGCCTTGACTTTCCTGAAGAACCAGAACAAATTATACAATAACATTGTAAAGACAAATCACTTTAAAAGACCTAAGCACTCTGATCTGTACAGTGACGAACCACAATTTCAGAAGACTAATGATAAAGAACACTATCTAACTTCTGACAGAGGGGTGATGGACTCAAGGTGCAGAATGAGATTTTTATTTTTTGGACATGACCAATTCAGGAATTTGTTTTTCTTGACTGTATATTTGTTATTAGGGTTGTTTTTTAATTGAAGAGGGGAAAGAATTTTTGTTCGTTTAAAAAACACACCTATATTCCCAAAGTGCATGCTATCCAAAGGTAGAAGCATTTATGTAAATTCAATATTAACTACTTATTTTATGTGCAAGGCACCCCTCCATTAAGTGCTAGAAGCAACATGCAAGAAAGAAATCAATCTGCGGTGAAAATAATATATAAGTTGGGTAACCCACTCTCAGGAGTTGGATCCACACCAGAAGACCCTCGTTACAAAGTTCTCCCCAAAAGGTAAGTTCAAACACTCACTTGACAGCTCCCACGTCCTCTGCATAACGCTGCATCTCCTCCCGGGCCCTCTCCTCCCGAAGCTCCCGCTGCAGTTCCTCAATCTTTTTCTGTTCTGCCTCATGTTTCTGCTCGGCCTTCCACACTTTCTCCACATTTCGGAGGGTCTGTGGGTGCCAGCTCTTCTTCAGATTCTATGGAGTTAAAATGAGAGAACAGAGAGAACATCAGACCTTTATCACTTCCATATAGGGGATTTCCACATTTATATCCAACTTCAGTGTCTCCTTTGAGCTTTAATGCCTAATCTCCAAGTAGACATTTCAAACAGATGTCTCATAAGCATCTCAAATTCAAAGTATCTGAAATAGAATTCATTATTTTACCCCCCAAACTCTCCCCCTTTTCTGAACTTTCATATTTCTGTTAAGAATCCCACCATTCTCAGAGTCACTCAGGTTTGTATCTTAGCATTATCTCTAAAAATTCACTTTCTCTAGTACCACAAATGCAATCACTTGCCAAATCTTATTACAACATCTCCATTCTTTACTTGTGTTCTTTACCTCTGACCTGGACTATTTTGATGGTCTCCTAATTGTTCTCAAATCAGTTTCAAGTCTTTTCCCACTTTAATCCATCTTCCACATAGCTGTCCAAGTGATTTTTGCTTAGAGTAGGTCTAATCATGTTTTCCCACAACCCTTTCTCAATAACTTCCACTGGCTCCCCATTACCGTCAGTAATGAAATATAAAGTCATATGTTTGCCATTTAAGGGTCTTCACAACCTGTCCTATTCCTGCCCTTCCAGTCTTTTCACACCTTACTTGTTCCATGAAGTCTACAATCCAGTAGTATTGGCATACTCATTATTCCTCACATGTGACAGACAATCCATCTCCTGCCTCCTAAACCTCCTCCTCACTTCCACTTCCCAACATCCCTGGCTCTCTTCAGGATTCAGCAAAAACTCCACTTTCTGCAGGAAGCCCTTCTTGGTGTTGAGCCTTACCCTCTTCTACTCTATAGATGATTTTTTTATTTGTATGATGTCTCCCTCCTTAAAATGGCCGCTCCTTGAGGGTCAGGATTGTTTTTGTGTTTTTGCCTTTCTTTATATGATCTGATCTAAAACAGTGCTTGCTTGGCACATTAATAAATGCTCGGTGGCACAGTCTCTCACTCTTCCACATCTTCATACAACAGGAGATAGGAAAAAGACAAGAAGAAACTTTTCTCATGATCGTCTCAGGTTAGAAAGATAAAGGTTGACTCTCCAACTCATCTGGACGGTTTTGGATATGGAGCAAGGAAAGGCAGAGTCCTTCTAAGGCTGCCATCAAAAACTTCAATGGTTTAATACAGAGAGCTACAAATCCTACTCAATTCAATTCAACAAACACTTATTAAATACAATCTATATGCAACAGGTGCCAGAGAGCTACAAAGATAAAGACGACGATCTTTTCCCTTGGGGAGCATGTTTAAAGGCATTTACAAAATAAAGGTAAAGCAAAACAAGAGAAGACAGTGAGTGTATAAACATGTGAAGAATCATAAGGTCCAAGAAAAGCCATCTGTAAGAATACCAAAACTAGCAAGTAGGCTTTGTAATGCGAATAGCCTGCAAAGGGAAATTAATATGGGTTTGTACAGTGATTAAGTATGGTTTGCAAGGCTTCCTTCCTGACTCTTTAATAATTATATTCACACACATTTTACATACTGCTTAGTGTTTCTGAAACACAATGTCTCAAGTCTCTGTCAAGAGGAGCTCAGATCGGTATAGGTATAAGTAGAGCTAGAATCAAGAGACCAAACCCTAGTTTCAGGTGATTGATCCTAGGTCAGAACTGAGCAGTCTATACCTTCTTCCTATGGCTCTCTTTGTATCTAGAGATACAAAGGCTTAACACAGGCCTATAGTAGTTACTTGAGAAATGCTGATGACTGCTATCCAGCAAGTCACAGCTGCCCCTAAATACTCATAATTCCTTCCATTCTTTGTCTCTTTCCACAGATAACAGTCCCCTCTTAATACCCTGCTTTTCAAAACCAACACAAATGCCATAATAAAGCCTTCCCTGTTCCCTAAATCTAGCAACTTTCTCATTCTTAGACCTCACAGAGCACTTGGTTTTACAGCTCTCTAAAAAACTTACATATTCTCCCCCTCCCGACTAGGCTGTAAACTTCAGGCAGGCAAGAATCATATCTTTGCTAAACTCTGTTTCTCCTTCAGCATAGTTTAAGAAATGTTTACTGAACTGAAAGATCAATTCCAACTAGAAGGATCAAGCAAGCTTTCATAAAGAAAGTAGAATTTATGGTATGTTTTAAATGATGAATAGCATTTAAACTCTTCTCCATATGGGTTTGAGAAAGGGTGCTCCATATACATAGCCGTGTTAATTAATAAACGTCATTTGGGGAGATTGTGAGAAAGAGTGCCAGGGTCAAGAAAAAAAGAGATGTAAGATGACAAGTGAGAAGTCAGTTTTGGGTTAGAATGTAGAGTGCACAGTTGAAATAACATAAAAATTGGGGGTAAAAAATTGGGACCTCAGACAGCGGAAGTTCTTTTTAAAGCAAAGCTAGGAAGTCTGTACTTTAATGGGATTCTGAAGTGAGATTTGTGCCTGGCAGTGAGCTGAAGGAAGCATCAAAAAGGAGAAAAGAGAGGAAGAGTTGTCTGGAGTAAATGGGAGGATGGGGAAGGGATAACGACCACAGCCATCCTGCTGGGGCCTTATTTCCTCTTAATACTCCCACGAAGAAAGAAAGCTGCTGTCTCTGGATCTCGTGTCTTCCCTCCCTTGAACCTGCTGGCTTCTTTCTTCTCAACCCCAAATCCCTGCTATGTATCCATCCCCAACTGAAGCTGATTTTTACTTTCTCTGTGCCCCCAGGACTCGGCACACAGTAGGCGCTTAATAAGGGCAGTCCTCTCTGCCCTCCTTCCCTTTCTCTCTCTTCGCTCCTCGCAGAGGGGTTTGGGGTTTGGGCCTCAGTCCCTCGGGGTCAAGGTCACTGCCCTTCCCTCTCCCCTCCCCCCCCGCATTCCTCCGTTGCCGTGGTTACTAAGCCCCCTCCCCCGCCCAGCCCGCCTCGCGCTCCCTTCACTCACCAGATCTCCACCTCCCATGATGGCCTACTCTTCTTCTTTCGGGGAAGGTTCGCCACCGCTCCCAGAGCCGGGAAAGAGGAGACTGTAGGTAGAGAGACAGCCCCAAACACCTTCCCCGCACCTCCGCCGCCGCGGCCGCTGTCTTTATCACCGCGTCCAGGGCGCCACTTCCGGGCGTGCGTCATCAGGATGCGACGGCGGAGCGAACTAGCGAGGGGCGGAGGGAGTGAGGGAAAGGAGTCACGGCGCATTTGTTTTACGTCATACTCACCACCCACCGCCTTCCCTTTTGTTTTGTCACTTTTCTTACCCTGACGCCCCCATTGCATTCTGGTCTTTATGCAAGCCACACCTTTCGTTCCGTTATCATAGCTTGTCATTACCCAATTATGATCAGAAAGAATGATGTTCCGAAATTGTGTCTCTACCCCCCCTTCCCCAATTAGGACAGTTCCGTGACGTCATGCATCGTACTAGTGCCTTCTTGGTGAGGTCATCGCCAGTTCTATCTCCATCTTGTTTGGCCATAAGCGGTTTGCCTTTTGTCTCCCTGGTTCGATTCTAGCTTCTGAGCTGTAGATCAGGGACTGTTTTCCCCTGCCTTGTGCCCTTGGCCTGGCACGTAGCAGATGTCCACTGGCTGCCTGACTTCTATGCTTCATCCAAGGGCTTACTCTGGCTGGCTTAGTACCTCCTAGAGTGAGGACCTAATTCAAGTTTGGGGTTTTTTGTTTGTTTAATCCGTAAAGATCCTTCCCGTTCCTGAAAATCAGACAAGTCTTTTTTAAAACAGTGCCTAGCTCCTCTAGCCTCCCAGGGGAAAAATTGATGGATAATGTGAGGTGAATGCAAGTAAAGAGGTCAATGTGATACCCAGACAATGAATTACAAGTGATCAGGAGGAGAGTGGTGCCCCCAATAATAATAGGGAAACTGGGAAGAAGGGATGGCTTTGGTGGAAAGATAATGAATTCTGTTTAGGGCAGGTTGAATTTGGGATGATTATGTGATCTCCAATTCAAGATATCCAATAAGAATAGGTAATGTGAGACTAGAGAACAGGGGAAAGGGCTGCGATGGGAGATGATGATGAACAGATGTGAGAATTGTCTGCATAGAAATGATAATTGAATGTATTGGAGATGATGAGATCATCAAGTGAGATAACGCAGAGGGAGAAGAGGGTTCAGGAAAGACCCTTGGGGATACACCCACAGTTAGTGGCTATAATCTGGTTGAAAATCTAGCAAAGGAGTCAAGGGGAAAATCAGGACAGGGCAGTCAGCTTTAGAGAAGAGAGTATCCCAATCTCTTAAATAGGCTTAAATAAACATCATAGTTACTGACTGCAATTTATTAACGAAGTAACAAATAACTCAAAGACATAAGTGACTATTTACAGTGTTTTAGCTGTGAGAAAAATTATGGCTGTCAGGGTCACCTCCCACCATCCCTTCATAAATGCTGACTTTGCAATTCTGATCACAAGGTTTCATTTCCACTATTCAATTCACACAGAATACCAATTCTTTTCGAGAATTTTTGTCTCTCTCTTGACAAGATTAGGATTCAGGATCCAGGAAAGAAGTTGTCTTCATTCCCTTTCTCTGTGTCTTCTCAGTTTCTCTCAAGTTAATCACTTTGAACAGTCTTTCCAAAATGACCACCAAAGTATTCTAAAGTATTCTAAAGAGTCTTAGCGATACACAGTATCATTCTCTTCCCTTTGTGGGAGAGGCTTTTAAATCAAGAGCTATATGGAGTGTTGAGGGAGGACTAGCATCCTTGAGACCTTGCTGAACACTTTTCAGGGCTACTCATCCACCTTTGGTGTTCACCTCCACCCAATGCTGTAGCACATGCAGTGACCACACCCTGACAAACCTCATCAGACTAGCCAAACCATGTGGAGGGTGCATTCTTGTTGTTCATGTTTCGTTTTTGAAGTGCACCGGTGACATCATGGATGATGTCTGACTTGAGCATGAATTGTTTTTGAGTAAGAGTTGTGCAAAGTCATCAGCCTCACTCTTTGAGTCACTGAAGTTCAGTGACAGGACAAAAGTCAATAAGATAGCCCAGGATGCAGTGGATCACCTTGGCATTTTTAAGAATTGACCAAGGTCTAAAGGCTCCACAGTGCCTGTTTCAGCTACCTTCCCAGCTGTTTAGCAAACTGTCCTCATTTGCCTATTCTGCTGAAGAAAGTCCTCTCCTGTTTGTGGTAAATATCCCTGTAACTCACTGACAAGTTTGAGGCCTGTCAGTTACCTTCAACCTGAATTAGCCCATCTGCTGAGATGGTTTACCAGCTGGCTCCAAGAAACTGTAGCACTACTTTCTCATCTTCCATATATTTTTTACCCTCATGAAATCTGACCTCATCACTCAAATGAAACTATTCTCCAAAGTTACCAGAGTTTTTAATGACCAGATCTGAGTGTCTTTTCTCAGCCTTTATCCTTCTTGACCTTTCTGCAGCATTTGACACTGTAAACCACCTCCTAGATACTCAAACATGAGTTTTTGTCATGCTACTCTTTCCTAGTTCACCTCCAATGTGTTTAGCTATCCCTTCTCAGTTTCTTTTGCTGGATTCATGTCCCACCTGTCAACCAGACCAGGCTAAAGACAGAAGAGTCAGGACACAAAACAGAAATTTAATTAATTTCAGAATGGGGAAAATGACACATGCATATGGAAGCCCGAAGGGCTAAATATGCTAGACTAAAGGCAGATCTTATATCCTGGACTAGATCATGACAAAATCATTTTTAGGTCTTGCATTACTGTTCCCACCAGCCCTGTGGGAATAACATTGTCTCAAATGTTGGAGGTCATGCCCACCCTTCAGGGCACAGAACCAGAGTTCTGTAATAGAATCAGGAGTGCAGTACCTGTCAGTGACAAGGAACAGGAATTGTGAATATGTGATGGATGGCCCTGGGAATTAGGAGAAGTTAAATCCCTCAGTGAACACTTGGTGCTGGTCCAAGCAATTTGTCAGACAGTGATATCATCCTGAGTACAAAGAAATATTGTTATGCCAGGTTCAGGACATAACCTGCTTCTGGACCTTACCTCTGAGAAACAGAGTATCTCCAAAATATTTCGATACACCCATTATTCTGGGTGAACCCTAAGACTCTGTCATTTTCTGTCCCTGTCTTTTTACTTTCTATCATTTTAGATCTAGATCTAAATATGGTAAAGATATATAATGTATTTATATATATACATACATTATCTATCTGTCTGTCTGTCTATCTATCTATCTATCTTCCTCTGGGTTACCTACAATACGTAGAACACCTAAATTTTTTTCAAGGATTCCCTTGTATTATATTCCCTGTATTATATAGGAATAGGAATATATATATAGGAAATTCCAAATGACTGTCCAGACAAAAACTTTTTAATGGGTTCCTACAATACATAAGATACCCAAAATTTCCCCAGTGGACCCCAGCAACATAGTAGACATTCAAAATGGAAGTCCAAACTCATCCCCTTAATAGGACAAAGCAGGCTAACTTAAAAAGAAATCAAAATCATACAAGTTCAGAAGAAACATGGGGCTTCCAGAAAGGAATTAAACCCTTGGGGTTGATTTCTGGGGGTTTCCAGAAAAAAAAAGCCAATCTTCACAAACCTGCAGTTCATTAGGATATCAGACAAGTTAGGCAAAGCCATACTATCGCAAGGCAAGCAGTTTAGATATGCTCAAATAAAGTCAAACACCAATTACTACAGATGATCTCCTATAGTGTGCTCTAAACAAATTATGAGGTATTAGTGCTACCAGCATAGTAAGACAACATCTGCTGCTAGGCCTATTTGTTCTAAGGTATTTAACTCCCTTCTTTCCATTAAAAGACTTCTTGCACTGATTTTAGTCCTGGATTAGGACACTTTTTTTTTTTTTGTATTCTCTGCTTCTTTGTGATCCTATCCTAAAAAACTCATAAAATGTTAATCAGGTATATGGCAGCAATTTATTTCCTCCACAAAAAATAAATGTTAGCAAAAATAACTCACAAGTGTGGATTGACAAAAATAAACATCATAAATATGTAGTATTTATAACTATTATCATAATCTCCTAGGAGATTGATGCTTAGAACATCAAAACATGATGCATTTTGTGGAACTGCTGAATTGGCATTTCACCTTCACCTCAGCTCTTATCTGTCCCAACAATCCCTCCAGGTACATATCTTGTAGTGTGAAACAGGTCAGAGGTTAGGCTCATCCTTCTTCTAATGGTCATTTTCTTCATGAAGACTTATAATAATTGCAGGGAGTACCCAAAGTGCAGCTGACCCCAAATGAGGACTCTGGAACTTCTAGCTTCTTGAATTTACAAGGCTTCCTCTAAGGCTGGAAACATCTAACCCAGGATTATTGTTCTATCATTGTACTCAAGAAAGAAACACAAAGCTCTTGAGATCTAATTTCAAGCTCACATTGCCAAATGTGAAAGTGTACTATTTCTCGTGATATGGGAAGAGATCAAACTGCTTCTCCCACATCCTCCAGGGAAAGATTAGAAGAGTCTTAGCAGACTTGGGAGACTGGAAGTATGAGAGCCTAGAGGGTAGAGTGTCTCTCATTAAGGTCCCCTGAGTGGGCCACTCCTCCTGGCCTAGTCCCAATTCTCTCTGACACAAAGCTTTCTTTTCTAGGTGGAATATAAAGAGTGTAATATGCCACTTGGATTGTCTTCTGTTTAATCCTGATTCTGCCCAAGCCTGGGAGGAGATGGGGGTGATTTAAAATGGGACTTGGATATATGCTGCTGTTGTTCAGTCATTTCAGTTATGTCTGACTCTCTGTACCCTTGGGGTTTTCTTGGCCAAGATACTGACATAGTCTGCCATTTCCTTCTCCAGTTAATTTTCCAAATGAGCAAACAGCCTAATAGGGTTAAGTGACTTGCCCAGGGTCACACAACTAGGAAGTGTCTGAGATCAGATTTGAACTCCGGGAGAAGAGTCTTCTTGACTCTAGGCCCAGAACTCTTAACCACTTTGCCACCTTGCTGTTCCGCTACAGGGTATGTTAATTAACAAGGTACCTTTTCAGTAATCTTGAGCTTGGACAAGCCTCTTACAAAATAATGATTGCAAATGGTCTAATCCTCACCATACTAGTTAGGCTGTTTTTTTCATTAAAGCAAGGATTTGTGGTTAGAGAATTTTGGTATTGCTGCCATTAAAGGTTAGAGTTTACAGAATTTAGCTGAGAAATCAAACTTTAGCTCAGATTAGTGATAGAATAATTTCTGGCTCAACTTCATTATCCCTGTTTAATTAAGCTGAAACATCAATGACAGCCCTACTGCTATCTGGTCAGTTCCTGCTGTCTGTTTGCAAAATTCCAGCTTGAGATATAAGCACTAGCTCCAGTATTTGCTGATCAGATTTATCTAATGTACATCTTCCCCTTCTGCTGTAGGTTCTTTGATGTGTAAATCTTTGCCTTCCCCTTTGCCCTCTGTAAAAATTCCAATTGTATCCATCCTGCCTTGTCCTATATGTTTTTGGAAAATGCTACTTGTGGCTCATTGGTTTTTGTGTTCAGAAGGACAGTGTTCCATGAACCTATATCACATTGCTTATTTTCTGAATGAGGAGGTGGGTGAGGAGGAAAGGAGAGAATTTGGAACTCAAAATTTTAATTAAAAAAATTTTTTAAATTGTTTTTACATGTAATTGGGGAAAAATAAAATACTAAATATTTTTTAAAGGACTGTGCTCCAAACATATAATAATTTGGTTATTAATGTCTCTCTGTGTTGATAAATATATTTGGCAAAAGTATCTACTTATTTTACTAAATATTTTTATATCAGATTCTCAATCATTTTTTTTTAGTATTCTGGACCCTTTGAGCAGTCTGGTGAAGTTATGGACACCTCAGAATAATGTTTTTTAAATGCATAAAATACATAGGAATGAAAAGAAAATCAATTATATTGAAATAGTTATCAAAATATTTTTTAGAAGATTCATAGGCCTCAAGTTAAGAACCCCTGCTTTCAAGATATTGAAACTGTTCTTAATATTTGATTGACTCAATGAACTAAAAATCTACCCACATTGAGACCCTACGCTTCACAGCATAGACTGGGATGCTGTGTTGCACTGAATCAATACTTTATCCCAGATGAACATCTTTCCCTGCTATGGCTCAATAAATCTCCTTTTGTTAACTTTTATGGATTATGAAAGTCTCGTTTACTTCCAATATTGGACCTAAACTATCAAGAGAAACCAGCCTGAATGAGATTCAGTTTGTTACCCCTTCCCAATCCCTTGAGGCTGCTCCCAGCTACCCACAGGACATCTTAGTAGGACATTCTTACTGTGCTTTATTGATTCATTCACGTATCCAATAAGCATTCATTCAGGCTTACCATGCACTAAGAACTCTGCTAGGTGCTAGGAAACCAAAGGCAAAGATGAAAAAAGGCACATCTCTCAAGAAGCTTACATTTTATTGAAGGAATACAGTAGAGACATAGATAAAGCACCTCCTCTGGAACACCCCTCCCAATTCACACCTGAAGCTACTTATCTAATGTAGATATTCCCCTTCTGATATAGGTTCTTTCTAGTAGAGACAAACACATGTACCGACATGGCCAGGGCAACTCAAACCTCTGGGCTTTAGAACCCTGATGTCCTCTTTTTTCTTGGTATCCTCCTGTGGCTCCTCCTGGATCCACTGAGCAATTTATTCTGCTTGGATTCCGAGATCTTCCCCTTTCTACCAGGTATGGCATCTCTTACAGTGTAAACAAGTCACCTTGCTGCAAGAAAGAGAAATCTCCTCCTTCCCCCTCCTGCCTCTCTCCCCAAAGAGGAGCAAGGGAAAAGGCAAAAAGAACAATTCTCTCATTAAGAACCGGGTTCTTTCTCCATCAATGACTCCATTCCTGACTACCAGAGAGGGGTCCCTCAAATAACAAAGTTCCTCCTGATTTTGGAGCTGGCAAGCTTGCCTTTTTAAAGACCACCAGCCTATCTGAGACATAGTCTATTAAAGTTTCCCCACAGTTTTTGCATTCCTTCTTTTCTTGGTTACGTAGATTTTATTTATACAAGAATATTTTAATTTAAAATAATCAAAATTATCCATTTTACACTTCAACAATGCTCTCACCTTATAGTTTAAGGTCTTATACTACTGAATTCTTTACATCTTTTTTCCATGATTTCTTTGAAGGGACTGGGTTGTAATATTGCTGTGGTATAGTAAATGATGAACTGGTTGATACAGAAAAGCATGAAAAGACTTGGACTTATGAAGAAAGATGCTAGTCACCTTCCGAGAAACAGATGACCAGTAGAAATAAGCATAATATGGTCTTACATATATGTGTATGTTTATAGATACTTGTGTATGTGTGTATGTATGTATATACATGTGTGTATGTGTATATATACATATATGTATATCCACATTTAACTGTAGCCTTCTTTACGATGGGAAGGGAGAAGGAGGGAAAAAAATAAAGTAAAAAGTGTACAGCAGAGAACAAAAAAAAAATCTACAAAAAAGCAAAGAAAAATGGGGCAGCTTTGAAAACAATGCGTAGTATTTATTATATTGGTTTTCTTGAAATGGAAATTTTTTTATTCTATCTTCAGTTCTTATCCTCTGTTGTGAACATGGCAATTTTTTTCTTTTCTCATTTTGTATTTAAGTTTAAAATAAATTTTAAAATTTACCAATTATTGTTAACAGGATTTTATGAAGCCAGAGCCATTTCATGAGAATGAAGAAACAGAAGGCCAGAGACAAAGTGCAGGTAATCAGGTAGCCATTTAATTAATTAGTTTCATTATGAGGAACAGATTTGCACATTGGGAATTCTCCTGATCACAATCCCACCTTGCTCAAATGAAGAAAGAGATTATATACATAAATCACAAGTGGAACAGGAGCTGGGGAAGGTAGATTACAAAAAAATCATTCTTAGGGCCAGAGTGATTTCCCCTGACAAATCCACAAATAGAAGACAATACAATTCTGGAGTCCTATGGGGGCAACATTGCTCAAGTCCTTGGGAGTCGCTAATCGGTGGGTCAAAGGACCAGAGATCTGTGATGTGAACAGGTTCTATAGGCTTTGCTTTGTTTCACTTCAGGTACGCAGGCAGAAAAATGCTAATGATTGTGAGTCTTGTCAAAGTTTGATCAGTTCAAGCAGTATTGTGAGTCTGACTTAAGCTGAAAAAGGCAATTCTGAGAAATCTAATCTGTTAATATATTCATTATACATAAATTATAATGATTATTGTAAAAATCAGAATTCCTATAATTCCATTATATAGTATCCATTGAGATACTTCTTTATAGCTCCTAAAGGAGCAAAGAAGTTCAAATCTTACCTTTTTTTACCACCTTTACACAGATAAGTAAACATAAGAGAACATAAGGGCAGTGTCAGTGCAGAGGGGTTGGATATGTGTAATTACAGAGAAAGAATCAGTCAGACTTGGTAACACAGCAGATGAGACTGGGAAGGAGAAAAACCAAAGACTTACGCAAAGTAAATACAAAGTGAAGTGAGTGTGTGTATATGGATGTGTAATAGAAGCAAGCAAGCATTTCATAAATGAGGTGCCTACTATGTGCTAAGTGCTTTACAGATGTTAGGTACAGGATGAACACCACTAATTGGGGAAATCAGAAAAGTGTTCCTATAGGATATTGCCTATTAATTGACTCTTGAAAGAAGTTATGAATTCAAACGTAACAAATAACAAATTCTAACTCCAAAACTGTAAGGTTTACTCTATTACCCCAAAACTTGCTTCTCTTTTGATTTTACCATATCTGTCAAGGGGGCATCACTCATCCCATCCTGCATTTTTGAAATACTGAGGTTGTCTTTGATGATTCTCCCCCTCCTCATCTCGTTTATAATGTTACCAAGTCTGACTGATTCTTTCTCTGTAATCTCTCATATCCAACCCCTCTGTTCCCACTAACACTATTCTAGTACAGGCCTTCATTTCTAACTGCCTGCACTATTGCCACTGCCTCCTAACTCTTCTTCTTATCTCTACATTCTCTCCCTTCCATCCATTCTTCATATTCCTAGACTAATCTTCCTTATCTATGGATGGTCATATCTTCCTTCTGCTTAAAATCCATCCCTAGTTCCCTTTTGCTCACTGAATAATGCTCCTTAGCATTCAAAGGTATCCAAGGCCCTCTGAAATCTGGCTCCCTAATCTACCTTTCCAGACTTCTTTTATGATTCTCCTTATCACATACACTCTGCAGTTCCACCCTTTCCACCCCCCTAATTTTATGGCTTCTATGATTTCTTTTATTCCCATAAATAATTGGATCACTTTCTCTACTAGAACAATTATTTCTATAAAACTAGGTCCCAATTAGTGTGAATAAATAATTCCTTGAAATGGTCATATGTATTCAAATTCATATTATTCAAAGTTATAATTATGTTATAAAGTAACCAGTATTTTGTGGGAAGGAACTGAGCTTTAAGAATGATCAGATTTTCTTCTGATACCCTAAAATTCTACTCCTAGACTAGAGATATTTGAGGCATGGCAAATAGATGTAATTCAATAATAATGATTTCAACAAAGTAGAAACAGGCTGTTTGAGTTCACTCTCTTTGAGACCTAGTTGCATATAGCTCATACCCTTTGGTTCATTTGCAAACTTTCACCAATCATCTTCATACACATATACACTTAATATAAATGCCTCGTCTCTAGCACTAATTAGAGTACTGAGTATTAATTAGAATAGGAGAACGGGAAAATGGTGAAGTAGAGTTTTCACTATAGAAATCCTTCTCAGTATGCTGATTAGGACTGTGTCATAGAGGTATTCTAGCCAACAAAATTAGGTTTATCTGCATGTAGTATATGTGTGGGGTGTGGGGGACAGACTATATAGAAAGACAGAAGATTTGATGGTGGCATGGATAGATTCAATCTCAGGTCTGATCTATATCTATTGGAAACAAGAGGCATGCCTTGCCTGTACTTCCTGTCTAGGTAGGAGGGAGGGGGAGACAGGTTTCAGAACAGCCAAGGGTGGGCAATCTCTCCTCTAGAACTCCAAAAGGATACTGGGCTAGAGTTACATCTATCTGCCATCCTTTAAATATCTCCACTATAATTTTAGGGTATCAGAAGGAAAGCTGATCACTTTTAAAGCTTAGTTCCTTCCCACAAAATGCTGGTTACATGGAAGATCATCGCAAATAGTGAAAAGCAACCAAACCCATTTATCTAAACAAAACAGTAAAACGGAAATCAGAGACATTCTATGGGTTAGATATAACAAAGAATACATGAGTTCAAATGTGCTGAGAGCAAAATAAGATCTCAGCTCAAACTGAAAGAAAAAGCAATCTTATAATAGCCAAGCTCAGTCATACCAGTCTTTAGAGTTGTAAGTTTTGGAGGTCAAGAACCATGAATGAGTCCAAATTTTGTAGGGTTAATGGAATATAAGATCTTCCCCATGCATTAATAGGCTTATGTGACCGCATGTGTCTGTCCCCTTTTTCCTTGGAACAGGAGTTGTGTTCCCAGGTCTAAAGTTACACAGGTGTTTCTATCATGAATGTCCTGCTGCTTTGAACTTTGGCTCAATTCACAGCTGTGACATCCTGAGTCACATAGAACCCATCAGGTGATTCAGAGACATTTATATTGCCTTGGAAGAGGTACTTGCTTAAGGGTAGGCTTGTTTGCAGGAAGGCTTTCACACCTTTTGGCACTGAGCTGATTTGGCACTGAACTATGTGGGTTGTGATGCCTTCTGGCTCTGAACCTATTAGTTGAAAACTATATATACTGAAAAGTTGGTATTTTACTTTGGGGCTCACTCATGAGAAGAATGTTTATTTGTGATTTGGCCAGATGAGACTGTGTAACCGTCGTTAAGGAGTTCCCCCCACCTTTAAAAACCCAGATATTGGTGCTCACTGGTCTGGTGATTAGGTATCTGTTATTCTGCTTAGACAGTTGGAAACCTGTCTATTGAACTCTTTCTTGGATACTCACTTCTTCCTACTTATCTGTCTGCATGGTTTAATTAAAGTGAGATTGTTGACTCCTTTGAAGGTTTCTTTCCATTTGAAAAGCAGGTCAAAGAACCTGTGCTAGTGTGGTTGCTGATACACCTTTCTATGCAAGTCCATTGCTCCAAGGGCTGTAGCCTGATATTTAAGAGTTCACAACATTGAAAACTTTATCTTTCTTTCTCTCTCTCTGTCTCTCTCTTTCTCTCTCCATTGTTCCTCTGTCTTGCTATCTTTGTCTCTGTGACTGTTTCTCTATCTGTATCTTCCTTGACTGCCTCCCTGAAGGTTCTTTCTTGAAGTATCTGAAAAAAACTTCAAGTACTGAAGTTAATTATAGTTAACTTTAATTAGTTATTATCAACTAATATCTCCTTCCAAGTACAAAACATAAGACATGAAACTATTTTTCAGGATACCCTACAAGGGGATGGTATAACTTATTTGGAAGTGTAAGAGTGCAGTCCCACGGGATAAATTCAGAATTGCCCTTCCTGGTTCCAGTCAACCATGTGGGAGCTTTGGGCTTTGATAAAAATCATGAGTTGATCCAGTGCTGTATTGGTATAGTACTTAAGCCCCTATAGTCCCAACAGTGGTTTCTTTAATGTCAGAAAAGTATATCAATGTTCACAAAAGTAAATGTGGCTAACATGACCCTCTCACCTTTGAAGAAAGGAAGGAGATAAAATTGGTGAGTTACTTGGACAAGGTACTGTTCTGAGAATCATTCCTTTTATTTCCTTTGCCTTTAAAAGGGCTTTCTTCTGCTAGTTTCAGGGATGGAAGAGAGAGAAGAGACCAAGATGTATGCCACATTGGTCATGCTAGCCACGAAGAGCAATTGGCTTCTGTGCTCAGATAGACATTTTTCAGGTACAGCTGCTATTGTAGCCATGGCTTGAGCCTCTATTTGCTCTTGCTTTGACAGGGACAATACAATAACAGATACAGGACAAAGACTCAAGCTGCCTACTGTGGGGAGTGGTATTAAGCAGAATGAATCAGGTCTGAAATTGAGAAGAAATCCTAGCCACCTAGACCAACAACTCCTGAAAGTAGTAGCAGCTGATAAGATGGAAGGAGGACAAAATATCCTCTCCTACACTGTTTCCTTGATCATGTTGATTGAGGTCCCTGGCCCCTGAAAATGAGCCCCCAGAAAATTTCTTCCTCTTTCACCACCAGGAAAAGAAGAAAGGACAGGAAGATATTTTCTCTTTGGGGAAATGATTTGAGGATATTTTTCCTGTTATCTTTATGGTCATTAGGGTGTTTGTAATATTTAGCTTGTAAAACTATGTATCAAAGATTGGTCTGATTGAAAAATATCTCCCAAATGTGGGCTAGGAATAGTCAAGGACAGAACCATGTCAATATTTCCATATTATTAATAGTTGAGAGTGATATGCCATTGTCTCTTTTCATCATACCTTTGGATTAGTACTGAATCAGATTGTCATTACTTCTGCCCCAGAAGCATAAAAGAGGTCTGCCTATAAGAACTTAAATCTTACACACACACTGACACAAAGTAGTGAAGAGAACCAGAACATTGTACACAGTACCAACGACATTGTGCAACGATCAACTATAATTGACTTAGTTCTTCTCAGCAACACAATGATCCAAGACAAGTCCAAAAGACTCATGACAGAAAATGCCATCGATATCCAGAGGAAGAACTGAGGGAATATGAATATAGATCAACACAAACTATTTTCATTTTATTTTTCTAAATGTTTTTTCTTTTGCTCTGTTTTCTTCTTTCACAACATGACTAATATGGATATATATTTTACATGATTTCACATATGTAACCTATATCAAGTTGCTTACTCTCTTAAGGAGGGAGAGGGGGAAATTTGGAACTCAGAATTTTATATAAAAAATAATGTTAAAATTTGTCTTTGCATGTAATTGGAAAAAAATAAAATACTATCTACTAGAAAAAATTTAAAAAAAACTTAAAAAGTCTAGCACACTCTGTTGAGCACTGGGGATCATGCTGTGAATGGGAAGCCAGGGTATTTATAAACTTTTTACATTCATATTATACATATTATATCATACATTGGCTAATCTCTGATGAAACCACTTGTAGAGGGAGCTACTCTGATGGTAGCACCACCTGGTGGTCGAAATATATACTCTACTCAAAGATTAATTAATAAAGTGACAGGCTACTTTTCCGTAGGTGGCAGAAAGCTGAGAAATGAGTCAAGTATGGGTTGTTATTCCTTCAATACCACTGAATGCATACTGAGCACACTGAGTGTCACAACAGCAACATAAAACATTGGAGTCCTGTGACTACTGATAGACTGAAAGCTTCAACGCCTATAGGGTGCCTAGGGCTAGAATCAAGGATCACTTGATCGATAATCAAATCTGCTGCTGCTGAGCTAGTAAATTCCCACCTTTCTGTAAACTAACAAGGAACTTTAGTATGTGTGTAGGTTTCCTACAAATTGTTCAGGATATGGTAAACAGGATGGCAGCTCTACAAGTTATCCAGAGGTGTTGTAGTAAATGTAGACCTATGCCAACCTTGATATGAAAGAAGAAAATATTTGACTCAATCTGGAAATCAGGGAACAATCTTCCAGTTAACTAGTAACATCCTATACTAAGGCCCAATTTATGGTAAACTCTATCCTGGGCATTAAGGAGAAAGAGAAAAGATGGAGGAAGATGTGATCCTAGTCTACTTGAGTTTAGAATTCAGAGTGAATACAAAAGAAAAAAAATAAAGCAAAATGCATTTCAAAATCATGTAATATAAACAACCAAGAAGGAATATCCTACACAGAAGTGCCCAGAGATGGGGGACAAGTCAGACAGCTAGTGATTCTGACGTTTGGAAGCACCACAAATTTCCCTATCTCCCTACAATTCAAAGAGATGAAAAATTATAGACGCACACAAAAATATGTGTAGTAGCTCTTTTTGTGGTGGCAAGGGGTACTTATCAGCTGGGGAGTGGTATTTGGGGTATACGAATGCACTGGAATACCATTGTGTTGTAAGAAAGAATGAAGAGGACAACTTCTGAGAAACATAGGAAGATTTGTATAAATTGATACAAAGTAAAGAGAGCAAACCTGTAGAATAATTTATAACAATATTGTAAAAACATACAACTCTGATCAATGCAATAATGAACCACGATCACAGAGAATTAATGAAGAATATTAACCCACCATGCCCCCATCTCAGCCTGACAGAGAATGAAATACATAGTTTAGGACATAACTAATGCAGGAAATTTCTTTTCTTTACCATTAATATTTGTTACAAGGATTTTTTTTCTTCTATATTAGTGTGTTGGAAGAGGGAGGAAAATAAATTCTTATTAATTAAAAAAAGAATTTAAAAGAAACAATATAAAATAATGGGGTTGGGGGAGAAAACCCTCCAAATTGTCCTCACCAGAGTAAGGCAGTAAGACAGTTGAGAGGACTGTGTAGGGTATAACTAGGATTTGGGAACACAAGACTCTATGGTAGAAGAGACTCTAAAGAACTGCAAAGATATATCTGAGGAGATTGCCACTTAAAGAGGAGACAATGTAGGACCAGAGCAGAGCTCACCTGGGATGTGAAAGTGCTGCCATCTGGTAGCGTCCTAGTTTAGCTAATTATTACTAATTAGTTATTAAGTTTATTTTTTCCACCTGCTGAAGGTGGAAGTGCCAAATTTTTTAAAAGACCTGGAACAAAGACTCAAGTTGACAATGAACATTTTCTTTCATAGGTACAAGTGATAATGATTCTAACCACTAAGTAATGCTTTCCTAATTGTTGGATTTCTGGTTTCCAAGCTGTTATTCTTCCCTTTTTAAGGTGTGATGTTAGGGAGTTTTGCTTGGATTTTTGCTACAAATGACTTGCTCTAATCACACAAGATGGCATATCATAGTGGTCAATCTATGAATTATGTTTTCTATAGACAACTGGAACAATGAAGAGTGCCCAGCAAGAATCTGCTTGAAAACTGTATCTTCATAAGTCATGGCCACATGAAGACAGCCAGCTTTTTAAAAAATTAATATTTTATTTCTTCCAATTACATGTAAAAACAATTTTTAACATTCAGTTTAAAAAATGTTTGATTTCCAAATTCTCTCCTTACTGCCTGCCACCCCAGGTGGCAAACAATTTGATATATGTTATACATGTATAATAATATAAAATATATTTCCATATTAGTCATGCTATGAAAGAAAATACAGACCAATCCCCCCCCCAAAAAAAAAATGAAAAAAAAAAGCATGCTTCAATCTACTTTCAGTTCTTTCTGTGGAGGTGCATAGTATTTTTCATCTTAAGTCTTTCAGTATTGTCTTGGATCTTTGTACTGATGGTGAGCTTTAAGGAATCAACTAGCTCCTCCCCCCAAAAGAGACAATGTTAGTGCTATCAACCTTCTCCAGACTTCAGCATTTTGGAATAAAATCTGAGATGTAACGTATAGCAAACAGAAAGAACTGACCTTGGAGCCAGGAAGACGAAGGTTCATGTTTTGCCTCTGACATATGCTATCTGTGTGATGCTAGGCAAGTCACTGAATATCTCAGTGATTTAGACAACTCTTTAAAATTATGTATCAGCAAGAATCCCAGAATACACAGGAGGGTCGGTTGTACAGGTTCTTAGATCTGCTTTTCTAAAAGGAAAGGAACTTTTGAGGGGTCAACAATCACTTAAATCAAGCACATATATCATTCACTTAGTTCTGGGGAAAAAGTCAGCACCCTGAACTTCAGAGAAAATACAAACAGAGAAATAAAGACCAACAGTCAGGGCTTCCAATTGTCTAACAATAAGCAATACATATGTTACCAGAGAGAGAAGTATCAACGTCGGGGTTTTCAAAGTCAGGAGGGCTCCTTAATGGCTACCCAGAGTCTCCTCTGGCCAATCAAACACTTCCAATGAATACGTCCCAAAATAAAACCTCACCTCTGAGTATTTATATACTTTTCAGAGCCTGTGCTCATGACCCTCTGACCCAATGCTTCAGTAGAAATTAACAAAAGGTATTGAGTCCTATTAATAGGTGGGGAAGATCTTTAACTCTTCCCCCCACCCACCATTAACCTTGCATTAACATTACAGATTATTAATTGTGGAGAAGGTGATGACCTACCTGCCTAGGTAAAGGGAGTTTTCTCATTTGGGAGTTCCCTCTATTAATGAAATCATAGGTTCAGTTCCTATCCTTATCCTCATCCCTGGAGCAAAGCCCATGCTGTTCCTCCAAAGTTACGGCTCTTGTGTGAAGGAAAGAGGAAAGGCAGGTTCATACCAATCAGCTAAATCAAGTTAATGGCCTAAAACTAAATTTGGAATAATTTTACAGGAAAGAGAGAAGACTTGGATTTGAATCAGGTATCCCTTCAAAAGCAAACTTTGCTCCTCCTTGGGCTCTAAACAAATAAGTCAACTTGCCTAATCCATTTCTTTTTTTAAAGAAGTTTTTATTGATATCTTCTATTTCTTACATCATCATAGTTATTCCAAGTATCTTTCCCCCTTCCCCTCCTAGGGTGCTGTCCCATATAACAAATAGTGTTTTTAGAGGGGGGAAAAATCAACAGAACTGATCAGTACATTGAAAAAGTTCAAAAATATATGTGACACCTGTGAACTTCCCATTTCCATAAAGGAGTGGGTTGAAGATGTGCTCTCACATTTCTTCATTTGAGTCTTGATGAATCTTTATAATTTTATTGCATTTACTTTTGATTTTTTTTTTATGTGTAGTTCTTTCCATTTACATTGTTGGAGTTACTGAGTATATTGTTTTCTTGGTTCTGTTTACTTCATTTTGCTTTGGTTCATATAAATCTTTCAATTATTTTTTGTATTCATCACATGCATGATTTCTTATAGCACAATAAAATTCCACTACATTCATGTACCACAATTTGTTTAGCTATTTCCTAATTGATAGGCATCTATTTGTTTCCAATTTTTATCTATCACACAAAAAATTGCTACCATAAGTATTCTGGAGTATAAAGGGCCTTTCTTCTTAACAATGACTGCCTATAAACGCAGTAATGGAATCTCTGATTCAAAGGGTATAGACATTTTAGTCATTTTATTTGTATAATTCCAAAATGCTTTTCAAAATGGTTATAACATTTCACAGCTCTACCAAAAATGTATTAGTGTGTCAATAATTCCACAACCCCTCCAATATTGACCACTGATATTTTTTGTTATTTTCACCAATTTGCAAGATTTGAGGTAAAACCTCAGGGTTACTCTGATGTGCATGTCTCTTATTAGTGATTTAGAACATTCATATGCTTATGAATATTTCACAATTCTTCTTTTGACAACTATTTGTTCATATCCATTGACCATTTGTCTACTGTGGAGTTGCTCTCTTAGTCATATATTTGTTAACTTTATATATCTTGGAAACCAGATCTTTATCAGAAAAATTTGATATGTAGATTTTTTTCTCCATTCAACCATTTCTCTTCTTATCTTAGGTGTATTAATTTTGTGCAGAAGCTTTTCAGTTTCATGTCTTTCATATCAAATTTGTCTATTTTAGTTTTTACAATTGTCTCTATCTCTTATTTATTTAAAAATATATCTCCTACACATGGTTGAGAGATGGTATATGATATTTCTTTTCCAATTTTTTTAAGAATATGATCCTTAATGGTAAGACCATGTATTCATTTAGGATGTATTTTTGGTGAAAGATATTGATCTAAGTCTAAATTCTGCCAGACTGATTTCCAGTTTTCCTAGCAGTTTTTATCAAATAAGGAGTTTTTCCCCTAGGTAATTTATTTTCCCCTAGACATTTAGGGGTGCTAGCACCCCAAAATAGCAAAACACAGGTCCTGCCCAAATGAATTCAACCCAAGACTTCTTTCACCCAAAGGAAAACAAGGTTTATTAAAGATCTGCCATATTGGCTAGACTCTTAAGGAATCTGAACGTAAGCATGCCAGCTTGAATCTGAGCACTTTCATGGAGGCTGAGATGGATCTTATATACTGGAAAGACCATGGGAGGGATCTAGAGTTAGCCAAGTAGTCTCTGGTGATTAGAAGAGAGGTCTAGTGAGGATCTTGATGGGAATGGCCAATAGGCTGGGATGCTGTGAGGTTACAGAGAAGGGTCCTGAATGCTAGGGACATGGATCCTGTGGGCAAGGGAGAATGAGGTCTTGATAGAATCAAGGGGGGGAAATAGCCAGAGGCAATCTGGAGGTAAAAGACAAGTAAGGTCTGGGTTAAGGTTAACAAAGAATTGGGAGTAGAGATAAATGAAAGGCCAGTTGAGGGAATTATAGCCTCAGGTGAACACCAGATCAAGTGGGGAAATTCAAGGAGAGTTCAAGGGGGTTTCCAGAGCCTGTACCCTCCCCCCAATTTATGTTTTCCACTTTAGCAAAAACTGGATTGTGTTCCAGTCTTTCTGATTCTCCATTATCTAGTCTGTTTATTGATTTGTCTCTCTATTTTTCATCCAATACCAGGTATTTTTGATGACTGCTGCTTTATAGTATAGTTTGAGGTCTAGAAGTGCTATTCCCCCTTTATTCCTACTTCTTTTCATCATTTCCCTTGATAGTCTAGATTTTTTCAAATAAATTTTGTTATTATTTCATCAAGTTCTATAAAGTATTCCCTTGGGAATTTGATTGGTATAGTATTAAAAGTCTAAATTAATTTTGATAGCGTTGCCATCTTTATAGCATATTGGCATAGCCTAGCCATGAGCATGGAATATCCTTCTAGTTATTTAAGTTGTTCTTTATTTCTTCAAGGAGCACTTTGTAACTGAATCTATACAAGTCTTTTTAGGTATTTTATGCATTTAGTAATTATTCGGAAGGGGATCTCCATAATAACATTTGCGTAATATAGTAACAATCCACTCCTAGTTTTGGTTTGCCAGATAGTAAAGAACTAGTTGTGATCTCATATCCCAGACATTCATCATTCTCAAGTGACTATATAATTTGTAACTTCTTAAGGAAGGCACAGAAGCTGAAAGCAAAGTTGGAGTTTAGAGTCTTAATCAAGAAAGCTATTATAAAGTGCCTATAGTGTGCTTGGGGATACAAAGAAAACAATGAAAAAGTTCATCACTTTCAAGTAGTTTACTTTCTAATGGGGTGGTGACACCTACATGTAATGCAGCCCGCGGGCCCCACCCCGTGGCTACTCCAACTTATAATCACAAGTTGGGTCCCAAGAGTATGACTGCAGCCTTGGAGGTTTAAGGGGTAACCCTGTGGCTAAGCTACTCCTACAATAGTTCATTAGCTCCTACTGGCATATGTTTCATTAACACATTAACATTCAACTAATAGACACACTTAACTCTTAGCAAAGGCCTTTGCTAATAGCTTAGTAAGAACAGTTGCTACAAAAATATTTACAGCAGCTCTCTTTGTGGTGGCCAAGAACTAGAAATCAAGGGAATGCCCATCATTTGGAGAATGGCTGAATAAGTTGTGGCATATGAATATAATGGAATACTATTGTGCTATAAGAAATGACAAACAGTTGGACTTCAGAAAAACCTGGAAAAACTTACATGAACTGATGCTGAGTGAAATGAGCAGAAGCAGGAAAACATTAAACATTATGCACAGTAATAGCCACAGTGTGTGAGGATGGTTTCTGATAGACTTAGCCCTTCATAGCAATTCTAGGACCTAAAACATTTCCAAAGGACTCTTGAGGCAAAATGCCATCCACATCCAGAGAAAGAGCTATGGAATTGGAATGCAGAATGAAGCGGACTATTTTCTCTTGTGTTATGTTTTGGTGTGGTTTTTCTCATGGTTTCTCCCCTTCGTTTTAATTCTTCTATGCAAAATGACTAATGTGAAAATGTGTTTAATAAGAATGTATGTGTAGAACCCATATAAGATTGCATGCCATCATGGAGAAGGAGAGGGAGAAAATTTAAGACTTATGTCTTTTTTGTGCAATAATAAACTTTTATTTATCCAATAAATCTTTAAGACTTATGCCTTTTTTATCCAATACAAGATATTTTTGATGACTGCTGCTTTATAATATAGTTTGAGATCTGGAAGTGCTACTCCCCCTATATTCCTACTTACATTTCAACAAGTGATTGTTGAAAACTGGAAACAAACTAGATTTTAAAAAAGGGAAAAAAAATAATAGTTGCTACAAAATATTCCTCTCAAAAATATTCTCATATAACACATATTTCATGTTTAGAGTACAATGGTAGTAAGGCACAGAAATAGGATACACATATACCGAAGGCAATTCATAACTCTTGTTGCTACAGGACTTGAAAATTTTTCTTTCTAGACCTCAAGCTCTTTAGCCATGGGTCTGATATCTGTGCTTGATAGATGTTCTGTGATCCTCAGCTGGGGCACTGTTGTGCTCTTTCAGAAAACAGAGGTCAAGATGGTGGAATAAGCCTAGCTCTCCTACCACATCTTCTTGATAAAGATCTAGAAAACTCTAGACCAAATTCTGGATTCTGATTGGTAAACCTAAGAAAAATTTACAGTGAGTCATTATTCCAGCCCTGGGAAGACTTAGGGAAATAGACTGAGAGGTCTGTGGACTCTGGGGATGGGTCTGACCAAGAATGCATTCTAGTGCTGGAACTGAAAAAGAACTTAGACAGGGCACCAATGCCAGAAGGACTGGGGCAGAAAGACATCTAAGGGGATCCCTGAATGAGTGTAGGATGCAGGGATAGGCACCATCTGGCAGCTCTTTAGTCCATTACATAGAAGGGAGGAGAGGTCTCAGAGGAGCAGGGCCCCTAACTGCATGAGTAAGGAACAAGTTCCAGAGGTAAACACAGTAACAGCTATACAGCTCTCATACTAGGATTAGAGCTGGACTGTTTGTAGCTTATGGTCTAGAGTGGAAGTATGCACAGTGGAGTAACCAGAGCAAGATCTCAAGACCAAATGGAATCTTGAAGGTCAGTCACTGAACCTGAAGAGCCTCCCAGGAGGCTAAAGTGACTGAATCCAGAAGCAGTCTAGTGAACCTCCCAACCAGGGACAAGCTGACAGACCCAACCCAGGATCAGGACCTTGAAGAGCTCACACCAGGTGGGCAGTGAGCAGACTTTGCCTCAGATCACATTATATTGGGAACACTGAGAGCTTGCAGGTCCCCAGGTTAAGCTGTGAAAACAGCAGAAGCCCCCCCAGAAGTGTACAGAACTTAGCATTCACATAAAGTCCATAGATAAGAAGTAGGCTAGAAAAACGAGCAAACAAAAATTCCACATAAGGATGTACTGGGGCATCTCATCTTCATGAATTCAAATCTTATCTCAAACACAACTTACTAGCTGTGTGACCCTGGGCAACTCACTTAACTCTGTTTGCCTCAGTTTCCTCATCTGTACAATGAGCTGGAGAAGGAAATGGCAAATCCTTCCAATGTCTTTGCCAAGAAAACCCCAAAAGTGGTCACAAGGATTTGGACACCACTGAAATGACTGAATGACAGCAAATAAAAGGAGGTATGATGACAATGACAGAGTGCCTGCTCTATGCCAGGCATTGTGCCAAGTACTTTAGAAATATTACCTCATCTGATCCTCACAACCACCCTAGAATTTAAGTGCTATTATTATCCCCATTTTATGGACAAAGAAACTTACATGGCCAGGGTTCCACAACCAGTAATTATCTGGGGCTAGATTTGAACCAGCTCTTTCTGACTTTGGGGATGGCAAACAGCTAGGTGTTGCAGTGAATAGAGGGCCTGATCTGGAGTCAGAACTCCTCTCTGTGAGTTCAAATCTGACTTCAGAAAATTCCTAGCCATGTGACCCTGGGCCAGTGACTTAACTCTGCTTATCTCAGTTTCCCTAAATTGAGCTGGAGAAGGAAATGACAAGCCACTCCAGTGTCTTTTTTCCAAAAAAAACCCAAATAGAGTCACGAAGAGTTGGACATGGCAACCACCACTGCAATAAATGCTGTCCCTATGACAGGGATGACAGGTAAGCTCCAGGCACAAACCCAGAAGAATAGAATATCTTGAAAATATCTATAAGCAAAATCTCATAGAAAAATGAAGCTTGAATTCAGAATCCAAAAGCCTATAAAACTGTGTATACCCTTTGACCCAGCAATACCACCACTAGGTCTGTATCTCAAAGAGATTTTTTTTAAATAAAGGATCTATATGTGCAAAAAAGTACTTGCCTTCTCACTGAGAAAGGGGAAAGAGGGTGATAGAGAACTTGGAACTCAAAATTGTAAAAAGTGAAGGTTAATTGTTTTTACATGTAATTGGAGAAAAAAAATTTCCTATTAAAAAATGCAGCTTGGATAAGTCCAACCAGAATTTTTGGAAGAATTAAAGCAAGAATTAAGAGAAGGGCTAAAAAAAGAAAATTTTTTTTAAAATAAATGAGAACTATGGAAGAAAGATAGCAAAAGAAAATTAATAGCTTAGAACAAGGGATATAAAACCTTATCCAGGAAAATTATTCCCTGAAAATTAGAATTGATCAAATAAAAGCTAATGGCTGCATAAGACATCAAGAAATATTAAAACAAAATCAAAAGACTGAATAAAATAAAAGAAAATTTGAGGCATCTCACAGCAAAAACAATTGACCTGGAAAACATATCAAGGAGAGATAATTTAAGAATCACTGGTCTACCTGAAAGCCATGAACTAAAAAAGAGCTCGGGAATCATATTTGGAGAAATCACAAGAGAACAATGATCATATCTCTTAGAACTAAAGGGCAAAGTAGAAACAGTAAAAGTATATCAGTCATCTCCTGAACATTTCTAAGGATATTACAGAAAGAATCCAGAGCTTCCAGGTCAAAGCAAATATGGGAAGCAGTCAGAAAGAAAGAATTCAAGTACTGAGGATCACGAAAGATTTAGCAGCCACTACTATACGGGAGTAGAGAGCTTGGAATGTGATTTTCTAGAAGGCAAAAAAGCTAAGCTTACAGCCAAAAGTAACTTACCCTGCAAAACTGAGTAAATCCTAAAAGGGGGAAATAAGAATGTTTAATGAATGAGAAGGATTTCCAAGTATTCGTGATGCAAAGAGAGGAGCTAAGTAGAAATTTTGACCTATAACACATGAGTCAAGAGCAGCATAAAATATAAATATGGACATGCAATTAAAAGGGACTGAACAAGGTTAAATTGTTTACATTTTTATATGGAGAGAGAACATATGTAGCCCCTCAGAATGCTGTCAACATCAGGAGTCACAGAGGGAGTCTAATTTGACTGAAGACTTGGGATTGATTCTCTTATATTTTGATGATCCTAAAAGAAGCATAGAAAGGGTGAGGAAAAAGGAATATATTGGAAGATGGGCAAAAGTGGCACAAAAGTGAAATCTATACTACAAGAAGAGGGAGTGGAAGGGACTGGGTGACACTCGAACCTCATTCTCATCTGAACTAGTCAAAAGAGGAAAGAACACACACACACAGTGTTGTGTACGGAAATATACTTCACCCAAGAGGAAATACTGAGGCTAGGGGTGCTTGGGACCCCAAAATACTGACATGTTGTGTCCTGCTCAAATGAATTCTACTCAAGCCTTCTTTCAGCCAAGGAAAAACAAAGTTTATTTAATATCCACTATAATGATTAGACTCTTAAGGAATCCAGGCATTTGTGACACTTCTATTGACAAGCAGGCCAGATTGAATCTGAGCACCTTCATAGAAGCAGGATGGGTCTTATATATAGAAAAGACTGTATGAGGAACTTAGGAGTGACCAAGCAAAGTAGTCCGGATTGATGGGAGGAGAGGTTTTGGGAGGGTCTTGAAGAGGAGTTTAAGGAGGATCTTGATGGGACTGGGGTGACTAGAGGTCAGAACCAAGAGAGTGGGATCAAGAGTGGGAAGTAGCTAAAGGCAACAAACAATGAGGGCTAGGCTAACTTAAGGGTATTTTGATAGGATTAAGAATGGCAAACAGTCTGAGGCAATTTGACAAAGCTATAATGAAAGGTTTGTGGCCACAGAGGAAAGCCAGATCAGGTGGGAAGGTTCAAGGAGAGTCCAAGGGGGTTCCAAGATTCTGTACCCCATCAGAAACAGGAAGGAAAAGAATTAAGGGAAAGTCAGGTTAATAAGAGAGAGGGTACATTAAGGTTAAGATATCAGAGTAAAACAATCTTTTAAAGAAAATTGGAGAAAAAGAGAGAGACGTATAAGACAGTAGAACAGAGGGAAATACACAGTTAAAATGTGAGTGTGAATGGGATGAATTTACCCATAAAATGGAAGAGGATAGTAGCATGGATAAGAAATCAGAATCCAATAATATTGTTCACAAGAAACACACTTGAAACAGAAAGATACAGAAAGAGTTAAAATGAGACAGAGCAGAATCTATTATGTTTCAGCAGAAGTAAAAAAGAGGTAGCAATCATGATTTCAGATGAAGCAAGAGCAAAAATACACCTAATTAAAAGAAATAAATAGGGATACTACATTTCCCAAAAGATGCCATAGTCAATGAATTAATATAAATACTAAATGTATATGCATCAAATGGCATAGTATTTAAATTCTTAAAGGAAAAATTAAATGAGATACAGGGTGAAAAGTATAATAGCAGAATACCTCAATTTGCTCCTTTTAGGTCTAGATAAGTCTAACCAAAAAAAATTAACAAAAAAGAAATGGAGTTGAATAGGATTTTAGAATAATTAGATACAATAGAACTCTGGACAATATTGAATGGAATATTATAAAGGAATACCTATTTCTCAGCTGTATGTGGCATTTTCACAAAAAAAAAAAAAACCTGAAAAACCTCACAAATCCAGGAAAGCAGAATCCAGAGCTTCCAGGTCAAAGCAAATATGGGAAGCAGTCAGAAAGAAAGAATTCAAGTACTGAGGATCACGAAAGATTTAGCAGCCACTACTATACGGGAGTAGAGAGCTTGGAATGTGATTTTCCAGAAGGCAAAAAAGCTAAGCTAACCATAATGCAACAAAAAATTAAATTTACTAAAAGGCTGTTGAAGAAAAGAATGAAAATTGATTGGAAAGTAAATAATACCAAAGAATGAAATGGGTGGGTCAAAGAGCAAATGATAGAAACAATAAATAATTTCGTTAAAGATAACGACAACGAGACAGCATATCAACAAGTGCTTAGGGGGAAAAGTGTATTTCTAAAATGCTTTCATCAAGAAAAAAAGAGAGCAGATGAATGAATTGAGCAATTAAAAAAAAACCCTAGAAAACTAACAAATTTTAAAATCTCAAACACCAGAATAGAAATCCTGAAAATCAAAAGAGGTATTAACAAAATTGAGAGGAAGAAAACCCATTTAATTAATAAATAAAACTAGGACTGAGGTTTTTTTTGGGGGGGAAGGGGGTGGAGTGAGGGGAAGGAATCACAACAAAATAGATAAGTCATTAGCTTACTTGAGTTTTCAAATAAAAAAACCAAACAAACTGAATATCAGCATAAAAAAATAAAAAAAGATGAATTTCCAATCAATCACTAAATAACAAGAAATTATTAGAAGCTATTTTGCCCAATTATATACCAATAAAACTGATTATCTAAACGAAATGGATGAATATTTACGGAGAGCATGGAGAACTTTAAGATTTGGCTCAAACATCTTCAGTTCTCTTTCCTCAGGGTTTTCAACCAGAGGTTTGCCATCAATTAGTCTAGAGGGAATTGTTTATAAAACCTTTCTTCTAGTAAAGCCACTCCTCCAGAGGGTGGGTCTATGATATACCTCACCCTAATTTATCATCACTATCTAGTACATTTCCCAAATCTTCACTTTGGAAGGTGACACCATATTTAGGCAAGAGTCATTTGCCCAATAATCATTAGACAATTCTGGGTGGGGTTGCCTCGGATGTTGTTTTAAAAATTTTTTTAAATTTTCTAATGATTTTTGATTGGTTTATGCTAAAGAAAGGTAGAAAAACAAATCTGTTTCCCAGGAGTTAAATTTGTTTATGCAAGAAAGAAGGTAAAGAAACAGTAAAGGCCCCTGGGGGCAAATACATTGTCACACTTTTTATTATGCAAATTACTTGCTCAAAGCTTCACTTTCTTTACTTGGTGTAAATAAGGACAGTCAAAGTTTTACATCTTTTGCTAGGTACGGAAAACTCCATTTAACCATGGAAAAGGAGCTTGAGGAACAGATTGAAGGCCAGCACTGGAGCATAATAGAGTGGTAGGAAGAACTGTGACTTGGACCGAGCTGTGCTTTAGGAAAAGCACCACTGGGAGAGACTTGAAACAAGCAAAACAGAAGGCTATTGCAGTCCCACAGAGAGAGCACCACGGTCTGAATTAGGGGGGTGGTCCGAGTGAGTGGAAAGATGGGGGGGATGTACACTGAATGATGGAATGGAAAAAGAAATGACAAGATTTCACAACTGTTTGGATACATGAAGTGCGTGTGAAAGGTTGAGTGTAACACTGAGGCTGAGATCCTGCAAAAGAAGGTCAATGGTGCCCTCAACAGAGAAGGAAGTTTGAGAGACAGCTGGGTTTGGGGAAAAAAGATCATGAGCTCTGCTTTGGACATCTTAACTCTGATGTAGTTAAGGTATTCTAAGCTCAAATCATTCACTGGACTTCACAACACAAGCTGCCATACAGCCAAGAACAACAATTCCCAAAGGTAGTGTTTTCAGGGGCTATTTGCACTGTCTTGCAGTGGTCAGAAGTTGGGGTATTCTTCACTTCTCAGTGAGAAAGAGTATTTAAATACAGCTTGGTATTTTAATAAGAGAAAATAGAGTTAAGGGGGCACCCGGATTTGAACCAGGGACCTCTTGATCTGCAGTCAAATGCTCTACCCCTGAGCTATACCCCCACACACCATGGGTCACTTCTTCCCAGTCCATTTGTAGTGACTCACTCCTAATAGGTTCCACCCATACTGGTTTCTGTGTGCTAAGCTCCTCCTTTCTTTCTACATTCACTTTTCATCAAACAAAAGCCACCAGGGTAATACAAACAGCTTGGGTCAGCTGCAAGAAAGATTTGGTCCTATCTTTCCCTGCATTGCATACTTGACACACCCTGGAAACTACAACCCAAAGTCTGAAAAGGAAACCTGTCCCATCCTGTATGCAGAAAGTCTACACTTCATAAAAATGAATGGGAATAACTTTCACTTTCTGACTAAATAGAACTATCAGGAGGACATGATTAGACATTTCTTCTCAACATACCTACAGAATACCGGATTTTAATTTGAGCTCTGCTACTCAAAACCTTGGGCAGTCACAAACTCGCAGCTCATTCCTCATTTGTAAAATGAGAGAATTGGACGAGATGGCTTTCTAAGTGCCCTTCCAGCTCAAAATTTATGATCCTGTGAATTCAAAATCGCCTGCTGAAAGAAAGGTCAGTTCCCAGGAAGGGAGAAGTTCCACATTCCTCCCCTTAGTGACCCTTATTTTAGGAAGACCCTCCTAGGGCCAACTTTAGACCCTTCTTAGTGCCTGTCTTGTCCTTGATGAACAGGGAGAATAACTAGGTGCTGTCATCCCATGAGCAGGGAAGCATTGTCACCCCATGAGCAGGCATTGTTTTTCAGTTCTGTTTCAGCCTGAGAAAAAGCATAGAAATGGTGTGAGAGCCCTAACTCATCTTTCTACTTCCTCCCTCTCCACTATCTCAGAGAAGGGAAGAAGTCAGGAATTTTTTCTATCTATGCTTGACTTGCTTATTTAGGAAAAAAAAAAGTCACACCAAAACATTTGGAGCTACAGGTTGCCAAAAATAAAGCAGATTAAAAATCAAAATTTATTTAAATGTATATACTGAGAAATAGGGTAAGGAGTGGGCAGAAGGGGACCAGTGAGGTTAGGCTATGCTAGAATAGTGGAAATGCAGTGACTTCTCCAAAAACAGATGTGCGCTGGCGAAGGGCAGGGGTATTTCGGCGATAGCCAAATCGCCCGTTATAACCTCTGATTGTTCTAAGATCCGCGTTGTAGCTGTCATGCCCGGTCACCTGCTGAAGGGAGTGCCCTTTGGGGGCAAAGAGAGGACAGTTAACTCTCCTGGTTCAGCCATCCTCTCATCCTCTCCCTCCTGCATATAACCTTCTTCTTCCATTCCCCCAATAAGGATGGAATGGGAAGTAAGAAGAGGGGATGCTTGAGTATTAAGAATTAGGGTCAGATGGAGAGTATTTTAAAATATTCCAAGCTTTTGGAATGAAATATTAAAGGCTGATGATCACAGAGTCTAATCTCTAAATATTAGATTGTTGGAGGTGAGATAAGAGTGAAAGGGAAAATTACAAATAAAAAGAGAACTGGAGTATCTTACAAATTCCTAAGTGTTAAAGCAAACTTGTATTGTCCTTTAATGGAAGTAATTCTGCTTTTCTTCTTTGTTGTCCCTGGATCAGTTTGAACCTTGGTCAAAGGAACCCATAGGTTCACCTGAAAGAAGGTGGACGTTTCCCTCCACAAAGGGAAGATTTGTTTTCTGGATGGGTGTCTTTCCCAGTGCTGCTGCTTTTGAACTTCCCTCAAATGAGAAGGATGTTATATAAGTAGGAAGTAGTAGTTTTCCAGGTGAGGTGTCAAAACACCAGAGGGCCTAAAATCTAAATGCCTAGGTGTCAACCTTTGTCCCATTATAACATTCCCCCTCTCCCCCAGCTGGTTTCCCTCTGCCCAGTGCCACATCCCCTCCCCAATTTGGAAGGTGAAGAGGCTCTTACCTGCCCCTGCCCAATTTCTCCTGTTTAGATATCTCTGTCCTGGACCAAAGATGTGGAAGTAATCTACTATCCAGCCATCTTGACTTGTCCCACCATGTGTCTGAGGGGGTAGGGAGTGGGGGGTGGAAAGGAAGCACAGTTGTCACTTCTCCAATGATAACTTATTTCTCCTGTTTCCTTGAAGCTGGAAGAGGTCACGGCTGGGGGGGGGGGCAGGGAAGGGGCTACTAAGATTTGGACACATTTATCAGGTGCTCAGGTTCTTCTTGCCAATAATTTAGGATAGTTCATGGTACTTTCCAAGCTGCAGATAGTATTGTGACACAAGAATCATGTGTATGTGTGCATATAGATGTATACACACATATCTGTAACCACATGCACATATACTGAAAAATAAAAAATGTATGTATCGGCTCAAAAGAGGCAGCTGGATGGCTCAGTGGATAGAGGTAGAGTGCTGGCCCTGGAGTCAAGAAGACCTGAATTAACTGAAGTAGCTCTAGATACTTACTCTGTGTGTGACTCTGGTCAATTCACTTAACCTCCTTAACCCATAGGGGAAGAAAATGGCAAACTATTCCAATATCTTTGCCAAGCAATCACCATGGACAGTATGGTCCACAGAGGTCAGAAAGGGTCAGACACAAGAGAACAACATGGGCGAGAAAAGAAATTTCTCTTAATCCTCATCCTTCCCCCTCCCCAAAGAAATGTACACAAATACACAAAAATGGAAAAGAATTTAGGAAGATCAGCAGCTTGGAAACCATGGACCTACTTGGGATATATGGTTTTCTTGAGATGAAACCAGTTAGACAGCACTTACTAATGAAGTTAACTAAGAGCTTAGATGTGTGAAAATTTCCCTCTCACCCCCATCGGTGCCTGGAATGGTCCAGAGTAATTGGGAGTCTCCTGATTTTCCATCTCCATGAAATCCACCCACTTTCCCTTAGGCTCTCAAGGTCTAGAGCTACAATTATGAAGTCACAAGGAAAAGATAAAATTCCAGACACTACCTTCCCTTTGTTCTGCTTCCTAACATCACAGTTGGCCCCTTGGGAGGTGAAGACCATCATGTCATAAAGGGCCCAGCACACTAGTGGAAAAGCTCTGACACCTATGCTAGTTAACCCTTCAGTATCCAAAATAGAAACTTCCAAAATTGAGGGATTTATAGATATCACTTTCTTCCTAAATTCCTCCTCTCTTCCTGCTCTTACCTACTTACCCAGTTACAGGTGATTTTTTTTTTGGGGGGGGGGAGGAATGAAGAACGAGTAGGGGAGATTTATAAAATGGGACTAGGTTCTCCTGTCGCCCACCTTGGAATTAGGTAGAGGAGACAGTGGGGTTAGGGGAGAACCTGGATGTTTAGTTGTGGGAAGTTGTATTGTAGGACTTTACTCCATGGTACCTCACCCTGGGCTTCTTAGGGGCAGAGAGGGTGGCATATGAGTGTGCTTGGGAACAGCTAGGGAAAGAGGAATTCCTCCCCCCCCACCCCCGGGGAGACCCATCCTCCTCTCTGTGGACCCTCTCACCTGGTCCGTTTTTCGCAACACAGACTGGACCACGGGAGATTGGAAGTAGGTGCGGGCGTGGATGTCCTGCTGTGCATTATAAGGAGGTAGAGCGGACCAGAGCCTGGGCAAGGTGCGTTCGTAGGAGGTGGCCATGGAGCTCAACGCCACCCCATCTAGGATGAACTCCTTCTCCTGCCGCAGGCAGCGCTCCGACAGCCGCACCATCTCAGCGGGTCGCGCACTGGCGCGGTGTGGGAGGAATTCCCTTTGCCAGGACCCTGAACAGTTCCTCACCTTTCAGGCCCCGCCTACATTGTTACGTGTTTCCAAAGCCCCTAGCGCCACAAACCTCTGCAGACCCACCCTGCCCTTGCTCCCAGATTCCGAGGTTCTAGAGAGCTGTAAGGTTCTTAGTCTCGGTCTAGCCCGAATAACTTAAGGAGGGGCTATCTGAGGACCTCTTGCTTGGCACATAAGGCCAGATAGAGGAAAAGAGGCAAAACTTTTAGGAATGCTCCAATTAAATCTTGGTCAGCAGATTCTGCCCTTCCCAAGGGAGTGGTAATAAAACCTTGGCCCTTTATTGTAAACCTAAATAATTAACTCTGCGCTCGGTAAGGAGTCGAAACTGGAAAACTTACTGAGGGCTCGCATATTCCTAATGGAAGTTTTCCCCTCATCTTCCAAATATTGGGTTATTGGATTCATATATATTCAGAATATCAGAGATAGAAGGAAGGACCTACTGGTTTTTACCTTTCATCTGGGCTTAGAAGATGAAGTGGATTCTTGCCCCGGACCTGTTTCCTATAAAATCTAGGTAACTCCTAGATGATCCCGTACCCCCTGACTGCTACAATCCTGCATTTATAAACTCTTACTAAGTGCCAAGGGCAGGGGCAAATTGAACAGCTCCAGAAGAAAGGATTATTCATACTTTAATGGGAAGCCCAGAAAGGAGGGTCCCTGGGAAGCTCTTCTCTTTAAACACAGATTTCCTTTTACCTTAGATTACCTCTACTAAGGTATTTCCCACCAGGACAGCCCCTATCACAGCATTATGTCCTTTGAATGTCCATTCATTCAAAAAATGTGTTATGATGGTAGGCTCAAGAATAGGTAAGATTTCAGATGTGGATTTTTTTGGGAGAGGAAGGCCAGATAGAAAGACAAGAAATAGGAAGATACTCCTACATGCCCTGCAGTGCCCAGGTCTCTCCCATTTTATCATCCTTGCATGCTATCACCAAATTTCTTTCCTTCACAGGCAAAATCCTGGAAAAAGCTGAACTCTACATTCATTGCCTCCACCTTAAGTTTTTGAATAGGGATTGTCTTGAGTTTTTTTTTTCTTAAGTCCCTAGAGCCTAAACAGTACTAGATACAAAGTACTTAAGGTTTATTGGTTCTCACTACTCAACTGGAACCACTTTTTCCAATGTTATGTTTCTTAATAGCTAATCTTGTTGGCCTGTACTGTCCCATCCTCTTTGACCTCTATATCATTTGACTCAATGGCCCCTCCTATCCTATTTTCTTGACATTGATTTTTCTCATGCTACTTGTCTAGCTTACCTCAGTATTCTTTGCTGGACTCTCATCTATATCCCACCCCCTAACCACAGGTATCCCTCAAGGTTCTGTCTTAGGCCCCTTTTCCTCTCTACATCTTATCTTTGTTGTGATCTCATCCCCCTCCAATGGGTTCAATAATTATTTTCATCTCTCCTAAATTCCATTTCTACATCAGGCAGACAGTTAACTGCCTGTTAGGATAATATCCATCTCTAGATATCACCTTGAATCAAAAGCAAAATGTCTAAAAAGTCATCTCATCAGTCTCCTAGCCCATTTCCATTTAAGGAAGAGACTCACCACTGTTTCAGTAACAAAAGGTTTACAATCATCATTCTGGGGTCTTTCCTTTCCCTTAACCTTCCCAATTAACAAATTCTGTGAACATATCTCACTTTCATTCACACTCTCACCATCTTGATTTAGCTTTTACCTCCCTCGGGACTTCATTCTCTTCATCTTCTTAAATTGTCAAAATAATCTTAAAGCAGATTTGACCATGTCACTGTCCTAATAAATAACTCATCAACCATTCGCACAAATACAAAACTAAGCAGCCTGGTCTTTTAAAGTCCTTCTGGTTTATTTCGTACTATTCTTCACAAATATTCCAAGCCAAATTGGCTTGTCATTACTTGATATCCCAACTCTCAGCTCTGAGCCTTTGCCAAGAGTTGTCCGCCATGCCTACAAGGCACACTATCTTCTGAAATCCCTAGTTCATCAAGACTCATTGTATGTAGTACCTATTATAGGAATCTTTTCTTAATCCCTATTTTGAATACCTAACTGCAGACAGAATAGAAATGGAATTGAATTGCCAGGCTTAGGGGCTACAAGAAATTTTTGAGCAGATAAAAGGTAAGGGGATTGGTTAAAGGAGAGGGTGCCAGTTTACACTTTTTTGGCAGCCTGTCTCAGGCTTTGAATGCAAGGGGATGGCCGTAGGAAGATTCAGCAGCAATTCCTCACTGACCTGACTCCTGAACTTCCCGTCAAAAGCTGTGTGAAAAAAAAAAATCGATGAGTACAACTTTTATCTCTTTTTCAATGAGGGAAGTAAAGTTTTATCTGTTACTTTACCCTTGTGGTTGTAAGCTTTTTCTTTCCTTGTCAAAACCCTCTCATTAGATTATGTCAATAAATTCAGCAAAAATCACATTAATTTCAGCTGATTTTTGGGTGTTTCAAAGCTACGAAGATCTTCACAAAAATCAATCCAGGGGATATTCAGGTACACTACCCTAATCCAAGAGAATCTTATACTCTAGGGCCAGCATACTACCATTGCCCTAACTGAAGGACAAAACAAATCAGTTGGTCAATAAACATGTATTAGGCACCTACTACAAGCTACACTGTGCTAAGCACTAGGATACAAAGTTAAGACAATCCCTACCCTCGTGGAGCTCACAGTCTAATAGGGAGAAGACAACATGCAAATACTGTATACAAATAAGCTATACAGAGGATCAATTGAAAACAAGAGCCAACTCTTTCTCCCTTGAAGCCCCTTCCACCCATTTATAAGTGTTTTCCAAGGTTTGAAAAGCACTCCTCTCCTAAATAATCCAGACTAAAATCCAAAGGCACATATATTTTTCTAGGTAGTATCCAATTGCTCTATAAACAGCAAACCTAATATAAAGAAATGACTACAATTCTACTACTGGCAACACAACACAATGAACACCTCAATCTGCCAAATCACTGACCCAAGGAAGCAACAGGGAAAAGAGAATATATGGTATACCGTACTGTCCTGGTGTTGGTAAAATTACTTGTTCAGTTGTTTTTTATTGTCAAAGACTACTGTGGTGGTTTGCCATTTCCTTCTCCAGCTCATTTTACAGATGAGAAAACTGAGGCAAAACAAGGTTGTGACCTGCCCAAGGCCAGACATCGAGTTAAACTGTCTGAGGCCAAATTTGAACTCAAGAAGAGTATTTCTTTTGTTCATCAGGGTAATCAAAGTTCAGTGTTCTAATATGTCATTGACACATTGGACTAGATTAAGTCAACCTCAAGTGGATGGTCCTATTTTAGGATAGCAGAAATGCTTTATCACAGGAGGGTTAACATCAAACAATTAGAAGAAAAACACAGACTAGTTTTCAGAATTCAATGGTTTTGAAAAAGATGAGGGTAAAACAAAGACACAAGGCAAAAAAGCAAATATGTAAGCAGACACTTTAATGAGGCATTTTTTACAAATGGGCTTTAGGAGAATCAAGCAATGCTGCCTGCATTAGATGCAATCCTGGGCCACAAATCAGCACACTCCTTGGCAACAGGCCCTGTGATGGCTGAACCTACAGGAGAGAAGAGGGAAGAGCAAAAGCTGAACAGGTACTATCTTTTGAAGGAACTACCCATCCAAACACAGAAGAAAAAACCCAAACCCCTACCTTTCATCTCGCCTTTGTTGTTTACTATGACCCCTGCGTTGTCTTCAAAATATAGGAACACACCATCTTTTCTCCGATATGACTTCCGTTGCCGTATTACCACTGCTGGATGAACTATAAAGGAAACGATCAATGACAAATACAGCTCCAATAGGTGTATTATAGAATAACAAAGGAGATAAGGGACATTGCCTCACCTGGTCTCCTATACTTTCCTCAACTACATATTAAAAACAAGCTTTAAAAGATATTTAGAGTCTCAACCAGAGTTCATGCTCTTAAATTTATGCTAGAGATCATCTCAGCCCAACCTATTCACTGAAGAGGACCCATATAGGGATAAGTTACTTCCCCAAAGTAGCAGAGGTGGGCTTTGAACCCAGACCCATGCTGCTTGGTTGTGGCTTCTCAAAACCTGTAAACTGAACAAGTTTCCTCTGACTTAAGACCAATCAATTTTGAAAACGCTTAAGAGCTTTCCTGCAAAACCAACTCAAGTATGGAGAAGGAATACTGTCTCAACTATTCTTTCTGTTGAGGAAAACCTGTAAGGAATTTTTTTAAACTCCTAAGAGAACAGGCTTCCTATCTTTGAAATGGTAACAATGTACTTAAGGGAAAGACCTAGAGAAAGGTTCTTAGCCTGGGGTCTATGATCTTTTCCCCAAAATTTGGTTATATTTTAATATACTCGGCACACAATCCTATGCATTTTGTGCATTTAAAAACAGCATTGAGAGAAAGGATCTAGTCTGCCAAAGGGGTTAATGAGACAAAAGGGCTAATAATCCCTGAAACTAAAGAAGACACAAATATGGAAAGCAAATGTACCAATTGGGGATACAAATATAGGGGTTCTAACAAAGGAAAGAAAACTGTGGTCTAGAATAGCCAGGGAAGGTTTCAAACAGGTGGGACACAGGGATCGGCAAACTAGCATGAGGGCCAAATCTGTCTCACCAGTTAAAAATGATTTTACACTTTGAAGTATAATAAATTTTTCAAAAAAAATATTAGCTTGGGGTAATAGAGGCAGTTTTGTCAAACCCTGCTTCTAACACACTGTTTTCAAAAAAACTATAGACCTGTCACACCACTGATTGAGACCAACAGCACATTCAGCTGTTACCTCACCCAAAAGTGATGGTTGCTATATTCTGCCCTTTCTGGACAACTTTCCAAGTCACAGAAGAGACCCATAAAGTGCTTTTGAAAGGGAATTCAGCTTTACCTACTTCTCCATAAGACCATGACCCAAGTCAGAATGAGCAATAAATGTTCAGATTTTCTTGGAGACAAGGTTTTAAAACTAACCTAACTAGCAAAATTAGATAAAAACTTGTTATTTTCACATATATGAATCACAGGCTTTTAGAATGGATCTCAGAAACCCTTATTTTACATAAAACTCATTACTACTTCATGATATGTATACAATATACCCTCCCTAGGCAAGTATCCTATGATGTGCACTACACAGTGCAGATATTGTCTTTCATACTATGAACAGGTTCAGAATGAAGTAAAAACCACCTAGATGGTTGTGGACAGGCCAAAACTAAAACCCATCCACTAAGGAAAGCAAACGTCTTATTACCATACCTCATGGTCTTTTAAAAGGCTGAAGCCTGGGGAGCTGGGGTGGGCTTAGATAAAATCTCTTACGATGCAGAGCCCACTATTACTGAGAGATCACTATCAGTGGAATCTTTATACTTCTCAAAAGAAATTTATGGAGCAACTTCTTTTTCTTCTCTACTCAAACTTCTTTTACAGCTTAATGCCCCCATCTTGAATTCGGACATTACCCCATCAAAGGTACTGTGGAGTCCACCAAGGGAAGCCTCTGTTGGATACTGAGGCCTAACACTTGAGATAAGGCTTCAGGGCCATAGTATCTCACACTTGAAAACTCTTTAATAAGGGATCATAAACTGAGTAGGTCTTTCAATTCTCACCAAGAGTTTGAGGGGGAGATTCTTTTTCCTCCACTCACCCTTCTTCCGGAGCTCTGGCTTTCCCTTTTTGACTGTAGCCATTACCATGTCACCTACACCAGCTGCAGGAAGCCTGTTCAATCTCCCCTTAATCCCCTTCACGGAGATGATGTACAGGTTCTTGGCACCTATAAGGAAAAGATTTATAGCAGTGTTTTTTGTTCATCATAAATGGCTACCAGACTTCTATTCTTGCCATTCCACTCCATGATGAAGTCAACACTGAATGATACCTGTATGCCTAGATGTATTGTCACACCACCGATTGAAGCCAAACAGCACAAGCTGCCACTTCACCCAAAAGCAGCGTCATTTTCTTTACCCTTTCATGACGGCTCTATGGGTCATTGCAAGAAGGCCCACTGAGTGCTTTTTGAAGGGAGAAGTTAAGTAGAGCTAGACAGTCAAATGCTTCTCAATTCTTTGGGCATTTACCAAATCATGGTTAAATCCAATAGGAGGATAAGAGCCAAGCATACCAGGGACTCACCCGTATTATCAGCACAATTGATGACAGCTCCCACTGGGAGACCCAAGGAAATTCGAAACTTTGCTCCTGAAGACCCACCTCGTCCTAAGGAAAGATATACAAGAATCAACCCATCGTTCACAAAGCTCTTCTCCTAACTAGGACTCTACTTCTCCTTAGAAAATTGCTTTTGGACTTACATCAGGGACTTTTAGGTCAGAAGCAAACTCAGCAACTTATCTTATTCTACAGATAACTTATTTTCCAATTTGCTAAAAGATTCTCATGGGTATGGTCTTGTCTAGGCTGTAAACGAGAGGGTTGCAAAGATGCCCCATGGCTCCTTTCTTATAATACATCAAACAGATCTACTTCATACTTGGGATACTCACACCTTTCTCTAATACAAGCTAGGCACTGAAGATAAACATGATGAGAAAACAGGCTCTTACAAGCAGAAGCCTTATTCAATTTACTAATACACCAGATATTTATTAAACCCGTACCTCTGCTAAATACTAAGGATATAAAGGGGAAAAAAGTAACAGTTCTATTCCTCAAGCTTATATTCTGAGGAGAAACAACAAATACACTGACCACTAAACTGAAACGAACTCTTTCTGGAGCTGACACGAGCTGAGCCTGGAAGGAAGGTCACCGAGGACCACCTACAGGAAAGTCTGTGAAGAATACGGGAAATTTTAAAGAAGGCTGCAGAGTGGATCTAGGGAGTGGAGGGAGCTGCGACTGGCTTAGAAGGAGCAGTGTGACAGCTGTGCGAAGGACCCACCGGAAAGGAAAAAAGATAGAGAACTTTGGTCCGACACGACCAAAGGCGGTCGGGGGTCGTGAATGCCCTCCTCCCCAAGGCAACAGACCCCCGGGGAGGGCAGCAGGATTCCCGCCGCACCCCACCCCCGCCCTCCTTTCACAAACAGCTCCTTGCCCTCGGCAGGAACCCCGAGCCCTCCCCGTCCAGGGCGCCTCCCCGCCAGGCAGGCCAGGCCTCCGAGGGCAGCCCGGAGAAGGCTGCGAGCCGGCCGGGGCCGCGGCTCATGCGTCCGGACGCTGGCGTCGGAACAAGCGGCTGCGCCCCTCTATCAGCCCTTCCCCCACTCCGCGTCTTTCCACTGCCTGCTCTCAGGGGCAGGACTCTCCCAATGGGTCTAGGGAGGAGCGAAGAGCTCCCGCTTCCCCATCCGGCGGCTCTTCGGCGGACCCCGGCCCCGAGAGCGAAGGATGGCGGCGGATTTCGCGGCTCAGGGAAACTCACCTCGCTTAGACATCTTGACTCCCGGAAAGCACGAAAGAGAGAGGAAACGCGGGGAACTTCGGGATACGAACAGAGAAGCTCCGCCTCCCCCTCTTGTCACGTGACAGGATACCGCTTCCTCCCCTCCAGAGGAGCGCTCCCCTGTCACGTGACTATATTAAAAAAAACAAACCCTGGAGGCTGAGTGGGGGGGCGGTGCGATGCACTTTGGCGCCCTCTTCAGCCCTGGTGGGGAAACTGCAGTTCGGACCTGATGCTTATCTGAAAAGGCTAGGGACTAGAGAGTGTAGAAGACTGTATTGGTATTCAGTCGTTTTCAATCGTGTCCGATTCTTTGTAACCATTTCTGGGGTTTTCTTGGCAAAGGAACTGGAGTGGTTTGAAATGGAAAAAGAAATGGTTCTTTCTCCAGTTCATTTTACACGTGAGGAAACTGAGGCCGACAGGATTAAGTGACTTGCCCAGGGTCGCAATGCTAGTTAAGTGCCTGAATTCAAATTTGAACTCAGCTCTTGCTTAGGTACTCTATTCACTGCCACCTATCTCCCCGCTATGTAATTATTAATCATACTATATTACAAAGAGACATAAAACAAAAGACATCTCAAAAAATAAAAGAGAAACAGCAAAGAGAAAAAAGGAAAATTTAATTAAAACCAATCACCCATCAATCGGATTTAATAACATTTTAATAGTAATAATTCATTAATCAATATGGAAATTATATATTGGTTAAATGGAAATAAATTTATCATTTACATTTTTATTAACATAAGTTACATCATTTCGGTTAAATATATAGAAGTTATATATATATTATTTTTAAATGAAATTGCATTGTTTTTATTTATAGTTATAATTCCAATTAAATCATTCATATGTTTTTGTCTTTATTATTTTCATATTGGTTAATAATTTGTATTAAAATGTTGTCACTATTGTATACATCTGGTTAATGGGTGATTGCTTTTTACTGAATTTTCTTTTTTCCGTTTCTTTTATTCTTTGCAATCTTTTTTGTCTCATTGTAACAAAAGGATAGCTCGTTGAGCTGGGGAAGAAGAGAGATATATTCAGAAATTTAGAAATTAAGTTGCTGCCAAAACAATATACCCCAAAAAAGATAAAAAATCCATACTGTAGTGAAAGCAAGATAGGGGTTAGCTCAGTTCAGTTCAACAAGAATTTAATAAGTTAGGTGCTGGAGATAAAAAGACAAAATGGAAAACTATTCCTCCCCTCAAGAAGTTTGCATTTCAACTTTCGAGGAAACGGTGAGAAGAGACCCAAGAATTGTCATCTGGACCCTACTGACTATCTTACATTATCCCAGAAGAGATAGTATATGCAAACCACTTTGCAAATTGTGCTGTATAAATGTCAGTTACTGTTCTAAACTTTAGGATGATAATTTATTAATATGAGGGAGGGTGCTTACTCCAGTGGTGTAGATCTAACCCACCCCAATTTAGCCCTTCCCCATATCTTAAAAGATTTTCATGAATTACTTGTGGTAGAATTATGTCTACACCTGAGATCTGTTCACTATAGGCAGTCAGTTCATGAATCCAGGGCTTATCTCCACTCCCACAAAACATGGGAGGAATCAGATTTGTCCTTTACATTGACATGACATACATATTCACCTACATTTACCATAAGGGATACCAACTTTTAAGAATTGGCCTACAGTTGACTCCCTACTACCTTGGGTTACACTGTTATGATTTCCTTGCAGGGAGTTCTTCTGGCCACATGAAACTCTTCTGGTATGCTGGGGTACCAGTCTCAGGAATTTCAGGCATTTGGGACTAAAACACGTTGTTTTGAAATACTTAGGTAATTAAAACAGACATCTTTTTAGGAGGGGGCACCTGGAATTGAACCAGGGACCTCTTGATCTGCAGTCAAATGCTCTACCTCTGAGCTATACCCCCTTGGAGCTTACAAGTTATTGTTGTCACTTAAATGGATTGTCAACAAGGCACATTCTTGGTAGATGTAATAAAATTGACTCCATTTCCCCAGACTCAAAGAAATGATAATTCAATTTTTCAATCTTTTTTTGCTGTTCTTTCCATTGACTTTGCTTTAATTATGGTGCATTTTGTTTTGTTTACTCTGCTTACTTTACAAAATCCAGTTTGTAGCTGGTGATGGCATTGAAGAATGAATCTGTCCCTGACCAACAGGTCAAATAGAAAGTAGAGAGAGTGCCATCTCCTTACTACTGGACTTCCACTGTTGCCCTCTTCTTAGGGGAAGTTCTTCATTTCTAATCTCACCCTACTGGTTTACACACTGGGTTTCATTTCCCCTAGGTGTTAAGATGGCTGGGAAGTTCTTTGAGTCTAAATTCTATCCTACCACTTTAACTTCTTTCATTTTCACTTAGTGGTGGAACTTCTCTGACAAAAAATTTTCAGTGGTAGTCCTGACCCTGGCTCATTGGCATTGCCAAGTATAACCTCAAAGTATAGCTAGAGAATGTTGAGAACTCTGATCTAGGCCACTACAAATGTATTGTCCAACTTTAACTGCACTCTTCTGGTTTACTTCTGGACACTCTTTTAGCTCATTTCATTGAATCTTTCTTGAAACTCACAAAACCAAAAACTTTAACCTCACCCCTCCCCATCTTTCACTTTTGGCACAAAGCCTAAATAAAATTTTACTTTCCTGATATCAAAATAATCGGGCTTTAAATCTCCATCTCTACTTCCGAATCTTTCTTTCTACACAAATCTTTCTTATCTTAGAGGAAGAGGGTGTCCTGGTAATCTCATCCCTCTTTGCTTCATTAGTTGTCTTACTAGATCTTTATAAAGTTTTGTCCAACATTAGATTACTATGGTCATTTACTGATGTAAATTTCATACCCAATCTATTCCACTGATCAAGCCACTCTGTTTCTTATCTAGTAGTGCCAGATTGTTTTGATGATGAGCAATTTGTAATGTCATTTCTAATCTGGTAGAACTAGTCTGCCTTCTTTCATTTTTTTCCCCATTGACTCTTTTGATCTTCTTAAACTAAATGAATTTTGTTATTATTTTTTTCTCACTCTATAAAATAATTCTTTGGTACTTTGAGCACAACACTTTGCACACAGTAAGCAAGCAAGTGATAATGGCTCATCCATCCCTCCATTCATCCATCCATCTGTCCATCCATCCATCCATTCATCTGTCCATGTATCCATCCATTCCTCTATCCTTTTCTCCTTCTGGCTCAGAATGATGCCTCCAACTCAACAAGATTTTTTGAGAATATTGGAAATAACTAGTGATTATCTACTAGTGCTAGTATCAGTATTACTAGTTTGGCAATACCTAATATGTATTGTTGGTTATTTGTCTGTCTGGATTGGTCCACATTCTTTCTATTGTTCTTCCTTTTGGGTTGTATGGGTTCAGTACATAGTGGGTGAGTAGCTGACTGAGTTACCAAAAACCATTCCCTTACTTGCTAGGTGACCATGGTATGAAGTTAGTATTTTTGTCTCAGATTGAGAGGAAGTAATCACAGTCTTTTGTTTCTCTTTTGGTTTAAGTCAATACATTTGTTGCTTCTTAAAAAGAAACAGGACCTGTATACAATTTTGGTGACTTGACTTGACTGACCTACTTTAATTTTTTCATCTGCAACATAGATAAAAAGTAGTTATATATTTAAGGAGGTTTACTTGCTACAAAGTTCAGGTTTTTGTGTTCTTGGGCAGATAGCATGAGAAACCATTTCTGAGGAATCCTGGTATATAGTCTTTGAAAATAAGACTTTATTTTGCCTGTACCCAGAGGAAGAAAGGTGGATGGATTCGGAAGAGAAAACTAGGGAAGCCTTTTGATGAGAATAGTACTTGTAATTTCTTGTATATTTTCTTTACAGTTTACGAAGCCTTTGTTATTTCCAATGTTCTAAAATAATTTTGTTGACTCAGAGCACAGATTTTTATCCTCACTTTACACATATTGGAGATAAAGTTAAATGTTTTCAAAATCTGTTGTGTTAGATTTGGAATTTTAAGTTCTTGCTTATACACTGGGAAATCTAGTGATGTATTTTGGAGAAAAAAAAAGTCTTTCCAGACTACAAAAAGGCACAAGAATTTTACAGATGCTGGAAAGCAATTGTATGACGATGGCCAGTAGAGGGGGTATAGCTCAGTGGTAGAGCATTTGACTGCAGATCAAGAGGTCCCCGGTTCAAATCCGGGTGCCCCCTGTAGTCTAGTTTTTGCATTTTCGTTGGCAACTTTCAAATACTAAATCAACCTAGTCAAAAAAACCCAAAACAAAACAAAACACCACAAAAAAAAAAAAGGAAAAAAGCTAACACTGATACCTTAATGCCAATTCCGACACGCGTGAGAAACCCGACTAAGGAGCGGAATTGGAAGATTGACTGATAACAACGCGAGGTGACACAGACCTAAGGAAAGGCAGAGTGGAATTGGATACGTACAATTAATCTGTAATTCTTCAATTTTGATTGTTACGGCCCCAGTCTGGATGCTCCAGATTCCCCACCGCCCTTGCTTCTCAGAGCAGGGAACACAGAGCATCCGGAGGATGCGAGTACAAAAGCAGAGCAGATCGGATCCCCTGAATTACAGGGCCACTCGTACATTTGGGTGGACTGGACTCAGAGATGCTGCCACCCGGCTCCTGGGCAGCCTCTTCGAGGGAAGGGGGAGGGGTGATGTTCTGCCAGCTATGGGGGTGGGGTGGGGGTCGAAGAGTCCAGCGTTGTTTTACATTTAATTGACAAATCCCTCTCCCTCTTCTTTCATTTAAACCAAGTATGTGGGGCTGCACTTCTGCTTTTCCAGGACATTCCTCTTTATCTTCATATTGGCCTCTTCGGCCAACATAAATAAGTAAACAAATAAGCGAGTAAATAAACAGATAAACAAATAAAATAGACATATAAGATATAGACAGAACATACCACTTATAAACACAATTTATGTATAGAAATCTATTTTATAAAATATAAGCATGTAAAATTTTTATGTCTATAACCCTTGTTCCAAAGCCCTTGGATATGGAGCTCTACCTTTTTCGTGAAGATGATTACGTATTTATTAACCTATATCTGTAAAGCCATAATATGAAAATATGTGTGTGAGGGGTGTGTGTGTGTGTGTGTGTGTGTGTGTGTGTGTGTGTGTGTGTGTGTAAAGGGCAGCTAGGTGGTGCAGTACATAGAGTACTGGTCCTGGATCCGGCATCAGACTCTAGCTGCATGACCCTGGACAAGTCACTTAACCCTTTTTGCTTCAGTTTCCTCATCTGTAAAATGAGCTGGAGAAGAAAATGGCAAACCTCTACAGTATCTTTGCCAAAAAACCCCCAACAATAACAACAAAAAAAACCAACAAACAAACCCAAACGGGGTCACGAAGAGTCGGACACGACTGAAACTGAAATGAACAAAATTGTTTCCCTTATAGAATATAAGCTCCTTGATCAGCACTATTGTGAGTCACAGAGCATGCTTCTTAATTGATGTATCATAGCTAATTTTTCCTTCAGTCTTTATTGCAATCAGAAGAGTCAGGAGAGAAAGCACATAATAGGATTAACTCGAGGTCCCTCCCACATTTCTCTAAACTTGGCTTTGGGGAGAGGTGGACAGCCCTAGGTTTCCAGGTAAAGTAATTTACAGTCAAGGGAGATGAAAAGCAGCACCTCTCAAAGAGTGGAGTTGGTAGTTCAGAGGAACAATTTCTGCCTTTTAAATGGTGAGGTCATGAATTTAAGTCCTTTGGAGATCTCGGGCAGTAGGAAAGCAAAGGCACGTGGAAGAATTATGAATTTTTTTTTTTTTTTTTACGAGGCAATTAGCCGTTCTTGATTATCAGTTTCAGCAACCATGTCCCCACGGTTCTGCTGAGTGCATTGGTTCTCCTTATAGGGTTGAGAGGGTGTTTTTCCTAATAGATGGGAGGGTATCTGGAAGAGTTTCATTTTTTTTCTCCCCTGTTTGGGTGGAAAATGAAGTAATAAGAATGGAAAGAATGCAGCATCAGATTCCCATGGTCTGGGTGAGGGATGACAGTCTTGCTCTGGATTTAAAATAACGCGGCTGACCTCTAACCCAGGAAGCATGCTCCACTCCTTCCCTTATTTTTTCCCTTTTTTGGGGGCAAAAAAGCAGTTGAAGAAAGGATAGTCATTCCTGTGGGTTGTTTAGGGTCTCTCCCTTCCCCCTCCTCCTGTATTTCCCCTGAATGATAATATTAATAATAACCATATAAGCAGTTCATTGCCATCCCGGCATTAAACTGTAGCGATGAGATTAATTTTAAACGGGGTTAGTATTTTAAAGTGTTTGAATGTGATTTATCCGAGTTATTTTTTTGTAACGAAATAATTACAACATAGTAATAATATTTTGTGTCTGCACAACACTTTTAACTTTTCCTAGACTAATTTTTACCGCAACTTTTTTCCTTCTTATCCCCACCTCCCGGCTTCCCTGAAATCTCAACTAAAATCCCACCTCCTGCCTTTCCCAGTCTACCTTAATGCAAGTTCCTTCTGCCTGAGATGATTTCCAGTCTATCTCGTCTACATTTGTTTGTACATTGTTTGCAGTTGTCTCACCCATTAGAATGCCAGTCCCTAGAGGAAGGAGACATTTTTTCTTTTGCCTGGCTTTGTATCTTCTGCGCTTGGCAAAGTGACTAGCACACAGTAGGCGCTTAATGTGTGTTGACTGATACACTACGAACGCCTATAGGATGCAAGGGAAACTTCACACTGCCCTTATCTCGTAACTCTTCCTCATCTGCTACTAAGCGGGGAGTGAGAGAGGGGTAGGGAGAATGAGAAGGAAGTGGAAGATGGAGAGGGAACCGGACCTTCCAGGCCACGGATAATCGGGGAACGTAGCCATGGCTTTCTCCCCCAGGCCCCTACCCTCTCTGCCCTCCACACCGCCCAGTGTCCGGAAATGAAGCCCTGCGGCAGACTTGCCAGGGAGCCCGGTCGTTCCAAAACCTTTAGACTGGAAAGAGTACGGGGTCCACGCGTGATTCCCTCCCTCTCCAGAAACAAAGCCAAATATATAAAGATTCTTTTTTGGGGGCTTTTATTCGTCCACGGTTAGGGAGTAATAAAATGGGCCCGCATTCTTTTCCTTTCTCTTAGGACCCATGGCGTCACTTTAAGACACTGCTCTTGAGCCAGGGTCCCAACTAGCACGAACTCCACACAAAAGAATTTTCTCTGAAGGGGGCACCCGGATTTGAACCAGGGACCTCTTGATCTGCAGTCAAATGCTCTACCACTGAGCTATACCCCCAACCCTGGCGATTGTTTTGGAAGTAAGTCTTTTCAGCCGCGACCGATGGTTGTTGCTGCTATAGCTGCAGACCATCCGAGGTGGGCGGGAGAGGGAAGCCTGAGGTTCTCTAGAACCCTGCAAAAGAGAGCTCCTGGGGGGTCAGGGTGAAGTTCCTGAGCTGGCCGAGATCGCGGCCCCAGAAGGTGCAAGGTGCAAGGTGCAGATGCCATTTGGAGGGGCATGTCAGGGGGAGGTACCCCCAGCCCCCAGCGCACCCCAGAAAGGACCGCTTCTCTTCCACGCAGTGACTCCGAGGCGGGTGTGATCTCCCTGGGGTCGGTGCCCCGTCCCCTTCCGCCCCTCTCCTTTGCTCCCTTCCCCGGCTCGCCCCCGCGTCCCACGGGAGCGCGCCCCGCTCGCTCCCCGGCCTCCCCTCGGAGCGCGCCCCCGCGGCGGCGGCGGCCGCGCGCTCCCCGCCCCTGTGCAGCCCCTCCTCCCGGCGGTGTTTATTAGGGGAAGCAGGGCGGAGGCGGAGGCCAGTTCCCCTGCTCCAGCCGCCGGCGTCGCAGCACCCAAGCCCGCCTGGGGAAGGAGGGAAGGGAAGAGGGAGGGAGAGGACCAGCCCTGCCAGCTCGGGCGCCCCGGGCCCGCTCCGCCCGCCGCCATGAACCCCAACTGCGCCCGGTGCGGCAAGATCGTGTACCCCACGGAGAAGGTGAACTGTTTGGACAAGGTGAGCGAGCCGCCGCCGCCAGGCTGCCCCCCCGGGCTGCGTCCCAGTGAACCGGGCGGGGCTCGGGGAGGAGGGCGGCCGGAGCCCGGCCCCCACCTGCAGCCTCCCCTGCGAGGGTCTTGGACCAGCGGGGGGGGCATCTCCCCTCCCCCCAGCTCGGACAATTTAGGGGGCGGAGGGGGGACGCGGGGGTGCGGGATCTCTGCAGGGCTCAGCGGGAAGGGTAACCCAGCCTGACTGGAGCAGCCCCGGCTCCAGCCGCTGGGATTCAGGGTTGGGGGCGGGATACTTCCATTTGTGGGGTCTCAGTAGGGGGGGACGTCCATGGTCCATGCCTGTCCAGAGGCCGCTCCAGGAGGACGTGGGCTCGGGGATGCTGAGACTAGGGGTGGGGAAGGGCTCCAGTTTGCTAAAGAGAGGGGCTGGGGAGCCGGACTAGTAGGACTTCCGGGGGACCAGACTTGAACCCCCTCATCCCTAGGCTCCCCCGGGCCCCGGGAAGGAGCCGCTCCCTCCACCGCGCTGAGCGCCAAGTAGGCGGAAGCGCCGGGTTGGGGGGAGGGGGGCGGGGCAGAGACTGGGGGGCCCCGTTACACTGTCCCTTGTGGGTCTCTGTCCCTTCCCCCAGTTTCTTGGCTGTAGGCTGGGGGCCTTCGATGAGTTCGAGCGCAAGGATGGGCTTACACCGGGGGTTTGTGTGTGTGTGGGAGGGGGTCCCTCCATGAGAGCCTCTTCTAAGGAGAGGAAGACTGGAGCACCCCCGCCCCCCGGATCAGGATTCCCTCTTCTTGACTTTCTCTTACCCCAAAGGGTAAAACCCTCAAACTAGTTGCAACCAGGATCAAGGAACTGTGGCTAGGCCCTTTGGATGCCCAGTTGGAGTAGATGGGGACGACTGGAAGAATGGGGTGGGGGGGCGGTTGTCCTCAGGTGGGGTCAGGGAGCTTGGTTGTAGAACAAAGAGTGAACTGATTGTTCGGTAGGTTGTTGATGGGGAGAGTGTTGGGGGGGCCAGAACTGGCCGAGTTTAAGGGAAACCTAAGAAATTGGGGGGAAAGATGTGATTGGGAGAGAAAAGTGGCCTTTTGGAAATTCCTTCACACAGAGATGGCCTTTATAACCCCCTCCCCACCCCTCAATACCTTAGCTTGCTCATCTGATTCCCATTAGTCTGTTTTGGGGATTGGGTGGGGAGGTGGAAGGGTTGTGTTTCCAATTCAGGGTTCCTCCCCTGCAGTTCTGAGTTCTATTGAGGAAATCCAGCATGTCCCCACGCTTCCCTTCCCTCCTCACCACCACCCCTTCCAGGTGGTTTCCCCGGAGCCACGTCCACCTGGCGACCTTGGGAATGTTCCTTTTCCTTTTGTCCCAGTCCCTTTCCCTTTGCTTCCTATCTCTTCCTCTTCCCCCTCCCCCTCCTTTCCCTTTTTCAGGCCTGAGTGTTCCGTGTCTTCTCTTTTTCGCCCCAGAACTGTTCTTTGGGGGCCTGGGGGAGGGGAGGGGAGGGGCAGCCGGGCTGGGCTGGGCTTTCCAGGCCAAGTTTGTTCAGGGACTTTGGCTGATTTTTCTTTTGGAAGGCCAGGGATAGCTCACTGGACACTTTGTCTCTTTCCCCCTTCTCTCCTCCCCCTTCCTGCTCTAACTTCCTTGCTTGTCCCTGTTCTCCCTGAGTCACAGGGTGAGGGGGTGAAGTTCTCTATTGCACCAGAACTTGCCCTTGGAGCTCTGGGGCTGCTGTTATGGTGGTACCCCTGCCAGGACCCGGCTGGAAGGGAAGCTGGGAAAAAAGAAATATTGATAGCCTATCTCCTCCTCCGTTTAGGAGTGGGATGTAAGGGAGAGAGTCTTTCTCTGTACCCCTCCAATACCTTGGTGAGTGTGTGTCTAAGTTTAATTTGGAGGTGAGAGTTCTGAGAGCTCCTGAGGCCCATTGTACCCTAGCCTGGCATTTGGGGGTATGCCTAGTAGCCTTTAAAGGAGTGTATCTTCCTGGCCCCCTTCCTTCTCCTAGGAATAGGGAATACTCAGGAAAAGGGTCAGGAAGGAATTAGAGTATAGTGAAAAGAGCTGTAATTCTAGGTCAGAGGAACTGGGTTCAAATGTTGCTTCTGACGGTTACTATTATGTGACTTTGGCAAAGGCCTAGGGCCTCCATTTTTTTAATCTGTAAAATGAGGGGGTGGTCCTATCTATAAATCTGCTCCTAGTGTACTTGGAATTGGAGGGTGTTTTGGGAAGGGAAGGCAGGAAAAGGGATGCTAGGTCATGTCTCTTGAAAATTACCCAATTTATACTCTGCCAGACTGCAAAATACTCCTGCTTCTCTGAGCTCAGCTCAGCCAGTTTGGAAAAACTGAGAATTTGAGAGGGAGAGTCCTTTTTTACTTGGTGAGTGGGAGGGAGGAGAAGTAAGGTCAAGAATAGGGAGTCCTAGAAGATGCCCTGTGTTTCTCCTGGCTCATAGGTTGCCCTCCTCTGATGCTCCCTTACCCAAGCTGGAAGAGGAAGTGTAGGTGGGCCTTAGGCTTGTCTTTGGGAAGTCCCTGTACCTCTTCCCCATCCCCCTTCCCTTTCCTCTATATGACAGCACACAACCTGTATAACTGTCTCCTCCAGGTCAAAATTGGCAAAGATATTCCACTCTCTTAGCCCAAGTACAGAAGTGGACTTTGAAGAAGGTCAGGAGTTGAGTGAACAGTTTAGGCGATCCTGGTTTCCCCAATATTCAAGTGCAAGTTGTTTCCCCCTCCCCACTCCAAGGCCAGTCCTTGAAAGCAACTGAATCTGAAAGCTGGCAGGAAGCAAGTAAATGCCCAGCTTCAAGCTGTAACACAGTTTATGTTTTGGCTCTAACTTTCCAAGTGTCCATGTAGTAGAAGATGGGGGAAGGCCCCCTGCAAAAAAAAAAACCCATAGGTTCCCATTTGGGGCTGAAAAGGGTCCGTTTAGGTGCATCCTTGGTTCTCCTCTCCCCTGGTGTGACATGCGACCCGTAGGAGTATGCCTTGCACCCAGAGATCCACAAATAAGATACTTTTGAAAGGGGTGAATTTTTCTTAATTATGGGATAGGTAATTTAGTCCAGAGGCAGAGGAAAGTACAGGATGATTTCTGGAGAGGAATACTCTTGTTTAGTATGTTAGGAAGAAGCTTTACCCTCCTCTGTCTGCCCTGTTTCCTTGACACATTATCGAGAACTTTGGGGGCTCTGTCCGAGTCCTCAGACCATGGCCAGGAGTGTGGCAGAACTTGTGACACCCGGGGTGGATGGGACCTTGTACTTCCAGTGCTCATTCCCTTTCTTCTCCAGCTTCAGCTTGTTCTTCTGCAGACTCTCCGACTTTGGCCTCAAATACTGTGGAAAACATAAAAGAGAGAGAGACACCGTTTCTTAAAAGCAAGAAGGATTGCAGAGTAGAGAGAGCAGGAGTTGTTCTTAGGGGTACCACTAGCTTGGAGTCATTGACTCACCTAGGACCAAGAGTATAAAGTATATTCCTTCCTCCCTCCCCCCCAAATCTCTTCCTATTTTCTTTAATGTAAGGAGAATGAGAGGAGGGAGGCCTTGGCATTTTCAGAGCCTAGGCCTGGAGAATGGGTTAAGATCAGGGACGTTAATTATTCATTATAATAATCCTTGTTATTGCAGTTACTGGTTGCTTAATAAAAAGGTCTGTTTGGGCAAGGTTTCAGTCTTTTACCAAGGTTTTCCTTGAAAGCTAAGTCTGATTAGTGACTTTTCTGAGGTTGAAGGTCAACTGTAGACTCTGGATAGCGAAGAAAAATTTGTTTCCTGGGGGCAGTGAGAAGGGGAGGGCCAGGCCTCATGCCCCAGCTGTGAGTCATTGCCCAGCCAAAACCGTCTACTAGGTGCAAGGTATGTGGAAAGGGGATTCCACCATCTGGAAACTTGGACTAGACCACAGAAGCCTTCTGGAGCAGGCCTTTCTCCTCTCCCCCCTCCCCCTGCAAATGATTTAGGTTCAGGCAGTATTCATTCCAGAAGTGCTGATGTTAATGGGGTTCAGAAGAATTGAGGAACCCCCAGCAGAAGGGGGAAGGGAGCAGACATTGATTCATCAACTCCTCTATGGCACGCACAGTTCTAGGCACTTTAGAAATACCTCATTTGGTAATGCCAAATCAGGTTGTACAGGAAGACTTGAGAAACCCTGAAGCCTCCATATGTCCTGTTTGTAGAGAGTGAGGCCTTGGGTAGGGAAGAGGTTGTAGGCTGTTGAAGGGCCTTGTCTGAGGAGCAGCACTTGATTTCCTACCCGTGAGAACCAGAAAGAAACAATGGACTCTATCTGAAGTGAGGGAGGATTTGTGTTACCTTCTTAGAAGGACTTTGCCCCTTAATAGTCATGAGACTCTTAGTTCCTGAAAGTCTGATATCCTCAAAGAAAGGAAACTGTTTGCTTTTTTGTGAAGGCACTTGGGTCCTGTAGAGTCTGGAGGCCAGGGGATGAGATGGAGTGCTTGTGGTCCTGACCACTTCCATGACTGTCCTAGGGGCAGACTAGGAGCACCTTCTGAACCCCCCAGCCCCCTCCAAAATCTAAAACATAGTGTCATCAGGATGGCTGCTAGTTTTTCCTAGTTCCGTGTTTTCATTTTCTCAGGTTTCTTTTGGAGGTGTTGAGATCTTGGCTTTGGCCCTAACCTGACTTTCCTCTTCTAGCCAAATGGAACTAAGAGGACTCTAGGCTTTTCAGATTCCCATATGGGATGGGGAAGAGTTGGCCTGGGAGCTTTAGCAGCACATTCTCTTACTGATTTCAGCCCCTTCCTCATTATTTTACTAAAGTGTTCCTAAACCTGGAAGCCTGGTTATGGGATGTTCTGTCTTCTTTGTCTCTAATTTGAGATGACAGTGATTCCATCCCTAGTCTGGTTTCTTCTTCCCTTCTGCATTCTTCCCATCCTTCTCCCTCTGGAAACAAGTTATTCTGAAATCCTGGGTGCTCTGCTTAGCGGTCAGACATCCTGGGAGATAGGACTGGGGTGGTGAGAACACCTGGGGTGAGTGGGGAGAGAGTTCTGGCCCAAAAGTCCTAGGTCACTGGTTGTTTCTGTGTGTGTGAGAAAGTGGGTCACGGTCTGGATTTTGGAGAATGTTTTTCCTGGCAGGCTTGTCTTTGGAGGGGAGGAGGGGCCCCAGGCAGGGGCATTGGCAAAGATCTGACTGGGTGGTGTTAGAATCGGGGCATTGGGCCAATACCTCCCTCTAAGGCAGCTGGAGGGTGGGGGGGTGTTGTGAGGAAAGAGGGCGCTCCCTCCTCCAGGGGGCCAAGTTATAACCTGTCCTGCTTTTTCTTTTCTTTTTTTATCCTGGGGAGGTAAAGAAGATGGAGAATAATTTTAAGTTCTAGCAGTCTTTGTGCTAGACCCTGGAGATACAGAAACAAGAATGAAACCAGTCCCTGCCTTCAAGACACTTATAGAATATTTATAATGATGCTAGCTCCCATTTCTTTGGAATTTATGCCCTACAGAGTATTTTCTCGGTGACTTTACTGATGGGGAAATAGAGTTGAGGTACTTAGAGGTGAGACTCTAATGTAATCTTGTTATTCAGTTCTTAATTATTCACTAAACCCATAGCCAGGAGACAAAGATAAAAATCATTCTTTTCCTACCTCCCTAAGCTCCCATTCTGATAAGAGAGATAACTTGAAAATAACTAGATAACTGTGTGTACTTTAGTGGATGGAAGTTAATCTCTGGAGAGCCAAGCTCTAGCTCCTGTTCCTTGGGGGTGGGTGGGGAATCAGGAAAGGTCTCTCCTGGAAGGTAAGATTGAGCTTAGTCTTGAAGGAAGCTGAGGAAACTGAGTCACGGAGGTGAGCATAGAGAGCATTCTAGAGGCATGGTGGAGTGGCACAAGGCCAGGAGATGAAGTCCTTCTTTGGGAGGCAGTGGAGTTTAGGGTCACATGGCTAGTAAATGTCTGAGGCCAGATTTTAAAGTCCTGACTCCAGGGTCAGTGCTCTATCCACTGGGCCACCTAACTGCCCCAGAAGTCTCCTGGCTTTGGGAATCTATCCTAATTTTCTTGGCTTGACAAAGCTGGCCTGTGTTATGATGACTCTAGCCAAAGCCAGCTTCCTCAGGGGTGTGTTTAGGGAAGTATCTATTCCCCAGAACTTCTCTCTGGGCCTTTTAGGAGACTAGAGAGGAATCCACTGGAGAGATTCCTTTGGATCTTAGAGTTATCTTCTGGATTCCCCCTATTAAAAAGCAAAGACCTGTGGGTATTGAGGGGGCGTTTCCATTTACTTTCAAGGTATTAGTTAACTGCCTGGAGAGTCTCCTGGGAATGACTGTGGAGGAAGGGGAACTGTGGTAGCCAGAGTTGGCATACCGAAGATTTGGCCTTAGGCCCACCTTGGCTTCTGGTAGCTGCCCCTCTTTAGCCAGGATTCTTTCCTTTCCCCTGCAAGGAAGAAGGGCCACAAAATATGAGGGGACTGTTTGAATGCACCCTCCTAATTTAGTTCAGCCTTTTAATTTTTACTTAGGGGAAACTGAGGCCCAAGGCAAGGCAGCTCAGTGGAAGAGCAGAGGCCTAGATTTCCTGATTCCCATTGGGAAGGGGGAGACCTTACTTGCCTGAGGGCCAGGAGCCCAAAGGTTCAGTCCCTGGGGACTCGCCCATGTTGGCTAGTAAGTATCTTGTTGGATTTTTTCCCCAGCCAGAAATTTCAACTCAGTTATTACATTGTTCCAGCCTCTGCAACTGATCTGTCTCCCTGTCTTGTTCTTGGTGTCCCCGAGCCAGATTCCCCAAAATAGATGTAGGAAGCAGGGCAGGGTGAGGTGCCCCCAGTAGACTCTCCTTTAGAAGCTAATTCAGGAGGGAGTGTGGATGGGATAGGGGTGGTGAGTGGGAGGAAGTTTGATATTGATGTAGCATGTCAGAGCAGGGAAGGAAGACCTCAGACCGCTTCAGTCCAACTCTGAGACTCAAAGAAAAGTTAGTTTCTTAAGGCAAGCGGTATTCAATGTCCTTAATGCCTCTTCCTGATCTTTTTTCCAGATTGCCTTTAACATATCTTCATGTACATAGTTGTTTAATGTTGTGCCCACCCCCAGGTCCCATTAGACTGTGAGTTCCTTGAGCCTTTTTGCCTTTCTTTGTATCTCCAGCGCTCGGCACATTTTTGTTGTTCAGAGTGTTGGACCCTTTATGACCCTGTGGACCATACAGTCAGTGAGATTTTCTTGGCAAGGATGCTAGAGTGGTTTGCCATCTTCATCAGTGAATTCAAGCAAACAGGTTAAGTGACTTGTCCAGGGTCATCCAGCTTATAGGTGTCTGAGGCCAGAATTAAACTCAAAAAGAAGAGTCTTCCTGACTCCAGGCCTGGCATTCTTATCTACTGAGCCCCTACTTGGCACATAGTAGGTGCTTAATAAGGGCAACTAGATGGCACATAGTGCTAGGACTTGAGTCCGGAAGACCCCTCTTCCTGAGTTCATATCTGGCCTCAGACATCTACAAGCTAGATGACCTGGGCAAGTCACTTAATCCTTTTTGCTTCAGTTTCCTCATCTATGAAATGAGTTAGAGAAGAAAATGGCAAAGTGCTCCAGTATCTTTCTTTTAAGATTTAAATTTATTTATTTATTTTTAGTTTTCAGTATTCAGTTCCAGATTTTCTCCCCATCTTTCCCTTTCCCCCACCCTGAGATCTATGCATTCTGATTAACCCTCTCCCTTTACTTTCTTGAAGAGCAAGATAGAATTCTGTACCCCATTGCCAATATACCTTATTTCCCAGTTGCATGTAAAAACAATGTTTTTAACATTTGTTTTTAAAATTCTGTCCCTTCTTCCTTCCCCACTCACCTCCATCGAGAAGGCAAGCAAAAATGTTTGCTTACGACTACCCCCTCCCTCAACCTACCTTCCCTTCTATCATATCCACCCTCCTTCTCCCCTTCTCCCCTTGTTTCCTGTACAGTAAGATACCCAATTGACCATGCCAGTATCTTTGTCAAGAAAACCCCAAATGGGGTCACTGAAGGGCAGGACATGACAAAACAACAGCGCTTAATAAATGCTTGTTGACTTAGCTGGGACCCAGGGTTCTTTTGGCCATACCCCACTGTAGCAGGGTCTAGGACCTTGGGTATGGCCTGTTGACTGAGTCCAAGTTTTACAGAACAGATGCTTTTATTGAGGGGATTTGTTCTGTGAAGTTTGGATTCAGTCACAGGGCCAAACTTGAGGACCTAGAAGGTACAATGTGGGGTCCAGGCCAAAGGTTCCCCAGCCCTGGTCTAGACTCTTCCTCCCTAGCTTCCACCCTACATGCCCTCACCTATATTCTCTCCCTTGGCAAAGCTGAGTACATTTTCCTGTCCCTAGTGTTTTGTGTGTTAGACTTCGTGGCCTGGACCAGGAGACAAGAATGCCCCTGTCCTCCGACAGGGCTGGTCACTGCTCTCCCTTTTTGGGTCTAGTCCAGGGGAAAGAAGCTGCCCCTTCCTCCCTACCAGTTGCCTCTTAGCAACTGAGCCTTTAGCTTTGCATAAACAATTAGTTGTGAAGGCCCAGTGGCAGTGGATAGGCTGGGGGTTGGGGAGCTACTGATGGGGGCTTGACCTCTCCTTGCTGGGAAGTATCTGGACTTAGAAAAGTGTTTAGAAATGATTCTGTGTCCTCCCTTCTCCCCACCCTGTCCCCCTCAGCTCCCAGGCACTTATTTGGTGCTCTAATTTGTAGGAGCCAGGAGAGCAGGCACTGCCACCCATTAATTGTATGAACCTTGGTCTGACTGTTGTTTGTCTGTGGGCCTAGTTCCTCTTCTGTGTTGTTCAGTGATTTCAGTCTTGTCTGACTCTGTGAATCCATTGGAAGTTTTCTTGGCAAAGATACTGGGGTTGTTTGCCATTTCCTTCCCCAGCTCATTTTACAGACGAGGAAACTGAGGCAAACAGGGTTAAGTGACCTGCCCAGGGTCACACAGCTAGTAAGTATTGAAAGCTGACCTTGAACATTGGTCTTCCTCCTCTATAACATTAGGCTAATAGAGTCCCTTCCAGCTCAGTTTTCCCAGGGGTCTGAGATTATGAATAAAAGGGTGCTTATGAGCATTCTCTTGGTGAGCCTCCCCCTCTCTTGGGGATTGATTACCTAAGTATATTTCACTCTTCTGCCTTCTGCCAGCTCTAGCATGCCAGTTCTGGAGAGGGGTTTTTGGCTCTTCCCGGCAAATGTGTGAATCACTTTGGCTATATAAATGGGAGTGTGAACGAACTTGGCAGTGATGTTGTCCCTAATGTAGAATTCCCTGCCGTCCCTTCCAGCTTGCTCAGGTGGGGCAGATTGGGGGGGCGGGGCATTACTGCCAGCTGCTCACTTCCTGTCTGTAGGACGGATTTAGGACTAGAAGAGACCTTTGAAAGATCATCCACAGGTCTGGGAACGTGTTTTCTCAACACCTTGATGTCTGTGTTGCTATAGAATTGCTTTTCTTTGTAGTCCTGTATGTTTTATTTTATGCACTTAAAAAGATTATTCCAAGAAGGGTTGTCTAAGGCTTTGCCAGACTGCCAAAGGACCCATGACACAAAAAAAAAGGTTAAGATCTTCCGGATTTAGTTCAATGCTTTTTGTGTTGCAGAGGAGGCATTTGAGGCCCAGAGAGGGTAAGCATCTTGCCTGTGGTCACACAGCAGAGCCTGGACTTGAACCTAGAAGTCCAATGTCTATGCCACCCTGCTGAAATATCATCAGAGTATACCTGTTGCTCTTCTCCCCAGAAAGCAGCAGAAGCTCATGCCATGCTTCTTCAGCATGCTCTTTCCCACCCAGTGAATGAGAAGCAAGGCCTTTGTGCCCCTGGCATTGGTTTTGGTTTTTGGGAGGGGAGAAGAGTGCCTTCTCCTAGGGAGGCATTTGCTGGGCATTCAGAGTTTTGATTCAGCCTATCTTTCTCCTTCCCCCAGTACTGGCACAAAGCATGCTTCCACTGTGAGACCTGCAAGATGACACTGAACATGAAGAACTACAAGGGCTACGAGAAGAAACCCTACTGCAATGCGTGAGTCTGGGGCTCTGGGTGTGGGGGGAGAGGGCGGAAAGAGAGTGACAGAGACGGAAATCACACGGACCTTTTTTTGGATTCTGTCAGAGGACAGTAATATTTCTGGAGGAGAGTGAGGTGTGTGTGTGTGTGTGTGTGTGTGTGTGTGTGTGTTCGTGTCCTCCAGCCTTCTCCCTTCTTTTTACCCTTTCCTTTTTCCCTGTCCCTCAGTTTCCTCTTCTTAGCTCTGCTTTCCTCCCTACAATATACAGACTCCCTATGACCTGAAACGCCTTATGCAAACCTCCTTCCATGTTTCTCCCCCTCCATCCTAACTGCTCCCATGACTTCCTGATAACCTATGTTGCTGCCCAGTATCACTCTTTCTCTCTCCCCACTCCTGTGCTATCCTGTCATTTCATTGGGGTGCTGGTGAACTAAATCCCTCCTTTCCCTGGAACAAGCGACTACTACATCTGAGGAGGAGAGAAGTCTGTCCGGGAGGGCTGACTTGAGCAGAGGAGAGAGAAAGAAAGGGACAGGGGAGAGGAAGAGAGAGATTGTGGGTGGCTTGGCTGCTGTTATTCAAGTCTCATGTGTGGAGGAAGAGCCCTTCTTCCTCCTTCCTTACCTTCTAGCTGACCTGTTATCATTGCAGTACTGTAGAGAGAACCCTGGATTTGGGGGTGTAGGACCAGAGGTTTCTGTCATCCCTGTGGGTTTGCCACAAACCAGCTCTGTCTCTTGGTCATGTTGCTTCCTATCTACCAACTTCAGTCTTTCTCTTTGGTAAAACAAAGAGTCAGGACTACATGATCTCAAAGTATATTTCCATCTCTAACGTTTTGATCTGATGATTCTTTCAGGCTTTGGGTCTATAATTAACTCAACAAAGCCCAGCTGTATGCGGGGTACTTGGGTAGGTTCTGGGGTTACAAGGACAAAAATGACATCATCCCTACCTTTAAGGATTTTGATTTTCTATTGTGTGTTTGGGGAAAACCAATAGGAACACATAAGAGTTGATGACCTCCCCCATTTCTTTATAGACATGCATACACACATTTATACTATGTACCTACACACATACATAACATTTATATATACATATATGCATGCACACATTTATATATACACAATGCATTTATACATGTATGCACATAGATATATATGTATATATATATACATACACATACACCTATAGTAACCAGGTGTGGTGGTAAATCCTTGTGATCTCTGCTACTGGGGAGGCTGAAGCCTGTGGATCATTTGAGTTCAGGTATTCACAACTGTATTTGGGAGAAAGCCATTCAGATGTCCTCACTAAATTTAGTGCCACTGTGGTGAAGCCCCAAGACTACTGAACTTTGAGAGGAGGGGCGAACTAGCCCAGGTCAGAAAAATGGAGCAAGTTAAAGCTTCCATCTTCATGACCACGAGTGGCTAGATGTACTTCCTGCCTAGGTAAGATTGAGAAAATCAGGCTCAAAATAAATACAGAGTAAACGAATGTTACAGGTTTTTCCCCTGGGTGAGGATGAAGGGGTATCCTGCTCGGCCTGTGCGCATTCTCCCCTTTATTAATAAAGCAGTTATCTGGGGCAGAGGTGTCAAATGCACAAACTGCCTATGGCCCACAACATTCCCATGCCACAGGAACTGGATTAAAATGTAATTGGGAAATACGTTGCAAAAGTCAATAAAAATACAATAAAACAGAGGTGGTATTAAAAGGTAGTTTTCTAAGTCAGTATGCAAACCTGCTGAGATCCTTATGCAGGTTGGTGGTCCCCATATCTGTGGTGAGTTTGACACTGCTGATCTAGGGCATGATCTGGGAGAAGAGACGATACTGGGTTGAAATGGTTGTTCCCATGTGATCCTAGAGAAGTCTTGTCATATCTCTACACCTATTTCTTCATCTGTAAAATGGGGACATTATGGTGGGTTTTTTTTTTCCTCTACTTGACCAGCTTATTGTGAGACAAATACTTTGTAAATACAGGGTTGGGGGTGTGTGTTATGGAGTCTGAATTGTTATTTTGTATTAAGGTTTCTTTCTCATTTCCATAGCTAGTTACCTTCTCCCTGAGGGCCAATGGATTTCCTTTTTTTTTTTTTTAATGGGCCAGTGGGTGGGTAGAGTTTACCTCTCAATGATTGTCTTAAGAAAACCCCCCATAGCTGTATTTCAGCAATTTCTATAGAGGGTGCTTTGGGATTCTGAGGTTCTCCATTGCTGAGAACCCAAAAACGAAAGAGGGCTGGGGAAGAGGGGGTGGGGTCAGGGTCTTCTAGGTTGACTAGCTAGTCCTGAGAGAGATCTGTCCAGTTGACCTTTTTTTTATTGACTGGAAATCAATACAGTTCCAGTTTTGGGGAAAGAGGTCCAAGTTCAGTTCAAACTTAACCAACTTATACAGCAAGGTGCTATGCTGGGTGTTGGGGAGTCATCTTTTTTGGAGGTAGGAGTGAGGGTTAGATCTGTGTTTTCATGGGTGTGGAGAAACTGCGAGAAAGTCACCTCAACTGGTACAGGATGTCAACTCATCTGTAGTACATATTTTAGAGTCACTTCAGCTCTGCGAATTGTGTTTAACTAGAATTTGGGGGAGAGGAAAGGGATTTGTGTCTTCTTCCCCTCAGTAGGGCTATACTAGGGTTAAGTGATTTGCCTGTGGCCACATAACTAGTATGTGGCAGACAGGACCCATGCCTCAGTTTTTCTGAATAAAAGCAAACTACCCTGATCATTTGCAGAGGCAAAAAGATGAATTAGTTTCTGCCCTTAGGAGTTTCCCTTCCCCTGGAGTGAGGTGGAGGTGTGGGTGGGGGTGGGGATGAGGAGGCAGAGGACCAGTCATTCTTTACTCTTTGGTTGGCTTGGGCTGGGTACCCTTTCCTATCACAGGATATAAATCTCAAGGCTTATTTGTAGGCAAAATGTAGAATATTTTGGGGAGAGGTGGTGAAGGCTTAGAGATTTTGCTTGGTGGGGGGGAAGCCCTTTCCTGTTTCATAGGGAATCCATAGTTCTAGGTTGTTTCTCCATTTAATTTATGGAGATTAAAATTCCTTTCTGATGGTTGGGAGCTAGAAGGAGGAGGGGCAGACTCCCCCCCAAAAAAAAGCTGTCCTTATTCTCCCCGCTCCCGCTTCCTCTTCTCTCCTAATAAGCCTCTCCTCTTCCACCCCCCCTACCCCAAGGGAAATGGGACATTCTTCACATTCTTAAGGGCTCACACAAGTCTAGTAGAGGCTCTGGTTTTCAGCAGCTTCCTTACAGAATGGGGGGGGGGGGTTGGGTTGGGGGGTAGAAAGAGGGCAGTTAACTCCTTGGTGACTGGATGTTTTTGTCTGATTGAGGTCCTGGCTGGAACAGCCTCTGAATTCCTCTCCTAAGACAATGTCTTATTCTGTACCCCAAACAGTCATCCTGAGGACTCTCCCTGCTTTAAGAACTCCTCGGACTTTGATGGTGGATGGCCTAGCCTTGGCCTTTCTTCCCCCTGCTCTAGGGACAGCAGCATCAGGACCTGGAGGATGCTGAAATGTCAGTGGAGGCCCAACTGGTGGTGGTGGGGGTTGGGGATTGGGGAGAAGGAGGACAAGCTATTCCATTTCCTTAGCTGAATCCTGTAACCCAACAGAGCACAGAGGTCTCTTGTCTCACCCCTGGCTCTCAGCCAGCGAAACAAGCTTTTTTTCCTCCTTTCTTTCTTCCTTTTGCCTTAGCCCTGGGTAGAGGAAGGGAACCACCTTGCCATCCTTAATCTTATCAGCTGATTCTGTCCCTTACAGGAAGGAGGCCCTAATATCCTAATTCTTCTCCTGACTCTGATTCTGCGTGTCTCCAGGTGACAGGAACTTGAACCACTATTCCCCTCAGTCTCCTATCTTCTCCTTCCTCTCCCTCCCAAAAAAACCCCAAACTTAACAACTCTGCTACCATTGCTTCAGGTGTCTTTGGCCATATGTTCTAAGAGTCTGGCACCAGGGGCTTCAGCTCTGCAGTTTTTCCATATTCTTCGCCCCTGCCCCCCCCCCCCCCATTTCCTTCTCTTCCAGGGGTTGAGGATATGAACCATTTTTCTTTCCCTACCCCACCAAACCCTCTCCCAGGATGCCAAGGTAGTCTAGCATTGTTTGGGGCATGGGAGTGGGCACTTAACTAATTTGGAGACCCTTCCAGCTCTCTGACTGTAAGCTGCTCCCTCACCCACCAGAAGGTACAAACAGGGCATTTTCTTCCACTAGGTCTGTTGGGAGAGTACTTTTTTTTTTAACTTCCCTGCTTTCGCCCCCCCCAGGGGGAGTTACCTAGGAATTGAAGCTGCATGCTTTCATAGGATTGTGGATTTAAAGGCAGGAGAGAAACTCCAGAGTCATTTAGTGTAGCCTCTCTATCTTATAGAGTGGGAAATGAGGCCCAGATAGGGTGAGTTGCTTGCTCAAAGTCACACAGGTAGCACATAGAGCATGGATTCGATTCCAGATCCTCTACCTTCAGATCTTACTGCTTTTTTACCCTACTGCTTTGGGAGGAAGCCTACCTTGTCTTTTGCACACTTGCCAGGATTCTGACTTCAGCACCCTTCTGTCTATGGTTCATTTGGTCCAAGTACAGCTGTCATCTTTCCCCCTGCTTTCCTACTCCCACCCCCTTGGGGGGAAGTAGTAGCAGTGACTCCATTGTTTCCCTTTGCCCAGACCACAGACCTTTAGGATCTTGGGAGTCCAGCACTATGACCTGCTTTTCCCATTCCGGGTAGAGCTTGACAGCTTACGCAGGATCAGCCTTGTGCCAAACCCGAGGGCAAACAGACATAGTTACTCGGTGTAGCCTGTCGGGAGGAGTGGGATGTGTCCCACCCTAGTGTGTTGGGAGTGGAGAGTTGAATGGGTAGAAGGATTCCCTGGCCAGGCTCCCAGTGCTGAGATGAGCCCAAATCTTTGAAGGGGAGCTATTGGAGGTGGGGGTTGGTGGGAAGTAGCTGGAAGTGAGTAGCTCTTTCTTCTTTCTCCTGTTGGCTTCACAAGCTTGGGATGTGGCTTCTGGAAAATGTCTCAATCGACAAAAAGGCCTCTTCAGTTTCCGCGAATTTGGGGGGGGGGGGCAACCGAACTGGCAGCATTGGCTCCCTGCCAATAGTGAGTGTCCCCAGGCTCTGAGACTTCCCGTCTGGCAATGGCACCACACACATACAAGCTCTCTCTCTCTCTCTCTCTCTCTCTCTCTCTCTCTCTCTCTCTCTCTCTCTCTCTCTCTCTCTCTCTCACACACACACACACACACACACACACACACACACACACTTGTGTTCACAGAGGAGGTGGGGGTGGGGGTATATATGGGAGTAAACTAGGCTATATTGGAAAAGAAGCCTAGTGCTTGTACTCACCAGATCTTATCACTCCCAGAGGTGTAAGACACACATCCTTGTACACACAGACATGAAGCTGGCTGGCTGTACATAGGCTTATAGAGAGGGGCCCTGAAAAGTTGGTGTCAAATGTAAATTTTTGGTAAGTAGGACCGTATTTTAAATATATCAGGGCAGGGGAAGACAGACTCTAAAGAAGCTTTTAGTAAATCTTTCTGTAAAGCAGAGATAATGTGAACAAATAGACCCCTCCCCCAAGTCATTCATCTGGCAACAGTTCTGTCTACTGAATTTTCTTAAAGGGAGGCATACCTTCACACAGGTCATCTCTGAGTCCCTTTGCAAGTGGGCTATCAACTTACTCAGGTTTGCCAGGAGCCCAGAAGCAAGCTGTTATTGGGGCTGGAAAAGAAGCAGTAGAATGGGCTTGTGCTTTCCTCCTTTGCTTGACCATAGTGGTCTGAAGCTTTGGGCGGGCTTTGCTGGGTCATGAAAACCTAGTGGGTGGGGCAAGGTGAACTTGGGTGGATGGTGGTATTTCTGCTGAAGGAGGGATTGGGTTAAAGGACTCAGAGGGGCATCAGTTTTTTCCTCTGTAAAATGAGAATAAAAATAGTACCTACCTGCTGGGGTTTTGGGAAGAGACCAAGAAGCCATGAGGGACAAGTGCTCTGCAGACATTTAAAGGCTGTATAAATGGGAGCTGTTCTTTTCATTAGTCCTGATTCTGCTATCATTAATAGCTAACTACCTCTGTGACTTTGTTGAGCAAGTCACTTCACTTTCCCTGTCTAAAATGGGGAGGGGGGGTTTGGAGCGATGACCCCTGAGCTCTAAATTGATAGTAACTTGGAAAAAGGAGACAATCTAGGGACCCAAGATTATGGGGGAGTAGAATGAACTAGGAGTTAGGAAACCTGGATTCTTTGCCACTGACTAGTTTGTTGATTCAATTTTTATCACCTCCAGAATGGCTTGAACCCACCCCAGACCCCCAAGAAACAGACACACTGGTCCTCATGTGGGAGAAAGGCAGACCAAAGGGAGAGGTGAGGGCAAGAGGGGATGCAGGTGTGGCAGCCATGCTATTGGAGAAGCACTCTCTTCTTGCCTATGCCTCTGTTTGCCTGTTCTGGTTTCTAAGAAACTCAGTTTCTTTTAGTTGGTATGTTCTGGGAGAATCTTAATATGGGGTCAGAGGAGGACAGGAGCAAGGTTTGGTTAAGAGGGTTAGGAATTCACTGAACATAGACTTGAGAGAGGAAAGAGGCTCCCTGGGGAAGTCATGACCTGTCCAGCGTCACAGAGGTAGCAGGCATCAGAATGGAATTTGTGTCCTTGGACTCTGGAAGTTAACAAGCAGGCCCACATTGCTTCCTGAGCTGTCCTTCCCTCTTGATCTTCTCTCTTTCCTCCAAACACCTTTTTTTGGTGGGGTGGAGGAGGGAGGGATCTTGGCTTAGTTCTTCTGTATTTCATGCCAAAACTTTTCTGTCTTTAGGGAGAGTGGCTGAGGAGACTTAAGTGGGTGAAGCTTTGGCAGAGGAATGCCTGACTGAGAGAGGATTGGAAGCTATAACCTTTTTGGAGTTGGGGGTTTAGTGAGAGCTTTATGTCAAGCTCATAAAAAGCTAACTAGAATAGCTTCCCGAAATGGCCTCCCTGCTCCTCCCCATCACACACCCAGAGAACCAGGTTTTTCCCATTAGAAGTGACTTTGAGAGTTTGATCTCTTTCACCTCTTGGGGTTAGGGGTGCAGTGCCCCTGCAATCTGGAAAATTTGTGTAAAATTTTTTTATCTCCCTTTTGTACCAGAGAAGAAGAAATTGTGTATATTTATGGTGTTAAAAGAGAAAATATGTTGATATTATACATTACTATACATACATTTTATGCATTTCTGAGTTTCTAAACTTTTTCTCTGTCATCTGCTGGCATGTTGTCTGCAGCTTCTGCAAAACTCCTCCTGAATTCCCATTTAATTTCTTATGATGACCCATGATGTGTCAGAATCACACTGGGGAAAGTGTCAATGTGGAAAGGAAAACTGTAGACTGATTCTTTACTCGGTATCTGTGTATTTCTTCTTTTAAAATATTTAAATTTAAAATTTAATAACTTTTGTAATTCTGTGTATCTCATGTTATTTTATGCATTTAAAAACATTCTGAAAAGGAGGTATGTAGGATTGACCAAAGGAGGTGTCCATGACACGGAAATGTTTAAAACCCCCTGCATAAGAGCCAACTCCCATCCAGCCAACTGAGGGCTAACCAGGTTTCTTTTTGCCATAGGGGGCTCACCTTCTTGTGGCTTCCCATTCCTGAGGTCCAGAAAGTTCTTGGCCTCTACCCTTTATCCCTTCTATAGCCTCATTACACCCTTCAGTGAGTCAGAAAGTGAGGAATGGTTTCTGGGAACAGGGTCAGACTCCCTGCCTCCTCAGCACTTTTTTTCAGGGAGGTGTTTCTAGGAATGAACCACTTCTGGAGTCTGGATGTAGAGGCTCTGGTTATTTGAGGGACACAGATTATTTCCTTTGTTTATTTTTCCTAAGTGGTTTGCAGTACCACTTCCTTGGGTCTAAAAAAACAAACCTGCAGTTTTTGAAGGGGCCAGAGTTAGTGGGAAAGGGAGCTCACAATGCGTGGTGAGGGGAGAATTGAGAAGAGAGGATGGAGCTTATGTCCCCATTGGGCCCCCCTCGGTTTTCCCATCTTAGAAGCTAGCCTTTGAAAAGAAGGGGGTAATTGAGACTGCTAGCCTCTTTGAAAACCTGCCTCCACTGGCCACAACCTTGAGACTAGCAGCTCCATGCTCCAGTGGAGAGAGAATAGTTTTCCCATCCACTCTTGCACCATGTACATCTGTGGGTGAGAGGCTAGCCCTTTCTTTGCTCTGGGTCCTCTCAGTAGAGCTTCCCAGATTAGCCCCTTCTTTAGCTGCCACTCTAGGTAGATTATAAAACAGGGAGAGAGGAGGTCTCCCTCCAGAGAGAGTAGCTGGCGCTGTTCCCTCCTCAGAAGGCAAGGGGGCCTGTGCCAATGGATAGAACACTGGGGAGGGGGTAGCCTATGTTATAGACCCTTCTCCCATTTCTGAGAGATGCCTGCAGTGGCCAGTGCCCCAGGATCTTCCCCCACCCCCAAATGTGAACATGAATGATGTGACATATTAAGGCAAAACTGTGGGAGTGGGAAAAAGAGGACACCCACTGAATGCTGGAATGCCGACCGTTGCCCTTGCCACTGTCACCTTAATCTGTGCCTTGGCTCTTAGCGTTGCTGATAGCAACTGCTGTCATGCCTCAGGGCCTGGTCGCCTGGCTGTGTCTTTGTCTCATCTTGACAGACAGGGAATAATTTTGTCTTGGTTTTAGCCTTGTAAATGCTGGATTTTTCCTCCCTTTGGAGCTTCTGCTAGGCTTTCCCTTCCTTTAGGACCTTAGCTTGTCCCACTCTGGGTCTGCCTGCTTCCACGGGGAATGATGATGATGATGATGTTGTGGAATTGGAGAGGCAGTCCATGGTGAGGTGCCAACTCCTGGGATTTAGGAGAAGAGAGTCGAAGCTCCCCTCTACAGGGGCTTTCAGATGAGAACAGAAGAGGTTTATAGGAACTGGAACTTTGGAGACCATCTGTCCCACTCTTTGAAGATGAGGAGACTGAAGCCCAGAGAGGACCACAACTTAGGGCTCCTATTTCCAAATGTCATTTCCAGTGTAGCACTCTACCCCCACTTGTCACCCAAGCAAGCCTAAAGCTGGAAGTTAGGAGGTCTGTCCTTCCGTCCTTCCTTACTTTTCCTAACTGATGACTAGTAAGGAAAACTTCTCTCTTCAGTAGCTAGCTGAGAGACATCCTAGTTTAGGATGAGAGAGGAAAGTATATTAGGGATTTCTCAAGATGGGGGCGAGAGCTGGAAAGTCTTGAGGGGTTGAATAATCTTATGCCTCTCCAGGTTACTAGGCTGATCGTTCCACACCCTTCACTCCTCAAAAGGATACATGACACTAACTGTAATCCTACTCCTTCCCTGTCCCCAAGCCTTATTCCCTGACCCGGTCTGTGCTCTCTACCCCAAGGTGGAGTGAGCCTCTATCTCAAGGCAGTAGGTGTCCATCTGGAAGGAATCAGGAGAGACATCTATAGGCACAGGGCAGGTGCTGTCTCATCTGCCATTCTAGGGCTCTCCCTCTCCCTAAATTTAAACTTTGTAGAGTCATGTCCCTACTGTCTTTGCCTGCTTTCCATTTCTGCTCAGTTGTCTCCTGAATGGCCTCCCCCACCCGAAAACTCTCTCTCTTCCCTTTTGCATGCTTGCTGGTGCTCCATTCTGCCTGGAGCTGGGGATGAGGTTGCCATGGGAACCTAAGGAGCAGAGAACTGGGAGGGGGGAGGGGAAAGGAGGGGAGAGCCTATATGGCTCACCAGTGGTGGTTCTGGTGGTGGGGGAGCAGATTGTGCCTAGCAGCAGTCCTGAATGTCTGCTTTGCCCCCCACCCCCCATTCGAAAAGGGGGTGGGATGCGGGGTGAGGACCGCAATGTGGAGGGTGAGTGAACGAGATTGGTGTCTGGCCTTCTCTCCAGTTGAACCAAATTAATCTGATGTGGGATTAAAATTCCCACTCTTAGATTAACCTCTGTTGGCATCCAAGCCGGTTCTCCCCTTCCCCACCCCCACTTCCTCCAGTTGTCAGTGTGGGTTGGGTGTTTCAGCTGTCACAAAAGCCTGTCAGGGAGAGGTTGTTATCTCACAGGGAATCTTAGGGTAAAGCACGTGCGTGTGTGTGTGTGTGTGTGTGTGTGTGTGTGTGTATTTCTCTTTGGAGCTGACACCAACACTTAGCTGCCCTGTACCGGCAGGTCCACAGGAAATGCTTGAAGCTCCTTGTTCTTCCAGCTATGGGCATCAGTCACACTGACCCCTGCTTAGCTCACCCATCTAGCAACCTTACACACACACACACACACACCACCTTCTAACAAATGCAGTCAACACTTTCTCTGTGGTAGTTTCCAATCCTCTTTCCCCCTCTCTGAATACACACAGAAGTCTTGGGCACAAGGACTTCAAGTTGAGATGAGCCAGCCCTCAAGGAGGTCCCTTCCCCTGCTTCCAAATCTCACCCTATCCAGCCAAATGAAACTCTTCTCTATGTTTAAAAATGTACCACCTTCCCCACCCACACATATCCCAATCCCATCCCAAGAAAAGAAAGACTTCACAGCTTTATCCTGTTCCTGGTTCTCAATGCAAGGAAATTCTTCCTAAGAGTTCCCCTCAGATGTTCCCGTTCAGCTTTCATGGTCCAGTGAATGCAAAGAGGGAATGTCCTTCTCTAGAGGCCCCCAGCAGCATAGAATAAAGGTACTCTGTTTGGGCCTGTGCTGTCTGGTGACTGGAGACCAGGTGCGCACAGCCTGATAGTCCAGTCTGATTCTCATGGCATCCCACCAACTCTCTCAAGACTCATCCCATGACTTTCTTGTCAGCTCCCCTTGCACTGACCTTTCAGACGTGTCCTTTCCTCACTTTACTGTGGGAACTGTCTGTCTTAAGTGGGGGAATGACATAGCAACCACTGGGGACAATGGAGGGTTTAGTCACTTACCTGTTTCAGCAATAGAGGAGCTCATCATCTGGGGTCAGTATGGCGTGTTGGACTGTCTTTGCCTGGCCTCTGGCAAACTACTTTAACTATTAACTATAACTATAGTTAACTATTTCTGTTTTGGGAGTGATGATGATGATGGTGGTGGTGGTGGTGATGATGGATCCACATTTACATAGATCACACTTAGAGTTCACATGGTACTTTCCTCAGAATTAATCCTGTGAGGTCAGTGATACCAGTTTTATCACTCTCCCATTTAACATGAAAAAACTGGAGTTTGGAGAAGTTTGTCCAAGTTTCATGGCCTGGAAAGCATCAACACCAGTTCTTCCACTTAGGTTTTCTGTTCCCACAATTCCTGAGTTTTCAATATTGACTGTATTTTATATCTGCATCCATCCCTCTATCTGGACATATACACGGTGTCATGCATACACATGTACATACATGTATCTCTCTTTCTACACCATCCTTCTTCCTAACCCCAAAGAATCTCTCAGGCTCAGGAATGCATCGTTGATGTTTAGTTACAGGGGTAAATGGGCTTTTTCCAGTCTCATTTGACTCAGGCTGATGGTAAGTTGAATTTGCCTGTGGGCACTGAGGTGATCAGTGAGGGAGATCTAGGGGATGAGGGAAAGCCAGCCTTGGTTAAAACTGTGGCTGATCCATCAGAGAGTATAATGGAGGCCTTGGTGGGAAAAGGCTGGCTGGGATACTAGCTGTTGTGCAGTTGAGTCTGACCCTTTATGACCCCATTTGGGATTTTCTTGGCAGAAATATTGAAATGGTTTGCCATCTTCTTCTTTAGTTCATTTTACAGATAAGGAAACTAAGGCAAATGGGGGGGTAAAGTGACTTGCCCAGGGTCATACAACCGGTAAGTGTCTGAGGCCTGATATAAAGATTCCTGATTCCAGGCTTGGTGTTTTATCCATTAAACCACGTTGGTGCCCTGGGATAAAACATAGGCATTATTCTTGTCTCCTCATTCTTCCCCACCTGGAATTTCCAAATACTTGCTGAATTTCTGCCTCCAGAACATCTCTTGCATCCGACCCCTTCTCACTACTTACACAGCCACACTTCGGGCCTTCCTCTCCTCTCACCTGAACAATGCCTCCTAATTAGTGTCCCTGATTCGTCTCTTCACATATTTAATCAAAATGATTTTCCTTAAGAACGGGCCAGACCAGTAAATTCTAATGGCTTCCTATTTATTATTGCTGGGATCAAATATGAACGCCTCTGTTTGGCTTTTAAAGCCCAGGCAACTGACCCACCCTCCCCCTACATTTTTAACCTTACTGTCTTCGACTCCCCTTTCCAGGCTTTTTGGTCCTGTTGCTTTCTGCACATATTATCTTCATCTCTCCTCACTGTGCCTTAGCACTGACATCCCCCATGCCTGGAAGCAAATGAGACTGAGCTCTTTGCACACCTTAAAGTGCTATGTAAACACTATCATTGTTTCTGTTGTGTGCTTTCTCATCACCATCTCTGAGAATCACTTACTTCTTTCTAGACTGACCTCCAGTGTACCAACTCTTGCACAGAAGCCTTTCCTGATTTCCCTTCCCTTCTCCCTTCTCAAACTACCTTGTATTTTCTTATATTTATTCTGTGCATAGATAAGTGTATGTTATATAGTCTCCTATTGTTGGAGTACTTAACCTGGGCTCAATGAGGTCTCACATGTGGGTAGATTTCAGGAGGTGTATGAACTTACATGGAGGGAAAAATCTGTTTCCTACTAATCTGCAACTGAAATTTTAGCATTTCCTTCAATTATGAATTTAAAAACACTACATAATTCTCAGAAGAGGTCTATAGGTAGTTTTACCAGACTGCCAAAGGAGCCCACAAATGCAAAAAAAAAAAAAATGTGCCTTATAGAATGTAAGCAGACATTGTTTCCTTTTCATTCCAATCAGCTAACATAGTTCCTGGCATCTAGTAAAAAAAAAATAGTAGCTAACATTTATATATCACCTATTCTGTGCCAGGTACTGTGTGGAAAGCAAATTATCTCATTTGAACTTTGCCACAGCCTTGGGTGGTGGGTGCTATTGTTATCTTCATTTTACAGATGAGGAAATTGAGGCAAACAGAGCTTAAGTGACTTTTAAGTGATTTGCCCAGTGTATGAGGCCAGATTTGCACTTGGGGATTCCAGGCCCAGAACTCTCCCCACCATGACACTTAGTTGCTTCTGGTTTAATAATGCTTTTTGGTTGATCTTGGGAATCAAGTTAAGTCACCAAGCATTTATTAAACACTCTTCGTGTGTCAGGCACTGTGGGAAGTAAGTGCAAGAGTTATGCTGAAAGACAAAATCTCTCCCTTTTCTTAAGGAGTTCATTATCTGAAAGAGGGGACAAACTTCATTCATGTGGACAGGACCATTTGCAGCTAATCAAAGAGGGGAAAGGCACTAGTATTAAAGGGGAGATTGGAAGAGGCTTCTTGCAGGTAGGATTTTGAAGGAAGCTGGGAGCTTAGGAGGAAGAATGTTAGAGGGAAGGAAGGTTGGGAGAACAGTAGTAGGCTTTAAAAGCCAAACAGAATTTTAGGTTTGATCCTGGAAATAAGAGGAAGCCCTGGAGATGATTGAATACAGTGGTTTCAGGGTCTGACCTGTGCTTAGGAAGATCAATTAGGTGGCTGAGTAGGGGATAGAATAGAATGGAGAGAGGTCTGAGGTAGGGAGACAGACTTCAGGCTATTGAAATAATCCAGTTGATAAGGCAACTGGGTGGCCCAGTGGATTGGGTGCCTGACCTGGAGTCAGGAAGACTCATTCAAATCCAGCCTCAGACACATAATAGCTGTGTGACCCTGGGCAAGTCACTTAACTCTGTTTGCCTCAGTTTTCTCATCTCTAAAATAATCTGGAGAAAGAAATGGCAAACCACTCCAGTAGCTTTGCCAAGAAAATCCCAAATGGGTCCCGAAGAGTCAGATAGGACTGAACAAGGAGTGCGATGAGAAGTTGCCTGAGGGCTGTAATAGTGTCAGAGGACGATATAGATGGCTTGGGATTAGGAAGGATGGGGGTTCCCCATTTCTTCTGCCTCTGAGGATGATCACTGTCCCACCTTTGTGTTACAGACACTACCCCAAGCAGTCATTCACGATGGTGGCCGACACCCCGGAGAATCTGCGTCTTAAGCAGCAGAGTGAGCTCCAGAGTCAGGTAAGGAGGAGCCAGCACTGGGACCCTGGTGCTGGTAGGTGGTGTAACCTTTGGCCAGAGTTCCTTCCCCTTCCAGTTACACAACAGGTTTTGGGGCAGCTGCCCTTTTGCTCCACCCTCCCCCACTGTTACCTTCCATCTATAAACTGGTACCATTTGGTGACCTTTGAGAACTTGTCTTGCTCCTGAAACTCCAACTGTGACTCATGTCTCTAAAGGGCTCTTAAAAAAAAGAATTCACAAGCATTTTCCTCATAATATCTTGTAAGGGGTATTGGGCAAGTGTTCATCTCCATTTTATAGATGAGGCAGTTGAGGCAATAGAGTAAGTAATTGTCGTCTCTGTTACTTGACCACATATGGTAAGTATTTTCATCCCTGTGTTTTGGATGAGGAAGCTGAAAACTGAAAAGAGGTTGTGACTTGTCTGAAATCACATAAATCTGAAGCACCTCCAAAGTCTTCTTCCCCCGCAACTCACCACTGACTCAGTTCCTTTTTATTTCCTGGGAGTGGTCACAGGGCTTGGTTAATGAGGAACTAGGTCCCGGATGGGTTTAGACCTAAGGCCCCCATTAGATGTGTTTGTGGTTTTAACCTAATATTTATGTAGCACTTTCCATCTATCACCTCATCTGGTAACTTATTTGGACCTTTTTCTTAGTATGAAGGTCTGTGTTTTAAATCCCAGTTCTGATACTCACCACTTACAGCATGGTTGTAAGTTATTTTAGTTTTTTTGAGCCTCAGTGTCATCATCTGTAAAATGGATTAAATAAAACTCAAGCCCTGCTAACTAGGGGTATCTTGAGGAAAGTACTCTCTAAACCTTAACAAGCTGTGTGATTTGTTGTTAACAGAATAATAACTATAGCAAGGCAAGAATGGAAAAAAAGCATTTAATTAAGGACTTAGTACGTGCCAAGCATGATTCTAAGCACTGGGAGTAAAAATTGAAAAGAAAGCTTCCTGCTCTTAAGAGGCTCACATCGTCACAGGGGTATGATGGGGCAAAGCAACTCCTATGAAAGGTTCCAGCTGCAAGTAAATCGGAAAGGCCCAGTGGCTCTTAGGAAGCAGCAAGCAGCAATGCCAATAGTACTGAATCTTTTTCGTTGCGCCCATTTTCTTGAGTAAAGTCTATTGATGGTGGTACTAAGGACTTTGGTGGTGAGGACTCTTTTTTTTTTCTTTCTGATTCTTCCGTTGCTGTGGCTGTTGAGGAGGTGGCAGGGGGGAAGGCTCAGCATTTGCAGAGGAAGTAGTCAGGTTCCATCCCTGCAGAGGCTTCTTCTCTGGACGTTGTGGGGAGGAAGATGGTGCAACTGTTCCTAGGGCTCTAGGGTCTATGCTTCCTAAGGGTGGCTGCTGGGTGGAGTGGAAGGCGCCCTTCTCCCCAGGGTCTGTTTCCCTGATGGCTGCAGGGCTTTCAGTAATAACATAGCCCCTCCTAACTACTCTGTGAGGTAGGCAGGTATTGAATTATCATTGTGCCATCCCTGTGATGATAAGGGAGGCTAATTGCCTCTCTTGAGATGCCAACAGTAGTCTGACCTCTTAGTTAGTTCTTTAACGGGACATGAGAGATGGGACTGTGAAGTGAGGAGATCGGTTTTAATTTTAACCAATGCCCCCACACCCAAAAAGCATCATGACATTAGGAGGTCATTGCACCCTTTCAGCCATGCTATTGGTACAAGAGATAGGTGGGGCAATGGATATAGAGGGCTGGAGGCAGACAGACCTGAATTCACACTTAGGAGCTGTGTGACCCTAGGCACTTTCCTCAGTTGTAAGATGGAGACACTAACATATATTGTGAGGCTCAAATGAGATAAAATTTTAAAGTGCTTAGCACATAGTAAGTACTTAATAAATGCTTATTTCCTTGGTTTTTTTTTCCCTCCTTTCCTTCTTTCCCTCTATCTTTTCCTTCTCTTCCTTCCTTCCTCCCTCTCTCCTTCCCTTCCTTCCTTCTTTCTCTCCTTCCCTTCCTTCCTTTCTTCCTTCCTCTTTCCCTTTCTCCCTCTCCTTTCCTTCCTCCCTTCCTCCTTTCCTCCCTTCCTCCCTCCCTCCCTCTTTCTCTTTCTCCCTTCTTTCCTTTGGGAGTTTTGTTCTTCAGGGTGTGTTCTCAACCCTCTGAGAGAGATTTTCTTATTATGTACCATTCACCCAGTTCCCAGGAGTCACAGCTGCTCCCTCTCCCTGAATCATTCATTTACAGGCTGTGCTGTTTCTGGGATAGGGGAAGAGACCTGTACTGAACACTGTGAGAAACTGGCACAGGTAGTAGTCAGTAGTTAGCCATTGCACAGACTAAGAGCAGGAAGAGGGAAAAGCATCACTTGGAGAAAGTCAAGCGTAGCTCAGGTTTTGTCTTCAGAGAGGAGTCAGGTCTGGCAGTCATGGATTGTCAGGTCCACTAGTTCCCCCCCTTCATTTCCCGTTTATATTGGAGGAAACTGAGACCCAGGAAGAGGCTTCAGTAATTTGTCCCCTGGCACACATCAAGTTAATTGAATAGCTGCAGCTTAGTCCAGAGTTGCCTGCCTCTAATTCCATTATTTATTCTTTTTTGTGTCACAGATGACTCCTTCATTCTTAGTTTCTAGCCAGGGAGAGAAGTCTGATGGACTTCCTGAGAGACTGCCTCCTCCAGGGACCCTTCTTGGCCCTGAAAAGGCAGCCCCCAAATTTCCCATCCCCATCCAGAGAACATGACTGAGAAGGGGAAGGGATACAAGCTATCATTTGTGAGTCCGTCTTGGGCTACCTCCAGTTACCTCTAGGCTATTTACATCAGTGAATGAATGAGGTGAAAGCAACTCCAAACAATGAATGTTAATAATAAAAAAAAATAGTACATCTGACTTTGGAATGTGTGACTTGGGTTTGCCTCCTCCTAGAAAATTTATCTTCCTCATTCTGTTTGGCCTAGTCTGATAATAAAACAAATATACCTTTACCAAGCACACGGGGGAGGAAAGCAAGAGGATCATAGGTCCAGAGCTAGAAGAGACCCTAGAGATGACATCGTCTAACACCCCCACCTCATTTTGCAAAGGCAACCCAGGAACATTCTGAGTAGTGGACTTTTAAAAATGCCCTGTAGCTGGGAGCTGTGTACAGTGTGAACATCTTAAGAGCACGGCTTTATTTCTTCTTGTTACCTGAGAAGCTTCTGCAGGGTACCAGGATGGGGCTGTAAGAGACTGGGAGTTAATTGAATTCAGTAAACATTTGTTAATTAACTTAGTAATGTGCTTCAAGACACTGGGGTAGCTATAGGGAAGTAGACTCAAAAACCAAAACGTCTTTACTGACTTAAGATACCCAGGTTTAAGTTTTTGCCCTAAAGTGACCTTAGAGAAGATGTTCCTCTGTTTGGACCTCAGTCTTTCTTTTCTTATATAATACGGGTGGAATCGGCTTAGCCCATCTAGGGCTAGTTGAGAAGTCCCCTGTAGAATGATCTAGTTGTTTTTATACCTGGCAATGACCCTTTGCTTCCTCCCACATTGGAACTCCCTGTGTTTTTCTAAACTGCGGAGGAGGGAAGTAGGGAAGTTCATTTTTACACATGGCAGCCATTCACATCTGTCTCTTCCGGGACCCCCGCCTCCACTGCAGGGGAGAAGCTGCAATTATTTGGTAGTGGGTGAGCATGCCAGGCACGTTGGCACAAGAGGGGTGGCGCCAGGCTGCTGCCGGGTAGCATATCAGTAGGGAGGGTCAGGCAAAAACAAGGAATCTTTGGCAGGCTTCCTGGAGTAAGAATGGGGGCTTAGAAGTGCCCACTTTGGTAAGTATTCCTGGTAGGCCCCCCATTTTGGGGTAAAATCGGGAGGCCAGCTGGCTTCAGTGACAAGGATGAGATTTCACCACATGTTGACTTGGAGAGGCAGGCAGACTGGGTCTTCCCAGAGCTGCCCTGGGACATCTACCCTCCCCAGCCAAATCCCCCAGACAGCTGAGGGGGATATGTGAGTTTTGGCCCAAGTCTCAGCTTTAGTGCCCCCCCTCCCCCAACCCCTAACACACATTCCCACCCTTGAGACAACTTTTATGGGGCTGATTTATAACCCTAGGTTCTCTTGTCAGTGTCAGGGACTTCAGTTGGGGTGATGGGCACTCTGGGAAAGGACTCTAGACTGTGATGCTGACAGAGCTCTTCTCAGAGAAACCCAGTCAGAAAGACAGTGAATACACACACGCAGACATACATGCATGATACACACACATTTATCCACACCCTTCCACGGGGAAAGAAATTCTAAACCTCCTCATGATAGAGATATCAATTCCCTTTTCTTTTGTCTGACTCACAAAAGAGGCAGCTGTAGCACTTTTCTCCTCCCAGCATCAAATACCTGAAAGAGGGGTGTGTGTGTGTGTGGGGGGGGGTTGTTGGGCATTCATGTGTGCTGGGGGCACAGAAAGCTGAGGAAAGAGGGTTGTCCTGGACACGGGAGTAGCCGGGGAACCAAGCACAGGTGATGGTCGGTAGCTCGAAAGTATATGGACTTGATGAAGAATGTGGATAAAACCAGATTTTGTCAAGAGCCTAGATAACTCCTATTTTTTCTTCAGAGAGGAGTGGTGATTGGTCTGATAGTCATGGAATGTCAGACCTGGAAGAGACCTTAGAAGTATTTTAGTTTTTATTTATTTATTTTTACATCTGAGAAAACTGAGACCCAGGAAGGTGAAATAACCCAAGGGCAAGGGCACACAGGCAGTAAACATCAGAGGGAAGATTGGAACTCAGTTTGTTTGACTTCAGTGTTTCATTCTGGAGGCCGGTGTCCTCAAGCTCTCCATAAAGTCTTTGTTTGTAAGCACCTCTCTGGCAGAAGCTATACTTGGCGGCCAGTTAAGAAGAGGCAAATGGGGCTGGCTGTCTCCAGCTCAGGCTTCCTAACTGGCCAGGGAGGTAGGCTTCATGTACTTCCTAAAGTGCCTGAGGGCTGTCTGCTGAGGCTAGGGTATCATAAAGGAAGTCCTCACTTCTCCTACCACGTCCTCATCTGCTAAGAGAGCCCTGAGAGCTCAGGCAAGTGGTTCCTTTTTCTGGATCTGTCACTGTGTCTCAACTCTGTGTCTCCATCACTTTGGAAATCCAACTTGTTCTATTTTGGAAATCAACCAATCTATTTTGGTTGGTTTGTTTTTCCTTTGTCTAAACTGGTTCCCCCAAAGTGGCACCTTTGGTGTCTGGGACACCTAGGGCTACCCCTACTGGGGCTGGGAACCACAGGGTTGGTTTACTTTTCTGCCTGAGTGTCCATCCAGAAATGACCACCTTAGTGGCCCCACCCTGAGACTTGGCAGAGGAGGGATAACCCTGCCCCCTCCTCATCACTGCTACCCCACCCAGACAGAGATGGACTGAAGGGTGGCATCTGAGTTCCCTTTCTCTTAGCCTCGTCTCATCCCCACTCAGTTTCTTCCCTCCCCTCCCCTTTCCTCCCCTTCACTCCCTTTCCCTCCCTTTCCCTTCCCTCCCCTTCCCTTCCCTTCTTCTTCCTCCTTCCTTCCTTCTATAAATAAAATTTGACATCTTTTGTTTTTTTACATCATCCAAATATCCCCTAGTATCCCTTCCTCTCCTGCTCCCAGAGTCATCCTACATAAAAATAATATTTGTAAACAAAAAAAAAGAAAAAGAAATCAACAGAACTGATCTAAAGGTATGTACAGTGTTCCACATCATGCGTGGATCTCCCGCCTCATAAAGGAATGGAGTGAGGGTGTCTCCTCATTTCTCTTCTTTGAAGCCTTACATTTTCTTGAATTTCACAGCATTCATTTTTATTGTTTTGTGGGTCTTTTCCATTTTAATCATTAGAGTCATTGTGTACATTATTTTCCTGGCTATTTTATACTGTTGTACCCCCTTCCATTTTAATCTTAGACCCTGAAATAGGGAAGGGCTGGAGGTCAGCCTGTTGAAGATTTTCCTTTTTAACATGTAAGTAACCACACCCCAGTCCCTAGCTCTTTGTGGCTGATTCAAATGTCCACTTCTGTGTTGTCCTTGGAGACCAGGTCTATGTGTTTGTATGTGGGTGTGGGTGTAGTTTACAGGCCACCTTCCTGGTCCCTAGGCTGAGGTAGCTGTGGCTTCTGTTTTCACTCTCTGTTGAGGAGGAGAAGCAGTGATCACTGTAGACAAATTCCACATGGCTCACATGGCAGGGTCCAAGCAGGCCTGGGTTCAAATCCCACCCAAGAGGACAAAGTACAAATCAGCCTTTTTTCAGCCAGTTCTCTGATATCAAGGTACCAATGCTTATACTTCCCAGTACTTAGCGCAGCTGCTGGCACATAGTAAATATTTAATAAATGTTTATTGTATTGAATTCTAGGCTGGGATTGTATTGGAGACAGCACATTGAGAATCTTGAGGATATTCTCCCACCCCTAACTCTCATGTCTCTTGATACCTTTCCCCAATACCCAGAGATTCATGGTCCTCTGGGAGAATATACCCTCTCATGCCAGGTGGAAAGGTCTGAGAGCATTATGAAGATTGTGACAGAGAGGGCTTAGGCTTTATGGAGCTTGATGATACCATAGATGGAGTGCTGGACATGGGGTGAGAAAGATCTGTATTCAAATCCCGTCTCAGTCTCTAGCTGTGTGGCTTTGGGTCATTTAACTTCTTTGGTTTTTCCTCAGTTTCTTCATCCATAAAACAGGGATAATAATAGCATGTATCTAACAATGTAGGACCAAGTAAGGTCATATGTGTGAAGTTCTTTATCTGAAGGTTAGTTATTGGCTATCATTTCTTGTTCCTTCCCCAGGCACTGGAATGATGAGGGTCAGATGAGTCTTCAGTTGTGACATGGGGTACTTTGCCTGGAGCCCTGTCCTCTGCTCTTTTTCTGGCCCTCCCTGGCCTGCCATTTCAAGCTTAAAAGTGAATCACCCCCTTGCACAGCTGTGTTGGAGGTGGGGAGGAAGGCTGAGAGCTGAGACGTCACCATCGTGGACATGGGGCCCAAGCCTTATAAGGGCAGGGAGATCAAGCCAGACGGGCCAGAATGAGGAGGAGGGTTAGGTTTGATGGGGCTGTCATCAGTGAGTTGCCCCTGAGCCCCAGATTAACTGTGGCAGCAGCCCTGCTTCCGAAGAGACTTAGTCCAACTGACTTGGTAGGAGATGGTAGGATTTCAAGAAGAGGAGATGGGAAAACAGAAGCTATACTTGAAGAATGGCCATCCTTGGAAGGCCATCCAGATAAAGGGCTAGAAAGGATTTCAGAGGTCACCTAATTCAATAGATAAAGACACTGGGAGCCAAAGAGGAAGAGTCCTATGAAGATTGACACACCTGCAGAGGACTTGTCCGTATTTACTATTTTAAAGATGAGAAAATGTAGGGTCAGAAGAATTTCAAACCAAGTCCCATTGACTCCAAATCCAGCACACTGTCCATCTCCACAGTTTGGGTTTTACTCATTAGGCAATGGATAACCAGTGAAGGAGCAGAGCTTTGCTTGGAAGGAGACTGAGTGGCATCTGGAATCACTCATGGATCAGATCTCTAGAGCTAGAAAGGACCTCAAAAGCTATTTCCTCTCCAATCCCCCTGCTTTTTTTACAGATAAAAAAATAGAGGCCCAGGGAGGTTAAGTAACTTGCCCAAGTCATACCGGTAAGCACCAGTGGTAGGCTTTGACTTCGGAACCTTTGGCTCAAGTTAGTTTCCTTCACTGTCTTCACTTGGAGTGAAGGTAGCAAGCAGATGTCCTAGTGGAGAGGTGGCTCTTTTTGAGAGTTAGGCAAGTCAAGTGGAATTTCTGGTCCTCTGTTTTTAACTCTATAAGGGGATGAGGTTGGACCAAGATGATGAGCTTATGGCTCCCTTCCTGTCCTAAGTCTAGCACCTTTTGAATTTATCAGTACAACTGAGCAATACCGCAGATCACTGTGGGTGACCTTAACCGTAAGTGGTCTCTAATCTAGCCTCTTGCGGCTTTTTCTGTCCCAAGAGCCTGTGGTCGTCTTTCGTGTTTCAGGTGCCACTCAGAGCTGACTCCTCTCTTAGCCTTCCCCCTTTCAATAAAGTGCCCTCTTTGTTCTGCAGCCCGGCCACGCTCATGTAGTTGTGAGGCACAGTTGTTAGCTGCTGATACAGCCAGGGCTGAAGCAGAAGTAGTCTGTGGTCCAGGCTTGTGATTTCACTAGTGCTGGGCCCACCTACATGAGTGTTTGATGTGGAGATTTCCTCTAACAATGGATAACAGCATCCCTCTTCCAATTTGGAGTGCCCTAATCACACTCATGAAGCCAATTGGTGTCAGAAAGCAAACTTGAATTCAGGTTTTTCTGACTCCCAAGGCTGACACTCTCCGCTCCATCATGATACCCTGCCTCTCATTCTTAAGCTGACTGAAAAAAATGAAAGAAGGGGCCAACACAGGATGTTGTGACCTGTCCTGGGGGTCCGGACCCGGAGGCTGGCTGAGTGGCATTATTAAATGTGGAGAAGAATGTCTTTTGGAATTCACAGTTTCTTAGTAAAGAGAGGCAGAGGAGGCTGGGTTTGGAGTTAGGTTTAAATTTTGGTGACCAGGGACAAATCACTTCACCCTCTGTGGGCCTCTGTTTCCTCATCCATAAAATCCAATTCAGCACACATTTATTAATGTCTATGACTACTGTGTAAAGCACTGAATAGACCAAGCCAAAAATCTAGTACTTGTCCTCCCTAATTCATGGGATGTCCTGAGGAAAGTGTTTTTGTTTTTGTGGTGTTGTAATGGCATTTTCACAGGCCCCTGACCCACACTTTGGAAGCCATACGACTCCTGGGGTTTGGGGGCCAAGTGACAGGTGGTGGGTGGTGGGAGAATGGGGGGGACCGGAATCATCTGGTTCAGCCCTTGATGAAGTACATTCCACCCTAACCTCTGCCCTCCCTCTCCTTGCCTGGGAACCACCCAGATCTCATCCTGGAAACTCTCAGGAGGCTCAGTCATGTGCTCCATGTCCTGGGCTGACCTGCCTTCCAGGGACTGGGCCACCCCCTATGGAGGAAACACAGGCTGGAGGTGGGGGGAGAGAGAGCCTGTCAGGGAGGGAACAGCTGCTCAGAGAGAAAGTCCCAGCGACCTGGGGCTTACTGGATTCCCAATCCACATGGGAGAAAGGAGGAAGGGCCTCCTTTTTTTTCTCCTATTTTTCTCTTTCCCTAATGATAATGATGATGGTAATGAAGTAATAAAATAACTAGCCTTTAGATAATGTTTTAAAGTTTACACAGTGCTTTCCAAACCTTACTTAATTCTCAGACTCTCCCTGGGAGGTAGATACTATTATTACCCCATTTTACAGATGGGGAAAATGTGGCTAAGTAAGTGACTGAGGCAGGATTCAGATTCAGATCTTTCTGAATCCAAGTGTAACACTTTATCAAGGAGCTGTCTGTACCTTAAACTCATTCTAGCCCATTCCTGTATATTTCAAGGGCACTCTCAAATCTTCATCCCTCAATTGCAGCTGGAAGATCTTCCCATTTTTCTCAAAGCTCAGTCTTTCTTATTGCAGTATTACTTGGATTTCTGTTCCAAAATCTTTGGGACAGGATGGGCAGTGTTGCCTTCTATAGGATTACCCTCCAAACACTTGGGGATGGTTCTAATGCAGGGGCCTTCTGGCTGTCTGGTCAAACCTGGGGACCCCTTCTCAGAATGGTGTTTCTAAATGTATAAAGTAAAATACATAAATTGCTAGATTTCAGTTAGAGGTTATTGAAAATAAAGATCTAATTTTTTTTTCCCTATTCAAGTTTACAAAGACCCTGAAATCAATCCACAGGTCCTGGATTAAGAAACCCTGTTAAAGTGTGGTGTGTTCTGGTCATCCTCTGCCCGCTGCCCCAGCTCCCCCTCCTCTCTTGTTCCATCCCATTGACCCTTTCTAGAGGTAAACTCCAAGGTGTTGGTAGTGCCAGCGAGAAACTGGTGGCTCTTCTCCGTTCTACCTGCTTTTTGTCTAGTGGTACATAGTGATGATCACTCAACAGCTCTTTACCCAGAGAGTCTTGGTAGGCACCTTCCAAGACCTGTAAGAAACCTTCAGGTCACTTCCTGCTTTGGGGTCAGCCCCAGGTGTTTGGGGTAGTAGAACATACTCCTTCTATCCTTTGACTCAGATGTCCCACTTTAGAGTTCTGCCCCACTGCCCCTTCCATCCCCCTGAGGGGCCCCATTTGGCGTTCCTTCCATTTCCTCCCCCAAGCAGCTCCTCCTTGCAGCTCACTTTCTTTGCTCTCCTCCAGGTGCGTTACAAGGAAGAATTTGAGAAGAACAAGGGCAAGGGCTTCAGCGTGGTGGCGGACACACCTGAGCTTCAGAGGATTAAGAAGACTCAGGACCAGATCAGTAATGTAGGTTTCTGTCTGTCTCTGTCTCTGTCTCTCTCTCTCGCCTCCTTCGCTACTTGATTTCCCTTGTTGTCACCCCACGTTCCCCCCCCCCCATCCCCCCAAAAACTAGTGGAGGGGAGGCTGGCTGTGTGCACGGGCGCATGCTGCTACTGCTTTGTGGGCCCCTCACACTCTGAGCCCTTCCCTTCTTTCTCAAGAACCATGATTTTTGGTTTGGTTTGGTTTGGTTTGGTTTTGTGCACGGTTGGATTATGGGATGGGCATAGGGATGGTCATCTTGATAAGAAGGTTCAGCTTGCATTTAGGGGTAAAAGAGGTAAGACTCCCTTCTGTCTGTCTGTCTGTCTCTAGCTTGCTAAAGAAGCAGGAACTGTGGAGGCCATCATTTCCTCCCTCATGCTGGGTTCTTACTTCCTTCCTAGCCAACATGTCCTTACTTCAGTATCTCCTGACACCCCAACCCCGCATCCTGCCACCCCCACTTAGAGACAGTCTCCTCCCCAAGCCCTTCTTTGCTAGAGAGGGTGAAAAAGGAGCAGCTGCTGAGAGGGAGGGGCTGCTGATGGGCCTCCGAGCACACGGTGGAGGGGCTGGGCACCTTCTGGGCTGGACTGTGGTTTCATGCTGTCCACTCCTCAGCAAAGGAAACAAGGCTTGAGGTTTCCTGCCTGGCACTGCAGAGAGAGAATGTGTGTTTAGAAAGAGTGTGAAAGAGTATTTGGGGACCCCAGTTGGGGGACAAATTATGTGTTTAGGTGTTCTGTTGGCATCAACATTTCTATAATAGCTAATGGGAACAGAAAACATTTATATAGCACTATGTGCTGGCCACTGTGCTAACTTATATCTCACTTGATCCTCACCCTGGGAAGTAGGTGTTATTATTATCATTTTATATATGAGGAAATTGAGGTAGAGGTTTAGTGATTTGCCCAGGGTCATACAGGTAGTAAGTGTTTGATGTCAGATTTGAACTCAGGTCTCTTGCTTCAAGGCCCTGTGCTCTATCCACTTTGTCATTTAATGACCTCATTTCTGTATTTCATTATTCTGTATGCCGACCTTTCCAAAATACTCGGGCATTTTTCCAGGCCTCTTCCCCCCTACCACCAAGGGCCTGTACCTGGGGATAACAAGTGTTATGGAATAATGGAAAGTGACCCACTAGATCTGAGGAGTAAGCCTCAGAGACATTTATTGTCTCTGACTTTAAAATAACTCAAGGGAGTAAAATCCTTCTTCCTGTAGGATGGATTGGGGAGATTGAAGCACAGAGAGGTTCACTGCCTTTCTCAAAGTCAGACAGGAAGGTAGTGCTGGAGCCTGGACTGGAACCCAGATCTGACCCTCAACCCACTAAACCAGTCTGCTTGCAGTTCTGGCCACCTGAGCCTGTGAGCTGTATAGAACTGTTCCCCACTCTATGGGGTCTTCCATCCTTAGATCCACCCTGATATAGGAGTAGATGGAAAGGACAGAAACATAATTGGATCAGTACCAATTAATATTTCGACCCAACAAAGCAATGATGTGTCATCTTTAGGTAGGGTTTTAATCCTGAGGGCTCGTTGTGCAGGCACCCTAATATTCTTCACCACACCCACACACTTCACTCATTCCACCATGGGTCGGGGACCTTAGACATAGCCTTAGGGATAGGGAGTGGATCTGTAATTTTCATTGGTGTGGGGAACACCCATGTGAGGAAATTCCCTCTATTCATGCAGGTAGGCATCTTCTTTGCAACTTAAGTTTTTGAGAGATTCCTAGCATGCAGGTGATTTACCCAGGGTCACATAGTCAATTCCCATAAGAGACAGGACTTAAACCCAGACCTTCCTGATGTTGAAGTCGACTCTTTCCACTATGCAGTGATATATTTCTGCTTGACACACACAATACATTAGCCTTTTTGCCTGCTTCTGGATCCTAAATGGGTTAGGTGATGTTGGTCTTTGAATTATATATCTTTTCTAGAGCCTTTAGCATGGGTGGAGGGGAGAAGGGGAAGGTGGGAAGTTAGGGTTTCCTGGAACATCTAGTGTGGCCAAAAGAGGGGAGCCAGAGTCCCTAGCTTTTCTCTAATTTTCCTTTTAAAAAAATCTATTCTTTTTATATCATTCCCATTTCCCAGTATATCCCTCTTCCCTTTCAGAGGATGCTCTTTTATCATAAAAACTTTTCATTGTTTGGCCTGTCCTTCTGTTACTATATTGAGCTATTAGAGTGGCCCTAAATTCCTGAAGCTTCCCAGAGACCCAACGGGAAAAAGACCAGAAGAATATTGAATTACTGGTTTAGTGACTGTGTTTGAATCCTTCTTGAGTTTGCTACTTGTGTAGCAAATCTTGGGCAAATCTGGGCCTCAGTTTCCCCATTTGTAAAATATAATGGTGAGATTAGTTTGTCTCTGTTCCTCACCAGCTCTAAATCTTTTGACCCACTTCCTCTTGGCTCTTTTCTCCACACAGTTGCCTTTACTCCCTTCCTAACTAATAGAGGTATTAATGTTTAAGGAAAACCTACCTGGGAGCTGGAGCTTTGGAGCCTAGGTATGCTGGGTGAGCTAACGATGGCTGAGACATTCACACCTGGAGAGATAATAATCGGTTGCTACTTCCATTGCCATTTGCTGATTAAGAGTCTTTCCTGGGAGATGCTGACCATTAAGCGGACCTGTTAAGTTGTATTAAAGTTCTTTTGTTGTCTGCCTTCTCTGGAAGATGTTGACATTAACCATTGGATGGTATAAGTTATTTAGCTGGGTTATAAGGAAATTAGGAAACTGAGTTTTTAACAAAACCTATTCAACCAAATGAGGATCTGTCATTGACTTGGAGACCACACAGGGATCTATTTTTCTTTCATGGTTGCACTTTGATTTTTTTAGTATTACTAGCTTGATCCACCCATCCTTTTCATCTGACGTGGTTTTCCCATTTTTTTTAAGTGAAAGAAAAAGTATCAGAATTTCAAATCTGAAAAGGACCTCAGAAATCACTTAGTCATAGACTCTTCAAGTGGAAAGGGACTTTCCAGACTGGGTTGGACTGGTATGAGCAAGATCTAAAGCTATTCTGAAGAGTCCCTCTATAGAAGGCCATCTGTGGTGACCTGTGGGCCATCCAGAAAGGTAACCTGTACTCTACCTTCCAAGATAGGCCTTTCTAACTTGGGAAAGCTCTAAAAGGCATTTTCTTTTAGGGCATTAGGCCTAAATCTGATTGTCTGCCATTTCCTCTTATGAAAACTCCTAGTTCTGCCCAGTATGAGTGTAATTCCTCTTCTGAATGGCAGCCTTCCAGATATTTGAAGACAGCACAATCAGGTGCCTCCCTGAGTCTTTCATTTTTGAGGGAGAAAAGTGAGGCCCAAAGGTGGCAGTTAACTTACTCCATGTCACGCAGCTGGTGCCATCACCAAGCCAGGATTAGCGCCTGGGTCTTCAGCCTTCCGGTCTTTTCTATACATCTTTTGTCTCTTCTTGAACAGATGTACCCTAAAAAGTTTGGGATTTACCGTTCAGAAGAAGTCTTAAAAGAAGTCCCCAAGGGGTCCAAATTGGTGGGGACATTTGGGTGTACAGATTCTATTGGTTCATTCATTTGGTTATAGGATCAAAGGTTGAGAACTAGAAGGAACCTGTAAGACCATCGACTCCCAGCTTCTCATTTTACAGTGGAAGAAACTGAGGCGCAGAAGAGAAAAAAGTCGTACAGGGTCACAAAGCTAGTAAGTGAGATGGGATCCAACCCAGATATTAATTGATTCCAAGTCCAATGTCCTCCTGTTGTAAGGGGCAATTTGTTAGATTAAGGAGGCACTTTGGCCATAAGGTCATAGGACCACGGATTTAGAAATGTAAAGGACTTTAGAGACCATGAACCTCAATCCCTACCCTCATTTTCAAAATGAGAAAGTTGAAGCTTAGAGAGGTTGTGACTTGTTTAGACACAGCTACTAAATGTCTGGGGCAGGATTTGAACTCACTCCTTTCTGACTCCATGCCCAGTACTCTGTACTTTGACTAGGATACCACATATCTACCTTATGTCACTTAATTGCTTCTGCCAGGTTGTTGTCTCAGTCTTACTTGACTCTTGATGACCACATTTGGGATTTTCTTGGCAAAGACACTGGAGTGATTTGCCATTTCTTTCTCCAGCTCATTTTACAGATGAGGAAACTGAGGCAAACAGGATTAAGTGACTTGCCCAGGGTCACACAGATAGTAAGTGTCTGAGGCCAGATTTGAATTCAGGAAGATGTCTTCCCAGAACACTATCCATTGTGTTACCTAGCTACCTCTCTTCCTGGGGTATTTGCATTTAAATTGTTTTTACTCTCGGTTATATTATATAGGTATTATATATATACATATATATATGAAACCTAAAGGAATTTTAGGCACCAGGAGGTAGAAAATACATGCACACACACGTGCATGGCATACCCACTCTTTCTACGTATGTGTATGTATATACATATATGTATGTGGGTGTGTATAGGCTGTCCTGTTCTCAGTGTATGTGTTAGATGTACTAAAGGTCTTAATGAAATTCTAAGCTTAAGATTTTTGCAATACCTTGTTGTTATTATTTTTAAAATTAAATTATTTTATTTGTTTTCAGTGTTCTACAATTGCTTCCATATATCTTAGATTTCTTTCCCCTCCCTATCCCCTCCCTGAAGCAATGTACAATCTTATATAGGTTCTTCACATACATTCTTATTAAATACATTTTCACCTTAGTCATGTTGCATAGAAGAATTAAAATGAATAGGAGAAACCATAAAACAAAATAAAACATAATCAAAAGAAAGTGCTCTACTTCATTCTGCAATCCAGTTCCATAGTTCTTTCTCAGGATGTTGAAGGCATTTTGCCTCAAGAGTCCATTGGGAATTCTTTAAGTCCTTGCATTGCAATGAAGGGCTAAGTCTACCAGAAAAATTCCTCGCACACTGTGGTTGTTGCTGTGTACAAAGTTCTCCTGGTTCTGCTCCTTTCACTCAGCATCAGATCATATAAGTCTTTCCAAGTCTCTCTGAAGTCTTCTTGTTCATCATTTCTTATAGCACAATAGTATTCCATTACATTCATATACCACAACTTGTGCGGCCATTCCTTAATTGATGGGCATCCCCTTGATTTCCAGTTTTGGGCTACCACAAAGAGTGCTGCTATAAATACCCTGTTGTTATTATTACTGGTATAATTTTCTCCCATGGGATGTATTGATAACAGTTTCCTTTTTATGTAAGGCTTTAGCACTTTCCAAAGAATATCTCTGAGATGGACAGGGTAGGTAATAGTAACAATATGTGACTTTTGTCATCTCCATTAGGAGGGGCTGGACTCAGTAGCCTCCAAGGTCCCTTCTGGCTCTTTCTCTGCTGTCCCACGGTCCCGTGATCACTCTTAAGGTTTGCAAAGCCTTTTATATACATCAACATTTCCCTTCGCTGAAATGGGCTTCAAATCTACCTTTTCCTAATCCCCTTCCTTCCTCACTGTTCCTTTTCTTACCGCCCCCCCCCCCCCCAGACTTACACACACCTGTCAGCTGTGCTTATATGTAAAATGAGTCATTTCCATTGACTTAGGGACTGTTTCCATTCATGGAGTCACACCTGGCTTTGGATATATGCACACGTACAGTCCTGCTCCTCCACTGGGGATGGCAAGCTGCCACCCTATTTGAGGAGGAAAACTAGAAGCTACATCTGGTCACCCAGGAGCAAACTGATGATTAGTGGATGTAGTAAGTGAACAGGGAGCTGCAGTTAGAGGTTGCTCATCTCCTGTTTTGGAGAGCAAATTTGAAGCTTGACTGATCCTCTCATCTCCCAGACATCTTCCTGTCTCTTTACCAGCCTCATCTACTAGTCCTTGAGATTATTTTGTTCTCCCTTTTCCCTCCTTACAAGTTTTCCTCTCCTGGCAAACCTATTGGGGGTGAAGGAGAGAGATGGTACAAGATGATTCAGGCATGTCTTGCCCCTTCTTCAGAGATAGGCTCCTCCCTGAGGCTAGACCTTTCACAGACCCTTGCGGTCTGTCCCCATAACACCTGCTTATTTCTTTACCCCCATCCCAGCTCCTCTCAGGTCTTTCTCCCCTGGGATCAGGCCTCTTTTCATTATTGGAAAACAAACACCATAGGCCTCCTTGCCCCCCAGGACAGGAACTGGAAGGGCAGACAGGCGGCCAAGTCTGAGGAAAGGTGAGTGGAGGCAGAGGTTCTGTTGTCACAGAGATCTTAGGAGAAGGAGGAGGAATCGGTCAAAGTATCACTTTCATTCTCCTCCTCCCCCCTCTCTCCCCCATCCTATTGAAGCTGTGGAGGGGAGGATAGTGTTTGTGGCAGCAGCTGTGGACCGGTCCCCCAGATCCTGTGTGTTTTCACTGGACTAGAAAATTACTGTGTCCAGAAGGCTTCTGGACACGAGCATGTCTACAACTGCCCCTCACCCCCAGCTCAGTCCAGGAGGACTGTTGGCTCCGGAGGCTAGCTAGAGTGAGTCTGGCTTCTTACTAATTTATTGTCCTCCTAGTGAGAGGATGTAGCAAAGCATTTCTCAGTCATCCTAGATCTGAATCTCCTTCCCAGCCTCCTGGCTTCAATAAACCTTGTGGGAGGAGAAAGGATCTCCAAGGTCCCTTCTTGCTTTGAATCCCATGATCCAGGAGAAGGAGGTGGCACTAGCATCATCATCCTGGTCCTTAGCTCTTAGCTCTTCCTGCCCCCAGGGAGCTGCCTGCCTGGGTGACCAAGTCCTTCTCTCATCGTCATCTTAGCTCTGTGACTGCACAACCCCCACCCCCCTCCCCACCAGTGTTTCTTAGCTCTGACTGTGGTCAATAACTGTTATTTAGCCAGGAGACAAAGAGATCCAGTTGTTATCGGATTGGCTGCAGCTTCATTAACTCTAGCCTAGCTATTAATTTTTAAGTCCTGGCTGGCTAGACTTTAACTCTTTTCCTTCCTCTACAGGCTGCTTGAGGAGAGATAGAAAAGGAAACAGGCTTGGATAGGGCAGCTAGTAGCAGTCCCTGGGCACACTCCCGATCCTGGAACCAAACCATGAGCAGGGTCTGGAGCTCTTTTCTCCCCTAAACAGTTTTCTCTCTCAAACTCAGGTACAGAATCTAGTGCTCCTGGGAAGGGGGAGGGGATTTTTGTCTTTAACATCCCTTCCCCCTACAGATTAAAAAAGCAACCAGCAACTCGGTGTTTCCTCTTACCACTTCTGCCCAGGCCAGTGGGTGGCCTGAGGGAGAAAGAGTCAAGGTTAGGTCCTATTTTCTTCTCTCTCCTTCCCCCTACGCTTTTAAAGAATCTTTTTTTAATCTTAAAAATATCTTTTGTTTTTACATTACCTTCTTTTCTGAATCCCTCTTCCCCCTTACCGAACCAGCCTTCTCTTGAAACAAATACTAAAAGGAAAGGAGGAAAAACCCAGTTAAGCAAAACCAGCCAACACATCAGTCATGTCTGACAGTCTGCACAGTATTCCATATCTGTAGTTCCCACTGTACTCTTTTAGACTGAGAGATAAAGCATCTATTGAGTACATACCAAGTGCCAGGCATAATGCTAACATACAAACCAACATGTTTGATAGATGTTTTTATTGTGTTGCTTCCATATCTACAGTCCACCCTCTCTCCCTCCAGAGGAGGTCAGTGTGTTTCATTATTCTCAGTCCTCTGGAGTCGACATTGGTCTTTGCATTGATCTAATTCTGGTGTGTTTTATTCTGCATTGTGGGTCATTGTTTAAATTGTTCTCCTGGGCCCTCTTTCTTTGCTCTCCCTGGGCCTTCTTCCACTTCGTGTTGTCCCTCTGCTGGATTTAAAGAGCACCTTCGGCACGGATGGTGAAGGAATTAGAGCTATAATTTGCACTCTTGACAGTCTGCTGGGACTCTGGGGCAGGAGAGGTCTGTGTTACGGTTGAGGGTGAGCATGAGGGTGTGTAGGCAGCTGATTGCTTAGGGAGGTAAGTAGAGGCCAGTGTGCCTGAGCTGGTTATCTGGAAGGTCTCTTTGTTCATGGACTTTTCCACCTATATCTGTACTCCCTGCTGCTCTTTTTGGTAGAGGCCATGGAGAGGATCAGACAATCCAACCTGCCTACCTTCTTTCCTAGTCCTTCTGGGAAGCACAGTGGGGGAAAAGTTGACCTGGATTATCCAAATGCATTTTCTTTGGATTAGTCAAAAGACTCACTTGTATGAAAGACCATGGTGAGATACTTTCTCTTCTGGGCCTCAGTTTCCTCATGATCTGTGAACCTGTGAACCAGTGCTTACTTTGTGCAGAAAGCTGGGCTGCCAGGGGAGATACAAGCTTACATAAGATCAATTCATCAGTAAATAGACATTTAACAAGTCACATTTAATAAATGCGCTTTTGTTGCTGTGTCCAACTCTTCTTGACCCCATTTGGGGTTTCCTTCTCCAGCTCATGTTATTCATTGAGGGAACTGAGGCAAACAGGGTTAAGTGGTAAGTGTCTGAGGCCAGAGTGGAACTCCAGGCCCACTGTTGTATCCTCTGTACCACCTAGCTATCCCAGCTGAGTGCTAGGCATGGTAGTAAATGTTGAGACTGTAATTTAGAAAGACAAAGAAGATAGCCCCCACCCTCCACGATAAAGTAAACTGAAAAGCAGGGAGGGGCTAGAGAGGGAAGGTGCCCACCTTAGGCCATGCTGGAGAAGACCAGAGGACTGCAGATGAAGAGACAGCTGGTCTGGGCACCTCCTGAGCTCAAGGTCCTCCTGATTTAGTTAGAGGTGAAGGTTCAGTCAAACATTGCTTAAGTGCTTATATGCTAGGAAATAAGACAATGATGACAAAAAAGGATCATTTCCTGCCCTCAAGCTGCTTAAATGGTTCATTGCTCCATCTCCCATTGTCATACCTTTGCACTGGCTGTTCCCTTCCCTGTACCTTAAACCTACTGCACTGTGAAGCTCAGACACCATAGGACCTCTGCCTTCTGCCTAAAGACTCTCTTCTGGACACTCCTGTCTAAAGAGTAATTTATTACCAGTAGTAGCTGTTGCTTTTTCCCTCCCAGCCTGATGTCTTTCTTTTCTTGGCCTCATTGAAGGGGCCATGCCCTGGCTACTTCTTAAACTGGCCTATTCAATGGATGGGCATCACCTCACCCTAAGTGAGTACTTGTAGAGACCTTGGCCTAAAGGGGCAAGGTCTCCCAGTGCATCCTGGGTCATCTCCAGTCATCCTGATGAATATCTGGTCACTGCATTCAGATGGCTGTGGAGGGGAAGTGAGGCTGGTGACCTGCACAACCCTCCCTCAGTCAAAACAAAGTCAAGTGCAAGTCATGTCATCATTTCTCTGATGCCATGGTCTTCTTTGGTAACGAAGGAGGAACAGAACCCTGATGCCTAGAATGTACTCCCTCCACACCTCTACCCTATAACATCCCTTTCTTCTTTTGAAACCTAGCACAAGCATCACCTTCTACATTCTCTTCCTTGGCCCTTCAACTATGAGTACCCTCCCTCTCAAACTATCCTTTATTTAATGGCATCGTGCTTACTCATACAGTAGGATAGCTGGGTGGGTAGTGCACAGAGCCCAGGGCCTGGAGTCAGAAAGACTCATTTTCCTGAGTTCAAATTCAGCCTCAGACGCTTATTACCTGTGTGACCTTAGGCAAGTCACTTCACCCTGTTTATCTCAGTCACCTCATCTGTAAAATGAGCTGGATAAAGAAATGGCAAACTACCCTGGCATCTTTGCAAGAAAATCCTAAATGGGGTCAGGAAGAGTTGGACACAAGTAAACAACATTAATTTACTGGTACTTACTTTCTTTGTGTACTCAGATATATGAGTATTCAAAGGCTCCTTCCTTAGAGTGTAAGTTCTCTTGTGAAAAGGGATTATTTCAGTCATTGACTTCTCATTCCCCAAACCTGGTATTTAGTAGGCCCTTAATGAGTACTTGTGGATTGGTTGATTAATCATTCAACAAGGTATTTTTTTAATTAATCAGGGGAAACAACATATACAAGTATGAATTTATTCAAAGTAAATTACAAGGTTTTGTCAGGGTGGGCAAAGGAGGAGGCGTTAGCTGTAGGGGAAGATCAGGTGGTGATATTTAAACTGATTTTGAAGGAAGCTAGGCATTCTAAAAGGGGCAAAGGGGAGAACGAGTATCTTCTAGGAGGGGGATTCAGCCTATGCAAATGCTTGGAAGCTGGAGATGGAATGTTGTGCCTAAGAAATAGCAAGAAAGGTAATGTGGACAGTAGAACACCTGAAGGACAGTAATGTATAATAAGACTGGAAAGGGAAGGTGGAGCCAGGAATTGTTTATTTATTCAACAGTATTTCATGAAGTTGCTTTCTATGGCTGAGTATTGTGCTGGGCACTGGGGTAAGATAGTTTGTATTAAACAAGTACTTCCTTATGGAGCTTGGAGGCTAAGATAAGAAAGGAGACAAGCTGTAATAATACCTAACATTTACATAGGGTTTTAAGGTTTGCAAAGCACTTCACATGTATCCTAGCTTGTTTGTCCTTCACAACAACCCTTTGAGGTGGGTGCGATTAGTCTTCTCATTTTACAGTTAAGAAAACTGAGGCTGAGTGAGCTTCAGGGACTTACCCAGGGTCACATAGCTATTATATGTCCAAGGCAGGATTTGAATTCAATTTTCCTTGTTTCCAGGATATACAATATACAGCCCAAGCAGATCACAATATAAACAGACTGTGAGGTCCCTTTCAGCCCTAAACCTATGATTCCAAATAAACACCAACATAATAAAAATGCTAGGTGAGGTTATAAATGGAGGAGATTGCTTGGAAGTAGCAGGGGAGGCTTCCTAGAAGAGGTGACTTTTTTGGGGGGGGATAAGCCCCACAGTTCTTGGATATTCTTCAGTTTCAGCTGTGAAGACTCTACCTTCTCCCATGACCTTATTTCCCTGTGAGTGTAGGAGTATAACTTGGGAGAGATGACACTGACCCCTGCCCTCCCTTCCCTTCCCTCTCTCTAGTCTCACCCCAGAGAAGCAGGGTAACCATCTATGAAAGGAGGGGGAACTGTCACTTCTTGTCTCTTGACTAATGCTGACCACTCCTGGTCCTCTGTCCTAATGGAGAAGGAAGCAAAACCCCAGATAACACAGAATGGCAGCTGTAGCAGAACATAAATATCTGCTTGGACTTTGGAATGTACCATTTTTTATTATTGTATCAGATTTTCCTTAGAAAAATTAATTGCTGGGACAGCTGGAATCAGGAAGATCTAAGTTCAAATCTAGCCTCAGATGCTTTCTAATAACTTTGTGACCCTGGGTAAGTCACTTAACCTGATTGACTCAAAAAAAAAAAAAAAGAAGAAAGAAAAATAATTGCTAACATTTATCTAGAAGTCAGCCTTGCAAAGTGCTTTACCCTTATCAACTCATTTGATGTTCATAAGTACCTTGGGGAGGTAGTGTTATTATCATCATCACCATTTTGTAGATGGGGAAAATGAGGTGCAGAGAGGTTATGACTTGGAGTGGAATTACATGGCTAGTAAGTGTCTAAAGCCAGATTTGAACTCAAGTCTGTTGACTCTTAAGCCAGCACTGCCCACCTATCCGCCTTATTTCTTAAAACCTCCCCAAGGATTTAGTGGGCAGACTGGCCCAGGATGTAGAGCTAAGGGATATATTGTAAGGACACTGGCCCAAGATTGGATTCGGTTCAACAAATGTTGATTAAGCATCTACTTTTTTCTTTTTAAAAATAGTATCTTATTTTTTCCAATTATGTGTGGAGACAAATTTTAACATTCATTTAAAAAATTTTCTCCCTACCTCCCCAAGATGGATGGCAAGCAAGGTTATATATGCACAATTATGTAAAACATTTCTATTTCAGTCATGTGGTAAAAGAAAACACAAACCCAAAGGAGAAAAAAGCATGAAAATAACTTGCTTCAATCTGCATTCAGTTTCCATGAGTTCTTTGGAGGTAGATAACATTTTTCCTCATGAGTCCTTTGAAATTGTCTTGGATCACTGTATTGCGGAGAAGAGCTAAGTCATTCATAGCTCCTTATCACACAGTAGTGCTATTACTGTGTACAGTGTTCTCTTGCTTCTGCTCACTTCACTTAGAACCTCAGTTCATGTAAATCTTTCCAGGTTTTTCTGAAGTCTGCCTGCTCATCATTTCCTCTGGCACAGTGATATTCCATTACATTCATATACCACAGCTTGTTCAGTCATTCCCCAGTTGAAAGACATCCCCAAAAATTCCAATTCTTGGCCACCAGAAGAAGAGCCACCAGTGGTTGGCAGAGAACAGAACAGTCTGGAAGACCTGGGTTCAAATTTTGACTTTGAATCACACTGGCTGTGTAATCTTGGGCAAATCAGTTAAACCCCTTAGTTTTCCCCCAGGCAATGTAAGGTGGAGTTAGTTGCAAAGGAGTTGCTGACCTGTGATCAGTGTATGGGGAGTTGCCACACTGTAAGTACTCTGCACTGATGAAATGACAGGTCTGGCCTTCCTCTTTCCCCCCATTACATAGTAGATACTATACTTGGGGCACTGGGGGGGTACAAAGACAAAAACAAATCACCATTCCTGCTCTGAGGAGTTTGTTCTATTATAAAAATATGTGCAAGGAACTATGGGAAAAATATTGGATTTGAAGTCAGACGACTTGAGTTCAGATCCCCTTACATGTCACCCTTCGTATGACCTTGGTCAAAGCACTCTGTTAGCTACAGTTGTCCTCTTGGACTACAAAGAGTCAGTTCAGTGAACACAGCACCAGTCCAGAAGACCCAAGTAAAAGTCTTGCCTCAGACACATACTAGCCTAGCTAGGCAAGTCAGGTGCCCACTGAGTCTGTCTCAGTTTTCTCATCTGTTAAATGAGAGAATTGGATTTAATGGCTTCTCGTGGCTTTAATTTCTGGGCCTTTGAATCACTAGTTAGGAGACCTGGTCATGTGACAGCATGTAATTCACTTTGCCTCAGTTTCTTCATCTGTAAAATGGGAATAGAAATGGTCCTCCTACCTGCCAGGCAGGGCAGTTCAGAAGAAAATGCTTTCTAATCCTAAAGATATTGTGTGGAAGTTGATTGTCACTGTACTGTCAGGGAGGAGAGGCTGAAGGACAAAGATTATTATCTTTGTTTGTTATAAAGCATATCATGTGGGTTATAATGAGCCAGGTGCTGAATGTGCCAGGTGCCTTCTCCTCAAAGATCTTTAGACGTGGTGTTTCCCTGGTCACGCTGCCTGATACTTCATAAGGCCAGCTAGAGCACTCAGTCCTCTTCATGGCCAGGTTAATGTCCGCCTCTCCCTGGCAAGACAATTAGCAAATGGCAGAGAAGCTGCTAGTGATCGTTATCCCTCCAGGTGTGAATGTCTGGGCCGTAGTTAGCTTCGATACCTGGACTCCAGCTCTCTCCCTCACCATGGGGATCTTGTCCCCAGGCAGCCTCTGTTCCCAAGGGGGTGCTCAGCTTGTATCAGGAGTGGGGATAAAAGATGCCCAGAGCAGTGTGGGGTCAGAAGCTAGGCATAGAGCTGCAAGCTGAGACCCAGCACAGCGTGGCAGTGCTTAATGCTTCTCTCAGAGCTGTTTCTTGTTGTGTGTCTGGTGTCCTGGGGAGGGGTCGTGGCTGTGGGTTACTCTGATATCTGGGGCACAATACATGGGCCTTTCTGTTTCCTTAGATGTGAAGCCTAAACCACATTTCTGGGATGTTTTTGTACCACAAGTGAGTGCTACCCCCTGGCCCAGAGCACCTCCAATAATAATAGGATGATAGATTTAGCTCTGGAGGACACCTTTGGGAAATTGAGACCTGTACAGTCACACAATTGTCTGAGGCAGGATTTGATCCTGGGTTTCTCACTGCCTCTTTCCAGCCCTGAGCTCTCTTACCAGGAAAGCTAACCAGGAAAGGTGTAGGAAGGTCTGAAGTTAACCACAAGGGAAAACTTCCAGGCATTGAGAGGGGCTAAAAGCCTATCTTCTCAACATAGGGGGAGAAACCCAGAATAAATTCTTATCTGGCTGAGACAGCAGGGAGATGAATAAAATTGCTTTAAGGTTCCCAAACCTCAGAGTTGATCCAGGTTGTGAAATACAACTGTTAACCCTTCTTCCTTCCCTCTTTCCAGTCGGTGGGCATTTCATTTGATAAAAGCTGTTCTACCTGTCTTCGTTGGCAGAGACTCAAGCATGCCTTCCTTGTCTTCGCCCCTAGATTCCTCTGACAGATTGTGGAGATCTTAATTTTAGCATGGGAAGGCATATTTGAGGTCATGTAGGGAATTAAAAATCACAAGAGTGGTTGAGAGATAGGAAAACCGCCACTAGTACTCTTCCGCCACTACCAATACACAAAAGAAATCCCCTCTATAACTGACCAGTGGTATCCCCAAGGACATCTGACCAGCGAACAGTCAGGCCTGGATTAGAATCTAGTTCTCTAAGATCCTGTGGAGTTGGATCACTCTCTTGCCCCACCTTAAGTGGCTCATTGACTTGGGGCATTTTAATTATATCAGTTAATCGATAGGCATGTATTCAACCCTTGCTATGTTCCAGGTACTAAATGCTAGGGATACAAAGCTGAAACAAATCAGTTTCTACTCTTGAAAAATGCTAATGGGGAAGACGGTATACGTATAAAGCATTCCATATGAAATAATACTAAAAAGATAGAAGGTAGTTTTAGTAAAGAAGACCTTAACTGATAGAGGGACTAGCTAAGACTTCTTGGGGGAGGTGACCCTTGAGTTAAGCCTGGAATTTTAGGAGGGAGAGTATTTTAGGCTTGGAAGATAGCCTGTGCATGAAGAAGCATGGAGGTGGGAAATGATTGTGGGAGGAACAGGTAGGAGGCCAGTGTGGCCGGTCTGTAGAGTTCAGGGAGGGGAGTAATGTGTTAAATAGTCCAGAAGGTAGGAAGGGGCCATGTTATTAAAAGCTTTAGATGCCAAGGAAAAGAGTTTATATTTGATTGTATCTGTAACAGGAAGTCTTTGGAGTTCACTGAGAGGAAAAGTAATGTGGTAAGAGCTGTGCTTTAGGACGCTGTGCAGGATCAGCGGCAGTGGGGCAGTGAGACCAGGTAGGAAGGAGGCTGTTGGAATAGTCCAGGCACAAGATGATAAGTACTTAAACTAGGGTGGTGTCTGTGTGCGTGGGGTACAGGGAGCTGTGTTCCAGAGATGATGAGATTGGATTGTGGAATGAATGAGAGACAAAAATGGAGTTGAGGGTGACACTGAGGGGTGAAGGGGGAGGAGCGATAGAATGGAGAGAGGAAGGAAAAAGAAGAGAAAGGGAGAGATGGGAGGGGAGAAGAGGGTGAGAGTTGAGATTGTGAACCTGGGTGATTGGAAGGGTGTTGTTGCCCTAAACCATAATAGGGAATTGTTTGGGGTGGAAGGAGAAGAAAGAGTTCCTGTGACCCTTCCTTCTTCCCCTCCCTTCCTGCTTCCACATTCTCCTTTGAGATCTTTCATATAACAAAGAAAAGCCATTAAACAAACCAGTGCAACTCTCCACTCCCCCAGCCCCCATCACAATGGAGGTATTTTTCATTTTCTGTTCACCAGGACTGAGATTCACCCCCTCACCCACCCACCCCTGCATTTTACAGATTCACAATAACACAATCATAGAAGTTAAAGAATTGGAAGGAACCTCAGAGGTCATTTAGTCAAGCCCATTGATTGAAGGCAATCCCCACGATAATGTAACCAGCTGGTGACTTGACCAAAGCTGCCTAATTAGTGATTGGCTAAAATCTAGTACTCCTGAAATCCAGGGAGTTTGGTGACTGTCAAATAATCTTTTTTTTTTTATTTAATTTTCTCCTTTTCATGTCTTCCCTCCTCCTGTCCCTCTCAATTTAAAAAAAAAACACCCACATAGTTAAATAAAATAAATTCCTACATTGTCTGTGTCAAAAAAAAAAAAATCTCTCCCTCTGTGTTGAGTTCGTCACCTCTCTAATCGGGAGGTGGGTGACTTGCTCCATCACACATCCTCTGGAGTCATGGCTGGTTATCGATCCAGTCAGGTCTCTGGTGGCTGTTTGTCTTTACCATATTGTTATTATTGTATAAATTGTTCTCCTGTTCTGCTCCTTCCTTCTGAATCAGTTCATACAAGTCTTCTGAGGTTTCTCTGAAACCATCCCTTTTATCATTTCTTATGGCTCAGCAATATTCCATTCCATTCATCTACCATCATTTCTTGTTCAGCTGTTCCCCAGTTGTTGTCTATCCCCTTGGATTCCAGTTCTTTGCCACTACAATAAATAAATAAATGTAGCCATCTCCATCACCTCCACCCAAATGGGATGGTTGAGTTACAACTTGGTCTAGATGTAAAGGGATGGATCAGGTGACCCGTAAATCACTCCCAGAGCTAAGACTTGTGTGTTCTACTTACGTTCATGTTGGAGATAGAGTTAAAGAACCTGCAGCTGTTTTTTGGGTTTTTTTAAATCATGGTGTAGTTACTTCTCCTTATATACTTTCACTGTTGCAAGTCTCCCTTATTTCCCCAAATATACTATCCTTCTGGTACCTCAGATTTTTCTTTTTTATTATGTCCCAAAACATATCCACAAACAAGAACAAAAAGACGGGTGTGTGCAAATGTCCAGTAATTACAGCTTTTTTATTTTTAAACATACATGAAATTCAGCACATTACTTGCAAAGTTACCCTGCTTGCCGATGCCCCAGTTCATCAATCATTAGACATTTATGAAGTGCCTACATGTGCCAGGCACTGTCTCCCTCCCTCTGTTCTTGTCTGTGCGTTCTGAAAATGTTTTATTGATGCTTTTTTTTTCCATGCTATCCTTTCTCACCTTTTCCTCAAAGCAGGGCCTGATCAACAGCTTTTTGCCTATATCCATTGGGTCCACCCTCCCATTGTCTTAATCTTTTAGTGCCACCTGCTGGACAAGAGTAAGGCAGCAGCAGAATCTCCCCTCATCTAATCCTACTCTCTTAAGTATCCCTGAAACCCCAGGGGAGTGATGGGTACTGCTGTGGAAGGTCTCACAGCTCTTTTGGGTTTAATTGAACCAGAATCTCACACACTCTGAAATTTTATGTTATCTTTGCCCCTTTGAGACAGTAGAGGACTAGGCTGGGGAAGTCAAACCTCACTGAGTCTCCAGGGAGAATCAGCCCTTCATTAAGCAGTTACCCTGTACACACCTACTTCCTAAACAGGCCTGTTCACTGAATGGGTGTTATCACCCTAAGTGAGTACCCAACAGACTTTGGCCTAAAGGGGCCAAGGTCTCCCAGTGCATCATGGGCCATCTCCAGTTATCCTGATGAATATCTGGTCACTGGATTCAGATGGCTCTGGAGGTGAAGTGAGGCTGGTGACCTGAACAGCCCTTCCTCACTCAAAACAAGGTCAAGTGCAAGTCATGTCATCATTTCTCTGATGACATGGTCTTCTTTGGCAACGAAGGACGAATACAACAACAACACATGTACTTAATTGTGGTATTTCTTTTGTTTACCTCTGTCCATGTCCAGTCTCTCCTGTTAGACTTAGCATCTGGGGAGGGTGCCCTGTCCATAGAGGGTAATTTAAAATAAATACTTATCTACCAGGGGTCATGGGCAGAGAAGTCCAGCACCTCCCAAAATATAGAGAGCCTTTTTTGCGAAAAGGAAAAATTGGGAGGCAGAGTGGAAACCTTAGGGGAGTGACTGAAGCACCTTTGTTATGTGAATGTAACAGAATTTGTGCAGTCAGGAATGATGAATATGAGAAAGTGAAAGAAATGTGGGCAGATTCTCCGAAATAATGAGTGATCTATTTAAACTAAAGAGCCCTGAAAGGAAACCAGATTGAGCAATCATAATAGTAGTTGTGATACCTACGCACAGATGATGAAACCTGTCTCCTCTCTTGGCTGAGAGGCGAGTGACTACAGGGGCAGAATATTGCATACTTGATCAGAGGTCAGATAACAGTTATATTTGTTTGACTGTATGTCTGTTACTAAGGATGAAAAGCAAAATAAATAGGTAATGAATGAAGAATGAATGGATGAACTTAACTTTAACTTAAATAACATTTAACTCTTAAATGGATTAATTTTAACTAGCACCTTTCCCACAACTCATTGGGAATCCTTGTTTGACTGGGGCTGGGGTGGGGTGGGAAACCTGGAGCCTCAGGGGCCACGTATAACCCTCAAGGCCCTCAAGTGCAGCCCTGTGACTAAATCCAAACTTTACAGAACAAATCCCCTTAATAAAAGGATTTGTTCTGTAAAACTTGGACTCAGTCAAAAAGCCATGCCTGAGGACCTAGAAGGTCCACAGGTTCCCCACCCTTGGACTATGGCAAGAGAGTTTAGGGGCTCTGTACTTCTTTTCTCTCTATCCCTCCTGGACCCTCAGGAAAGAGAAAGATGGGGCCAATCTGTTGCATATATCCCTGGCCTTTTGGGTTATGTCCCACTGCTCTTTTGTCACTTGCTTAACTGTCAGGCAGGTGAGGGAGCGCAGTCCCTAGCCTTGTTTTACCCATTGACCCCCTTTGCCCACCCTTCCTGCCAGTACCTCATTTTCCTTTCTCCCCCAGATAAAGTATCATGAAGAGTTTGAGAAGAGCCGTATGGGTCCCAGCGGGGGCGAGGGCTCTGACCCTGAACGCCCAAATTCTCAAGACAGTAGCAACTATCGTCGACCCCAGGAACAGCAACAGCTGCCACATCACATCCCAGCCAGCGCCCCAGGTAGAGGCAGCTGGGGGAGGGGGGTACCCTTGAGGGCATGAGGGTCCAGACAAGACTTGTCTAGGAGCCTGGGAGAAATTAGGCAAATCCTGTCAGGGAGTCAGTCTGTGAGCCACTCAATGCACAGTAATGGACCGACCATCTTAGTGTGTGGTTGTTAAGCCTTTCTGCCCTCTGAGTTCATCCCCACAGGGTCCTTTGGAACAGAGGTATTCCGATTATCTCTATTGTTATAAGTAGCCCTTCACAATATATGGTCCTAAACTACACCTATAGGCAGGATCCAGTGTTGGGCCAGTGAGGGAAAGAAATGTCAAGTCAGTCAATACTGCCCGCATCCTAAGAAAATCCCTTGTTTGCTTGGGGAAGAGGCCCTCAGGCCCTACATTTGGGAGTTCCCAATACAGAAACAAGGTCAGATGCATGAATTCTGGCTCTGCTGCCTACCTGTGCCTCAAAGGCAGATGGTCAAGAGTCTGAGAAGACTTCCTGAAGGAGGCAGGTTTAGAATTGGGATAAGAAGGGCATGACTTGGCAGGAAGCAGCTGGGATCCCAGTCATGGGGAATGAAGACCCCCTAGCCAGTGCATGGGCCAGCATAAGGGATGGAGTATTCCGACTGTGGGTGTGGATGGAAAATACCAGGATGGGGCCTCCGAGCTCTGTGGCCTTGAGTTGGTGGTGTCTCTCAGTTTACCAGCAGTCTCAGCAACACCAGCAGCAGCAGCAGCAGCAGCAGCCATCACAATCCTACGGCTACAAAGAGCCAGCTGCCCAGGTCTCAATACAGCGCAGTGCCCCGGGAGCAGGCGGGGTGAGTATTGGAACACGCAGAATCGTAGTGTGCACATTAAAGCCAGATGAAGGTCGATTAACTTGGAATATCATTTTGAAGTTGGCCAAATCATTATTCTTGCCCCCTGGGTTTGCACACAGGGCATGGATCGACCATCAGGAGTATTTATGAAGCACTAGACACTGGGGATACCCCGAGAGGAGGTTAGCGTGGTATCCTTAGACTTAGGAGATCGGGCATCTGGGTTTGAGCTTACAAGCTGCAGTGACGATGGGATCCTCATCACCACAGTAGGGGTGACAGAGGATGTTTCCAGTAACCACAGAACACTATAGAAAATGGGAGCAGTTAATTACGACCATGCTATTTTTTGGTGACTCAGATGAATTTTGTCTTTGAAGTCCCTTCTAACACTTTCCTTTCCTTGACTGTATTGAACTAAATGACTTCCGAAGTCTCTTCCCATTACCAAGAGTATTATTCCCGATCCTGCTGAACTTACCCCTTTTTAATATGTGGGACACCCTTCTAATAACTGGAATGTTTGGATTCTCCATAGATTACAGTCAGCCCTGGGATAATGTTGGTTCAATTTTAGGGATATGGAAAGAACCCTAGACTTAATATCAGGGGACCTGGCCTTGAACCTCTACTCACTTACTGTGTGGATGTAGGCAAGCTGCTCTTACCTCTCTGAGCCTCAGTTTCTGTGTCTGTGAAATGCATATAATGCTACTTGCCCTACCTATTTCATAGAATTATTAATGTATTTATTGAGTTCCTATAGAGGCAGCTGGGTGGTACCATCATTGAAAGAGCATTGGACCTGCGGGACCTCAGGAAGACCTATGCTCAAATATGACCTCAGACGTTTACTAGCTGCGTGACCTTGGGCAAGTCACTTAACCGTTGTGTGCCTCAGTTTCCTCAACTGTAAAATGGGAGTGAGTAATAATAGCACCTGTCTCCAAGGGTTGTTGTAAGGACCAAAGGAGATAATATTTGTAACTCTTTGCAAAGTGATTAGCCTAGGGGTTGGCCTGTTGAAGGAGATTAATAAATGTTTATTTCCTTCCTTCCTTCTTGCTGTGTTAAATGCTGGGAATGCCCAGCTGAAAGACAATGGGGAATTTACCAGCCTTTAGGGGACTTCAGAGTTCATTCTGGTGTGCTCAGAGCACAACCAGCAGTTCCCCAGCCTGCCAGGACCTGCCAGTACCAGCCTGGCATAGCTTTCTAGAATAATAATCAGAGATTTTGATAATAATTCTAATCATAACTGACATTAATATAACATTTTAAAATTTACAAAATGCAAACCCAGGTCTCTCTGACTCCAAGTCTAGCACTCTTTCCAGTGTGATGATAATATTTGGCATTTAGCTTTGTATATAGACAGGCAACATTTGATACAGTCCATGGAGAGCTGACTTGGGACTCAGGAAGACCTGAGTTCAGATCTTACCTCTGACCAATATCATTCTATGACTCTGAGCTCTAATGTTTGCAGAGCACTGTAAGTACATCACTTAATCTTCACTGTGATACCTACTGTGGTAGGTCTATTTTATAGATAAAGGAAACTGAGGCTTTTTTCCTGTACACTAGATTTGGCTTTTGGAGGGTCCAAAAGCTCTGACCAGGGTCTGAAAGTAGGGAGGACATAAGAAATAGGCAGAGAGAAGAAAAGCCTAAGCCTTAGTGGTGATGTGGACGTGTGTCTAGCCCTTTTCCTCTTCCTCTCCTCTCCCCCTGCAGAAGCGGTACCGTGCTGTGTATGACTATAGTGCAGCGGATGAGGATGAGGTGTCATTCCAGGATGGGGACACCATCGTGAACGTGCAGCAGATTGACGATGGCTGGATGTACGGCACTGTGGAGCGCACTGGCGAAACGGGCATGCTTCCTGCCAATTATGTGGAGATCATCTGAGCCCTGTGCCGCCGCCTCAGCTCCTGTCATGCCCACCGCCCACCTCATCTTCGATGCATTCCTCCATTGCGCTCCTGTGAGACGTGAACCTCTCTCCCCATCAGTAGTTTCTGTTTTTTAGAGTCTGAGACAGGTTGTTTCCCTCTTCTCGATTTCTTTGGCCAATTTAAGCTCTATTTTCTCTCGCTGAGCCCTCCCATCCCTTTCTGTAGGCCCGCTCTCCCATAGGGATTTATCCTTCTCTCCTTTCCCTTGTTTTCTCTCTGGGTTTAGCGAATGGGAAATCTCATCCAGAAGGGGAATGTAGGGTTGAGGGGATGGATGGAGAGACAGGGACAGGTCTGTCAGAGGACTGAGATTCCATATGTCCTCTTGGGAACAATTGATCCTTATTTCTCTCCCTCCTTCCTTTTCCTTCTCTACACTGGACCTGTCCTCTCCACCTTTTCCCCCAAGCAAAATAAACATTCCAGAACTCCTGCAGTTCCTTGTCCTCTCTTAGCTTCCTCCAAGGTTGGGACAGGGAAAGAAGGAATAACAGGGTCTTAGGGACCAATAAGAGGTTGGTCTGTTTCTCACAAGGTGAAGCTTGGGTTTGTAGCAGACTTCCTTCTTGTGGCCTCTCTGCCAGGGGTATTGCCCTCTAGGTCTGTTCATCTCCTTCATTAGCTTCCATATCTGGATAGATCTATGGTCTTCATTAGCTAAAAAGTCAGAAGTGGAGGTGGGGAGAGGAAATCCCCACCCATTCCTTCAGTTTCAGGTTTATCTGTTCTTTCTTCCCACCCCAGCCTTAGTTTCTCCCTCTTCACACTGTGATCTAACCAAGGCATCCATATTCAAATAGTGTAGCTTAAAGAATGCGTACAGTCCCTGTTTAGACATTTCTGTCTTTCAATTAATTCCTCACAAGAAGCTACAGAACTCAGAGAAGTCTGTCTCTCACCTTCAGTGCCCCAGAGCTAGGGCAAGGCAGGGGATCAGGGATGCATTCTGCAGGACATCTGCTTCCAAGGGGGCTAGAGCTCTTCTCTGTCCCAGCACCTAGTGTCTGGGCATCAGGGAGGCAGAAAAGAGGGAGCAGGGTGGGGACCAGAGCACCACCTTAGATGGCAAATCCAGGTCTAGCTTCCTCCAAGGGCTTCCTATGGACCTGATTAGTGCCTACTTCATGACTCTTTCCATCATTGCTTCTTTGCTGTCTTCTTAGTCCATCATAGAGGAGAACATTGGGGATCTCTGGTCTCACGTTTCTTTCCTGCCTCGCCCCAGACCAGCTGCTAAATGAGCCCTGAGCTTTGCTAACTTGGCAGGAGCCTTGGTGTCTGGCTCTTCATACAGGGAGAAAAGGACATGTATGGGTTGTTCCGTGTCCTTTTTCTGTGTGTGAGTGACTGTGTACCTATCTGCCTTCTCCCAACATTTGTCTCATGGAGGTTATGAAGGAAGGGAAAAACTAATCTGAGAGTAATGGATGTCCTAGACTTTTTGGATTCCTTCTCTTTTTGGTCACCCTTCCTCGCCCGCCACCCCAGATCAAGTAAGCATCGCCATCCCTCTGTCTCCTGTTTTGCCTGTTGGGTAAAAATACCTAAGTGTACATAATGGTGGGGAAGCCAGGCAAGTCCCCTTCCTTTTGTATATGACTTTACAAATCTAAAAAAGTGCCATCTGATTGGCTTTGTAGAACTGACCCTACCCCACACCTTGACCACCACCCCCATCCTTGGAATGGGAGCAAAGGAGGGGAAATGGGGATGAGTTCTTTTTCCTGAACAGATTCATTGTATAACTAAGTGCTTGTGCCCACTCTGATCCCCGCTGGCTGTTTAGGAGCTCTGGGTAGGGGTGTGGATAACTTGGCACTTACCCAGCCTCTCCCTCTCTCCCACTCCTGCCATAACCTCCCAGCAATGGGCACCAACAGCCTCTCCTGCCCTAACTTCCCAAACACCCACCAACACAGACCTCCACGTGGGGGTAGGTCCCAAGACAAACCTAATAACTGGAAACTGCTGCCCCAGAGTGGGAGCTACAGCTGCTGGGGGAGGGATGGGAAGATGGTGCTATATCGAACTTCTCTTCTTTCCATCACCAGCAGCTGTGAAAATCCTCACTGGACTCTGGAGGGTCAAGCCTCTTCTATCTCTCTGAAATCTAGGTGTAGTCTCCATCCATTCTTTGTCTCATTTGGCTCCAAATGCCTTCACCCAGCCTCTCTACCATCCGAGTGACAGTGATGTCTTTGTACATGGGATGAGAGTGGAAGCTGTCTTGGACAGGATCTGATCCAAGAAAAGAGCTCCTTTGACAAATACCAAATCATCAGGGATTTTTTTTTAGAATGTGGTTGTGTGTTGGCACTAGAATGTTTTCCAAACATTGCTGAGGAGCAGCATTTCCAGCCTCAGCCCTTTTTCTGACTTCATCCCAGCTTTGCAGAGAAGGAGACATGGTGGGGTAGCAGGAATGTTTCAGGTTGGCAAGCTGACGAACTTGGGATGCAAAAGGAAGAGGAAATATCAGTGCCTTGGCGAGTTTCTTTCTGGAGAGGCAGTCCAAGAAGCAAGAGTGGGGAGCTGGCCTATTTCATGAAAATCTCAAAGCACAGTGTTGACTCTGGGACCAAAGACTGAAGGGTCAAAGATTTAGGGTTGGTTGGTGGAAAGAAACAGTACAGATAGAAGGGAAGGCTTGAGGAATGACAACGATAGGACAAAAACCTATTTTCACACATCTCAATTTACCTCCTGTGAAGAGCCAATTTGAGCCTATAGACCCCTCCAACTTCTTTTTAATAGCCTCCTCTTTTCCCCAATCTTGGGATTAAGATACAGTGGGATACAGGGTTGTAGTGGACTTCTCACCATCAACTACTCCCTGAGCAGTATAGTGGGGAGTAGGGTACAGGGATGGGATGGGGAGGGTGGGAAGAAGGAGAGTGTTGAACTGGGAGGATTTCTCATTAAAGGTCTGTCATACCTGAGCCTGGCTTAATGAAGGTATTTCTGGCCTAGGTTCTCCCTCAATTAAGCACTATTCCACTAGGGGTGGCAGCCTGGGGTCTCCTTTTCTTAAGTCCTCAATTCTTAAAGCCAATTCTGATCCAGGAAAAACCAAACCACAACAGAACTGTAATGTGAATTTTACTCAAATGGGACCAAAACCAGAAATATTTGCAAGAAAGGAAGATGGTTAAGAATTGTGAATTCTCTATAACACTGGTTTACTTGTTCTCATTCCCTCTTTTTTCCTTTTCTCTGTCACCCCTTCTCCTTCCCTCTATTGGGAGGTCCTGAGGGGTCAGGAAGAGAATTTCCTGTCTGCTTGATTTCTGCCTTTTCTCTCACATACGCACTTTTGGGCCTTTGTTTATAGCTGAAAAACACCTAAACCTGTATTTAAAAAGAAAAAGTAAACAGAAATGACCTTGTTAGATTTGGTCTGTGTAAACACTTTTTCCTTATGTGTGTGGCGTGTTCATTTGAAGCTTCGAGTTGTGTTTTTAGTGCTGGGCTTTGGAAATTAATCTTTTATTTGGGGTTGATTTTTTTCCTTTCCTCCCCCCTTTTATTTTTGGAGGGGTGGTGGTGATCTGTTTTGGTTCTTTCCCTGTGGTCATGTGCCCAGGATCAAATTTTTCTGGCCTTTTTAATTCAGAAAGGTTGATAGACCCACAAGGGAATCCTCTTGGCGACTGAAATCAAAATAAAAATATAATTTTTACCTGCTGACATGGTCTGGATTTATTGGCTCTGAGATTTTGGTGTGAGCAGTGGGTTGTGCTCCGTGTGTGTGTGTGTGTTTGGGAGAGTGTTAGGGACAAAAGACATGACTTAGTGCCCTTACTAAGGAAAGGTGACTAGGGCTTCATCCCAGAATACTAAAATTCAGAAAAGCTGGCACTCCTTGCATTCCTTCAACAGCATAGAAACAATAGATGTTAGCACCTAGTTAACACGTTTAATTGGTTAAAATAGTAAGCTACTAGTTGCTCCAGCTGCCTTTCTTGATTTCCACTACTCCCCCGTTTCCCAGCTGAATTGTAGGCATTTTCATGCCTTCTTGCCCTAGATGCAAAATTGGCTAGTTACGATTCTGCCTGAAGTGATTTTAATGGCTCTTGAGTTATAACCATGACCTAAGTTCCTTTCTCCCCATCTCCTATGCTGGGTAGCCTTGGACAGTGTCCAGAGTCTCTAGTCACTGCTGCCCCCTCACCCTAAGAGAAAGTGAAACGGTTTGGATCTTTATCCCTCATATAGACATATCTTGTAGATGAAACGTGGGCTAAGTTCTGAGAATTCACATACAAGCAATGATATACTGGAAAGAACATGGGATTTGCGGTCAGAAGACCCGGACTCTTCTGTGTGACTTTGGGCAAGTCCCTTACCCTTTTGGGATCTCAATTCAATTTGCTCATCTATAACAAGGGGGATTGAACTAAATGATCTCTAAGGTCCCTTGCTCCAGTAAGGGATAAAGATATGAGATTAAAAACTTGGATATATTAGTAGGGTTGGAGGGGAGAGGAGGCTCAGTTGTGTGTTAACAGACCTTAGCAATATTGGAATACTCAGGTCATATCTACCACAAAAAGGACAAAGCACTAGTTATACAACTGTCCCTTCATGTATGGCCTACCTGTTGACGTGTGCTCCCCTCCTCTACGGTCCTCAGGGCTTCCTTATCCCACTGAACCCGGCCAGCAAGCCAGGAGGCTTGGGATGAGAGGGAGAGCCTTTCTTACCCTCAGTTTTATGCCATCAGATGACCTTTGAAACAGCACCACAGGCAAAGATGAAGGGTTCTAGTTCCTAAAAAGCATCGTTCAGGTCCTTGACTTTTTATTCATTCTCTACTCTCAGCACAAATAAGACCTTACCTAAGAAAATCTCTGAGGTTGAGCAGGAGTGGGAAAGAAATTCAGTGGAGATGAAAAGATTTGTTTTCTTAAGATCCTTTTTATAATTAGGACCTGACACCATGGGTGGAAGGTATGTAGGGGAAATAATAGAAATACCAATTTGAGGGATGGGGGCGTGGGTGTCATCTGGCCCAATTCATACCCAAGAGGAATAGTGACTCAGCATGAAGGGGGAAAAGAATAAGCGTTTGTAGAACCTATTATGTGCCAGGCGCTGTGCAAATATCTCTTTTGATCCTCAAAACAACCCTGTGGAGGTGGGTGCTGTTATCTTCCTTTTATGGTTAAGGAAATTGAGGCAAACAGGTTAAGTGACTTTCTCAATGTCATACAACTAGTAAATGTCAGGTTGGATTTGAACTTGGGTCTTCCTGACTCCAAGTCGAGTGTTTTATCTGACTACACCACCTCACTTCCTCTAGGCAGAGATAGAGGATAGGGAGATATCATCCAGAACTTCTGAAAATTTCTGAGGAGGAGAAACCTATCATCTCATTAAGTAGCATGTGTCACTTTGGATGTCTCAAGTTAAAACTTGTTTCCTGACATAAATATTAAATTTATCCCCTGCAACTTCCACCCAATGCCCCCTCAACAAGTCTACACAGCTTTCAGACCTCAACGAGTGTTTTTTATGCTAAATATTGTCAGCTTCTTCAATGTATTATGTGCCATGAACTAAAGGCCCTTCACCCCCCAGGTTGGCCTCTTCTGGAAACTCTCCAGTGTATTCACACCCATGGTGCTCAGAGCTGAAGAGAACACTGTCCTAAAAGAAACCATTTCACCCTTTTCCTGCAAGTTATGTCTGTTGTATAGCTCAGCAGCAAGCTAACTTTTAAGCTGATCTATCACCCTTCCGATTCATTGATTTTACTGTCCACTAAACTCCCTGCTCCTTTTTCAGACAAACTACTGAGTATCATGACTCCCCTCTACTGTACCTGTGAAGTTAATTTTTTGAACCCAAGTGTAAGACTTGACTTTATTAGATTCATCCCAATGTTTCAACCTGACAACATCTCTTTTTTTGGTACATTGATGGTAATCCTGTCAGCCTTAAATTCATGTGAAGTTGATGAGCAGGCTGTCTATTTCAGAAGCAGCTAGGGGCAAAGTAGATGGAGCTCTGGGTCTGGAGTAAGGAAGACCTGAATTCAGACTGGCCTCAAGCATTCACCAGCTGTGTGACCCTGGGTAAATCACTTAACCTCTACTGCCTTAGTTTCTTCAGTTGTAAAATAGGGATTGTGAGAAATAATCTCTTACCAAAAAACTCCACATGGCTGTCAGTGAATTAAAGGGAGATTTTATTAATCTGTAAGGAGACGTACCCTTTCAGACAAAGCCTTTTATTCCTTTTTCTGTTTCACATTTCCCTCCCCTGTTCTCCATTGGTGGAATTCAGCTTCCAGACCTGCCTATTCCATGTTCTCCTGGATGTTTTCCCCCTCCCTTGTCATGCATCACATGTGTATTTAAATTTGCTCCACCCTGGAGGTGTGTTGGTTAATATTAAACAACTCCTTAAGCATATGCATAGCAGCTTAGAAGCCTGGTTCTGCTAGGTCACAGCTCCAGTCACCTCTGACTTACATCCTGTTTATCACTCCTGTGGAAACAGAACTCCTCCTGCTTCTCACAGGATCATAATTAACACCTATCTTTCAGGGTTGGTGGTTGGCACAGTGCCTGGCACATAGTAGGCACTTAATAAAACCTTCTTCCTTTTCATGCCTTTATCCAAATTACTGATTAAAAAAAACGTCGAGTCACAGAATTACAAACACAGACCCCTGGGACACTCCACTGGAGACCTGCTAGGCTGGTTCTGAACCATTAAGAACCTTTTGAGTTTGACCATCCTCTTCATTCTAAATCTATACTTTCTATAAGAATAATTCAAGATATCTTATCAAATACTTGGCTAAAATCTCGGTACACACTATTCACAGAGTTCCCCCTCCTCATCTACTAGTTTAGTGACTTTTCAAAAAACGAAAGGAAATAAGGTTGATCTGGCATGGCCTGTTTTTGATAAAATTGTGCTGGCTCTTGGGAATCACTGCTTCTTTTTCCAAATATTATTGATATTTTCTAAAATTTTCTGAGGAATCCAAGTCAAGCTAATTGGCTAATAGTTTGCAAACCGAATTCCCTTTTTTTTTTTTCTGGGGACGGGACCAGTTACCCTTCTCTAGTTTTACTGACTTCTCTCTGTTTCCACAGTGTTTTGGACATCAGAGGGAGTGGTTCATCTGCCACATCTGCAGTTCTTTAGTACTTGAGAATATAGTCCATCTGGGTTAGGTGAAGTCATCCAAGACACCTTATGCTCTATTTCATCAATGATCCTTGCTGGTTAACTGTTTTGTTTTGTTTTTTAAAGGTCATTTTTGTTGGGAGAGAAGAATGGAATATATCTGATGTCACTGTTTTTGTGTATCATCATTTTATCCATCTGATATCCATCATATCCAAGCAATAATCCCAGTCTTTCTTCGATGCTCCCTTTTTCCTAAAAATCTTTCCGATGACCTTAGCTTCCCTTGACAGCTTAGCTCAGGGGTGAGGAAACTGGGGCCCTGAGGTACATGTGGCCCTCTAGGGCCTCAAGGGAAGTGACTGAATCTAAGTTTCACAGAATATTCTGTGGACCTAGAGGCCACATGAGACCTTGAGGCTGTAGGTTCCCCACCCCTGGCTTAGCTCATTCTTAGTGTTAGAAATCCTAAAGCCTTTACCTTGAGTTCTTGCTTCAGTTTTTGATACCTACTTCAAAAAGAAATTTGATATGTGCAAATTTAGAGACACTTCCACTCCAGATGTTCATATAGACTATTTGTACCTGACTTTTGGGAGTGACAATGGGAGAAACAATTAATTCAGGAAAAAGGATTTTTATTTTGGGTCCTTTCGGATCAGTGACTTAGCTGATACCCCCCTTGTGGGAAAGGGTAATAAGACAGGCACGGGCATACCCTTTACAACAATGACAAAGTCTTTTATTTCTCTCCTGATTCCCATTTCCCTCCCTTGTTCCTCATTGGCTGGGTATTTCAGAGTTCACAGCCTATCTGACAATGCCTAAAAACCTGCCCCCATGTGAGTCTCCACCCCTGCTTCCATTTCAATGCCCTCCCTCCCCATCCTCATTTTCTTTATACTTTATTTGGTAAAGGAATGACAAGCCATAAATATCTTTTAGAACAATTCCAACTCTGGATGTCTGCATCACTCAGATTTTATGATCTCCATAGCATGAGAAAGGAATTTTCTCAATTGCTAAGAAAATTGACAAAAGTGTGAGTTGAAGATTCAAACGAGGATATCCATAAGAAAAGTCCCATTGTCTAAAATCTTGGGTTAATGGGCCTTATCCTTAGTAAATTTCATCTGGTCTGGCAGTTTTTGACCATGGAAAAAGGCATTCTCAGAGAACCCCAATTTCTTGACCATCAATTTACTTCCTGCATTAACTATCCTAGGTTTTGCAAGTCATGATTTCTGACGAAACAAAATTTAATCATCCCTTACAGGCCCATGCTGAGACCTTTGTCCCTTACCCCTAAAAGAATTGGGGTCCCATTTGTCTATGGGCCCTCGAAAATCCACCTTGTACTCTCTTTGAATTTCCCTACTTGATCTGGCATTTGCCTGAGACTATAATCCTTCCAACTGGCTTTTCATTATCACTATGGCCAATTAATTCTCTGTTACGCTTAGCCTAGCCCAGCCCTTCATTGTCTGTTACTTCCAGATTACCTCCAGCTACTTCCCACCCTTGATCCTATCTAACCCCCGATTATCTTTATGACCTCTAGCCCCCTCAGCCTACTGACCACTCCCATCAAGATCCTCCCTAGACCTCTCCTCCACTGACCCCAGACTACTTGGCTACTCCTAGATCCCTCCCACAGTCTTTCTGTATATACGATCTATCTTGTTTCCATGGAAGTGCTGAGATTCAATTTGGCCCACTTGCATTAGCGATATGTGTTCAGATTCCTTAAGAATCTGGTCAAGAGGGCAGATCTTGAAATAAACCTTGTTTTTCTTTGACTGAAAGAAGGTTTGAGTAGAATTCATTCTGCTATGACCCGAATGTCACTACTTTGGGCCCCAGCACCCCTAAACCCCTAAGTCTCCAGTTTCTTGGTCTGATCAGCCACAGACTCACTACCTCGATACTGATACAGAAATGTTATTTTGGTCCTCTGAGAATGAAGGAAACAACCAACCAACCTATTTTTCAAAAATCTAAGTTGGTTGATGTGTTCCCTATTGTTCTCATTAGACAAATCCCATTTTTTTTCCTTATTAGAATTGTTTCCCCTTATGTCTTCAGAATCTCATTCTTGAGAATTTTCCACGCTTTTCTTTTTTTATGTTTTGGTTTTTTTTCTTTACCATGCTTTTTCTTTATAATTCTGCAGCATTTACTTTTGATATTTTGGGTATGTGTGGTTGTTCTCTCCATTTACATTGTCTATGCAGTCAGTCCTGCTATAATGCCTATTTGGAAAACACAGATTTGTTGCGATGTAGTTGATATATCAGGGAACATTTTAAGCATAAAAATGATTTCTTGTTTACCTGTGCACAATTTCTGCCTTGAGAAACCACACAGAAAAGTGAATCTATTTACAATAACTCACAAACTACAATCCTTTCAATGACGCCATCCACAAGCACACTTCAGGTCTTTGTCAAGGTAAGGAGCCATACTCACTCTGTATCTTCTGGTGCACTAGGAGTTGGGACTGGAGGGAGGAGGGCTGGTCTTTACACCCTCCTCCCTTCCACTTTACCCGTACCTTTCACCATGACCTCTTACCTAGAACAGCAGCCTGCCCAGGTCGAGGACTATACTCCTATTTATAGTATTTATAATATACTCCTATTTATAGTATTTACAGTAATATCTGTGTGTTTTCGAGGTATCTAGGTGGAGTACCAAGCTTGGAGACAGGAAGATCTGAGTTCAAATGTGACCTCAAACCCTGGGCACTTAACCCCTATTTGCCTCAGTTCCCCATCTGTAAAATGGGGGCACACAGGAGAAGGAAATGGCAAACCACTCCAGTATTTTTGCCAAAAAAATCCTAAGGGGTCATATAGAGTGAGATACAACTGAACAAAAAATGCATTTCTTAACCATTTAACATGTAAAACTGTGCTATTTTTATTAGGTTCCTTTCTTTTTTTGATATGTCACTGACAGTTTTTGAGTGTTGTGGACCCAACCTCATTTTCCTCATAAAATCTATGGTTTCCATTGCTCAATTTTGTATAGTTTGGTGCTTTTTGGGAACATATCAGGTTATAGCTGCATTGGGTTGTTATCATTTTTTGACTGCTTACTCCACTCTTCATCTTTGCACATAGATTTTTCCATGCTTCTCTATATTCATCACATGTATCATTTCTCATACCACTTAATATTCCATTATATCCGTGTGTCACAATTTGACTGATGGGCATCTACTTTGTTTCTGGCTCTTTGCTCTGACAAAAAGTGTTGCTATAAATATTTTGGTTTATATGGGGACTTTTTTCTTATCAATGGTCTTCTTGGGTTATAACCCTAGGAGTGGACTTTTGGGGTGAAAAGGTATGGACTTTATTTACTTTATTGAGGTTTTTTTATTTGCTTAATTCAAATCACTTTCTTTCCAAAATAGTTGTACTGATGCACAGCGTACCAGTGTGCCTAGCTTCCCACAACCCCTCCAACATTGACTACTGCCATCTTTTGTACTATGCCAGTTTGCCATGTGTGAAATGAAACTTCAGGGTTGTTCTTATTTGCATTGCTTTTAGTAGTGATTTGGAACATTCTTTCTTGTGCTTGTTTATAACCTGAAATTCTTCTTTTGAAGAATGTTTGTTTATATACTTTGACCACTTGTCTATTGGGGAATGGAGGCCATGGATTTTTGCCAGTAGCTCCTTGCTTATATTTTGTCTTCTATGGCTATTCAAGTGTCTCAATAGCTATTCTCTTTCCTTCTTTCCAGGAATTTTTTATAATATGAATACACCTACACATTTTCCTCTCCCCCATTTCTTATTCTTTGAAAAACAAACTTTGCTGAAATCTACTATTTTTACATCACTTACATTTCCAAACGTATTTCTCTCCACCCCCTCCCAGAGACCATCTCTTATAACAAAGAATAGAAAAGAGGGGGGAAGCCCTTCAAAAAATAGTTCAACAAAACAAACATATTGTCAACATATTGACATCATATGTGGTGACATCATATGAGAGACCTATGGTCTCCTAACTGTGCAAAGAGGTAAGAGGAGGTTCCTTCCTTATATCTCTTTTGTGTAGCCAAGCTTAGTTATTATAATTTCACAGCTTTCAATTATGGTTATTTTGTTACTATTCTTTCCATTTACATTATTGTAGATATTTTAGATATTAGATATTGTTTTCCTAGTTGTGCTTACTTCATTTTGTGTCACTTTGTATATATTTTCCAATGTATTTCTGTATTCATCATCTTTATTGTTTCTTATAATACAGTAATATTCTAGTACATTTATCTACAATGACTGGTTTAATTATTCTTCTAATCTATGGGCATCTATTTTGTTTTCAGTTACTTGCTAACACAAAAAGTGCTGCTATAACTATTTTGGTATATATGTTACTTTTCTTGTGTGTGTGTGTGTATATATATATATATACATACACAAACACACCAAAAATGTACAAATATTTTTGTTTAATTTTATTCAATTAACAAGCCTTTATTTTATCTCCTTCCAATTCCTCCCCACCTCCATTCTAAAGAGAAAGAAAAACACAACTTTGCACAATCAAGCCAACAAATACCTTCATTGTCCATGTCCAGAAATGTATGTCTCAGTCTTCATTTTGAATTCATTACCTCTGCCACAAGGTAGACAGCATAACTCATCATAAGTCTTTCAGAATCATGGTTGGCCATTGCACTTGGACAAATACATTGTTATCCTTTGTCAGGGTCTGTCCCTGGCCAGGTGACTGTCATCTCTATATTTTAAGCAGTGGTCCAGAAATCGAAATCCCATTCTCAGGGATTCGCCTTTTTAGCCTGCCAAAATCTATTTTTCTCTTCTGTATCTCTTTTTTCCATTGACAGCAGTGAGGAAAACACACCCAACCAGTATCTCTGTGGTTTTCAGTTTCCTGTCTAAGACTTTGTAATCCTAAGCAATACTTATAAAATTCCTTCTGTCAGTATCTTTTGTGCTCATGATTCCCTGGAAGCCATAGTCATTATCTATTTTGATAAGTCTTGGGGAGATTCTGTGCTATATCTTGAATGTGTGTGTCCATCCTTCATTGCCGAAGAAGACCATGCCATATCTTGAATACATGCCTGGGGAAGGACAATAGACTTCTCTCCTGTTATCACATTGACGGGACAAATAGCTGCTTCTGTATTTCATTCCTTCTTGGGACATTCCTGGATGGCTTCTTACTTGACATGTTGGTGACTTTATTATTTCATTCCTTGGAAGACCAACGATTGATTTATCCTCTTCAGGAAAAACTTTAAATTTGTTATTTTAGCTCCATGTGCACTGGTCCTTCTCATCTAAGGAACATTCTTCTTCTCACCAGCTTTCTTGTAAAGAGGTTTTCTCTCATCCCCTTCAAATTCTTTTTTTTTTCCTCATTGAATTTTGCTTCTCTTTTTGGGGAATGGGTGGGGAGACACTTCGTTCTCCCTAGTAATCTGGAGTATGGAGTGTGGCATTGCTTAAATCTCTTCACCTTCTTTTCTAAGAGGTAAATCTTCCTATCTGTATATAGCAGCCCCTTGGCTGTGGCAGAGATATACTCGATGCAAGTCATTGTCAAATTCCACATGGTCTCTGTACTAAGATTTTTAGCTTTCCCCACCCCACCCCCCAGAACTACTTGTGGGTATTTATGCTTCACCCTTTATTACTTTATCATGGCCTTTACAACCTACTGTTCCCTCTTAGGAACTTGGCAACTACACCCAACTTCCTTTCTTAATTTCAGCGACTCTACAGCTATATCCTACTTCCTCTCCCCCTTACACCAATCTCTTATATAGCTGCTGCCCCCATTTGCCCTACCCACAAATACGCTTACATTTTGCATTAGCCATCCATTTATTCTACTTACCTTTTCCAACTTTTTCCTTGCCAACTACTTTATCCTTAATCTTCTTTCTTTTTCTTCAAGATTCTCTCACAGAACTAAATATCATAGAAAAATGTAGAAATTAAGGATGATTATTGGCACGTTTTCTTTGCTTCGCCCAATAACTAAAAAATAATAAAGGCTACAATTATATTTTCACATAAATTTTCTTTCTTTTTTATTCCTTTTTAATATTTTATTTGTTTTACTCAGCCAAAATCCACCTCCCTAATCTTTCATTCCTTCCCTCCCAACTGAGAACATAAGAAAAAAAACAATTACAAACATATATAGTTAATCAAAATAAATTTCCATATTAATCATTCCCACCCCCATTTTGTCTTTTTCTGTATTCTGAGTCCTGTACCTCTCTATCAAGAGGTGGGCAACATGTTTCATCATTGGTTCTTTGGAATCATGATTGGTCATTTTGTTGATAAGAGATCAGCAGATCCAGAACATAATTTGTTAATCTATTCTCTATATATTATCTCCCTATAGTTGAACATAAGTTTACCCTTGTTTAATCTTTTATCATTGTTCATTTATGTTTACCTTTTTACATTTCTCTTCATTATTGCATGCTCTTTTCATCAAGAATGCTTGGAACACGTTAAGGTCCATTTTTATGTCTGTAGCATCCTAGTCAGTTTTCTGGGTAACTCATCTTTTGCCTTCCGGATTATTGTATTCCATGTTCTTTTCTCCTTTATAGTAGTGGCTAATAAATCATGTTTGATCTTGACTGTGGCTCCTCATTACTTGAATTCTCTTTCTGAATACAGTATTTTTTCTTTGATCTGGAAACTCTGGATTTTTGCTATGATGTCCCTGGGTGTTTTTATTTGGATGTTTCTTTTAGGAGTTGATCAATACATTCTTTCCTTCAGTTTCCATTCTGCCCTCTAGTTCTAATGGATCAGGCAGTTTTATTTTAAGATTTCTTGAAATAGGATGTCTAGGTTCTTCTTTTGTCATGATAATCAGTACAATGATTCTTAAATTTTTCCCTTTGATCTGTTTTCTAGATAAGTTGATTTTGCTATGAGATATCTAACGTTTTCTTCTATTTTTTCAGTCTTTTGACTTTGTTTTAATATTTCTTGTTTCCTTATGGAGTCATTGGTTTCCGTTTGGTCCATTTAAATTTTCAGGGAGTTCGTTACTTGGGAAAGGTTTTGTGCCTCTTATCCAAAGTTATTAATTCCCTTTCCAAATGTTTGTTTCAGAGCTCTCATTTCTTTTCCATTTTTTTCCTCTCAAGACCTTTCATTTCATTTATAAAAACATTTTAAAGTGTTTAGTTCTTTTAAAAAACTCTTGATTCATCTTTTCCAGGAGTATTAGTTGAGTATTTGTCCAATCTGTGCTTTTCTCTGAGGTTTTGCTTGTTTTAGAGTCATTCTCTTCTTATGGGTTTCCTTTTGTGTTGTTTGTTCTTCTAGCCTACTTTCTGACTTTGGACTTAACGTTAAGGCTGGGCTGTGCTGCACTTCTGCAGGGAAGATCTGGACTGCTTTTGGGGGATATTAAATGTTGTGTCATAACAGGGTCTCCATTATAGGTGGGGGACCTGCCAGCTTTCGGTGATCAAAGCAGGTTCTGATTCAGGATGAAGTCTGTTTACTGCCTACCTGGTCTGAGCTCTGCACGTTCTTGCCCTGAATATGGGTCTGAGCAAGAGTCGACTTCTGACTTCTGTTAGATTCAGCCTTTATCATCTAGCTGGAAAGTTCTGTTGGGGCACAGTGGCAGAATTATAGGCTCCTCTTTGCTTGAGATTACATGGTTATTCCACTGCAAGCTGGTATAGATGCTGGAAATGAGACCCTGGGAAATGAGACTCTGAGGTCTGAGCCACACTCCTGCTGCTGCTACTGATGGCTTCTGAACTTCTTTTCTGGGTATACCATTCAGAGCCTCCCTGCCCAAAGAAGTCCCTTTCTCACCTCACCCTGGATCTGTGACCTGAAACTGAGTAGTGGGAGACAAAGCTGTCAGTTTACACTTGGTTTTAGTGTCCTGGTATAGGTCTCAGATCTCCTCTTGTCTTGGTGCCCAGCCTCACCCTGGGCACTAGAGTGCTCCAGCAAGCAAGCTTCTGTTCTGACCCCACTTCTCAGTATCCATGACCTCCCTGGCTGTTTCCTTATGCCAAACTGTGCTAAAGAAATGAGTCACTGTTACTTTTTCTGGATTTTCTCATCAGGATTTGGGAGCTCCTCCACCATATTGGTTTCTACTACTCCACCATCTTAGCTCTATTTCCACATAACATTTTTCAACAGATTGGAATTCAGTTGGCAAATTGTGTGTTCTTCTGTTGGTCACCTGTCTGCCCTCTCTGACTTGGAAATGCTGTTATGCAAATTTAAATCTTTTAGTTTTCATACCAAGTTTGCTTCCTTCTTATCATATGGGGGAAGTGAAAAGTCTGTGTTCTGACCTCTGGACATTTTCCTCCCTTGTTTTGATGTGGTAGTTTCTGCCTCATCATGGGTAGAGAGCAGAATGTAGGACTTTTTTTTTTTTCTAGAAAGGGTGAAAGTAGAAGTGATTTGAAACTATGGACACTCCTTGGTGACCTGGCCCAGGTGTAGAGAAATTATAGGATGGTGGAAAGGTGCCAAGTATGCAATGGCAAAGGTATTCTATTCTGGCCCAGCTATAAACATGCTTCCTTAAATCAATTTGGAGTCCAAGAAGAGAGGACTGAGAAACTAAGTGTTCAGGGAGTTAGAAGCCAAGATGTATAACCAGAAATTGTAGTACATATACACACTATCCTAAGATTGGTGTGGGTACCATGAAAAATCAAAGATCAAAACTTAGTTAATGCCTTCAGGGGACTTCAGATGGGGCATTACCACTGGTAGGGAAGGGATATGATGAGGGGGGTGTGTGCTGGGTGGAGGACAGGTGTGTACCCCTTCCAGGGCTGAAGGCTGCATGCTTTGCATCTGTCTATCATCTAGAAAGTGATAGACCTCCAGTTGGGAATCTGGCCCACAATCCCAGCTCCAAGAAGGGGGAGTCATAGAACATAAGATAAAGGATTTAAGAATGGTTCCAGCGTGCTTATACATGCTGCTAAGTAAGCACTTAATGTACATAAATGCTGACAAGATCCAAGGAAAAGGCGCTATCATTATGGATGGAAAGGTAAAGGAGGGAAGGCTTTTTGGAGGAAGTGGATCAATTATCACTGGTCCAGAGATAGTAAACCACACAATATCTTATTGCTTTAATACATATAGCAAACCAATCATTTTTAGCACTGGTCATTGAGTTACAGACTACTAGTATTTTTTCAGGACCAGAACTGTGACTTAGAGTGGATCGGGGAGGAGAGAAAAAGGGAGAAGCAGTGAGGGGTGGGTTCCCTAGAGATTAAATTCTTTCCAATGATATTCATATGTGGATACAAATAAATGGGACTACATTCCTGGAGAAGAATTATGTCTCCTCTATGGTACCTTGTCTAAATCTAGTGTTTCTCAGGTTATTTAGATACTGTGTTTTAAATTGACCAACGTGGAGCAGGGTAGGGAAAGAAAAGGGTGATGATGGAGTGAGTAGCAGACATATCAATCCCACCCCCCTTCCCCAGCCAGGGAAATGGGGTGGGGATAAGGAGAGGGGGATGGGAGGGAGGAGGGAGCTTTCTGCTTTGCCTGCTCACTGTCTCGCCTCCCTCCCTTCCTCCCTCGCTGCAGCATCAGCGCCTACAGCTCTCAGGGCTTCCCAGAAGCCTGAGCATCCACCATGCTGGATATCTTCATTCTGATGTTCTTCGCAATCATAGGCCTGGTTATTCTGTCCTACATCATCTATCTGCTCTAGCACCCTAGTAGCCCTCTTGGTGGGGAGGAGGGCTTTGTGAGAGAGAAGGATGGAGCCCAGAGGCCGAGCTGCCTGCCTGCCCCCTTCCAAGTGGACTTGGGATCTGCAGATCATCACTTCGGGTACTAATGGGTCCAGAAACCCTTTCCTCCCCTAAAAAGCATTTCTTTTCATTTCTCTTTGCTGTATTGCTCTAATGCCTCTTAAAGTATCCTGAAAATAATTATTTAAAATTAGCAGTTGTTTTCTGGTTCAAAAATATGTTAGGGCCTAATTTAAACTATTATGGGAACTTGTTTTTATGTAACCATTCTCTTCATGATAAAAAAGATTGAAGGGAGGAATAGGGGAGAGGCTGGAGGAATTCTTGTTCTTCGTTTCTTGTTCGAGTCGGGTTTCAGTCGCAAATCTCTTTTCCCACAAGCTGTAGATAGGGTGTTTGTACTCATCAGCAGACAGGTTTATAGAAACAGTGCAATTATAAATGCATTTGTCAGTGACTCATTCTGGCTTGAAGATGAGACAAATGTGATTTATTTGCGGGAGGGGATCTGGGGCACTCCAGGGATATATTCATGCACATGTGTTGAGTTGGGTTTCGTTTTCTCCTTCGTAAAGGAAATTGAGGGGGGCTGGGGGCGGCGAGGGGAAAAAGGGTGGATTCTGAGCTTTGTTCACATCTGTGCCTCCACTCTGGATTCTCCACAGCTCCTGGTCCCCCACTTCACCAAGAGACTTCTTATCTTCAGCAGCAACCACGGATGACTGCCCTAGCAGGACCTCTCCCAGAGCCTTCTGGAGACTGTTAACCCTTGGCAAGCAAATGGCATTTTGAAATGGAAGCCAGAGGCAGGCTGAGAAACAGCTGCATCTCAGCATGTCCAGCAGAATTCATGGATGTTGCTGGCAGGCTATGCAGGCCACGACGAGTTCAAGTGGCAGAAGAAACATCGTGAGAAGAGAGTTGGAATGTGAAATCATCAAAGTCCCCCTAAAGGGCTGCTAAAAAAATAAGATTTGGGACAGACTTTTGCTGGTTCTGTGTGCGAGTGAATCTTACTGTACAATCTCTCATGCATCCTTTCCCCCCTTTTCTTTCTCTAGGGCTTCCACACGCAAGGCTTTCCCATATAAATTAAAGGACAACTTGTTTGTCTCCATATATGGACTAAATGCGTTACAAGGGAATGGGATCCATTTTTCACTCCATCTTTAAAACTTTGCGAACTCATTTTTAGAACTTGTCTTCACTGTGGCTCTCCTTAGGCTGCAGAAACTTGCGCTTTCAGCTGTTCATGCTGCTTTACCATTCTTTCCCCTCCTACTGCCCAGGTCTTCAGTATAAAGAGAGAAATTGTGGTATGTAAATCCTCATTCTTTGTGCCAGATAAATTGAGGAATTGGAATTAGAAATCACAAATAAGATGGCCACATTCTGCACCTTTCTCCCAGAGGAGAGGACTTTGTTGCAAAATCTCTGTATATATTGTACCTAAAATATCAACATTGTAGAGATAAGTTGCACTTTCCTCCAAAAAGGCATTTTTGTGTCTTTGTATTATCAATTACTATCATCTATCCAAATAGGGTTGAAGAAAGCTTAGACTCAGTCTATGGTGCAGGTTAGCCTCAGCGTTTAAAAGTTAAGTGAGGCTGGAGTGTCTGAACCTGTTAGTGCCCATTCCTTTAAAAAGACTACAGCACTGATTTAACATTGGGAATATCCTTTGCATGGCCTACAATCTATTTTAAAAAGAAATGAATGTGAAAAATTAGAAACTTTTATTATGGACTCAACACAAATTGAAACTTTTGGGCTGTGTTTTCAAATCACAAGAATTGAGGAGATATTTTTTAGTTATATTGGAAATGAAAAGTTTATATTCTTTAAGCTCATGTTGTAAGGAGAATCAGGTGAGGATTCTATACGTAAAGTTGTGTTCCAGGCCCAGTTTGTCCACTAATCAGATTTATGACCTTGAGCAAGTCAAGTCCCTTCTCTAGACTTACAGTTTTCTCATTTGTCAAATGATGAAGGTGGAATAAGTTGTCTCCAAGGTGTCTCTCAGCTTTAAAATTCTGACTTGATATTTATAAAGACTAAGTCTTTGGAGCAAACTCTTAAGAATTAAGCAATAATCTCTTTTTCTTTTCCCACAAATCAGGTTTTATAATAAAAACCCTGACACAACATAAACTATTGCATCATAAATAGCCACATACAGAAGAGAAAATGATGGATTTTACCATTTGTGACTTTAATGTTTTACTGTTTGATGATATTTGGCAATGACAATTTGAAAGCTGTATAAATGCCAAGAGGAGAATTTTGAAAAAATATTTCTTTAAATGCTGGAATATTTGAAGATATTAGCAGAATGCTTAATGCATTGTCTCCTATTTATTAAATATTCTTCTGCAGTAAAGATTTTTGTCTCTATGGCATATATATAAGTTCTAGCCTGAAATTCTCTATTTTAGGCCAAAATTCCAAGTCTAGGATAGCTTCTAGATAATTCAGACAAAATTAGCAATTTGGGGGTAGATCTAATGATGTAGTTAATGTAGCTCTTCACAGAAAAAAGTTCATTCACAAATCAAATACCCTTCTTTAAAAAAAAAACTTTTATTTTTATGAACTTGACAAACATGAAGAAATATGATCATTTCCATATATAAAGAACAGAAAAAGAAGATTCTATAAGAAACTACAAATCTGTTATGTATAGCTTGTTTCTTTTTAAAGTATATAATAAATTTAATACTGTAGTTCCAAAACTATCCTGCTTCTGAATCTCTCCGAACTTCCTTTTGCTCTCTTCTGTACATCTTAAAAATATTTCATTAACACATTTTTTATTTCCTTTTCTTTTTTTTCTTGGCATTGTCACTAGCCTTTCTTTCCCTCCACACCTCTCCTTGGATGGGGAAAAGTCTGCCCTTGTAACAAATAAGTACAAATGAAAGAAACTATACGTCTCATAAAGGAGTCTCGTTCTATACCTCTACTCTCACCTTTCTGCCAGCAGGTGGGAAGTATGATTGACCATCAGTCTTCTGAAGTTATGGTTAGTTACAGCACTGATCAGATTTCTTATGTCTTTTACAACTGCTTTTCTTTATAATGTTGTAGTCATTGTGTAAATTGTTCTCCTGCTTTTTCTCACTTTATTCTGTATTACTTCATGTAAGTCTTCCCAGTTTTCTCTGAATCCATCTTTCTCATCATTCTTACAATGCAATAAATATTCCATTCTGTTCATCTGTCATCATTTGCTTACTCATTTCATGGTTGATGGGAACCTCCTGCAGGGGAAAGAATGCAAGGCCTGGAGCCAGGAAGACCTGGGTTCAAATGTGGTCTTAGATACTTAGTAGCTGTGTGGTCCTGTGTGACACTACCTTTGTTTCAGTTTCCTCTATGATAAAATGGGGATCATTATAGCACTCACCTGTTAGGACTGTTTTTAAAGATGAAATGAGACCATATTTGTAAAGCACTTAACTTAGTGCCTGGCACACAGTAGGTACTTAAAAATGCTTGTTTCCTTTCTTTTTTCCTTCTTTCCTTCCTTTCTTCTTCCCTCCCTCCTTTCCTTCCCCTCAGTTTCTAGTTCTTTGCTATAACAAAAAGAAATGCTATAAATATTTTTATACATATGGATCCTATTCCACTTTCTTTGAGCTCTTCAGGGTTAAAGCCTAATAGTTTTCAACTGGGTTGAAGGGTCTGCTATAGTCACTGTAACTTAGTGACTTTTTAGACATGGTTCCAAATTGCTTTCCAGATATGACTGGAACAATTTACAGCACCAATAACAGTACATTAGTGTGCCTGTCCTCCTATAACTGTCATTTCCCTTTTTGTTATCTTTGCCAATCTGATGGGAGTGAGGTGGAATCTCAGAGCTGTTTTGTTTGCATTTCTTTTATTAGTGATTTGAAACATTTTTTCATGTGGTTATTGACATCTTGGATTTCATCCCCTGCCTGTTCATATCTTTAGATGATTTATTTATTGGGGAATGGCTCTTTTTACTTACTTAATTCCCCTTATATCCTGAATATCAGACCTTTATCAGAGAAGTTTGCTAAAAAGATTTCCCCCCACTTAACTCTTTCCTCATTTGATTGATTTTTTGATTTTGATTTTGTGCAAACACTTTTCAATTTTATGTAATAAAAATTGACCATTTTATCTTGTGATCCTCTCCATACTTTGTTTGGTCAAGAACTTTTCTCTTTCCTATAGTTGTGAAAGCTACCTTGGTTCATGCTCCTCTATTTTGTTTATGATACAAACTTTTATTTCTAGATCATGTATCAATTTGGAGTTTATTGAAGTATAAGATGTGAGACACAGGTATTAACCTAATTTCTGCCAGATTGCTTTCCAGTTTTCTCTGTAGTGAACCCATTCCACAGTTCAATTTTTCTATTTTTAAGCCACTACCAAATAGTTTTGATGATTACTGCTTTGTAGTATAGTTTGATATCTAGTACTGCTAGCTCCCCTTCCTTCTCAATTTAAAAAATTATTTACCTTGAAATTCTTGATGTTTTCCTCCTATAGATGAACTTTGTCACAATTTTTTTTCTAGTTTTACAAAGTAACTATTTAGTAGTTTGATTGGTATAGTATTGAGCCTTATAAATTAATTTAGGTACTATTATAATTTTTATTTTGTTGACACATCCCAACCATGAGCTATTAATATATCTTCAATTATTTAAGTGTCTTTGTTTCTGTAATGTGTTTTATAGCTATATTCATATAATTCATGTGTTAGAATATGAATTCCCAAATATCTTATACATTTTGTATTTATTATGAATGAAGTTTGTATTTCTTCCTGTTGGGTGTTGTTGCTAACATGCAGAAAGACTGATAATTTATATGTATTTTTTTATGACCCATTATTTTGGTAAAGTTTCAATTAATGTTTTAGTTGAAGCTGTAGGATTCTCTTGGTAAATCATATCATTTGCAAAAAGCAATATCTTCATTTTCTCTTTGTGTTTATTTTCTCATTTTTTCCTCCTGTCTTATTGGCTGTACCTAGCATTTCTAGAACTATGTCAGATAATGGTGGTCATAATGGATATTTCTTACTTTACTCCTGATCTTATTGGAAAAACCACTAGTTTTTCTCCCTTATAGATAATGAGAGTTCTTGGTTTTAGATAGATACTCTTTACTATATTAAGGAAAGATGCATTTATTCCTATGCTTTAAAAATTTTGAAAATAAATTTTTTTGGGCATGATGAGAACGCTTCTGCTGAAGAGGCTGAAGCTGATGGATGGCTTGAGGTCAGGAGTTCTGAGTTGCAGTAAGGCTTCCTCCAACTGGTGTCAACACTAAGTATGGCATCAATATGGTAAGCCTTTGTAAATTCACTAAGCTGCCTAAGGAGCGGTGATCTTGGCCTGGGTTGAAAAAAAAAATGGAACAGTTTAAAGTTTTTGTGCTAATCTATATTGAAGTTGGGCCCTGGAGTGACCTTTGCACTGGCATTGTAAATGCAATTCACTACAGTAGGTAATTTAGGGAGATCAGGGCTCAAAAAGGTAAAAGTAAAACCAATGAAATAAAACAAACCAAAACCAATCATAAATGAATGTTGCTTTTTGTCAAAAGCTTTTTCTATAATTCTTGATAGAATCACGTAATTTGTATTGTTTTTGTTACTAATATGAGACAAACCTTGCATTCCTATTAGAAATCCAACCTGGCCATTACATAGCTTCTTTGTCAATAATTTATTCAGTTTTTTGCACCAATATTTATTAGTGATATGGGTCAATCATTTCTCTTCTTTATGTCTTATCTCTTTTAGACATCAAGACCATATTTGTTTCATAGAAGAAATTTGAAGGATCAATTTTTTTTTTGTTTTTGCAAGCATTTTATATTATGTTGGAATTAATTGTTGGATTTTCGAAAGAATTAACTTGTAAATCCCTCCAAACCAGGATTTTTTTTTTTTACTTCCATCTATGGTTTGTTCAGTTTCTCTGAGATTAGGTTATTTAAAGTCTTTATTTTTTCTTATGTTAATAGGGGGATTTGAGATTTTTGTTAAGTATTCATACATTTCTTTTATCAGTTTTGTTGGCATATAATTGAGTGAAATAATTTCTAATAGCTTCCTTTATTTCATCTGCAATTATTGTTAATTTTCCTTTTTGAATTTAATATTTTGGAACAAAACAAAAGCCGGGCCTTTAACTTGTTTTTATTAACACCCTTTGTCACCTTTGAAGAAGGTGTGATTCTGAATTAGCACTTATCTCTTCTTCCCTCTTTAGAACCTAAGTAGATCATCCTCAGTCTCTTTCAGTTCTTCAAATGTATTTACCTCTCTAGCTTCCCCTCAGTCACTATTACTACTAAGTTTGCATCAAAACTTCTATTCCACTTTAGATCTTTAAATCAGGAATGCTTAAAAGACCCGTTAAAGATCCATTTTCTTCACATAGGATTATACTGTCTTGCAGGGTGAATTATTGGTATTTGTAACCCTTTATCTTTTTTTCTCTTGCCTTTTGGAATATTTCAAAGTTCAAAATTTTGACTTCTTTATATGGTTCCTTGATAACCAAACTCTTTATTTCTGCCTGCTTGCAGTATTTTCCCCCTTTGATCTGAAAGCTCTGGATTTTGGTTATGATATTCCTGATTGTTCTCAGTTTGGTATTTCTTCCTGGAGGTTATTATCAATGGATTATTTCTATTTTCACACCGAATTTTGTATACTCCATTCTAATTTTCAGGTAGTCTATTATGGTTATTGTTCAGTAGTTTCAGTTGGGTCCAACTCTATTTGACCCCATTTAGGGTTTTTTTGGCAAATTTTCTTCTCCTCCTCATTTTACAGATGATGAGGAAACTGAGGCTAACAGGGTTAAGAACTTGCTGAGAGTCACACAGCTAGTGTCTGAAGCAGGCCAGGTTTGAATTCAGGAAGATGAATTTTCCTGTCTTCAGATCTGGTGCTGTAGCCACTACAACACCTAGCTATGTCAGGTAGTCTACTACTTAAGTAAAATGTTCTACCTCTGTCCCAAGTTATTTATGCTCTTTCTCATTTTTTCTTCTATAGTTCTCATTTCGCTTATAATTTAATTTTTTAACTCTCTCAAATTTTTTTTTGAAATTGAAATAAAATTTCTTTATTTTTTTTCCAGTTATACTTTTGAATCCAGTCAAGCCATTTCCCCTCTTTGAGGTTCTGTTTGTGCTAACTGTGGAGTAATCATCTTCTTTTGAGTTTACCTCTTGGGCATCTCTAGACTCACTGTATTTCTTCATTATGCTTGGTGTTTTCTTCTCTCTACTTGTATCTACAGCCGCAAGCCTGGTTTGGGATTTTGTACCAGATCCAAAGGCAGATCCCTCTGACTCTCTTGGCTCGAATAGTCAGGCCTCCTTCTTCCTGTCTCCAATTTCTTGAGTCCCTCTGCTTGTTTCCATATTTCTTGGTAGGTCTGCTTTCAGGGTACTGGCTGGTTTCAGGCTCCACTGACCGCACCGTAGCATCCCAGCTGAGCTCTATATGCTTTTGGTACCCTAACCCTTGCATGTATGCCCGAGAGTGTGTCAAGTGATACCCCAGGCAGAAACTTCCATCCTTATTTACCTAAGCTTGTACTGGTTTCCCTGGTAGGACCACTCTCCCAAAACAAAGATAGATGTCTTTTGGGAAGTCCTGGGTCAGAAGAAGTATACCATTGTTTCTCTTTGATTATCTTAATCATTATTCAGTCTTGCATCTTTTTTAGCTCTTTTCTGGAATATAGGTAGAAGAATTGAGCTCTTCTATAATCTTTCATGTCACATCTTAGCCATAAGTTTGACTCTTCTTTCCAATGTTGACTCTAAGTCTCCTCAGAGATACTACAATAATTACAGCAATACTACAACAACTAAATAAATTTTTATTAAAAAAAAAATACTACAACAACTAGTATATTCAGTGAAAAAAATCAGCCAAACCAGTCACAGTGGGATTTATACAACAGTGTTATTAGTGAGAGGACTAATACCTATTTCATCAACTGATTATTATATTGTTTTTATTTTGTTTGTGTTTCATGGGATATAATATGGCTAGTTATATGTTTGAATTAATTCAGTAACATGTTCTGTTATGACATACAATATATTTGGAATCATGTAGACCAAAAACAGATTGATTTTTAGACAGATGTGTTATAAAATGCACATATTATAATAGTCAAAGCAAGAAATTCTGTAATATAAAATTTTTGATAAATTCACACTTCAATGTTATAATAACAGTGCATAATATAACAGAGATAGCCAGATTAGGATAAGAAAACCAAAAACACTTTCTTATATAATTTTAAAAATAATTTTGAAACAAGTTGAAATAATTTTGAATAATATTTTAAAAATGGATATTTATAAAAGTGAATATACTATTGTATTAAAATAGCAAGTTTGTTTAGAAAAGAGATTCATTTGTGATAAGGATTACAAAGGGGGGAATAGTCTAAGAAGTAGCACAATGTGTAAGTGGCTGTTGCTAAATTTGAACCAAACAAGAATTCTGCAGCTGAGAGGTTTTAGTGTAATCCTATTGAAATGACAATTTCTTGATTTTTAGTAATATGGCACATTTTTAAAAGGTTCACAGAATCAACTTCAAAAGACTCTAAAAATTTAATTTGAATATAAGATGGCTTAGGAAAATTTAGATCACATTTCTCTTAGTGATGCTTAGGCTAAAAAGAGAAGTGGAAAAATGTCTTGGGAAAGTGTATACAACTGGATTTATCAAATCTTAAACATTTGCAAGGCCTGGAATAGACTCTCAAAAGTCTTTACTTCCCTCTAGTTTAAATGTAAACAAGACCCAATTTTTATGTTTTGGGGAAAAACAATTGATCTCAATTATGGAAAACTTCTCTGCCCCCAAATTAAGCAGTTGAGTAGAAAAATTTAGTAGTATTTAAGGTTTTTCTCTAAAGACTGATGATGGAAGAAGGTAGAGTAATGGGAAATTGCAAGTAATATAAAACACTTATCTACTGTTTTAAAACAAACAAAACAAAAAACTTTCCCATAGCAAATAATAACAGATATTTATAGCATATCTGATTTGGCAACCACTGGAATGTAAATTTACTGAGAGTGTGCAGTGAGAACAGAACAATACAGATTAAAGTAATATTTAACTCATATTAAATATTGCTTTACTTTTGTTAAACATGATGGGCAGGTGGCAACTTCTATCACTGGAGGAAATAGCCATACAGATTAGATCGTAGACCCGCTGGAGTATTGAAGTTAAATGTTGTGTGTGTTTGTCCTTCATTGCTGAAGAAGATCATGCCATCAGAGAAATGATGACATGACTTGCACTTGACTTTGTTTTGAGTGAGGGAGGGCTGTGCAGGTCAGTAGCCTCACATCTCCTCCAGAGCCATCTGAATCCAGTGACCTGATATTCCTCAGGATGACTGGAGATGACCCAGGATGAGGCAATTGGGGTTAAGTGACTTGCCTAAGGTCACACAGCTAGTGAGTGTCAAGTGCCTAAGGTGAGATTTGAACTCAGGTCCTCCTGACTCCTGCACTGTGCTCTATCCACTGCATCACCTAGCTGCCCCAGTTAAATGTTGATTAACAATGCAAATTATTGATGTAGTTACCTGCTTTTATGTCGGTGGATATGTATATATAAGTAAGTGTTATTTAAATGCAAAATATCACTTTTTGACCATGAGAGAATTGTAATTGAAACTGATGGAAAGATGAGTTTCCATGGAAACATAAATAAATTAAACTCCAATGGCTTTAATAAAGTCAAACTTTGAATAAGTTAGTGATACTTTCCAAATTTTCAAATTCACTTTATTAATATGAAATAAATATTTAGCAAATATTAAATATTGGTCACTTAAATACATTTTATCATAAATACAAAACTTTTTATAACTATATATATATATTTTAAGTAATATGCATTTAAGAAAGCAGTGATCTTGGAATTCTTCCTAAATTAAATATGTTTTTTTTTCGAAGTCAAAACTCTTGCAAGATACAAACACTTCACTTTTCTAAAAAAAATTCCAATAACTATTTTTGGCATCAGAGGTATGTTCTGGAGGTTTTTCCTCCAACTTTCTTAATGAAAAGTATTCAGTATTTCTAGTTATTTCTCTGTCTGGAGAAGCTTATATAATACAAGTATCTTTTAGTTTATCTCTTCATCCTCAATCTTGTTTCAGCTAAGTAGGTGGCATGTGAATATATTCTTATTTCTTCTAGACTTCATGGCTAATTTGTAGAATTGGTAGTGAAATTGTATTTTAGTAAGGTAAATAATAACTAAGGAGGCAACCACCAAATGCTTCCTTTTTATATTCACAACCTTTTTTGACAAAGAAATCTGGAAAGATATAACTATACCACTTGTGTGAAGATAAGCTATTCTATACTTTTACTGGCATACAAAATGTTTCCAATTATATATATGTATATATACACACACACATACACATGTACATACCTATATATTATGGTTGTTTAGTCCTCAGAAGGAGATGATAATTCTGGCACTAACTCCTTTGTTATTAACAGAGGAACTGAGTGTATAAACTACACTGTCAGAAAAGCCAAAGCGCATAAAATAAGGTACTGTTATCTACCCCTCCAAGCACATCATGATGATCAGCAACTTGACTAGATCAACTTCAAGGTAACAATTTAGCCATTTATGATGAAATTTTGGAGTTAAAATTGTACAAAAAACAACTGTTACAAGAGATGTTTCATGGGATATGAAGCACTTATCACTAGGTAAAAACTGTAAATTCACTTTTAATGAGTGTTATTATTATGATTAATGGCATTTTAGGAACCGTTTTCTTATGTAAGTGACCTTTATCCTATCAACAAGTCACATGTGACTAAGGAAACCAATGGAAGCAAAGCCAACAGACATGTATGTCACTCTAATGTATGGGAAAACATGCATGTAATTTTTAGTATTTTCAATATTATTGCTATGCTTTTTTATTATTGTAATTAGTGAAAATTGACTCACAGCCCTTCTTACATGGCATTAATGCTATTTATCACCCCAAATACTTTTACTTTATAGTAACATATATATATGTGTGTATATATATATATATATATATATATATATTCCTTTAATTTAGCAGTGGCAATTTTTAAAACAATAAAAGGAAACTTTCTTTAAAAGTTTCACTCACAATTTATTCCCAATGACAAATATATAAGCATCACTTCATGGATAGTTGGCCTGAGGAAATTGCAAATTTAGTTTCAATTGTTATTTGGAGTCCTCAAAAACAGATCTTAAAATGTGTCAAATTATTTTTTGTTAGAGGCAGAATAAGGCAAGTTGGCTACAATCAACAGAATATGAATAGGGTTTTTGGTTTTCCCCAGATCTGGCTGGAGGGTGATATAACATTTCACAGTAAAAAAGTATAACAAAATTATAATTTCTTCTCCTTCAGAGCAGCCAACTTGTCAATACAAGTCAATGTAAGACCTGAAATCCAAGCTGGAGTATATTTGGACGTAAACCTTACTACACTAGTTTTGCAATCTTGCTGAAAACAACCAAGTAGCTTTGATAATGTTCAATAATAACCCGAGAAACCTTGATATGCCACATTTCTAGCACTAAGATGCATGATGCTTACTTTTTTACAGGGAAACAATATGAAAAAACATTACTACTTACATGTAAATAATTATCTTTCAAGCTATTATGATCACTATTTAAAGAATAATTTCCCCTTTTCACCCTAAAATTATTCAATAGGGTGTATTTTCAACTTAGGTTCAATAATGCTAGTATGTACAAGGCTTTTTATGGATACAACACTATTACATTGAAATGAAAATCACATCACATATTCTGGTATCTCCCAACTTTTAATTTTTAGACCTCAGTGGTGAGGGAATTCTTATCAGAAAAAGAACAAAATGAAACCAAAGAAAAGAAGCAAGAACCTTTGTCTTTTGTAGAAAAAGTTAAACCAAAACCTGGAACATAAACTCCCACCATCAAAGGATTTAAAGTTGGACCATTTTTTTCTTAAATGCTTTAAAAAGTTCCACTCAAAAATTTTTATCATAGAAATGAAATGTTTGTTTCGGACCCTCTAAAAGTAAAAATTTTTCAAGATAAATTCTGTTGGAATAGAAACTTCAGTGATACCCTGCTTTTATGTTATCACAACTAACATTTCTCCACGGTTTATGCTTTTCCTCAATTTTGTCCATTTCCTGTCTTATTCATGTACCAAACACAACCAAACATGCCAAAATTTCTCACAATTTGCACTTCCCCATGTACTAGCCCCACTAGCTAGAGCTGTCCTATCTTCAAATAATTTTCACTTCTTATGTTTACTCTTTAGGGTCCTTTCTGGATTCCCAGGCATGTCATTTCAAGTGGTTTGGTGAAGGAAGCTGGAGGAAAGTCAAACCTAGAGTGCCAGACCTTGAAAGAATCACAGCAGGGCACCAACAATTCGTCTTTAGTAGAAGTGAGTGATGGAAGGCACAGCTACAAAGAGATGGATTCCAACACGATTTTAGCCCCATTGGGAACTTTGATTTTTGAAGAGACAATTGGCTAGGCTGAAATTATCCTAGACCTCTGCTCTTACCAAGTTGCTCTTACTTACAAATTATTTTGGTTGCAGAACTAGACCTCTCTGTGGCTAATTCATCTGTTTCTAACTTCTGATATTTCCAGTTTTCTTTTTCAGAAACCCTTGATGTAATTCACTTTCTGAGGATGAGGGAAAAATCTTATGAAAGAAGCATCACACTAGAAGAAGGAAAAGTTACTTCTGAAGCTTTTCGGGCAGCAAGGTAGGTAATTTCCTTTCTTTTTTTATATTTTTCCTCTATTTGCAACATTTATCTCAATCCCTAGCAAAGTATATGATTCACTTTAAAGAAAAGGAGCAAAATAGGTTTTCTTTATTTCTAGATGATCTGCTTTTCTGATTCACTTTCTGCAAAAGTGAACAGTGATGTGAATAATATTCTCATTGTGGATATATGTTCAGAGAGATGGCAAAAAATGTGAATTTATATTTTAAACAGCCCCAAACTCCTTTACAATTCTTCACAAAACATTCTAGGTTCAATTGTATAAATCAGTTGTTGCTAAAACTAAAGTACCTTTTTTGGCTCTTAGGGCAGGGTAGGTAAAACAAATTACATAGACATTATCCTTCATGTGTGAAAAGATGAACATCGAGAAAACGCAGCTGTCTATTAAAGGCTGGATCAATGAGGCACTCTCTAAAATCATGTCTGAGTATTTAGGTGGAGGTACTGTTCATGGTTATATATAAAACTTCCTTATGGAAATTAGCCTGTGCATTCACAAGATGAAACAAATTCAAAAAGTTGTTATCCTCTTCATCTCGGTCTCCTAAATGCCAGAAACGAGATAGAGAGAGTGGGGGGAGGAAGAGAATTAATTTTAAAATATTTGAAACACAAGATTTCCAAATTTTCTCTGAATAATTTAACAGAAGACAAGTCAATAAGCTTCACCCAATCAAAAATCAGTTATGATAATCATGAAGTCCTGTAACAAAGTACACTGGACTAGGAGTCAAAAAACGTGGGTGATACTTCTAACCCTCCCCTTTCCTAGTAATGTGTGCTTGGGCATTCTTATTGCAACTTGTATAACGTCTACGTAAGTACTCACCAGACATAACTGACTGCAACATGTCCATTACAACACGTGCAAATGCATTTTCCACATTCTGTAGGAAGTTATTTCTTTCCGCTTGTGTGCTAAAGACTTTGCAGACTTTTTGCATCATCTTTACTGCCCAGTCCATGCAGTACAGGTCCTTCTCACAGACCTGATTTAGACAAAGATTATTATAAATGTCAGTGCTCCTGGAGTTGGAATTTGGCTCTTCCTTGAATATGACACTCTGTCTCTTGACACTATGCATTTTCACTGGCTCTTTCCTGTGCTTGGAACTCTTCCTCTTATCCATGTCCTGGTTTTCTTGGTTTCCTTCAAGAACCAGCTAAAATCCCACCTTTTTGCAAGGAGCTTTTCCTGAATCTCCTTAATACTAGTTAGTACGTTCCCTCCATTGATTATCTCCAATTCATACTGAATGTATTTTGTTTGTACACACCTGTTTGCACATTGTCTCCCCTATTAGACTGTGCACCCCTTGAGAGCAGGCACTGTTCTTTGATTTTCTTTGTATCCCCAGTATGTACTACAGTGCCTCCCTAGCACATTTGTAGACACTTAACAAATGCTTGTTGCCTTGACTTGGCATAGGCAATAGTTGCGGTATAGTGGTAAGATAACTGGATTAGGAGTGAGTGGGCTTGGCTTTGCTACTTACTATAAAATCTTAGGAAAGTTACCACATTGTTGAACTTTAGTTTTCTCCCTTTTCATGAAATGGATATAATTATACTGTACTAATTCCCTCAGGGCAGCTAGGTGGTGCAGTATATAGAGTGCCAAACCTGGAGTCAGGAAAACTTGAGCTCAAATTTGCCCTCAGACAGACTAGCTGTGTGACCCTGGGCAAGTCACTTAACCTTGCTTGCCTCAGTTTCCTCATCTGTAAAATAAACTGGAGAAAGAAATGACAAACCACTCCAGCATCTTGGTCAAGAAAGCCCCAATGGGATCACAGAGTTAAATGCAACAGAAACTACCGAACAACAATTACCTCACAGGGTTGTTGAGAAAATCAAATGAGATAACATATAAAACAATTTGTAAATTATAAAGTGCTATTTAAATACCAGCTGTCATAAGAATAATTAGGGCTAATAATAGTTACAGTTATCTCTTCCATATTGTGGGAGTTAGGGGCATGGTGCTCCTGTGATCTAGACAATCCATGTAAATATTTTGGCCTTCCCTTCATACCAGAAAAGAAGTCTAAATTTTTTTCTTTTTTGTTTTTGGGGTGTTTATAGAGCCTACTATAAAATTTAGGTTAAGAATTTGGTCACAGGCTCTATATCATCTGCTAGCCTTCACATGTTGTCCATGGTTTCTGCAAAACTCCCTGCCAAATTCTCACTTAACTTCTTATGCTGACCCAAGATAAATCAAAACCATGATAGGGAAAGTCAAAATGTGGAAGAGATAACTGAAAAGGGAATGCTGAACTAGACACAATTACTTTCTATACTATCACTCTTTGACTTTTATGGATACTTTTTACAAGAAAGGATATTATTATTGATTTTTAAAGTGTATAACTCTGTTGGGTCATAATGTGCTTTGAAAAATATTCAATTTTAGCTATGTAATACTAGAATGAAAGTGCTTTCAAGTCTAATATCTCATTCAAAAGGTACAAATTTAGAAAAAAATGTCTTAAATCATTCATTCACAAATTGTATTCTGTGGAACCTCAATGTCCTACATGCTGTGATTAGAGATTACATGAGAACATTTTGATGCTAGGGATATTTTTCTATCTGATATATTAATTATGGAATTGTGCTTTATCAAAAATTCTCTTTGCCATTTTTGGCAAGACAATAGATATATATATTCCAGTGATAGCCATACTAGTAGACCCTCCCATCTTCCTTCCTCCAATCCTACCAGCATATATGACTTTTATTAATATTACTGCATGTCTAAAAATGTTCCACAGTGCAATTAATTTTAGAAACACTGCTAAAAGATATTTAAGTCCAAAAATATTATTACTTAACCATTATAGGAAAAGTTATTGATTACTTTTTTAAAAAAAATCTAATAATTTTAACATACATAGTAGTTTAGAGGTTAATTATACTAATTTAACTATAATATTAATAAGTAATGACTGCATATTTGTGGCTGAAGTTGCTCATAAAGGGGGTAAGTTTTACTCACTAACTTTTCAGATGACCAGTTCCTCATGTGTAACAGATAAACATTATGAAAAACTGGATCAGAATACGGATAACTAATTATCAGTCAGACAGTAAGCCCTTCCTGAATACCTCCTACATACAAAACATCATACTAGGGTCCCAAAAAATAAAAAGACAATCCCTTCCCTCAAAGATTTTATAGTCCCTTAGGGGTGATGAAATACATACATATGTAAATGACTTAAGAATATTAAGAACACAAGCAAAAATTGTAGAGAAAGTAAAAATCATAGAATCATAGAGATGAGATAGAATACAAATTGAACATATAAGTTTTAGAGAAAAGGAGTGCTTAGATTTAAGTGAAGTTAAATGGAAAAGTATTCCTGGAGGAGGTATTGGGGTTTTTTAAATTAGATTTTGAAAAAAAGAAAATCACATGGTATAATAGAAAGAACACTAGATTTGTAATCAGAGAAACAATCTGAATTCTGGTTGCGCTACTAATTATCTGACTGACCTTTGGTGGGTTGGGTAATTGTTCTGGACCTAAGATTTCTTGTCTGTCAAATAAAGGGACTGATGATCACTAAGGTCTAGCATTAATTTCTATCTTCCCAAGGTGGATATGAATTGGAAGGTTGAGGGGATAAGGTAGGAAGTTATATGAAGCATGTTTCAAAAGCTGTTAGTTTATTGTATATATTTTGAAAACATATTTTAAGATGTATTTGACATTCTTAGTCTCCCAAAATAATTTATATTTTAAGTATACTTCAGTTACACAGGGAGAATGATCCATCAGGTTTTTAGGTGGTGGTGAATACAGTATTAGTCTGGGTACTAGAAGAGACTTTGTTCTGTACTCACCAAAGCCAAAAAGACTATCATCCGTGCCAGTTCACTGGCCCGTCCATTCACAGCTTTGCTTGCCATGAAGGTGAAACATATGTTATTCCCACTCAGGATAAGGAGACGTGCATTATTTTCCAGAAGCCATTCTCGGGGAACCACTTTTGTTATAGAAAGAAAAATAACTTAATGAGAAATGTCTAATGGTGGCAGTAATCATTATTAAACACATATATTACATAATTCTTTGAGGAGAAAATAAATACTAAGAGAATAACTCAAAAAAATACTTTAGTTTTTCAATTATAATATTCAGCCAGAATAAAAATGTTAATGTCACGCAGCTACCCCAAATATACTAGTAATATGTTTATTTTAACTTTTTGACTCATATATTACAAGGTAGGATGGTATGAACCTATGTATGATACCTTTCTTTGGGACTGTACAGGGGTCAGAAATTACTCTTCCCTTCCCTAGAGGAGTGACAAGTAGAGAGTTTTCTCCCCTCTGCATCCTTAGACAGTAATCCCCTGCTGGGATGGAATTTGAGGTCTGGTATGATTAATTTACTATGGTTCAACAAAGAATCTATAAATTATATATGCATATATATAACTGTGTAGCTGGTATTTGGACTGTTATATCCATTCTCTTCAACTTTAAAATTAAGCTCCCTAAATTTACTACTAACAAAATATTTGAGTATTATGATTTAAAATAGGAAATTTATTCCCTGTAGAAATTGCCTTCTGTTTAATACTTATGCTCTGATAGCAGAATTCTCAGTAATCAACAATGGTATACATACAGTTTTACCTGATAGTTCATCTACAAGACTGATTACATCATCTGCTGTCCACTCTTTAGTATCAGTGTCATACAGTAATTTAATGGCATCAGCTAAGCCTTTTAGGCTGGTTTCATCTGTAGGTCCGTCTGTCATTTTCTGCCAAACCACCTGTCCTGAATAATTGGAACAAGTAAAATGTGATAAAATTTCTTTGAGAGGCAGATGGTTTTAGTAGTTTAAAATAAATGGATTAGAAAATGAAATCTCATTATTTAAGCACATCATACTTATTTGAACTTTCATAATGGGAGGTCGGTTTAGATTGCAATATAACTTTAAATGTTTCTTATTAGAATGAGGAAACATATTAACAGCATTTAAAGGAACTAAAAGAAAGGTTGTTTTAGTAAGCAAAGTAATGCTTTCAGTATAATGATAATGCTACTGACATACCACAAACAGGGATGTAGAAAAATAGGATTTTTAAAACTTTATTGAATTTTTTATCAAACAAATATTAAACACTAATTTATACTAAGAATATGCTTATCCTTGGTCCTTTATAAATATTTTTAGTCAAAACATACAAATCGTGTCAATTTAAAAATTATCTGCTTGTGGGAAGGAAAAAGTACAAATGGGTACACATACAATATATTATAAAAATTTATATTTTAACTGCTCTTTTGAATTACCGGTTGCATTATTTTCTTCTATTAACCTAGACAACAAAGAATTGACTGAATATTGAAAAATGTATAGCACCTTTTTAATTAAAAAACTGGAGTTAATGGAAATATATTTGATAATGAATTATAGCAGAATAGTTTCCATCTTTGAAACTTAAAGTTAATATAAGCTAATATAAAAAAATTCTGGGAAAAATGGAAGCTGTGTGGAAGAAATTAGGCATATATAGGCTAAACCTCTTGTACTAAATACTAAGATAAACTCCAGATGGATACATAACTTAGGTACAGATAATGACATCACAAACAAATTAGGAGAGCAAGGAAGAAATTACCTTTCAGATCTATGGATAAGAGAAGGGGTTATGACCAAACAAGGAAAAGAATGAATCACAGAAGATAGACTAGACATTTTTTATTATGTAAAATTAAAAAAACTTTTGTACCAACAAAATCAGTTGAAATTAAAGGGGAAACATAACAGGGGAAAAATCTTCTCAGGAAATATCTCTAATAAAGGTTTCATATCCAAGATACATAAGGCATGGATTCAAAGTTATAAAAACAAGAGCCATTCTCCAATATTAAATCATCAAAGGATATAAACTGGCAGTTTTCAAAGAACAAAATCCAAGCTATGAACAACCATATGAAAACTGCTCCAAATCATTAATAATTAGGGAAATGCCAATTAAAACAACTCTGAGTTCTACTTCACATCCATGAGACTGGTGAAAATGACAAATGTTGGAGGGGCTGTGGGAAAGCAGGCACACTAATACCTTGCTGTAGAGCTAGCAGTTTAGAGCTGTGCCTTTAAAGTCACCAAACTTTGACCTAGCGATACTACTAGTAGGTCTATACTGCAAAGAGATCAAAGAAAGAGGAAAAAGATTCATATGCACAAAATATATATAGTGGCTCTTGATAGTAGCAAAAATTAGAAACTAAAAGGGAGCCTACCCATTGGGGGAATATCTAAATGAATTAAAGTATGTGAATGTAAAAGATTAGTACTATACCATTAGAAATTATGTTAGAAAGTTTCAGAGAAAACTAGAAAAATCGCTATGAATGATGCAGAGTGAAGTGAGCAGATGAAGCTGAACAATTTATACAACGGCAAAAAAGAAAATCAACTTTGAAGAACTTTAGAACTCTGATCTATACAACAGCAAACTATGATTCCAAAAGACCAAAGATGAAACATACACCAATCACTTTCTGCCATAAAGGTGATAGACTTGAAATGCAGAATGATACATTCATTTTTGGACACTGCCAACATGGGAATTTGTTTTCCTGGACTGTGCATATTTATTATAAGAGTTTTTCTTTTTATGGTTCAAATTTTTTTGGGGGGGAGCAACAGGATGGAAGGTAAATACTTATTAAAAAAAAGTAAAATGAAAATTAAATAAAGAAAAAAGGAAACTGCAGAGAGGTAGATTTAGGTTTAATATAAGGAAATACTTCCTAAGAGTTAGACTGACACAAAATAAATGGGTTACCCCAGGGAACACTGTGTTCCCCCTCACTAAGGGGGAACAAATATACCAGTATAATCATGAAATATACCATGATTACCAAATAGGTATAACAAAACTATATTTCCCCTTTCAAGTAAACAGAAATGTGACTTTACTGAAAAAATAAGTGCTTACCATCCTGAGATGATATTGGTCCAAAGATTATATAAAGCAGTCGCGCCTGATTCACCATTGGCCATGGTTTTAGTATTCGAGTCAGCCAAAACGCAGAGTCACTTCGTTGTATCCAGTGATCTAGTAGGACATTCCGACAGAATAGTCTAATCCTTAATTCCAATTTTCGGGCACTTCCTAAGAAAGAAATTAGATAAATCTACCTTGAAAAAATTTCTGGAAAATCAGAAGCAAGGCAGTACCCACAGTGATAATGCAGAGATTCTAAATGTATCATCAAGTCAGAACCTCTAGTAAAATCCAACCTTGATGCCCATTGTATTGTGGAGATTCTTACACTCTGCCACTAAAATACAAATTTTGCCGGGTCTTACAAAATTACAAAGGCTGCAAGTACAGGCCTGATGATGTATGTCAGCTGTTCAAAGAATAGGCTAAATTAATCATTAGAAAATTGTCTAGCAAATACTTTTTTTTTAATGACAGAAACTTACAGATTCTCCACTTTGATGTAGAGAGATTTCAGTCTACATTGATAGAGAGTAAAACCATCAATAAAATAACAGATCTTTGAAGAGCTGAAATCTCTAAACAAGAAGTAATCTAGGAGTCTTCTCTTAATCTGCCCCAAGTTTTAGTTTTGCTAATCTGCTCATCGTTATTGCCCTGTTCTATACTCTAAAATTAGGAGAATGGCTAATGAAAAGACAGAACAATTTGGTCAGAACTTCATGACATTTCTAATTTTAAAAAAAATGAGTACCTAGAGAAATGTGGAAGGCATGTATCACATCATTAATCAATAGAGAATAAAAGGCTTCTACCAGTCTTAGACAACAAAGCTCTGGATCATCAAACCCGCTAAGCGAGTTCCACGCTCTCTCAGTACCTAACTTTACTGAACACTGTGGAAGTCACACAGTTGTGAATGCTGAGTTCACTATGTAAACTGATGTTATCTGATCCCAACTATGGCTCCATTGCTGCATTGCATTCTTTTATTCTTTTTTGATTCTTCCTCTATTCCACTCCTGTTGGTGACTGCTTTAAACCTTATTCTCTCTCTCTAAGCCTCCTGTGACTCCCTACCTGCTCTTCTCGCCCCCAGCAAATAAGTTGTTCTATTTTGCTAAGAAAATTGAAATAATCAACTATGTACTCCCTCATTTCCCCTAACTCTAATCTCAAAAACCTTCCCAAATCTTTACTTTTCCTTTCTTCCTGTTCCAATCATCACAGAAGAAGACCTTTCTTGTCAGTTAGCCCCATTACCTGATTCAGTGGCCTGGGTCCTAGATCCCATATTCTGTTCTCTTCTCTAGGAGTTAATTATGTCCCCACCCATAATTCTCTTATCTTCAATCTTTCCCTATATACTGACTCCTTTCACTACCTTCAAATTTGCCAACATCAACCCCACGGTTGGAGAACAGATGGCCTTGAGGCCACACATAGCCTTCTAGGTCCTTGGGTACAGCCTTTTGACTGAGTTCAAGTTTTACAGAACAAATCCTTTTTATTCTGTAAACAAATTCAAATTTGTTCTGTGAAGTTTGGATTCAGTCAAAGGGCCTCATTCGAGGACCACGTGTGGCCTTGAGGCTGCAGGTTTCTCACCCCTGATCTACCCCATTTTCAAAAACCTTTCCTAAAACCTATAATTCCCTCATGATATCATCCTAGCTATCTCCCTTTTACTGTCAAACTCCTAGAGAGATTTGTCTAGACCCTCTGCCTCCTCTTCCTCAACCCCCCACCACCCCACTTTTCAAACCTGTGCAATCTAGCTTCCAGCCCCATCCATCATTCTATTCAAACTGCTATTTCTAATTACCAGTAACTTCATAGCCCCTCAGCCTCCTTGACTTGTCTCTTGCTTCTTCCCTTACCTGTCTCACCATTCTTTTTCCAGTTTCCTTGCTGGTTCAACGTGTCTCTCGCCGTCTAAATGTGATTCAAGGTTCAGTTCCTAGTTTTGTCTCATTCTCCCTCAGTGATATGACCAACTTTCGTGGATTCAGTTGTCATCTCTATGCAGATGTATCCCAAATCTATAACATCCTGATACTAATATCTCTCCTGAATTCCCCTCTTCAATTTCTGCTCCGTGATGGGTATCTCTGCTTAGGTACCTGACTGGCACCTTAAATCCCGCGACCAAAATAGATGTCTTCCCCGCCCATAACTGCTTCCTCCTTTCGACTTTATTTTTGTTGACGATGCTATCGCACTCTCTGAGGCACTCAGATTCACACTTTGGAGTCATCCATGGCTCTCCCTTTCCCCTTTCTCTTTTATCTACTCAGTTGCCGGAGTCCTGTCATTTCTAACTCCACAACATATCTTGCACCCATCCCATTTTGTCCCACTTACTCAGCCACTGCTTTCTCTCAGCCCCTCACCAGGACTATTACAGTAGTCTCCTAATTTCTTCCTGTTTCCAATCTTTTCCCTTTCTAATTGATTTTCCACACAATTACCGAAATAATCTTCATCTTGGGTAATAATTTCATTTTTCTGTATAAAAACCTTTGGTGTCTTCCTGTTGCCTTCAGGGTTAAACACAATCTCCTATATTCAGTATTAAAAGCCCTCCGCAGTTTGCGTCTAGCCAAATTTCATTATTATTCCTTCAACTTTATACACTCTACGTTCTAGACAAATTGGTCTACTAGGTGTTCCTTACAATTCAAAACTCCTATTTCTTCCCATTCACATAACTGTCCTCTAGTTCTGAAAGGCTGCCTCTATTTTTGTCTTTCCTAGTCACTATGTTCCTTAAAAGTTCTGCTCAGTCTTCTCCAATGTTCCCAGTTGTTAGTGTTCTCTTTCCCTTTGCATTTTATTCACTAATCTATGTACATGTTATATTGCACCATAGAACGGAAACCTGAGGGCAGTATTTGTTTCCTTTTTGTCTTTGTATTCCTCATACCACCCAGCAAATTATCCTGCACAAAGTAGACACTTAATATTTGTTGAACTGAACTGAATCAAAAAGGTTGTGACCAAATTCCTATCTAAAATGATGTTTCCTTTTTAATCAATCAATAGATTTATGGAAAAGCTACCATGTTCTAGGTGCTATGGAGAAATACAATCAAGTATAAAATACAGTTCCTATCCTCGAGGAACTTATAATTTCATTGGACGACTTATTCTTTCATGTGTATAAATGCCTCATCTAACAAGATAAGGCAGAATATGATAAGTAATTAATGTGACATAAATGGGGCATTAAGATAGGAATCTATAAGTAATATTCAGGGGATAATTAAAAGATCAGTCTGTAGCAGATGGAAGTGGTATTTAAAATTGAGTTTTTCAATATTGTGATGGGCTCCTGAATCTGCTTTTGAATCTTGGTCTCTATTTCTTTTTTTTTTCCCTTTTAAAAATACACTACCTGAATATCACATCTTTACCTGGTTTACTGCAAACAACTGTCTGCACCTTGCGGGGTAGATTAGTCAATTCACATAGGAAGTTATAAACACGATGGCACTCCAACTCATCCCAACCTGCTGTTAGGGTCTAAAGATAACAAAATAAAGGAAACATTGCAGGTATGCAGGCCATCAAATTGAAGTTCAGGTCATTTTTGCTTTTAATAAAGATGATTTGCGGCATATTTTGTTCATATTTTGTCCATTATGGATTTTTCATATATACAGGAAATAATTTTTATAAACAATATCTTAAGATGCTCCAAATCTAAATTCCTTTTTTTGTTGAGAAAGGCAGTAACTTTTCAATGGACTTTCTAAATGATACCTGAAGCTCTTCTACATACAGTTTATTATTTTATTGTATGCATTGTGACTTGAACTTTGACACCTGAACTGATACCTGAACTGTGACAGTACTTTATTGAGCAAAATTTGATTCTTTAACAAGGCCTACTTTTTTTTTTTATTTACAAGATTTCAGGAACATTGATTTAGAGATTTCCCTCAGATTTATACTGTGGGACTTAGTTTTTGAATTCTTAACAGAGACTGTAGTGGAAAAACAAACAAAAACCTATCATTTACCAAGAGTTAAAAATATTATAAATATTAGCATTCATTTCTGACATTTAGATGTAGTAAGCAGTGGAAAAGTTTATTACAATTAAAATTTATGATTATCTATTAGGAAAAATAGCAGAGCTAAGTCAGATATCTATTAGAAAGAAATTAAAAACAAAAAGGTAATTAGGTACATAAATTCTTCACGAGAATAATTCAGTTGAATTTCTGCCTTTTAAAAATGTCTTCTTTAAGTTATTTAGAATTGATTCTAGATTCATATATAAAAGTATTTCAGCTTTTTAAAAAGAAGGTATCCCTAAATATAGTCTCAGAATTTATCAGTCTTTATCTTTCTGGTTTATAAAATTATCCATGTTATAATTTTTTATTGAAATAATAGTTTCAATAACAAAAGCAATGATTTCTGAGAGTATAGACATCCCAGTGCTTGCAATATATTTTAAAGAGTTAGCCCAAGTCCTTGAGTTCATTAGATGTATTGTATTTTTAGGATCACAGTATATCATAACTTTTGGTGAAACAACTTTATCAAGGGCAGCTAGTAATTTGTAGGAACAATATGACAAATGGGCAACTGGTCAAAGACATTAGAGTTTCACAGCATTAAGGTACGGATTTAGTAAAACGTATTAATGATTACAAAATAGTGTTGGTCAGAGCAATGTAGTTAGGTCATGTGTGAGATATGCTGCCTATAACAGAAAAATATAGTCAAAGGTTCAATTATTTATTGTTGTTTTCAGAGTTATTTCAACCTCTATTACTTGGTCATAGGACACACTTCTATGTTCTATTTACTACTAACTAATAAAAAATGGTTTTTTTCTTTTGCTTAAAAAGGTACAGTACCTGTAAAAATATTCCATAACATGGCAATCCTAAACACTGCATAGGAATTCCACAACCACTGAATTTAAAACATGAAACCTATGAAGAGAAAAATTGTTATTTCCTCATCAGAGTGTAACAATTTCACTTTCAAATTCATTTTCATAACATTTATTGAATACCTGGCTATGTGCTATATCTGTGTACGGCAGATAAAAAAAACCTGTGCTCCCAAGAAACTTATGATTTCTCTAGGAGAGATAATCTCACACAGTTAAATGATAATGTAAGATAGTTTATGTGTAAATGCTAAATTGGTTGGAAAAGCAATAAATATTATAAGAGTTCAGTGGAAAAAGAAATTCATTTGAGGTAGAACAATGGGAAGGTTTCATGAAAGAAATGGGACTTGACTTAACCTTGAAAGACTGGTATAATTTAGACAGGCAGGGAGGAGAGGGAAGACATTTCAAGTGGCAAAATAGCATGGTAAAAGGTAATGAGGTAGACATTAATATGGTTTATTTAGGGAACAGGAAAGAGAACTGTATGCCTGGAGAAGGTTCATGTTGCCTCGGTTAGACAGGGCAAACTGGACAGGAGATAGGGTTAAACAACTGAATTTTATCATGCAAAAAACAGGAAAAACTTGAAAGTTTTTATGTGGGAATATAAGAAAATAGTAAAATCTTACGAATTTTTAATTATATTCAAAAGACATAAACTTTGGGTCAATATATAGAATGTACTGGAGAAGGGAATCACAGAAAGCAGAAAGGTCAGTTTTAAAGATATTACAATTTAGGCCAGAATTTCATCCCAAATGAACACCATACCAGCATAATAAATAATATGACATATTTTATATTTTATTAACTGAAGACTGTGACTAGAATTTGTGATTTTTTTAGTATAGGGAGTTTCTAGGTGAAGGAACTAACTCTACCAATGCAGGTAGGAACCTCCTAAGTTACACTTAATGTAATAGACTGAATTGCTTGATTTAGATGATTATTTCTGTGCAGTGAAAGTTTTTGAGTACTATATCCCAACAGTGTTGTCATAAATTTATAAGACTATTACTGGTAGCTTCTAAAGTTGATGTTTTTGTTATGATTAAAATTAACTTTACTCTTTTTCTGGATGTTTAAAAAATAAGTTTTTTTTAATAAAAAAAGACTATTACAATATAGTAATAGAAGGAAAGTGCTATCTATGCTGTCCACCTAATGATATAAGGCATTGGATTCAGAGGGCAGATTAAGACATTTTTTTCTGGGTATGACCAATCAATTCTGGAATTTGTTTTGCTTGACTATACATGTTTCTAAGAGGGGTTTTGTATTTCTTGCTTTCTCAATGAGGAGGTGAAAGGAAGTGAAATGGAAAGGTAAAGAGGGGGTGACAGAAAGGAAGGTGGATATTCCTTTTAAAATAAAATGAAATTTAATGAAAAAAATTGTAATTTCGACGCAAATAAAATAAAACCATGGGAAATCATAATAGTTCAGATTTATATAGTACTTTATAGTGCTTTCCACATAGCATCCCTACAAGGAAGGTGGTACAAGTATTGTTATCCATATTTTATACATGAGCAAACTGTGATTTAAAGGCTTAAGTGATTTTCCTTCAGAATGTAGCTAAGAAATGTCTTAAGCTGGAAAATGAATCCACATTTTTTTACTCCAAGCACAGTGCTTTTTATATTCTCTCACAGAAATCCCATGAATTTGAATAAAGTCCTTAGTTACATTTAACAGGTGATTAAAAAACCAGAAAAATATATCTATATTTAATATCTGAGTACATGAAGCACTTGATCATCATGAATAATTATTACATATACTTCATTATCCTAAGACAAGAATGGAAAATTATAATAAATAAATTAAAAATTATTGCAAGGCAGTTATAAAACACGCTTATTTTAAAATAAATTCATGTAAACATTCAGAAATATATTTATTCTTACTTCTGAGAGTATCTTCTGAATGTACTTTAGCCTTTCTTTTGTTGGTAGCAGCAATGTACACCTTTTAAACAATAAACCTAAGAAAGGAAACAGATGCACATATAAGAAAATGGCAGATAATTTGAATAGACCAAGTAGACACATGTCTCTTGAATGTATCAAAGTAATACTATACCAAGTGAGCTGGTAAGACAAAGTTTGTCAAGAAGATGCTGTTTACTAAGTTGTTTTAATGTCCATTTATGACACCCAGGGCCATATTCTGTAAAAAAATATGACATTGCAATTTCATGTGCAATCATCTTTTTAAATTTTACTATGTTATGGAATTGCTTGTTTTAGTCTATAAATTATTTAGTTTATAAATTAAAAATAAAAAATAAAATATGATATTGGCTCTGAAGTTGCAAATGTGGGAAAATATTTGGATTGAAAAAGGCATGATGAGTAAAATTTGAAGATATATCAAGGAAACCTAAATGTCTTGACATCCTGTCTCCATAAGGAAACGTAAGAAAGTACTCTGTTGTCAATGAAGAATCTGGCTAGAGTGGCAAAAACAGTTTTAACCTTTTCCCCAAATATGTAGAAATTTAAAACTACTAAGTATTTACAATTTCAGAAGTTGGAAGTAGTTTTGTTCGTACAAAGTATTTGGTATGGGATAATGAGCATGTTAAAAGTTTTCCTTCAAAAATATCCTATTGTGGAGAGATCATATAAAGGTTTTATAGTATTGTTTGCAGATAATTTTTTAAAAAAATCTTTCATTTTCTATGGAACTTTGCATTTTGAACTGTTATTGCTACAGGGTCAATAAGTGGATTATATGTTTTCTTTGACTTTACGTGGATTGTACTCCTAAAATAGAAATGTTAACAGTCTTATGACACATATGATCTACTTATCCTTATTCTGAAAATAAACTTATGTAAGAGGGGAAAAACCTAAACATATGACCTTTAGCAGCAGAAAAGGTAATAATTCTTCCATTAAAAATGTTATACATGACTAATACAGAGATATGTTTTGCATGACTGCACATGTATAATCTCTATCAAATTGCCTGCCTTCTCAATGAAGGGAGATGAGAAAGAGGGTGGGAATTTAAAAATTAAAAAAAAAGTTAAAATTAGTTTTTACATGTAGTTGAAAAAAATAAAAGATTTTAAATTGTTATATAAACCATGTAAACTTGTAAATTCTGATATAATTTTTGAAAATTACTCTAATTGAGCAACTTATGATCAAATGTAAAGTTTAAACATTGACTTTGCTTAGTTTTATATGTAATAGACTCTTCAGTGGTGTTTTCCTTTCATATTTTATCATGTGCTCTCCAGTGAAGAAGCTGTAATTGAACATTAGTTGCTGTAAACCTTACTTTCAAGGCATATCGTGTTCATAAAATGTTAACAATACTAGCTAATTTTTCTTTTTTTTTTTTTAGACACAGGTGCTCAGAGCAGTTACAGACCAAGTTCTTAAATTTTTTTTCCTGTGACAAAGATAGACTTAGATGCAATGCTCTCTCCATATTAGCCATCTGCTCTGTTTCTTGTGTGAAAGCAGTAAATTAAAATTCATAATCTTCAGAGTGAAAGATTTCGAAAATGTTATCTTACTGCTTGAAACCAATAAAAGATCAAGGAAAAATAGCAATAAGAAAAAATGTTCCATGTGCTTAAACATTAAGAAACCTGAAGAACTAGGTATCTGCAGCCAAAGTAAAATGGAAGCTTTAAGTAAACATATGAATCAAATGTAAGTATAGATCAAATGAGTTGTAATATAAAGCATGCTATAGAAATCTAAGATTATTATTATACAATTATTTCAAGAAATCAGGAAATTCAGGCTAATGAGGATTTTTGCTTATTACTTAGGCTGTTTTTAAGTAGTGGAGACTTGACCATAGTGAAAAAAAACTGTACTAATTGAAAAATATGGTAAGATTATACAAACAAAATTTATACTCATCTTGTCTTAGTTAAATTTATTAATATATTTAAATATTCTTATTTTATGTTTGGAATCTTCCTGATGATCATCTTAAAATTAGGCGTCCTTGAGCTACAACAATACAGTGTTTGCTTAGTTTGCTCTTTTGCCTTTATTTAGCTCTGAATTTCACCCTGATATATTTTGGCTTTATTATCCTGCTAAGGTTAATTATATACAGCAGTTTTGCGATTAAATTGATGCTCATCACTAAAGTCCAAATTAGATTTTTATTTCATTATTCCTCTTAGAGAGAATAGAAACTGTAAATCAGAAGAAAAAAAAGAAATGATTACAGGTCAAGGGAAGAAAAATTATATAGATCTTCCTCTGATAAGGACAATTTAAAATATATAATTTATTAGTAAATGTGGATAGCATTTTTTAAAAAGGTAATCATGATTTCTTATTAGAGAATAAGTGATTTTTTCAATATTTTATTTTAAAATATTGACTTTTTTTTTAAACAGGACTAGAATATGGTTAAAAGGGATAAGAGATTCAGAGATAAAAGCTCATTCATTATGTTTCATAGGAAGCTACTGCACAAAAATATCAATTCCCTAACCTCTTAATCTCCAGTTTAAGCCACATAACAAAAAGAGAAAAAGTGACCATATAAGTTTGTTCTTTTCAAATATACTTGTTTATACTCATCTTTGAAGATAAGCATGTCACAAAAGAACAGTGGGAGTTATAGTTAGGAGGAAATATATAATTAAAGGAAAAAGATCATACTAACAGTAATGAAATCTTCCGTATACCAGGCAATATTTGGAAAATATCCCCACTTCCCACTAGCAAAGGGGTTATATAATAGAATCCCCCTAATTAAATGTAGCTCTTTGTCATAATTCCCATTTCACAGGTCACCTAGAGATCTGTAGTGCTCCAGCATATAGGAGCCTTGTCTTCTGCCACACAGCTCCAGGTTATGAAAATCTTGCTGTAAGAGCCTTCTGCTTCCAGATGAGGTTGAGATGTAATTAATAAGGCGGTGGCTGATGGTTTTCGACACCATGCTTAGCATGCTGATATCTTTCACTAAAACAACAAAACCCAATATAACTAGCTTAACTATAAGAATTTAACTTTTCCTATACTTTGGTTATAGTTAATTATAGAACTAATCATACAAATTGACATATTAACAAGCTACTGAAAAAATGGAAAAGTATGAATTCTTTTCTATCTTTTACTAATACATTAGGAATATATAACAATAAGATTACTTCAGTAAAGCTAGGGCCATGCCTTAAGGAGGTGGAGCTACATTCTGGTATATCCTAAGACAGATTCTGAATCTGGGGTATGTGACAAGTTCAAGAGACCCTTAACAGACCTTAACAGTTTCCACTGTGGATATGAGAAATCTGTCAAGGATTTGTGAGGGATGTCTGGTAAATAACTATATTGTCCTATTGAAATATTACCAAAGTAGTAGTGTTAGCTAGTTTGTGGACTGGAAAGAGAATGTGGCAATGGGAGGAAGAGAGCTTGGAGTAAAAAAGCAAGAAAGTATCTAAAACACAGGACATCGGAAAAATCTGAAACAAGTAAAGGGATTATTCCTATTGATCAAAACAAAATGAATTGAGGTTTGTTACAAAATTCTTTTTGTATTGATCTAGAAGAAATCAGCGACAATGGCCAAGTGAAAGATAAGTTAATTGACCTCTGAAATAACTTTGAACTGATTTCCAATCAATGAAGCCACAGAATTTTTGGTGTACCTTTAGAGAATATCCTGTTCTTACTACACATATTTACGTTTAATACAGTTCATTAAAATTCATCTTTTTGAATACCTATTCTCAGTTCTTTTTTATTCATATCCAAAGCAAGAAACAAACTGGATGCTGAATATGCAGGTATCGCCTTCAGAAATTAGATTTTAACTTTTTTGTGTCATGGATCCTTTGACAATCTGGTGAAACCTATGGATCCCTTCTCAGAATACTTTTTTTAATGCATAAAAATAAAATACAGAGGATTACAAAGGAAACCAACCATACCAAAATACAGATATTAAAATATTTTTAAAAAACAAATTCACTGATCCCAGGTTAAAAACACCTACTATGAATAAAATTGGTGACTGACAAGAAACAGGTTTTAAGACTCCCACAAATTTATTTAACTTCCTGATAAGCATTTAACAACTTTATAATATCAACATTTTATTTACATTCAATTTGTTTTTGGAAAAATTAATCTCTATTTTTTATGTGCATATATTTGGTAAACAATAGAATGTATTTCCTTTCATATTGAATTGGAAATGGAGGTATAGGAAGGTTACCTAAAGCCAAGGGATAAAGGAACCAAAAAGAGGTTGAGATATCCTCCCCCCCTCCCCTCCCCAATCCTGTCACTTGGAACTATTTTAAGTTAGGCTGAAATATATTAAAAATGCCACAGGGCCCATTGAAAAGTATAGTTTCTTAGGAAAAATGGAAATGGTGAATTCTGTAGTTTAGCAATATTTCTTCTCCTAAAACCTCACCTGACAGATACTCCAAAATTATTTGGAAAAGCTCTAATGGTAATGCTTTAAAATCCCCAAGTGTTGATAAGTTTTGAGAATCTGAGCCAAGGATGTTGCAAGAATGGTTGGATCGTCGGTTGCTACGTCTGTATTTCTGGTTGGGAATCAAGGTGAAGCTGGTACTTACAATAGATGTCATCCTTTTACTTATCCCATAAATTTCTCCTAGTTTAAAAAAAAAGTGGGGACATGGAGGGAAGAGAATTAAAGCAATGGAAAAATTCAAAGAAGATAAAGATGGAAATGAATCCAGCACCATCTTACTCTGTTCCACTTACTAGTTCACTTTACTACCTCCATTCCTTTGTTCACATGGTCATCCTTAAGCCTGGAATGCCTTCTTTCTCACCCCTCATTTCCATCTACATTAACTGACATTCTGTTTGGACCTGCTTAGCATCATAAAATCTAGAAATGGAAAGGACCTCCAACTCTGTAATGGTATAGATGAGAAAACTGAGGCCTGGAGAGGGGATGTGACTTGCTCAAGGCTAACACCTCCATTATACTTTACTTAAACTCTCTGGCCAGAAATAATAAAAGTAGCTGACATTTCTTTTACGGTTCACAATATGTTTTACAGACATTTTCTCATTTCTATTTACTTGTATATATTTTGTATTTGCTTATTTGTGTACATGTTATTCCTCTCCCCTCCCCCCAAGAGAATGTAAGGTTCTTCAACATAAAGACTTTTCATTTTGTCTTTATATCCTTACAATCTAACATATAGCCGAATAGGTGCTTGATTAATGTTTGTTGGATTTAACTGGATCCCAGCTCTTAGAATCACAGATCTAGAGATGCAGGGGACCTCTGGGGCTATCTAGTCCAACCCCCTCATTTTACTGAGGAGGAAACTGAGGTCCAAGGAGGTTAAGTGACTTGCCCATGGTAGCAAGCATCAGAGGCAGGGCTGGGTCTCAGATCCTCTGATGCCATGAAAAGCTGCTTTTCTATTTTTTTAAAACTGAACCACACTGCCTCTGTTATTTATTAGCTAAGCATAACCTTATACAAATTTTCTCTAAGCTTCATGATGGCCTGGGAGGTGACTTCCAGTTCTAGATCTATGATACTATGATTTTTAAAAATGCCCAAATGATAGGTTTGGTAGCTTAATAGGCTACAAATGTCTTCCTATATAAAGGGGATATAATTTCTGTCTTAGTTAATGTTACACAATTTATAGAGTTACCTTTGTGGAGTTTGTGTACTTAAGTCATTTGCCATTCAGTATTGCCAGCTGAATAGGGAAGCTAAGTGATTCAGTGGATAGAATAAAACTTGTTTTCCTGAATTCAAATCTGGCCTCAGATACTTACTAGCTGTGTGACCCTGGGCAAGTCACTGAACCCTGTTAGCCTCAGTTTCCTCATCTGTGAAATAGGCTAGAGAAGGAAATGGCAAACCATTCTTTGCCAAGAAAACCCCAAATGGAGTCATGAAGCATTGGATCCACTGAAAAATGACTTAAAAACATTTCCAGTTGAAACATTTCTAAATAGGTAATTCTTAATCTAAGGCTTTTTTACTAGCTGAAAAATACATGTATGTGAATGAGACTTTCTTCCTCTCTATCATTCCCACTACTATCAAATTATAGGGTCATAAAGCCTTACTACATCTAGAGCCAAAAGGAACCTCAGAGAACATCTAGTCCAGTAGCATCAAAGAAAGTCCAGCAACACTTCCCAAGTACTGCAGGAACCAGATTAAAATGTAATTGGGAAATATTTAACAAAATAAAGATACAAAAAAACACAGCTAATATTACATTTTAAAATTAAGTTAATATGCAGCCAGCAGGGATCCTTATCTATGGATTAGTGGCTTACATTTTATTTGAGTATGATTCCAATGGTCTATCCAATCATTTTACAGACAAGTAAATTGAAATCCAGGGAAGTTAAGTGCTTTGCCCAATATGATACAGAGAGGAAGCTTAATAGGCAGGATTTGAACCCAGAGTCTCTGACCTTAGTCAGTGCTTTTTCTTTGATGCTACTTCCTCAACTCTCCTCCTGTGCAACATGTTTCCCAAGTCTTCAATGTCTTCCCCACTATGCTTGCTGAAACCCTTTCAAGATTTAGCTTAAATACCACTATCTCCATACATCTAATTCCTAATCCTTAATTCCTTCCTGTTCCCCTAATCAAAATTTATCTTTCCTTCCTTGGACCTGGCATGACTTTTTGCACTTCTAATATGTGATATGCCAATCCAAGCTGTACTATAGTCAATTGAATACATGTAGTATTACTTTAGTAGGTTGTCTCTTTGAGAACAAAGTACAGAAACCACCAGTAGGTCAATTCTAAGAAGGCAAGGACCACATCTTATTTATCTTTGTGTCCTATTCAATAGCTCCTTTTGAGAAGTCTTTGTACATAAGTAGTAAGCTTAACATTTAACTGAACTGAATATATTCCAAGACAAGGAAAATCACATTAAGTGTGAAAAATAGTCAAAAAGAGCCATGAACAAGATCAAAATGCTAATCTAAAGTAGGAGTTTCCATCAAATAGCATGGTGCTTCAAAATAATTATAAACAGAAAGCAGTTAATGTGTCTTTAAAAACAGTATTTTTCTTTTTGCAGGAAGAAAAAGTAACCCCCAAAAAAGAGAGACAAAATATAGATTTCAAAGACTGTCTATACTGTATTTAAATTAACTAGCTCTAGTATATTAAGATTGTAATTCTAAATATATGTTTTATTTTTCACAGACAATGCAACAAACAAATCTCTTGTTAAATGAATAGAAGTCGAATGGGAAAGAACTAAATTTCCCTTTGATTCCATTTTAAGATAAGAATGACTAACTTTCTTTAATGAGAGACTGGACAATGATTTGAAGAATGAAGATTTATGGATAGGGTTTATAAAAATCAATAGTTATTTACCTGAATGAAGCAGTCAGTTATAAAGCATCTTTCTTTTTATATATAGCCAAATGGCCCAACATGATTTTGTGCCATTTGAATACTGCACTTCAGAAAATAATTAACTTCAGAGCGAATACTGTTTGTTTTTTTAAAGAATTAAACAATCAAGACATTTCACTAAAGCATTGCAAATATGCCTGAACAAAATTTATTTTCTGCTTTGTGCCCAGAATACTGCTCTAGTGAATTTGTCACATATTCATTTAAGGAACTGTACTCTATTTAACTTATCTTAAATTAGTTACATGATATATGAAATATAAATAAACCCAAAGCTTACTTTTTTACTTGGCTCATGCACAATTTTAGCAACTTTTAAAAACACCACAAAGAACTTTGCGTCACTTTTTATAGCTCATGCCCTAAAGACAGAAAATTAATAGGTATTTTGAAAAGTCACTTGTTATAGTTACAAATGAAAAGCTCTGTTAATGAAAATAGAAAAGGATAACACAGCTTACGCTTCTCAGAGGTTCCAACTAAAACATGACACTAGGAAGGGCCTGCAGCTTCCTTCAGTGACCCAAGTCCAGTGGTCACTTGTCTTCTTTCTGGGACATCCACTTACAACACCTGCTGCTTGACTAAACTAGGGAAATAAAAATCAATGTAAAGGGCTACATATTTTACACACACACAATTTTTTCATCCCCTCCAAAGCCTAAGACATTCTTTTGCCATAAACTCCCTCTAAAGTCATCCCCTTACAACAAATCCCCTTCGTTATTCCTCACTTGCAAATGTGAAACATCTTAATGTTACATCTTTAGGCTGGAATAGACCCTAGAGGCCGGCTAATCCAAAGCCACTCCCATTTTTAAGGAAGAGGATGGGGAGGGAAGCAGGCTTCTTTGTACATGCTCACAGTCCGGGAACCTCAAGCTCTTTTTCCCCTGCCTTCACAAATGCCCTCTTGGGTGTTTTCATGCCAGCCTACCTAAACACTTAAATTATGATTAGATTTTTTTTTGCTTTTGCTACAGTAGGAAGCTTGTGAAAGCCTACCAGAGCAAAGGACTTCCCCCGGGGGAAGAGCTATCTAGTTACAACTACTTTTTTTTTTTAAACAATGATCCCCGCGCGGGCAGACAGGCCCGGGCAGGCCCAGGTCCAGGTGCAGGGCTCGGTCACCCCCAGGCGCTGGGCCCCGCCCGGCCTCGGCCACGCAGCCCCGCGGGTCCAGCCCCCCGGGAGAGAGTTCTGAGAGGGCCTCCAGGCGGGGCGGGAGGGCGGGGTCCCGAGGCGGCTCCCTCCCCCCTCCCACCCCCCGCCCGCCCACGTCCGCTCCGCCGGAGCAGCGGAGAGCCTCTCCTCGAGGAAAACGCCTGGAGCTCACTTTTACCACAGGGTTTGACAGTTCCCTGCCCAGACGGTCACAGCAAAACGAGGCGGGGCCGATTTTCTTTTTTTGCCTCTTAAACCCCACTTGAAGCCAAAATCTTCTTTAAAAAAATTTTTCTAAAGAATTTTTTCTAAAGGAAAAAAATCATTCCCCTCAAGTTCTCCCCGCGTGGGAGGAAGTGGGGAAGACAGAAAAGTGGAGTGGCTCGCGACCAGGAGGCGCTTCCGTCGCCTTGCCGCGCTCGCAGCCTCCTCCGTCCCCGCCTCCTCCGCGGCCGCCCGCGCGCCCTCATGAATAATTAATTTGGAACCCGCCCAGGAGCGGGGCGTGCCTGGAGCCTCCAGTCCCACCCCCTCATGAATAATCAAATGAGACAACTTTTAAACTCCTCCTCCTCTCTCCCTCCCCCTTCCTCTGCCCCTCCCCTCCTCCCCCCTGTCCCGGCTACGCTTCCCCACTTCGGCCTCGCCCTCAGGCTTAATTACGCACGTGGAGCCGACGTCTGTTTGTCTCTCTCTCTCCACTTACCTTGGTTAAACTGAGGGTTTGGACCCGCCCGTTTCTTCATGAATAATTCATATGCAGAGCTGGGTCCGCTTACCTTTGCTTAATGCGAGCAGGTTGAATATCCTTCTGCTCTAACCCTCCATTTCTGTCAAGAATAATTAATATAGAAAACTGGCAGGACTTATCTCTGGTTAATGGCAGAGGGCTGAACGCCTCCACTTCTGCTCAGAAGGGCGGGTCCCGCTCACCTCTGCTCAGGAATGGAAAATGAGGCTGCAGGACTCGTCCCCTTCCGCCCGATCATCATTAATAGGGAGAACCACACCCACCTAGGTCTGATTAATATGATGAGAAAATTGGACCTGTCCAACTCAAGGGTTAGTGTGGGAGAGTTGGACCCGCTCACCCCTGGTTAAGGTGGAGAGTTAGATCCGCTCACTTCTGCTCATGAATATGAGAAAGATAGGCACTGACAGGAATATACACAGTGTAGAGGAAAAAAATCCCTGCCTGCCTTCTTGGGGTTTTCTGTCTTTTTGAGAGGGAAGACATGAATACATATAACTTTCAAAAACTCAGTTGACTCTGTGAGAGCATCAAAATAGACATTCCATTCAATGGTACAGATTTAACCATGCTTTCATGTCTTTTGTTATCCCCATTTTACAGATGAGGAAACTGAGGCAGACAGTGGTCAAGTGATTTGTCCAAGGGCGCACACTTAGTAAATGACTACGTCTAAAACATTTTGATGACTGTCTTTATTTTGCATCATTGTAACATAGTGTTTAAGAGCACTGGGTTTGGAATTAAAAAGACATTTTCCTGAGTTCAAATCTAGATTCAGACACCAGCTGTCTGAGTCTGGGCAAGTCACTAGACTCTGTTTACCTTAGTTCCTCATCTGTAAAATGAGTTAAAGAAGGAAATGGCAAACTATTCCAGTATCTTTGCCAAGAAAACCCCGAGTGGGATCATGAGTTGTCAGACACTACTGAAATGACTCAGTCACACTCTCTAGTACCTTTCCAATGCCCTCTGAGAGATCTTACTTTTCAATTCTTTGGAGATCATAGGATTTTGTACCTCACAGCTATGTAATACAGGAAGAAACAGTATTAAAAAGATGAGCCTTCCATGCCCAAAAGCTATAAAACTGTGCATATCCTTTGACCTAGAAATACCACTTCTTGGTCTATATTCTAAAGAGATTTTTTTAAAAAAAGGAAAAGCATCTATATATACATAAATATTTATAATAGTTCTTTTAGTGGTGGTAAGAAATTGGAAATTGAGGGGATGACCATCAATTGGGAAGTGGCTGAACAGGTTCTGGCAAATGATTGTGATGGAATACTATAGTGCTATAAGAAATGATGAGTAGAATGCTTTCGGAAGAAACTGTAAAGACTTTCATGAACTGATACAAAGTGAAATGAGCAGAACCAGGAGAACACTGTACTCAGTAACAACAATATTGTATAATGATCAACTGTGAATGACTTAGCTATTTTCAGTAGTACAGTGATCCAAGACAGTTTTAAAAAACTCATGATGAAAAATACTATCTCCAAAGGAAAAAAACTGATGGTGTTTGACTGCAGATAGAAGCATATTTTTAATTTTTTTTAACTTTCTTAATTTTTCTTGGAGTTTGGTCTGTTTTCTTTCTCAATATGACCAATTCGGAAATATGTTTTGCATGACTGCACACGTAAATCTACATCAAGTTGCTTGTCTATTCAGTGAGGAGGAAGGGAGAGAATTTGGAACTCAAAATTTTAGAAAAAACGAATGTTATTTTTTTACATGTAATTGGAAAAATCTTTTATAAAAAGATAGGTTTTTATTTCAAGAAAAAGTTTGGGGTCATTAAGAGAACTTCAAAGTATTCCCAGAGGCAATCCAGTCAACTCTCTTCCATATTCACTTCCAGCCCCAACCTCAAATAATGAAGTGCTTTTTTATAGTCAAAAAATAAATACAAGATCTTGTCTTTTCTATATTTTTAGTCAATTGCACGTTGATAAAGATGCATGATTCTAATACCATGACATATAACTTGTAGAAGCTTGCCTATTTTCTTCTAATATCCTCACAAAGGATGACTTTGATGAATGTATAGATTATTGCTTTAAAAAGTTTATGAAGATGGGAATTATCTTCTCTGTTACCCTTTTTTTGTGGAGGGGGGTAATAATAGTTCCAATTTTTCCATCAATTTGGTATCTTCTCTCTTTTCAGATACCTTGAGAATGATTCTTCAAAGCCCTCACAATTTTATCACCTCAAGCACAGACCTCTTCTCTCAATGTGATCTAGTCCAGCCGCTTTTCCCATCACTGTTCACTTCAGTGCCATTTTTTCTTCCTTGATAAATTTATCTATAACATGGGATGTTAGAGTACAAGTATTGTAGTTCCATTGGACCAAGTTTATTATAAAGATCCTTGTATTCTCCAATAGATATGTTGTCAAAGGATATGAGCAAATAATTTTCAAAAAAATCACAGACTGTTGTTAGCCATATGCAACCATATTCCAAATTGCTAATAGTAACTATTTTTCTTAGGCTAGGGGATTTCAATAATTATATTGATGATCCCCTAACATCCTAACCTCCCAGTTCTTCAGTCTCCTCAGATCCTATAACTTATTCCTCAGCCACTTGCAGGAACAGTTGGTCACACTTTGGAAATGATTATATCCGACCATGTCTTCTTTCATTCCCTCTCCCCTTATGTCTTTCACTGTGCCTTATTCTCCCTATACTAATTATTTTCTCTCTTCACAACCTCTAACCCTTCCATCCTTTCTTAGGACATTGCACAGCTTGTGGATTACTTGGTTTCCTTTCCAATCTTGATCTTAATACTCTATATATTTGAGAAATGAGGAGGGTAGGGGAGCACTTGAACCTTATTCTAATGGTAATTGACTCAAAGATAGAATAACATACACACTCAGTTGAATATAGAAATCTATCTTACCCTACAGGAAAGTAGGAGGGAAAGAGGCTAAGAAAAGGGGTGAGGGTCTGATAGAAGGCAGGGCTCATTGCGGGAGGTGGTTGTCAGAAATGAAACACTTTTGAGGATGGATGGGGTGAGAGAGAGTAAGATAAATAGGAGGGAAAATAGGATGGAGGTAATCCAATTCAACTCCAAAGTGTCTTATTAAATAAACAGATCTGATACAAAGAAGCCAAATACTGGGTAATTATAATGAACAGTGTTCTGACCTAGGAGGTACATGTAGAAATGCACCTCCTTGCTTTTTTTTTTGAAAGGTTGGGTAGTATGGGTATAGCATGTTATATATGCTGTCAGACAGGTCATCATAAGGGAAAGTTTATTGGGTATAATCAGACACTATGGTGATATAAAAATAAAATGCATTAATAAAACCAAAAAAAAAAAAACCCTCCAAAAACAACCATCCATTTCCATAATGCCTTAAGGCCTGATGCTTGTTGCATTTTTTAAAAATTGCAGACCCATCTTTTGTCTATGTCTTGCTCTCCTTTCAGCTTTATCCTAAAATGCCCTTGGGAAGTCTTTCTTTAGTTGAATCTCTTGCTAAACTTTCTTCACTTAGTCTTATCCTTCATAGCTTCTCTCTATTTTATGGGATGATACTGCTCACAATGTTTCACAGTATTTCTCCATTAGATTTTGCAAATGACTTTGTGGTTTAAACTGGTATTGCCCTTGATTGTCACCTCTTTTCACTTTGCAAAAAAAGTCAAATGCTTCCTGAATAAGGAGGCTTTTAGGCTCTTTTGGTTTGATGCCAAATTATGGTAGTTAAACTTCTATATGAAATTGTTGTATACAGCATCGAGGTTCTTTTGTCTGTCCATAGCACATTTTTCAATGTCAATAATGTGTTTAAATTGGTCATGTTTGAAGTGTTTTAATTGCATGCCATATCTCTTAAATGTTTATCCTTTATCCTGGCTTTTTAAAAATAGATTTTTATTGACATCCTTTATTTTCCCCTTGCCTAAATTTCTTTTTATGTCCCTCTTATTTCCTTTCCAGAGAGCCATCCTCCATTTAAAAAAAAAAAAGATAATTTTTTTAAAAAGAGAAAGGAGAAAAATGGATATTTAATGAAATAGAGGACTTTCAGGCATTACTGATGAAAAGACCAGAGTTGAATAGAAAATTTGACTTTCAAATACAAGACTCAAGAGTATCATAAAAAGGTAAACAGGAAAGTGATTAAATAATGTTAAGCTGTTTACATTCCTATGTGGGAAGATGATACTTATAACTTAAGAACTTTCTCATTATTAGGGCAATTGGAAGGAGTATATAGAGACAGAGGACACAGATGTGAATTGAATATGATGGAATGATATCTAAAAAAATGCAAGTAGGAGATGAGAAAGAGGAATGCACTGGGGAGAAGGAAAAGTAGAATGGGTTAAATTATATTACATAAAAGAGGCATGAAAGAACTTTTACAGTAGAGGAGAAAATGAGGAAGTGGAGACTGGGGGAGCACTTGAACCTTACTCTAATTGGAATTGACCCAAAGAGGGACTAGCACACACGCTCAGTTGGGTATAGAAATCTATCTTACCCTACAGGAAAGTAGGAGAGAAAGAGAATAAGAGAAGGGGTGAGGGACTGATAGAAGGCAGAGCTTATTGGTGGAGGTGGAAGTCAGAAATAAAACACTTTTGAGGATGGATGGGGTGAAAGAAGAGAGAGAGCAGGATAAATAGGAGGGAAAATAGGAAGGAGGGAAATATAGGGTTAATAATTGTAACTGTGAATAAAAGTCTACAGCAAGTTTCTCTGATAAAGGCTTCATTTCTCAAATATATAGAGAATTGAGTCAAATTTATAAAATTAAGAGCCTTTCCCCAACTGTTAAATGGTTAAAAGATATAATTAATTTTCAGAAAAAGTAATCAAAGCTATCACTTCATATAGTCATATGAAAAAATTCTCTAAATAACTCCTAATTAGAGAAATACAAATTAAAACAACTCTGAGGTACTATTTCACACCTATCAGATTAGCTAATATGACAGAAAAGGAAAATGACAAATGTTAGAGGAGATGTGAGAAAATCAAAACACTAATACATTATCACTGGAATTGTGAACTGATTCAGCCATTTCGGAAAACAATTTCAAACTATGCCCCAAATGCTATAAAACTGTGTGTACCCTTGGACCCAGCAATATTGCTTCTAGTTCTGTATCCCAAAGAGATCAAAGAAAAGGAGAAAGGACCTATATGTACACAAATATTTATAGCAGCTCTTTTAGTGGTGGCAAAAAATTGAAAACTGAGGGAATGACCATCAATTGAGGAACAGTTGAACAAATCGTAGTATACGATTGCAATGAAATACTATTGTGCTATAAGAAATGATGAGTAAGTAGTAGAATGCTCTCAGAAAAACCTGGAAAGACTTACATGAACTCATGCAGAGAGAAATGAATAGAACCTGGAGAACATTTTACACAGCAACAGCAATATTGTACAATGATTAGTTGTGAATGATTTAGCTATTCTCAACAATACAATGATCCAAGACAATTCTGAAGGACTTATGAATGCAAATTGAAGCTTACTTTAAAAAAAAAACTTTTTTTGATCTGTGTTTTCTTTTACAACATGACTAATATGGAAATATGTTTTGCATGTCTGCATATGTATAACCTATACTAAACTGTTTGCCTTCTTATTTCAGAAGGAGAGAAGAGAAGAGAGAGGATTTGAAATTAAAAATAAAAAAAAATTAAAATTATTTTTACATGTAATGGGAAAAATAAAATATTAAATAAACGTATTTTTTAAAACGAGGAAAAAATTTAGCCACTTACCAATACATTGTAAAGTATCTCATGTTATTATGTGCAGAACAAAGGTTTGAGGTTCCAAGCATATCAGTTTATTAATCAATGCATCCCATTTGCTCAGAAAACCAGGCCTCCTCAACTTTGGCACTGGCCCCATTTACAGGAGGGTGACAGATTTTTATATATTACAACCAATTAATAAAATCAGAACAATTAAATAAAAGAAAACAATTTGTCAGGGTACAAAAATAGGTAATCTGATTTCTAATTGAAGGAATTTCTAAATTAGGAGGGGGAGTGAACAGGTATAATTCCCTGAAATCAGAAAAACAGATGTCCCATCCCCAGCTTAAGTGTCTGTATTCATTCAAGGGAACATGGAAACAATAACTGATTGACCAATACAAGACCAGTTTTCAGGTAAGATGTATGATTTTTTTGAGATGTATAAATGTAAGAAAACCCCTTGAATCAATCTTCAGATCTAACTGGGTTTCTGGCCAGTGTAATTTAGGTCCTTAGTTAAGGATCTCTAAACAATTGGTAGATATGGTCTAGCTTCCTAGCTACGCAGGGCTAGATTTAAACAGTACAATAAGGTTTTTCTCACAATTCCCACAATAGGACAAAATTTTCTCACAAGAGAGAAATTGGACTATATTCATAGTTGAATAGAAAGGGGACTGAGATAGCGACAGAATTAAGTCACAAGATAAAGTCAATGTGGTACCTTCAATCAATTCCCACTACGACTTGCTATTCTAATTCCCATAATTCCTTCATATGAACTACTTCACTCTCATGAACCCTGATCTCTGTAATAAGCGGAAGGAGGTGTCTTCGTCATGTTTATCCTTTGGAGCCAAGTTTATACATTATAATTTTGCCACATCCAGTTTCAGTTGTTCTTTATGCTTACATTTTTTTTGTAGTCATTGTATATATTGTTTTCTTCGCTCTGCATACTAAACTTTGCATCTTCATATCAGTCTTTCCATATTTGTCTCCATTACATTCACCTACCACAATTTGTTTAGCCATTCACCAATTGGTGGGCATCTCCTTTTTTGCTAGGTCTTTATTACCACAAATGATGCTGCTATAAATATTTTAGGGTATATTAAGTTTTTCTTTTTGTCAATAACCTCTTTGGGGCATATGGCCAGCAGAAGAGTCTTTGGATCAAAGGTTGCGGTCATTTTAATCACTCTATTTGCAAAATTCCAAATTGCTTTCTAGAATGGTTGAACCAACTTATAGTTCCACCAACATTACCATAATACTTCATTGTATCTATCTCTACAACTTCTCCAACATACACTATTCCTTTCTGTTCTCTTTGCCAATTTTCTGGGTGTGTGGTAAAAATTGAGGGTTGTTTGATGTATATTTCCCTTATTGTTACTGATTTGGAGCATTTTTTTCATATGGTTGTTTTAATTCTTTTAAGATCTATTTGTTCATATTCTTTGATCATTGTCGATTAGGGAATGGCTTTTTTTCCCCTAGCTTTATGGCAATCTTGTTCTTTGCTCTAACCAGTTGCTGGTCTGACTTTTCATGATCAGCTGATTTAGAAATGATTATAGTACATGTAACAAATTGTTTCTTGTCAAAACATAATCAATTTTATTTTTGCTATGTTATTTAGTCTCACATGCAACACCTTCCTATTTTTTTCTTAAAGAAAATATTAATGGTATAGAGATATCTCATTCCTTGCTCCTGGTCCATATTTTCATCACTTTCTTCTATTTTAAACTTTTGCAATAAAGTCACTGAGTATCAAATTATATATTGATTTAATTTGAAGGGTCTTATCAAGTGCTTTGTAGAATTTCTTTGTCCTCTGCAATAGGTCCTAGTGTATAAGCTGTAACACTTGAAACAGATTGCTACAACATAAAATGTTACATGATAAGTTTTTTAAAAGAAGTTTTTTTCGGGGGGAGGAGCCAAGATGGCAGAATAGAAAGACTCACGTATGCAAGCTCCGAACCCACAGCCCATATATTTCCTGCAAAAAAAACTCCCCACAAATTCTGGAGCACTGCAAGGCGTGCAGAAACACAGTGGAAAAGATTTCCAATCCAGAGAGCCCTGGAGAGCCATCCCCAGGGGTCTGTTGTGCTCCAGACAGCAGAGTCCACCCCTGTGCTGCCCTGGCTGTGCGGCCCCAGAGGAGCAGATCCGAGCAGGCTTCAGGGATGGAATCTCCGGCGGCCAGGAAGGTCCTTCCCCCCACAGGCGCCACAGGTCAGTGAGAGAGACTTCTGGGCTGGCTGAGAGGGAAGTGGGGGTGTCTCCATGACTTGGGCCCCCTTGGAAGGCAGTGGCAGAGGCAGCGGCGGTGGCCCGGAACTCCCGGAGCAGCAGGCAGAAGTTCAGGGCCATTACTGAAGGTCTCTGCATAAACCCCCTAAGGGAACTGAGCCTGGGAGATGGCCCTGCCCCCATCCACTCCATTACTGAAGATCTCTGCATAAAGCCCCTGAGGGAACTGAGCCTGGGAGGCGGCTCTGCCCCCACCAAGCCCCAGAACTTAAGCTCACATTGAATAGCAGCAGTGCCTGCTGCTGAAAGCCCATTTGAATCTCAGACCCCAAGCACTAGCTGGGTGGATCTAGGCGGCGGTAGAGAGGAATCTCAGAAGTCAAGTAAGTGGCTGGGAAAATGCCCAGAAAAGGGAAGAAAAATAAGACTATAGAAAGCTACTTTGATGGGGTACAGATGTCCCCGCCTTTCAACTCTGATGACGAGGAACAATTCTTACCATCAGGGAAAGACGTGGAGGTTGGGGCCTCTGTATCCCAGACATCCCAGGTGGATGTCCGGTGGGCTCAGGCCATGGAAGAGCTCAAAAAGGATTTTGAAAATCAAGTTAGACAAGTGGAGGAAAAACTGGGAAGAGAAATGAGAGAGATGCAAGAAAAGCATGAAAAACGGGTCAATACCTTGCTAAAGGAGACCCAAAAAAATGCTGAAGAAAATAACACCTTGAAAAATAGGCTCACTCAATTGGCAAAAGAGGTTCAAAAAGCCAATGAGGAGAAGAATGCTTTCAAAAGCAGAATTAGCCAAATGGAAAAAGAGGTTCAAAAGCTCACTGAAGAAAATAGTTCCCTCAAAATTAGAATGGAACAGATGGAGTCTAATGACTTTCTGAGAAACCAAGAAATCACCAAACAAAACCAAAAGAAGGAAAAAATGGAAGAGAATGTGAAATATCTCATGGGAAAAACAACTGACCTGGAAAATAGATCCAGGAGAGACAATTTAAAAATTATGGGACTACCTGAAAGTCATGATCAAAAAAAAGAGCCTAGACATCATCTTCCATGAAATTATCAAGGAAAACTGCCCTGACATTCTAGAACCAGAGGGCAAAATAAGTATTGAAGGAATCCATTGATCACCACCTGAAAGAGATCCAAAAAGAGAAACTCCTAGGAACATTGTGGCCAAATTCCAGAATTCCCAGGTCAAGGAGAAAATATTGCAAGCAGCTAGAAAGAAACAATTCCAGTATTGTGGAGGTAAAATCAGGATAACTCAAGATCTAGCAACTTCTACATTAAGGGATCGAAGGGCATGGAATAGGATATTTCAGAAGTCAAAGGAACTAGGACTAAAACCAAGAATCACCTACCCAGCAAAACTGAGTATAATACTTCAGGGGAAAATATGGTCTTTCAATGAAACAGAGGACTTTCAAGCATTCTTGATGAAAAGACCAGAACTGAAAAGAAAATTTGACTTTCAAACACAAGAATGAGAAGAAGCATGAAAAAGTAAACAGCAAAGAGAAGTCATAAGGGACTTACCAAAAGTGAACTATTTACATTCCTACATGGAAAGACAATATTTGTAACTCTTGAAACTTTTCAGTATTTGGGTAGTTGGTGGGACCACACACACACATACACACATGCACACACATACAGAGACAGAGAGTACAGAGTGAATTGAATAGGATGGGACCATATCTTAAAAGAAATTAAGGTAAATGGTGAGAGAGAAATGTAGTGGGAGGAAAGAGGGTGAAATGGAATGGAGTAAATTATATCTCATTCCAAGAGGCAAGCAGGAGACTTTTTAGTGGAGGGAAAAAGAGGAGAGCTGAGAAAAAAACAAGAAGTTTACCCTCATCACATTAGACTAAAGGAAGGAATAAAATGCACACTCATTTTGGTATGAAAACCTATCTTACAATACAGAAAAGTGGGGGAGAAAGAGATAAGCAAGGGGGGAGATGATGGAAGGGAGGGCAATGGGAGGAGGGAGCAATTTGAAGTCAACACTCAGGAGGGACAGGATCAAAAGACAGAATAGAAACAATGGGGGGCAGGATAGGATGGAGGGAAATACAGTTAACCTTACACAACACGACTATTATCGAATTCATTTGCAAAACTACACAGATAGGGCCTATATTGAATTGCCTGCCTTCCCAAAGGGAATGGGTGGGGAGGGAGGGATGGGGAGAATTTGGAACTCAAAGTTTTAGGAACAACTGTTTAGTATTGTTCTTGCTACTAGGAAATAAGAAATACAGTTAATGGGGAATAGAAAGTCATCTGGCCCTACAGGACAAAAGAGAAGATGGGGACAAGAGAAGGGAGGGATGACAGAAGAGAGGGCAGATTGGTGATAGGGAAAATTAGAATGCTCGGTGTATTGGGGTGGGGGGAGGGGATAAATGGGGAGAAAATTTGGAACCCCAAATTTTGTGAAAATGAACGTAAAAAGTTAAATAAATAAATTTATATTAAAAAAAGTTTTTTTCTCTTTATAGATATTGCTCATTTAATTCCTGTCCCCTTCAGTGTTTTCCCTTCTTTCTTTAGTTCTCCAAATTCAAGAAATGGCTCAAATCCTACCATCGCAAATCCTTCTTTCATAGATTTTGTGTCTCCCTAACCACTATAAATATACACTATAAATTTACAACTCATCACTTTCAAGAGTGGCCTGGATGCATTAAGAAATTAAGTAATTTACCTATAATTATACATACAGCCACTATGTGTCAGAGACAGGACTTGAATGCAGATCTTCCTGACTCCAAAGTCAGCCCTCTATCTACTATGTCACACTGCCTCTCACTATCTGTTATAATAATGGTATTTGCTATTCTAGTAGTTTTGTTGAGTTGTTTCAGTTGTGTCTGACTCTCTGTGACTCCATTCAGGATTTTCTTGGCAAAGATACTAGAATGGTTCGCCATTTCCTTCTTCTATAGCTTATATTACAGAGGAGGAAACTGAGGCAGAAAACAGGGTTAAGTGCTCTGAGTCACACAGCTAATAAGTGTCTGAGGCCAGATTTGAACTCAGGAAGATGAGTCTTCTTGACTTCAGGCCCAGCATTTTATCCATTGTGCCTCCTAGCTACCTCAGTAAGCCAATAATCAAATGCTGTGGACATAACCAGCAGCTAATCAGTTAGGTAATGTAAAAAGACTGGAAAGCTTTATGTATGCATGGGACAGATTATAAAGAACTGACTCAGGATTCAGAATGACAGCTACCACATATCACTGCTTCTTTAATGAACTGATATTTTTAGGAAAGAGGTGCTAGATAGATGAGTTCATAAAAAAAGGAAACAAATGAATAAAAAGCAAGTACTGGGTGAGATCTACAAATGCAGTAACACAGAAAATATGACAAAGGAGTGCTCTCAGATTTAATTCTTGTTGTGATAAATCTGCAATTCAGGGAAACTGAGGCACAAAAAATCTGAACATAATCTGTCTATTGGTAAGGCTAGCAATTGCCAATATACATGGGTCAATGGCCCTTCAGTGACCACAGGCACACCTTACAATCAGAGCATCCTTTTATAGAGTCTGGTTATGTAAGTCTATTACATAATGTCAACCAGTGCCAACTAAACTAGGACTGTGATTGGTTCATAATTATGCTGACTTGCAAAAGATATCTTCCAGATCCCATGGTAACAGGGACACAGAATTAGTCAACATCCTTGGAAAGTCCCCAACCCCACACTCCTCTGTACTACAGATACCCAGTGCTAGGAAAAACATCCCATGACCAAGTTGAATCATCCTTCATTCATCTTCTTTATCTCCTTCAAGTGGCAGTTTTGCTTAGAGTGGCCTGCAATGTCTCCTATCAAATATCATAGTACCAAGGTCTGTCTAAAATGGTTTTAAAGCTAAGCCTCTAGAAATTGTCTATTTGGTATTTCTGTGATTAATAAAAACTTTTAAGCTTTAATCAATCAATTTCACATTCTCTTGTGAGTATTTTCTCTCATGAGGGACATAAAATAAAGAAGAAACATATGGGAACATAGCCCATGAATGGATGAAAAGAATTCAGATTTAACTACAAGGTGGATAGATGTAAAGAATAAATAGATAATTTTTGGAAAAGGATGACACAAAATAATGTCACTTAAACCAAGAAGTTGCATAGGGTCATATGGAGAAGGATTTTGAATTTCACTATTTGGTCAGGGAGAGGGTTAGAAGTATGTATGATATTTAATATAATCATTTCCATAGTGATCTATATCTTTTTCTTGTGTTCCCTGTATTCTTTTCTATTTCATTGAATTGTGGTGGGTAAAGGATGTTCAATATTTCTGTCTTTTAATATTTATTTATAATTTCTCTGTGCCCTAGTACATGGTCTGTTTTACAAAGAAATTAAAAATAAATATTAAATGAAAGAAATATTAAACATATCCTTTACCAACCACACTTCAATACAATAGAAATTAATATAGGGAACACAAGCAAAAAAAAATACAAATCTAAATGGAAATTTAAAGATGATATTCTGAATAACAACTGAGACAGGGAACAAATCATGGAAACAATAAACAGCTATGTCAAACCAAAGGATAATGTTTAGATAACATAACAAATTTTTTTGGATACAGCAAAAGCAGTCCTCAGAGGAACAATTACATCTCTGAAAACATTCAAGAACAAAATAGAAAAAGCGAGGCAGCATGCATGATAGATAGGGCACTGGACTTGGAGCCAAGAGGGTCTTCATTCAAGTCCTGCCTCAGACACTAGCTGTAAGATCCAAGGCAAATGACTTAAACTCTATGTGTGTCAATTTCCTCATTAACAAAACGGTTGTGAATTGTGGCGAGAAGCTCAAGTTGATGGCTTCTAAGTTCCTTTCCAGTGCTAAATCGTTGATTCTAAGAACATGTAATTTAAAAAACTAGAAAAATCAGCAAATTGACAAAATTCAAAGAAGGACAAAAGAAATAATTATTTGAAAAAGTTTCATTTTTGCTGTGGTTCAGTCATGTCTGACTCTTCTTGACCCTATTTGGAAATATTTTGGCAAAGACACTGAAGTGATTTGTCATTTCTTCTCTAGTTCATTTTACAGATAAGGAAACTGAGGCAAATAGTGACTTGCCCAGGGTAACAAGGCTACTAAATGTCCAAGGCTAGATTTGAGCTTAGGAAGATGAGTCTTTCTGACTCCAACCTGGTGCTCTTTTACTTAAAGAATATTACTCCCCCAAAAACATTTATTTATACAAAGAACAACAGAAAAGCAGTATTATAAAATGATAAAAACTGACTGTGACAAAATTATAAAGAATAAGCTTGACCCCAAAGAAGAGATGTGAGAGTACAGCTAGCTACTCCTTTGCAAAGGCTGGAGAATAGTAGTGTGGAACATTGCATATAATATCAGATTTTTTTGATGTATTAATTGATTTTGCTGAAGTTTTTTCCATTCTTTTTTTAAAATTAAAATTCTTTGCTATATAGGATTGCTGTCTGGGAGAAGGGAGAGAGAAATGGAGAAATCTAGGAGATGTAAAAGCAAAAAAAAATTAGTCAAAATCTATTAAAAAGAGGATTATATGTGAAGCTTTGAATCTCTATCACATACAACTTGTTTTTTTTAAAAGTATATAATAAATTAAATACGTTACTTTCAAAGCTGTCATGCTGTCATTGTTTCCTTCCAAACTTCCTTCTGACATTTCCTATGCATTTTAAATGCTTCAATAACCCTCTTTTATTCCTTTTCTTTTTCTTCTTGGCAATTACTAACTTGATGTCTTAAGTAAGCTTAAGAAAGCCAAGCTACTACATCTCCCTTTCAGAATTCTTCGGATAACCTGAGAGGCTGAGGCATTTCGAGTGAGTTTTTCCTTAAAAGATATTAAAACCATCCTCAGAAGTTTATTGGCACAAAGGATTAAAGGCTCAGGTTGTGTTCTCTACATTACTTCTTTGTCACCTGAGTATAAACAACCATAAGGAGCTCCAGATGCTCTTTGATGCTTGACTGGTAGACTGTGATGGACAATTCAGGCAAGGGAACTTTGCTCAGCTAAATCAACTCATGGTGTCTTCAATACTTACCTTTATGGAATATCCTTCTCTTGCCATGGCTAATTAAACCATCCTCTGTTAAATGTTCAATTCAAAAAACATTTGGTAAGTGCATACTATGTGCCAGACAGTGTGCTTAGGTGCTGGGAATACAAGGGAAAAAGAAAATTGGTACCTGACCCCAGGAAGCTTACAATCAAATGGGGGAAGACGAGAAGAAAAGGAAACTGGAAAGTTATGGGATTTTTTGGTGGAGTTAAAACCAAGCTGAGCTGCAGATGGGGAATACCTCATTCTGTCCTAATAATAAACATAAACTACCAGAGGTTTAGCTTTTGTCAGATGTAGCCCCACATTAATTTACTCAAGCCTTATTTAAAAATGTTTATAAAATACTCTTTATAGAAGTAATTATAGAAGAAAAACTCTATGCTCTACAATTTATCCAAAGTCTGTCAGATACAATTTATTAATATACAAGCATTTCTCTTGGAGCAAGTGTCAACTGACCCAAGAAACTTCAAACTTATATTTTATAATAAATGAAACAAAATAAAATTAAACAGCAAAGTAAAATGAAGATGTATAGTTGAAGTTTATGGTTGGTTAGTTTACCAAACAGAATGATGGTAATATGAATGCTGGACACCTTGGAAGGAAATATCTTCCTGAAACTAATTACTTCCTCTTTAACCATTCCCTCAAAGAATTGGTCAAATAGGTGCAAAGTGATGAAGTCTCCTTATTGGACTGATCAAAAGATGTTTCCACCCTTAGTTTCATCAACTTAAACAAATTGAAGTCTTTCCAAGAATCTGAGTTTCAGGGAATCAATGAAGTCCTTCCCAGAAGTTGATTAATTCTTGTACTTCAGGAAGGTTGATTAGGTCTTTGAAACATGGTCACAGTATTATTTCTTGACACAACTGAGGCTTTAGCACTATATACTTCCATATAAGGGAAGATATATTGGGGTGACATCATTCTCATGGTTAGCCATACAATGTCATAATGTAACAAGTGTGGTCTGACTTACTTTCCCAGAACAAGGTTGGCTACACCACCTCCTCAGAGTTTAGTTTAGGTACCTGAGAGATTTGAGGGTTGTCCCTTCTCTAATGTAAGTCCCCCTTGGTCAACGAGTGCCAATGAGTAGTATCCCAGTTCCATTTAGCCACTTAATATCAATTAGCTTTTATGAAGGGTAATTTACTCCAAAGACATAGTAAGAACAAAATTACAAACATTTTCTCCCTCTTAACCTAGGTGGCACACTGTTCCCCTGTGCTAGTTTTGTTTGTGGGGTTAGTGGGCATACTCTTAGTATACTTAGTCTATAGCATAACCCCGTATATAACATAACATAGTAGGACTACGAAGTTCATGACCAAATGCAACATTGCTGTCAGAGGAGTCCCTGTGTTAGTTAACACTGGACTGACTCCTGATGGCCACTACTGACTGAAACAGGTATGATTAGTAAAGACCCCTCAGGGAGTAGAATAGGTATATTCAGTGAAAACCTCTCAAGGGCCCCTTGTGTCAGCCCTGTTTCTCTCACCTGGCCCTGAGAAACCAAACAATAGAGATTCTGGTTTTTTTTTTTCTTAAAATTTTTTTTGTGCTACAAGATAGTTCTTGACAGAGATTGCCTTTACTCACTCCCTTATCTCCTTTCCTAGACATTACTCCATGTTATGTGACAGTCCTTGAACAGAACTTGCTCACTCCCTTTACCCACCTGCCCCTTTTCTAAAAGTTACTCTTGTATATTTATTCCTTGTTGCTGGGATAGATTTTCCACGGATGGATTGTACCCTCAAGGCTCAGCCAATGGGCTAAGAGGAAGGGGGTTGGGGTGGGGATATTGTGGTCAAGGTTTATAAAAACTACTGTGCAGGGCACACCCTAGCCCTCCTCAGCCATTGCCATCTTGAGCACAGATGGGTGTGCCCTTTCTTGAGAAAGCTGTATAAATATCTTTCCTTTTTACTCGTTTGGTCAAGATTCTAATTTTATTAAGGAGGTTGTCCCACACACCGCTGAAGGTTAGTCCCTGCTTATTGAGTTTCTGGTACTGAGTTGGCTATTGGGATGCTAGGATACCGGGGTACCAGGATACCCAGATGCTTAAAACTCAAAAGATTGGAAGCTCCAATACTTTCCCCTATAATAGAAAAAATATGCAGTTAGGTCCCAATATGTGTGAACAATGAATCCTGAGAAGTGGTCATAAATATTCTAATTCACATTATTTGAAGTTACAGTAACACAAAATATGATAATTCATTCCAGAACAAGGCCATAATGCAACCCCTTCATGAGATTCATTATTCATACTAATTAATATGTAGTTATAAAAAAGGAGGCCAAGGGCCGAAGTCTATTTCTTGGGATCCTATAATCTCAGAGTAGTATTGTCTCTCACCTGATACCATTAAGGAAAAGAATAAGCATTTATATAGTGCTAGATACTATGCAAAGCATTTTTTTTCTTTACAGATATTATCTTATTATTTACAGATTATATTATTTGATTTGATTTATTTTGATTACTTTGATTTTTTTTGAGGCGATCAGGGTTAAGTGACTTGCCCAGGGTCACACGGCTAGCGTCTGAGGCTGGAATTGAAGTCAGGTCTTCCTGACTCCAGGGCCAGTTCTGCCAGTTATCTAATCACTTCATTTGAGCTTTACAACAATAGCAGTGATGTGGATACAGCAAATGGTACCTTAGGGGTTAAAAAGAACATAAAGGGTTGCTTTTCTAGCACTTTGTGAGGTCCCTTTTGGAGAGGGGCAGAGACTCATTCTGTAGCTCATCCTATAAATTGAAAGTGTCCTAAAGTCCTTTTCCCTTTATCTCGAAATACCATAAAACTCCTTAACTTGTGCCAGAAGGATTGCTTTTGTCTCCCTTATCCTTAATCTTTAACCAACCATAAAACCCTAAAAACCTTATCCTGGAACATAAAGAATTTCTTTTGTTTCCTTCATCCTATGTCATAAAATCCTTCCTTATCCTGTCCTTAATTTTTAACCATCATAAGACCTTAAAAATCTATAGGCTGTATAACTCCCGGTCAGGATTTTGCTATTTAAGCCTGGTTTCCCCCAAATATCAGGGCCTCAATTAGTTTTTGGTTTTTTTTGCTAAAAGGTATGTGTAAGGATGCATAAGTAAAGTTCTCAGTGGCTAAAGATAATGTTGTCTAAGTGAATCCTTTCACACTCAAACTGCTTTCTTGAAGCTGACTTTGACATTGGGAGGTATGTGCTATTACTATCCCCATCTGATAGTTGAGGAAACTGAGGCAAACAGGATTAAGTGACTTGCTCAGGGTCACATACCTACCAGGTATCTAATGTAGGATTTGAACACAAGACTTCCAGATTTCAGACCTAGTGATCTATCCAGTGCTCCAACAGCTGTCTGACACCCTTAGTGAAAGAGTCACATCCTCACAGAACAGCTGAAGAGAATGAGGGGAAGAGACCGGTCCTGAGTTGACTCAGGTGTGTTTTTGAACATGTCCCCAGTTCCAGAGCATGCAGCCAATCAAATAAGACTTCTCCTAACTATGAAGCAGGTTTCCTTTCCTCTCCACATGGGAAATTTGTATCAGTAGAATGCACTGATAAATGTTCCAGTGAATGCTCCAGTCCCAGTTACATTCATTCTCCTTCTGTTTAAAAAATAAAATTTTCATCTTTGGCAAATTGGAACACATAGTCCATGTCCATATCCCTAAACTAGAAAAATCCTTGGGGGCCCTGGGGAGTCCTAAGCATTGTCTTTTCATTTGTTTACCTGGTACCATACAGGAAAGGCTCTGAAAACAGTCAATATAAAGTTCCATGTATATAGATGAAAATCAGGAAAAATCAGGTTGTGCAGATTTAATAAATAAGGAACACTTCACAAAGTTTACCAAAGATGACAACCTGCTTAGTACACAATAAATTCCTGTTTTGATGCTTCGATGAACTTTTCTAACCTGAAGGCAATAAAGAAAAGAAAATTAGTTTCTGATCTAAAAATGAAATCTGGCCCCTACAGAGCTTACTAGAGCATGCATAGCTTCCCCGAAAGGGATTGAGAACCTGGAGTTTGCTAAAAGTCATCCTTACTCTTAGGTAAGAACCTATACACCCTCTCTGGGTGGGTGTGGGATGGGGTGCTTCATCCTCTGCCTTTTCCACTAACCTCATTCTTTCTGCGCCCATTCTAGACCCGTGCACATGGATCAGGTCTAACGTTAAGTAACTCCAAAGGGGAAAAATCTGTTTAGAGGCTCAATCTTGGAGAATCTTTTTGATTCTTTTGCTTACATTTAGTGGCACCTAATAGTGGAGGAAAATATGGCATTAAAAAAAGACATCCTTGGTCTTTCAAGGTACCCCAGAGCCATAAGATGTAATGAAGTTAGCCTTGCTTTGTGAGAGTAAGGCCAGAGGAAAGTCATTACAATAATAGCAATGATGCGACTTAAATTAATTTATAGATTTTATTGCTGTATCGATCAAACTACCAAGGTATTTCTTTTTTTTTCAAGGTGTTATTTTCCTCAGCATTTTTTTGGGTCTCCTTTACCAAGGTATTGACCCGTTTTTCATACTTTTCTTGCATCTCTCTCATTTCTCTTCCCAGTTTTTCCTCCACCTGTTTAACTTGCTTTTCAAAATCCTTTTTGAGTTCTTCCAAGGCCTGAGCCCATCCGACATCCCCCTGGGATGTCTGGGGTACTGTGGCCCTGCCCTCCACATCTTTCCCTGATGGCAAGAATATTTCCTCGTCAGATCCGGAAGTCGGGATCATTTGCATCTGTTCGAAAAAACTCTCTATAGTCTTATTTTTCTTCCCTTTTCTAGGCATTTTCCCAGACAGCTACTTGACTTCTGAGATTCCTGTCCACCCCCGCCTAGATCCACCCAGCCAGTGCTTGGGGTCTGAGGTTCAAATGGGCTTTCCGCAGCAAGCTTTAGTTCAGGTGCTGGGGTGGGGGCAGGGCCGCCTCCCAGGCTCAGCTCCCACAGGGGCTTTATGCAGAAACCTTCAGGAATGGAGTGGGTGGGGGTGTGGGGGTGCCCCACCTCCCAGGCTCAGTTCCTTCAGGGGCTTTATGCAGAGGCCTTCAGTAATAGAGCGGAGTGGGGCAGGGCCAGTCTCCCAGGCTCAGCTCCCTCAGGTTGTTTATGCAGAGACCTTCTGTAATGAAGATCCTGCCTGCTGTTGGGGGAGTCCGGGCTGGCAGCCACCGCTGCCTCCGCTGCCGCCCACGCCTCTGCCTCTGCCGCTTCCTGCCCCCATCTCTGCCGCCGCCGCTTCCTCCCGACGGGGCCCGAGTCACGGAGACACTCCGTTCCCCCTCTCGTCCAGCCCAGCCTTCTCTCTCACTGACCTGTAGCTTCTGTGGGCGGAGGGACTTTCCTGGCTGCTGGAACTTCCGTCCCTGAGTCCCTGAAGCCTGCTCGGGGCAGCTTCTCTGGGGTGGCGGCCAGGGCAGCGCTGTGGTGGGGTCTGCTTTCCGGGGTGCGAGGGATTCTGTGGACGGCTCTCCAGGGCTCACTGGAACGGAAATCTCTTCCCCTATGTTTATGCACCCCCTGCAGTGATTCAGAATTTATGGGGATCTCTTTTTACCTTAATTCTATGGGTTATGGGTTCGGAGCTCATAAACGTGCATCTTTCTACTCCGCCATCTTGGCTCCGCCCCCCCCAAGGTATTTCTTTATAGTCTTGTTTGCCTTCTGTTTGTGAAGAGGACCATGACGTTGGGAAGATGTTGCCATGACTTGCAAATGAATTGGATAAATGAGGGATGGCTATGCAAGGTCACCAGCCTTTTCCTCTGGAACCATCTGGGTTCAATGGCAAGTTATAGCTCAGGACGACTGGAGATGGTCCCCTGTAGCATGGGTAAATAATAGAATAGAATTCATCTGGAGGAGCAAAAGGTCAAGAATCTCAAGGTAAGTCTGGGGGTGTGGGTGGGGAGGCAGTAGTAATGAAGGGTGAATGGCATTCTCAAAATGCTTTATAAAGCAGTAATCATCCAAACTATTTGGTATTAGTTTAAAAACAGATCAATGGAACAAAACAAATAGTTCAGAACAAACTCAATAACCCACTGTTTGAAAAACCAAAGAACATAAACCATTTGTCCAAGGACTCCCTATTCAATTAGCACCCCTGGGAAAACTGTAAAGAATTTTGGCCAAAAAAAAAAAAAGGCTTAGATAAGCATCTTGTACCATATATCTCAAAAAAAGTTCCAGAGAGTCATGATCACATTTAAAAAAAAGTTGGAGGAAAATGAAAGGCAGTAACTATGCTTAGGGGGAGAATTCTTTTTTTGTGTGTGTGCATTCTTTGTGCATTCTTTGTTTTTTAAAAATTTATTTCTTTGTTTTACTTTTCAACAGTCACTTTCATAAGTTTTAACTTTTCTCCCCCTCCCTCCTCCCTCACTCCCTCTTAAGGGGAGAATTCTTAAGAAAGCTAGGGATAGGAAAGATCATCAAAGGTAACCTAGACAATTTCAATGACATAAATGACATAAAGCGGAACAGCTTTTGCATAGACAAAATCGGTTAGAATAAGAAGGTAAAGTGTTGATTGGAGAAAAAAACACCTTTGATAAAGATCTGAAAGCCACAATACAGAGGAGATTAATGCAAATATTGGACTGAGCCCTTCCCAAATTTTCAAATGGCCAAAGGATATAAACAAATAGTTCTCCAAAGAATTTTAAATTATTAACATGTAAAAGATTATTCCAAATAACAAGTCATAAGAAAAATGCAAATTAAAATAACTTTGAGATTTTAACTCATATTCAGCAAGTTTACACAAATGCAAGGCCTAGACAGCAATTCAATGTTGGAGGGCTGGTGGGAATTCAGAAACACTGACAGGTTATTGTTCGTGCTGTAAATTGATGCAACTACTATGGAAAACAATTAAATTACATTTTTAAACTCAACATGTTAAAAACTTTAACTCCTTATCTTTCCCCCTAAACCCGCTATCCTTCCCTATTACTGTGAAGGCAACACCATCCTCCCAGTCCTTTGCACTCAAAACTGTCACAAGTGAAATTTAACAAAATTAGACGAGGCATATTCTCTCCAACAAGATAACAGTTTATTAACCTGGCACAAACCTATTAATAAAGGGTCAACTGATTTATGTCAAAAGACCCCTCGATGAGGACTTAACCCATTTTTATAAGGTTAGAACAAAGACTAGAACAGGGTAGGTGACATCGTGGGGCTAAGGACAACATGATGGTTACTTCCTGAGTCTAGGGAATAATATGATTGGCTGGAAACTGGAAATGAGGAAATAGTAACACTCCTGCTCCTTCCCTCCCGTGAATAAGAAAAATTCATTATTTGAGTCCACCTGCAAGGTGGGCCAGACTTCTTTGGATAGCAAACCAGACATCCTTGAAGGGTATTCTGGTGGTGTGTAGATACTAGAAGAGACTCCCTGGAGTCTAGCCTAATCCCCAAGGATAGCAGAATTCCTTGAGGCAAGAAAAGAACAGTGATAAGCCAGAGAATTGGATTTCTAAACTAAACACATTACAGACCAGCTGAAATTTTGTACTAAGTTCAGAGATGAACAGCTATGTCTTAGGCAATTACAAGACAAAACTAATTAATTGCAAATAGGATCAATAAAAAAATTATAAAGAACCAACTTAATGTTGTCAGAACCTAGGTACCATCCCTGAGTTCTCATTTTCTCTTATTGCGCCCTGCCTCTCCATATCTAATCTGTTGTCAAGGCCTGTCAATACCACCTTGGTAACATCTCTCCAGTAAGCCTCCTTCTGTCCCCTGACACTACCACCACCCTGGTTGCAGGCTGTTATCACTTGGACTATTTCAAATACCTGCCGGATTGGTTTGCCGGTCTCAAGTCTTTCCCCACTCCTCTCCATCCTCCATCAGGTCTGACCCTATCTCTCTCCTATGCAATAAATTCCAGGTAATCCCTATTATCTCTGGGATCAAATACAAAATGCTTTGTTTGGCATTCAGAGTCCTGCATACCCCAGCCCTGGCCTTTCTGTTTTGTCTTCTTACACCTTCCTCTCTGCCACACTCAGTGATGAAAGGTCTTAGTGTGCTAGTGCCCCTCCTTACCCTGGGACTGGGAACTGGAACCAAGTGTGGGCAGTACAACAGATAGTCCTGTGCCCAGGGCCAGCAGAGGGCCCCTGGTAATCTAACCCCCTTCCCGTCAGTGGGCTGACAGCTCTAGTTGCACCCCCAAGGTCTGCGGCTGGCTTGCCAAGGCATGGCCTGGACTGGCTTGACTTGAGCTGGACTGTGCTCTATTTTTCTCCCTGGCTTGACTTGAGCTGGACTGTGCCACCTACTTGGATCATCACACTCTCAGAAAAACATAAATTTATTTTAACCCCAAAGTTCAGTGGAAAGAGCATTTGATTCGGAACCAGAAGCCCTGTATTTGCCTCTTGGCAATTAAGCCTATGTGTCCTCGGGCAGGTTACTGAATTTTGGGGGCTTTTATTTTTCCATCAATTGAAGGGCTTGAACTAGCTGACCTCTCACGATTCTTTCCATCTCAAAATCTATGATCCGATGAGTGCCCCTACAAAACAGTAAAGTGCAGTTAAATTGAACAAAGTTGTCTAATACCCTATCTTGTAAACTGTGATATATTCCAAATAAAAGATGTTGCTGACCCAACTCACTTGTGGACCTATTTCCCAGCTATTTTTCTTAGACTTCACCAAGAAAAAAGGGTCAGTTTTGTCCAAATTCCTTTGAACTCTTCTTGCTGAAATTTTAAATCCAGAAGATGCATCAAATTGCCAGAAAGAAATATGTTCCTGGACACTTTTTGTTATTTGTTACTATTAATAATTTGTTGATAGCTATTGTTATTATTTGTTGTTGCGTCTGACTATTCATGACCTCATTTGGGGTTTTCTTGGCAGAGATACTGGAGCTGTTTACGATTTTCTTCTCCAGCTTATTTTACAGATGAGGAAATGGAGGCAAACATGATTAAATGATTTGCCCTGGGTCACACAGCTAGTAAGTGTCTGAGACTGGATTAGAACTCGTAAAAATGAATTCTAACACTCTATCCACTGTGCTGCTTCACTGTGCAGACAGTATTTACTTCAGAAGTTTTGGAAAGGCTAAGCAGATAAAGATTTTTAATTTTTAAAATGTATATGGATTTTTCAAAAAAGTTAGTTTTGACAGGGATGGGCCAGCAATGATAAAATGCCTATTTTAAAAAATATATCCATCTTTTTTTAGGGGAGGGAGCAGCAAGGGGAGAATTTTACTTGTAATATTATACTACATAAATTTTCAGAAATTTACAAGTCTTTTTCAATGATGATACTAATTCAATTGTTTCATTGTTCTATAAAATACCTTTCCTCAGACATCATAACTACAGGCCTAACATTCAGATTGTAACTAAAACAAGAAAGTCTCAATAGACCCGGCAGTAGACTTATTACAAAGATCTAAACAAGAAAGAACAAACGAAAACGTGTTCCGCAGTGGAAAAGACATTTTTTTTTAAGGTCCATATGGTCCAGATGTACTGGTTTGAACTTCAACCTGTTAAAATGTGAAGCAACTACTTTGAAACTTAAAAAATATATACATTAACGACCTTTTTTTCCCTCCATAGAGCCCTAACAAAGAAATACAGTTAAACAAAACTTGGACAGTATGCAGAATGAGAACATTCCCTTCTCAGGTTTCTCTACCACTGTCTATATATTTCATCACCTGCCTTGTGAAATCATGAGTGGTCATTGCACATTGCAAATACTCAGTTGTCTTTTTCATTTTCATTTACATTTTTGTACTTATTGAGTATGATTTTCTACTGGCTCTATTTTCTTCGTGTAATGGTTATAACTGGTTATCAGGGGAATGTCTAATTCCCTTCTCCCCTTCACATTGGCTCTGGCTAAAGTTCACCCACAGACCACACCTACAGTGGGGCCCCTTAAGGTAACGTGAACATGTGCTGCCTTGAAGCTCAGCCCTTTGTGGAGATACATTAACAGGTGCTGAAAGACCTGGAGCTTTGGGATGATGCAGCATCCTTTTGTTCCTATGATGGCAGCTGTAAGAAGGGGCTGCATTAAAGAGAACTGACTGTTGATGTCAGAAGAGTCACCCACAGAGCAGTTATTTAAAGGAGCCTCTCTGGCCTCTGACTCCCTTATTTATATGCTATAGAATGTGCAGCATGAAACTTTCTTCGATTGAGATTTCCCATTGAAGGAAGGCACCTTCTCCTGGCCAGGCTGGAATCAGATATATACACACAGGTCCAAAGCTTGAGGCTTCATTAAAAATCCATCAATAAGAAGTGATAATAAAAAAGCACTTATTAAGTACCTATTGTATGTTAGGCAATGTACCAAATACTAGGGATACGGAAAGAGGTAAAAGATAGCCCCTCAAGTAGCTTGTAATCCAATGGTGGAGACAATGTCCAAATAAATTTATATCTGTATCTATGTCTATAGATATCTCTAGGTATACATATGTACCTATGTATATATGGTATATATGTACATACGTATATGTATATCTGGAGAGACAGAAAGAGTGAAAGAGAGAGAGAGAAGACAGAGAGAGAGAGAGAGAGAGAGAGAGAGCGAGCATAAACTCTACATAGCATAAATAGGGAAGGCACTAGAATTAAGAGGGGTTGAGAAAATCTTCCTATCAAAGATGGGATTTTAGTTGGGACTTAAAGGAAGTCAGTTAGGTGGCCCAGTACATAGAGCACTGGGTTTAGAGGCAGGAAAACTTGAATTCACATCTGGCCTCAGACACTGGGTGACCCTGGACAACTCACTTAACCCTGTCTGTCTCAGTTTCCTCATCTGTAAAATGAGCTGGAGAAGGAAATAGCAAAACCAATCCAGTATCTCTGCCAAGAAAACCTCAAATGGGGTCACGAAGAGTTAGAAATGACTGAATAACAAAGGAAGCCAGTGAAGTCAGTAGGTGGAGTTGAGAGAGAGCATTCCGGGTATGCAGGACAGTCAGAGAAAATGACTGGAGCTGAGAGATGGAGTGTCTTTTTTTGTGACCAATGTCACTGGATGGAAGAATATGTGTTGGAGGGTAAGGCATAAGAAGAATGGCAAGGTAGGAGGGGGTTAGGTTATAAAGAGCTTTAAATACCAAACAGAACATTTTGTATTTGGTCTTAGAAGTGATAAGGAGTCCCTGGTGTTTGCTGAGTGAATGGTCAGGCCTATACTTTAGGAAAATCACTTAGGTGTCTGAACAGAGGACGGATTAGAGTGGAAGAGACTTGAGGCAGGCAGATCCACAGCAGGAATTTGCAACAGTCCAGGTGATGAGGGCCTGCACCAGGGTGGTGCACAGTATCAGAGGAGAGAATGAGACTTATTGGAGAGATGTTGCAAAGGTGGTATTTATAGGCCTTGGCAATAGATTGGATATGGAGGTAAAAGATAGTTAATGGTCAAGGATAATTCCTAGGCTGTGAACCTGAGGGACTGAGAGGATGGTGTTGCCTTTTACAGTAAGTAATAGGGAAGGGAGGAGGAGGAGGAGGAGCATTGGAATTGGAAAAAACTGGAAAAAATAATGAGTTCTGTTTTAGACATGTTGAATTTAAGGTTTCTCTTGCCCATTCAGTTCAAGATGTCTTGAAAGGCAGTAGGAAATGTGAGATTGGAGGGCATCTGAGAGTTTAGGGCAGGACAAGTAGGTTTGAGAATCATCAATATGGAAATGGAAATTAAATACATGGGAACTGATGGGCATCACCAAGTGGAGTAGTCTAGAGAGAAAAGAGAAAAGGGTCCAGGATAGAAGAACCTGAGGGTCACCTATGCTTAGAAGGTAAATGAGTGCTCCAGTTACTCAAGGTTCAACAATGATTCTGTGTTACACTTGTGAACCTTGTCTAAGATACTAGGGATTTATCTGAATCATTCCAAGGAGTTAATCTCTTTTTGGGAGCCCCACTCATCTGAGTTTGTTAGCTTTCTTTTTGAACTAAACCTGTTTATTCTATTATCACATGATTTTAGATCTCCCTTTGGATTGTCCTATACATTACAGGGATCCATTGGATAAAAATGGGGTGCCTTGTATGTTTCAGGGACCCATGGAGAGATTTTGCATCAGGTCATTTAATGTTTCTCTGAATTACTCAAATACATTGTTACTTATAGTGCAATAATATTTCATTATATTTATATACCACAGCTTCTTTAGTCATCCCAAATAATGGGCACCCATTCCCCCCCACCCCGAGTGTTTTGCTACTACAAAAAGTTCTGCTATAAATATTTTTGTATCTATAGGACCTTTCTGCCTCTTACTTCCTTGGAGTATTTGACCAGTAGTGGAATCACTGGGCCATGTGAGATGGCTTTCACATAATTTCAGATTGTTTTCCTGAATGATTTCACAGCTCTATCAACACAGGTCTTTTATGCTAGCACACTTATCTTCCCAAAGTCTTTCCAGACTGTTTCTGCCTTTTATCATCTTTGCCAAGTTACAGGGTGTAAGGTAAAACCTCAGAGCTGTTTTATTGTATTTCTCTTATTTTTAATGATCCGGAACAATTTTGTTGTTGATGGCATGTGTTTCTTCTTTTGAAAACCATTCATATGCTTTGAGTTTTCAAAAAAAAAAAACATTAAGAATTCATTTGAAAAAATTATCAATTCGTCTCATTCATGGCCTCAAATATTTTGAGTATGTCCTGTAACTAAACATCTTTTTATGTACTGGGGATTGGTTCTTAGTCAACGAATCAGCAAACATTTATTAAGTGCAATGCTAGGAACTATGCTTAACTTTCCTTGCTTATGAGTTGCTATGATTTCTGAGAGATTTGTGTGAGTTCCTTATATCTTATATATTGAGGAAAAACTAGACACTACACACTAATCCCCATCTGGCTGAAAATTCTAGTTAAATAACTATGTCACATTGCTAAGTAAATTTCCCCTTTACAGTTACTCTAAGAGAGATCATTTGATTTTGTTCACTTTGGACATTGTCCAACAGGTGGCAGCAGAGGGCTACAGCAGATTTAATAGGGTTTTCTCAAACTGCGGTGACATTTTGTTATTATGAATTCTTGACAATATGCAAATGCATTACAAAATTACCTGCCAACCTGTAAGCTAGCTCAATCAGATATGTAATACATAAAATTTAATATCAAATATTAATAAATTTGATTAAATAATTGAGATTTCCCCCAACTCTGACAAAATAAGAATTTAGCATCCATAGAAAGTCATAATGTGGCAGAGAATTTTCAAAAGAAGCATTAATAGTTTATCTGAAAAAATTAGTGAATCCTGTCTTGTGCATGGCCTCAAATATTTTGAGTATATTCTATAACTAATATTTTCTTATTTATCTGAATTTTTTCTAATCTCTGTTGGTTGCATTATAATGAGTGTAGGCATAGAAAAGAATATTCATGGTATGACAAATTAGCAACTTTATAACATTAGACTGTAAAACATAGTAATATATAATTTTAGACTCTTAACATAGGAAGGGCCTTATGAGGTTATCTGATTCATCTTTCTCCTTCCTTTCTCATTTAGGAATCTCCTCTATGACTTTCCTGTGAGATTCACTCAGCCTCTACTTAAACCTTTTCAGTGACAGGGCAGTGCATTTCATACTGAGGTAGTTTTAATTGTTAAAATATAAGCTTTTCCTTATTTTGAGCTAAAATTTGTCTTCCTGTGACTTCTACCTATCAGTCCCAGTTCTTTGTTCTGTAACTATATAGAATAAGTAATTTTTTTCCAGAAAAATGAATGAAGAAAACATTTATTAAGTGCTTATTGTGTGCAAAGTACTGAGTATACAAACAGAAAAGTTTGAATAAGATTAAGGAGATAAGGTGGTTTCAGATACAAGATAGATGGAAAGATCCCATGATCCTTAGGGTACACTGGCAAACCTACAGATTTCATAAATTGTGTATAAAGGACCAAACACCTAGTTTTGAACCAGCTGATCTGGCTTCAAAACCTAATTATACCACTAATTAGCTTGTGACTGGGTATAAGTCACTTGGCTCTCTGTTCCTTCCTGTCCTCATGCTTAAAAGCAGGAATTATAACACTTGCCCATTTTCACTAATAGTCTCACAGGCTTTGGAAAGTGCTTTGTAAACAATAAAATGCTGCATAAATGTAAGCTATCATTTTTCCATGATCGTATTGTGTGTTTGTGCTTTGTTGCCGAAGAAGACCATGCCATCAAAGAAATAATGACATGATTTGCACTTGACTTTTTTTTTTTTTTTGAGTGAGAGAGGGCTGTGCAGGTCACCAGCCTCACTTCTCTTCTAGAGTCATCTGAATCCAGTGACCAGATATTCATCAGGATGACTGGAGAAGTCCCAGGATGAGGCAATTGGAGTTAAGTGACTTGCCCAAGGTCACACAGTAAGTGTCAAGTGTCTGAGGTGAGATTTGAGCTCAGGTCTTCCTGACTCCTGCACTGAAGCTCTATCCATTGCACCACCTAGCTGCCCCTAGAACTGAAGAAATAGAAATTAACCAAAAGATGAAATAAAAATGTATGGTACTTTTTCTGAGCTCTTCCCCCACAACTTGTATTTGCATTTTCAGATTGGATCTCCAGGAGGTAATTACTTCTTGGTTTTAGGGGTAACTCTATGAGACTGTACTTCTAACACTGAAGCTCATGAACCCCCACCAGTGTGCTTCCTGGTCAGTAGTCCTTAGCAAAGTCGTTTACTAAGACTATTATAATAATAACTGTATTTAATAATAACTTTATTTTTGTGGAGAAATAATTGGGTTAAGTGATTTGCCCAGGGTCACACAACTAATTAGTGCCAAGGGTCTGAGGTAGGATTTGAAACTCAAAGCTAGTGCTCTATCCGGTGCACCACCTAGCTGCCCCATAACTTTCATTGAAAAAAAAGAAAATATAATAATAACAGTGGGTACAAAATCATTCTCCATAAATCTGAAGCACATTTTCTGACAGACATACACAGTGTCCACGGGTATAGTAAGCTCAGAGGTAAAGTAGAATGGTAATGAGTTCCACATATAGGATTCAAGTATGACAAAATCAACTTACAAGAATGAACCTCCAGGGTCTAGAAGTCCTTTTTCTCCTCGTGAAGTTCCCTGCAGTTCCCCTTGTGTGCAACATCTTGTTCAGCTGGGCTCCTAGCACAATGGAAAGGCCTTCCCCATAACTGATTCTTTATGGTCAAGCTTAGCTCTTTGAAAAAGCTGTGTTCTTACCTGGGTGATTGAGTTGGAATCAGGAACACCCAACTCTCCCCCAGTGTCTGGCACGATAATCTGCACATAATAAACACTTAATAAAATCTTGTTGAGTTGAATTATTACATTGATTACAATCTAGCTTGATCAAATATATAGCAATAAGATTTCACACAAAATAATAACAAATTTGACTGAATATTTTTTTAAAGCCAGTCTTGTGTTGTAAAAAGAAGGCTTCTTGAGAGTCAAGAAGACCTGAGGTCTAATTCTTCCTCTGACTTAAACTGACTAGGTGACTGAGGCAAGTCATTAAACCTCTAAGTACTCCAGGCAACTCCTTTATGACTAAAAGTTACAGAAGAATTGATGATATGCATTTGTGAAGGAAATTTTCTATACCAAAGAAATCATATGAAAATCTGAATTGTTAGAGGGGGAAAAAGTACTCCTGTTTGCCTTATTTCTTATAGTTCCTCAAGTTCCACAAAGACAGTGTTTAAAAGAGATCACTGTTTTTAGCCTACTTGGATTCCTAGGACATCTTTCCAAGATAAATTGAGGCATTGTACACCAAACGCCCTTGAAGACAGTCCCAGAGTTTTGTTTGTAACCTAAGAACTTCCCATGTTCTAATTTGTATTTTAGGTATGTATATAGTCTTACTTATAAGAAAAATGATTATTAATAAACAATGAGTTGGGGAGATTCAGATTTTCCCCCTTTTTCTTTTGTTATTTCAAGACTTGAGTCTCTGAAGTTTGAGCTAACCTTCTTCTCTATTCCAGACCCCATCCAAATGAGGCAGTCATTCTGTTCTACTCAGCTTTGGGTGGGGATAAATTCTTTGAATAGATTGCCCAAAGCTGGGGCTACCTTAGAAGTAGATGACATAATCAATGTTTAGGTCCAGCCCTTCATTGTGACATTCATTCTCTCATTAATTATTAACCAATCATAGCTGATTGCCATCCATCGGAACACCAACTCTTCAAACGGTGTAAAAACTGTGAGCCCAAAGCCATAATTGTCCTTAGTCTAACAGAGAGATAAACAAATGACTATCCTTTTATTAAAGTGCTTATATTATTAACAAAATGATTAAATTATCCAGAAATTATATCTCTTGAACCATTTTTTATTTGAAATTTCCTTTATTCTGTAGACATCTGTGTTTAAAATAGATGAGTCTCTGCTCAGAGTTCATACAATGAACCCCAGACACAGGATAGCAAGGCTCACAATTCACAGAGACAGGAAGGGGCTCAGAAGCCAGTGAAGTTTCTGGAGCAAGGTTGTGAACAATCTCTTGCATCTTTTTAAGTGTCACACTTACTTTGCTATTTTATAAGTTCTCTGAGGTCAGGAAATTATGTATCTAATAATGATAATAGTAATACAAATATACATTACTTATATAGTTCTTTACAGTTTACAAATATATACTTTTTCTTTATATATATAATTCATTATATATACATGTCATTCATTATAAAGTAATGCTTCATATAAATGATATCATTTTACCCTCACAATAATCCTGTGAGTTAGGTAGGGCAAGGACCTTAGACAAGTAATTTAATTTCTCTAGGCTTCAATTTCCACATCTGTAAAACGATGAATTTGTTGAGCTTTGAAGTCCTTTTCACTCATAAATATGTGCAACTTATTATCCCCATTTTATAAATGAGAAAACCTAGGCAGAGAGAAATTAGGTGATTTGTCCAAGGTCAGCCTCCTGACTCTCATCTGCCCTCTTTCTACCACCCTATGCATAACACCTTGAACAGTATACTCAGTAAGTGTTGAAACTTGAGACAGATCAAGACAGTTTCTAGAATGAAATACGAGATAATCTCCTGTAAGAAATCTTTCCACAAGTTGAATAGTAAGGAGACTATAATAAATTTGGAAAGCCAACATAAAAGAAAGAATTAATTACAAAAAGGAAAAGTAACAATAACCCTCTTCCCCTCCAAAAAAAAAAGACAAAGAAAAGCCAAACCAACTTTTCCTCCCCGAAGGGGAGTCCAAAAACAAGACCCCAAGATGTTCAAGATGTTTCTAGAAGGGATTTCTTCTGAGCTGTTCTGGCTCACTCCATGCTGGGAAAAACAGCCTAGAATGACTAAAAAGAAAACTCAAAGTATCTCAGTTAAACTATGCTAATTTAGTCCGTGCTAAGGCAAGTCATTTAGTTCCCTTTAAATCAATCACTTGCAAATCAGCTTTCCTGACAGTGAGGGCAGGTAGTGTAGTTTAAAAAAAAAAAAATCAAGTGAACGCTAATGATAACCTTAACATGCAGTAGTAATCCATGTGTCCAATAGCACTAGTGGCAACAGTAATATAAAACATTTATATGGTAATAATAATGAGCTGTCATTTATATACCACTTGAGGGTTGCAAAATGCTTTGTACATGCATTAGCTCATTTAGCTCTCTCACAGTTGGGGCTGTGAGATAGGTGCTATTATTGTTAAGTACAAAGGCTCATGGCAGGCCCTGGAAATTGTGTTTTCCAAACTCATTTGGGATTCTTTTGCATTCCTGGAACATAAGGATGAATTCTTTTCTTATTTAGCTAATTATGCTAAGAGAAAAGTTCTAGAATCCTTCAGTCCTTTCAGTAGTCTGGGAGCTACAGGCTAGATTTTTTTTTTTTTTTTTTTTTTTTTTTTAGCAAATGAGCTTTCCTAGCTTTGGTGGGTGGGTAAAAATTTGGCAAATTCTTTTGAAAAATTTTTGGGGGTTGTATGCATATTTTAGCAGCTACAGAAGCATAGCAGTGACCAACTGGGGCTGAATGAATGGATTCCATGCCAAAAAGTTAAAAACAAACAAAAAATTACATATCTATCTACCCACAGACCAATGCTAGACAGAACATGACTGACACATTGGATTTTGGTAAATAAACAGCAAAGATATTAAGCAACTATTTTTGAATACTCTTTTCACTAAGGCCAAATATTTCCAGAAGATACAACTTTGGAATAGATTGCTTAACTCTGAATGGGCCTTTGAGTCACGGAAGCCCCTTTCAAACATGCTGTTGATATGTTCTGAAAAAGTTAATGCTCTACTTTTCGTGCTTCTTCGTTTAGATACACTGAAATTTAGAGCTAGAAATAATCTTAGCATCTAGGAAGGACAGTTGGTTAAAATAGGATGTAATAGATGGCACTCCCTCCTTGTTTCCCTCTCTATACATATGCAGGCTCTGTGACAGCATCCCACATAAGCTACTCTCTGGCTGAGCCTAACCATCCAAACCTTATGCACTTGCATCCTAAGTTGTGTTCGTCCTTTGTTGCCAAAGAAGACCATGCCATCAGAGAAATGACGACATGACTTGCACTTGACTTTGTTTTGAGTGAGGGAGAGCTGTGCAGGTCATCAGTCTCACTTCTCCTCCAGAGCCATCTGAATCCAGTGACCAGATATTCATCAGGATGACTGGAGCTGACCCAGGCATGGGGGTATAGCTCAGTAATAGAACATTTGACTGCAGATCAAGAAGTTCCTGGTTCAAATCCATGTGTTCCCTATCACCATGCATCCTAAGTGCTATCACCAGATAAATCATTCTTTGGCTTAGATTCAGCACTGGCCACCCCATGGGATGTATCCTTGTATCCTGGAATCTGAGATCTCCCTTGTCCCTCCTCTCTACCAATTCCCTGAGCAATTGAATTTGTTTTTTTTTTGTTTTTTTTTTAGGAAAAGAAGTTTCCTTTTTCTTCCTTCTTTCTTTTCTTCCTCCCTTCCTCCTTTCCTTTTCCTTCCTTCCTCTCTTCCTTTCTTTTTCTTTCTTTCATTCTTTCTTTCCTTCTCTTCCTTCCTCCCTTCCTTTCTCTCTTCCTTCCTTTCTTCCTTCCTTCTTCTTTCCTTTTCCCCCCCTTTTTCTTCTTTTCTTTAAGGTTTCTATTGGAAAGAATGGGTTCTGGCTTTGCTGCACCACAAGTAACCAAGGAGACCCAGCTGGGCTGGTATCATGCCCATGCCCAGAAGATGATTTTCACCAGCTTTTGCCAACAGCTGAGTTGTATCAGCACAATCAATTCTAATGTCAAACTGCAGTCCTGTATCTCTTGGGACAGAAGAGGAGGGCTGAGGGTAGGGAGAGAGAGAATCTGTGTTTTCCATAGGCTAAGTGAGGAGGACTGATTGTCCTTCCCTCTCTCTCCCACACGTATCCAGCAGGCTCTCCTCCAGGCCTGAGATGACCTGCTTTTGTCCATGCTTTCTAACTAAGGGGTCTCTGATAATCCAAAGAGGTAGCAACTACTTGTCAGTCTTCAAGGTGAAGCTTATCTCCAGAGGCAGTGGGTTCAGGGCAGGCCTCAGGGAACTTACCAGGGTCTTCAGATGGAGGGTCCAGTTGTAACATTTGGTTTCATCTCCAGGTTCCACTAGGCTCTCTGACCTGCCAAGCCACAGCAATAGTAGCTAGTGGAAGTCATGAGTGATGTGAAGGCAGGGCTAGATATGGGGCACGACATGGGCATGGGCGCTGGGGCAGGTAACAATGAAAAGCAGAATTTCCTTTCTGAATTTATTTTTAAAAGTTCATCTAGGTGTGTCTTGCTTGCTGCTTCCCAAGGTACAATTTTCAGTGCTTGTCTCAGACACCAGAATAGCTAATTATGACTTGGAGTATAATAAATGGTTTCTAATTTAGATGTGACTAGTATTCAAGTCTCAGCTATATTCTGAACGAATTAAGTTAAAGAGTACAGGGAAACAAATCCCAGACTGTCAAGTCTAGGAAAGGAAACATATTGCTAGAGGAAGTTGTGCAACCTCCTTTAGTAGTGTTACTCAAGAACAAGGCTAGAGTATCGTTTGGCACTAATTAATGAACACAGGTAGCATTACCACCCAAATGGCCCCTGAATGAAGCAGGAAACTTTCCACTGGAGATATGTTTATTTTGCAGGTGACAAAGGACTAGGGAGTTTTTGCTAAAGTTTTCATTTGGGACCACAGAATTTAAATTTATTCCCCTGTCAAAGGACAATGAAACTTGTACAGTCAAAAACAAACCAACCCAAACAGTAAAAAACAAAAATTGGAGAAACCACTAGAGGTCCCTTATAAGCCAAGAGAATCCTGTAGTTTAAGTGAACGTGTCTTTAGAGCTAAAACTGCAAAAACAACTTTTATAACTGGAACCATTTTCAAGTATCTGAAATGGCTTTGGAGATATCTAATGTCTGATCAATGCAATGAGCAGTCTTGACTCCAGAGAACAAGTCAACTGCCTCTTCACAGGGAGGTGGCAGACTATAGGCATAGGATGGGGCACATTTGCCCCGTGTACCATATGTGGATGTTAACTTACTTGTATTTTGTTATGAGGGAGAAATCTATGGTGGTGGGCAGGTGAGGTGGGGAGGTTAGAGATTAGGAAGTGACAGCAAGATTTTAAAAAGCATAAATAAAACATTTTGAAAATAGCTTGAGAATATTTACTGCCTTCTTATGACCTGTCATTTTCTATAAATTAAGTCAACCTTCATCTCAGGTGTGTATATACAACAGAATTTTAGCATTTAGTATACAGATGACACTAGGGTTTGCTATATCAGGTAATGGCAAGTTAGCTTGAGAGAGAACTTTTATAGAGGCTGAGGCCTCCCGGTGGCTATCCGGCTTTTGAGAGTGTTTCCTTGCCTTGTCTTCTCCGATATTTTCAAATATAGTTTTGAAATCCTTCTACAAATCTTATTTCTTATTTTTATCCCTAGCATTTCTGGTAAATAGAGCAGTTTCATGATTCTCAATGGAAAGAGTACTCTGATCATATTGGACTATTAGACCATAGGTTCCACTCTTTTTTTTATTTTATATTTTATTTTTTCCCCAGTTACATGTTAAAACAATTTTTAAAACATTTTAAAAAAAGTTTTGAGTTCCAAGTTCTATCACTCTCTACCTCCTCCCTGAGACAGTAAGCAATCTGATACAGTTTATTCATGTGCAATCATGTAAAACATTTTCATATTAGTCATTTTGTAGAAGACTTGAATAAAAAAGAAAGAAGGAAGGAAAGACAGAAAGGAAGGAAAGAAAGAAGGAAGGAAGGAAGAAAGAAGAAGAAAAAACTGTGCTTCAGTCTATATTCAGAGAGTATCAGCTTTTTCCTCTGGAGGTGGATAGTATGTTTCATCATGAGTCCTTTGGAATTAATTGTCTTGGATCACTGTTGCTGAGAAGAGCTAAGTCATTCACAATTCTTCATTGTATACTTGTGCTGTTATTGTGTACAACATTCTCCTAGTTCTGCTCATTTCACTTTGCATCAGTTCGTGTAGGTTTTTCTGAAGTCATCCTGCTTGTCATTTCTCATAGCACAATAATATTCCATCACAATCATCTACCGCAGCTTGTTTAGCCATTCTTCCATTGATGGACATCCCCTCAATTTGTGATTCTTAGTTGGGCTCCACTCTTTAATGCTTTTTTTGGGCAATTGGGTGGCACAGTGGATAGAGAGCTGGATTTGGAGTCAGGAATACTCGAATTCAAATCTAACCTTCAACATTTTTCTTCTGAATGCCTCAGTTTCCTCATCTGTAAAATGGGGACAATAATAGCACCTATCTCCCAGAGTTGTGAAGATGAAATGAGATGATAGAGCACGGCAAACCTTGAAGCAATATGTAAATGCTAGCTATTAATCATAATAGGTGTTTAGCACACCTGCTTTTGAAATAAGATATACTCATTTGAAACATCTTATTCTGTACCTTGAATTTCATTCAACACCATAATTTCCTTTGCATGCAATATTTGATATTAGAAAGCATCAAGAAATAAAACACTCAATAAATATGCTGTCCCCCAGTTCTGTAATGTCCTCTCTCCTCTTTGCCTATTAAAATTCTGATTATCAGAATCAGCTTAAATTTGTCTCTTCTGTAAAAGGTTCCCTGACTTACTCCGGCTGAAGCCCATCTTTCCCTACACTGAACAATAGTATGTATTGTCAGTACCACTCAGGTGGCATTTGTTATGTACTGCCTTGGATTTTTTTAAGTGGAGAGGTCAAATTTCCCCACTCAGCTTGTAAGGGCAAATGCGAAGTCCTGTACTTCTTTGTCTTTTCTAAAAGCATCTACCATAGTGCCTTGCACAACACAGGCCTTCAGCGAATGTTTTGGGATTGAGTGAGTTTTCAAGGATGTAGGATTCCAGTAGAGATGGTTTACCCTTCACCCATATTGCTAACTTTCCAGTCCTTGGCAGATGGGCTATATGAGTCACTTAATTTAGGCAGGCTGGTCCTTGGAGAACAGAGACTCACAGTTCAGTATTGAGTCTCTTTTCAAAACTTTTCCAACTAAGTAGGATCTCCCAGAGCTTGTGGTTCAGTGAGCATAGTCTTGAGAAGCCAGAGTTGCCTTCCCACCACAACAAGGCGTTAGTGTAGGATTTCAGTGGTTTGGTTCCTACTTCGGTTCTTATGTAGACATCCCTAGCATGAAGATGGGACTCACTTGGATCTCAGGGGTGTCATGTCTCCATCTAAGTACATTTTTCTTCAGTAGGGAGTCCAAACTGTTATCATAATGTTATAAGACTGGAGGCCAATTCAGGTCCCTGGGATGAAAGATGAAACTCAACCTAAAGAGGAGGAGAATTATATCAATTGCTTATGGACTACTGTGGTTCCTTTATGTTACTTATCTGATATCTGTTGCCATTTTGAAAGTTTGCAGAGAAAGTAGAAATCCTTTTACCCACATCTGTGGAGATCTGGTCTATATTTTGAGGTTCCCAGAGGAAACTCCGGGTATAGGCAAAGAAATATGAATAAAAGGGTCAAACTACAATATTAAACCAGGAGCTTTGGCCATGGTACACTTTAGTAAGAATCAGTCAATCAATCAACGAAGTATTTATTGTTTACTCTCTTATGTGTGAGGCACTGTAGCAAGCACTAGAGAGACAGACAGAGGCAAAAATAACCCAAAAATTGTAAAATGAGATACGCAAATAATTACACACATACAATATAGATACAGTGTTATTGGAAGGTAATTTCAGAGAGAAGGAACTAGCAATGTGTGTGGGGGTGGAGGGTGTGGGGGAGCTGGGGAAAGGACTAGGAAAGGCTGTTTGCAAAAGGTGGGACTGATCTTAAAGGAAGCCAGAGGAACCAGGATATAAGGAGGAAGAGCATTCTAGCCATAGCGAGGGGGGAGAAGGAGAGAGGGGCAGTCAGTGAAAAGACAGGAGATAGAATATAGCGTCTGAAAAACAGGAAAAAGACTAGTGACTCTGGATCACAGAATATGTAGAAAAGACCAAAGTAAAAAGATATTAGAAGGGGCCTGGCTGTGAAGGTCTTTATGTTTTATATTTGATCATGGAGGTAATAGGGAGCCACTGGAGTTAACTGAGTAGAGAGGTCACATGGTCAGATCTTTTGTGTAGGAAAATCACTTAGTAGCTGTCTAGGGGATGACTTGGAGTATGGAGAGAATTGAGGTAGAAAGGCCAATAAGAAATCTACTGTAATAGTTCAGGAGAGAAGAAACAAGGGCCCATATTATGGTGGTGTTCCATATTATGGAAGTAGTTGAGAGTTTTTCTTTGCAATCCAGGTTAACTAATTTGTCCAGGGCCACACAGCTAGTAAGTGTCTGAGGCCAGATTTGAACTCTGGTCCAGGGCAAGGGTGTTCCATCTGTTGCACCACCTAACTATCCCTCAAAAGTTAATATTTCAAAACTTTGTGATTCATTTAGTGTAGAGGCTTCTTCCACTGATATCACAATCTCTGGTAGTTTTTTTGGGGGGGCATTGCTGTGGCTGAAAATTTACGCTGGCGTGGCCAGTCTGTTCACAGATCTATTTAATAGAAATCTTTAATTTGCAAAGATTTAAAGACTGAGCCAGGATTTTAAGTCTTTCCAGTTGGGCAAGACCTTCAGGGATTACGTTGGTTTTAATGAGTGATACACCCTGGAAAACAGTCCCTCCTCCTCATGCCCTTAGTACAGAATGGGCTTCTCAGTAAATTGGAAACCTGACCGTAGAAACTAAACTGGAGACTTCCATGGCAGCTAGTGAAAACATAGGGTGTGGTCTTCTGGCCCGGATGAGAATATCTGTATGATTAGTGCAAGGCCATTTTCCCTGGGTTTCCCACATGACTTGGTAGCTGTTAGCATGGGTAGCCTAGAAGGGTGGATCATTCCTAAAGCGGGCTGATCTAATTCTCAGGAATTAGCCTACAGCAATTCCTTATTGCTTGTTGGGCTAAGTACAAGCCCCTGAATCAGAGGGCCTTCATAACCCAACTCCAACTTGACTCTCCCATCTTACCCTACTCTATTCCTAGGTCTTGAGACTGAGAGGTAGAAAGGACCCTAGACGTCATTCAATCCAACCCCCTCATTTTACAAGTAAGGAAACTGAGGCCCAGAGATATTAAGTGACTTGTCCAGGGGTCAGACCTCTGAGCTGAGCTGGGAATTGGACTCAAGTCTTCCTGATGCCTCCTCTAGGACTCTCCAGCACACCAGCTGTCTCTATGTCCCTTTGCGCATTCTATTTTCTGGCCACACTGAGCTACTTTGTATTCTGGTTTTGCACTACTATCTTCTGTCCCTGTGCTCTGGCTCATATTCTTCATAACTGAAGTAAATTTCTTCTTACTTCTGTCCATCAGAAGCTTTCCTTCCTATCGAGACCCAGTGTGAATTTAGGGCCAACTCTTCCCTGTAGCCTCCCCAGATGCTTTTCTGGTTGTTCAGTCACTTTTCAGTTGTGACTGACTCTTTGTGATCCCATTTGGGTTTTCTTGGCATGGATACTGGAGCGGTTTTGCCGTTTCCTTTTCTGATTCATTTTACAGATGAGGAAACTGAGGTAAACAGGGTTAAGTGACTTGCCCAGGGTCACACAGCTAGTGGTTTGCCATTTCCTTCTCCAGCTTTTTTTTTTTTTTTTTACAGATGAGGAAATTGACGACGGTGATACAGCTAGGAAATGTTTGAGGCTGGATTTGAACTCAGGAAGATTAGTCTTCCTGACTAGAAGCCTGGTATTCCATTAGCTGTGCCATCCACTCCCTATACATACATTTACTTGTTTAAAAAAGCATATATATGTGTTGCCAATCTCATTTCAAAACATATAAAATGGAGAAATTTTAAAAAGAATAAGCTAAGTATGAAATAATATATAATACTGAATATAGATTCAGTACGGAGCTGTTAGAATTTTCTAAGGGAGTGACATGGTTGGCCTCAAACCACTTTGGCCGCTGTTTTTGGGAGGGATGGGAATGGCAAGAGAGTTGAGGAAGAGGTGACAAGAGGTTGTTGCCAGTAGTCCAGGAGAGAGTGGATGAGGACCTGGAGGAAAGTCTGTGGTTATAGAGAAGGGCATAGAAGCAGAAGGTGTTGTGGAGGTAGAAAGGACAAGATGTCTGGCAGTTAACTGGATATGTGGGAGAGGAGCTGAAGAAAACACTAACGTTGGGAAACAGGGTAACTGAAAGGATGATAGTGCTCTGGAAAGAAACAGAGACATGAAAAAAGAGGGATGAATTTGGGGGAAAGATAATATGGTGAATTCTGCATCTGCCATACCCATTCATTTTGTGTGATTCTCTCAGCCCTACCCCAAAGGAAAAGCGAGGCAGAGACAGCAGGGCTCCTATTGGCTGGTCATTGCCTGGAACAAATGGCATCTAGGGAGCGATCTGGGGGGCAGGCAATGGGTATACCCCAAGGGCACCTATGCAGCTGATAGTGTGGGTGACCCCTACCCATTAAGTTATAACTGCTCAGACTTGGTAAGCCCTGGATCAGAAAGAGGGAGGTTTGGAGCTTGCATAGTAGAAGGGGATAGAATGGGAGAGTAGTGGAGAATAAGAATAATTATGGTCATATTAGGGCACAGTAGATAGAGCAGCAGGCCGGGAGTCAGGAAGAGTAATCTTCCTGAGTTCAAATCTGGGCTCAGGCACGTAATAACTGTGTGACCCTGGGCAAGTCACTTCACTCTCCCTCAGTTTCCACATTTATAAAATGAACTGGAGAAGGAAATGGCAAATCACTCTAATACCTTTGCCAAGAAAACCCCAAATGGGGTCAGGAAGAGTTGGACAAGCCTGAAAATAACTGGATAACAACTATGGTCTTATTGAAGATAAGCCCCATGACTGGCCCAGGGTTACACAGCTAATAAACAGTGAAGATATCATATGAACCCAGCTCTTCTGACTTCAAATCCAGTGCTCTTTTCACAAGGGTCATATGCTCACAGTCTCTCAGTAGAGGATATAAATATTGGTCTCGAAATTTTTCTGCAACTCTAAATTTGTGATTTTATGATCCTCTATCCTATAATGCAAAACTAAAATAAATGTAAAAGAGAGTTCAAAACTCTGAGAGAGATCCTAAGAGTTAGACAACTGGCATGAGAATTACTAATTAGTAGTGTGTTAGGAAGCCTATCAGTAGCTGAAACTGAACTAGAGTCTGAACTACAGTTATCAAATGTGTCATCTATTCTTCCTTCCTTCCTTCCTTCCTTCCTTCCTTCCTTCCTTCCTTCCTTCCTTCCTTCCTTCCTTCCTTCCTTCCTTCCTTCCTTCCTTCCTTCCTTCCTTCCTTCCTTCTTTCCTTCCTTCCTTCCTTCCTTCCTTCCTTCCTTCCTTCCTTCCTTCCTTCCTTCCTTCCTTCCTTCCTTCCTTCCTTCCTTCCTTCCTCCCTTCCTTCCTTTCCTTTTTTTCTTTTTCTTTCTTTCAAGAAGCATTTATTTGAATTTTTGCAGGACACTTCACTTTGGTGTTAAAAATAAAGCAAAATGGGTGGGCCCAGAGAGAAGAATGGAAACCAAGAATTAGAAAGGGCCACTTTTTGACCTGTCAGTGGACAGTTTCAGTGTTCTAGACTTTGATGTCATTGCATTGTGGGCTATGATAGAAAGGGAAAGACACAAGCTGGGCAACTGATGCAAACATAAAGGAGGTATATATTTCTTAATTCTCTTCTCTCATCATCCTCCCTATAGTAAGTTCAATTCTCCTTTTACAGACAAATAGCATTTCATAGCATGTTCCAGAACAATGGGTACCATGCCTGGGAACACTTTCAGTCTCCAGCTGGCAAGTAACCCCCACCAGTCTCAGAGAAGTATGTTATAATGGAGAAGAGTGAGATCACATGGAATTTATTAACATCTCAAATTCTTCTTCCTCTTTCTCCCCCCTTTTTCTTTCCATTTTTGCTCCCTCTGCCCTCCTCTCCCTTTTCCTTTCTCTTCTCTCTTTCTCTATCCTTCTCTGTCTCTGTCCTTTCCTCTCCCTCTTTTTCCTCCCCTTTCCTCTCTCCCTCTCTTCTACCTTCTCTTTCCTTCCTTTCTCTTTCCCTTTCCTTCCCTCCTCTCCCTCTCTCCTTCTCTCTCTCTTTCTCTCTTTGCCCATCTTCTCCCCTCCCTTTATTTCTTTCCTCTTTTCTCCTCCTTCACTATCTCTCCACTTTGCTTTTTCCTTCCCTTCCCCACTCTCCCACATCTCTCTGGCCCTGTCTCTCTCTTCTCCTTCCCCTGCCTCTTTATCTGGTTTTTATCTCCACTCCCTCCCCTCTGTGGCTGAGTGAGCCCATCAAAGCGTCACTACTGAGTCTCCTTTTCTGGGGCTTTTAAAAGCAGCGTTCAGCTGTAAGCAGGTGGGAACCTGTCAGAGCTGCATGGAGATAATTATTCTTTCAAATGGTGAGAGGCTCCTGGATGGATGGGATTTCAGGCACTTTCCTGCAGCTGCATCAGCAAAGCCTTGTATTCTAGTCAGTTCACACTAGGCATGCAAGACTCACCTGGCTCAGTACATGGACAGAAGACAGTCAATCTAGTCCTAAGTGACTCGGAGGCGATGCTGGCGTTTGCTACTTTGAATTGCCAGTGATTCTTCCTTCAAATTAGACATGAACTCTTTTCAAAGTCTTTATTCCTTCTAGAAAAATAGTGTAAACACTGATGCTGTCCCCTTCCTCTGGAATGCCCTTCTCTCTCCCCCTTACCAAATTTCACCCATTCTCCAAGGTCCAGCCCAAGCTCTGCCTCCTCACTTCCCTAATTCCTCAAGTACTCATAGACTCTACCCCTCTAAACCAAGGATCTCCAAAGTGGGGCCAAAGGACGTGTGCTCAACCAGTCAGAGGACTGGAAGATGAGTCATATTGTACCCTCTGCTCAATAAGCAGTCATGAGGTTTGTCTCTAACACAACCACAACTACCTTTCTTTCTAGGTGTTGTTGAGTTATTTCAGTCATGGCCCATTCTTTATGACTCTGTTTGGGGTTTTATTGGCAAAAATACCAGAGTGGTTTGCCATTTCCTTCTCCAACTCATTTTACAGATTAGGAAACTGAGGCAAATAGAGTTTAAAAGATTTGGCCAGGGTCACATGGCTAGGAAGTGTCTGAGGGTGGATATGAACTCAGGTCTTCTTAACTCCAGGCCCAGTGCTCTATTCATTGCATCACCTAGCTGTCCGCATTTCCAGATGCCCCTCCACTTCTGCCTCTTCCCTTCCACTGTGTAAGCTATAAAATTTCTCCCTTCTGGGCCAGGTCTTTGATTGTCAGGGGAATTATAACCTAATCTGTACTCCAAGTCCACAACATTAGCCATGCAGGTGCCATTATGAAAATTCTGCCCTTTCCAACATGCCCGCTGGTTGACCCCAAGATCACCTTACGGCTAAGATCCTCAGAAGGTAGACTGTTTTCTAGGGAAGTGACCTGTAAGAAAGAGCCCACCTTCCCTCCTTTTCATTTTGGGTGAGACAGAGTGAGTCACACAGGATGAAAAGGCCTGGACAGATGCAGGTCTCCTCATGGTCTTTTCTCCCTCAAACCCATCCCTTTTCTAATCCTTTTTCTTTTTGTTCAGCCTCCCACCACTCTTCCATTCACCTAAGCTCACAATCTCTGGTTTACCTTTGCCTTCTCACAGTCCCTTATCCCACATATCCAGTCAGTCATTTCTACTGCCATAGCATCTCTTGTGTCCCTTCCCTTTGCCACTCTCACAACCACCACTTTACTCCAGGCTCTCACCATCTCTCACCTGGATACTGCAGCAGTTTCCTAATTGTTCTTCCTGCCTCAAGTCTCTTTCCTTACTCATCCATCTTCTTACAAAGCTGCCAAGTGATTTTCCTAATGTTCAGGTATGACAATATCACTCCTCTATTCAATAAACTCACTATTGATTCAAGAATCAAATGTTATTCCATATTTAGTTCATTCTTTTAAAATATCTTATTTTGCATAATGTGAATAATTAACAATACAGTAGTATGTATGAGTATGTAATGTGCAAATGTACATATATTGATTTGCATTCTCAATTTTTAAAAATAAATAATTTAATTATTTTTCAGTTCTTATCATTCACTTCCACAAGAATTTGAATTCAAAATTTTCTCCCCATCTCTCTCCATTCCCCACCCCAGGACAGCATGCAACCCATCCACCTCTTCCTCCAGTCTGTCCTCCCTTCCATTACCCACCCTTCTTCCATCTCTCCTCCCCTCTATTTTCCTGTGGGGCAAAGTAGATTTCTATACTCCATTGCCTTTATAGCTTAATTTCCAGTTACATGCCAAAACAATTTTTAACACTCATTCTTAAAGCTTTGAGTTCCATATTCTCTCCCTCCCTCCCTCTCCTCACTGAGAAAACAAGCAATTCAATATAGGTCATATATGTGTAATAATGCAAAGCACTTCCATAATACTTATGTTGTAAAAGACTAGCCACATTTCCCTCTTGTCCTATCCTGCCCTTCATTTATTCCATTCTCTCCCTTGACCTGTCTTCCCACAATAGTGTTTGCTTCTGATTATCCCTTTCCCCAATTTGCTGTCCCTTCTATTATCTTCCCTCTCCTCTTCCCTTCCCCCTTGCCTTCCTGCAGATTTCCGTATCCAATATAGAGATAGATTTCCATATCCAATTGAGTGTGTTATTCCCTCCTTAAGTGAAATCCCATGAGAGTAAGGCTCAATTATTTCCTTTCCCCTCTCTTCCCCTCCATTGTAGAAGCTCTTTCTTCCTTCTTGTATGCGAGATGATTTGCTACATTCTATCTCTCCCTGTCTCTTACTCCTAGTACATTCCATTCAACAGTAAATTTTATTTTTTTTTCAGTATTTTCCCTTCATATTCAGCTCATCCTGTGCCCTCCATGTATATATACATATATGTACACATATATACATGCATACATACATATATACACATATACCCATGTACATATACATACCTGTACATACATACACCCCCCCCACAGATATAATTTTCCCCCTCTGATTGGTTGTTATTGTCCTTTGTCTTTGAAGAGGACCAAAATGACATCACCATTGTAAAGTGAAATTTCAGTGTATCCAACTGTGGCTGATCAGACCAATACAAGCTCAGAATGCTCTACCACAGGGGGTGATGTCTTTTGATTCGTGCGTAAATTGAATATAAGTGAAGCAGAGTTACACGAAATCATTAGCCTCATTCTCTCCTCCAGAGTCATCATAGTCCAGTGGCAGGATAGAGTCAAGATGTCTGGCAATGACTCAGGATGCAGTGGATGACCTTGGTGTCTTCAGCATCTAACCAAGCTCTAAGCACTCCACATTGCCTGCCTCATCTGCCTTCATGGTCATTGGAACAAACTGTTCTCATCTGTCCATTCCACCAGATGAAGTATTCACATGCTTGGGGTAGACACTCCCCTAACTCACCAATGGGTTTGAGAACCCTTGGTTACCCTGAACCTGGTTTGACCCATCTGCCGAAACAGTTTACTGGGGTGTGGCTGCTTGGGCTTTTACTCTATTGTTTTGTGGGTTCTGCTACTCTGAAATTTGTTTAGAGTAATTTTTTACAGGTATTTTTTGGGCTATGGGGGGAAAGCATCTAAAGGTCCATCCTTCTACTCCATCATCTTGGTTCTGCCCCCCCCCCAAATTTTTTTAATGATAGAGTGAAAAGAGTTTGGAGACCACTGTTACAACCTATGAGCTGGGCCAGTGGAAAGTGCACTGCATAAGGAATCAGAAGACAGATGTTCAAATCCTACTTCTATGAGTCATTTCATCTCTTTCCACATCCAGAAAATAAATGCTGGTTATCTCTAAGGTTCTTTCTGGCTCTAAACCTATGACCCTTCTACAAAGTGCTCAGATATTACACAACACAACTTCAAAGATTTGGCTATGATACCTGAGGATACTAAGAACTAGAGTTGGAAAGAACTTGGACATAATCTAATCCACCTAACTCCTTCTATAGATGAGTAAACAAAGGGCAGAGAGGGCAAGTGAGTTGTCACACAGCTATTAATTAGTAGAGTGGGCATTCAAAAACACAGGTTCTATGAATTCAGATCAAGCATTCTTTCCAGTGTATTACATTGCCTTAATGCATTTTGTCTTATTTTTTTTTTTTTAAAAACTGAACTTAAATACCAAAAAAGAGTATTTCCCTATACAAAGCAGAACACAAAAAGAGGATTGTATATGATTTTGTGAATTTCCATTTTATGCTGTTTGATTTTTTAAAAGTGTGTAATAAATTCTATATGTTACTTTCAAAACTATACTGTTTGTGTTTCCTTCTGAATTTCCTTCTATTTTCCTCTGTGAATTTCAAAATAATGTTTTTTTAACAATCCACTCTTTTTTTGGAATCATTATTACTAACTCTGCTCACTCCATCTGTCCCTTTTCCATTAAAAATTGAGAGAGGAAAGGAAGGAAGGAAGGAAGGAAGAAAAAAGGAGGGAAGCAAAGAAAAGGAAGAAAGAAGAAAGAAAAAGAAAGAAAAAAGAACAAAATACTCATAGTCAACCAAAACAAATCCAGAATGGCCATGTCCAAAAATGAACGTCTGTTTCTGCATCTTGTGTCTGCAAAGACGTCATTAGCATTTCCTTATTTATCAGTCATCTGGAATCATGGTAATTCATTGCATTGATCAGAATTTGTGAGTCTTCCAAAGTTGTTTCTCTTTGTAATGTTGTTTTCCTTGTGTAAAGTGTTTTCCTGGTTCTGCTCATACCTTAATACATTTTACCAAAGACCATGACAACATTGCAAAACTCTGCTGTAAATGGCATTGGTCTACTTATCTGAATGTATTGCTTTTGTAACGTTTCATTCAATTTTATGTTTTCATGGAAGTTATGAACGACATTGGGGCAGGTGTGCTTGTTGCCTGTAACACAATTTAGCATTGCGATAGTGACTTATTCTCTAGTTGTTTCAGGATTTCAGTCTTGTCTCCTAATTAGATTATAAATCCATAAGAGCAAATGGGTCACTTTAGTTCCCACAATAGCCAGTACAATGCTGAGCACAGAGGTGCTTGATGGGTTACTTATAGATGGCCAACAAGGATGGATGAGGATATTTCACCTCCTTCAAATTCTCCTTTAGAGAATCTCTACTTTTTTATTTGGGTAGTTTAAGATCATTATTAAGCTTGTAATATTGTTTGGAGTTTGTAGCTACTTAAAAGCTATAGTTCTTTCCCAGAAGTGGCTTCATATTAGTGGAATGTAACATGATCCTTCATGTATTGGAAAAAGGGTTCTGGAAATCTGGGTTCAAAAATCTCAGGTCTGTTGATAACTCACTGTGTGACCTTGAGTGAGTTACTTTCTTTCTAGGGCTCAGTTTTCTTTTCTGTGACATGAGGAGACTGGTCTTCATTATCTCTCTGGTCCTATTTTAGGGTTTTATTCTAAGGATCTTTGTTTAAGTCAAATTGATGCTAAGACCTTTGAGTTACTTTAAGGAGAAGAAAATGTGACTGGTGTAAAAACCTATAGAAATCTAAGCTTGTCTAACTCCTACCTGTCAATCCATGTTTCCTGCTTGGAAGGAAGAGAATTGTACTATATGGTACCGGGCATTTGTAAGGTAAGGAAGTTGGTCTCTATCCAATACTTCAGCCTGAAGATCTAATCAGAGAAAAGAAAGTATCAAAATGAGATGTTAAACTAATTATAAACATGTCAAGCAATCTCCTTACAGAGTGTGAAGAAATTTTCCTTGATTGAATTGAAAGGGACACATGATTGACCAAGAAAAGATTGTCCACATCTCCCAGAGGACCATTAAAAGATAGACAAACAGTCCTAGTTTCAGTTCTGGGGAGTTCTAGTCAGCACACATTTGTAGAGGAGGTCCCTGGGTCTGTGCCAGAGGGTAGGAAAGGGGGAAGGGATTTTTTTTTCTCATATATTTTCATTAGACCAAGCCTCTAGTGGCAGATCTACTTGTCTGGTATGAGACACTTCATCTACCAATTCAAAAATTAGTCAAGAGAAATTAAGGCACAGTTGAAATGCAACTAGCAAAGAACAGTGATACAAAGTCTCCAGGCATGGATACCAAGAAACAGTCACTCAAAGGAGATAGCCGCTTCAAATAATATGAACCTGGAAACATAGAAAAGATTGGGAGTTTGAAAACTGAGCAATGTTGAGAACCCTACAAGGACAGAAAGGACATAGACCCTAAGTCCTCTAAGCTTGTGACCTGTCTTCCTACCAATACTATGTACTTATGGGAGAATAAGTTACAGGTTTAAAGGGGAAGGTTTTGTAGCTAATACTTTAATTATGTCATTTTAGTAAAAGTTGTTGCTTTCAGTTAACTGTATTTAGCATATGACTGTAAAGAAGAAGTTCACCAATGGGGGCTTTAATTTTGGAAAGGCTTACCCACAGTGTTGCCTCGAAGATAGAAGTAACAAGTAGTTCCTACTTGGATAAAGAGCTTAGAGTGGGGTATCGTACTTTACACTACTTGGTAGAACTGGTAGAAACCTTGTTTGTAGAGAAGGCCTTTCCAAGTTACCCTTCAGTTTTGTAGAAGACTAAAAGAGCCTTTCTAAACAAAGGAAAGGGAAAAACTCCCTCCACTTTTTCACTGCCTAGTTACATTATTAGTCATATTCTGTACTCTGCATTTATCCTCCTGTTTGATAATATTGAGAAACTGAAGAATCCAGTCTATAGAAAACAGAGCTGATTTCAGGGCTTTCTTTTTCAAAAAGCTGCTCTCTGGCTCTTGACTTCCATTTCTTTGTGTTCTTTTCTTGCAATTTAGCAGACCCTGAGTCATCCATTTGGGTGCTGAGAGTTGAGTTAATTCATGGTCTTTTGCTAAACAATGGGAGGACCATTTTTTTTAAGGGGGGGGAGTCCCTATGTCAGTGGAAAATACTCTTGGAGTCACTACTAGGGTATGGGCTAGGTAGGGCATGTCTACCTTTTTCTTTTCCTCAAGCAGGATGGAGGACTTTGACTCTAGGTTGTCCTATAATTCCATAGGGAGTCAAGATTAGTGGTCCCTAGTTAGCCTTATATGGAGTAACTGAAGTTACTTTCCGTCATCAGATGGGAGGAAAAAGCCAGCATATCTGCAACCTGTCAGAACGCAGAAAACCTGCACTAAAACTTTGTTTTTTCTTTGCATTCCATGCCTTTGAAAGAATATCTATCAACCAATTTAGTAAGCTGTTGTGGTTTGTCCTTCATTCTCGAAGAGGACCATGACATTAAGGAAGATGATACCATGACTTGCAAATGAATTGGATTTAAGTGAGGGAGGGCTGTGCCAGGTCACCAGCCTCACTTGCTCCTCCAGAGCCAGCTGGGTCCAATGGACAGATAGAGATCAGCACAACTGGATATGGTCCCAGATGCAATGGGGGACCTTGGCCTTTCCAAACTAAGGTCTTTAACAGGTCTCAGTTTGACTGAGGCAACACTTTCAGTGATTAGGCCTGTTTAAGAAATGAGTCATGGGATGGGACCTTTAATAAAAAATAAATAAGTACTTATTATGTGCCAGATACTGTTTTAAGCACTGGGGATACAAAAAGCAGAATGAATCAATCTGTACCCTCATGGAGTTTGTGTTCTAATGGGGGCAACATCATGAACATATAGTATTCGAAAAGTCTTAGAGCAGTTTTAAGCTTTTGTTGAAAGTCATGTTGACTCAGTTATCCCCAGCCCTGCTTATCAAACAGTGTTGGAGGAGACTATGGTGGGGAAGGAGACACCGATCCTGCAGTTCTTTGTCACATACCCCTGCCTGAAAATTGTCACATTCTTGCTACTTTGGGGAGGAACTGAGAAGTAAGTGCCCAATCTCTTTTGCTGAATTGGACCTATCTGGATTATCTTAAAGTTACCTCTAAAAGCCATCCCCACCTAGAATCCCTTGCTGATTTCCAGTGATCAGCCTGTCAAGGAATTGCTACCTTGATGTACTTATAATAAAATTCTTCTAATTCTTGTTGTCTTGAGTTTTGCCTCACTAATCAGGGTGAAAGCCCAAATAAAGAATCTTTCTTTCAGCACTTTGATAGCTTAAATTTATTAAGCTTAAATAGCCTAAAATTGAATCAAGGCTTTGATATTCTGTAAGTATTTGTAACGTACAAAATTAATACAAAGATCTGAAGAGAGGGTCAGGAATCAAGAAAGGCTTCAAGATAGCTCTTGAGTCAAGTCTTTCAAGTTTCAATCAAGGAAACTATTCAATCACAGATTACATGACTGACTTGAAGAGGGTGTTCTTTCTAGGCATAGAGTATACAGCCAATGCAAAGTGTGAAAAGGGGAGATAGAATATCATGCGTGATACAATGAATAGGTTAGTATGGCTGGATTAAATTATTGAAAGAGGGATGTCACAGGTGTGTCAGGGCAAACGTTTAACAACCAGCTCTGTGGTAAGGGATGGGGGTGTGGGTGGGGAGATGTGCCTATAATATATAATATTTTAATTTTATTATATATTATATAATATATTATTATATTATAATATATTATTATATTATATATGATATTATAATATATTATATTAGTATATATTTTATATATTATTATATATTTTAATATAATATTTTAAGTTCAATTTGTGTTACATTTTCTCCATCACTTTAAGTTCAGATAAGTAACAAAACAGTAAATCAAATTTTTATTGGTAGTATTTGCTGATTTCCAAGGTATAATTGCTTACATTGAAACTTTAACAATCAACTCTCTCTGGAGTTAGTTTGAGGGGATTCCTGCACACCTCTGAGTAATGTATAAGAAGAATGGGAAAGTAAGAATGGAAAAAGATGTGAAGAGATTGAAATGTGAAGTAGAGGATTTTATATTTGATCATAGAGGCTACAGAGAGTCCCCGGAAATTTTTTTGTGGGGTAGGCAGGATGTGTCATGATCAAACCTATGCTTTAGTCAAATCTCTTTAGCAGCTGTGTGGAGCGTGATTTGGAGTGGGGAGACACTTGGAGTCAGGAGGAACAAGGAGGAGGCTATTTTAATAATTGAGGTGAGAGGTGATGGGCTTGAACTGGGGGGTAGTTGTGTGAGTGGAGAAGAGGGTACCCATGCAGGAGAAGGATGAGGTGATAATGAGGAGTTGAGGATGTCGCTCAGGTTGCAAACCCCTGTGTCTTCCACAGTAATAGAAAATTTCAAAAGAGAGATGGATTTTTGGGAAAAGATAATGAGTTTTTCACTACATTTTTTTGGGGGGGAGCCTTTCATAAAAACATCATGGAGAAGAGTTTTTGAGGGTTTGCCACCGCCCAGATTTTTCCAAACACTAAAACCACCTGCCTTTTGTTATCCCTTAATATATTGTTTTTTAAAACAATGTGGGAACAACGATGATTGTAATTGAGCTTAAGGAAAAGAGGGAAAAAAATCCAGTGTCTGGTCTGACCTACTTACAAGACAATCAACATGTGACACTGAAATCCTTCTCCTTTAAAATGAGTCACTTAGGAAATTCTCCACGGTTTGATTTTTGGAGAAGAAATTCTGGAAAATGCTTCCCTTGTACTCTCAGTTCTAAGAAAGATAAGAATGAGTTAGTGTTTTTTGGTTTTTGGTTTTTTTTAGCAGATGAATGCAGAAAGAGAAAAGTGAGTAAGAAACTATTTTTAGTGCTTCTTTCCTTCAGAACAGTGAACTTCAAATTCAGTCCAGTATTTATGGCAAGGGTCCTGAAGTTGGAGATAAAAACCCTTGATTTGGAGTCATTGGTAGCTAAGATGGTGCAGTAAATAGAATGTTAGACCTGGAGTCCTGAGTTCAAATTTGCCTGTGTGACCCTGGGCAAGTCAGTTAACGTGTCTGCCTCAGTTTCTTCATCTGTAAAATGGGGATCATCATAGCACCTACCTCCAGGGTTATTGAGAGGATAAAATGAGATAATATTTGTAAATAAATGTTAGATATTAGAATGATCAAAGCCTGAGTTTGAATTCAGGTTCGACAGCTTATCATAGTACCTGCCTGACCTTGAGCAGGTCACTTCCCCTGTTTTGACCTTAGTTTCCTCATCTATAAAGCAAGAAGATTGGATTGGATGGTTTCTAGAAAGTCATTTCCAGCTTCACATCTTATGATCATTAAGGTGAAACCATTTAGGAGCAGGCTTTTCAGTTCTAAATCCCATTTGTTAGATATATCCAGTGCTTTCTTGCCCCCTCCCCCAATTTGTCAGTGAGTCAATAACCATTTATTAAGCACCTACCATATGCCAGGCACTGTGCAAAATGCTGGGAATGCAAAAGCAAGTCCCTCCCTTAAGGTGCTCATAGCCTAGTAGAGGAGGCAACATGCCAACAGCAATGAAGAAACAGGATATAGACAAGGTAATTTGCAGATAATCGCAGAGAGAAGGCACTACCATTATGAAGGAGCAGGAAAAACTAGTTATAGATGGTGGGACTTTAGCTGAGATCTGAAGGAAGCTAGGAGGCAGAAATGAGGAGGGAGAGAATTTCGGGTATGGAGAACAGTCAGGGTAACCAGCTTATGTAGGGCCTTAAAAGGCAAATAAGGATTTTATATTTGATACTGAAGGCAAAAGGGAGTCACTAGAATTGATTGGAGGTGAGGTGGGGTGATGTGGTCAGACAGATCTTTCCTGCCACAGTCTCGATTATTGCTATTCAGTTATTTCAATTGTGTGTGACTCTCTTGGTAAGGATACTGGAATGGTTTCTCCAGCTCATTTTTACAGATGAGAAAAGTGAGGCAAACAGTGTTAAGAAACTTGCCCCAGATCACACAGTTCATACATGTCTGAGGTCAAATTTGAACTCAGGATAATAACTCTTTCTGACTTCAGGTCTGGCACTCTGTCTTCTGTGCCACCTAGCTGCCCAATTCACCGGGACTTATCCCTTAAATCATAGATAGGTAGGTGAAAGGAGCTCCCACACTTTGATTTACTCATTCTGAGGAAAGTATAGATTCTTCTGATGTTGACTTATCAGTAGTCTAATTAAGTTTGTGGGATTTGCCTAGAGAAGTTGATGCTAACTCCCATTCTATCATACTCTTGCTTAAGAACTACTACAAAAATAATAAATTTTTTGCCTATAATTATATATATGTATATATGCGTGTATTTTATTAAAAACATTCAAGCATAAGGATGTATACCTGTACATTCCATACAAATAAAATTTTCTTGAGTGAAGGATCTTTTTCATTTTTTGTCTTTGCCTCACCATTGCTTAGCCCAGTCCCTGACACGCAGTAGGAGCTTAATAAATGCTTGTTGAAGTATCTGGCATGAAGGCATACGGGAGGAAAGAGATTGGAAGGGGAAATAGAGGAACTAATGGATAAATTGCTATTGTTGCTAATTTGTTTATGAAATAAATCCCAACTGGTCATGTTGTATGATTTTTATAATATATTGCTGTAATCTCCTTGCTAGTATTTTATTTAAAATTTTTTTACATCAATATTTACCAGGGAAATTGATCTATAGTTTTCTTTCTGTATTTTACTCTTCCTGATTTAGATAATTTGGAAGGATTTCTTTGCCTATTTTTCCAAATAGTTTATATAGTATTGAAATTAATTGTTCTTCAAATGTTTGATGGAATTCACTTGTAGATTCATTTAGTTCTGGTGATTTTTTCTTAGAGAGCTTATTGATGGCTTATTCAATTTCCTTTTCTAAGAAAGGGTTATTCAGCATTCTATTTCCTCTTCTGTTAATCTGGGCAATTTATACTTTTGTAAATATTCAGCTATTTCCCTTAGGTTGTCAGATTTATTGGCATATAATTGGGCAAAATAGTTCCTAATAATGTTTTAATTTCATCTTTGTTGGTGGGTTATTCATCCTTTTCATTTTTGATGCTGGTAATTTGGTTTTCTTTTTTTTTTAAAATCAAACTAACTAGTTGGTTATCTATTTTATTGTTGTTTTTTTCATAAAATGAGTTTCTAGTTTTATTAATTAGTTAAATGGTTTTCTTAGTTTTGATTTTATTAATCTCCTTTGATTTTCAGGATTTCCAGTTTGGTGTTTGATTGGGGATTTAAAATTTGTTCTTTTTCTAGTTTTTTTTTTAAGTTACATGCTCAATTCATTGATCTATTCTTTCTCCATTTTATTGATATAAACATTTAGAGATAATAAAATTTCCACTAAATACTACTTTGGCTGCATTCCATAAATTTTGGTATGTTATGTCATTATTATCACTCTCTTTAATGAAATTATTGATTGTTTCTGTGATTTCTTCTCTGACTCATTTATTAGAATTAGATTATTTAGTTTCCAAATAATTTTTAATCTATGTTGTCACAGTCCTTTATTCAATGTAATTTTTGTTGCATTGTGATCTGAAAAGGATGCATTTACTATTTCTGCTTTTTTTGCATTTGGTTGCGAGGTTTTTATGCCCTAACACATGGTCAATTATTGTGTAGGTGCCATGTACTCCTGGAAAAAAAGGATATATTTATTTCTATTCTCCAGTTTTTCTCAGAGATATATCATATCTTACCTTTCTAAAATTCTATTCATCTCTTTAACTTCTTTCTTGTTTTTTTTTGTTAGATTTATCTAGTTCTGAGTGGGGTAAGTTGAGATCCTCCACTAGTATAGTTTTATTTCTTCCTGTAGCTCATTTAACTTTTCCTTTAAAAATTTGAATGTGCTACCATGTGAGGCATATATGTTTAGTACTGATATTATTGTCTCTGGCATCTTTTAGCAAAATGCAGTTTCCTGCTTATCTCTTTTAATTAGGTCTATTTTTGTTTTATCTGAGATCATGCTTGCTACCTTTGTTTTTTGTTTTTATTTAAGCTGAAGCATAATAGATTCTGCTCCATCCCCTTACCTTTACTGTCTATGTGTCTGTGCTTCAGATGTGTTTCTTATAAACAACATATTGCAGTATTCTGGTTTTTAATTCACTCTGTTATCTGCTGTGCTATGGGTGAGTTCATTGCTTTCACATTCAGAGTTATGATTACTGTGAATTTCCAACCCCGCTTCCCCCAACACATTTATCTTTCTCTCTCTTCTTTCACCCTGTCCCTCCTCACAAGTGTTTGCTTCTAATCATTGCCTCCTCCAATCTGCCCTCCTTTCTATCAGCTCTCACTCTCTTATGTCCCTCCCCTCCTACTTCCTTGTAGTGTAAAATAATTTTCTATATCCATCTGAGTGTGTATATTGTTCCCTCTTTGAGTCAATGCTGATGAGAATAAAGTTCAAGTATTGCTCACTCACTCCTTTTCCCCCCCTACTATAAAAGCTCTTTCGCACCTCTTTTATGTGAGATAATTTACACTATTCTATCTCTCCCTTCCCCCTTCTTCTAGTGTATCCTTTTCCCTCACTCCTTAATTGTTGTTTTTTTGGATATCATCCCACTGTAGTCAACTCACCCTTGTGCCTTCTTTCTAGGTATACTCCTAACTGTCCTAATAATGAGAAAGTTCTGAGGAGTTACAAGTGTCATCTTCCCATGTGAGAATGTGAAAAGATTAACCTCATGGAATCCTTTATAATTTCTCTTCACTATTTACCTTTTTATGCTATTCTTAAGTCTTATATTTGAAAGTCAATTTCTATTCAGCTCTGGTGTTTTCATCAAGAATGCTTGAAAACCCTCTATTTCATTAAACATCCATTTTCCCCTCTGAAGGATTACACCATTTTGCTGGGTAGGGGATTCTTGATTGTATTCCTAGCTCCTTTGCCTTCCAGAATATCATATTCCAAGCCCTCTGAAAGTAGAAACTGCTAAATTTTGTATTATCCTGATATTTAAATATTTGACTCAATGATATTTGAGTTGTTTTTTTTTGCCTGCTTGCAAGTTTTTCTTCTTGACCTGAGAGCTCTGAAATTTGTCTATTATATTCCTCAGAGTTTTCATTTTGGTATCTCTTTCAGAAGATAATCAGCAGATCCTTTCAATTTCTATTTTACCCTCTGGTTCTAGGATATCAGGGCACTTTTCCTCAACAATTTCTTGAAGTATAGTATCTAGGTTCTTTTTTTAATCATAGATTTCAAGTAGTCCAATAATAATTGAATTATCTCTCCTGGATCTCTTTTCCAGGTCACCTCTTTTTCAATGAGATATTTTACATTTTAAAAATTTTTTTCATTCTTTTTATTTTGTTTTGTTTTTTGATGTCTCATGGAGTCATTAGTCGCCACTTATCCAATTCTAATTTTTAAGGAATTATTTTCTTCAGTGAACTTTTGAACCTCCTTTTCCATTTGATCAATTCTACTTTTCTACTTTTTAAAGAGTTATATGTCCTGTACATCCTCTGTAGTTGTCAGTGATTTTCCATAAGTGTAGATCTCATCATACTACTCTCCTCAACAGTAGTACTGTGTACTGAAGTCCCACCTTGTATATGAATCCTTTTCTTATTCCTCTTCCCCCAACTACTCGTGTCACCCCTCACTTTGTATTTATTCTAAATGTAACACCAATTTCAAAGGTTCTTCCACAGAGACTATAAATACCATTACTTAAATACTATAAATACCATTATTTAAAAGGGAATGGAATCTTGGAGTGATGATATAACTGTCATTCTAGGAGAAGACTAAGAGTTTAATTGCCATCCTGGAAATACTGTTCGGAGATGTCCTGGAGCCAGCTCAGACTGGTTCATGAAAGCTTATTGTTAAATTTTCCATGTGAACATTTACACATTGGAAATTGGCAAATGCTACAAATCAGACCTTGATTTATTGTTTTATTGATTGTCTACACTTAAGAAAGCAATGGAGGAAAGGTTAATCATGCAGATGAAATTTAAAAGTGTATGGTGCATATATTTTCTCCCAGAGAAAAAGGACAAGGAAATTATTTCTTGAAAGAATTGAGTTTAACTTTATCTTAGTAAGAAACATGAAGAGGATTTTTGAGAATTTGTATCCTGAGATAACTGAATGGTAGTACTGCATTTCTAGAATTGACAAGAAAGTAGCCACAATGGTTAAAGGTGTCTTGTGCTGTGATCTTTTTCACAACTGATATATTGTAAATAATTATTTGTCTTTGTTTTTCTGTTTGTCACACTTTTAATAAATAGTGTAGATAGCAACCTTGGTATTTATTTAAATCTAGGAGATTAGGGAGTTCTAAACAAATAGAGATGAGCAAATGCTTATGGGAAAGAGGGTTCTCCACTTTATTAAGTTAATAAACTGGGGTGAGAGCTTAGAGTTAATTGTTTAATTAATGGGAAAGATGCAATTTTAGTAATTAATATTGAGATATCAGAACATAATCCTTGATTACCTTAGAATTTGACTTGAGAATGAATTAGGAAAATCAACAAGTAGCAGGTAGGAAAGAGGGGAGAGAACACACATATAGTGTCAAATTTGGGCTAAATCCTTTACAAATATTAACTCATTTGATTCTCACAATAACCCTGAGAGGTAGGTGCTGTTATTATCCTTATTTTATAGTTTAAGAGACTGAGGCAGACAGAGGTTAAAGGACATCCATAGGGTGACATAGCTAACAAGTATCTGAGGTTAAATTCAAACTCCGGTCTTCCTGACTCTCAGCTCAGTTTTCACTGAACCCTGTAGCAGCCTGTAGTGATAGAGAGGATCACCCTTCCCCCTGCCCAAGGGTACATGTATTTATTTATTCATTAAATACTTGTAGATATTGTCTCTCCTGATGGGATGGAATGTCTTTGAGAACAAAACATTTTCATTCTTGGAAGAAAAACTATTTTAAGCCAAGAAAAGTCTAATAGTGTTTAAGTGAAAGCAAATGGCAGAGGTATGCTGGGTCAAGATGGAACTGCTGTTTGAAAGTCCATTATTAAATTTTCAGTGCGAGCATTTACACTTTGTAAATCAGAGACTGGCCAACACTATAAATCAGGGCTTGATTTACTGTTTTGTTGATTGTCTAGACTCAAGGAAGTGATAGAGAAAATATAAACTATACAGCTTAAACTTAAAAGTGTTTCCTGCATACATTTTTTTCAAAAAGCCAGTTGTAAAATATTTACTAGCACACCACTGAAATTGTCCATGATTTAGACAGCATGAGGCCTTAGAAAAAACTTTGGATGTATTAGTTAAGAGGCTATAGTGTGGATGGGGGGAAGGGATGGGGACAGAGAGAGAGCTTTGACCTGGCAGTAGGGAGAGACCACAGGTACTAATCTTATCTTGGTCATGATTTGGTGTGACCTTGGGTAAATTGCTTCGGTTCTCTGAGTCTCAGGTTCTTCCTCTGTGCAACTACTTAAGATCTCTTCTAGCTCAGGAGTTGGTATGTTTCAATAGTAAGGGTATAAATCTAGAAGACTGGGGAATATAACATAGAAACATGAACAAAGATTTAGGGGAAAAGAAGTTTCTCTAGTTGATTAAATAAAATATATATATTTAACATATTATATATTTAACAAATTTATCAAGGCTCTGGAGACAAAGAAATTGGATTTAAATAATCTGATAAGCTTCCTCTGAAGCTTGGTTTCACTACAAAATGAGGATCAGATGGCCTTTGAAGTACTTTCCAGTTCTTGATCTTTGCTCCTATATAAGATCTGGAAACTCTAGACAGGATCTGTAATTTCTTAGGGTGAGAATTTTTCCTACCAAGATGACAACTGTCTGCAATTTAATAAGATAAGCCTAGATAACAGGCAGCTAGATGGTGCCATAGTGCACAGAGCTCTTGGCATGGAGTCAGGAAGACTCATCTTTCCAGTTCAAATGTAGCCTCAGATACTTACTAGTTGTGTGATCCTGGGAAAGTCACTTAACCCTGTTTGCCCCCGTTTCCTGATCTGTAAAATGAGCAGGAGAAGGAAATGGCAAACCACTCCAGTGTCTTCACCAAGGAAACCCTAAATGGCGTCATGGAGAGCTGTGCCTGATTGAAACGACTAAACAACTACAGTAGAGAGTTACCTAAATTTCAAAGAGGGTTAAGTGATTTGCCCAGGATCAACAGTTATGTTATCTGAGGTCCGATTTGAGCCCAGGTCTTCCTAACTACATGTTCATTAGCTCACGCTGCTTTTCATTATGTATGAATTCATTTGTGGGATGTGGGATAAGGAGCTTGCAGGACAGGGGAATTCAAGAAAGAAGCAATCTTCCAACATACTTTTGTTGAAGTTTCCCAGCTCCGTATTTGTTTGTTTGCCTAGGCTGAACTTTTTGGATTATCTAGAAAGACATCTGTTTTTTCATCAGATCCTTTCTTAGATGCATTCTGCATCCAAATGAAGCTAGTTACAAAGTTGATAAAGTGAAAGACGGAACCTGGGATTTTTTTGATTTAGGGAACTTCTCCTATCAGCATAAGATGATGAATCTCTTTTCTCCAATTTATAGGCTTAGAGAGGTGTCTAGGGCACTGAGAGGTCAAGTCACTTAACCAGGTTCACACAGTCAGTCTCAGTCTGAGGCAGGACTTGAATCCAAGTCTTCTTGACTTTACAATCCACTCTCTCTCCATTATATCATGTTGTTTCTTAATAATGAAGTAATAGGAATTTGTGAAGGTAAAGACTTTAGGAGGATGAGTTCATCCCCAAGGCTTTAGGATTCTAAGAAGGAACTTCAATGGCCTATTTCTCTAATGTGTATCTGCTCCTTCAGTGCATTGAATTTTGTAATGAAATGAAACCATAAATCTGCTATTTCTCTAGACAAAATATAAAAATGTGTTATGAATATAAGTAAAATTGTCATACAGCTAACTTTGGGAGGCTCTACCAGGTCAAACCTAGCTCTATATCTAGGATCCTACCATCCAAATTAAGAGTTGTACCCTCCAATCTGACACCATTGTGAATGAAGTCATTGTCTTTCATTCAAGATTAATAACACACTGACATAAGTTTTTGTTTTGTGAGGCTTTAGAGAACATTTCTGAGTTTGTGGTGGCTGGCCTGGTGAAATGAGATGATAAAGAGATGGTTGTTGGTAGTAACAGTAATCAAACTTTCTTGCCCTTGAGATAGAGATCAGAGCGTGTGGTGACGCCACGGTGTGTGGTGACTTTACTTTCTCCCCAGGGCATTTGGGGTGGGGTATATTTCCTCCAGATGGCAGTTCAGATGCTGTCATTCCAGTGGCTGTGGCCCTCCACCAGCCTGCTTCAAGCAGCAAGAGTGCAGGGTGTCATGCATAGGGTCCGATGATGTTCCTCTCCCTAGGGACCTCTTTCTCTCCCAGTTCCCTCTGGGGCACAGACCAGACTATCTGAAGTCTGGGGACAATACTTGTAGTTGGACTATCATTTGTTTTGTCACTCCCACTGGCCTCTTGCTCCATCAAACCATCCTCTGCTCAACTGCTTCTGCCCTCTCCTACAAATCTTTTAGTATCATGTGAAAAAAAATTTCTAGTTACAGAGCTGGTGGAGCTATGTAGTAAGCTTAGAGTATAATTAACCAAGAGCTAGAGTCTAAGGTCATGTGTTTCACTTTGAGCCTAGATGCTTCCTGGTGGTAATCTCCAAGCCAATCTGATATTTAGCATTATTAACTGTATTTATGTGTCTCTCCTGTGATACCTGAGGATTCTTCAATAAATTTCTATTTCTTTATGTAGCAGGCAGCATATCCATTTACAACTGATTCCAAGGCTGAAATTTGGCAATAGATAATTTTGGCTCAGGATTGTGCAAACTTTTCTCTTACTTTGGGTTTGTTTAACTAGATTTTCTTGAACAAAGAAGCAGATTAACCCAAACACTGTTTAGTTGTGCCAGCCTATCTTTCCAGGCTGATTATACAACATTCCTTTTTCCATACTCTAGGGATGAGGCATTCCAGCCAAGTTGGCTTACTTGCTATTCCCAGTACACAGCATTCTATCTCCCTTCTTTTTGCCTCCAATGAGAGTCTTCAGGGCTGAGCCAAAGGGCTGCTTTCTACAAGAGCCTTCTCCTGATTTCCCCAGTTGCAGTGAAGCCCCACACAAGATTATTTTGTATTTATATCTGTTTATCAATGGGCACCGTTTCCCTCCAGTAGATTGTAAACTCCTTGAAGGTAGGGAAGATATTATTTATCTCTTTGTATGCCTAGTGGCTGGCACACAATACCAATGCTTATTGAACTGAATTGAATTGTTTTAAAAATATCAATGTAGTGGGGAGGGTTGGTCTGGAACATTCTCATCATGAGCTCAGGTTCCTTTTGGTGACTTATATTCTTTAGTCCCTTACTAATAGTCAGAGTAGATGATACAGTAGTTGACTCCTAGATGATTCTTTGGTTCCCATGATGGGAATGGGAAGGGGGATTGTGTCAAAGATGATTGGTGACTGAGCCTTGAGTTTATCATTTTTGAGGTTACAAAGGATTGAAGAAAGATGGGTTCTGGCTTCTTTTGATGCAGTTTCTTTGTTCAGGTATAGTTGAAACTAGCCCTCCTTTGGTCTTCCACCCTTCCCACCACTCCAGGGAACAATGATGACTGCAAGCATGTAGCAGGAAGAACAGGTATTTATCTAGGTCATCCTGAAACTGGACCTCAAGTCACTGACTGGTTCTTCTATTTTGAGTTACTTTCCCTGAGCTCAGGTCAATGAATACCATTCTTGAGAACCAGATATTTCTAGACTCAATCCTCCAGGTTCTCAAACTAACCTTGTCAGTTTAAGAGGTTGGGAGCTGGATGCCCAGTGAAAGATGTTTACTGCAAGAATACCCTTTTCAGAAGAGATTTGTGTGTGTTCGTCCTTCATTGCCCAAGAAGACCATGCCATCAGAGAAATAATGACATGACTTGCACTTGACTTTGTTTTGAGTGAGGGAGGGCTGTGCAGGTCAACAGCTTCACTTCTCCTCCAGAGCCATCTGAATCCAGTGACCCATCAGGATGACTGGAGATTACCCAGGATGAGGCAACTGGGGTTAAGTGACTTGCCCAAGGTCACACAGCTAAGTGAGTGTCAAGAGTCTGAGGTGAAATTTGAACTCAAGTCCTCCTGTCTCCTGCACTGGTGCTCTATCTACTGCACCACCTAGCTGCCCCTTTCAGAAGAAGTTAGAAGAGATGCCCATCATCTGAATGATGCTATAGCTTAAGAGCATGGAGCTATATCCAATATAGTTAGATGCTTCTAGACTAGCTGGTTTCATCAGGGAGATCACTTTTGTGAGTGATCCACAAGGAATGTACAATAATTGTTCAGCAATTCTACCAGTTCATCATTGGGAGAGTGTAATAGAAGTGATGGGTTATTATTTCCCACTTTTAATATTTGTTAATACCCCTCTATGAGTCCTTTGTCCATTAAGCCTTTCTTTTGTGATGGAGGGAAATATAGCTGTCCCATTCCTGATATGTACCTCTTTTTACAGTTGAGTACCTTTCTATAAGCTATTCTGTTATTTTGGGGAGACCCTAGATATGAGACATATCTAAGCTTATATTAAGAGACTGCCCCAAAGATTCTGGGATTGGGACATAATGAGCCAGAGTCATAGAGAAATGCTTGACTTAACTCTTTGAAGTTAGGCTCTTCAAGGACTTGGTTCATATTAAGACCAGAACAATAACTTCCTTTTTCGGGGAAAAAGCTTCGGATTGAAAGTAACCCAAAATAAAAAAAAAAAAAGTAACAGCATGGACTTAATCAGATTTATTTTATCTCTTGATAATAGTTTAGGATCCATAAATTACTCCTAGGGAATTATAAGTCCCCAAAAAATATATTGCTGCAATACATTTCCAGGCTGCTACCCTGGGAGGTTAACATAAGCCATACGTAATCAATAGCCAGAAGCCGACTTAAATCTTTCCCAAAGCCCAGACTTAGTAATGGAAGGATATAAGAGACTAGAAATGACTAAGAGGATTATACACAGAGTAGCAAAATACCATCAATAATGATTTATACTTTTTATTTGGAAAAGAAGGCAGTCCAAGGGCAATGGTTTCTTTTAGTATTAACAATGGATTCCATCCACAATGAACCGGGACATTTCATGACAAAGGACCTTCCATCCTCAGATCCTTCCAGTTCTGGGAGTTCAAATATGTGGAAATTCGTCTCTGTTAGGAAAAGAGTAACTTTCCTTGTTTTGCTTTTAATCTTGAAATAGGATGAAGATTCCTGAGCCCTGAATCTGCAGGCAGGCAGTCACTCAAGACATTTACGACCCTGTTCTAAGACTCTCTGCCATCCCCACCCCCATCAACAACTCAATCAATAGTCAGTCTTTTTAAAGTGGTCAAGGTCCAGTCCTTACAAAGACTGATGACTAGAGATTTCTCCATTGTCTTGATTTAAAGAACTAGGTAATAGAGGGATCTGAGCCCAACTAAAAGCCCTGGCCAGTCCCATGCTTGGAGCTGTACAATATATACATGTATGTTATTACATAGTCCTTTTAAAATGGGACTTAAAAAAAAACAACCCAAACCCAAAATAAAAAACTAAAAGCATCTAAATGACTGTGGTGATAGATACTTAAACCTAAAGGCCAGGCTTTGAAGATATTAAAATTGAAATCCCAGCTGGCCTTAATGGAAAGCTGAGGAAGTGCTTAGTCATGGTAAAAGTGCTACTAACAGTCACTTGTTCACTCAATTATACCCGTGATTTGTTCTCAGCAGTTCAGGATGGTTTGAGATGTATCCTGTAGGTAAAATGATTTTTTTTTAGGTAAAATGATTTTTTTAGGTAAAATTATTAAGTGCTAAATTGTAGGAAAGATTATTAATGATTTCATTGTTTGAATCTAGGTTGCTTGACAAGAAACCAGATATGTATTGCTTAGAGATCAGATTAGTTTAATGCCTAAGTTAGGACTGCCTTGTACCAACCCCAGAAAATTTCAGGGGACCCAGAGATTGATGTTTGGCAGTTTCAGTTAATTTCTAATTTCCTGAGAAGTACATTTTAATTAATTTACGTGAAGTTTGATTAATCTATTGTGCCTTATTTGAAAAAAACTTTTTAACCAATCAGCTACTGTTTCTTTGCTCCTTTGTTTGAATCCTATATAATGTACAACTTTTAGAGGTTGTTGGGAGGTGAGGTTAGGGAGGGACCAAGCCACCTATTTTGACACTTCCCTATGGAGGATGATTTAATAAACCTCTTCCGAAATTCCTTTTGTCTAGGAATCTTTTGTTCTCAGCTCACAATTCACAGTGGCTTGGCAAGCCTGAATGTATTACTCCTTTCCCTTTATGAGAAGGTTAGTATTGCTTATAACCTGATTTTATCTCTGTACTGATCTTCTTTCCTAAGAGTTTCTGAGCACGGAAGGCCTTTTTCTTACAAGTTGAGTTCCTATTAGAGGTTTCCCTGGGATTTTTTGGCCTTACTGGGGAACAGGTTATTGTTTAACAGAAAGAAGTCTCAGACTTGGTGCTTTGTTTTCTGGGACTGATCCTTACTACCCCCTAGTCTGGGACCAGCATGAGAATACCCATCTGACCCTTGGGAAAGGCCCTCAACCAATAGTCTTTATAAAGAGAGGAGGAAGCTCATTGGACTTCATAAAAAGAAGCCCCTGCCCTTCTCTGACCACCCTCAACCAAATCCAACTATTCCCTTAAAATCCCGTCTTTAGGGTCAGTGTGGTGCATTGCATATGAAGCACTGTATTTGGTACCAGAGGACCCAGGCTTGAGATAAGGCTGTACTATTTACTATCTGTGTGTCCTCGAGTGTTTTTTTGCTTGTAATTGTATCTCTAGTACTTGGCACACAGCTAGCGCTTAATAAATCCTTGTTGGCTGCTGCCTTCCTTCTCTGGGCCTCAGTTTCCTCATCTGTTAGACCAGATATTCCTCTGATATTCCTTCTAGCTATAGATCTATGATTCTATTTCCTTAGTTTCACACTTGAGGGATTGTATCTTATGAAAAGTCACACTGAGAGAGTTTAAACATAAAACAAAGCCACAAAGAAAAGATGGGAATCTTTTGGTAGCCATTCAATATATCAGTAACACAATGGCTTCCATAAGGTGCCATTAGTTCATAGAATCATGACACCAGAAAAGACTTCAGAGTCACCCTTCACCCCCCATTTCACAGTGAGGAAACCAAAACCTAGAAAAGATTAGTGATTTGCCCAAAGTCACACAGGTGCTTCAAAGGCAAGATCTGAACAAGGATCCTCTGACTGGAGCCAGAGGATTTCCATTGTACAGATGGCTTTTCTCAGAGTGCCTTGCATTCCTGGCCATTTCTGATTGTCAAAGATCAGGATTCTGAGATTAAGGAAAAAACCCAAACTTCTATCATGCCAGTGGTTCTCAACCTAAATTACTCCCTGTACCTGATTCATCTGGCTCACTTTAAGCCAGTCTGAGAAGACGTGGTTTAGAAAATGGAGAACGCTTAATTCTGTTAAAGACGTCACAGTTGTTGAGTAAACAGGCAGTTCACCCAATCATCTCCTATGTGCCAAGCACACAGTGATAAGTTTCATGAATGAATATTTCTTCTGTCCTCTTATTAATGAATACAGATGGGAAGGGCTGGCATGTTGCCCTACACCTCAGCTTTCTCTGACCATAGGCAGAGCAGATACTTTGCCTAATCTGGAGTGGACGGTGGCAAGCACCTCCTGATTCCTCTGTGAAACCTTATACTTGGCAGAGTGCCTTTACCAATTCATTAATCCAAAGCTAGAGGCTCTTACCTTGACAGAACCCAGAGTAGTAGGGCTCTGACTGGGAAAAGACATACTGGAGGATATGCGGACAAAATGGTGGTACACATCGTGTACCAGTACAGCATTAGAAAAAAAATCAGTGAATAGTTAGGGGAGCCCTGCCCTCCTACTAGATCACTTGAAATGCCTCAGTTGTTCCTTTCATGAATAGTGACTTAAGAGAGACTTTTTTGTCTTCTTTAGAAGCTTGAAAATCATCCAGCTTTCTCTGTTGCCTTTGGTTTTTTCCTTGACTTTTTCTTTTTTGTAAGCTAGTTCCGCCCTCCCTACTGTGGTTTCATTAAGCGCTAGTACCAGAAGTCTGCCACATTTCCTCTTTTAATTGTCAATTGCTTTCTCACTGAGGATGAAACATGTAGCTACTGGAAAAAAATGTCAATAAGGTTTTTGTTTTGGATGATTGTTTGTCCCCACTTCCCATACATCTTACAAGACTGAAAATGGATAATAAGTTAGGACAAGAAATAAGCAGCAGGAGGAGACCGGGCAAAGTTGCCTTCTGAAAATTGCAAAACTCTTTTAATGACTCCAAGACTCACTTTGGAAAAGTGGTCCATCTTATTTAAACACCTATTCTCTTCCAATGGTATTCTATGGCTGCTGGTCAAGGAGCACCACAGTCTCAGAACTGGGTTTGAAGATTACCGAAAGAGCAACAAAGAATCTCATGGTGGAAGTGAGACAACTGCAGCACATCACAAGTCAGGTATAAGAAGAAATTGTAAAAAGAATGTTCTTACAGAAGTATAGGACTGAAAGAGGTGGCCAGTCATGTGTTGAAGGGGAGACATACCCGTTGGATAGCCTGCAAGTCCCATGATGTCCTCAAAATATCAAAAGAGAATAAGGAAGAGTAGATGGAAGGTCATTGGGTATATTACCAGTGGTGAATGTATAGGCAGATTCCAGGAAGAGTCTGAAACAGCAGGTAAACACGATTTGGAGTAGATCTTCAGTGGTTAGAGAGGAATGTTCACATCATTCAGATCACATATCTATAGCCAAGTGAGAGTACTCTTACTGTTTCCTTTGTGATAAGACCATGGAACAAAACGTAAGGATGCTGAAAACTTTGATATTAATTGGCCCTAATTTTTCTTGTCTTTGAATAGGGTGAATAGTATCATTTTGGATTCTCCAAGAAAGATCAATTAGGACTGTCTTTCAGATTGAATTGGGGTCTGAATTCTTTGCCCCCAACAATCTTCTGTCATTTGCCTGGGGAAAGTCATATCAACATTTTAGGTCAAGTTATTTTTGGAAAAGTTTCTATAAGAAACTTGGAAAGACTCATATGAACTCATACAGAACAAAGTTAAGCAGAAACAAGAATACAATTTACATGATGACCACAATAAGGTAAAAGAAAATAAGACTAAATCTAATCAAAAGAATGACCAATCATAACTGCAGAGGACTGATGGTGAGACTGTATCCTCTCCTCTTAGCAGAGAAGTGGTAGAATTTAGATGAAGAATGAGGTATACATAAGTTGCTTGTCATGACCAATGTGTTGGTTTGTTTTGCTTAAAAGTCTTCTTTACGGAGGATGCAAGGGTGGGGTTTGGGGGAATAGGGTAATCACTGGAAAGTAAAAAGCTTCAATAAAATGTTCATAGAAAAGGGGGAAAAAGTCTTCCTAAGTGAGGCAGTAATTTAGCCTCTGATTGCCTCTGCTGAGATAATGACCAAGCTATGGTGCCCTGTTATCTCCTTGGCCCCAGCCACTTTGGCACCCTAATTTCTGAATAGAATTCAGCTGAGGTTCCCTGGTGGGCTTATTTCAAGAAACAAGCAATAGGAGGGAGGTAGGGGTGGAGCAGGACCTATAGCCACCATATTTATCTTTAATGGCTCCATGAATCCAGTCAAGGAGAAAGAAAATATCAATTAGGCCCTGCCTTTGGACAGAATTCCTGGCAACAAGAGCCAAGCAAGTCAGTAGATGAAATTTGCGTCATTGGTGGCCTCAGTATAAATAGCCTCCAGCAGGAAAATATGACCTTGGGTTCCCATATCCCTAACTTCCCTCAAACTTGAGCTCAAGCTCCACCTCCTATGGAAAGTCTTTCTTAATCACTCTCTTTGGTATTGCTTTCTTCCTTCTCCTCAAATTGTCATTTACAGTTAGTCATTCCTTCCACATCACTGGGGTTAAAGTCTCCACGATCTGGGAAATCCATGTAAAAAGTTTTGGCCCTCCCTTCGTACCAGAGAAGAAGTCTAAATTATTACAGTATTAAAAGATAAAATATGTTGATATTATACAATATAATACATACATTTTATGCATTTCTGAGTTTCTAAACTTTTCTGTCATCTGCTGGTATTTACATGTCATCTACAGCTTCCACAAAACTCTCCCCAAATTCTCATTTAATTTCTTATGCTGACCAGAGATATATGGAAACCTCAATGGGCACTGTGGAAGGGATAACTGTATAAACTTATTTGGTGTATCCTCAAGAAAAAGGTAAGTTCCCTCAGAGTCTACCTGTTTTTCACTTATTTTTTTTTTTATAGCTGAATACCTCTGCCCCAATTTAATAAATGCTTATTAGGTTGGCTAAGATCAGAGAATCAGAGCTATTAGAGACCACAGAGGTCATTAAGTTCAGTCCTCATTTTACAGTGAGGAAACAGGCTCAAAAAGTTTAAATGATTTCTCTTAGGTTCACAAAGCTAGTAAGGAGTTGAGGTGGAATTTTCAGTATTCTCCTTCCATCACACTACACTCTCGATAGAGGGTTTTTCGGAGTTGTAAAAACAATGTTTCATACCAGGTCATGGCCTGAGATGTTTTCCTTTCCCATTTTTACAAACTAATTTTCTGGAAAGGAGTAGTAACTGGGTAGGCAGGATGGAAATTCTAAGAGAAGTCTTGTTCCTCCTTCCTCATTTCACCCTAATTTGACATCGTGGTGCTCCATTTCCAGTGGTCTGGCAAGATCATTGAAGTGCAGTAATGCTTGGGTTTAGCAGATGGAACGCATGCCGGTTTCTGGCAGGTTGATCCACAAAAGGCGATTATGTGCTGGATCCATAGCTGTGAGGACCGGCTCTCAAGTCTATGGATTGCAGACACCCAGCACCCGTTGACAAACGTGTGGATCAGATGAGGTTCTGCAGGGTCTCCAAACCCTTTCCATTTCTCTGCAGGGAGAGGCTGGAGGAATGGGTGCAGACTGACATATTTCAAGACTCAGATGGAAGAACTGCTATACATCATTGATACCGGGGAAAACAAGGACAGGCTATCATTATTCCCCGCAAGATGGACAAGAATGCATTCTTTCCTGTTTCAGCCCAGATCTGTGACTTGGCTGTCAGGCTGTCGATCTGGTAAATCCTTCCTCGCCCTGTCTTCATACCCCAGGATAAGTTAAGAGGAATTCGATAAAAGAAGAACAATATTGACCTTGACTTTGGGGTCTCATTGGGTCTTCCTTCCCATCCTCGAGAGAATGGAGCTTATCCTAAAAAAGAGAAGACTCCAGAGGTTTGGGGGCTTTGTTTCTGGTAGGAAGAGGAGGGCAGGAGTGGAGGAAACGCTACTTTCAGCACTGCTCTGCCTCCATGAAGCCCTCTTTCTCTTGCCCTGAAGGCTCAACCTCCGTGTAGGTTCCATGACTGGTTCGGTTGCGGAATTTCATGGCTGGCCAGTGATGAGGTCTCCGCTGCAGAGTCAAACACACACAGACACACATATTCAAAGTTAGGGCATGGACTGTGGAGATCCAATCCCAGCGGAAAGAACAAAGGGCTACTCAGAGAAATGAGACAAGAAATAGGAGCGTTTGGAAACACCAAAGAGAACTAGCTCCCCTTGTTTAGGAGGAGTTCTTAATGTCTGGGGGCAATCTGGTGAAACTTATGGACGCCTTTAACATATAAATTTTCTCTGCTAAGGAAATACAATTGAAATACAGTTATCAAAATATTAAAATAAAAAGTTCACAGACATCAGGTTAAAAAATCCTGCAAAGAACATGAGAAAATAGCTCACATTTAACTAATTTAATAATAGTTAACACTTAACCAATGTTTTAAGGTTTGTAAAGCACTTTACATATATGTATATATACATATCTATCAATCTACTCTCTATTTCCCATTTGGTCCTCACAAAAACTCTGTTGGGAAGCTACTCTTATTATTTCCATTTAACAGATGGGGAAACAAAGGTTCAGAGATGCTAAGTGACTTGCCCCTGGTCATACAGACAGTGTCTGAGGCAGGATTTGAACTCAGGTCTTTCTGAACCCAGATCCAGAGCTCTATCCATTCTGCTATGCTGCTTCGATAAACTGGGATGCCAATTTATAAGAACTGGAAAGAGGTTCTAGTGAAGGTGAGGAAAACAACCAAGTTTTTGAGTAATGGGGAGAGTTCATTGATGACTATTATTTGCGGGTTTGGTGGAGGTTAAGGCTGTCCACACATCTGCTGTTCTGGGCAAGAAGAAAATCCAGGTTGGTTAAAGGAAGCTAATAGTAGGGTAATCTAAAGAGAGAAAACTTGAATTATACAGCTCAAAGTGGAACATTATTTTTCAGACCTACAATCTATGGGTTCTTTGAAGTTGTAAAATAGCATTTTACAGTACTCTTATTTGTCAGTATTCTTATGAACATTATCATTATTATACCTAATATAGTGGAATAATGTTAGACTTGAAGGCAGGAAGATCTGGGTTCAAATCCCAATGCAACTTGACTCTTACTAGCTACAGAAATCCTTCATTCATTCATTCATTCATTGCCTCAGGCAGCCCCCTAGGACTTAAGTACTAGTAGTGGCTAGATGGTATAGTGGATAGAGCACTATGCCTGGAATAAGAAAGACCCTGGGAGGCAAGTGCTATTATTAGCCCCCTTTTACAGATGAAGAAGCTGAAGCTGAAAAGTGATTTGTCCAGGGTTCATTCAGCTGTTAAGCATTAAGTCCAAGTGACAAGTCTTCCTAACTCCAGGTCCACCACACCACCTAGCTGCTTACCTAGCTGATGCTTCCAAATCAACCAAAACTTGTTTTTGAGCCACTAAATATGCACTTGAAGGGAGAGACAATTTCCTTCTTGCTACTGCCCAACTAGATGACAAGAGCTGATCAGGTTGATTATGTAGTATTCTTAGTTGATAAACCCTGAGAGCATAAAGGACTGTGGGTATCCAGTTTGCTCAGTTGGGCAAGCAATATAAATTGACAGATTTAATAAGCGTTTCTTATTTTTATTTTAATAGTAATGTGATATTCTGGGTTCTAGGAATCAGAAGCAGTGTTATGAATGGTGCTATCTGCTCCTGTCTCCGAACAGAATACGGACACCTGTTTTTAAACCTGCTGTTAAATTCCAGACTCACTTCAATGAAGAATAAAGCAGCATTAGAAGTGGGATGAGTGTTGATGTAGATCCCAGCCAGGATGATGACTGCAACTAGTAGGACTGCCAGCACAATGCCCACAATGGTCCCTGCATGCACTGGAGGACCCTTCTTTTTGGGAGAAAGGTTGTCTTGTAGATCTAAAAAGAAAGCAGAATAGAGGGAGCTTATACAATGGTGCATGGGTACCAGTATTTGCAAATTCTCACTTTTTTTTTTTGGTATGGACCTGTGAGATTTCCCCCATAGAGTAAAGCTATACCTCTAGAAGAGCAGCTCCACCCGAGAGAAGGCAGCTAGGGAGTGGTTGGGAAGGGGCAGGCTGGGATGGCCTCGCCACACAAAAAGGAGGGACCAGCTCAGCTGCAGTGGGAACTTGGGTGGGTGCATTGCAGCTGTTGTGGTCAGTGTCCTGTGTGTTTTTCATCTTATCTATCCTTTGGCTCAGCAATACCTAGTGTTCTGCAAGCCTGGTGGTTTGAATTATTAAAAGATTAGGGATGAGGAAGGGAGGGAAGTGGGGGAGGAAAGTTGCCAGAAGTGTTCTCCAGAGCTCCCTATTGCCTGTAGGGTTCTTCCTCCAATTCCTGATGTAGAGAGTGAGGTTGTGTTTTATATTCTTTCCATGCTTGCATTACATGTTTTAAATTTCAATTACTTAAGTAGTTTTAGTTGGATTTTTAGGCTTCACAAATATATCCTGCATTTTAAACAAAAGAAAGCCTTGAACCTGAGGCACAAAGACAGATGTAGCCTTAGCCCATAGTACCAACATAGTACTACTACCAACTGCATAGCTAGACAAGGATCAGAGCTTCTGGAATGATCCCTCAGGAAGTCCATAAGCCAACCAAAAAGGCAGACACTTACCCAAGGTACATATCTACCTAGCCCTAGACGAGGTGTTGAAATACATATTTAGGAAGAGATATGGTCCCAGGAGTTTTTAAATTGGTGTGTGTGTCCTGGACCCCTTGTGAAGTCTGTTGAAACCTATGGACTCCTTTTCAGAATACCCTATGAGGTAGGTGCTATTATTCCCACTTTACAAGATGAGGAAACTGAGACAGGCAAAGTTTAAGTGATTTGTTCAAAGTCACAGAGGTAGTGATGTTGTCTGATGTTGGATTTGAATTCAGGTCATCTAGACTCCAGGCCCAGCTCTCTGTCCACCTGACCACCTCATTGACAGACCAAAGGTTGATGAAAGTAAAGATTTTAGTTTTTTTTCCATTCAGTTCATGGATTCCCCTAAAACCTATAAACAGACCCCAGGTTAGTAATCTCTGTCTGGGAGGGTACCATATTATAGGGGAGTCAAGATGAATTAACATGTGATAAAAATACTTGATTGCCTCTATATAGAAATTTGGTGGGATGAGAAAAGCTAAAAGGAATAGATACTTCTTATGTGGTACATTAAGATCAAAGGATCATAGATTTAGAACTGGAAAGGGATTTAGAAATTACCTAGTCCAAAACCTTTATTTTACAAAGGGTCCAAGGAGGTTATGTGTCTTTTCCAAAATCACAAAGCTAGTAAGTTGCAGTGAGATTCAGACCCAGACTTTCTGAATGAGAATCATGTATTATTCCCCAGCTCACAGCTGCCTCCCTAATGACTCCTATCTGTGGGTCTCCTATCTGCTGCCAGGTATAATGCAAAGGATAAGGAAGCCCCAGAATCTAGCTCTGCTGTGGTCCCCGTAATCTACAATTCCCACCTCTCTAAAGGCAGTTTCTGATTAGCAATTGAGGAGGATTATTGAGCTAATTCTCCTACCTGCTTTCCCTTGACTTGGCTCAGACACTGTCTGCAGTGATTCCGATTATGTGATCCAGTATTTGATGGTTACAGCCTATCTAGAGTATCTGGCTGAGGAGAAGATCTGGTTACTTGCCTTTGCTCTCCATTTGCTATGTTCCTGGAGACCTGGTTAAATGGTGCTGCATTAACAGCTCCCTTCTCAACTTTGGGATTCCCAGATAACAGTCCCTCATTTCTGGCTGGCTGACTGTCAGTCAGACTCTGTTTTCATTGAGAGACTCCATTAAAGAAGTGGCCGTCTGGAACTGAGTCCTGTACCACTCAGATGTGGCACCCCAATTAGGGAATCACTCATCTTCAAGATGTTAACTTTCTAGGTAATTATTAATGGGCACATAGGTACCAGCGTGGAGAATAATGAGGCATCTTTGGGTTCTAGATACTCACCCTTCAAATCTCCTTGCAGGCAGCAAGTTTTTTGTGTTTACTGCCAACACAGATTGGGAACTAAGGGATACCTCACCTCCTTTAAAGAGCTAAATCTATATCCTTCATTGATTGAGATGTTGGTACTGATGAAAACCCATTAGCCATCTGCTGAGAGCTGCCATGAGGCAATCTCATTCCATCTTATCCATGCTGCCTTCTTTTCATTCCAGAGCTATACATATTCAATCACACAGAGGGTCAAGAAGGCAGAATTATTAGTGAAATTTAGAGTAGAGAAATTGGAAATAACCAGAGCGAAGCAATCTTCTCAAAGCTCCTGGGGGCATAGCCTAGGGAAGATAGAAGGTATCCACAGGATTTAGCTCTCTCCAGACTTTGAGGGAAAAAAGGCAAAAGGTGTGTGTGCCTTGGGCACAGGCCCCATTGTCGAAGTGTTAGCAAAATCTGGAGGAATCAATCAATCCAACAGCTAGCACTAATTAAGTTCCTACCCAGAACTAGGTTCTAGGAATATAAGACAAAAATTTAAAAAACTTTTACTAAGAACTTATATTTAATTGGGAGGGGAAAAAAAGTGTGTGCATACAAAATATAGTTAAACTGGACACAGCAGTAAATACTTACCACCTCTTCCCCCATATGGATTCAACTTTGTGTCATCTTTAAGAAGAGGACAAGAAGAAAAAAAAATTATGTTTTATTCTATAGATTTTAAAAACAAAAGTTTAAAAAGTCAATTTCTTGCTCTCTATCCCCAAAGAGATTAATTTTTAAAAACTGTGTTAGGTTTAGGTCTTGGATTTTCAGGAATATAAGAGATTCACATAAGTGCATTTTTTAGGGAACTGATTCCTCTAACCACAAACTTTTTTTTTAAATGTAACTATTTTGGACATTTCTACAATGGTCTTTCTCGTATATGTATACAGATATATACATGTATATATTCCTCTTGTTTTTAAAATAAAGAATATAATTTAATCTAGCTTTTATGTAGTCATCATTATGAACACTGCATGTTATAAAAACATTGCAGAACTGACTACATTGTAATGCAATGGAATGCAACAACTCACTGTGTTGCCATAAAAAGGGGACAAGCCATGGGGCTGGAAGGCAGCAGCTGCTGCTAATGGTCTAATGAGGACACCAGTGGCTCTCCTATTCTAAGGCTGCCTGCGGACGGAAGAGCAGAGGAGCCCACACTTCTGGGATGGTGTTTGGGTTGACCCAAAAAGTTGCAGCTGCACAACCTTACGTATCAAAAGAAACAAGAACGAGAGAGCTACCAGACAAGACCTCTGCATGGCAGAGTGATGAAATAGTTCCAGGATAAAACTAATCAAACTAATCCCACATAACAGCAAAACCTGTGGTTTTGGCCTCTGTAAATTTTTTTAAAATTCCAAACAAACACCAAATAAAAGACATCTCTCTCTGTTTGTCTGTTGCTCTCTCTGTCTCTCTTTCTCTTGGTGTATGTGTCTCTCAATCTCTCTGTCTCCCTCTCTCTGATAAAACAGCAAAAGAGGATTGTACATGAAACTGGGAATTTCTGTTTTTCACAGGTGCTTCCTAGGTGCATAGGATTTAGAACTGGAAGGAAACTTAGATTAACTAGTCCATCCTGCCATTTTACAGAAGAGTAAACAGAGGCACAAAGAGTGGAAGCGACTTGCTCAAGGTCATACAATTCATTGGTGGTAGAACCAGAGCAAAGAACCCAGTAGGTTTTCCAGTAGGACCTTCTTTCCACCATACCACATTCTAGAGTTGGAGTCAGAGTTTAAGGACTTATCTCCTTCCTTGGAATGCCTTCTCTCCCCATCTACTGAAATCCTCTCTACCCTCCATAGTCCATTTCCACGTCCACCTCCTTCATGAGCCCATGTCTGCGTATTCTAAGCCTCTTCTCTTCCTTCACTAACTGCTACTGGGCTCACGGTCAATAGCATACAGGTTAGCTCTTCGGCTAGCCCGTAAGCTGTTTAAAGGGAGGGAACCATGGCATATACTTCTTTTGCATCTCTCTCCCCCTACCCAGTGCCAGGCACAGTGCTCTGGAAGACGATCGGTAATTATCTGTTGCTTGACGGACTGATTTCTTCACTCAAGTGAGAACTCAACTACTTTGTTAGTTCCTCAGGGTAAGAATTATTTCCAGAACAATTAAGTAATTCTGGTGCCCAGGACAAATTATAGCAAAAAAAAAAAAATGATGAAGGGGCTGGAAATAAGCAGCATGAAAAGCACTCTTAAATTAACTTTTTTAAAAGACAAATTCAGTTGGGGAAAGCTGTGAAAAGCCTTTGAACCTCAAGTTCTTCTCTTAGGGTGAGAGATCCCAGGATGTGGTTATTGGATGAAGAGGAGGGAGTAGGGCTGGCAGGCCAAGCAGGGGCTTTCATAGGGTGCTACTGCTTGGGGGACAGAGAAGGAGGGGGAGGAATTATGATTATTCTAGGTAATTAGGTGCTAAATTGAGTTGTTTCTGTATGTCATATATATGTGTATGTATACATATATATGAATGCAGAATATAGAAACATAGATTCTATATAGAGAAGCATAAGTGTTATCAATGCCCATTAAGATTCAAGGCACTAGAAGTTCTGACTGCTCTGCCCTAGTTACCCTCTGATCTTTTCTTTTTCTAGTGTATCTCCCCACAGTACTTAATACTTAGCACATAGTATTTAGTACTTAGTACAATTTTTTTGTACTTAATACATGCTTATTACTGAGGAATTTGACAGTGATATAATCCATTTATCTCTTAAGTCACCTCCTCCCGCCTCCCTCCTACTCCCCCAGCCTTTGGCTATATTTTCCAGGGCTTAAAAATCAATATTTGCCCTTCTTTAGTCCAAGTGTCAGTGTTGTTCCAATTGATTGGTTGATTCCCAGGACTTGTGAAACTGTCCTTCATTTAGAGATTTGAAGGAAAGTTTCTGGAGTATGCATTACCCTACTGTTTCTCAGGATCCAATGATGAGTCCATGAATCTGGTGTCAACTCAGGGATTTCTCCCCTGTCCTTGCCCTTTACAATTTTGTGGATGCAGGTCAATTTTGCTACCCCAGGGAAACTTTACAAAACTGTGCCTAGGGCAGTTGGCATAAAATAAGCTCTCAAAGCAACTTTCAAAGGCAGATTTAGTTGGGGAGAGTGTTGGTAAAGATTCTAGGACACAAAGTTGCACAGGGAGAGACACTCTAGTCATAGCTTTATGGAAGAGGGCTGGGGATGAGGACTGAGTTAGATTAAGGAGGAGAAATCATGCCATCTAGCAGCTTCCTATTTTAACTAATTGTTCTGGCTAACTAGGTACTGAGCTCAGCATAATTTATTTTTTTGCAAGGATGGAATGTGAAAGTCATGACATCCTTTAAAATCTGGTGGCTTAGGACAATGCCCCACTCGCCTGTCCTAGTTATGGCTCTGTCTGGATGTACCTTCTGTGGTGAGGTGGTCAATAAAGAGGGAAGAGGCAGAAGTGGTGAATGCTCCATCAAAAGGGGTGAAGAAGGTCTCAGGGGATGAGGTATAATGTTCTTCATCCTGGAAATCCTCACACGTCTTGCCCTCTGCCTGAAAAAGAGAGCCAGCCTCTGAAGATTCTCCTTTGCATAATGGTCTTAAGTTCTGCTTAAGACTGTAGGATTTGGGAGCTAGAAGGGACCTTAGTGATAATAGGATCAGATATCATAGAAAAGGAGCCCAGAGATCATCTTTTTCAGCACCCTTACTTCATTTTTACCAAATAAGAAGCTGATGGGGCAAATAAGTAGCACAGTGGAGTTCCAAGCCTGATGTCAGGAAGACTCATCTTCATGAGTTCAATCTAGCCTCAGACACTTACTAGCTGTGTGACCCTGGGCAAGTCGTTTGAATCCTTTTTGCCTCAGTTTCCTGATCTGTAAAATAAGCTGGAGAAGAGAATAGCAAACCACTCCAGTATCTCTGTCAAGAAAAACCTAAATGAGTCATGAAGAGTTGAACATGACTGAAATGACTGAATAATGACAAAGAAGTTGATGCTTAGAAGGAAAAATTACTTGCCAAGATCACATGGTAAATGACAGAGGCTGGGATGGGAGCCTAGGTCTGAACACCCAAACAATAGCTTTTCTGATGTTAGAAAATGAACCCATGTGTAACTTCCTTTTTGTCTGGCCTGAGCTGCCAGAAGACCCAGGGTCAGATATAGTGCCCAAGGGCTTGACTCTTGTCAAGCCCTACTTGACAAGCATCTACTTCTTCCCCCTTCCTCAGATAGACTCTACTGTTTTATTTTTTAGTGTCTCATTTGGCACAAGTTAATCTGCCTCAAGTCCTTTTAGAAAGAGGTAAGGGTCAGAATCTTAAGTAAATTGAAGAAAATAGAAATCTCCTTGAGTTGGTGCCATTTATTTAGCACTACAGACCTCCCAACAGCCCTAAGAGGCAGATGACACCAGACATTATTATTCCCATTTTACAAATGAATACATTGAATTTTGAAAAGGTTATTTGTCCTTGGAATCACACAGCTAGTAATTAATCAACAAGCATTTATTAAGTGCCTACTATGTGCCAGATACTGAGGACACAAGTACAGACAATGAAATCATCCCTGTTCTCAAGAAGCTTAATAAGTGCTGAGTTAGAATTTGAACCCAGGACTTCTTGACTCCATGTCCAGAATGCCACGTGCTGTGCCACAATGTCACTCAGTCCATTTTGGTAGAAGACAAGGTAGAGCAAGGTGAGGTTAAGCGCTGGATTTGGAGTCAGGAAGCCCTGAGTTCCAGTTTTGCCCCACATACTTATTTCCTGTGTGAGCCTGTGTAAGTCACTTAATCCCTGTCTCCTCATCTGTAAAATAAGGGAGTTTGAATCGATGCGCATTAGGGTCCCTTACAGCCCTAAATTGATGATCCCATGAGAGCAGAGAAAGAGGATACTCGATTTGAGATCAGGACATCTGTTTTTAATCCTATCATACCAAAGAAATGTGGATGGTTCTGCCCAACCCATCCCTAGTACCAGAATGACTATCCCAGGATATAGTTGACTGGTTCTGGGGTTCAATATATATATAAAGAAATCTTTAATTTCCTCTTTTTCTCCCCTCTCTAAATCTGAGTGGCTCATATGAGGATTGAACCCATGACTTTTGATTCCTGACCATGGTTGCCCTCTAACCAACTGATATCCAGTCCAGCAGAAGACCAAGTCAGTTTGACACCAGGTCTAGCTGTGTCATGGCCTCTGCCGAGCCCTGACAAATGTGATTCAGAGGCACCGTTCTCCCTTCTTCCAAGCTCTGAGTCAATTTCCAACATTGGACTACATCATGGAATATTACTGTTGATGTTTCTTTGTTCCATGGAACATGGAATCATAAATATTTCAGTCTCCCAGTCTCTGTAGACTTAATCTGATTGGCTCCAAGACAGTCTATGAGGCAAGTCACAGGTGGAGATGTTAACTTTATAGCAGCCAACAGAGTCAACCACATGGCTAAACCACCTGCCAGCAGACCTCTGCCTTCCCTACGTTCCAACCCAGATGGCCAGAAGCAAATAATTTCTCTCTCTCACCTCTCGGGCACAGCCGTATGCCAGCCACTCCTCCCGATAGCGGTCAAAGCCACTGGAACACCTGCAGGGAAGAAGATGCCACAGAAAGATTGTTGCTTATCTGATCATAGAGTGAATGAGTGGCTTGTTCATTCACTTGAGGCAGACACAGGCCAACCACAGTGAATCATGTTTTCAGCAGACTGAAGCTAGTGTGGGGTGACCTTCCCAAAGGAAGCTGGGGCATATTCCCATGATGCTAGGCTACTGGTCGTATGCTCAATGAAAAACAGCAAAAAAGAAAAGTTATTATATCCTTTGTCCCTCTCCTCCCATCTAGAGATCATCCAGTTCCTGTCTCTAATATACCATAATATACCATGAATTTAACCTTTCTCCAAATTAGGAGCCCCCACAACTGCTTTGTTTCTAGTTCTTTGTTGCCACAAAAGTCCTACTATAGATAGAGTTGGGTTTTGGTTGTTTGTTTTAAGAGGCAGGACCCGCTGGGAAGTAACAGTAATATAAAATACTATTTTCCTATTTTTCTATTTATTCATTCATTCACATATTTATCCATTCATTTATTTTTTTTACCTATTTTATTTACCTATTTGCAGGGGATTTATTTCTGTATTAAAAGACCAAAATCTTCCACCTTATTGAAAGCTAAAAGTGGATGAGTGAGGGAGCTTATCAGGGCTTGGAAGTCATCACCATACTCAGATTTGGGGGCCTGAAGTTTAACTGATGTTCATTGCCATGAGCATGTCAGAATCGTCATCTGAAGGGCTTGAGCTGGATCCTGAGACAGGCAGGGTTCTTTGAAAGGCAGCATAGCATAATGGATAGGGCACTGGACTGGCATCGGGAACACTTGACTTCAAATCCCACCACAGATACTTACAAGCTGTATGACCCTGGGCAAATCACTTAATCTCTCTGTTCCTCATTTCCCCCATCTGTAAAATGAGGCTAGCTTGGACTGGAAGGTCTCTAGGGTCCCTCCTAGCCCTCTAACTCTGAGCCTATAAGCTGATTAAGGATCCTTCACAGAGGATCTAACCTGGATACTTTATCCTTGCTGGCCAGTTTATGGGAGATGCAAATTTATTAACTGTTCTAAGATGGCTAGAAGAACTACTTAAGAGATGCCCTAGTCTAAGTTTAATAATAATAATATTAATATATTCTGTGCTCATTAGAAGATAATTGGCTCAGGGGATGAAGGGTTGGACTTGGAGTCCAGAAGACCTGAGTTTCAATACTGCCACAGACTATTCCTAGCTTTGTAATACTGGGCAAGTCACTGAATTTCTTTTGGCCTCCGTTTCTACATCTGTGAAAGGGGGTTAATAATAGCACCTATCTCCCAAGATTGTTGGGAGGATCAACTGACACAATTCACGTAAAATGTGATTAAAGTGCTATAGAAATGCCAGCTAGAAGGTGCTTCTCCAACTGGCAATGGATGACATCCTTTGAGTTCTTTTTCTGGGTGTGAGAGTGAGTTATATGGAACTATTCACATTCTTTTTCTCAGGTATACTGTTGGACCAATGTTCCAACAGTTTAGGCTATAGCCATGGGGACGTAGTAGGGTACGGTGGGAAGGGAGTAAAACTTCTTTTATCCCTAGTGATCTGAAGTGTGGCCTTGGCCCCACTGCTAATGGGATACTAGGATGGGTTGGGGTTCATTGCCCAGAACAGCTTTAACCTAGCATCACTGAAGAGCCATTTTAGATAAGATGTGTGGAGAATCCACACTGAAGCATCTGTGTGCCTCAGGAAGCACTAAATTCAGGTGAGGTTTAAAAGCAAGAAAACAGGGACATGGGACTTTGTGCCCAGGTTTATATTTTGTACCTTTCCAATCCAGCTCTGGGCTACAACCCAAAGTGAATGGGTTCTTCCTGCTCTAGCTCACTGAAGCACCAAGTAGATTAAGTACAAAATATGAAATTGCTTCTGTGGGGAACATTTCCTTCAAGAGTAGCTATTTATGGGGAAGTAATTCCAGAACTGTAACTAGACATTTTTGTACTTAGGCTAAGTAAAACAAGCCTTGCCCAGGGCAAACAGCATGAAATATGTATGCAGGTATACAAGGGGAGGAGCAGTAGGTGGGAGACAAGATTTTAACCCTGGCAGATAGCTGATAGATATCTATTTTAACTAATTATTCTTTTGAACTTAACTCTAAACTCAACTGTTACCCCACTACTAAAGTACTAAATGTGCTGTCAGAACCCTCTAAATCCAGCACCCTGGGACAAAGTCCCAGTTGACCTGCCCTAGTTACAATTCTGGGAAATTCAAGTTCAGAAGTGTGTCTCATGATCTCAAATCTGAAGGGACAAGTGAAATCATTGAAAGCCTGTAAAAACAGCCACACATTTTACTTTTCTTCAGAGGCAGAATCCCAAGAAGGCTACAGGAACTTGGTGAGTTCTTTATACCTTCCCTTTACTAAGAACGATCCTGCCAAAACGAGGGCATGTGCCATCATTCATTAGTAACTCAGGGGATTAGCTCACACTTCTCCCCAATTCTTTGCCATTAATGATCAAAAATAAGAGTCCAGCTAGAAAGGATGAAAAGCTGGAAGTCAGAGTCCCCACAGAGGCCATTCCTTAGTCCAGCTGTGTTGGAAGGCACCAAAGTTTCCTGTGGGGAAGATGGAAAGATGAAGAGGAAGATGGTGCAAAATGAACAAAAAAAAAAAATTCTTAAAATCATGATGCTGAAATTTCTGTTCTCTAGTCTTTGATGCCAGGGAAATCCACAAAGTCTGTGTTTGGGTCCAACAACATCTGTGCAGGGAAAAATAACATGAAAAACCAAGGAGAGCTAAGAAGTGATCATCAGTAAGAAAGCTCCCTATATGCCCTGCAATCCAGAGATCCAAGATGTTCTTTCTCCAGAGACCCATTCTTCCTTTGCTATCTGATGATGGCTCAACATCACTGGGACATGTTCTCTGAGATTTTTTTTTTTTATAAGTACCAATGGCTTTTAAGTCATCCCTATAATCTTTTCAGGTCAGAACCACTTCTATTACAGTTGGAAGGACGTTTAGAAGTAATGTTGTCTAACCTCTTCATTTGTCAAAAGAAATGAAGTCACTTAACCCAAGGTCACACAGTCAGTTTGTAATGCAACTAAGGATGCAACCCAAGGTCCCTGTCTGGAGCCGTATTTGCGAATTTTTGCCCCTGAGGCAAGTGGTACCCTCGGTTGAAGGAAGTTGGTGGAAAGAAAGTTCACCCCAGCCCACCATCTTGTGGTTTGCTAGTCTTTTAGGTGCTAAGTTCTGTTGTTTCTCTGGTGCCAAAGGATTGCAGTCAGTCAAAGTTTTCTAAATTTGAAACTATGGAACAAAGTCCTAGTCATGTCTCCTTGTTACAGCTCTGCTCCTGACTCCTTGTTCCATGTTCTCTCTCCTGCGCCATGTTGGTTCCTCTTGTGACTAATAGTATACATTTTGAGATGGTTGGTTGGTCTTGGCCTTTGTCAGTGTTTGAAGAACTGGGATTTTCCCTCTATCTGGATTTTGACAAAGATTAGACTTGACAATTTGACCTTATTGGCATTATATCACGATGACCCAAACTAAAAGTACATCTTAGTGAAGGGATGAAAAGAAGACACCTCACATTGACTGAAGTGGCTGAAATCAGGCTCCACAACTGACTGTCTCCACAGCACAGTAGAAAGAGCGACAGATGTGGAGTCAGTAGACCTGGGTTTGAAGTTCACTTCTGTCACTTGGGAAAGACCCTTAACACCCCCAGTTTCTGCATCTGTAAACTGTAGGAGTTGAATCAGATGACTTCTAAGTTCTCTTTTCACTTTATAACCATGACCCCCAATTCCCAAAATAAAAAGAGGGGAAGTTTTGAATGTGCAACAGAGGGTAGATGGAGAAGAAACAGGGAAAAAAAGAGAAAACATTAGAGTGAGTCCATGAGATATTCTAAGCACTTGGGTGTGGCCTTTTGACTGAGTCCAAGTTTTATGGACCAAATCCTTTTATTAAGGAGATTTGTTCTGTGAAGTTTGAATTTAGTCAGCGGGCCACGTGTGGTCACCCATCTGTTCTAAGAACGAGATGTCAGGAGAGACCATGTTGAGGATCTCACCAATGCCACCAGCTTTTTCTGTCCCTTGGTTTTCTTTTCTTTCTTTTTGGAGAAACAATTGGGGTTGTGACTTGCCCACGGTCACACAGCTAGTAGGTATCTGAGACTGGATTTGAACCCCTGGTCCTCCTGCCTTCAGACCCAGTGCTCTATCCACAGCAACACTTAGTTGCCCCTTTCTTAGTTTTCAGGAATGAGGATTGTTGGAATCTTTGTAAAAGTTATAGATTTGAAAGTAATCAAAAGAGGACAGATAGGAACCCAAGGAGGGTCAGAGGAGGCGTGGCATCAACATATTTTCCCACTTAAAAGTAGAGTTGTAGCCTTGCATTTCTTCTGAGTGAATTACACTGTAATTTTATTGCACAGAATTGAAAATGTAGACCTTGCATAAGCCCCTCCCCCAACAGTATCCTGGCCAAAATCTCTCAAAGTTGAAACTGACTCAAACCTCATTAAAGTGTCACATTCTCTGGCTGTGTTTCTCTTTTCCTCCTCCTCTTCTCTTCCCCCTCAACCTTCATAAGTCACAGTCTGGGACCAGGCCTACACGCGAAACAGAAGTGTAGGATCTGTGCAAACAGGAGTTTTGCTTTTATAAGACTGTATTCTGTGTTCTGTCACTATGACTCCCATCTGAGAGTCTAAATTTATTTGACTTCAGGTAACAGGATGATGCTTTACAAAATGTTATCCTTGCCTTTGAGAAGTGAAAAGGACTGTATTCTTTGTCTTGATCATTCTATTATTACAGGACTCTACCAGAAAAATATTCATCAAGAACAGGGTAGGGAGAGGGCAGGGAGAGAGAGCACAAAGGAATTTGTTCATATATATTTATGTCATGTTATTTGAAATTGAAAAAACAAAATACCCCAAACTAGAAACAATTGGCCAACAGTAGGGAAATACTTTAACATATTGTCATATGTCAACAGAATGGGATGCTATATCATAATTAGGAAAAACAAATGCAAAGAACATAAAAAATTGGAAAACTCATATGAAATAACATGAGGTGAAAAAAATAGGGCCAGAAGATTGACTACAATTGACTACAAGAAAAATACAAAAAGCACACTGAGGTAAATACTGATGTGATAGCTATTCTCCATACATCATCTTCCTTGCCTCAAAACAAGTGGGTTGTCCCCAGACCTGAAACACACTCCCTTCTCATTTTCTCACCTTCCCCTCAGAGAGTCATTCATCTCTTTTTTGGAGGGGCATTCTAGGGGAAGAAACTGAGTTCCCCTATCTCACCCAAACTGGAAGTGCAGCATCCATAGGCAAATCCCAAAAGTGATTGGCACCGAAGCATTACCCTGTTTCATTTTTCTGACCTGGGCCAGTTGGTTCTTCCTTGGTCAGCCTGGTGGCCTTCTTCTCCAGGGACCTTGCCATATTGGTGCTGGACTTAGTTTGGACACTCAATCGGCTTTAGCCTCACTTTAGCTTGGAACTCCTGAACTCAAGAGATCCAGCAAACTCAGCTCCCCAGAAGCAGGGACTTCAGGTATTCTAACTTCTTTCAAAGCAGGTTTCACCTCCTTCATAATATCTTTCCCAATCCCCCCAGTTATCAATACATTTTCTTGAAATTTTATTATTGAGTCATTTTTCAGTTATGTTTGACTCGACCTTATTTGGGGTTTTCTTTGAAAATATATTGGAGTGGTTTGCCATTTCCTTCTCCAGCTCATTTTACAGATGAGGAAATGGAAGCAGAAGGCAAGATTAAGCGACTTGCCCAGAATCATACAGCTAGTAGGTGTCTGAGGCCAGATTTGAACTCAGGTCTTTCTGACTCCAGGTCCAGCTCTCTACCCAGTGCACCTCCTAGCTATCCAAAGAGTTGTAGATATAAGTTCAATAAGGATTTTCATTTTTAAAGACTTAAGTGCCTAATTTTGTTGTTTGTCTTTTGTTTTTGAAGAGGAACAATGATACCACGATGATGTCTTGACTTGGACATGAATTGGATTTAAGTGAGGTAGACTTGCACAAAGTCATCAGCCTTGCTCTCTCTTCCAGAGTCATGGAAGTCCAGTGGCAGGATAAAAGTCAAAGTGTCTGGTGTTGGCCTGGGATGTAGTAGATGATGACCTTGGTATCTTCAATGCCTTGACCAAGTTCTAAGTACTCTTTGGAACAAATTGTTCTCATCTACCCATTCTAGTGAGGAAAGTCTTCACATGCTTAGGACAGACATTTCCCTTCCTCACTGATAGATTTGAGATTTGCCCATTACTCTTAGCCAGGTTTAGACCATCTGCCAAAATGGTTTGCTGAGGTGTGGTCACTATATGTGTTATAGCTTCTTGGAGCCACAGGTGAGAATTGGGTGAACGAGGTGGACACTAAAGGTAGGATGAGCAGCCCTGAAAAGGGTTCAGCAAGACCTTATACCAAAGGTGCTAGTCCTCCTAAACACCACATATACCCCAAGTGCCTAGTAGATTTACTTGGTACTTGGTGCATTTATGATCTCATCTGTGTGGATGCTCCCTTCGGTTGCAGATAAAAACTCATCCATGTTTTTTCCACATGTGATATTAATTATTTATTGTTTTTTTAAAGTTGCTATAATCCTCTTCCCAACCCACATGACCCAACCCATTTGGCAGGCAGGTAGGCAAACTGACATGTAATGAGGTAGAGTAAAGGTGCACCTATTGGGAAAGGAATGCAAGTATCCTAACTTGCAAACTTCCCCCCTTTTCACCCCTGGGCTAGGGACAGTGTCAGTCCTGTGCAAAGACAGTTGATTACATAGCAGTCAGTTTCTATGCAACAAGATTTTGGAAAGGAGGAAAGGAAATAGTAACGGATGATATGACAGCTTTATGGGAAGTATGACACTGTAATTCTCAAGAGTGCCTAAAAGTTTTTTCTCTTAAGTTTCTATTGCTTTCCCAGCTTGCAAAAGTTAGTTATACAAAAAAGGATGTTTTTCTCCTGATCCTTATTTATCAAAGTAAAGTCCTGGTCAGGAGAACAGGGCTTTGATTCCCAATCTGTTCCATGAGGAATTGGATTCTAAATGAGAAAATGAATTTGATTTCAAGACTTTTCAATCCCAAACTTGAATAGAACCCAGAACTTTCTGGGCTTCCAAAAACCAACCAAAGTCTGTCTGCAATTTTGCACTAACTTTTTGAGGGCCGGCAAAATGATTTAATTGAAACAGAAAAAGAAATAAAACAAACATTACAAATATTCTCAGTAATATATCTCCCTCCCTTCTTTGCGGAGATGGGGTACTATAGAGGTAGAACATAGCATATACTGTTAGACTTGGATGATGGGTTGGTTAGTTTCGATAAATGGCCTTTTCTTCCCTCTTTTTTATTCTTTGTCATAAGGGTGGCTCTCTTGTTCAATCATTTCAAGTCATGAGTGACTCTTCACAACCCCATTTGGGGTTTTCTTGGGAAAGATACTGGAGTGGTTTGCCATTTCCTTCTCCAGCTCATTTTATAGATGAGGAAATTGAGACAAACGGGGTTAAGTGATTTTCCTAGGGTCAAACAGCTAGTAAATATCTGAGACCAGACTTGAACTGATGAAGATGAGTCTGATTCCAAGCCCGGTGCTCTACGGCACTAGTTGGGGCAGAGGAAAAGGCCGTATTAAGAAATAAAAAAGAAAAAAACACATCCTCAGCAATCATTACTCAAATACGTGCATTCATATTCTCCTCTTCCTCAGTCTAGTCTGGAGAAAAGATTTATTCTGAGTTTCTCTCTGTATACTGTCTGCCTAACTTTCCCATTATGCTTTCTACTCCCCTTGCGTCCTAAGGATGGCATCTGCAAACTCTTTTTCATGGCATTGATGAATCATGGCACTATAGGGAGCTCTCTCAGAGGCCAATGGGAGCCCAAGTTCAGATCTTGCTCCAGGTTCCTGAACAATTTTCCTAGGGGAGGAAGAAACAGCAGTGCCTGGGGTTCTTAGAAATTCTATCCAGTAGTTTTTCCTCCTAATCCTGTATCAGTTCTGCAGAAAATTCTCCTCTTGTGAAGTCTCCAGGCTAATCTTTAGACTTTGGAAGCGTGACAGATTTGAATCAGGCAAGGCATACTCCCTCATACCCAGCTGGGCATGTCCCCATGATGCCAAGCAATAGGACGTGAGGAACAGGCATGGTGTGGGCATACTGTTTTCCTCTCCCCTTACCCCTCCTGCCTGCACAAGGAAGACATCAGGGTCAACCTGTCCACGCTACCTCTGGAGGACGTGACACCAGCTGCAGTTGAAGGTCAAGTCTGAGGAGACGCAGACTTCACAGCTCTGATGTTGCAGACAGGCTGAAAGACAGAAAGCAAAGGAATCAGTCCCTTTGCTGTCAAGATCGCCTGGAGTGGGTCATGAGAGTTTCCAAGGCAGGTCCACACAGTCCAACAGGTCCACAGAGTTATCAAGTACTGGGACTATTGATGAAAACATGGCGCCATGAAGCTGACTCATTGCTTTCAAAACTGTCTCGTATGTTTGTTTTTCCTTCTAAAAGATCCATAATCCTCCCATTTAACATATTTTATACCAAACTGTGTGTATCCTTTGTTTGATTCAGAAAGGAGTAAGATTCCTGAAATACTCCTTCCTCATGTTTGCATATACCCTAATTATGTGAAATAAATTACTCTCCCCTTTCTCCCTCTCTTCTTTCCTTTCTTAAAATCAACAAAACTAGCTCCATTGTTCAAAGGCAGCTTTACTCCTTTGGTGACTACTGAGGGGATCCTTGCTCTTCTCCCCCCTTTATATGCTAAAAATTTCATCATCATTTAGTCCTTTCAGTTGTTCCAGTGAAATTATCTTTCCAGGTTTTTCTTTTCTATTAAAAGTACATTTGTCCATTCCTGTAGGATAACACTTAGTTTTGCAGGATTGACTCTCTTTGTGGCTCTTTTCAGAACTGTTTTCTTTAACTTGTAAGCTCTGGACTTTGACTATGATATTCCTGGGTGTTTTTAATTTGGGGTTTCTTTTAGGAAGATATCATTGGGTTGTTTTTATTTTCACGTTGCCACCTGATTCTAATAGATTTGGGCAGTTTTGAAAATGATTTCTTGAAATACATTATTTATAATTTTTGTTTAATCATGATTTTCAGAGAGGCTGATGATTAATTATTATTTATTAATTTTAAATTAATTAGTAATAATTAATTTTTTCCTTTACCTATTTTTCAGGACAGTTATTTTTGATCACAGATACATTTCATCTTCTATTTTTTTTCAATCTTTTGACTTTGTTTTAATGTTTTTATAGTCTCATGGAGCAATTGAATTCTGACTGCTCCATTCTATATTTTTCAGGGTGTCTAGCACTTGGGTAAGTTTTTCTACCACTAATTTAATTTTTTTTAATCTCATTTTCTCTGGCCATTTCTATAGTCTTTGCAGTTACGTTCTTCCTCAGCACCCCACTTTTCCCCCTGAGATTCTGCTTATACTTGTTTTGGAATCATTCTTCATCTGTGTTTATCACTTGAATTTCTCTTAACCCATGCTATTCATTGTTTTCTCTTTTTTTCTTCCTTTCTGTTTATTCTTACCTTCCCTGGTAGGGCCCTTCTCCCATTACTCAAAAGCTTTAGGTCTGTTCACCAGGGCTTATGTGGATTTGCCTGGTATAACCTCTCTCCCAATCTTCATTGACTTCTGGTCATCATTTTGTGCCATCCTAAAATGAATGAGGAAGCTTTGATTTTTTTATTATTATTTTCTACTTCATGTCTTTTTTGGATATTTGTTGGGATATGTGGGGTATGGCATTTAAAAAGTTCAAGAGTCATAATTTCTGAGTAATTAGTCATTTTGTTAAAAATACTAGCATTTTAACAAAAAGAGGTCAAAATGAGAGAAACCCTCTCAAACTCTCAAATACCAGAAACTCTCATGGTGGTGGGCTCACAGTTTATGTGCCTTTGGAAAAGCAGGTGCTCCTGAGGGTGTCCATCAACTCTTATTGGTTAAGAATTAATGAGAGAATGAATATTATAATGAGAGGTGGGTTCTATTACAATGAGGGTCTTCAGGGTCATAACTTGGATCATGCAATTCTTGCTCAAAAAGACTTATCAATTTCTACATCATCGGTCTGACAAAAGGAAGAACCCACATTTTCCCAGACCCGTCTGAGTAAACACAATGAACAGACGTTCACCCATTAGTCTACACTTATAATTTCTTTTACTCTCTTTGATTCGATCAAAACTATCCTGTCTGGTTGATTTCTGGATGAGGAAGTAGAAAAGGGAAAAACACCTTGGTCCTGATTCAATAATTAGTTATTAATACAAGAGAGAAATGATAATTTCTCTCAGGGGAGATCTTGGCTCCTTTACAGCCTTTCACATTGCCATCTTAACTGGAAGCATGACATGAATTGTTCACAGGGTCTATGGGGCATGTTACGGGACAAAGGTCAAGAGCCCTGGGCCTTGATCATCTGCTAGCTCCTGTGGACTGAATGAGGGTGAACAAGGAAGTATGTGGGATGGGGCGTAACAGAATATAAAGAGGGTCTTCTGGGCCTTGGTCATCTAGCTGGTTCCTGTGGGATAGATCAGGGACAGAGAATAGCCCAGGACATGCTAGACTTTTGTCAACCCTGCTGATTCCTCACAGACTAGGGGAAGGGTAGGAAGCAGAAGAAAATGTTAGGCCTTGGTTAGTTAACACTGATGCTTACTCCTCTTAGCAAGGTGGAGGGTAAGGAGCAGAAGAGGGTGTTGGTCAGTCCTGCTACTGTCTCCTTTACACTGGATGGGGCAGGGTGGGGGAACAGGGAATGGATGAAAGTGAGGCCACATAGGACATATATCACAACTCTATGGCAAAACTGTACATAAGATAATAATAATGACTAGCCTTATATCATGTTTTAAGTCTGCAAAAATGCTTTGCATGTTACCTCATTTGATAGTAGAAAAGATCACTGGATTTAGAGTGAGAGGCCATAGTTTCATATTCTTGATTTCTGCCACTTACTATCTGTTCAACCTTGGGCCAGCTAGGTCACCTCTATGGGCCTAGGTTGCTCATCAGTAAAATTAAGTGGGTTGGATTTGCTGACTTCTAAAGTCCCTTTCAGCTCTAAATATATACTCCTATAATAATAAAACTATCACATGGTTTTAATAAAATCAACTAATCTTTATTTCTGCCATGGGTTTCAGGTACCTTGTTTGCTGTTAAAGGTTCACTTAATTCACTGGGGAAGGGATGATTTAAATGTACAGAGACAGTGTCCCAGAAATATAGTCTCAGGAGAGTTTGATTTATTCCTTAGTACTTATGTATGGAAATTAGCCCTACACATCCATGTCCTTGCTACCAATTGCTGCTTTTTTTTCTTTGAAAAAATAGGACTTGTCACCAAAAAAAAAAAAAAGTCTGAGATAGGCTTTGTAGGATGATGACCGATTTCCTCTTTTTTTCTTTCTACCCATGAATTCCAAAACCACATTTCCCCCAAATAAAGGAATTCTATGGATTGATTCCCTTCCTGCATCTCACTCCTGGGAGCTCAGGTCTAAGTTTCTCAGTCTTTCTTGGTATTCCATGTTAGCCCTGGGATGTTTCCCCCTTTATCTTTTGTTTCGATTGTTTCTTAATATATCCCTGGTTCTGAAATGCTTTTGGACAGAAGCCTGGGTAAACCAGCACTTGCAGCTGATCTGGAGGCACTGCGCCTGTTGGTGGTTTTACCCTCCTACTCTGAGAGACAGAAGGACCATCACGGGCAGGAGGGCACACGTGCTCGGAGTCTAGTGGGCGTCAGCGTATGCTTTCTGAAGGGTTTGAGATGGGAACCAAAGTGAAGCTAGAGTTATCTTTCCTCCTTCTCTCTGGTCTCCTCCCTGTCCTCCTCCTTGTCCTCTCTTTCCTTCCCTTCCTCCTTCCTCATCCTTCCTTTTCCATTTCCTCTTTCTCCTCCTCCTCTCCCCATTGTCCCTCTTTCCTCTTCCCTCTCTATTTCTCCTCCCCCTCCTCCTTCTCTCCCTTGCCTTCCTCCTGCTTTTCTTTCTTCTCCTTTTCCTTGTCCTCCTTCCCTTTTCTCATCCTCTTTCTTTTCCTTCTCCATTTCCTCCTTCCTTCCTTCTTCCTCCTCCTCTTTTTTCTACTTTAATCTCACCCTTCCAGCAGAGCCTAGTACCTGGAATAAATGGTATTAAAAGCACCCTCAAATGTAGTTTAAAGGATAAATGCAGTTGGTGTGTTGGGGAGACAGAGCTCCTGGGACTTGGTGAGACAGTGACACTATGGGGAGAAGTGAGGAACTTCCTTTGGATGTAGATTCTTATGTTAATTAACCATTCCTGCTAGCTAGATGGTAAGCTCAATTGTTTCCATGTACTGGAGAAGTCTAAGAGCCAGTAGTCTTCTCTAAATTTTGGTACCCTGGGGCAAAGTCCTGGTGACCCTAACTTAGTCATAATTCTCTTCTCAGGTTTTGTTTCCTTCTTGGAGACGGTAAGAGAAGAGAGAAAAGGAGGGGAAAGAGAAAAGGAGACATATAAGAAAGAGAAGAGGGGAAAAAATGAGGCAGGTTAGGAATAAAAGGGATGAGAAAACATTGTGGGTGTTCTGCAAGTGGTTTCCACCCATCAGGACTCTGATGAAATTAAAAACCATATCCAAACAGGAATGCTGCTTTCTCTTCCTTGCTCCCACTTCCAGTCCTTTGCCATGAACATCCATTGGCCACCCAGCAGCTTGGTTTTGTTTGAGATGGGGTCAGGCTACTGCAGATTGTAACTGTTGTGGCAGTACCATTTAACAGAAGTTCAAAGAAAACTGGGAAAGGAAGGGGGAAAGGAGAGAAGTCTATTTAACCTAGAGTTTGTCTGTGTTTTGAGATTGATTCTCAGTTTTTCCTTTTTAGTCATAAACTCCTAAACCATATCTCCTCAAAGTAAAGGGACGCGGTGGCTCAATTGTCTCCCTGGATTCTCATCTCTGGGAATTCAGCCCCAGGTTTCTCAAAAGCAGCATCTTCCACTAAGTTTCCCTATCCCACGCCAACAAGTGTCCTATGGGAGGGAACTATGGGAGGGCACAGCCCCTGGCAAAATTCCTACTCACTTGGCAGTGGGGTAAACTCTACAGCTGATGTGCTGGTGACTTTGCTTGTGTCCAGTTCAACCCGGTGATACTCATAAATTGTCCTTCGGCGAGATTCTGAAACAAACAAAGAATTGATCAGAGGGGGGTCAATCTGTAGAGAGAATTTCCTAAGAGAGTGCAAAATCTCTTAATTCTAGTCCTGCCCATTGTTCTAGTCACATCTCTGTCACCAACATGACCATATGGCTTCTAGTACTTTATTCCTCCTCTTTGGGATTCAGTTTTTTTATTCATAAAATGAAGGGATTGCATAAATTAATTTTTAAGGTCTCTTCAACTCTTTCTGTGCTTCTATGGTCAAATAAAGATATCCTATTCCCACAGGCAATTGGGGCATATGTCTAGGAGTCTGATAGGTGGGTTATATAATTTGTATCTTTTTTTCATTCATTCAACAAACATTATTTATTAAACACTTACTGTATAAAAGAAGCTATTTCCAGCCTAGGAACTGGGAGAGATAAAAATATTCGATAGCACATGTTTCCTGTCTTATGGAGCTCAGTCTGTTCTTTTTAAAAAAAATTATTTTTAATTTATGGAATAAAATAAGCATTTCCACATCATAGTATAATAAAAAGATGATTGTACATGAAACTGTAAATCTACTATGCAAAACTTGCTATTGCTTTCAAATATATAACAAAATTATTATGTAAATTTCTTTTTTTTCTTTTTCTTCCCTCTCTCCCCTTCCCCCAGAGATAGCTAACATTAGACACAAATAGGTATATATAAACATATATGCATATAGTCTACACATACTTCTATTAATTAATTCTTTCTCTGGATTCAGATAGCTTCTTTCTTCATGTATCTTTTATAGTGAATTTGAGTATTTATAATAGACAAAATAACTTATTGACTCAAAGTCATTCTTAAAACAATATTGCTATTATTATATACAATGTTCTCTCAGTTCTGCTCAATTTGCTCTTCATTGTTTTATGCGAGTCTTCCCATGGTTTTCTAAAGTCATTGAGCTCATCATATCTTATAGAACAGTAGTATTCCATAACAATCATATACTACAACTTGGACCTGAAATCAGGAAGACTCATCTTGGTGAGTTCAAATCTGAACTCAGACACAAGCTAGCTGTGTGACCATATGCAAGGCACTTATCCTTGTTTGCCTCAGTTTCCTCATCTGTAAAATGAGCTGGAGAAGGAAATGGCAAACCACTCCAGTATCTTTGCCAAGAAAATCCCAAAATGGGGTCACAAAGAGTCAGACAGGACTGAAACAACTGAGCAACAGCAAAAATATACACTATACATACACACATTTATGTATACATTCACATACACACATATACACACACATAATTCATACATATATATCATCAGTAAGATACTGTTTTCACTTTTCTACAGCTCTTAAACTGCAGCAGTTATCTCTGCCAGCTTTGGGGACACTCCAACCTTGTACATACTCCCCTCTGCCTTATTGAATTCTGCTAAAGATCAATTGCAGGAAATTACATTCAGAGGAACGTGAGATTAGTCAAGGACTGACTAGAAATGGAAATCTTTCCATATGTAAGGGCAGAAAAAGTACTTGTCTGTCTGGAACAAATGAGCAGAGGGCTACCTGGAGTCAAGGGGAAGGACAAGAATGTGCTGTAAGGATTTGGTGGCTTTTTGATAGGTAGGCTTGGCAGTTGTACCAGTCATGACTGCACTTCAGGCTACTACCCACATGATGATGCTAAGGCCATGATATGACACCTTGACCAGGTTGGCCTCCAACTTGCTCTGCCTTCCTGGAGTCCCAGAGCTAAGTAGAGAGGTCCCTAAGCTCAGGTTCTGTCCCAAACTCTATCACAGAATCCCAGATTGAAAAGGGACTTCTGAGGACATCAAGTATAACCCCTACCTAACTAATCCCCATCAAGCCATTATCTTGTCATCACCTGCCTCCATGGAGGGGGAATCCACCACATTCCAAGGCAGTTCATTCTATTCTGGGATAGTTCTAATTGCCAGAAAGTTTTTCACTCTAGATGGCAGAGGGGATTACAGCGCTGGCCTTGGAATCAGGAAGACTCATCTTCCTGAGTTCAAATTTGGCCTTGGACACATATTAGCTGTGTGACTCTGGACAAGTCACTTCACCCTGTTTGCCTCAACTTCCTCATCTGTAAAATGAGCTAGAGAAGTAAATGGCAAACTATTCCAGTATCTCTGCTAAGAAAACCCCAAATGGGGTCACAAAGAGTCAGGCATAACTGGAACAACAATGACAAATATATATGTGCATATACACACAAACATATGTATTGTATATTCATATATGTATAGGATATAACAATAGTATTATTTACTGTTTTAAGGTTTACAAAGTGCTTCATAAATATCATCTCATTGCATCTTCACAATCCCCCTGAGGTAGGGGCTGTTATGATCCCCATTTTACAGATGAAAAACTGAGACAAATTAAGTAACTTACCAAGAGTTACACAAATTAGTAAGTGTCTGAGGCCAGATTTAACTCAGGTCTTCATGATTCTACATGCAGGACAGTATTCACTGCGCCACCTAGATGCTTAATAAAACTTAAAACGGCACTAAAACTTTTGGGAAACCCTTTTAGCTTCATCTCACATGCTCTGTATAAATGTAGATGGAAGTTAATCTCAGCGGGAAGGAACTAGTATGTTTGTTTCATTTTTTGTTTTTGGAGGGGGGGAGAAATGGAGAACAAAGAAAGGACTGTAGAAGGCAGGATGTGAGTTGCATCTTGAAAGAAAGCCAGGAGGGAGGAAGTGAGAAGGGAGAGCATTCCAGGCACAGGATATAGCCAATGAAAAGCATGGAAGTTGGGAGATGTAGGATTCTAAGTGAAGAACAGTCAGGGTAGCTGTATTGAAGAGTACATGAATGTGAGTAAAGTATAAGAAGCCTAATTGTTGGTGGAGGTGTGAACTGATCCAACTATTTTGGAGAGCAATTTGAAACTATGCCCAAAAGTCAATAAAATTGTGCATACCCTTTGACCCAGCAATAGCACTTCTAGGTCTATATCCCAAAGAGGTAATAAAAATGGGGAAAGGACCCACATGTACAAAAATATTTATAGCAGCTCTTTTTGTGGTGGCTAAGAATTGGAAACTGAGGTGATGCCCAACAATTGGGGAATGGCTGAACAAGTTGTGGTATATGAATATAATGGAATACTATTGTGCTATGGGAAATGATGAGCAGGCAGACTTCAGAAAATCCTGGAAAGACTTATGACTGTTGCTGAGTGAAGTGAGCAGAGCTAGAACGTTGTACACAGTAACAATAACATTGGGCAATGACTAATATTAATAGACTTATCTCTTCTCAGCAATGTAAGGATCTAAGACAACTCCAAAAGGCTCATGATGGAAAATGCAATCCACATCCAGAAAAAGAACTATGGAGTCTGAATGCAGATCAAAGCAGACTATTCGATCTCTTTTTTTTGTTTTGTTTCTTCTTTCTTGTGGTTCCTCCCATTGGTTCTAATTCTTTATAACATGACTAATGTGAAAATATGTTTAATATGAATGTATTTGTAGAGCCTATATCAGATTGCATGCCATCTTGGGGAGGAAGAATGGGAGGGAGAAAATTTGGAATTCAAAATCTTATGAAAGTAAAAGTTGAAAACTAAAAATAAATAAATATATTTTTTAAAAGAAGTATAAGAAGCCTGGAAAGACAGGAAGTGGCCAGGTTATGAAGGACTTAAAAAAATTAAAGGATTTTTCTATTTGATCCCAGAGTCAATGGAGTTGACTGAGTAGTAACATTCTGTGGTCAGGTCTATGTTTTAGAAAGAGCCCTTTGGCAGCTGAGTGGAAGGTAGATTGGAGTTGGGGGGAGACTTGAATCAGGGAGGAGAGCAGTGAGGAGGCTTTTGCAATGGTCCTGGTGTGATGAAATGGATGAGGGAACCTGTACCAAGATGACAGCAGAATTGGTAAAACGCTGGATTTAGAATTAGGGGACTTAAGTTTAAATTCCACCTCTGATACTTAATAATTGTGCAACTCTGAAAAAGTCATCCACCTCTTTTTGCTTCAGTTTCTAAATCTCTAAAATGGGAGGTTGAACTCGAGGATCTCTTGAGGCCCTTTTCCTTTCTAAATCCAAGTGGATGTTTATCCTGAGATAACAGGAATGCAGTTTAAATGCAGGTCTCCTGACTACACAGCCAGGGCTCTTCACGGTATCACTCATGTCTAAGTGAAGAGAGGCTTGATGAGCATCACCTCAGGGCCCACCCTGCCTGGACATGCAGCTCACTCACAGGCCAACCTTCTTGGTTTCTTTTTCCAATGAGGAACTTGATCTTCCCCATTCCTGCTCCATCCTGAAATGTTTACCTTCAAACTATACTGACTGATTCCTGTTACAACAAAAATCTCAATGTAATTTTTGAAAACTTAGCAAGCTAATAGGACAATTGCCCACTAACTGTAGCAGTATTCAATACAACAAAATGCCAAAGAATGAAATTGGGGTCATTCCATGGAATATGTATTGATGGGACTATTCTGATTCAATTCTATAGTATAAACATATATATATATATATAGTATATATCTATAGTATAAACATATATATATATATATATATATAGTATATATCTATAGTATAAACACAAGGGAAAGTTTTTATAATGCTAGAAACCTGTTACAAAACTGACCCATTCTATAAGGGCTAGTCATGTCATATTAGCTTTTTTTTCCCCCTTAAGGGACATGAATTTCCTTGTGTCACATCTAATCCCTGTTATTATAAGTTGAATTTAAATGAGAATTTATCAGGTCCCATAGTCAGTCAACAAGCATTTATTAAGCACCTATGTGCTAAGCTAAGGGGCATATGGGGTATTCAGGGCGACCAGCACTTGGTGTGAGGGTTTGCTGAACCCTTTTCAGGGCTGCTCATCCACCTTTGGTGCCCATCTGATTCATCTAATTCTTACTTGTGGTGCCAAGAAGCTGTAGCAGCCACACCATCTTGGCTGATAAGCTAAAACCAGGTTGAGGGTAACTGACAGGCTTCAAACCTGTTGGTGAGTTAGGGGGATGTCTACCACAAGCATGTGAAGACTTCCCTCATGGGAATGGGTAGATGAGAACAATTTGTTCCAGTAGCCACGAAGGCGGCTGAAGGAGCTGCTGTGGAGTGCTTAGAGCTTGGTCAGACATCAAAGATGCCAAGGTCACTCACTGTATCCTGGGCTATTGCCAGTCTTCTTGACTTTTGTCCTGCCACTAGACTTGGATGACTCAGGAAGAAAGAGTGAGGCTGATGACTTTATGCAATTCAAATCTAATTCATGCACAGTTTAGGACGTCACCGTGATGTTATTGATTCTTTTCCAAAATGAAGGACAACAACGTGCTATGTGCTAGTCTATTCATATCTTAGGTTATTGTTTCTTTTATATTTCAAACTATGCCACTGACTCATTACAGGACCCTGGGCAAGGTCATTCCCCCTCTCTGGGTCTCTGTTTTCTTCTCTATAAAATGGTGGAGTTGGATTCTCTCACACACTCTATGGATCTAATATACCTTTGTCTACTATCAATGAGGATTTATTAAACACCTACTATGTGCCAGGTGCTGTGCTAAGCTCTGGAGAAACAAAGAAAGGTAAGACCAGTCTCTGTCCCCAAGAAACTTACAACCTAATGAAGGATACAATATGCAAACAGTTATGTGTGAGCAAGATCTATACAGGATAATGGGATGATGGGAAAAGCTTCTTGAAGAAAATGGGATTTTAGCTGAGACTCAATGGAAGTCAAAAGAAAGAAGCAAAGAGAGACAGAAATCCAAGCATGGGACCCAACTAGTAAAAATGCTTGGAGGGTCTTGTGTAGGGAACGACATGGAGACCAGTCACTGGATAGCAGATAACATGGGGGAAAGCGGGAGGAAGGTGTAAGATGACTAGAAAGGTAGGAGGGATCCAGGTTATGAAGGGTTTTGAACACCAAACAGATTAGATAGATTTTATTATATTTGATCTTTGAGGTGATAGGGAGTCACTGGAATTTACTGAATGGTGTGTGTGTGTGTGTGTGTGTGTGTGACATGGTAAGATCTATTCTTTAGGAAGATTAATTTGACAGTTGAGTGGAGGATGGACTAGAAAAAGAAGAGATTTAAGGAAGAGAAAGGAATTAAGAAGCTAATTTGATAGCCCAAGCACAAAGTGATGTGGGCTTACATCAGGGTGATGGCAATATTGGAAAAGAGAATTGGGAATATTCAACAGATGTTGCAAAGTTGGAATTGATAGGCATTGGAAATACAGGGTGAGCGATGGTGGGGAATCAAGGATGATACCAAGACTGTGACCTTGGGGGACTGGTGCCTTCCATCATGACAGAGAAATCTGGAAGGAAGAGGGTTAGTGAGGAAAGCCAATGAGTTTGGTTTGGGACATACATGAAATCTATCATATCATGACATATCTGTTGAAGATATCTATGTGACATCCAGTTCAAATTGTCTAATAGGTGGTTGGATATTCAAGACTGCCTCAGTTTCTACAGGTTGTGTGTTGATGTTTAGTCATCTCAGTTGTGTCCAACTTTTCATGACTCCATTTGGTGTTTTCTTGGCAAAGATCCTGGAGTGGTTTGCCATTTCCTCTTCTAGTTCATTTTACACATAAGGAAACTGAGGCAAACAGAGTTAAGTGATTTGCTCAGGGTCCCATAGCTAGTAAGTGTCTGAAGACAGATTTGAACTAGAGAGATCTTGGCTAAACCAGTAGATCTGAGAATCAGCAGCAGACAGGTAATGATTGGATTCACTGGAGCTAATAAGACCACCAAGCAAAATAGAATAGAGGGAGAAAAGAGAGTCCAGGTCAGAGACTTGTGGGACATCCAGGGATAGCAAATGTCAGCTAGATGAGGATCCTACAAATGAGACAGAAATAGTGGTCAAACAGGTAGTAGGAAAATCAGGAGAGAATAACATCATGAAAACCTAGAGAGAAGAGTATCAAATGGAAGAGGGTGATCACCAGTGTCAAAGCCTACAGAGAAGTCCAAGGGATGAGGCCATTGAAAAAAGGCTGTTGGATTCAGCAGTGAAAGGAGATGGTGGAGGTAATCCAAGACTGGGACTTGGCAGGACAAGATTGCTTCTAGGATAAGGGGGTAAGGGACTCTAGAGAGGAGGACTGTATAGAGTTGAATTTGTTCATTGACAGGTCAAGATGAAGAAGGGAGTAGCCAGTGATTGCTTGGGAGAGAATTGAGGGTTCAGGGGTTCGTCCTTGAAGACAAAAGGGTTAAAGGTTATGGTTAGATAAAGGAACTTCTGAGTTTATGAACTTGAAAGTGGAATACTCGTGAGGATGGCAAGGTCAAGGGTATGACTTAGTGTGACCTAGTATGACCATCCTAGGAACAATCTAACAAATAAATGGAAGACAGAAGGGGTCTTTCTAAAGAACCACAGGGAAAGACCAAATAGCCCTGGCATGCTTGGGGTAGGGCGATTAGAATGATGGATTGATTGATTGAATGAATAACTACAAGTTTAATGCCTAAAAGTGATGCTGTAGGTTAAAATGGTCAGTTCTCATGCTGAGTTCTCAGATGTCACATTCTCAGATCCACAAAGAAATGTAGATCATTTCAGAAGCTAGGCAAAGGTAGAAATGTGGGGTTTTGGTTTTCTGTTTAAAGTAGAGTTGGAACAAGAATGATCAGAAAACTTCAGAAGCTTAAGTATAGTCAGGAGAGTTTCAGGTTTGTTGGGTTGTTTCAGTCAGACTCTTTGTGACCCCGTTCTGTTATGCCTGGTCCAACATTAACTTTACAGACATCGCTATCTGCTTGGTGGCACCTATCCAACTCACTGACAACGTGCCAAAGGAGAACTCGTCAGGCCCTAGAAAATGTTCCTTTCAAAAGGCAACTCTATTCAGTGAAACAAACAAGCATCATGATGCTTTCAGATTGCGGAAGATGCTTCATGTGCATCAAATGTACCAGAAACAAGCTTTCCCATCAGTCTGAACTCTGGCCTAACTACTCAGATAAACTGAGTCAGATCCTGCTGCTTTTTTGTCAAGGCACAGGGCTTTGACTCCTGCCTTAGTAACTTCCCAAATGGTTTCTCAATCTATAAGTGTTTATTAAATGCCTACTGTATGCCAGGCACTAGGTTAAGCACTGGGGATAAAAAGACACAGCAGCACAGTAATATTCCATTGCATTTATATACCACGACTGGTTCAGTCATTTCCCAGTCTCTGCTTTCATAACATTGTTAATGATGACACCCATTTATCTGCGATGTCCAAAGTGCTTTCCTCACAATAACCCTGTAATGATAATGATGATGATGATGGTGATGGTGGCGGTGGTGAGTCTAACTATTCCCATTTTGCAGATTGAGAAACAGGCTTAGAATGAGTAGGTGGCTAGACCAGCTAGGTGGCACAATGGATAGTGCCATGGACCCACAATGAGGAAGACCTGAGTTCAAATCTGACCTGAGCTGATACTAGCTGTGTGACCTCAGGCAAGTCATTAACTGCTGTCTGCCTCAGTTTTGTCATCTGTAAAATGGGGATAATAATAAAGCACCTATTTCCCAGGATTATTGTGAGGATAAAATGAGATAACATTTGTAAAGCATTTTGAAAACCTTACGTGCCCTGTAAATGAGAGCTGCTATTATAATCATTGTATTGTTATTGTTAATATTAATCATTCAGCTAGTGAGTGCCAACATTAGGACTCAGGCCTGTCTTTCCTTACCCCAAGGCCTATATTCTTTGCACTATGCCCCACTGTCTCTCTATTAACAACAGAGCTGAGAACTTATTACCCAAAGAAACAGTGTAGGGTAGTGGATCCAAAGCAGTAAGAATCAGTAAGACCTGTGTTCAAATTCCACCCCTGTCACTCTCTCTAAGATACTGACGTCTGTCAGTCAGATAACAGTCCTAGGCTCTGTATATATACATTTGTGTTGTTTACAATTCATGAAACTGTATACATTATTTCATTTCTGTCCTTACAATAGCTCCGTAATGTAAGGATTCCAGACACTATCCCGTCCATTTTACAGATGAGGAAACTGAGGCACAGAGAGTTTAGGTGATGCAGTCAGAATCCAGGTCTGAGTTCACTAAATTCACACTAAGTTCTGTGTTGCATCCACTGCACCATAACTTTCTCCACTGAATATATATCCTCCAATACCTGATCATGGAGTGAAGGTAACCCTTGGGTTCTGTAAGCTATGCCAGTAGAGTACAAGCTCAGGTGAGTCTTGCCAAGCTGGAAAGCTAGGCTTTGAGGATGGACCTAAGAACCAACTTGCCACTTGCAGAGAAGTTTATCACCAGAATATTAGTCACCAGGTGTTGCTATATTTGGCAATGATTGCTCTTGGAACCATCAACTAAGGCATGGATCTATTCACAGTGATAAAATCATGGATCTTTAAAGCATCAAAGGGAGTTAGGAATAGAGCTAGCCAGGCATAACCACAGGAGGAAATATGTTGGAGTTTAGAAAGGAATAAAAGAAGAGGATTTGGAAGAAGAGGCAGAGAAGGAAAGGGACAAAGAAGGTAGAAAAGGCTGGAATGAGACCTATAGGTTCACAGAGTGAGAAAGAACCAAAGAGTTCTTAAGAAACTCCAGGGTTTTTTAACTGGGGGGTCATGAACTTCAAAAACATTATTTCAATAACTATATATGAATATATTGGCTTTCTTTGTACTCTCATGTATTTTATTTTATACATTTAAAAACATTAATCTAAGATGTGGGAAAATTGGAGCACTAATGCATTGTTGGTGGAGTTATGAATTGATCCAACCAGCAATATGGAACTATGCCTATAAATCTGTGCTTACCATTTGATCCAGCAATACTACTAGGTCCATATCCCAAAGAGATCATAACAAAGGGAAAAGGCCTCACATGTACAAAAATATTTATAGCAGTTCTTTTTGTGGTGGCTCAGAATTGGAAATTGAGGGGATGCTATCAACTGGGGAACAAGTTGTGGCATATGAATATAATGGGATACTACTGTGCTGTAAGAAATGATGAGAAGACAGATTTCAGAAAAACCTGGAAAGACTTACATGAACTGATGCTGAGTGAAGTGAGCAGAACCAGGAGAACATCGTACACAGTAACAGTCAATTGTGTGATGACCAGCTTTGATAGATTTAGCTCTTCTTAGCAATACATCATCTAAGACAGCTCCAAAAGACTCATGATGGAAAATGCTGTCCACATCCAGAGAAAGAACCATGGAGTCTGAATGCAGATTGAAACATACTATTTTCTCTTTTTTGTTTATTTTTTTCTTGTGGTTTTTCTCTTTTGTTCTGATTCTTCTTTCACAACATGACTAATGTGGAAATATGTTTAATATGACCCTACATGCATAGCTTATATCAAATTGCTTATCTTGGTGGGGAGGGAGAAAAAAATTTGGAACTCAAACTCTTATAAAAGTGAATGCTGAAAACTATCTTTATATGTAATTGAAAAAATAAAATACTATTAAGTTGGGGGTTGGGGGAGAAAAACATTAATATGAAAAGGGACTCATAGGCTTTACCAACTAGCCAAAGGGATCCATGACACATGCATGACACACAGATTTCAAACCCCTGATCTTCTCCAATTCCCTCATTTTACAGAAGAGGAAACTACGACCCAGGCAGGTCAAGTGACTTTCCCAAAGTCACACAGTTGGTAAGTGGAGGAGATCATATCCAAACTCTGGCTCCAAACCCAGTGGCCTTCCCACAGTATTAAAACAGTAAAATACATGCAGCCAGGAGGAGTCAAAGAAACAGAACACAGGGTCCCTGGAATAATCCCCAAACCAGTGTAATTTGTTCCAGTGTAATTTGGTAATTATGAATGATTCATAATTGATCATACCAAAGTTGAATCTCAATATGTGAGGTGACTAAGTTGTCCATTCTTGATTTCTTAGGGAAGAAAACATTTTAAATCTGAAATGGTAAAAGTTCCTTCAAAAATCTTAGTAGTCTGAGGCTTCAACAATGCAAAGGAAAAAGCAACAAAAACAGAAGTCATCTTGTTTAATTATGGTGACCAAATTTGGCCTTGGAGATAAGAAAGTGCCCTTTCCCTCCTTCTTTACCAAAGTGGAAGTCCATGGCTGTGAAACACAACGTAGATACCAACAGACTTAATTGACTGTTGGCTAATTTTGCTGAACTGCTTTTTCAAATCCTTTAAAATTCATTGTTGCAAGGGATGGCTCACTGGTTAGAGCAAGGGAGAGGGATCTATTTAGAAATGAAGGTAAAAATGGAAACAAAAGAGAATAATAATTTTAAAAAAACTTCGATGAAAAATACATAAAAAGAACAGCAGTTCTTCCATGACTGTTTTTGCATCAGAGGTAAGCATAGGTTATTTCGGAAGCAAGCATAGTGTATTTAGAAGACAAGCATGGGATATTTTGGAAACAAGTACAGGATATTTCAGAAGCAATCATCTCAATTCATTCTTTCCCAGCAACTCAAAATCTCTGCCCTTGTCAAATGTTTATAAACATGAACACAAGGCGCAAAGACACATTTCTTCTTCCAGAATCACTAAGTGGGTCTCTTAGCGAACTCCTGAGGGAGCTGAGGAAATGAGGATAGACCCTCAGCCAGAATCATTCGAACAACCTTTGGCCATGTTGGCTCATTGGCTGCCCTCTTTCTCTGTCATTCGCAAGTTTAGTTTCTGGGGCTCTATGACTCAGCTCCTGGGACTGGCCCTCTAACTCCTACATCTCTGTTGGCCTCTAGTTTTCTGTTTTTCCCTTTCCCAAGCTCCTTTCTTGCCTTGGTAACTTCCTTCCATATCACCTCATCCAGCAACATTAACTCGTTTTTTTTTTTAATTTTTTTCTTTTAACATTAACTCTTCAAAGAGTTATGGGATGTCAGTTGACATGTAGTTAGTAGGCACTGGTATACACTAGAAGTTTAACTTTATGTTAATTCAGTGGTTAAAGGGGACATTAATGGATCCCTTAATCAGGCCATGACTTAGAAGCCCACAGATTGAGAATTGAAATGATCCTTACAGATTATTAACCCCACCTCCCCCGACTTATTTTAAAGATGAGGTAACTAAGGTCCACAGAGGTTAAATGACTAGCCCAGGATCACACAGCTAGTGCCTGTCTGAGGCAAGATTCAACCCATGGCCTCCTGACTACAAGTCCAGTGTTCTGTCTGCTATGCCAGGCTGCCTCTCAATATGTCTTTCATTCCTCCTCTAAAAGTACTGATTAATAGGGTCTATCCCATTGCTGCTGAGTGGAGAAGACAAGAGGGGTTGTTTTTTCTTTCCAGCATTGCAGCATGATCAGCCCTAAGGCACATACTGCTTCTGCTCCCTAGGTCTGGAGTTTCTGTTATTTTTTGTTAGATAATTTTCTTCCCTCTCCCCCTACACACACACACACACACACACACACACACACACACACACACACACAAGTACCTTCTCTCCTTACTCTACTCAGATGATGGCAACAGGCAAGGGAGCATATAATAGAAATAATGGTCCATAATGGTCCAGATCCAGAACTGGAAAGGTCCTCGGAGACAATGCAGTCCAATTTCCTTATTTTGCAGATGAGGAAACTGAGGAACAGAGGGGCTAAATGACTTGCCCCAAGTCACACAGATGGTACCTGGTATTCAATCCAGCCCTCTCTCTGTTTCACTATGCTTCTCCTCAAGTGTGTGGGGGAGGAGTCCTAAACGAGGAATCAGAGACCTTAGTTCTAGACCCTGCTCAATCTCTCACCAGCTATCCAATCAGTAAACATTTAGTAAGTCCTTACTGTGCTCCAAAGACTGTGCTAGTGCTGCCTTTGGGCAAATAACTTTGCCTCTCTAAAACTCAGTAAAATGGGGGAAATATCTCCCATCCTGTCTACCTCGTTGGACTGTTGTAAGGATCAAAAGAGGAAACAATGAGATGATGATGGTGATAGCTGAAATTCATATAGCACTTTAAGCCTTGCAAAGTGTTCCACATTATCTCATGAGTCTCATAAAGTCTCTGAGACGTGGATAAGTTATTATTCCCATTCTATAGATGAGGAAGCAGACGAAGAGAGGTTAAATGACTTTTCTACAATCACACAGTGAATAAATGCAAAACAGGATGAATGTAAATTCAGGCTTTGGATGAAGGTCTTCCAAACGATGCACCATGCCATCTGTCTTCTGATATAGAGCCATAGTATAGCAAGGTGGTGCAGTGGATAGAATGCCTAGAGTCTGAAAGACTTCCTGAGTTCAAATCTGACCTCAGATACTTGATAGTTGTGTGATCCTGGGCAAGTCACTTCACCTTCTTGCCTCAGTTTCCTCATCTGTAAAATGAGCTGGAGAAGGAAATGGCAAACCTCTCCAGTATCTTTGCCAAGAAAATCCCAAATGGAGTCATGAAGACTAGGACACAACTGAAATGACTAAACAATCACAAATTGGACCACAGATCAAAGATTTAAAGCTGACAGTCATTGAGACCTAACTTCATCCTGATGACACTGCTTTCCTAGATGTCCTTTCCAGCACTGGCTCATTGGTCATGATGGGGGGAATAGGAATAGCCTTTTTTTCTTCATTACCACATCTAGATTATCCCTCTATCACATCACTCTGTAACCTACCCTCCTTTGAGATTTATGCTATCATCCAATCAGATCCTGGTGGTCATTTTCTACTGACCTCCAGGTCATTTTTCTTCCTTTCTCAATGAGTTCAGTTCTTTTATCAATGTCTTTCTCTCCACTCATATTCTTGCCCTCATTCCAGCATACTTCAACATCCATGCTGATGGTCACTCAAATACTCTAACTTCCCAGTTCTTCAATCTACTCAGTTCTCTTGATCTATTCCTAAACACCACTTCAGATTTACACCCAAGATTGTTTTCGCTTTTATTGTTTTTTCCTTTGCACTGTTGAAGTCTCATACCCTTGATTTTGCCATCACAAACAAGCATTCCATTTCCATATTCATGTACCCTGAAATTCTTTCATCTGAGCATAAATTTTTATCATTCTATCTTTCCCTATGCCTTTTCACCCCTAATCCTGTTCTCACTAGGACCTCAATCGCTCCATTCCTCAATACTTTCCCAGGTTATCCTGGCTACACTCGCTCCTTTTTCCGGTCTGGGTCCTCTAGTGAACCAGTTCAACTCTATACTAGAGAATATAGAGAATACTCTACTCTCTAATGCCTTGCCCTCTTGTTCTATTGCCAATCAAACTTTGCCAAACTTGATTCTAGATCACTTCCACCATCTGCCTCCTTCTCTTCTATTCACATATTATCACCCAGAGCTGGTAGAAGTCATCAGACCATGCCGGACTTGGTCCACTACAAATTTATGTTATCTAAACTCAACTGTGTCCTCACCACAGCAAAGCAATCCTCCTCCTATCTTAATTATTCTCCATCCCACTCACTGTAGTGGCTATTCCAAACCTTTTTCTTCTTTCCTCTAACCTCTCACATAACCCTCTCCCCACACTATCTTAGCTGAGCTGAGCACCTTGGCTCAGATTTCACTGGAGACAATGAGGCCATACATGAGAGTTCTCTCTTCTCTTCTTGTTTCAAATTCTTCTCACATGGTCCCCCACTCTGTCTTTCTTCACAGGAGACTGTGACAAAGAGGTGGCTCTTCTGCCTACCAAGGCTAACCCCTTGTGTGCCTTTTTCTCCAGCTGATTGTCCCTTCTGTTAGTCCCACTCTACCAAATATTCCTCTTTGTCTACTGGCTCCTTCCCTAATGATTATAAACAAGCCCAAGTCTCCCTCATCCTCAAAAAACTCTCATCTGATCCTACTATCCCTGCCTGCTATCTACACACACACACACACACACACACACACACACACACACACACACACACATTTTTCTTTAAAGAACAGCCTTAAGCCCAAATCGCTCTAGCTGTCATTGATTGGCCAAAAGTAGGTCCCAGGCCAAGCCCTACTTAGTCATTGATTGGGCCAGAATGGTTCAGAATGAAAGTATATGTCAATTATTTCTGTTTTGTTCAGAAACCCTGAGGGTCTTCTCTGCCGAAGTTGATTATTTTTAATTTTTAAATTTTTGACTAGGTAAGGAGGCCATTCTCTGCCTCAATACGTATTAAGCCATAATCACTGAATGGGCACTGCCTTGTCCAACTCAAGCCAAAAAACTTTAGCTTAAAAAGACCAACGTCTCCCACTGCATCCTGGGCCATCTCTAGTTGTCTTGATCTATATATGGCCACTAGACCCAGAGGCCTCTGGAGGAGAAAGTGAGGCTGGTGACTTTACACAGACCCCCTGAACTTAAATACAATTCATTTGCATGTCATGGCATCAACTCCCTGTATGATGATCCTGTTCAAGAACAAAAGACAAACAACTCTGTGTATGTGTGTGTATATATATATGTATATATGTGTGTATGTATATACACATACATGCATGCACACAAAGACACACAAATACACATGTGTGTGTATGTGTGTGTGAATGTATTTTTTTCTTTCTCTTTTCTGATAACCTCCTTGAAAATGTCATCTACACTTAGTACCTATGCTGCTTCTTTCTTCATGTGCTTCTAAATCTTCAGGAGTCTGGCTTCCAACCTTATCATTCAAATGATGCCACTCTCTCCAAAGGTAACAGTGATTTCTTAATCAACAAATCTAATGGACTCTTTTCTATTGTCATCCTACTTGACCTCTCTAGTGACATTGTTCCTCACCTCCTGCCAGATGCTGTCTCCTCTCTTAGTTTCCCCTCTACCCTTCTGTCTACTTTGTCTGTCTCCTGTGCCACCCCTTCATCTCTGTCTTGCCTCCTAGCTGGGAGCATTCTTCGAGGATCTGTTCTGGGCCCTTTCCTTTTTCCACATTATCTCTCTTGTTGACTTGATTGGCTCTCATGTGGTCAGTTGTCATCTCTATGAATTGCAGATGATTTTTCATCTACATAGGGAGCCCTAGTTCCATCCCCTGAGCTTCAATTCCTCACCTCTGGCTGCTTATTGAGCCTTTCAAGCTGCCTGGAATAGGCATGTCAAAGTCAACATATCCAAAACAGAATTCTTCCCTCCAAACTTCTTTCCCTTCTAAACTTTCCAAGAGGAGACCACCATCTTTTTAGCTACCCAGGTTCACAAATTTATCATCTCCTTAACTTGCTGTTCTTGGTTACCCCACCCTGGCCAGTTACCATAGGGTGACATTTCTACCTTCACAATATCTTTGCGTATGTTTCCTTCTCACACTACCCTAGGTCAGTGCTCCCATTTACTTAGATACAGCCAAATACAAAGGAATGGAGAAGGAAAATGGAATGTTGTGTATGAGGCACAACAAGTAAGCTGGTATTGCTGGATAGTAGAGTGTATGGAGGGAAGAAAAGTGTGGAAGAAGGAGCCAGGTTGTAAAGAGCCTTAAATGCCAACTGTGGTCATTTAGTTGTGTCTGCCTCTTCATGACCCTATTTGGGATTTTCTTGGCAAAGATACTGGAGTGGTTTGCCATTTCCTTCTTCAGCTCATTTTGAAGATAAGAAAATTGAGGCAATCAAGTTAAAGTGACAGCTAGTAAGTGTCTAAGGCTGGATTTGAATTTAGTTCTTCCTGACTCCAGGCTCTACTCACTGTGCTACCTAGCTATCCTTCTCACTTTATATATGGAGAAACTGAGGCCTAAGAAAATTGAGAGTTGCCTAAGATCACAAAGACAGTAAGTGCCAGAAGGGGATTTAAAGTCCTTCCCTTGATCCCTCCTTTACCCTGGCTCCAAGAACAGTGCTGGTCTGTTCTAACCCCCCTTGTTTTATAGATAAGAAAATGGAGACCCAGAAAAAGGTAAGTAACTTGCTCATGGTCACCCAGGTAGTAAGATGCAGAAGCAGAATTTGAAGCCACATCTTCAGATACCAAATCCTACAGAATTTCACTATACAACACCATTTAAATTTACATCATTTAAGTCATGGTAAGTCTCAGGTTTCTCATCTGTATAATGGGTATTACTTACCCAAAAGGCAGCAAAGCATAGTGAACCTAAAATTATCCTCAATGCCAAGAAGACTTGAGTTCAAGTCCTGCTTATGACACATGCTGGCTGGCTGTGCCTGGTGTGTCTGTGACTCTGGATGGGTCACTTAGTCACTCGGTGATCTACATGATTCTGTAAAACTAATTTGCAGAGCAAGTGCTGACCTGCATAGGCAGTGTGAGTTTCCTCACCAGCAAGTTCTGCATAGCAGTCAAATCAAAGGGTCAGCCCTTATTTCTATTACCTAACCCATATGGTTGTTGTGAGATGCAAATGTGAAAATATACTGAAAGTGAAACTATAAATCCATATACCAATGCAAGCTAGGATAAGTTCTTTAGCCTCATAGATCTAGAACTGAAAGGGCCTCCAAGGCCCTCCTTTTACAGATAAAGAAACTGAGACCCAGGTTAGGTTAACTGATCTGCTCAAGCTTACTGTTGGCGTGTTTGTCCTTTGCTCTTGAAGAGACCCTGGCATCAAGATGATGACATGACTTGCAGTTGCCTTTGATTTGAGTGAAGGAGGGCTGTTCAAGGTCACCAACCTCACTTTCTTCTCCTGAGCCATCTGGGTCCAGTGGCCTGATATTCATCAGAATGACTGGAGATGGCCCAGGATGCAATGTGGGACCTTGGACATTTTAGGCTAAAGTCTTATCATGTTCTCACTTTGAGTGAGATATACCCATTCAATGAATAGGCCTCTTCAAGTAGTTACTCAAGGGATGGCCCCTTTTAATTTAAAAAAATCAAACTGCTCAAGGTTACATGAGCAAAAATTACTAGAAGTGAGATTTGAACCAGTACCTCCAACTCGAAAGCTAGTTCTTTGGATAAGATAATTATTTATAATTCTATTACAATTAATATAAAATAATTATAATTCTATTATAATTAAAATAAGGTGATTATAATTTTATTACAATTAATATAAGATAATTATAATTTGGATAATTCGTTATATGAGTCAGATGGCAAGGGCTAAAGAAAACCAGCCATAGATGGGTCAGACTCATATTTCATCCTAGAGTGTGACTTTGAGGCTCCTCTGTCCCTACAACATCTGAGGATGAAGGCAGGACTTCATTCTTCTACATTCTTTGGTAGTTTTTTTTTTCTTTTTTCTGATTTTCCATCCTAGCCTTGGTCTAATTCTCCTGGTATTCTGTTTCAGTTGACTTGGCTCTGGTTGAGTTTCTACTTCCGTCTGTTTCATTCAGTTTGACATTTCAGCTTCCTTCCCTGGCCCCACTCCCCCACCCCCATTTGCTCAATGTGATTTCCTTTAGAGAGTTCCCTCAATGTCTTCCACAAACACCAGCTTCTCACAAGGACACCTGTCATGTCTGTGGCTCGGATCACTAGCTGTTAACCCCTCCCATTTCAGTGGGGCTCTGATACACAGATCAGAGAAGGCTAGGCAGGAAGAGTGGCCCAGAGTGGGGAGCAGTGGACTTTGCAACAGGAAGATTCAAGTTCAAATCTTGCCTGAGACGCTTAGTAATTGTGATTCTTGATGAGACATTTTACCTCTGCTTGTCTCATTTTCTTTATCTATAAAATAAGGAGGTTGGCCTCCAAGGTCCATTTCAGCTCCAAATATATGTTCCTCTGAGCCTAGGATAATTCCTAAGATGCTTAAACACTTGTCTGTGCTGGTGGAATCCTCTTGTACTCTCACTCTGCCTTGATAATTAAACTTTGTGTCCCCAGCTGACTTTCCTTCCTTCCTTTTTTTATGAAAGTAAATGTTGAAAACCAGAAATAAAAAAGTAGATAAAAAGAAAAAGCAAATAAATAAATGCTTGTTGCCTTTTTTTAAAAAAAATCCTCATCTGGAAGGAAGGAAACATTTATTAAATACCCAGTACGTGCCAGGAACTCTGCTATGCATTTTACACATTTGATCCTTAAAACAGGTAGACATATTACAATCCCCATTTTAAAGTTGAGGCAATTGAGGCAGACAGACTTGTCCCGGGCCACACAGGTAAGTGTCTGAAGTTGGATTAATAAAAAGAAAAGCATTTAAATAGCACTTACTATGTCGTGCACTAAGAGCTTTCCAGATATTACCTCATTTGATTTTCACAACAACTCTGTGAAGTAGGTGCTATTATCACCCCCATTTTACAGTCGGGGAAACTGAGGCAAACACAAGTTAAGCAACTTGCCCAAGATTATTCCACTAGTAAGTATCTGAGGCTGGATTTGAACTCAGGTTTGACTCTAGACCCAGAGCTCTATCCACTACATGACTTACCTGGTAATGGTGCCTTTCCCAATCAGGTCCAGACAGGCAGGACCTCCAATGACAACTCTTCGTTCATTTACACATTCAAGATCTTTCCTCTTTTGTCTGCACACACATGTTCTCCATGTCTAGAATTCATTTTCTCCTTACCTTTGCCTCTTAAAATCCCTAATTTTCTTCAAAGCTGAGTTCAAATATTATCTCTTATGAGAAGTTTCCCTGACCCCTCTTTTATTGCCTCCTCCCATTACCCTGAATTGATTTTGTTTATACTACTATAAATTTAATTTATTTCCCTTGATAGAAGATAAGATCCTTAAGAACTGGTACTTCTGTATGTAAGGTGAATTTTAGTATAGGTAAGGTAGATTTTAGTGTGTGTAAAGTGAATTTTTGTTATTATTTCTCAGAGTTCAGTTTCCTAGGATCCATAGCCATAAAAATCAACAGTTCTCAAGTATTAGATATGAGTTCCCACAGTCATAGTTCAAAACATTTCCACCATGCTTGCCCATAGTTATATAATGATAAATAATATAAGCATCCACCGTAGCTGCACAGTGAGATACAGGGATGAGGTGATGTAAGCTCGTGAGGCTATTGCTGGCAATATGCCTTCTTTGTCCGTTCCTCTATAAGATAGGTGGTCACCAGACAGTGAATGGGGAATCCTTGGGGTTGAATGCACAAATGTTGTATGTGCCTCAACTGGCTCCCACTGAGGTCTGGGGGGAACCTTAAGGTTGTATGCACAAGCTGGAATGCTGTGTGTGCCTTGATAGGCCTCCATCAAGGCTTGGGGGGAATCTGTGTTCGCCTCAGCTGGCCCTCATTGAGGCTTGAGGGGATTTAGCGGAAGCACAATTTGCGCCTGTCTTGATTGACCCCATTGAGACAGAGAGGTCTCACCCGCCCCTGTGAGAAAGGTGAATAGGGAATGTTGTAGAAGTTTGTGCTCCCATTACCAACAATCCTCTTCTGAGAAAACCAGACTAGAATAAAGTAAGATTATTAACCTCTTCTTAGTGCTTCTCTTGTCTGACCAAATCAAGAGTGAACCTGTGCTAGCAGCCCTCTAGTGTGCAGTGTTTATCTGTCTTACAGTTGCCTTGGGAGCTGGGGGAGATGAAAAGTTTAGATGAAGCAGAGATTATATTGGTTTATCCATCCCATGGATCATACTCAGAGTTGGTTCTGACCAATTGTGTATTCCACCTTACTAGAATGATCTCTCTCCTCAGAGAACACATAGTTTAAAAGGAGAGTAAGAAAGAGAAGGCTAACTATGCACAGTTGCAAAACAAAGAGTTCTGACGCCAGGTCCAAGGTCACCAATGACTTGGGTAGGGGAGCGGACATCAAGGAAGGCTTCATGGAGAAGATGGTTTTCAAATATAAAACAGACAGTTATCTATTGCAAAGTCCATATCCAAAGCTGTTCCAGCCTGGCAGAAAATGACAGTTTATAATCTTCTGGTTTAGCCTTTGAGAACCCAGGGCTAGCTCCATGCAAGGAGGACATCAATGGAAAAATTTATTCATACTAAAACGTAAATGGTGGATCCCTTATCTGTGAGCAAGGTTTAATAAGGGAGAGGGAGGAACATGCTTCTACAGGGGCTGTGGGACTCATGAGGAAGGAAAATAAAGCACAGAACATGTGTCTTGAGGTGATGAGATTAAAACTTTCACCCCAGTACTTTCTAGGGCCAACCCTGTTAGCAGAATACAATGGCCTTTAGCTGTAGGGATGGCTGCCTGATAATCAGCCTGCCTGCAAACTAAAAAGAAAAAAAATTTTTTTTTTTTTTTAGTTTTAGACAAAGGCCTAATATGTTTTCCTAAAGCCAGCAGTCTTGGACAAATCAACACCAGACTGTACTCCCACTCAACTTCCCTCCTCCCCAGTCAGCTGAGGACTGAATTGGCCATGACAATGAAGCCCCTCCATTGTTGAGAGGGATACTTGGGGGACCTAATACCATCCAATGTATTCTCCCTAAAGGAAATCCATGGACCCACAGAAGACTGTACAAGTCAGCTGCCTCTTCTTGACTTCTGCCCACCATGGGGTCAGGAAGAGTCAGAGCTGACTGAACAGCAACTACAGGTGCTTAATGAACACTTGTTGAACTGACCTTCCCCCACGTCACAAGGTAGTGGCAAGACTGGATCCAACTTCCTTAGCTTCCAGTGGAGTACTCTTGCCTCCCTACTACTTCACCTTTCCAGATTGATTACTTATTACTTGTCCTTACACACTTTACACTTTTACCAAAATAGCACACTTGCTATCTCCACCTTTGTGCCCTTACGTGGGCTGTGCCCCATGCCTAGGAGGCTCTCCCTCTTCACCTCTGCCTCTAGAAACCTCATGCAGCGTTCAAGGTCCAATTCTAATGCCACTTTCTTAAAAGATCCTTCCTGATTCTGCACATTGTTATTATCGCCTCCCCATCACTTCATACTTATCTTGCATAAATATTCTATTTGCTTTTTCACAAATACGTTCTATCTCTCCCACTCTTTCACTAGAATATAAACTTTTCAAGGTCAAGGCATCTTTCACTGTACCCTCAGAGGCCATTGAAGAACCTGGCACATAATAAATGTTTAGTAAATATTTTTTGACAGATTGATTGCATTAAGACCTTCCCTTGCCTCCCGAACAAAGAGTCTATTTGATAATATCATCTTAATACACTATGTGCTAACACAATAAAATAAGCGAATACATCCAGACATCTGAGAGCAAAAAGAGAAGTGGAATGCCTAAGAAATTCATAGATCGCTGAGTGAATGCAGTGGATAAATTATCCAATCACCTACCTTGGGAAACAGAAAACAATCTAATCATCAGATATCATGACTTTGGGGATCCCTGAGCCCAAGAAATAACTGGACATGGCAGAGTGGTCTCCAGCCACATCTGGTTCTCACCACTTGAGTCAGTAACCATCTACCCACCCTGGGAGGTAAGGAGAAGGCCAAGTCCACACTGGCTGTACCCTCCTTTGAGCCCTGAAGACTCACCTGGCATGTCAGGGGCTGGACTGAGAATCATGAAGGCATCAGACAGGCCGGCTTTGACAGGGTGCTGGGTAGAATTGATGTCCAGGACAGACATTGGGATCTGAAAGGGGGAGAAGATCCTGAAGAGACCTGGTCTGGTTGGGCACATCACTTAGGAGAGACAAACAGGCAGAATGATATGACCTCTATATCCCAAAGGTAATCCCCGGCCCTGAAGAGCTCTTCTTCCCCTGTACCCACAAACAAACCCACACTTCTCCACCTAAGTAATTCCCTCTAGCCCTATAACATTATGATGAGGTTTTAGACTGAGCTCCTAAGGTGACCTCTTAGTGCCCAATGAATTAAATCTAAACATCTCATCTTGACATTTAAGAACACCCACTAATGGTTCATTCTCTTATCCCTCAGTTCATGGCTCTTTTACTTCAATCATTTTGTTCACCATCCTCTATATTGGACCACCCTACATGCCTTTGCTCAACCCGTATCCTCTACCTGAAACCCCATCTCCCTCTGTCCTACTTAGGCCATGTACATAATTATGCACATGCTGGAAGAGCACTTTGGAATCAGAGAACTCACAGAATAACTTAATTTCTGAGTTAAAAGGGACTTGAGCAATCATCCAATCCAACCCAAACCCGAAAAAGCATCCCCACTGTAACATGTCTAACAAGTGGCCAACCAACTTTGACTGAAAGACCTCCAGTTGGAGGATCCCACTGCCTCCCAAGGCACCCTGATTGGGAAGTTTTTCCTTATATTAAGCTGAAACTTTACTCTGATCCTTTGATATTCTGCCTTCAGAGTCAAGGAGAACAGTCTAATCCTTCTTCCATCTAGTTTCAAAAATACCAGAAAGGGCTATAAAAATATGCACACTCTTTGACCCAGCAATAGTGCTTCTAGGGCTATATCCCTAAAAATGGGAAAAGGCCCCACATGTACAAAAATATTTATAGCAGCTCTCTTTGTGGTTGCCAAGAATTAGAAATTGAGGGGATGCCCTTCAATTGGGGAATGGCTGAAAAAGTTGTAGTATATGAATTAAATGGAATACTACTGTGCTATAAGAAATGATGAACAGGAAGACTTCAGAAAAACCTGGAAAGATTTATATGAACTGATGCTGAGTGAAGTGAGCAGAACCAGGAGAACACTGCACACAGTAACAGTCATAGTCTGCAATGATTGATTTTGATAGACTTAGCTCTTCTCAGCAATGCAAGGACCTAAAACAATTCCAAAGGACTTATGATGGAAAATGACATCCACATCCAGAGAAGGAACCATAGAATCTGAATGCAGAGGAAAGCAAACTATTTTCTTTTTTCGTTTTGCTTTGTTTGTTTTCTCTTCCTCATGGTTTTTCCTGTTCATTATAAATCTTCTATACAACACGACTAATGGGAAAATATGTTTAATAGCAATATATATGTAAAATCTATATTAGATTTCAGGCCCTCTTGGGGAGTGAGGGGGAAATTTTAAACATGGAAGTAAATGTTGAAAACTAAAAATAAATTAAAAAAAAAAACAGTTTTATCTCCATCATTAGAATATAAGCCTTTTAGGGGGAAAAAAAAGAAAATACTAGAAGGCAATTGTCATGATCCTTCTCTTCTCCAGGTTAACCATCCCTAATTCTTTCAACCAATGGCTAAATAGCATGCCCTCAAGACCATTTGATCATACAGCTCACTTCTTTCTGGAGTCTTGCCTAGTTATTAATACCTTTCTTCAAAATGGGATGCCCAGAATAGAACTTATTCAAAATAAGATCTGATTAGGGCAAGGTACAGAGGGACCATCACCTGTCTATTCTGAAAGTTAGGCCTTTCTTGTTGCAACCCTACATTGCAGTAACTTTGAGGACCGCCATATCACATGGTGAATTCATTTTGAGTTTGATTTCCGCAAAAATTCCTAGATCTTTTTCTGACAGATTTCTTACTAGCCATGCCTCTTCCATCTTGTACTTCTGAACCTAGGTCTAAAACTTTATAGTGACCCCTATGTTAAATTACCCTCATCTGATTCAGGGTATGTGCATGTATGTGTTTTGAAAGCAAGAGCTATGTTTTATATTCCATTCGGAGTCCCTCACAGTGTTCAGCAAGTTGAATACAGTTCTGGAGTCTGTTCATACACTACTGATTGACTACACTTCCCTGGCTTCCCAGGGTCACCGAATCATAGAATATTAGAGCTGAAAGAAATCTTAGGCCAGAAAACACTGAATATCAGAGCTAGGAAGAACCTTAGAGCACCTAGTCAAATTCCCATATTTTATATTTGAAGAAACTGAGGCCAGGGGCTTGTCTAAGGTAGTCTGTGACGGAATTACAAGTTGGGGGCTCTTTACTTTCAAACCAGTGCTATTTATGTCATACCATGGCATTTCTAACATTTTAGTCTTTGACAGGCAATGTGGTATGGGGCAGGGATGGGGAACCTGCAGCCTTAAGGCCACATGGGGCCTTCTAGGTCTTTTTTTGACTGAGTCCACGTTTTACAGAACAAATCCTTTTATTAAGGGGATTTGTTATGTGAAATTTGGATTCAGTCAAAGGGCCTCACTTGAGGACCTAGAGGGCCCCATGTGGCCTTAAGGCCTGATGTAGGGGCTAACATGCAGAACCTGAAAACAGCAGAACTGAGTTTAAATCCTGCTTTAGACACTTAGCCACTTTGCGATCACTGGGTTGCTAGGTGGTGGAGTGGATAGAGTGCTGGGCCTGGAGTCAGGAAGACCTGAGTTCAAATCCAGCCTCAGACATTTACTAACTGTGTGACCCTGGGCAAGTCACTTCACCCGGTTTGCCTTATGTGTAAAATGAGCTGGAGAAGGCAATGATAAAACATTCCAGGATCTTTGCCAAGAAAACCCCAAATGGGATCAGCAACAACAACCATAAGGTGCTCATTTAGTTTCTCAGTTTCCCCATCTGTAAAAGGGGGATATCATTGGCTTGTATTACTCATCCTTCAGGGTTAGAAGTAGATTTTTAAAACCTTAAAGCACTCTTTTGGATTTGAATTTCATTTCCTGACAAATTATACCAATTGTATGTCAGTTCATGATTATCCGTTTTGTGGACTGTCTGTGGCAAATCTTTCATCGTTTCTGCCAAACAACAGTTTGGGGGCCAGCTGCTATGTGCCTACAGAATGCATGACTCTTTCCATGTCATCCTGTGCCAAAAGTAATTTGGAGGATAGAATTACAGCCTTCTCTCAAAATCACTGATTGCATTCCAAAGCTAAATTAGATTGCATCTCTGAATTAATCATGCCAGAGCTCTCCTCCATGGGTGTGTCTTCTCCTCTATCTTCTGCCCAGCCCTACATCCCCATCCTCACCTCAGTTCATTTGTTTCATTGCTGATATGAATGGTAATAAGTATTATGGCTGACATTTATATAATTCTTTGTCTTTGAAGCCCCTTACTACATGTGTTAACCCTAATCCAAGCTCTAATTCCTTTGAGCCTCATAACAACCCTGGAAAGTAGGTATACACATAAATACCACAATGGATTTATGATCGCATCAGTGTGGACATACCATCCATCAAAGCAGATTAAAACTATACCTGCCCCTCTTATCCTGCTGGACTCTAATCTCTGCCCTCCTACCAATCCTCCATAAGGAATTCTGCCAACATTCTGGGGGCCTTTCTTCAGGTCCTCTGATGGTATATGCATGCTAATGATTCCATGGGCACCAATGCAGTCCAAACTTCTTTGCTTCTGCCCCTTGGCCCAACTTCCAGCTGGCTTGACCCAACGTTCTCCACTGAGGTCTGACGGATTTGATTTAGCCACTCTGGCACTCTTAGTGGCCTAATCTCGAAGAGACTTAGGGGTATATGAAGGCAACTTTTCTTGTCCCTGAATACTCTCTTTGTCTATAAGTTTCACTTCTACCTCTCCGGTCAACCATACTAACCCTGAGCATCTCGAGGTAGGGTCTAGATTCTCATGAAGCATTAGGTATTATCATGATAGCATGATAACAACAAGGGGGCTACAGGCTGGATCTGTTCAAAAAGACAATTTCCAGTCAGTGCTCTTTTGGTCACAGCTCTGCAAGAGGCATCCTGTGTCTCCAATGGGGGGAGAGGGGAAGGTTGGAGAACCATGATGGTCATGGTGACCTGCTTGCCACTCCCCATTAGGAATGTGGATTCAACTAGATGGGCTTATGCCACGAGTCACTGGCTGCCTTTACTTTTGTATTGTCTGTTCCTGATCTTAGGCAAATGTCATGTATGTGTACAGGACTGATAGGAACCTTGTAAATTCTAAAGGGTCCTAGGAGGCCTTTAAGGTGGTGGCTATGATATTCCCAAAGTGACAGTGGCTATGGCAGTAAGAAGACAACTGTATTAGCTTCACTGTCCTTGATGGTAAGCAAGAGTTTGTTATAAATATCTTAGCTAATATTCTGTATCAGAGAGATTGGCAGAAGGAAAGAAGACAGAGTTGGCTACATGGTTGAACAGTGCCTAATTCAGATGAAATAAAAAATGGCTAATTAGCAGTCCTGCAAATGGTTTTATGTCCTAAGAGGTTTAAGTATAATCCTCCCAGTCTATTGTTACCATGGTTATAAGTTAAGTAACTCAATGCTGTCAATCTGGGTAATTTTATTAATGTGCACTGGGATTCTTCCATGATTAGCAGATATTTCTGTGTAGGAATAAATTGCTTGTCTTATGATTGATTGACATTTGACATTTACTTCATTCTTCTCCACTTTTGGGGAGTCCCTTAGATTTGAAAATATAACTTTTACTATACATAGCACTGTCCCCAAATGACAGGCTTGGAGTTTGTTAGCAGAAATAATAAGCTCTAGAATAGAAAACCTAACTCCTCTAATTAAAGGTCAGGCTTCCTTAGTATCAAATCTAGTCCAGTAACCCAATGTTTGGATATATAGTGCAGCCCTTGTGGGTCCAGGTATGGTTCCTTGGTACTGGACTAAGATATATAAAATGAACGCAAGGTAATTTGGTGGGGAAGCACTAACAGCTGGGAGAGATTATGAAAGACCTCATATAGGAGGTGATGATCTCACTCCTTCCTCTCTGCTTTTAGACTCTTTTTATACAAATTCTTCAGGGAATAACTAAGTTTGTCACACATTGGCTTTGATTGAAAAGGCTGTACAGGCCCTGTTCATACTAAGTTCTGACTGATTCCATCAAGAAGAGTTCTTACCTAACAAAGGTAATCATTTTTAACTGGAGCAAGATGACCAGTGGATACCTTCTTTACATGATGATATATAAATATCCAGTGGATCCAGTGAAAACAGCTCCATGATTGCCTAGGACTCCCTGCTCTTGAAGAGAGAAACCGGGCTGTCTGCTTTCCAGAGAGTCTGAGGCACAATTTAAGGAGCAGACCCTTTCTAGACAGAGAGATACAGAAAAATAATTCCTCAAGGAAAGAAGCAACTTTTGGAATGGAACTTTGGAAACAGAAGGGAAACAGCCCTTACAATCAAGAATTGGAGCTAAGAAATAAAGATGAGGCTCTTCCTAAAAAGGAGAAAACTGTACTACAAAGAGAAAGTAGCTACTCCAAAAAACAAAATCTCACTCCTCAGGTGAGAGATCATTCTGCTAAGGTTCAGAGGAAGAAGACAAATAACAGTGATTAGTGACTTCCTGTTGAAGGATTCCCAATTAGCTATTTTTTAACCTGATAACAACAATAGACAGGTCTTCTGCCTTTCCAGGACATGTGCACGTACTGTAACAGAGAATCTGAATTGTCAAGCCTGGTGACTTATCACCCACTTCTAGTGATTCATGTGGACACAAATTATAAGGCCAGAAGACAGCTTAGACAGCATTGCTAACAATTACAAAGTGTGGAAGGAACCCTCCAGTTTCGGAATGCAGGTGGTGACATCTTGACTAAAGTCAAGAACTCCAAAAGAGAGATCCAGATTTGGGGAGTAATTGTAAGCTGTTTAAGAAGATGATGTCTGAGAATGGGATTTGGAATTTTGGATTGTGGCTTACAATGTAGGAATGACAGACTGTTGGTCAGGGATGGGATATATCTATTTGGAAAGTCTGGAAAAATAGATTCGCCCCTTTACTTGCAAATTTAATCAAAAGGACTTTAAACTGAAAAGTAAAGATGAGGAAAAAAAGTAGTTATGCATATCCACTATTCTAGATACCATAGAGAAACTGCAATGAGCAAAGAAGAATAACAGTGGAGATACCTAGAAGTTCATAGGAGACAAAACCAAGAAAGGAATTAGTAATAAGAAGCAGAGGCCTCAGATGTCTGTACACAAATGTGTAGAATAAGGTTTGTGCATTGTGTTAGCAAGATGAACTTAGGGATTTATATGTGTATCTTGTTAGCAAGCTGAGCTTTGCATTAAGACTTGGAGACAAACTTGACCTCATAGGTATCATTGAGACTCATAGGATGAGATCCATTACTGGAATATGACTCTGGAACGAGGGTAGTAATGGCAAAAATTATTCAAACAAGAAGATAAGTTTATTTTTTAATACAAATTTAAAATGTTATTTTTGTCAATCAGCAAAAATTCACCTTCTATCTCTTCCTCCCAATTTAAAAAAAATCTTGTTACAAGGATTTTATAAAAATTTCTGCATTGGTCATATCATATATGTATATATATATGTATACGTACATATGTATGTATATGTGTATATATGTATGTGTATGTATATATATACACACATACATATATGTATATACACATATTATTTTGTATCTTTCATCTCTGTCAGGAGGTAAGTTACATGTTTCATCATTACTTCTCTGGAAACAGGGTTGGCAATTATACTGCTCAGAATTCCAAAGTCTTTCACAAAACTACTTGTTTTCACACTATTGTTGTCTTTGTATATACACTGTTCTCCTGGTTCTACTCACTCCACTCTGCATCAGCTCTCAGGTTTTTCTGAAACCATTCCCTAAATAATTTCTCATAGCACAATAGTATTCTATCATATTGATATACCATAACTTTTTCAGGCATTCTTCAACTGATAGACTTCTCCCCAGGTTCTACTTCTTTGCCACTGCAAAAAGAGCTACTATAAATATTTCTGTACATTCTGAGAATTTGTTTTACTCAGGATTAAACTTTTAATTTACTCTCCCATTCTCCTTCTCCCTTATTTCCCTGTTGAGTGAAATGTATTTCAATACCCAACTATGTTTGTGTGTATGAGTATAGGCGTGTATATATGTACATATATATATATATATATATATATATATATATATATTCTTTCTTATTTTGACCACCTGAGATCAGACTGAAGCTTAGGTATCAACCATTCTCTCCATCTTTTCTTCTTTTTTCATACAGATTTCTATTTATGCACTTTGATTATGTGACTTTCCTTAACCTTAAGAGGATAGGATTTTAATGATGATATCTGCTGGTGTTAAGACCAAGGGGCCGTCAAGACCACAGTGACAGTGTCAAGAACCCAGGAATCCTGTGATGTCCCTGAAGCTTCAGACATCTAAATGGCAGCAGAGGGGCAGACACTGACTGACAATCCCAGTGGAAATTCAGAGCCTACAAGGTGAATTCTGTTCCCTATTCCTAATTCTACCTCCATTTTGTACCTGCTTTCACTATCAGAGTATTGAGTTTAGAGGGACATGTTTACCAAACTACTCAGAGAGAAAGGGGCTAAAATTGATCTTGCTGGTGAATATCAGTGGTGCTGTATTTGCTATTTGCTATGCTTCTTTAAAAATTTCTTCCAGTTACAATTAAATGTTTTTAAATGTTTTAAAGTGTTCCAATACTGGGCCTGTTAATATGGTGAGAAATTGAGCTAGACTGGGGAGAATTTCATAAGTTTGTGGTATTCAACTACATGGCTGGCAAAAGGAACCAGATGAGGCAAATTTTCATTCAAAGTCCTCAGAGAGGCAGTGGTCAGAAGCAAAACAGACATTTGAGACAGGAGGAAAAGAGAGAGAAGAAATAAAAAAGAAGAAAATAGGATAGAGGAAAATACACAGTAATCATAACTGTGAATGTGAATGGGATGAGCTAGTCCATAAAACGGTAATGAATCAGAATCCAGCAATATGTTGTTGATAAAAGACATGCTTGAAGCAGAAAGATACACAGAGATAAAATAAAGTGCTGAAGCATAAACTATTATGCTTCAGCTAAAGTAAAAAAGGCAGGGATAGCAATTATGATCTCAGACAAAGCAAAAGAAGAAATAGAACTAATTAAAAGAGATAATCAGGGAAATTATATTTTGCTCAAAGGCACCATAGACAGTGAAATAATACAAATTTTTTAAAAGTTTCTCTGATAAAGACTCCATTTTTAAAATATATAGGCAACCAAGTCAAATTTCTCAAAATAAGAGCCATTCCCCAATTGATAAATTGGTCAAAGGTAATCAATAGGCAATTTTTAGAAGAAGAAATCAAAGTTACCTATAGTCATAGGAAAAAAATGCTCTAAATCACTACTTATAGGAGAAATGCAAATTAAAACAACTTTGAGGCACCATCTCACACCTATCAGAAATGATAAATGCTGAAGGAGGTGAGGAAAAGTAAATACATTGTTGGCGGAGTCATGAATTGATCCAACAATTCTGGAGAACGGTTTGGAACTATGACTAAACTCTACATCACCTTTGATCCAGCAGTAACACTACCAGCAAACACTACTAAGCAAAAAGGACATATATGTACAAAAATACTTATAGTAGTTTTTTGTAGTGACAAAAAATTGAAAGTTGAGAGGATAATCTGAACAAGTTGTAACATAATTATGAAGGAGCAAGCACTATTGCGCTATAAGAAATGATGAGGGGGTAGTTTCAGAAAAACATGGAAATATCTATTTAATCTGATGTAAAGTGAAGTGAGAAGAACTGGGAAATCATTTTACACAGTAACAGCAATGTTGTAATGATAATCGACTGTGAAATACTTGAATACTCCCCCCCGCACTTAATATTATTTTATTTTTTCCAATTACACATCAAGAGAGTTTTCAACATTCCCTTTCATAAGATTTTGAATTTCAAATTTTTTTCTCCTCTCTCTCTGCTCTCCCTCCTCTCCAAGATGGCAAGCAATCCGATAGAGGCTATACATGCACCATGATATTAAACATATTTCCACATTAAAGACTTGAATACTTTGACCAATGAAATGATCCAAGATGATTCCAAAGGACTCATGTGGAAAAATGCTATCCACCTCCAGAGAGAGAACAGATCATTTTTTCTTTTTTGCAATATGGCTAATAAGGAAATATGTTTTGTACGATTTCACATGTATGATTGATATTATAATGTCTTTTCAGTGGGTGGGGAGAGATGAGAGAGAGGGAAAGAATTCAGAACTCAAAATTTAAAAAAAAATGCTCAGAATAAGTATTTTCTGAAAAATTAAGTCCAAAATCTTCCTTAGTGGACAGAATCTATGGATTATACCTTTTAAATAGTCAAATAACAATAAGTACAGTAGGTTCTTGTATTCTCCTCACCTTCTAGTGTTTAGCATGGGGCCTAGAACATATTAATTAGGTGCGCCATAATAATATAATATTATTTATATTATTATTATATTAATACAATGTTTATTGACTGACTGACTGACCTTTCAGACAACTGTGCGACCATGAAGATGTGGGTCTCTTGTAGAATAAGTATAGGAACTGGACCTGGGATTTCATTGCTTTAGGAGATTCCCTCTACCAATGAAGGTCAGTACCTTCTCTGGAACTTAGAGCAATGAAGGATTGCCTAGAGCGCTGAGAAACTGATTCACTTGTCCAGGGTTATGGGGGTCATTCCAGGGCTTCGCACAGCGCATGGCACATGGTAGTCACTTAATAAAGGCTGATTCATTTTATTGCCACAGTCAGTATATGTCAGAGGCAAGACTGGAACCCAAGTCTTCCTGGCTTGGAGGTCAGCTCTTTCTCTACTACATCAAAACCTACTTTGCTCTTCTTCTTGTTCTCCTTCTTCTTCTTGTTCTTTTCCTTCTTCTTCTTGTTCTTCTTGTTCTTTTCCTTCTTCTTCTTGTTCTTCTTCTTGTCTTGTTCTTGTTCTTCCCTTCTCCTCCTCCCTCTTCTCCTTCCTCTTTTTCTTCCTCCTTTTCTTCTTCTTCTTTTTATTCTTCTTATTATCTTTTATCAAGAATGCCCTAGATAAGTGCATAAATTATTCACAAAAAGGATTTTATATAGATGAGATGGGTCAGTTATTGTAGATAGCTCTTTCATGTCCTATGGGGGCAGTAATAACACCCATGATTTCCCTTAATTATTCAGGATTGTTAATATGTCCTGATACTTCGATGACTTTAAGATTACATCACTTTCTGCATAGATCCTGGAGTATGTTTGGTCTGGCCCAGTTATTCTTAATTCTATTTTCTTTGCTGCCATTTCTATTTCCTCATGAAGCACGTTGGGGATAGGGGTGGAAGAGGCAGGTACTACAGGTATTATTTTTGTTATTGTTATTGATTCTTATTCCCATTTTATAGATGAAGACCCTGGCTCAGAGAGACTGGCTTGCCCATTGTCACATACCCAGTGAGTATCAAGAGGCAGGATTCGAACTCATATCTCTCTTAATCCCAGGTCCAATGTTTTTTCTATTACATCATTGTGCTTTTCCTATTGGGCAGCCTGGTTCTGCATTTACTTACCTCCTTGTAGCCAAAGACGATCCTGCCATCGATGTGCAGAGCTGCCTGGAAGGTGAAGCTCCCTGTGTTCTCATGGCCCTGGAGGTAGACGTGATCCCACTGTACCACAAAGACTGTCCCTGAGGGAGAGGAGCAGACACCCCAGCTGAAAAGGGAAGGAAAGATGGCGGTGGGGAGGCTGAGAGAGGGATCCTGCAAAGGGTATGGCCAATGCATACCAAGGTCATAGGATCATAGATTTTAGAGCCAAAAGGGATCCTTGAAGTCCTCTAGGCCAATTCCCTCTTTTTACAAATGAGGAAACTGAGACCAGAGGAGTTAAATGGTTAGCCTGAGGTCACACAGATAATAAATGGCAGAGCAAGGATTTGAACCCAGGTTTTAGGATGCCAAATCTAACACCCTTTCCATGATACCACACTACACACATATAGGTTGTGTCCCTAAGGAGTGAATCATGGGTGTATTAGAGCTAGTCTGACCCTGTGAAAATCTACTGTTAAATTTTCTATGGGAGAATTTATATCTTGGAAGTTGGAAAATGCTACAAATCAAGTCCTGGTTGATTATTTTGTTGGCTGTTGAGATTTAAAAGAGTGATGGAGAAAATGTTAATGCAGATTAAACTTAAAAATGTGTCATATATAGAATTGGTGTTCAACATTTCCCAACACATCCTGCCGTGTCTCTTTCTTCACACCTATTCCCACCCACTGACATGAAAAGAAAGAAAACTTTATTCTCCTTGGAAAGATGCCCAGGAGATGTTCTGGGGGAGAAAACAATTCTCTGCAGTTGTAGGAACAGAGGCAGGGGAATGGATAAGATGACTTCAAAAGGAATAGGGCATGGGGATGGGTCCTAAAGTACTCTCCACCTTGAAATATTTTCTAGTTGGTGGGGAAAATCTAACGGGGGGAGCCAGGAGGGAAGTTTGCATGTCTCACCATTGTCGAAGTATGTGACTGTGGAGTTTGGGGAGTATCCAGGGTTAAAGTTGGCCATTAGAGGTGCCACATACTGGGTGGCTGTGAGCATCCGATGGATGACGTCCCCCATGAAGATGAAGCCTATGGGAGGAAGGTGGAAGGAGAGAGAGGGGTCAGAAATAGATCAGCCAGAGCTGGTTATTGTGAAAAATATAATTAGTAATCTATTTTGTCATTTTGAAATAAATCCCTAATTTGTTTTGATTATGGAGTTAACAATATAAAGTGACTTGTATCTATATTATGGAAAATACACAGTACACTTTTCGGTAAACAAAGCCTCTACCATGTGTCAAGCACTGTTCTAAGCACAGGAAAGACAAAGAAAGGTAATAGACCCTATCCTCATGGAGTAGTACTCTACTGGGGGAGATTACATGTGAACAAACAACCTAATACAGGATAAAAAGGAAATGATCAACAAAGGAAAGACATTAGAATTAAGAGACTAGCAAAGGCTTCCAATATGACGGTAGCATTTACTGTTCAGTCGAGTCATGTCTGATTCTTCATGACCCCATTTGGGGTTTTCTTGGCAAAGATACTGGAGTGGTTTTCCATTTCCTTCTCCAGCTCATTTTACAGATAAAGAAACTGAGGCAAAGGAGGTTAAGTGGCTTGCCCAGAGTCACACAGCTAGCAAGTGTCTAAGGCCAGATTTGAGCCTACCAAGATGAGTCTTCCTTTCTCCAGAACCAGCACTCTGTTGCATCACCTAACTGGCTCCTACGTGGTATTTAAGATGGGACTCAAAAGAAGCCAGGGGGAGTCAGAAGTCACAGATGGTGGGGGAGAGCTTTCCAGGGGAGACTTGACTCACTACAATTCATCTGACTTTTTTTCTTTACCAGCTATAGCCAGTCAACCCTTTTCTTTTTCTTTATGGAATTACTCATTTGAGTTATAGTTATTAGATAGTACTATCTCCCTCCTCCCTCCCTCCTGACATGTGAGTCAACTATCGCTGTTGGTCCAAAGTCTATAATTGAATGCCGGGTGGCTTCTAGAGCTGTCTTGCTATAATATAAAGTTGGAGAAATGGTCACTAGGTGGCCCCCCCGCCCTGACCTGAATCTGGATCTTATAGAGAAAGGGTCTCTAAATGCAGACTGAGACTTATTTTTTTGGACATGATGACTGTGGGAATTTGTTTTGTTCGGCTATATGTATTTGTTAAAAGGCTTTTGTTTTTCTTTTTCAATAGGGAGGAGATGAGAAGAAAAGAAAGTGAATTTTCATTCACTGAAAAAATAATTTACCAAGGACGAACAGAGAGGAAGGAAGGAAGAGAGGGAGGAAGGGAAGGAGAGAGGAAGGGGATCCCTGAGAGTCTGTCTCTGAGTAAAGCCTAGCTTTCTCCTCCTGACAGATCTGGAATGGAACATGGGGCATAGGAAAGATTTCTCCCTCCACTCAGGTGATGTGTGGAGAAGACTCTAGGAAACAGGCAGAAATCAAATATGGGTTTCTTATTTTCCACTCCATCCCCAACACAATAGAAGTCAGAGACTTTTGGGCCAACGTTCCAGGGAAATAGAGTGCCCTATAGATTATATATATATTCCCTCTCTCTCATTGTCATCCTCTCACCACCTCCGACCATATGTACTCACATAGATATATGGAAAGCAAGGAGAGTAAATCAGTCACTACTTAAAGAAATTAATTCAGGCTATTCACTGGAAGGTCAAATACTGAAGCTGAAGCTGAAATACTTTGGCCACATAGTGAGAAGAGAGAACTCATTAGAAAAACCCTGATGTTGGGAAAGATTGAAGGAAAAAGGAAAAGGGGATGGCAGAAGATGAGATGGATAGCGTCATTGAAACAATAAACATGAACTTGGACAGATTTCAAGTGATAGTGGAGAACAGAAGGGCCCAGTGTGCTATGGTACATGGGGTCACAAAGAATCAGAAGCAACTGAACCAAACAAAAAATAGAGAGATACCTGAACACTAATATCCAAACACAGAAACATGCAAAAGGCAACTCTTTCTCAGAATTCTGAACACCAGAGCACTACCCTGAGAATACACCTCCCTCTCTGTGTCCCTCCCTTCCTGTCTCACTACTTTCCTTTCTCCTTCTTTCTCTCATTCCCTAGGGAGAATCAGGTCATTGAAGGAGCCAAGCTTGCACCCTCCCCTCCCCTGCATATTTATTACAGTGCCTCTCCAAGAAAAGTCCTTAGGGATGGGCTAAGGACCCCCAACCCCCACAGTCCACCCCTTACTGGCTGCTCCCAGTCACAGCCTTACCTCCGGTTGCTATGGTAATCTGCCGCAGATGATGACCGTAGAATGGGAAATCAAAGGAAAGGACCACTCTCTGTGGGGGATGGGAGAGAAAGAGAGAGAGTCAGCATGGACACTAGGGGCAAAGAAAAAGACCAATGGCTCTCACCTGCCTCAAATCCCATCTAACCTGCCTCTCTACAGTTGGGCAAGGACAGCCTTGTGATGCTGGCCCATTGGCAAGGGTTGGGGAGGAGTGTCCAGGTCATTGTTGTGCCTTTCTCTCTTTGACAGACCAAATAACACCGGAGTCCATCCTGGCCCCCAGTTACACAATGAAACATGGTGATGGAAATTCTGTTCTCTCTACTATCCAGTAGTAAGGAAAGATATTTACTTTAAAATAGGAACCAATGACTAATTGTCAAGTCCTGAGCTCATTGTACTCAAATGTTGCTTCTTATTTGTTGGGTGACCTTGGGTAAATCACTTTATCATTCTGCATTTCCTAGTCTGTAAAATTGGGATAACAATGGCTGTACTACTGAGCTGAGGGTGGGGGGTTTTATAAGAAAAGTGCTTTGTAAAGCCCTATTATCGTCATTGTCATCATCATCATCATCATCATCATCATCATCTTCTTCTTCTTCTTCTTCTTCTTCTTCGCAGAGTAAAGTTGGTCCAGTGTTTTACATTCCTTATTTTCTTTGAGTCTCACAATAATCCTGTGATATAGGCACTATAGATGGGAGAGAAGGTGTAATAACTCTAAAGTCAGAGGACCTGGGATCAAATTCTGCCACTGACATACTACCTGCGTGACCTTGGGCAAGTCATTTAACTTCCCTGGCTCTTAGTTTCATCAAAAACAAAATAAGAGAATTAAACTAAATGACCTCTTCCAACTCTAAGGCTATAATCCTATGATTTTCATTTTACAGACAAGGAACACAAGTTTCAATGAGGTTCAATAACTTGCCCACGGTCAGAAAGGTTATATAGTTGGTGTCAGAAGTGTGCCTAGATCTTCCCATCTCCAGGGCCATCATATTGACCATTATGATAATTAGTATTATTATATGCTTCTTAGTGACTAGGGATTGAAGAAAGGGTGCCATTTTTAAAAAGACAGATGGAATGAAACAAAGTTCAGAAGAAAGAAACTGGGCAATTCCATCACCACCTTATAAAATTGAATATATACATTATTGAAACTACTCAATGAACTAGGCATGGTTTCATGTGTGAAAAAATAAAGGGAAACTTGAATTACATTCTGGTTGCAGAAATTTATTGGTTATGAAATCTTAAGCAAGCTATCTTATCTCTGTTTGCCCTAGTTACCTGATCTGTAAAGAGAAAAATAATGATGGTATCCACCTCCCAAGGTTGTTGTGAGAATCAAAATCACATAACGATTGTAAAGTGATTGGTATATGCTAAGCACTACACTATTATTATTTCTTTCATTGAATGTATAACTTGTATTGCCTGATAACTCTAAAATAGGTTTAAAATATCAAAGGTATTAAGATTGATGATTTTTATACAAAATAATTTAGAAATGCAATTGATATCATCTGAAGTTTTGTTTCATATTCTAAATATGTGGTATGATTTGTGTTATTGTTATATTTCTAAATTCTCTTACATTGTAAAATCTGAGAGACCTTTATGACAGAAATACTGTTAGACCAAACTTCCCTTTTATTCTGGATGCTGTAAGATTATGAATTGGGCTTTTAAAAGGATGTGATATAAAATGTAAAAGAAAAAAGAAAAGGATGTGATGAAGAATCAGATATTCAAAAAATTAAATATTTAATGAGGTATGTTTTGTTATAAAACAGATAATGATAAGTTTAATAGCAAATTTTCATTTGAAATTCTTGGCTATTATGGAGGTGTATAGGGCTGTTTAAAGATGTAGCTTCAGTATATTAATGATGAGTCAGCTATCAGGTATTTGCTGAAGCCCCAGAATATGGATGGTTTTAATTTATAAGTAAAGGATAAATTAAAATGTTAACTATTAGGGAAACATCAGGAAAGAGAGTTAAGCCCTAATTTGTGGCTAATGAAATTTGCTATTTAAGGTAAAAATTTTTGGGACTGTAATTCAGTATTGTTTTGAGTTTCAATTAGAGGGGTAGTTGTCTGAATTATCATGAAGCCAATAGTCTAGAAAATGGCATGTACAGCAGTCTGGGAATTTCTAGAGGCAGACTAAATCTACTATTTTTTAGTTATGTCTGACTCTTCATGATCCCATTTGGGGTCTTCTTGGCAAAGATATTACAGTGGTTTTGCCATTTCCTTCTCCAGCTCATTTTACAGATGAGGAAACTGAGGCAAACAGGGTGAAGTGACTTACCCAGGGGCACACCAGCTAGTAAGGGTCTGAGGCTGGATTTGAAGTCAGAAAGATGAGTCTTCCTGACTTCAGACCTGAAACTCTATCCACTGTGCCACCTAGCTGCCCTAGATCTATTGTACTGGGAGTCAAAAAAAAGTGTACAGTAATCCTAATTATATCTCTAACTAATTGTATGACCTTGGGCCAAGTCATTCCTGTCTTTGGGTCTCTGCTGCAGAATGAGAGTGTTGGACTAGGTCATCTCTAAGAACCTTTCCTGTTCTACACTCCTATGCTTTATGTGGCCTGGGGGAGGAAGGAAAGGGGGCTGTTCTGTTATGCCCCCAATGCAGGGATGGGGATCACCCAGAGAGAGAAGATGCTTCAGGGGCACTCACCGAAGCTTGCCGGTGGGTATTGGAAAGGATCCCATGGACTACGACTTGACTTCTGTTGGCTTCTGCCACATCTACCCACAACTCTCGCGCCCGGGGCTCGCTGGGTCCGTACATTCGAGAAATGTAGTAGCTGTGGTTGTCTTCCTGTCAACAGTCCAAGAAACAGCAGAACAAAAGCCTTCTGGATATACAGTCAAAGAACCAAGTTTCCAGTACTGGTTTTGCCAATTTACCACCTATGTGACTTTAAGCAAGTCACTTAATGAACCCCTTTGGGACTCAGTTTCCCCATATGTAAAATGAGGAGTTTGGAATAGATGATTTCTAAGGTCCTTTCCAGCTCTAAATCTAGGATTCTGTGATCTTAAGTTAAGGAACAGGGAACAGTGGCACAGGTGTAGGTGAGGAGTAAGTAACAGTAAGAGAAGATCCCCAAACAACAGAATAAAAGACACGCCTCATCCAAGATTTTTGAGATAGACTGTATCCCTTAGTGCCTCCTTCTCAAATCTTGCTTTACCTCCCTTCCTCCCTCCCTTGCTTCCCTTCTGTTCTTTCCCTTCTTCCCTATCTTCCTTCTTTCCTTCCCTACCTCCCTTCTTTCCTCTCTCCCTCCTTTCTTTTCTTCCCTCCTTTTCCTTCCTTCCTCCCTCCTTCCTCCCTCTCTTTCTTCTTTCCTTTCCTCTCTTTCTCCTTTCTTTCCTTTCTTCCTTTCTTTTTCTTTCCTTCCATCCTTCTCTCCTTCCTTCTTCTTTTCCTGCCTCTTCTTTCTTTTCTTCCTTCCTTCTGTCCTTTCTCCTTCCCTTCCTCCTTCCCTCCCTCACTCTCACATTCCCCCTCTTTCTTTACCCTTCCCCTTTCCTTTTTCCTCTCTCCCTTCTCCTTCCTAGAAATGTGGCATCCAATAACCATAATACTCCAAATATAGTCTGTCTAGGGCAGAGTATAATTGGACTCTTTTATTAATAATTTCTTTATTCAACTAATCAGCAAGAATTTACCAAGTACCCACTATGTGTCAAGTACCATATTAGGAGATAAAAAAGACAAAAGTGAGACAATCAACCCTCAAAAAATTATTACACTGGCGGACAATATGTTATGCGGACAATAGGCTTGAGAGAGGAAAGACTTAAGGCAGAAATCTTTTAGGAATCTTCTGCAGTGGTAAAGGAGAGATGATAAAAGACTAGAACCAGGGTGATGGCAATATAAGTAGAGAAAAATGGGCAAATTTGAGGAATGTAATTGAGGCACGTGGCAACTGACTGGACATGCTAGGTGAGGGCAAGTGAGGAATAAGAGATAACTCCAAGTTTTAGATCTTTTTTAGGTGACTGGAAGGATAGTGATTCCCCAAAAGAAATAGGAAAGGAAAGAGAGTGAGGGTAGGTAGGTGGTGTAGTGGATAGAGCACTGACCCTGGAATCAGGAGGACCTGAGTTCAAATCCAGCTTCAGACATTAACTAGCTATGGGACCCTGGGCAAGTCACTTCACCTTGTTTGCCTCAGTGTCCTCATTCGTGAGCTGGAGAAGGAAATGGCAAACCACTCCAGTATCTCTGCCTCAAAAGAAAAAAAAAATAAAAGTAAGAAGAGGGATGGGTTTGAGAAAAAAGATAGTGACTTCTGTTTGGACAAGTTGAGTTTGAGATGCTTACTAGGCATCCAGTTAAAGAGAACCATTAGGCAATTAGTGACATGGGATTGGAGCTCAAGAGAGGTCAGAACTGGACTCCTGAACAATACTTCTGTATTCATGCAGCCTAATATCGCATTCACTTTCCTGGCTGCCATAACACACTTGACTGAATCCACTAACATTTTTGGATGGCTTTCAGAGAAACTACAATCTAGCTACACTTCCAGTTTATCTTGTCTATAGCTTGTCTGTACATAGTTGTCTGTGTGTTGTCTTTCCTATACACTAGACTGGGAGCTCTTTGAAAGTAAGATCTTTTGCTTTCTTGTTGACTGACACCATCCATATTATATTTGGGGCATTGATTCTTTGAGGCCTAGTATAAGACCATATTTGTCTCTGTTAAATTTACTCTTATTAGATTTGGTACAATGGGAAATGCTACTAGCCTTATACCAAATCTCCAAAGCATGCTAAGTACAGTCCCAGGATACCAAGCCACTGGGAGTTCAGGTCTTTGTAACTAAGTCTCTCCCCCTTCCACTACCAGAGAGGGGCAAACAGGCAAATCTAGGTACCTAGCACAGGTTCCACTGTACCTGGTGAATCTCAAACTCTCTCCAAGAAGTCCTCTGGAAAGAGGGGAGTCTCAAAACCAGATTTGAGGGTAAGAAGATACAAGTGAGTTAGAAGAAAGGAGTAGAAACCCATGGGGAGGGAGAGGATGGGGGCATTGGGCTGGGTAATGACATGAACTATGTGCAAAGGAGGGGGACCAGCTTCACATGAATGCAAGACAGAGAAAGAGCGTGGCCTCCAGACTGCTGCAGTGGGTGTGTGGAACAAGCTTTCCAATATGGGTCATTAATCAAACTGCCAGGAGGTGGCTGTTGGGGCCAGCATGGCAAGGGAGTTGAGCCAGGGCAAGCTTTTCCCCAGAGAGACAATGTTCTCACTGCCAACCTTCATCGGTGTGATCCCAGCCTTGTCTGGATCCCTGTGGGAGGCTGGGCCTTCCTTAGCCATGGCAGCAAGAATAAGCTCCTGGAAAAAAAGAATTCCTTCTCTATCCCTAGCCATTAGCCATGAAGGGACCAGATCTTGTTCCCTTTGGAGAAAAAGAGAGAGAAAGAAAGAGAGAGAGAGAAGAGAGAGAGAGGAAGAAAGGAAAAAAGAAAGAAATATGAAGGGAGTGAGGGAGGAAGGAAAGAAAAAGAAAAAGGGAGGAATGGAAAAAAGGAAAAAGAAAGAAGGAAGAAAAGTGAAAAAAGGAAGTAAGAAAGAAAGAGAAAGGGAAGAAGGGAAAAGAAAGAAATGAAGGAAAGAAGGGAGGGAGGAAGAAAAGGAGGAAGGAAGAAAGGAAAAGAAAGAAGCACTTACTATGGAGTAGACATGGTGCTAAGTGCTAAGACAAGGTGAGTTAGCTCTGGGAAAGCTCTACTGCCTGGGGAGGGAACCAACTCTTTGCCCTAAGCCCCGGATGCTACTGCAAGCAATATCAGATTTAAACTTTCCTTCCTAAAAAATACTCTGCTCTTTTTTTTTGTTGCTACTCAGGCTCTTCAAGTAGGATTCAAACCCAAGTCTTCCTCATTCCAAGTGCAGTATTCTATTGACTACAGCAGACTGCTTGCTGCCTGTTCACAGGATGCCTCAAACCCTAAATGTTTTCCTGCTGCCTTTGCTCCTAGAGATAGACTACCTTTAGCTAGTCAGTCATTCATACACAAAGTTATAATCAAAGTGAGGCATAAAGAAAGTGAGTGAGTGGGGGTTTTGTCCCCAGAAGCCAAAATTTAGAGTACTAATGGCACTTTCAGTCCTTCACAGTAGAGAAACAAATGAGTTTAGCATCTACTTAGGAAAACTAAGTAGTTCATAGAAGAAGTCATTACAGGGCTCTGAGCTCCTCTTCAACATGTTCCTCCTCATCCCCTTCCTGCCCACCCCATTGGCCTCCTCAGCAGGACATTTGAGGTCACTGTTCCATGGCATTTGCCATGAAAGGAGATTTATGCTCCTTCCTCTTGGCTAAAAATTGCTAGTTATAGCTCTGCTTTGGTTTTTTACCAGCTTTTCTATCCCCACCCAAGACACCTTCCCTCCTTTGCCAATCTATGTCTCTTCCCTCTTCTTTTCCAAACCTAGCTCATAGCTCCCCCTATTTCCTCCAGAAAAATCTTCCAGGATTAACCTCATCTAGTTCTGTTCACCACATCACTCTACTGTCTACACCCTATTTCTTGATGATCTCACCAAATCCCACAGATTCTGTTCTCTCTAGGCAGATGGTTCCCAGGTCTATATATCTTAATCTCTCGTGAATTCCAACCCTATATCACCAACTGCCTATTTCCAACTGGATATCCTGTAGGTATGTCAAACTCAATACTTCCAAAACAGAACTCACTATCTTTCCCCCAAAATCCATAACTCTTCTTCACTTCGCCATTTCTGTTGTGGGTAAGACCATGCTTCTAGTCACCCATAACCATGGAGTCATCCTCAACTGTCCCCTCTTCCTCATTTCCACATTTCCAGTCGATAGCCAAATAACTATACAGATATTCCTTCCGTATCATGACTTTCCCCATTGAGAGTTTTGATACATACATGACATAAGAAATTAAATGCAAATTTTCAAGGAGTTTTGCAGAAGCCACAGAATTCACACAAAAACCAGCAAATGACACAGTAAAAGTTTAGTAACTCAGAAATGCAGAAAATATATGTATAGTATTGTATAATATCAACCCAAATTTTGCAATAAGGTACTGTTAAAAAAAGAAGAAAATCAGACTTCTTCTCTGGTATGAAAGGAGGGCCCCATATTATTATGAGGATTTTTCCAATTGCAGGGACATGAGTCCATAATTCTCTCAATGTAGAAAGGACAACTGTATATCCTGCCTTTCTTCCCTTCTCTCCTCTCATATCCAGCCTCCTTGGTCACTATTACCTCTTGCCTAGACAATATGAATAATCTCCTGGTTGGTTTTCCTGCCTTAAGTCTCCCCTTTCTCCAATTCATGCTCCACACAGCTGCCAAACTGATCTCCCTAAAGGACTGCTTGATAGTATCAACCCCTCTATTCAAGAAACTTCCATGATTCCATCTTCTCTCTAAGATGAAATTCAAATTCCTCCATGGAACATTCAAAGCCTTTTGGAATCTGCTCCAACCTACCTTTCCAGACTTATACATTATTCCCTTTCATATGCCCTCTGGTTTAGCCAAACTGACCTACTTTAGTCTCCCATTTTTGTGTGTTTGTTCTAGCTGGCTCCCACTGATAAAATCCAATGCCTTCATTTTATGGAAGAGGGGACTGAAGCCCAGAGAAGCAAAATGAGTAAGCCCTGAGAGGGGGAGAAGGTGTTGGAGGAGAGAGAGAGAGAGAGAGAGAGAGAGAGAGAGAGAGAGAGAGAGAGAGAGAGGAGAGAGAGAGAAAGGAGAAAAAGAGAGGAGAGAAAGTGAGAGAGAGAGAGAAGGAAAGAGAGGGGTGTGGCAGGGAGGGGGACAGAAGAAAGGAAAGAAAAGGAGGAGAGAGGAAAAGAGGGAGGAAGGAAAGAAAGAGAGGGGGAGTGAGAAAGAGGGAAGGAGACAGAGAAATTGAAAGAGAAAGAGAGAGATGGAGGAGGGAAGACAAGGAAGGAAAGGGTGACTGGAAGGGGGACAGAGGATGGAAGAGAGGAGGAGGGAGGGGGGATGGTGGAAGGAAGAGGGAGAAAAGGAGGAGCAGGGAGAGAGAGAGAGAGGGGAGAAGACAGAGGGGAAAAGAGAAGCATAGTAGAGTTAACATTCAAACCCAGGCCCTCTCACTCCAAATCTGAATTGAATTGAATGTTGTCCATCCTCACCAAAATTGCTCTGGACAGAAAAGACTCTTTCCTGAATTTAGCAGTTCTCTCTTCCTTTCCCTTCCTCCTTTTACCCCAGCGAAGAGAGGCTGTTTCAGCATCTCTCATCCCTTCCCATAGGAAAGACTTTTTCTTGCATTTTTGTTTTTGTGTTTCTACAACTCAGCATAAAGCTCTGTACATAGTAAGTGCTTAATCTTTTGAATAGAAGTGATTTGGCATAAAGCTGACTCTTACTGAGACATACCGTGTCATATCAGCACACACACACACACACACACACATACACACACATCTCTCAAGTCATCAGAATTAGACTCAGCTGAAAAGCTTGGAAAGCATGAGTCAAGGGAGGAGTTTCTGGTTTCCACCAGGGATGTTGTGAGGGGTAGGTGGGTGGGTTGGAGGGAACAAAATCCTGGGAAACAGATTCCATTCTGGGAATGACTCAAAACTGGGTTTAATCATTAGGAAAGAAGGAGCTGAGGGTATTGAGGCTGGACTGGGTTCTCTACTCTGTGTGTGTGTGTGTGTGTGTGTGTGTGTGTGTGTGTGTGTGTGTGTGTGTGTGTGTGTGTGTAAAGGGGTGGCAGGGGCAGTATATGGGACACTAGGAGGTTCAAGGATAAAAAATAAACAGAGGGAGGGAGAGAGTGACCATTAGCTCTCAAACCTCATTCATCCTCCCCAGTAGACAGAGGTGCAGGCTTGGGAGTCAGACGACAGAGGTTCAAATCCCAACTCTGGGGCATTCTCCCTGTGTGGTCTTGGACAAGTCATTTAACTTCTTGGCCTTAATTTTCTCACCTTTAAAGTAAGTGATTGGTAATAAATGACCTGAAATCTCTTTTAACATAAAATTTGTGATTCTAGGACAAAAAAGATGACATGTCTTTGGAGGATATTCTAAAGGCACTCTGCCTTCAGACAAGGGAGAGATTCCAATATCCCAGGGAGTGGGGTCCAGAGATGATGTACTATCTTGCCCGAGATGGACTAGCATCATCAGATTAGGGGATAGGTCATAGGTCCTTAGAGATCATCCAAACACCTTCATTTTACAGAGGTAGAAACTGAGGCCCAGTGACCTGTCCAAGGTGACAAAAGATAATAAGCAGCAGAGCTAAGATTAAAATTTAGTCTTCTGTCAATAAAGCCTGTACTCTTTCTATCACATTAAGCTGCTTTTTGGAATGGGCCCCCAAATCTCCCTCTTTTCAGCAAGCTTTAAATAGCCTGCCTCAAGGAGAACATGTCACCTGTCCTGGTGGAAGTCATATTGTCCTGGATGCTTTGATTAAAACCAGGAAATCAGATTGCTTTCACTCATTCAAACATTTATTAATCACTTATAGTGTAGGTGTACCTTGGTACAGTGTACCAAGTCCTGCACTGTGTTGTTGGGGAGAAAACAAAGACCAGGCCCCATAATCTCCACCCTTCAGGAATTGGTAGGCTACTATGGAAGAACAGTATGTCCTACTGGACAGTGTGTTGAACTTGGAGACAGATAGATCAGAGTTCAAATCCTCCCACTGGTACTGACCAGTTGTAGTCAAACCACAAAATTCCTGAACCTTCCTTTCCTCATCTGTAAAATGGGAATGAAAACACCTGAATTACTTATCAAGAGGGTTTTCCTGAAGTACAAATGGAATAAGGTATGTAAAACACGATGTAGTCTCTAAGGTATAACAGAAATGTCAACTATATATTATTAGACTTACAGATAATTAGAATACAAATTAAGATGGCTGAGATCAGAGCTGTTATTAACTGAATCTGCACCTGGAATGAATTGGTTGTTAGGGAAGGAAAGGAGACAAAGAGACCAGGAAGCATAGAAAATACTCTGATGGAGCTTATTAGCATAGGAATGCAGAGAATCGTCCCACTGGGGCTGTGATCACAGCTCAGATTGTCCCCCAGGGATGATTTTGTTCCTAGGTCTGCAGAATGGGTTGAAGATAGGGTAAAGAAAATATGAAAAGATGTTACAGACCTAGAGAGTTGCCCCCCAATACATCTGCACCCTGGGGTTCACCTGGTGCTAGTTGGACATCAGCTACCTACCTCTCTGCTCCACCTTACTGGAGGCTTACCTATACTTTGAAGTTCAAGTTCAATGCTATCTCCAGGAAGCCCTTAATTTTGTTTTAAATGTTTTTAATGAAATTAGCCTGTGTTGTTTTGTATCATGATTATTTGTGTGTGTGTGGTATTTCCTGAGTAGATTACAAACTTCATGAAAGCAGGGCACTATGTTGGATGTGACCTTTGTGTGACAGAGATTGGGATTTCAGGGATCATGTGTTGAGTTGTCCTAGTTTCTTCTATCTGCCTCAGTGTTGAAGTCTTGGGAACTTTGGAATGAGGAAACAATGAATTGCCTTAGTGGTCATCTTGTCTCTGGGATGGTAGCAGAGGGGTACCTGAAGGCTTGGTCACCAAGAAAGGAGGAGTGGTGTGCTCAGTGTGCTTAAAGAAAGTGACTGCTTTCCTAGAATGCCCTCTCTGTTAGTCCCTCGGTCTACTAGCATGTTATAATTCTAGCCCCAACCCTAGTTGAAATGGCACACTGCTTGCACGACCCGTGTGCTCACCTACATGAGTTTGAAACAGGATTTCAACGTCCTAGATGGCCACTTCTGTTTGTGTTTCTTCCCTGAGTATGGGTGATGAGCAGTAATTCTGAGATGGACGTTTCTAGCATCAGAAGCTATTTTGAGAGTTCAGGAGCTACTCAATCCTTAGTCTGCGCTCTTCATTGGGAGACCAGACAACTATCGCTGCATTTGTTGGAAAAGATGACCACCAACAGGAAGGTGAACTCATCTCCTAGCCAGGCTCACCAGAGCACAAAGACTTGGGAATCATCGGCATCAGCGTGAAGTTTATTGTAAAATGCTTCATGTAATTGATGGCTATCTTAAGCCTCATCAATGCACTGTTGCGAGTCTTTTGTGTTTAAGCTTCTTTTACACAGAGGAAATAAATAGCTGTTCTATACTTGATCTACATTGTATCTTTCTACTTCTCTTCTGGGAAAGCCCCTAGGCATAAGTCAAACCCAAGTTTTAAAAGATCTTTCTCGGGGCTCCAGGGCAGGGTAGGGGCAGAGTCTAAGTTTAAGCAAAAGGAATCTAACTCCTTTCTTTAGGCTCCAGAAGGATGAAGCTAGGCTGCGTGCTTAGGTCCAAAGATGAGAGAAGCCCCTTAGTGGTAAGGAAGAGGGTGAGTCCCCCAGCCTCCCAGGGATGAGTGCAGTTCTGTATATAGTTCATTAAATTCATGAACTGAAGTCAGTACACTAAGTGTCTAGAACATGGTTTGTCCCTCTATGTCTCTTTTTTTCCCTCTCCATCTGACAAAGAAGTGTTTTGGGAAATGGATGTATACAGATGGCTGGGGTGGAGGGAGAGAAGAGAGGGCACTGGTTGGGGAAGGGATTGATGTCATCCCCAACTAAGCTCCCAGGCAAAGGGCCTGTGTGTTCCAGTTTCTCCTGGAAAAGTATTGGGTTATTTGTTGGAATATGAGGAAACTTTCCCCAAAGAGAACTACCCCCACTGCTCCCTGTGTCGGAAACTCTTATATACCCCGGAATTCCATCTTCACCCTCTCCACTTCATTCCACCCTGCTCTCACAAACACAGCCCGCGCTATTGTCCAGATTGGGTTTCACAGGCTAGAAGAAATGTGCAACAGGAAGAGATGAGGAACTTGGTCTTTGGACTCCATAGAATCCGATACTTATGTGGGGAGGAGGGACTTTGGGGAGGGAGGCAGAGGAAAGAAAAGGACAAGAGAAAGAATCAGAGAGAAGGGAAGGTGTAAAACAGGACCCATGAGAGGAAAATCTGACTCAGGTGAAGAGAGAGCTGGCTGGGGTGTGCCGTTAAATGTTTAACAACCAGCTCTGGAGGCGGGGGGGACATCACTTTCCAACTTAATCTGAATTACTAACATTTGTCCCACCGTTTTTTCATGTCTAGACAATAAACAAAACCATAACCTAAGCCTTGACTTGTTTACCGTTCAGTCGTTCCTCAGTTGTGTCTGACTCCTTGTGATCCCATTTTAGGGGTTTTTTTTGGCAAAGGTATTGCAGTATTTGCCATTTCCTTCTCCAGCTCATTTTACAGATGAGGAAACTGAAGCAAACAAGGTTAAATGACTTGCTCAGGGTCACACAGTTATGAAGCCTCTGAGTCCATATTTGAACTCTGAAGTCTTCCTGAATCCATGTCTGGCACTCTGTGCACTATGGAGCCACCTAGCTGCCCCTTTCCGAACTGGAGTCAGCACACCTGTAGGCTACCACAAGAAGAGTGGTGCCAAAGAAACTGGGACCAGAAGATCTGGGTTCAAATCCTGTGACCTTGGAGAAGTCACTTAACTTTCCTAGGTCAGAATTTCGGCTGTAAAAATGATGGTCCCTTTCAACTCTAAATATGTGATCGTAGGCTCTGGAGTGAGAAGATGTGAAATAAAATCTCAGCTTGACTCCTTACTAGCCATGGGTAAATAATGGAATCCTTCTGAGTTTCAGCTTCCCTGGAATGAACTGGCTGCTAAAGCTCTTGGCCTAGGTCTAGGATCTACTTGCACATCTCAGGGAGTACAAGAAGTGTAAGAAGTCTTTTGCTTCAGAGCTAGGTGGCGCCATCGTGTACAGAGCACCGGCTGACAGGAAGACTCATCTCTCTGAGTTCCGATCTGGTGTCAGATACATACAAGCTGCATGACCCTGGACAAGTCACTTCACCTTGTTTGCCTCAGTTTTCTCATTTGAAAAATGAACTGAAGAAGGAAATAGCAAATCACTGTAGCATTTATGCCATGAAAACCCCAAGTGGGGTCAGGAAGAATCAAACACAACAAAAATGACTGAACTGATGGAAATTTAAATGCGGATCTCTCATGCGAATTCTCTCAAGACCAAAAAGACAGACAATATTCACACACATGTAAATAGGAGCCAAATGCACTCATGTGCCACAGGCTTAGATTGTGGGTCTTAATGCAGATGTATTTTTGCAGAGTTTAAGAATTCAGAGAACTCACCCACTTAGCTCACCACCATGAAATCCTACACACACACACACACACATACACACACAGATGCAGACATGCAGTTATGTGTGCATGCACACACAGATTCAGACACACACAGCTATGCATATATGAACACACACAGATTCAGACATGCAGTTATATGTGCATGCATGTACACACACAGATGCAGACATGCAGTCATATGTGCATGCATGTACGTACACACACACACACACACACACACACACACACACACACACACACACACACCACTCTGTCAGTTTCCCAATGGGAAGCAGAGGTGAGGAGGGTGAAATGAGCCTGCAGGTGAAGCAGCATGCCAGAGCTGAGGCTGTGGCAGACCTCAACTGCACTGACTTCGTTCCCTGCCTCTCTAATCCCCTCCAATCCTTTTATTCCCCATTCTCCTGCTCCAGAGCAGCACCTCAGAGGACTGGGCTTTTTTCCTGCACACATCAGACCTAATTAGGTTCTTTTCTTATCAAACAGCAAACCAGCCTCGGGGTCCGTGGCCCCCATGGACAAGGCAGCTTCTCTCTTTCCACTCCTATCTCCCCTCCATGAGACTATTTGTTAAGTATCCAGGAAAGAGTGACTTCCTGAGCTGTATGAAGGATATCAGGTGTCCCTATCCCACCACTGTGTGAATATGGTACCCCAGGGGACAGTGTGGAGAGAAGGGCAGGGCTTTAGGGAGAGCTGGGAGAGATAGAGCCCCAGATAATAGGGGATTTGTCCCTGTCTCTCAAAAGAGAGATCTCAGAGAAAGGACTACAAATGCCAGCAGAGAGCCCCCCAAACCCCATCCATATTGGACATTTCTACTACCCTCGTTATTCCGGTGCCATAATATGACTATAGTATGTATATATGACTATATATATAGTATGTATATAGACTATATATATAGTATATATGACTATAACTCCATAGTTATACTTTCTCTCCTTCACAAAAAAAGTCTCATCTATGCTCCCCATACCCTCTGAGGGAAGGAAGGGAGCTCTTTGGAAAAGCCATGATCCCTAATGGTTTAGAACATTTTAATATGCCTACAAATTGTTTTGATTTTCAAGGCCTTAGGAATATAACAACCTCTTCAGAATTCCCAGAGACCGAACGAGCTCTTGTCCTTGCTAGCATCAGGGGAGAATGGAAGAAAAGGAAAGGAGAGCAATTTTCTCTCTAGTCCTGAAATGCTCTCATAGGTTTTTTTAAAAAAGTCATGGGATAATTAAAATATATGACCCAGGACTCAGCACGCTGCCTGCTGCCTCTCTGGAACTGGGTGGATCCATCTTATTACTGCTGACTCAAAGGGACCCAGAACCACTGATTCAGGCAATCCTGAGAGAATGGAGAAGGAACAGTCTTATGAGATAGTCATCACTGTCTAGCCAGCCCTGAAACTTCAGGCACTCTGCAGCATAGCCCAAGACTTAACCTGGGTACACATATAACACAGGATAATACAAATGTACGTATATACCCTACCTCCCTTAGGTAGGTTGATTTCCTACCTAAAGCTCAGTTCAAATGCCACTTCCTCCACAAAGCCTTCCATGGTCTCCCTCTTTCCATTATTTCTCTCTTTGAGGTCACTTCCAGATTTGATATTTTGATTGAACATTTTTTTGTATTTCTCTAATGTGCTTATGTAATGCTATGAATAATAATTTTCTGTTTTTGTGTCTCATCCCCTGCTAAGCTGAAAGTTCCATCAGGGGAGGGACCACATCTTAGCTCAACTTTATGTCCTTACTATGCTCTGCGGACATTCAATAAATATTGGTGCAGGGGATCAAGGGACCAGCCTTGAGGCAAGAAGACCTGAATTCAAATATGACCTCAGACACTTACTAGCTGTGTGGCCTTGGGCAAGTCACAATCCTGTTCGCTTTAGTTCCTCATGTGTAAAGTGAGCTGGAGAAGGAGATGGTAAACCACTCTAGTATTATTGCCAAGAAAATCCCAAATGGGATCGCTAAGAGCTGAATATGACTGAAAAATGACTGAATTACAACAGCTAAATAATTATTACACGTAGCATGCAAAACACACAATTCAAGGACACCAGGACACAGGTTCAGACTTGCTCAAGTTTTATCTACAATGTACTGACACTGTAGATAAAAGAGTGAGTGAGAGAATGTTGGTGCCATCATTAAATGTCTTCCTTCCTTAAAGATTAACTGATCTGCCTTCCCGACTGTGCTAACATTAAGTGACTCTAGTCAATGGGAAAGAAAGGTACAGGTGTGCAAGGCATAGACAAGCTTTGGGGAGGATGCCTCCTTTGCCTGCTGTATACAGCAGAGTACTATTCTAAGTATACACTGGGAAAAATACAAAGTTTAAGTAAACAAGACATAGAACCTTCATGGAACTTCCACAGATAAAGGAGACTGAAATCAGGTAACTACATAACAAAAGGCATTAAAAGGTTAGAAAGGACATATCTGTAATTTGTGTCTATTAAACATATAATTCCAAGGTCTGTGAAATTTTTCTTTCCTTCTTGCCTCCACCCACATCCTCTCTAGCTCATCAAGCAGCCTTGATAGTCTGGAAGGGAATAGGGGCAAAATCTTCTCTTGGGAAGACCTTTCTGGTGTTCAGTGACTCACTTACCACGATCTTTGTTTCATTATCAGGGAATGTATCGATAGACAGGGTGCCCCCACCCTGGTCTTGGCTTAGTCGCTTCCTGTTTGGTTCAGGTGCCTGCCCAGTGCTCTCTGGGATCTTCCTTCTCCAGCCCAGCATCTTCCTCTCTGCATTCCGTGCATCCCATCCTGGACCTCTGCCTGGTCCCTGACCTGGGGATGAGAAAAAATAGAGTCCTCAAACTGTGCCTGAACTAGAAAGGAGAAGAGAGGAAATGTATTCTTTTTAAAAGACATGCTGACACCATCCTGCTCCTTTTTAGCAGATATAACTAAAGAAGCTAAGCCTGAAAAAAAAACAAAACAAAACAATCACCTACTTCTGCATCTCATTGTGGCACAGCAGAAAAAGCCATGAACTGGGTACCCAGGGATCTGAACTCCAGTTACTGTCACTAATTAGTCATGAGGAGAAGCAGATCACATCTCTCCAGGCATCATTTGGCTCATGTAATATGGTGGCTGGAGTAGCCTATTATCCCACTAGATTGTCAGGTTTTGGGTTATCTGACGCAGAATGATCCAAGGAGGTAGGAAAAGTCCTTTTGCTCATCATCAAGAGCCAATTGTTTCCATGTTCCCTGTGCCCAAAACCTCAAGCAGTTTACAGCTTAGCCTGACAAAGAATCTCCAGGAACTTCCAACAGTCAATAAGAACATAAATAATATAGGGGAATAAATAATACACCAGAATTTCTGAAACTATAACTGCCCTGGGAATAAAAAAAAAAGTCTCATTTGATTTTCTTTCTTAGTCTTCTGACGGCATCATCAACTCTGCAATCACAGTATATGGGCCAGTTTAGGATCTGGTTATCCTGCTTTTTAAAATTTTTACCTGTTGGCTACAGGAGATGAGAGAGAGAGAGAGAGAGAGAGAGAGAGAGAGAGATTGAGACACCAGGCCTACATCAGGGCTTTTGGCAGGAGCCAGACAGCGCTAACATAACTGCTCATCAAGGTTCACACCATGAACTCATGACAGTCGTGAGGATGGCTGTGTCCTCCACAACACTTTTCAAACTTTTCCCTGCCCTCTTGTATATTTCTGTGTTAGATAACCCAGGACCTTGGCAATCAAGTGGGATAACAAGCTGGCTGCTCCAACCACCTTCATTTTATAGGGAACTAAATAATGCCCAGAGAGAATCATCATCATCCTCATCTTCCCTTTCTCCTCCTCCCCCTCCTGCTCCTCCTCCTAATTAGTAGCAGTTTTGACACCTTATGTTCTGTGCTCTAAGGTCCTTTTCAGGTCCAGCATTTATTTTGGGTGTGGTAGAGCATGCCTACGAGAATGAGGCTGGTGGATGGGAAGTTCAGAGTTAAAATAGCTAAAGCCTCCTGAAGTACCAACCCTTACCAATATAGTGAACCTCACAAAGTTAGAGGCTACCAGGCTGCCTGAAGAGGGCTGAACTAGCTCAGGTTGGAAATTTTGTTGTTTGGTCATATTTGACTCTTCGTGATCCCATTTTGGGTTTTCTTGGCAAAGCTATTGGAGTGGTTTGCCATTTCCTTCTCCAGTTCATTTTACAGATGAGGAAACTGAGGCAAACAGTGTGAAATAACTTACCCAGAGTCACCCAGCTAATAAAGGTCTGAGGCCAGATCTGAACTCAGGAAGATGGACCTCCTGTCTCCAGGCCTAGAACTGAGTCACCTAGCTGCCTGAATAAAGGCTGGAAAAGAAGCTGTTCAAAGCTCCCTTGACTATTATCAGTAGTGGGACTGGGGGACTGGGACTATGAATAGCTGCTCTCCTTCTAGACTGGAACAGATGACGAGAACTCACCTTAACAACAAACGAATGAATTCTATATAAACCACCCCACCGTTATCTCTGCAAGTCCATGTGACTTCCTTTCATGGCATGTCTCACCAACATAGATGTGCTTCTCAATGACTCTTTGCTAGTCCTATCTATTGCAGATAAACTTAAGGACAAGGCAGGTGGATCAGAACCTTGATAACAAGTCCTCAGGTGCCTCTAATTAGTCTAAGAATCTTTGCCTTGAAATTGAGGAATTCTGGGCATCATAGGGAGCCCTATGTGGCCACAATATGATTTCTTTTCTTACTTCCCTCAGTAGGTGGAGAACAGAGCCTGGGGACTGAACTAGGTAAAGTATCATCTCTTAGGAGGGGATGAGGATGGGGATCCAGACATGGATAGGGACAAGGATAGTGGGGAGGAGATGATGCTCCCCATTGTGGGGAACATGGTTCATCATTAGACATTTTATTCAATTAAGTCATTCTTGGCAGCTGGTGGCTGCTGGGCCCCTGCCTGCTGGTTCTCACTTCTATGCCTGTAATCAGAACCAGATGCTCCCTGGGAAAGGACAAGACCACTCTAGGGGAAGGAGAGAGAAAAGATGGAAGAAGGAAGAGAGAAGGTCTGGGATCCCTTTCCCCTAAGATGCTCAGAGGCCACCCATGAATGAACTAGGGACCAAGCCCTGGAAAGAGTGATGCCTTGTCCTTTCTCAATTTTCCAAAAGCCCACTTCAAAGGTGCTTGCAGGCATTAGAGGGTACTCTGGCTCTGTGCCTTCCCTCTGGGCTGGGGTTGAGCCATGGAACTGCCTCCTAAGCTTGGGGTCCTCCCAGCTAGGACTGTTTGTGCTAAGGAGCTGGCCAGGCTCCCTCGCTTAGTAATGGGATTTAGCTCTAAAACCTGGGTGTTAGCCAGAGCAGAAGGGGAGCATGTGCAGAGAGCACTAAGGGAAGGCATATTGCCCAGGCTGGAGGAAGGTGGGATGGGGGAGAGGGCTCTGAAGCTACCCTTTAGACAAACCCAAACAGTGGAGTACAGACAGGGCTGTGCTGAGGACATGGCCAGTATGGGCAGAGAGATCATTTAAGAGCTGAAGGGCCGAAGGAGGAGGGAGATATTAAGTGCAGGATGAAAGAAACAAATGGTGACCCTTGGCCAAAAAGCTTTCTTTACAAAAACAAAACAAAACAAAATCAACCCTGCGAGGTAGGTCAATTTATCCCCATTTGCAGATGAGGAACCTTTAGCTCAGACGGTTAAAGGACTTACCTAAGATAACAAAGCTAATAAATGGCCAAAGCAGGACTTGATCCTGGGCTTTACAATTATACTGGATTAGGAGAGACCTTCGGAATCATCTAGGTAGTAAATTCAGAAAGGGAACAAGTGAAGGAGCATTGGTATACTCATGTTACATTTAATATATACTTTTTTTTAAACCCACAACTGCATGTAATAGAAATTCTTAGTTTTATATATAATTCTCTTTCATGTTCTTTTCTTGCATATTGAAACATTCACATTTGTTGATGTTTATGCAACAGGGAACTGACCCATGAGGGCTCAGTTCTGGGAGCATGCCCAGGGGACCCATGTGGATGTTTGGAGAGCCCCATTAGGCTTCCTGGGCTGAGCCCTCATTGGCCAGTGCCCCATTATAAGTGTTAAGTATGTAACAAAAAAATTTTAAAGAAATTATCTAGGTCAACTCTCTTTTTATAGATAAGGAAACTGAGGCCTAGAAATATGAAATGACTGCCCAAAATCTCACTCAAGTGAGTAGGCTAAAACTTAAACCTCAGTGCCAGAGGACATCTGTAGGCACATATGCCTGGCATGTGTACATAGACCTACCCAGGCTTTTCAGACTATTAACACATGGACACAACCCATGGTCTCTCTGCTTTTCCCAATAGGCCATTCTCCCTAAGTCATTCCTTCTGATTCCCAGTCCTATCTCCCTCTTATTTTTATGCCTTATACCATCACCCTAGTATGCGTGCAATGGAAGGGACTGACACTCAGTGGTGGGAAGCAGCAAACACAGTGTCATTCACCTCCAGCCACAAGCAAGTTTTCCCCGGATTTAGATTCCTGAGGTGGACCTGCCCCAAGACACATTTGGATCTGTTTGCAGGAGAGAGGGCTGCCTTGTTTGTCCTTCTCCAAGGAGTAACAGAGGCTTCAGAAACCATATCCAGGGATCTGGAATCCTAGAAGTGTGCCCGACTGGTTCTGGGGGATGGCGTCCCTACCCTGATGACAGTACCACCCACCCCAAGTAGTCTTCTACCCACTGGATACAATAGAAGTAGGCAGTAGGCTCACACCCTGTCATCAAAAACCCAAAACCTGTCAACAGTCCTTTTCCACATCCTCAACACAATTCTCCACTCAGCTCTGCCTTTACATATAAACCCAGCTGGACCCAGAATAGATCAGAAGCTGAAGAAGGCTCTCCCTTCCATGTTTACCTTGTGGTCCAAATTCTCTGAATGAAGAATTAGGAAACCTGGGTTGTAGGGCTAAGTCTATCCCTAACTTAGGTAAGTCACTCATTCTCTGTGCCTGTTTCCCCCTCTATAAAACAAGGGGATTGGACTAGATGACCCCAAAGCTTTGTTGTGATCCCTCCAGCTCTGACATTCTGCCCATCTCTCCTCCACTGTGTCCCTTGACAGGAGGTCTCTTTACTTCCTGACTTCTAATTTGGTTAACACTGGGATGGCAATGTTCCCCCCCAATAAATCCTCCTTTCTGGGTTCCCATCCATAGACCAGACTAGGTAAGCCTTTCTGTCCCCTTCCCTTTAAGTCTTCTGCTCTTTGCTCAGGGACTAGCGCTGGAAGCTAGGGCTAGGACAGCTAGGAAGAGTAAGAAGGTATCTGCTTTGGAGAATAGAAGGCAAGTCTAGGATAGTGTCTAAGGACTAAGAGACTAAAGCCCTGGAAAGGAGGGCACTGGTTCTTCCTTTTCCCACACAGAAGGCTTTTAGAATATTTCTATTTCTTAGGGTGACTGGACCAGACCAGAACGGAAAATACGTAAGTTTTTGATACTTGGTATTCCATATCTGCCCCTGAATCCCCTCTTTTCTAACACTGAATTTCATCCCAGACCCTAAGCCCCTATACCTGATGTTGAGCCCTCATTCATGAGCCCACCGTCCCATACACTGGACTGCCCCATCCCAGACAGAGTACTGTAGTTCCTGACACTGTGTTCCATCCCAGACCTAAACCCCCATTCTTAATATTGAGCCCTTATCCCTGACAAAAAGCCCTCAATCCCAGATACTGGCTCCCCTATCCTTGATCCTGGCTCCCTGCCCCCATTCTTAACCTTGAGCCCCACCCCCCATTCCTAATACAGAGCCCTCATCTTCAGGACAGAGATCATCAGAATCCCCTTCCAGAGAGACACCAAAGTTTTCCCTCCCATTTGAGAAGATCCTAGTCCAGCCTTCCCACGATACCCTCACTTTCCTCTTGGAATGTATACATTAACCATAACCTCAGCATAGATCTGGGTGAAAAAATTAAACATCAGAGCAAAGAGGGAAAGGAAGGTTGGGTTGGAAGTTGGAGGAAGGACTGAGATGTTGGGGGGAACCAAAAGATCAGAGAAAAGATTAGAGATGGAAAGAGAGACCACATATGTAGGAAAATTGACAAAGAAAGACAGGGAGGTAAGAAAGGCGACACATGGAGAGAGGAAAGCAAAGAGAAACATTTGACTGTTTTAAGGTCTTTCCTACCAGAAGAGCCTGGGATCTGTGGTCCCATCTCAGGTCACATCCTGGATAGGTAAAAGGATTGGGAAGCAGTGGTGGCAAGGGGAGAGGCATCAGGCCTTCCTGCTTTTGCTGGCTACTCTAGCCCAAGCTACTGGGAGTATAAAGCACCCAATCTCCCCCTCTCCCCCTTCCTTTGCCCATCCTCACCCAGCCAGCCTTCTGTATGTATCCATCCCCCTGTCTCTACCTATCTCCCTTACTTTCTTTGTCTCTCCATATCTTTATATTTCCATTTTAAAGAATCACAGTACATTAGGAAAAGAAGGAATCTCAAAAATCTTCTGGTCCAAACCTTTCAGATGAGGAAACTGAGGCTCAGGAAGAGAAAATGAGATGACTGAAGCTATGTATAAAGTAAATGGTAGATCTTGGATTTGAACTCAGAGCTTCTGACTCCAAGATCAGCCCCTCTTGCCACCATATCTCTACAACAATGTTTCTCCATCTTTCTGTCTCTATCTCTGTACCCCTCATCTTCTTATTGTCTCTATCTCATGTTCTCTCTCTATCCCTGTCTTTCTCCCACTCCTTCATTCATGGAGAACAAAGATTCCAACCTCCACCAAACCAATAAATCCATCAAAGGTGTAGAAAAATAGAAAAAAAAAAGAAAGGAGTGCCTTCTTTTCCCTCCCATTTGGGATGGGACCACAGCTCTCCAAGAGAGAGCTAGAGAAGAGGGTTGGAGGTAGGGCTCTCCTCTTCTGGTTTCCCTTCCAGTTTGGTTCTCTTTATCTAGTTCACTCAGAAAACCTGACAGGAAGATCCAGAGATACTTAGTCCTAGGATGACAGAAGTCACCTTGCCCTCACCTTCAGGCAAATGCCTCCTCCTCTCAGAGGGAGGGAGAGGATTCTTCACAGAGATGAAAAACCAGAGCTACTCTCCTCTCAATTCTTTCTTTTCTTCTACCTTCACCACTGCCTCCACCTTCTTACAATGGGATAATCTCAACCTCTACAGTTTTAAACTACTAATTATACCTTTGACAGATAGAAGAGGGAGAGATCAAGAAGGGGAGAAGGCTTACCTGCTAAGGAGTCCTGGGTTTCACTCCCATACACCTCCTTCCCTCCATCATCCTTCCAGCACCCATTTTTACCCCACCCTCTCCCTCAACACAAACTTTTCCAAAACAGAAATCTTCCTCCTCTCCATCCGCCCTATCATAAACCATGTGACTAAAGGAGAATCTCTTCTGTTTACAAACACACCCTGCTTCCACTGTCTCCCCCTTGACCCAAGAAGGAGACCCTATCCTTGAAACTGAGTCCTGAGTCCACCCCAGACACAAAATAAAATATTGCCATCCCTGATGCTGGGCCCAGTCTGGTGTCTCCTGCCCTTTTGGGTTTAACCACAGTCCTTCCCATTCATTCCCACTGGCTAGAATCCTCAATACTGTGATGGAATTGCAGGGTCCCATTTTTCTACATAAATATGATTAAATAGCCGTCAGCCTTTCCTTTTTCAAACTGTCATCTCTTGGCTCAAGCTGTTACCCACAAAGCTTTCAAACATCAGTCATGCGACTTCTCATCCTAGCTGTTACATATTTTCATAGAGAAGGGGGTCAACCCCTTGGGCCTGAGGCAGCATCTGGAGGTAGGGAGGTCATCCCCTGGGTTCACCTTCACCTTCATCCATCATCCCAAGGCTCTAGTTGAGATCCAGACAAGGATATCCATAGATTCAAATATTTCAATGAAAATGAATAGTCAGCTTTGATGACAAGAAAAAGTGGATTTGGGAGCAAAAGGGGAATTGATGACAGGAATTTTTAAAAAGGAGAAAAGCAAGAAAAGGGCCCATTGTCACACTTTTTTTTAAAAAATGTGCAAAAGAGAACAGGAGGAGGTTCAGAAGAAGACACAAACAAGTATGATCTTTTCAAAGCAAAATCACAGAACTGTTTTTGTTTGCATTTCTTTTATAATTATTGATTATTGATAGCTTTCATTTCTTCTTTTGAAGACTGCCTGTTCCTATCTTTTGGTCATTTATCTATTAGAGGATTATTCTTGTTCTTATATGTTGAATTTATTGTATTTTTTTTTAAATGCAAGCTGTACATAATAGAGATTCAGGGTTTCGTTTATAATCCCCATTTTCTGTTCTGTGTATATAGAAACATTCATATTGGTCAATGTTTGTCAGGTACAGAATTAAAAAAAAAAAAGAATCATGGCTTAGAAAACATATAACTCATTTCTTCCTACCCAAAAGAGAATCTAGGTAGATTTGTGGAAGAGAGAAGACCTTAATGATGCTCATTGGCAGTTCCCAGCATAAAGGTCTTTGCAGTCTTGTCCAAAGAGGTTTAATAAATGCTTGCTAAATGGGGGGGGGCTGCAGTAACTACAACAAAACTTTTGGATTTAAAGTATCTGAGCAACATGGAATCTAGAACTGAAAGGAATCTTAGTAATAATTTAGTTCAATCATCTCATTTTACAGACGAGAAAACTGAGGTGCAGAGAAAGTCTTTCTCAGGCTGACAGAAGTAGACAGTAGCAAGAAAGAAAGACAAGGTAGAATACAAAGAACTCTAGGAAGATCTTTATGAAATAATGCACATTTTAAAAAAGAACCAGAGAAGTAATACTGTGATGGTATCAGGCCAAGTGAATGAGAATAAACATACAACCTAATGGGGACTGAAGAAGCCAGTGAACAAGTATGTTATCATATTTTATACATTGAAATTAATTTAAATGTAAATAGTTATTGAGCAAGTAGAGCTATTATTTCTAATGGAGCATTCTGAACCAGATTCAGAACCAGTGCTCTTTCCACTGCACAAGGTCACCTCTCATGGTAACATGTATTATGAGACTCGAAGGGGAGGGTCCATTATGAAAGGAAAGAAAAGGAATATTCAGGAAAGGTTAAAGGGCAAGTTCAATTCAACAAATATTTATTAAGGGTCTACTATGTGGGGCAAAGATTCTGTATTAAACAAAAGCTACTGTCAAAACTGGGAAGCAATTAGGCAGAAATTGACTTTAGACTAGTATCTTATACCATATACCACAATATGTTCCAAATAGCTATAAAGTATATAAATATAAAAACTCATATAAAATATCAAATATAAAAATCATTTAAAAATGAGAGAATGGTATGAGATATCTTATACAATTATGACCAAGAGGCAAATTATTTTTTTCAGAAGGCAAATCCTTAACTTAAAAAAGGGAGGTAATTATAGGAGATAGAACAAACAATATTACATAAAATTGAAAAACTTTTACACTAAAAATCCAGCTAGAATTAGAAGGTAAATGGGTAACTGGAGAAAATGTTTATAGCAAGTTTCCTTGGTAAAGGTCTGATATCCAAGATATATAGGGAACTGATGTGAATATATAAGAATAAGAGTCATTCTTGAATAGATAAATGGTCAAAGGATATGAACTGTTTTCAAAGGAAGAAATGCAACCTATGTATACTCTTACAAAAGAATATTCCAAGTCATCATTAGAAGAAAAATGTAAATAAAAACAACTCTGAGGTTTTACTTCCCATCCATCAGATTGGCAAAGATGGCACCAGGTCATGTTGAAGGGGCTATGAGAAGACAAGCACAGTCATACACTGTTGGTAGAGCATTTATTAGTTCAATCCTTTAGATAATTTGGGATCACATTTAAAAAGTCACTAAACTTTACATATTCCTTGACATAACAATAAAACTACTAGACAGATACTCCAAGGAAGTCAGAGACAGAATACCATTTGTAGTGGCAGGTCACTAAAAGCAAAATAGGTATCCATCATCTAGGAAAGATCCGAATAAACTGGGACATATGAATACAAGAGATATGATGAAACAACATATGAAACAACAAATATATAAAGAAATTAGATAAGTTTAGGAAGAATGATGTAGAGTGACATAAGCAGAATTGGGAGAAGTCAGTCAAACATTTGTTAAGTGACAACCATGTTATATATCAAGTAAATAGTAACACTGGGATCCATACTCTGGTCTTCTGACTCCAAGTTCAGGCCTCTTGCCACCATAGCTCTACCACAATGCTTCTCCATCCATGTATCTCCTTACCCCTCATTTAGGTGGTGAAGTGGATAGCCTACCATTCTTGAAGTCAAGAAGACTCATCTTCTTGAGTTCAAATCTGGCCTTGACACTAACTGGGTGACCCTGGGCAAGTCACTTCTCCCTGTTTTCCTCAGTTTCCTCTTCTGTAAAATGAGCTGGAGAAAATGACAAACCACCCCAGCATCTTTGCCAAGAAAATCCCAAATGGGGTCACAAAGCGTCAGACATGGCTGAGATAACTGAACAACAAGCTACTACTACAAGTCAGGCATTGTGCTAAGTTCTGGAGATACAAAAAAAGGTAAAAAAACAGTAAAGTTTTGCTCTCCAACAATTTACAAGATGATCACAATTACATAAATATATTTTTAAAAAAACAATGAACCCCTGTTTTCTGAAGACTGCTGGAGAAGCAAGTCTCTCACCTCTTGAGAGAAAGGTGGTAGACAAGAATTTCAGAATGAAGTGAGTATTTTCTGACATGGTCAATGGGTTGATTTGTTTTGCCTGACTATACAGGGTATCACTAAGTCTTTTGGAATACCCTGTACATACGTAAAAAGGAGGGCTCTGTACAGAGATGCTATGGGGAGAGAGATGAGAGGAGACTCATTGGAAATAATATAAGAAAAAAAGAGAAAAGTATCAATAAAACTTTTTTAAAAATTTAGAGTACCTACTATGTACAGGTATTAAGGTTCAGAGAGAAAACGAAGTGGTCCCTGCCCTCAAGGAACTTTTCTTTCTGCTGGGAAGATATAGCATGCATGCAGCCAGATAAATTAAGGATAATGCAAGATAACTGGAGGAAGGAGAGATTACTAGACACTGGAGGGAGCAGGAAGAGCTAGCATCTGAGATAAACCTGCAAGGAACATAAAAATTCTGTAAGTCAGGGATTGGGTAGGAGTGCATTCTAGGGACAAGGAAAGGCTTCTAAGAATACATGGAGGTGGGAAATGTATGTCAGCTTTGGCAAACAGCTGGTGATCTAAATTGACTGGAATATAGACTACCTGAAGGGAAGAAATTGAAATAAGATGGGAAAGGTAAATTGGGGCAAAATTGGCTTATATTTATCTTAGAGGCAATAAATAGGGAACCACTGAATGTCTCTGAGTAGAAGAGTGCCCATTGAATCTTGTTGGGATTGTTGGGAGAGACTGGAGACAAGGAGATGAATTAAAAGTCTATTGCAATAATCCAGGCAAGAAATGATAATGATCTGTACAATATTGCATGAAGAATAAGAGGATATGCTTGATTTCCTCCCAATCTCCTGGCTTCCCACCCAGTTTCCTAATGGGAGCCTTTCCTTAATTGCAGCTCTAATGTGTCTTTATGAAAACTCAAGAAAAATGGAACCTAAAAGAACAGAACTCAGTTTTCTGTGTATAATCCCTTGTGGCTCACAGTTACCCCTCTACTAAAATTTCCTTGTGTCAGAAATCTGAGAGCAGGAACCCTGCAAAACAAGTCTTTCTTAGATTTGAGGAGTGGTGATGGAGAGGGCAGAGCACACTAAAATGTAGGATGATAGAAAATTTATCATTCTAGAACTAGTTCAATTTCAGAGCAGCCCAGATTCTGGGGGAGTAATAGGTCCCAGGAGAGGTCTGAGAAAGTGACTATCGTGCTGGAACTTTGATTTAGATCTGGCTTTGAATTCTGCCTCTGCCACTAGCTCCGTGATTGAAGCTCTGACTTCAGCTCAGTCTCCTCGTCTGCACAATGGGGAGCAACAACGACTTACCTCACTGGGTGGTCTGAAAAAAGTTTTTGAAAACCTTCAAAGTACTATTAAAATGTGTTATTGCTATTTAGCCCAGAGGCTGCTGAAGGTGAAAAGGGTGCGAGAGAACCTAGGTAAGGGTGTGAAAGCATTTAAAGAATGAAATGAAGGCTGGAGAGAAAGAATATGTAAGTTAGAGCTTGCGCTTTGCCCCACTGGGCTAGGATAGTAGAGAACATAAGTGCCCCCACTGGCATGGTCCTGGATAAGTGAATTAGTATATCGCTCAACGACAATTACAAAATCTGCCTGCACAGACTTGCTCCCCCCACCCTAATCACAGGAGAATTTCTCTATTTGAGATCTTCCTGTCCTCCCCTTCCCGTCCTCTGTCCCCATCTCCACAAGGAGACTCCCAATTCTCCTATCTCAGCCTTTTCCTTGTGGTCGGAAAATCCTCCTTAGCTTTAACCTAATTTTGGGGAAAGGATAAAATGTCTTGAAGGTTCTTAAGGGGGAGGGGTGGTGGAGACCAAGGCTGGCTTAGAGTTCCCTCCTTTTCACCCAAAGACATAGGCTCACACTTCGAGCTGCATCGGGAGGGGGGAGGGAATGGTGGCAGCAGAAACAGTGCCAAGGGGACCATTACTACCCATGTCAAAGGAGAACTACCTTAGCTGGCCACAGTTCACTCTACCTGCAACCGCCCCTGAGCCCACCAGGTGTCCAGAGCCCTTCCGTGTTCCCCCTGAGCTCTTCCCACCTGGTCCCCAAATCCTGCGCCTTGAAGGGATACTAGGTGTCTGATTCTCTTGCCTTGCGCCACTTACCCACGCTAAAGTAGAAAGGGAGCAGCTGTGGAGGGAACAAAGCTCAACTCCGGGGGGGGGGAAGACCCCCTGATTTAGCCCAAAGCTGGGTTCCCAACAGTGATGCTCCCCTTCTTATCCTAATGCCAGTCTCCTGTTCTGTGGGGTGTGGGATCCCTCAACTTCAGCTCCCCTAGTTCTGTCTGGAGTTTACTGTCCCACAGAGTCTTCAAGCTATTATCTTACCCACAAGGGTCTCTCCATTCTATTTATGGAGGGTTAGGGTAGATTGGCACCCATTCCCTCTCCCAACCCCCCTACACACACACACACACACACACACACACACACACACACACACACACACACACACCGAGATTCCTCTGGAGGACTCCAGGTCTGGGTATAAGACTGCCTCATTGCAGCTCATGCCCAGGTGTCCTGTGCCCAGGTGCCCACATATGTGTTCACCTATCAACACCGAGAGTCACAGAACCAGAACATGTCAGCGCTGGAAAGAACCTTGGGAAATCTAGTTCCAGTTCCTCATCTGAGAAACCTCGAGCTCCGGGAAGGGAAAACGTTTTGTGTTCTTCCCCTCACCTATCCTACTCCCACAAACCCCCATGCACTCTCCCGAGCCAGGATGCTCACAAATGCATTCATCTGCTAGCATGTTTGCACATGCATGTAGCCACCAGAAACACACAGACACACACAGACACACAGACACACAGACACACACACACACACACACACACCTGCGCGTCCTCTTGCACTCCCCAAACAGCTCATATCTCTCCTTCTAGGGAACCCCCTCCCCACCTGACCATGCCAACTTTATCCCTTCCTCATACCTGTTCCCTGATCCGGGCTTAGCCCACCGGCTGCCTCCCTGAGCACCGCCAGCAGGAGCCAGAGATCCCCCCTCATGGTGGAATCCGGGGGCCGAGGCCCCAAGACCTTGGCCCCCCAGCCCCTGGGGCCAGACGGGGACAAGGGAGGAAGGGATGGCTGGGCTGGAGGCAGAGGAGGGGGACGCCGGCTGCGAGGTTCCCCTCCCAAGCTAGGACCAGGAAGACGGGAGGACTGAGAGAGGGCCGGCCAGCCAGGAGCCTGCCTGCTGTGGGCTGGGAGCAAGGGAGCAAAGCGGCTAGAGAACGAGGAGGGAGGGAGAGCCGCGGCAGCTGGGAGTCAGGGGGGAGGGGGGCGGAGAGCCGGGCGAGGGAGGGGGTGTAGGAGGAGCTCCGGCCTGCCCTCCAGCCCGCCTGCCTGCCCCGCTGCAGAGAGCCCGACTGCTTCTGGCAAAGGGGCCAGGAGCCGGCGGGCGGAGTGCCTTCTCGTGGTCTCCCCGGGGACTCCTCTGGCAGCCGCCGGCTGGGTCGGGCCCCGCAGCCCCCGCCACTGTGATAGTGGCAGCAGCGACCCTCCCTCCCCTTTCTATAGCACTTAAAGGGTTACGGAGAAGTAAGAAGGTCCACTCTTATGCCCATTTTACGGAGGAGGAAACTGAAGCTCCGAGAGCAGCACTTAGTGCAGCGAATGCGGAGCTGGGTTTGAATGTTATCTCTGCATCTTGTCAGAGTTGTATGACCTTGGGCAAATCACTTCAAGTCTCTGGCCATCAGCTTACTGGTCAGTAAAATGAATAATCTATAATCCTTTTAGCCTATTAATTGTCTATGGTCTTAAAATTAACGATACAAGCATCAGTCCTGGCCCCGGACTGTGGGAGTAACAGTTGGTTGACTCCAGTCCCAGAGAATTTTGTACCCACTCCACCCACCCCCAGTCCCCACTGCTTAGCACTTTCTCTCTGACATTATCTCCCACCTACCCTGTATATATCTTGCACTCATATATACATATACATATGTGTGTATATGCTTGTGTATAGGTATATATATAATATTTATTTGATGTTCTCTCTCCTATTATAATGTAAATTCCTTAAGGGTGGGGATAATATTTTGCTTCTTTTTGTATTCCCCAGGGCTTGGCACAATGCCTGGCACATAGTAGGCATTTAATAAATGCTTATTGACTGGCCATTTTTTTATTCTGTTGTTAGAAGGTGATTTATTTTATTTAATTTGACTTTTTCAATTAACAAGACCTTTTTTCTCCCTCCTACTCCCCCCGGCCCCACTGAATGACAACCAAAAAAAGAAATTAAAAATCAAACCATCATAAAAAATATTCATAGCCAAGGGAAGCAAATTCCCTCCTTGGCCCTCTCCAAAAATGTATGTCTCATTCACCTGTCAGGAGGCGAGTAGCCTTGCCACTCACACCCCACATCTTCTGTGCTTTGGAATCCTGGTTTACTGAATGATTTTGTAACCATCCTCGTGCCCCCCCCCAACTGCTACCCCCACTGGCTGATCTTACTTGCATCTCATTTCACCAAACTCTGCCTTCGTTCTCGACACTCTCTAAGTTACAATATTGCTCCCTGTAATTCTGTCCTTGTGTTGGAGGTCTTTATTTTCACCTTCCTCCCAGCCCTCTCCCAGTCTATAAAGAGTAGGGAGGTAACCTTCTCCCTTGCCAAATCAGAACTCGTCGGCTTCTGCTCACTTTGAAATATCATTCTCATGGGGCCTAGGCCCTCCTGTTGAGGCTCCTCTTGAGCCCACCCAGACCAGTAGACCAAGAGAAGGTGATAGGAACAGGGAGGGGTAGGGGAATGATAAGGATGGGAAGACCTTGACCACAAACATTCTGGGAAAGCTTCCTCCCCCAGAAGCCACAACGAGTCAAGATGCTTCCGTTCCATGCCAGAACCCTGGGAAGAAGGGGGCAACAAGGTCTATTTTAAGTTCTGACCCAATATCCAAGGCAGAAGCCCGGAGAGGTGTTCTTTCCCCACCCTCTACTCCCCTCCCCACCTGTCACCGCCTTATAATAGACTCAAGTGATAAATCATCTTTTTTCCCCTTTCAGGACAAGAGTAAAAATATCCACAATTTAGGAGACTTAATAGACAGCAGGGAATCAGGTCAGGACACTGAAGTGCCTCGTTCTTCCCCCGGCCTACTTAAAAGTCATGAAGAAGGAGCTAGGGTGGCACCGGGTACTGAGCACCATTCTCCCCAGGATGGTTCCTGCGGGGAGGTGCATGGGGGAGAGTGTGGAAAAGGAGGGACAGGGTGCAAGGGACAAAGGAGTGTGGGAAAGAGACTGGAGGGTGGGGGTGGGATGGGGTTATCTGCAGAAAGAGCTGAAAAGATTCTGGGAGCTGGAGAGTTACCTAGCAGGGATCAGGAACTTGCTTGCTTTTTACACGAAATGAATGATTTGCACATTAAGACACAAATCAAATGTCAATCAGCTTCTTCCCGGGGATCCTCCCAGCCCCCACATCCTCTCTCTCCTTTTTGTTCCAACCCAGTTCTCTGTTCTAGCACTCAGGGCCCTGTAGTCTGACTCTTCCAAGAGGCCTTTCCTGATCCCCCTGGTCGTCTAAGGGCTGTTACTGTTGCACATAAGTCCCGGTTAATTTGTTGTATCCTCTTAGTACGTTGTAATCTCCCTGAGGCAGGGACTCATTTTTCTATTTCTGGCCCCAGTTCCTAACGCAGTGCCTGGCTTATCCTAGGAACTCCTCAAATAAATGCTGAGCGATGGATTGATCAGTCTCTCGAATGCTTTTTGCCCTGGCACAGTGTCCATTCCGTAGCCTCCGGTTGGATTGGCCTGGGCTGCTCTCGGCATCTCACCGACAAATCCCCTTTGTCCCGGGCTGCGCAACGCGGCCTCCTGCTGCCCTCTAGCGGCGGTTCTGGGGGAAGCCCCCGCGCCTCCGGACCGCGTGGTCTAGGTTGCTAGGTTTGGCCCAGAGGCCACTTTGCGGGACTCGGACGAGCTGGACGGTCAGGCTTTGTTCAGCCCGGGGACCCTTCTCGTCGTGCTCAACTAGGAGAGGGGCTCGAGGTGGAATCCTTGAGGACGGAATCCAAGTTGTGGCCCTGGTGGCTTGGCAGGGTGTCCCTCAGCGGCTTGGGGGAAGGGAAGTCTGGCAGAGGGAGTCTCCTTTCGGCCCCCACCCGAGAACCCGAGGAACGGAACACGTACAAATTTAAAGCCCCTCAAAAGTCCAGGAGTTTCAGCGTCCCCTCCACTGCCTCTACCTCTTCCCCCTTCCGGAAGGGTCAACCTGAACACTCTTAATATGAAAAGTAGGGAGCAAGTGATCTAACGATTTAAATGAGAATCCCGGCCTCCACGCCCATGAAATTTAGGTAGTTAAACCTTTTAAAAAGTTGACGCTAAAGAAGGGGGCACCCGGATTTGAACCGGGGACCTCTTGATCTGCAGTCAAATGCTCTACCACTGAGCTATACCCCCTCTACCGGACAACAGGAGCGTGAAGAGAACTCTTAGCCTATCTCCGCGCAGGCGCAATAGTTTGTTTTTTTTTTCCTTCCCCTGAGGAGTAGAATTTTTATTTACAATCTATGCACCTAGAGTAGGAAAGGACTGTGAGGTAGAGGCGCTGTGTCACAAGTACGTACCCAAGAGAAGAGTGAGAGTCCTGGCCCTCGAGGAACGTATCCTTGTACTAATGGGATACAATAAGTGCATAGATACATACCTAATATAAGATACAGGATAAAAGCTGTTTACAGAACTCGAGAGCTCAGGCTTTGTGCCGATGGTGGAAAAATGCTTATTGAAAGGTTCCCCCTCTCAACCAAGGGGACCCAAGAGGGGTCTCGCAACTCATCTTGGGAAACCTGGCGGGGGAGGGGGCGCTAGTTTCAGGAGAAGGAGACTCCCCAACTATTAGACTCCTTCCTCCCACATTGCAAGGATGGCCCTTGCTTCTCTCCAAGGATCTTTCCTAGTCCTGGCCCCTATCTCACCCCTGGTGCTCACCATGCTCCTCAGTCCCAGAGGACTCTGGAAACAATCCCCTTCACTCAGCATGGGGATGGTGAAAGCAGGAGCAAAGGATGGCCCCAGTTGTTCTGAACACTCAGCATTCTACCCCCACCCCCACAATATATTCACCACTTTCTCCAGGAGACAAAAAATAAGTAGCTTCCTCTAGCCTGACCTGTAACAACAAGGGACTACCCCTAGGAATGCGAGACCTATCTTTAAAGAGAAACGAATAAGAACTTCTCAGTCCTGGTTTCAATACAACACACAAACACGAGCCTATTCCTAACTCCAAATTCCCTGCAAACCCAAAGGTGCAGGGAGAAGTGGATTTTAAAGCCTGAATAAAATGTAGCGGATAGGGGGCACCCGGATTTGAACCGGGGACCTCTTGATCTGCAGTCAAATGCTCTACCACTGAGCTATACCCCCACGCCTCCAAGTCGCCTTTCTACATATTTACCTTTGCAAATCAAGGGCGTGGTGGTTTACTGATGACTGGTCAATGAGGGTTGGAAGGGATAGCTTGTCATCCTACGTTTCAAAGAGAAAGGGTAAACTGAGGAAAATCCAGAACTAAGCTAGGAGCAACCAGTTTAAATGCCAAAAATCATTCACAAGTTTCCTGCAAAATCACCAGCCTCCAGAGGAAAAGACATACCAGGAAAGGATTTGCTAGGGAACCTCAGGTCAACCCTGCCCCAGTTCTGAATTGGTAACTGCCCTGTGAAGAATGAGGATTAAGAACGCTTCATCCTTAGGGCTCTCGGAGGTGCCAGTACCACCCAAGGGTAGTCCCTGTCTCTGTGTTACTTCCTGTTCTGTCTAGACTACCTGAGAACAATCACTAAAAAGACCTTCCCCGCTCAGGGATTAGACAAGCTCAAACCAATCTAGCCTCCTGCTACCTCTTCCCAAAGCCCCCAGGGACTGTCTCCTTAGGTAGACTCTGAGCCAAAACTTCCAAGCAGTGTCACCTCCGCCACCAAGTCATGCCAACGTGGAAAACAACTACAATAAGCACAGTCACAGGTATTGTTCATATTTCTCTAACCCTTTTAAGTTGATAAGTCTAGGCAGAGATCCAAGCCCTCGGCTATAGATAACTATCTAACTTCGAGTTAGATACTCCCAAGATTCTGTCTGACATTGCATGTAAATGAATTTGAGCCAGAACAAAAGGTAAGCTAATAAGTCAAAGGTATTGTTCTCTACCCACCTAGCCACATTCCTGTCTGTATTATACCTATCTGGCAGCAACTGAACGTTGGCCATTTGGAAACTTACCACAGTACTCTACAAAAATCATTGAACGGTTGCCTCTCTTTGCATCCTCACAATTTGACACAGTGTCTGACGCATCCTAAGTATTTAATAAATGCTTATGGACTGACTGAAGTAAGTAGGGTTAGGGTTAAGATTGCCTTTTACAGACAAGAAAACTGAAGTTCAAAGAGTGACTTGCTCACACAGACAGTAAAAGTCTCAAAAACATGACAAGTTCAGTTCTTCTGATGCCATTTCACTAAGTTGAGAGGACCTGGTGGCCAACCTAAATGAAGTCTGGCAAGTAATTCCAGCCCATCCTGACCCTTCCTTTTCTGCCTATTCAGGACCAAAGTGTAGGATCTACCAGCATCACAGCCGGGATGCTTCTTGTCCAGGAGCCAGAAAGCATGAGTAAAGGCAAGGGTTGTTGTGTTCATTCTCTGTTGCTGAAGAAGACCACGCCATCAGAGAAATGATGACATGACGTACCCTTGACTCTATATTGAGTGAGGGAGGGCTGTGCAGGTCACCAGCCTCACTTCTTCTCCAGAGTCACCTGACCCCAGTGACCAGATATGAGTATGGTTTAAGGAAACAGAGAGCTTAAAAAGGCATTTATTACCCCTCATGATGGGGTTTTTTTTCTTTAATAACCAACCAACTTTAAAAAAAATTAATTACAAAAAGATGAACACATAGACATGGAATAGACTTAGGTGGGAGTAGAAATTGAAAAAGGTGAAAGAATTAATAGACAAAAGGGATGGGAAATGGAGGGATGAGATTGGAAGAATGGCAGATGGAGAAGGAAAAGATTAAACTATAAAGAATACAGTTTGTACAAAGGCTGCCCTGATCTATCTTCCTGAAATCTCCCTGAAAATGCCTTTATTTGTATGCTTACAATATTCAAAACACTGTGCTAAGAACTAGGAGTAAAGGATGAAGGTACAGAGGTTTAGGAGGTAAAGAAGTTCAGTGTCTGCCCCTTTGCTCTCACTCTTCTCTTCCTTTATCCCCAAAAGGATAATCTAGAGATTTTGAGACCTGAGGTGTATGTAGGGTGAGGAGGCGGAGTGAGAAGTGTTTAATTCTCATTCTCTACCACCTTGCTCCCCACACATCCACCTCTGCCTTGCCCAGTGTCTCTGGGAAGAAAGATGCAGCCTCCCTCTTCCTCCTCCCTCTGAGTCTGAGTATGGGCAGGTAGGCAGGTAGGCTGACAGCTAAGTCCCAGGAGGTCTGCAGTCTCACTGTCCAAAAGCCAACTCTATCATCTGACCCCAATACCCACTCTCAGAAATGTAGAAAAAATGATTTTGCTATTTTCCTTCCACATTGTCCTTAGAAAAATAGATTACTCAAACTTCTCTGTTTAACCTGAGGGCACAGAGCAAGAGGGAGGCTGCTAATTAGACATCACTTGGCAGTAATTCGAGATTTCATCCACTCCAGTCTCACTGGAAGCCTGTAAGAAGAGCCAAAGGACATCGGTTAAATGCTATCCCCAGAGTGATAGTGGTCATCTCCAAAGCTTTACCTCATACCTAAATTATTCTTTCCACCAGGCTTGTTTCTCTCCTGCCACCAGCCCTGCCCTTGTTTTAGGCAGCCTGTCTGACTCTTCACGAACGCCTTTGGGGTTTTCCTTGCAAAAATATTGGAGTGGTTTGTCATTTCATTCTCCAGCTCATTTTACAGATGAGGAAACTGAGGCAAACAGGGCTAAGTGACTTGCCCAGTGTCACTCAGCTAGTATCTGAAGCCAGATTTGAACTAAAAAAGATGAATCTTCCTGACTTACCACTGTGCCACCTACCTGCCCATAACGCATATGGCCTCAACGCATAGGGCCTCCTTATTTGCAAGGGATGGAATTGAAGGAATGTCTCACCTGTAGCAAGAGGTTTAATAGGTGGGTGTCCCTAGAGTAGACCAGATCCCCCTTTCTTACTCCAATAGGGAGGACAAGTTTCAGGATAATGTAGCATGTCTGAGTGACTAGGTTAACTCTCTCCTACCACTGAGGTAGGAGAGAGATGGTGCAACCAGAAATGGTTGCCCCTTGCTCTGACTGAGCCCTGGGTCTCCCCTTACTAGCTTCTCTACAACAGTTGTCTATACCCCTACAGGTTTTGTTTGAGAGCAGAAGGAGGAAAAAAGAGATTGTTCTGGGAAACAAGGTCAGAATCCCAGGCTCTCAGAGCTGTCCCCAAGGCTCCATCTTTGCTTATCCTTCCCCTGTGATGGCACAGCAGGTTTGTATATGCCATAGATAATCTTTGATAGAATTGAGGTGAAGGAGTGGGAGATTTCTGAGGTGGTCATTGAGATCTTCACAATCTGCTTATTGGCAAAGATGAGCACTGATGCATTTGGATCCTGTCAGAGAAACCCCTTTTTAAAATTAAATTGCACTTGAAACTTACTAGCTATGTGACCTTGGGCAAGTCACTTAATCCCAACTGCCTTGCCTTCCCCCTCCAAAAAAAAAACCATTAAACTAAATTAAATCACATAGATGAATCCTTCTGAGTACTCACCCTCATTACCCACTGATTTCCTCCTCCCCAACCTGGGGCCACTATTTATTTCCCCTCCTCACTGTCACAACCAGCACCAGACTAGCCTAGGCTTTTTTTAAATGTCCAGACCAGGTGACTGGAATATTCAGTTGCCACTAAGATGGGCACTAAGCCTGGAGCTGCAAGTGAGATTGATGACCTTGCAGGTACCATTGAAAACAAAGTGATGGACATAGGCATGACTGTCACTTGTCAGAGATCAATTGATACTTTCCATGGATGGGTGTTCTGATAGGCAATGCTTGGTTTAAAGTTTAGAGCTAAACCTACAGGGTCCCTGAGAGGAGAGTACCTGACTGGGTGGGTGGAAGTGGGGAGGTCAATCGCTCACTTACCAAGTAAGCTCTTGGCCACATGAGCGTTGTGGTGCTCTATCTCAGCAGCCCCTCAGTCTTACCTCATGTTCCAGCATCTCGTTGGCAGACCTTCCCTGTTTGTGCTCTCCATCCTTAGGATGATGAACTGGGAAGCAGAAGGAAGGTATGGCTTTCTGGGCTTTCCCTCAGGTTCCTTGATCCCCTTTCCCCTGGGTCTCAAATTTGAGTGATGTCTGGATGAGACACTGGAGATGTTCTTTGGAGGGATCGTTGCTGTTATGCCCACCACTCAGAAATAATTTGGGACCTATACTTATTCCCAATTTTTAAAATTCTTTTCTATAAATTTGGGGTGAGAGAGATGATTATTAACCAATGATCTGGGGATACCTAGAGTTCTCCCCCTTTTTCTAAAGTCCTCATTTTGAGACAACCTCTGAAGGAAAGGATTAATGATAGATAGGATTAACCTACTCCTCAATCTAAGTATTGTTACCCCACCCAACTTTACAAGGAATTTAATCCCAAGGTGTTCTACTCAGGCTTGGATAGGGGATATAGATCTTTTGTCTAGATTCCCCCAGGCTGGGAGTAATTTGGAAGTAAATGATATAATTAAAGTCACATCCCCGGTCCCTCATTAGTATAGGTCCACTTCTCATTATAATATTCATTATCTCTCATTGTTAACCAGTCACAGTGGAATGCCACCCTCAGGAACACCCACTCTCCCAAGGGCATGTAAATTGTGAGTCCTCTGCCATGACTTACCTTTGGCATTCCAGATTGTCACTGACACATTTTATTGGTAATATATAAGCATTATTAATAAAGTGACTAATTACCCATAAATATGTCTTTCAAATTTTTTAAATGTCACTGGGGTGGGCATAGGTATGGCCTCTACCAAAGCAATACCATAGATAGTAATATAGCAAAGCCTGTTCAAAGAAGACAAGAAAGTAGAGCTCCCAGAAATGTGGGGAATGCTGTACCTTGGACATCAGTCAAACGATTGGCAAGAAAAAGTGGACAAAACTGAACACTATAAGACTCCACCATTTGTCTCCCAGGCTACCCTCAAGTTGGGAGGTGAGGAGGGAGGGAGGGAGAACTGAGTCGGCTATTGCATTCCAGACTGGAAGTCAGGACACGTCATGCCAAAACATGCTTTTAGTTTCACAAGTTCAAGATGGGTGAGTTGTCACCAGGCAACAACTATGAAAAAGATCTGAGTGTTTTAGTGGTCTACAAATTCAATATAATTCAGCAATTCTATGGAGCAGCCAAATAGAAGCTAATTCAACATTAGCCTGTGTTAAGAAAGGCAGTATCTAAAATGAGAGAGGAGAGGGTCTTGCCACTCTCTGAATATTATGGTCTGTTTTTGCTACCACATTTTAGGAGGTACAATGCCAGCCAATCTGAAAGTGTTCAAAAGGGTATCCAGAATGATGGGAGGACAGGAGTGCATCACAGTTGAAAGATCTATGGATGAGAAGATTTGGCTGAGTGGTTGGGAGGGCAATATTTGGCTCAGAAAGTCTCAGGGCCCAGGAATAACTGTATAGGCTGAAGGGGGGCTGGAGAGATTTCAAGGGTCTAAAGACATAGAAGAGGGATCAAATTTCTAATGATGGGTAGAAGATGCAATGAGGCAACTTTAGGATTAATTTAGGGAAAATGACAATCTAACCATTAGAACTATCCAAACTATAGGCCTTCATCACCACCCATCTCAATTATTGCATTAACCCAAAGTGTAATGAGCTGCTGCTCCTGCTACATCCCCTCCCCACTTGCCTCCCCCCACCCAAGGAGGTCTCCTTACTATTTACACATCAGGAAAGTTATATAAAAGATTGCTACTTATGTACAGGCTAGACTGGATGGCGTTTAGGGCCCCTTCCACCTCCCTGATTCTGATGGGCACTTCCTTGATGCCAGGTCATTGGCAGAGTGCCCTAGGGCCTGGGTCATTTTGCTCCTTCCCTTGGGAAAGGAGCAAACAGGGCAGCCCTTAACCCCTTCCCCTTCCCCAATCCAGTCTCTTAGGCACAGACTCAACAATTTCCTTTGGTGCTCTAGCGCCACCTGAGTTGGCATAGTAGATTTCCCAGGTTTTCCTGCCATCCAATGTCCCACATCAAGAAGCAAGCCTCATGCAGAATGACCTCTTCCATGTTGCTGCCCACAGTAGATGTGTTTACCCCCTCTTGCATTAGGCTGGAGAGAAGGAGGATAGAAATCCTAATTGTAGCACCTGGAAGCTCCTAAAGCCTGCTCTCCCTGACTTGGTCATCTCTCTAGGTCACAGGAAGCTGTTGTCCCATTTTCTTCCGGAAGCTCTCCCCAGGACCCTGACTTAGAGAGGAAGAGCAACTGGATAGGACTGACAAACAAGGTGGAGACCCAGAGTGGCAGGTCCAGGAGGACACTGGAGATTTGCCCAAATGCCCCAAGCCTCTTGTCTTCCCCTCTGGGGAAGAATGCTCAGAACTGGTAGAGAATGGTCCCGCCACCATCACCTTGTGTCCTTAGGGCAGTGAGGGAATTTGAGGAAGCTAGGTCATGGGAACACCCCTTCAATCTCCTGTAGAATGGGCTCAACTTCCTCTCTCAGCCAAAGACAAACTGGGTACATCCAGCCTCAAGAAATGTGCCCCCTCTGCCCCCAACAGTCCTTTCAGAAGCATGCCAGCCAACAGCAGTAAAATCTATTTTCTCCCCACTCTTTCACATTTGCCCTCCAGAAAGCATGAGCTGGGACTCCAGTGTCCCAACAGGGTTATCTCCAATTTCAGGCAGGCACTCGCCCTGAACTAGCCTGTTCTCTGGCCTCTGGGAAAGTAGGTTTTGAATACTGCGGAGGGGGAAGGAGGAGATGAGCAGAGAGGAGCAGGGAAAGCTAAAACCACAATCCGAGGAAATCAGCCAGCAACACCCTTTCCTGGCATCAGACTTGTTACAAGTGGCCTGCCGTGGAGGGGATGGGAAGGGTGGGCCACAAGAACCCTAGATACCATGATAGAAATGGGGATCTACACTGCCTGGGCATAGGAGAGAGAGCGTACGTGGAGGTGGAGCTCCCATCCTAGGTCAAAGCAGTGGGCAAGGGTGAAGAAGAAGCGTTGGGGGCTGAGGCTGTGGGGGCACGACACTCTGCCCCGCTGGGCCCTGGGCTTCCAAAGATATCTATTAATCTGACAATCAGCTGCCCCACAGCGGGTGCTGGGGCACAGGCTTCGGGAAGCCCTGAGGCTGGGGATGGGGGGTGGGGACGTGTGGGAGGTGTCCAGCTCCAACCTAGAGCCCCGCGTGCTTACCCCTCCCAGGAGAGGTTGGGGGCGTGGCCTAACCTCAGATACCTAGTCTAGTTACCTGCGTCATGCAGTGGGAGGCGTAGAGCCTGGAGGCACTGGGCTATGCATGCTAGGGGATGATTAGCTTCGTCTGCAGTTGGTATTCCCCAGACGTTCCTTCCTCGTGCCCCGATCCGCGCTATGACCTCACAGAGACGTCTGTCGCTTACCCTAAAGTGCCTTTGGGTTGCATGGTAACTCCTAGCTTCTTCCCTCCCATTGTGATTAACACCCACTCTCTCCCCTCCCACACCCAGAAAGCTACCTGAGCAGTCTGCAAAGTCCTGCTTCTCCTAAAGCCCTTAGACTTATTGAAGCTGAACCCAATATGGACAAGCTGTATCAGTCATTACCGTAATTCCCATTTATATATTGTCGTAGTGCTGTTTGATGTTCGGAAGGACTTGTGACTGCACCCCTCTCCTTTCTCTTATGCAGCTGCCAACCTATCTGCACCCTCTCATCCTTGTACTTGTCCTTCCATAAACCAACCAAAAGGGCAAAGTCATTTTTAAAATGAATTTTTATTTTAATTAACAAGCATTTACTTCCTCTTTCTCCTACCTACCCCACAGAAAATAAGAAAAATAAAACACCTGTGACATATAGGAATAGTCAAGCAAACCAAATCCCCACACTGGTCATGTAAAAGTATATGTCTTCTGCACATGTAGTCCATCACATCTCAGTCAGGAAGTGCGTAGCATTGTGGGTCCTCTAGAATACTGCCCTTCTGGGTGAGCCTTGGTGGGGGCTCCTAATATTGTTTTAGGAATACCTTGAACACAAAGTAATCACTTCCTGGGGGTCCCCAAACTCTCAGTGCAAGCTGGGAAGGGGGTATCCCAGAGATGGGTTACATACATTTTAATGTGTAAGTGCCATCTGCCCCCTATAAAATTTAGAGTAGGCATTGTTTCATTTAGGTTAGCACCTCAAGTACTGTTATGCACCTAATAGGAGTGGAATGTGGAAGAGATCATGGAATCGTAATACACTGTTCCACCAAACCACTGAGTGGTTCAAAAGAGAAATGAAATTTTAAAAAACTAATGAACAGGATTAATTGAAAGGGAGGGAAAAAAGAGGGGAATCTACTGAGAAGAAAAAAAAAGGAGAGGCAAAGAACTACATAACCAGAAAAATGCACAGGAGAAAAAGCAGTTAATAAACAAAACCCCAAAAGGGAAAAGGTGACAAGGGAGAAGAAAGAATTAGAGGTGAGAGGAAGAGAGGTAGTGGAATAGGACCAACTTAAAAAAGGTTAAGGTAAAGTAAATGAAGGAATGTAGTACTATGTTTATGGCAGAAGAGGGTAAAAATTCATAACTTGGGGGAAAATCCAATATTTGAGGCAGTTTGAGGAAAATATAAACCCAGCTCTCATAAATTAAATTGTAAATGGACTAAATAAATAAAATGAAAAAGAGTGACAGACTGGATAAGAAAACACAACTGACAATCTGTTGCTTACAAGAAATACCTTTCAAAAACAAAAACACAAAATAAAACTGAGGAGATGAAAGCTTGTTTTACTATGCATCAAGTGAATCCAAAAGGGCAAGAGTTGCAGTTATGCTATCTGACAAAGAAAACCAAACTTTCAAAAAATAAATAGGAATAAAAAGGAAACTACATTATGTTGAAAGAAAGTGTAGATAACAAACCAATATCAATAATAAATCCAAATAAGCTCCAAATGCCTTAGCATCAAAATTCATAAAGGAAAGATTTTCTGAACTATAAGAAGATACAGACAGTAACACATTAGTGACAGGAGACTTCAGTATTCCTTTACTATCTCAGTGTTGGATAAATCTAACAAAAATAAACAAGAGGAAAAATATGAAACTAAACAAATTTCTGGGGAAACTAATTAGAAGATTTATAATGTCTGCTAAGTGGAATTACAAGAGAATATACATATTTCTCAGCACCACATGGAACTTTTACACAAATTGCCCATGTACTAGGGCATAAAGATACTGCAAACAAATGTAAAAAGGCAGAAATAGTTAATGCATCTTTTATTGACCATACTGCAATAAAAATAGTCATTGGTTCAGGGACTACAAACAAAAGCTCCAGACCCAAATAGAGACTTAACAACGAAATTGTAAATAATGAATGGGCCAAAAAATAAAACATAGAAACAATAATTATGTAAATGAAAATGACAGTGGTGAAACAACATACCAAAATTTCTGGGATACAGCTAAAGCAGTCATCAGGGGGAAAATTATATCCTTACAAACATATGATAACAAAACAGAAAAAGAAAGGATTAATGAACTGAATATATATATATATATATATGTGTGTGTGTGTGTGTGTGTATGTTAAAAAATTAGAAAGCAAAAAAATAAACAAAAAACCTAAAATGAACACTAAAGGGAAGATATTAAAAAATAAAAAGGAAATAGATAAATTGGGAAAAATAATAAGTAAAACTAAAGACCAGTATTTTGAAAAGACTAATACAATTTATAAATCTCTAGCTAATCTGATTAAAGAGGGCAGAAAATCAAATCGATAAAATAGCAAGTGAGCAAGGAGAAATCACAACAAACCAGACTCAATGAAAACAATAATTAGGACATGTTATGCACAGTTATATGCTAACAAAACTGAAAGCACAAACAAAACAGAAAAATATCTTCAAAAATATGAAGTACCCAAACTATCAGAAGAACAGAAAGAGATCTTAAAAAAACCAATATCAGAAAAAAAGTAGACCTACAGGTAAAGAAAGGAACTACCAAGGTGGGTAGGGAGGAGGGGTGGGAAATAACTCCTGGTTTTGATATACCGACAAGAGAATTCTATCAAACTTTTAGAGAATTATTACCATTCCTCACAAATTATTCTCAAAAATTGAGAAAGAAATCACCTTATGAGACAAATATAGTCCTAATATTTAAATCAGGGAAAGATAAAACACACAAAAAAAACTATAAACCAAAGTTTTAAATAAAATCCTATCAGACTACATCATTTTATCCAAGAAATCACTCATTGTGATCAGTTGGGATTTACACCAGGGATGTAAGGATGATTCATCAAAATTAGGAAAGCAATCAATACAATCAGCCATATTAAAAACCAAAATATCCAAAACCACAGCATCATCTCAATAGATGCAAAAAAAAAGGGCTTTGATAAAGCACAGGACTCTTTTATGCTAAAAATCCTACAAACTATAAGCATAAAGGAACCTTTTAAAAATACAAGAAAAATTATTTATCTAATGCCAAAAGCAATTGGGCAAGGGTAATCCAATGACTTCATGAGACATCAAGAAATAATAACACAAAATTTAAAAAATGAAAAATAGAAAAGAACATGTATCTCATTAAAACAACAACAATTGACCAGGAAAACAGATTGAGGAGATATAAAAATTGTTAGACTACCTGAAAGTCAAGGTAAAAAAAAGACTCTAGTCATTATGCTTCAAAAAATTAGTAGGGAAAATTGCCCTAAAGTTTTAGAATTAGAAGGTAAAATAGAAATTGAACAAGATCCTCTGATCACCACCTGAAAGAGGTCCCAAAATGAAAACGCACAGGAATACTATAGCTACGTTTCAAACCTCCCAGGTTAAGGAGAAACTGTTATAAGGAACTGGAAAGAAATAATTCAAATATTGTGGTGCTACAGTCAGGATAACACAAGATTTAGCAGCTTCTACATTAAAAGACCAAAGGGAGTGAATGTGATATTCCAAAGAGCAAAAGAGCTGAATTTACAACCAAGAATAAGCTATCCAGCAAAGCTGAGTGTAATCCCACAAGGAAAAAATGGATATTTAATAAATTAAAAGACTTTCAGACATTCTTGAGGAAAAGATCAGAATTGAACAAAATATTTGATTCTAGGATTTAAGAATCAGGAAAAACGTAAGAAGGCAAACATTAAAGATTAATCATAAGGGATTTAATAAGATTAAGTAATTTACTGTCTTATATGGAAAAATATTTTTAATTCTCAAGAATATTATCATTATTAGGGTAGTTAGAAAAGAGTTTACATAGATAGGGGCTTGGATTTGAGTTGATCATGATGGGATTATCCTAGAAATTAAAATTGCATGTAAAATGCAATGATAGAAAATGCTATCCACAGAGAAAAAACCGATGGAGTCTGAATGCAGATCGAAACGTACTATTTTTACTTTCTTTATTTTTGTGGGTTTTTTCCTTTTGCAAACTATAATTTTTTTCATCTTTCATAACATGACTAATATGGAAATAGCTTTTACATGATTGTACATGTATAACTATATCAAATTATTTACTCTCTTAGGGAGGAGAGCAGGAAGGGAGAGAAGGAGAAAATCTGGAACTCAAAAATTTATAAAAAATGAATGATAAAAATTTTCTTTAAATGTAATTGGAAAAAATAAAATACTATTTAAGAAATTAAATAATCTAATCTGAAAGAATGAGTGGATCAAAGAGCAAATCATAGAAACAATAAATAATTTCCTTAAAGAGAATGTTAATAATGAGACAGCACACCAAAACTTATGGGCTGCAGCAAAAATGGTAACAAGAGAAAAATTTATATCTTTAAATGCTTACATCAGCAAAATAGAGAAAGAAGAGATCAACTAATTGGGTATGCAATTTAAAAAACTAGAAAAATTAAAAATGCCCAATTAAACATAAAATTGGAAATCCTGAGAATTAAAGATGAGATAAATAAAATTGAATGTAAGAAAACTATTGAATTAGTAAATAAAGCCAAAAGTAGGTTTTATGGGGAGAGGGAGGGAGAGGAACAATAAAATAAAACATTAATATTATTTTTAAAAATAGAGAAGTTAAAATCATTAGTATCAAAAATGAAAAGGGTAAATATACCACTAATGAAGATGAAATTAAAGCAATTATTTAGGAGCTATTTTGACCAATTATATGCCCATAAATTTAACAATTTAAGTGAAGTGGAAGAATACTTATAGACTGACCAAATTAACAGAGGAGGAAACTGAATATATAAACAAAGTTGTTTTAGAAAAAGAAATTAAACTGATCATAAATTAACTTCCTAAGGGAAAAAAAACATCAGGACCAGATATATTTATAAGTGAATTCTATCAAACATTTAAAGATCAACTAGTTACAATATTAAATAAATTACTTGAAATAACAGGCAAAGAGAGATTCCTACTCCATACTCCTCTTATGAAACAAGTATGATGCTGATATCTAAACTAGGAAGAGCAAAAACAGAGAAAGAAAATTGTAGACTAATTAAACTAATAAATATTAATGCAAACGTCCCAAATAAAATACTAGCTATGAGACTGTTGATTTATATAGCAATGATTGTATATTGTGACCAACTGGGATTTAAACCAGGAGTGCAGAGTTGATTCAACATAAGGAAAACTATTAATATAACTCATTACATAATAAAAAAATCAACCAATCATAAAATTATTTCAATTGATGCAGCTTTTGAAAAAATATTCCTATTTAAAAAACACTTCAAAGCATAGCTATAAATGGATTTTTTTTTCTTAAAATAAGAAGCATTTACCTAAAGCCATCAGCAAGCATTATTAATAATAGGAATAAGCTAGAAGTCTTTGCAATAAGATCAGGAGTGAAACAAAGGTGTCTATCACCACCAATATTATTTAATTTTGTGCTAGAAATGCTAGCAATAGAAATAAGAGGAGAAAAATATTGACAGAATCAGAATGGGCAATGAGGTAACAAAACTATTTCTTTTTGCAGATGATATGATGGTATACTTGGAAAACTCTAGAGATTCAGTTAAAAGGCTAAATGAAACAATAATTCTAGCAAAGCAGCAGGATACAAAATAAACCCATATAAATCATCAGCATTTCTATATATCACCAACCAAGCCCTGCAAGAAGAGATAGTAAGAGATATTTCATTTAAAATAGACAATATAAAATACCTGGGAGTATACTAAAAAAAACAGGAACTATATGAACATAATTATAAAACACTCTATACAAATAAAACCAGATTTAAATAATTGGAGAAATATTGTTCAAAGGTAGGCTGAGCCAATATAATAAAAATGACAATTCTGCCTAAACTAATTTACTTATTCAATGTTATTCCAATTAAATTACCAAAAAATATTTTATTGAGTTAGAAAAAAATAACAAAATTAATTTGGAAATAGAAAATGTCAGTAATATCAAAGGAATTAATGAAAGGATATAAAGAAAGGAGATCTAAACTGTATTATTATAAGGCAATAATCATCAAAACTGTCTAATATTATCTGGTGGATCAGTGGAATAGGGATACAATATAATACATAGTAGTAAATGATTATAAATCTCTTGCTTGCTAAACAAAAAATCCAAGCTTTTGGAATAAGAATTCACTGTTTAGTGAAAATTGCCGGAGACACTGGGAAATAGTCAGACAGAAACTAGTTATAGAGCAATATCTTATACCATTTAACAAGATAAGGTCAAAATTGATATATGACCTAGACATAAAGGGAGATATTATAAGTAAATTAGAAGAGCATAGAGCATATTACCTATCAGATTTCAGAATAAGAGAAGAATTTCTGAATAAACAAGAATAGATAATATTGTGGAATATAAAATAGATAATTTGTACCAATAAAACTAATATAGCAAGGATCAAAAGGAAGGCAGAAAATGGGGAAAAATTTTTTATAGTCAGTTTCTTAGATAAAGTCCTCATATATAGAGAGAATTGAGTCAAATTTATAAAATTATAAGTCATTCATTAATTGACAAATGGTCAAAGGAGATGAACAGGAAGTTTTTGGAAGAGGAAATCAAAGCTATATATGAACATATCTCTAAATCATTATCGATTAGAAAAATACATATTAAAACAGCTCTGAGGTACCTTCCCACACTCATCAAATTGTCTAAAATGATAGAAGGGGAAAATGACAAATGTTGGAAATGTGGAAAAATTGGGACACTAATACACTGTTGGTGGAATTGTGAACTGATGTGATAATTTTGGCAAGGAACTTGGAATTATGCCCAAACAGTTATAAAGCTATGTATACTCTTTGATCTAGCAATACCACTATTAGGTCTGTATTCCAACATTAACAGAAAAAAGGAGAAGAACCTGTATGTTCTAAAATATTTATGGCAGCTCTCTTTGTGATGGCAAAGAACTGGGAAGGAAGGAGGAAGATAACTCAGAGCTCAAAATGTAGCAAAAAAAAATTTCTCTTAAAAAGAAATAATGCTTGTGATGAATATTGAGAAGCTCAAAAAGATCTATGTGAACTGAGGCAAAGCAAAGTAAGCAGAGCCAAGAAAACAGTATATACAGTAACTACAATAACATAAATTGATAGAACAACTACAGATCAAAAAATCAAAGTAAATGCAGCAAACTTATAAAGATAAAGCAGGATATGAACAAAGAGATATGAAATGACACACTCAATCCACCCCTTCACGGAGGTAGGAGGTCCATAGGAGTTATACATTGTATATGTTTTTGGACTTTTTCAATGTATCAATCAGTTCTGATTTTTTTCCCCTGTAAAAAATACTATTTGTTATATGGGATGGCTCTCTGGGAGGGAAAAGGAGAAGCATTTAGAATAATCATAATTATATTAAAAAAAACCAGAAGATGTTAATTTTTTAAAAAGTAAACAAAAACATTTCAATTCCCAAATAACAATAGAAAACTGGAGGGTGGGGTTGGAAGAAAGGATTTCTAACCTTAAGGAGCTTACACTCTAGTAGTGAGATCAGATATGGACACAAAGAACTTTCTTTTAAAGACTGGTAAGTTTGTCAGCGTGGGTACCATCTTGACTAATAAAAATTGCAATGCATGAAACCATAAAAAATGTATATAGACATAACCATAATACAAAATAAAATATTAGTGTCTGTGAAAAGTTCCATTAAAATGTTATGACGCTTCAAAAGGAGACAGAGATGGAGAAGGAAATGACAAACCATATCAGTATCTTTGCCAAGAAAACCCCAACTGGGGTCATAAAGAGTTGGACACAACTGAAAACAACCTAACAACAACAAATTTCCTTTTCCTCTCATTTTCCTCATCCCATTTTATCATCTTTAACAATAAAAAGAAAGAAAAAGAAAATCCTTATAACAAAAATGCATAGTTGAATCAGGAAAACTCATCTTACTGAGTTCAAATCTGACCTCAGATACTTCCTAGCTGTGTGACCCTGGGTAAGTCACTTACCCTCACTTCCTTCATCTATCAGATGAGCTAGGGAAGACAATGTTAAACTACTCCAGTATCTCTGCCAAGAAAACTCCAAATAGAGTCATGAAGAGTCAGATATGACTGAAAAACAACTTGGCTACTAATAAAAATCAAGAAAGTGGCATGATCAGACCTATGCATTAATCTTAGAACTGGAAAAGACCTTTAGATAACTTTCTCATGGATTCTGTATAAGCTAAGAAAGGATTTTGTATTATACCATATTTCTGGATCTGCCTTTCCTTCCTGGTTGGCTAAAAGTACCAAGGAATCTCCCAAGTTCACAACATTAGTGTCATCTTCAGCTCCTCACCCTCCCTCGTCCATGTATCCAAAGTTGCCCATTTTGGGCATTCCTGCCTTCGTAGCATCTCTTCCATCTGACCACTTCCCTCTGACCCTCACACAGCCACCATCTTGGTTCAAGTGTTTATCACTTCTCTCCTGGACTATAGCAATGGCCTCTCTTCCTCAAGTCTCTCCCTACTCCAATTCATTCTTCACACCATTACCAAAGTGATTTTCCTCTAGGGCCAGCCTGGATGTGGTAGTCCCCTACTCAATAAATGTCAGTGGATCCATCCCTCTTGTCTCTTGAACAAAATGTCAACTACTCTGGTTAGCTTTCAAAGTCCTTCACAATGTGCCCATGGCATAGTAATTGTTGCTGCTCATTCGCTTTTCAGTCATGTCCAACTCTTTGTGACCTCATTAGGGGTTTCTTGGCAAAAATACTAGAATGGTTTGCCATTACTTCTCCAGCTCATTTTGCCAATGAGGAAACTGAGACAAACGGGTTAAGTAACTTGCTCAGAGTCACATAGTTAGTAAATGACTGAGGTCGGATTTGAACTCAGGAAGATAAGCCTTCTAACTCTAGGTCCAGCACTCTATCCACTGTGATGCCTAGCAGCTTGGTATAAAAATAGCTAACATTTATATATTGCCTTAAGGTTTGCCAAGAATTTTACAAATATTATCTTAATTGACCCTCACAACAACTCTGGGAGGTAGGTGTCCCCATTTTACAGATGAGGAAACTCTACCAACTGTGACACCGAGCTGGCCATACGGCATATGTCCTCAAGGCCTAGGGCCCCTTATCTGCAAGGCATGAAAGTAAGTTAAGGAATGTTTCACTTGTGGCAGGAGGTCTTGTGGGTAGGAGTCCCTAGGGTAGGCAAGATCCCCCTTTCCCAAGTTTGACTTGCTTTCTGCTTCAAGGATTGGGCAGCTAGATGCCCCACATACTAAAGGGCCTGGAGTCAGAAAGACCTGAGTTCAAATCTGGCCTCGAATACTTAGTAGGTGTGTGCCTCTGGACACAAGTCATTTAACCTCTGTTTGCCTCAGTTTCCATATTTGTGAAATGGGAATAAGAAGAGGGTTAAAGGAGATAATAACTACAAATAACTACCGTGCTTTAGCACAGTGCCAAATGTTAGCTATTATTATTCAAGAGTCTAACTCTATTCTTTTTCTGCTTATAGGCTCTCCTGCTTAGGGAAGCCTATACTTGCCCAGTGCTAGGAGTTTCACTTGCCTCCATTGTGTTTGGGAGAACTCATCTGCCCTTCCTTTCCTGGAATCTTAGCAAAGAGGGAACTATCTTTTTGCAGTCATAGGATATAAACCTCTCCCAAATTCTGAGCCATGCCAGCATTAATCACAGCAGACAAGGATTTAGTGGCAGCTGGATTTTCTCTTACTTAATGAGGAAATGGAAGATTGTGAAAGAATAATGTACAATGGAAAAAAGTGTTCCTTCAGAGAGGAGGAACATGGGGACCTAGAGATGCCAACATAGAATTGGCTTCTCCCTTTGAGTTCCTAAATGGAGAAGATAACATTCCTAGTTTAGAGGAGACTAGAACCTAAGCTAATTCCCTTTTTCAACAGGTAAGTGAAGGGAAATGGAGAATTCCTTCTGTTTGCCTCCCTACAGTCTCATCCTGCTCACTCCTCCAGTTTTCCTCAGCATCTTGTTGTTAAGGAAAAAGGGACAAAGGAAGCAACACTGAGATTAGGCCCACCTTCCTCCAGGGAGGGCAGAAACAAAAATAGTTGCTGCTTAGTAGTAACTGCTGGCTCCTTTCTCTCAAAAGCCTCCAAAGCACAGCCCCAGAAATCCAAGTTCAAAGACATCACCAATTGGTGAACACTGGGATAGTGTCTGCTTGCATCTTCATTCCCATAGCAATCCTTTCCAGGCAGGGGGCCCATGAAATCAGGGCTACCTCTTTAAAATGCTGGGAGGAGATATTCAGACTAGGAGAATTTACAGGTTCTTTTCAGCTCTGGCCTTCTATGAGTATGATTCAACACAGTGAAGGTGGAGGTTGGAAGTAGAGGCAGTAATAGGGATAAGGAGGAGTTTCTTTAAATGTAGAAACATTTCTTTAAATGAAGGGGCATTTCTTTAAATGTTTCTTCATTCTGATTGATTAGATGAGATGGTAGCAGAATAGATGAAATTAGCTTTCAAGGGTCCAAAAGGACTGATCATATTTGAGTCTAGGAAAAAAATGGGTTGGACGGGACAGGAGAAGGAAGGAAACCCTTAACAGAAAGAAGATCAAAGTGCTTGGGCATTTGCCACCATGGATTTCCTGGTGGGGAGGATCATCTGTCTTACCCTGTCCATGGTAGTAGCAAAGGTAAACGTCTCTTGTCTATACCAAAGACCATTAGCTAAACAAACAAGTGGGACACTTGGAGGCTGCAAGCGATGCCTTGTATGTATGCCATGGGATACAGGTCACTCTAGAAATAGAATCAGTTCTGAGGGCTCATGTGCCGGCTTCCTTAAACTTAGCAGAAAGGCAACATGGAAATCTTCACTCTTCCCAAGAATCTAGAGCCCCCACCCAACACTGAAAACTCTTCTCTCCTGGTCACTAATCTCTCACATTCACGACACTCAACATCCTGTGGCCACACAGGAAAACCAACTTCACCTCTTGGAACCCCTGGTCTCTCTTCAAAATTCAAATCAGTTACTAACTCCTATTAAGAGCCCTTATCCTGATCCTCCCCCCACCTCCAGGTATGAATGCTCCTAACTTCCCCCAAATTACACTGTATTTATTTTGTCTATGTTTTGTATTTATTTATCTGTGTATATTTTATAGGACATAAGCTCCTTTAGGGCAGGTACTCCCTTTTTTTGTTTTTGTATCTCTAGTGCTCAGCAAATAGTAGACACAATGTTGAATCAGATGGAATTGAATTAAGTCCTATTCCTAAGGACCCAATGACCACAATAGTTACCTGTTGGATTCAAGGGTCTTAGAACTATAGGAGCCTTCTGGAGCCAGAGGTAGTAGAAAAATATCTTCCAAAGGTGACTCTCATCCATCATCATCATCATCATCATCATCATCATCATCATCATCATCATCATTGTTGTCATCATTGTCATCATTGATCCCAGTCCTTAGGCTACTAAAGGTACCAGAGAGTCAAAAATTCTGGGGATGTAGACAACGGGAGCTGTTTTTGTTCTACATTTAGGGCATCTTCCAGACATGCCTCATTCTCATACATTTTGGAATGAAGATGAATGTGTTTTCAGTCTGGCTCAGGAAAACCTATCACTTGCTATTTATTGACACAGGCACTCAGGCAGAAGTCCCTGTTGCTGCACCCACCACCTACATCCCTAACTTTCCTGTACATGCCATGGAAGCCAATGACAACATCCTTTATTTCTGTTATTCAGAGTTGAATCTGTTGAATAAGATTGAGGAAGAGGGAGGCAGAGGAAGAGATAGATAGATAAGAGGTTGAATAGCCCTTCTTCCCCTTCTAATGCTCTCATCTCTACTCACCTCAGCCTTACCTCTCCCTAGTCTATATTCTCCTATGGCTTCCTATCTCATGTAAACTCTGAACCCTTCCCCTTACCCCACTACTGTTAAATTTCCCTTGGTTCTAGATCTCTTCACCCCCTCCCCCTCTTTTTATCTTGTGAAGCTAATAGAAACCTGGCTTTTTCTGGAAATCATTGCATCCTTGCCCATCCATCCTTGTCCAATTATCTAGAATTAGATGCTCCTTCTTTCATGTCCCCTGACATGCTGGGCCAGAAAGAAGAACAAATGCCTGAGACTGGCATTTAAAGTTCCTTACAATCTGGTTCCAATCATCACACACTACTTTCTCTCCTCCTTTGAAGTTCATTCCATCTTTCTCCACCACCCAATCCAGATCCTTGTTAAAATCATCTCTTGTCTCCCAGGTCATTTCTGCTCTTTTCTCAATGAGTTCAGTGACTGGTTCATGGACTTCCTCTCCATCTTAATCCCAGCCTTCATAGTGAGAAACACAGTATGGATCCTTACATACCCTCAAAGATCCTGCATTTCAAGTTCATCAGTTTCTTTGACCTGCATCTTCATTCCATCTCAGCCACCTGAAGAGTGAGATCCATCCCTGCAGGGATATCTCTATAGCCTTGCCCTATCCCCTATCATTGTGCTAACTCCATGATTGGTAACCCTAAAATTCCATTCTCTAAGAGCCTCTCTGTAAATATAATATCCTATGAGCCTTTCCACACAGGCTAGGCTAGTTTTTCCTTCAAATATATTGAAAATGTTTTTTAAAGCAGCTGATGGTACACTGGATAGAGCATTGAGCCTGCAGTCAGGAAGCCCTGAGTTCAAATATGCTTTAGCTCCTTACTAGCTATGTAAACCTCAGTTTCTTCAACTGTAAAATGGGGACAATGATAGCACCTACCTCACAGGGTTCTTGTGAGGTTCAAATAAAGTGACATTTGCACAAAAAACACAGCATAATGCCAGGCACGTAATAGGACCATATTCCCTTCCCCCAAAGACTTACATGGTCTTATGAACTATGACTCAGACTGAGTTACATAGATTCCTGGAGGTCTAAGAACAAAAAAATGAGGGTATAAGGAATTAGCTGCTCTTACTTCAGACTTCTGAAGAATCCCACTAAATCAGTGTCGAATCCTTGTTGAATAACCTTTCTATGACATGATTAAGTGAGTGTTTTAGTGAATTTCTCATTTCTTTATAATCTAGAAACTGGACAACCACAGACGCTCAGGTCCTTCCATCTGGTCTTCTTTCTTCTTCCTCTTCATCCATTTCTTCATCATCATGAGCTCCCCTCTCTCTACTGCTCCTCATTCATCACCCCTTCTCTTATCTCACCTTCTTTTCTTTGCAGTTTTGATCTCAGTAGTTGACCGGTTCAGCTGTACGCTGTCGTCCACCCTTGAGTTCTCTGCCTTCCTTGTCATATCATGCCTTGCCCAAAACCAAAACTCAGTTGCCCCCATAATTTGCCTTCTCTAGAATTGCTTAAGTGTTACTGAGCACAACAGCATTGACAATGTCCATTAAAATGTTCTCCATGGGGCCTCACTGCTAAAAAAAATGGCTTGCTATCTTTTTATTTCTCCTTAGATGACTTTCTAGCATACTCTCTCCAATGGCTATTCTAAACCTTCTCTTCTCTCTTCCAGGTCCTTAAAGCTCATCCCCTTCTCCCTCAGAAGGATACTTCTCTTTCTTTACCGAGAAAATAAAGACCAATGATATGGACTCCTTCTTTCCATTCCATGCTTTAAAATCCTTCTGCCTTGGCACCCCTTCTCTCCTTCTTTGCTCCAGTCTATGAGAATGGGGAGGTCCTTCTTTCCAAGACAAACCCCTTTCACTTGTGCCCTTGACTCCAAACTGTCCTGTCTCATCTGGAAGCATCCTGCTTCCTCTTCCTCTCCTTTTACAATTCTCCTTTCTTGCTGTCTATACATACACCTATAATTCCTCCAGCCTTAAAAAAACAAACAAACCAAAACCTTTTTGATCCCATTATTCCTTCATGCTGTCATATTACATCTCTTCTCCATCTCACAGTTAAACTTCTAGAACAGGCTGTCTACACTGAGCTCCATTTCCTCACTCACTACTTTTTTCTATACTTTGCAAGATAGCTTCTGACCTTCCCACTTGACCAACACTGCTGTCTCTAAAGTTATCGATGCTCTTTTAGTTGTTATAGCCAATGGCTTCTTCTCATTGACCTCTCTGTACTTTTTGACATCAACTTCTGTAGGATACCCCTCTCCCTTGGTTTCCATGATGTGTTCTGTTTTGTTCTTCCTTTATCTGACCATGCCTTGTCAGTCTTCTTTGCAGGATTATGATTCATTTCCCATTCACCAAACATATGTCCTCCAAGACTGCATCTCTTCTCGCCTTCTATGCTTTTCCTTTTGGTGATTTCATCTGCTCTCATGGATTCAGTTATTTTGTTCTGTATAGGTGACTTCCAAATCTAGATTATCTAGCCCTAACCTCTCTGCCAAATTTACATAGCTGCTATACTACTCTAGACTGTCATCACTTCTTGCCTGGACTACTGGAGTCTTAACTGGCCTTCTTGTTTCCAGTCTCTCCCCTTTGTTTATTGTCAATAAATATTTATTAAGCTCCAATTACGTGACATCATAATGTGCTGTCATCCTCCATACAGCTGCCAAATCAATGTTACTAAAACACAATTTTCTAAATCTAAAACATTCTCCAACTCAAAAATCTTCAGTGGCTCCCTATTACCTTTGGGATTAAAATGCAAATTAATCAGTCTGGCATTTAAAGCCCCTCAAAGTCCGGCTCCCATCTACCTTTCCAGACATTTCATATTTCTCTTCTTCATATATTTTATGCAGTCCATCTGACCTACTAATTATCCCTCAAACATTCCATCTCCTAATTCTGTGCCTCTTTACAGGCTTTCCTACATATAAGGGAACAGACAATTGTCTTCTCTTAGAATCAAACCCTAACTTCTTTCAAGGCTCAGCTCAGGCACCAGATCCTACATGTAATTCTTCCTTCATGCTGTTAGTGGTCTCAGTCTCCTGAAGTTATCTTAGATTTACTTATCTATATACATATTGGGTCGCCCCCAGTAGAATGTAACCTCCTCGGTTACTGTGACTGTTTATTTTTCTTTATATTCCCCACATTCAAAAGAGAAAAGTCCATGGTAGAAGACTGAGTTTCCCAGACACCCAACCCTATAGGGACTAGGAAGTAAAAAGGAAGATGCACGGATTGGGGTGGGGAGAAATAAGGGCAAGGGTGGGGGAGGTCCTGTGCTAACAAGTGTCAAAAGCTTCTACCTCCTGCACATCCTGTTAACTGTGGGCAGTTAGGCAGGGACTGACTAGGCACTTGTCATCTCTGGTCTGTTAGGTCTCCCATGGGGTGGGGTGTCCCCATGATGTTTCCAAACATTATCAAATCTGAACAAATCCCCCTTTTAGAACTCCTTCATCGCCAGATCTGAGCTCTTTCCCCCAACAATATTTTACAACTATTGAAGCAGGAGATAAGAAAAGTAAAGTATAGAGTTTAGTGATCTGTGAGAGATGGCAGGGGTCAAGAATTTGGATATGAGGAAGGCACTCCTAAGAAGGAGCAGCCAAGATCCTTCCAGGAGGAAAAAAATAGAGTGCCATTTCAGAAATTATAAAAGCTGTGTCTGATTCCTCCTGGGCGTGGCAGTCATCCTGCCCCACTTATCGTCCCCCCACCCCATTGTTTTTCCTCTCTCTGTGCCCACAGACTTGGGAGAAGAGTAGAGAGCTGAGGTAAAGGGAGCCCACTCAGACTTCAGCAGTCTCCGTGCTTCTTGAATGAGATAAACCTTGGGGAAATGAGTTGCACAACAGTATGCAAATGAGGTGACTTTCTCTTTGAGTCAACAGCTCTGGCACTTTTTATTCATAGCTCCCACCCCTCCCCCTGCCAACTATGGTCCCACGCACCCCCTCCCTCTCCCATGCATGTCAGCTCACGAGTATGTCCATGCACGCACCTGCTCCCACATGCATGGTGGTGAGAAAAGGACCAGGCTTGGGACAAAGGACAGGCGTTGGGGGGGGGGAGGGGGGGCGGGCAGGAATTTTTGTTTGTTTTAATATATATCTGGCAAAATACTCAACCGAGAGATGGGAGGGAAGGATGTCCAGGAGGAGAGACAGACGCTTAGGAGAAGGGACAGAGAGACAGGGGAGAGGCTGGGCAGTGGTGTCTTCCAACGGGTGAGTTGAAGCTATGTCCCCATCTACCCCCCCAAAAAAAGTGAGTGAGGGGTTGGGGGCAAAGTTGGCACAGGAGGTGGTGAGACAGGCATGATGGTGCCCATCCCTGAGGCAGGCAGGGCCCAGACCTCATTGGCACAAATGGTTCTCTTCCCCGGAGAGAGCAGAGGGGATATTACAAACACCAAGTCAAGATGACAACCCTAAGTGGGATGGGAGAGGATGGTGGTCTCAATGAGGCCTGGAGTCTCTCCTCAGAGCAATGAGGACTTGGAGATGGAATTAATAACACAAGAGGCAGACACAGAGCAGCAGCGAGCAGGGACTCCAAAGGGAGAAGCTGAGGTCAGTATGGGGCAATGCCTGTAGGGTGAGGGCACCGTCCCAATGCCAGTCAAGGCCCTGGCCTCTTTCCTTGCTAAGCCTGGGCCAGGGAAATAGGACTGGTCTCCAGGGCAAGAAGAGGGAAAAGTTTTTTGGTTTCCAGAAGAGACAGGGAACAGCCTACCATGGGTACCACACCACAGAGGTGTGGAGGTAAGGGTATGAGGAAAGGAGAGAAAGACTCCTCTTGTTTAGGCTTGGCAAGAGTAAAGTGTCCTGGTGACTGGAAGCAAAGGTCATGGGAGGGGGGACAGAGGCTAAAGCATGGGGGTGGACGGATGGGCCCCAAGAAAGGGAGAGGTTCCCATCTTCTTCCTTCCTCAAGTGTTTGAGGCATTGGGCCCAGACAGCCCCCCACCCCTCCCTAGGGATCTGTGATCATGAACTTGATGCTGGTTACTCACTCACACCCAGAACCCCTCCCCACCAATATGAATGGGACAGAGCTACCAGCTCCACCCTTTACCCCCAAACACCTAACAAAGCTGCCAAGAAACTGGAGAACAAGGGGGGCGCTGGGTCTAGGGCTCAAGAGAGGAGATAGGTCTCATGGAAAGAATGTTCTGTGTATTTCCAATCCAGGAGGAACCCTTCTTCTCCACCTTCCCAGCTCCCCAAGAGTAGGTGGGAGGGGGAGGCACCGACCTTATTAGGACTTTCACTTATGACCTGGGGCTGAAAGGGTTAATGAACTTTGGGGAGAAAACACCCTAAAAAGAAGAAGGTAAACAGCCTAGAGAAGGGTACTTACCTCATTCCCTTAGGTAACCTACCTCCCCCCAAGCATGATCATAATCTAAACCCCTCCCCCCACTTCCCAGGAGGTGACTTGGTATCCCGTAAGGGTGAGCAAAGGCATCGAACGATAGGATCATCTCCCTAGAAGTGAGACACCTCCCCCCCAAGAAGGGCCATTCCCCTCTGAAGAAATGAGATCTCACCCTGCAGAGTAGTTGGAGAATACTCTATACCTATACTCTTCTAAAAAAAAGAGTGAAGTAAAGGCATCCCAGAGGGGTGAGCTGTCCCCCCAAGGTGAGGTAACCTCCCACAGAAGGGTGAGGTACTGTCCTGGAGTGGTGAGATAACCTCCTGCAGGGAGGATCATTCCACCACACCCCTCCAGGGGAAAGACTCTCCCCCTCGAGGGAAAGCTATTGCTCCTTAGGTAAGATGACTACCTATGCGGGGTGACATAATGCCCCCAGGAGATGAGACACCCCGCTCTTCTCCTAGCTCCCCAGGTTGGTCAGTATTTGCCCTCTTTCTATACCCTGAAACCTATCTCCTCCTCCCCCCTCTGCCCTCCAACCTCAGCGGTTATAGACACCCCTGCCCCAGCCCTCTAGCTCATTCTTGTTCCGGCCCAGCATAGGCCCACCCCCTTCTGGACAATACTGGGGTTTGACTGGGCCCCGGGGTGTGGCCCGATTTCGGTTGTCGGGCAGCTCCTCCTCTTCATCTTCCTCCTCCCATGAACCATGTTGGGCAGGTGGAGAGCTGCCCCCAGCAGGGTCTCCAGGCCCTGGGCCCTCAGAGGGATCAGTCTCCATGTCAACACAAGAGTCCCCCAGCTCAATGTAGGCAGAGTTACGGTTGCCTGAGGCATCAGCATCAAAAGTGTCCTGGCGGGACAGTGCCCGAAGAGTGCCTGCCCGGCCTGGAGGGTGATTGCCGGTGTGAAGGCCCTGGGACTGGCCCAGCTCACCCTGGTACTCATGTAAACTGGCTCGCTCTCCCACTGCCCGCTCAGGTGGTTGGTCCCCGGGCACACGATAGGCTCCCTGGTTAGCAGTAAGGCAGCACACACCATGCAGAACAGGCAAAAGGTGAGAAAAACACAAAAAAGCAAGGGAAAGTTAGTGGCCACACCAAAGATCCCAGATTTGCAGAGGGGCACCCCACCAACTCTTCCACCAGCAGTAGAGTGAAGGAGGCAGGTCTTCCTTCAGGGACTCTCCAGCAAAAGCTGGGCACATCTGTTTGGCACTGGCTTGTTGACTGGCAGTGGTTTCAGTTAAGGAGGACATTCTACACTTCTTAAGGATAGGATGTCATAGTGAAGACTGGCTAGACAAAACCCCAAGATTCTAGACCTTGGGAAGAATGTATAGGGGCTGTTCTTAAGGATTTGCCCCTTTTGCCAGATGGGAAGGGCAAGGGGTGCCCAACCTGGGTCTTCTATCATTGATGAGATTTTTATAATTATTCATCAATGTGATGAATAAACTACGTGAATCCATGGGCATGAATAAATAGCCAATGAGCTAGTAATATCAAGCTCCATTACCATGAAGAATCATTAATGCTTTCTTAGCACTATCCAGCATTAATGCCTCATTTATGTTAATAATCATCAAAATGGATCTCATTGAAATCACCACTCATTAATACTTAGTTGGGGTTAATAATTGCTCCAGTTAGGGTGACTCATTGCTCCATCTTTACAACTATAGTCTAATAAGCTACTTAGAAATGCTTGTTTCCCCTTAAGGGACAAAAGAATGATCCCGACTCCTTTACCCCACCCCCCCTGGGGCTACACATCCCCTTCTCCCAGGCCCCCCCATCACATCCCCAACAACACGCCCCCATCACAAAACCCCTATGCAATTCCCATCCATTCACATGCCAGGGTTAAGGGTCACAAGTTAATACTAAAGCCAACCCCACCCAATGATCTCAAAGTATGAGGTTGGGAAGGTTGTGATGCTTTTTCCCCAATCAGAAAGAAATGAAGAGCAGGTGTTCAGGTACCCAGAATTCTGTAGACATAGGGGTGCTGTGCTATGTCTGAGAAGGGATATGGCTCTAACAAGGGGATCATGTGGATGGATCCCATAGACTAGGATAGCTTTCATGTTTTGAGGAACTAGGTATAAAGTCTCAGGAAAACTGGAGGTGAAGGATACAATCCAGGGGAGAAAGTGATGTCACAGCATCAGTTCTTGGAAAGGTCCCTCTACTGTAAGGGTTCTTAACTTTTTTTGTGTCATGGACCCCCTTGGGCAGCTTAAATCTATGGAGCCCTGATGTTTTAAAATAATTGATGGAAATACTAAACTTCATTTAGAGCTTAGCAGAAATAAAAATGCATTTTCCCCCTTTCTAAGTTCAGCAACATCTTGAAATCTATCCATGGACCCCTTGGAGGTCTAGAGACCCCAGGTTAAGAATTCTTGCTCTGTAATATCTCTGAGGATCCTATTGCATGATCTCTCTGGGTCCTGGGAAGCCCCTGTGGAAGACTATTTCTATTTAATATCTTTCAGAAGTGTCTTTCCAATGAGATTCCTGCCTGAAGACTTCTTCTTCTTGGTAATGGTGCCAGAAAGTAGAACTGGGCATCCAAATCAAGCCACATTCCCCCTCTAGGACTCAATGCCTTCCTCTACTAAGTGTGAGGGACAGTGATATAGTGGGATAATGGAAAAACAGTGGGTTTGAAGTCAGAGAGAGGCTGTATTTTAAGTTATCTCTAAAGTCCTTTCCAACTCTAAACCCTATGATTCAATGAACTCTAGGGATGGTTCCATGTTCCAAAGTGGCTCAAGTCAGGATTCCATGTTCCAAAGTAGATACCAAGGTCATGAATATAGTTCAGGAATTAGCTTACTTGGTGGGCCATAACCAGACAGAGACCACAAAGACAACAGCTGCTGCTTACCACTTTTTTACAAAATAAAATCCTCCCTGCCCTCGTGTCCACTGCTGTCAGATCCCACACTGCTGCTGGAATAGGCGGGTAGCTGGTAGATGCCCACTAGAGAGCATGCTCTTGCAGTGGGGATGCACCAGTGCTTGGTGGGGAGGCCTCCTGCCCACCCCAGAAGCTGAGATTGCGCTTGAGGGAGGTGAGCACCTGTACCTGGAGGTTGGAGACCGGGGCAGGGCTGGCGGCCAGGGCTGCTGTGGCCATGGTACGGTTGAGCAGCGGATTGGGCGGTGTGCTACTAGGTGGGTGGGTAGCTTTCCAATAGGCCTCCAGGTATTCTGCCAGATGCTCACAGGCATCCTCCAGTTGGTTCTCATCCAGGATGATGTCAAACATTTCCTGTAGACGAGAGAAGGATTAGCTAGGGTTAGCTGGGAGTGGAGCCGAGGAGGAAAGAGCTTAGAAATAGGGTTCACTTTACAGGTGAGGAAACTGAGGCTCCAAGAAGTTAAATGACTTTCCTAAGGTCACACAATAGTAAACAACATAACTTGGATTGAAGCCTAAACACTGCTCTAAAGTTACCAATCTTTCTACCGTACCATGTCGGTGTGACCAAAGGACAAGGCATGGAGGGAAGTGTTGGAGGGGGCATTAAAAGGGTAAGGGAAAAGGTCGAAGAAGAGCCACGGTCAGCCCAGAGGGAGAAACTCAAGTGAGCCCCTACTGACTCTGAACTATAAGAAGCATCCTGTGGCCATTAACTAGTATGTGCCAGGGATTGAGCTAATCTCTGCGGACATGATGAAAGGCAAAAACAGTTCAGGCCTTCAAGCAGTTTACAATCTAATACGGAAGACAATGTGCTAACTACTAGATACAAGATAAAATTGGAGATGATCTCAGAGGGAAGGCATGGGTTATTACAAGGAACCAGGAAAGGCTTCTAGGATATCAAAATACTTGGCATACCTGGGCTACTGCGACCTTCCAGAGAGACTAATCCTTCTAGTCAAACCTCAGCCTCCTATCTACTCCCTCCACTGTGGTGGGGAAGGGGGAGAGGAAAGAAGTAACACTCACAGGTGGGCATTGTGCCAATTTTTCAGATGCTGCTATCTGGACATTGAGGTGTTTGGACTGAGACTTTCCTCGGGACTTAATGAGGCGCTGGAGTACCTGTATTTGGGGATGGGAGGAAAGCAGGGAAAGAGAAATAGGAGGTAAGGCAAGGAAGTTCCTGGGGGCTACATACCCTGATGGGAAGGAACGCCAGGTACTTGGGAGAGGGGCCAGAATCAGGACAAGAGGAGAAGGGTAGGGGAAGGGAATAAGCATTTATATCACACCTCCTATGCGCCAGGAACATGTTAAGTGCTTACAAACAGCGCTTATTAAAACGAAAGAAGATGCTCATGAAATCTTACGATTGAGAGGGAACAAGAGATTTTTTTTACACCTACTTCCACTTCCAACCTCTAACGGAGCTGGTTAAGACTCTTAAGAAGCCACAGGATCACTGAGCAAAGGACTGGGAGCCTCACACCAATCCTCATCAGGGCGCTTTTGCTTGGGATTAACAAATTCCTCTTACTGCGTCTGTAGCCCCTTTCCCTTTGGCATTCTCCAAGGGAATGAGAAACAGCACGATCCTCATCTTTTTGTAATGATGACAAAACTTCAAGGACTTTCAGGATATAATTAAGCTGCCTTCTCACTTTATCTTTTTCAAGCTGAAGCATCCACCTCCTCTAACATTGATTTACAGGTTTCACTTTCCACCTCTTCTCCCTTCTCCCTAGGTCAGCCATTTTGAACTCAATTCGGTAATTATGAATCATGTATTGCATGTAAAATGTTGTGCTAGGCTCTGGGGGGGTTACAAAGATCTGAAAAGACAATATTCCTGCCCTCATGGGGCTTATAAATCAACAGGAGACTATGACACATACATCTACTACTGTATTAAAATCCCTCTAAGAAGTGGAGGTGAAAATAAGGGGGTTAAGACAATATTTGAAGCTCATTCTCATATGAATTGATTTGAAAAATTGAAAAATACATACATACACTCAATTTGGTAGAGAAATCTATTTCACCCAACAAGGAAAATAGAAAGGGATAAGGATTATAAGAGGGAAGGAAAATTGATAGAGGATCTCTTACTTTCCTCTTAGAAAGAAAGAAATATTATTATTTTGCAGGACATCTTGTTTGAAGATGATCATTTGCTAAAAAAAAAAACTTTTCTGTTTCTTGATAATTTACAACTTGATCTAATTCTGTTATTTTTTGAAATGTAAATCTTACAAGCATAGCTTTGAAATTAAATTTTTGCCTTTCCATTTTGGACTGATTGTATCTTCCTATTTCTTTGCTATAACTAGAAACCATATAAACCTTGGGAAAATTTTTATTTTGTTCTCATTGGCACACCCTGAATCTATGCTCTGAGAATATATAATGAAGATATTAAAAAATTCCTCTAAGACAAACATCTATGGTTCAAATATGGCTCAAACATCTATCCCTCTAAGAAAAACAGGCTAAGGAGCCGATGGGGGAACTAAACTAACATTCCTCTTCCTTTTCCTCTTTACTGAAAGCCAAACAAGAGATAAATACACTGAGGGTGGGATGGAAAGCAGCTAACAAGGACTTTCCTAGTGTTAGTTTATTGGGAGACACTGGGATGGAAAAGGGAGGGAAGGTCAAGATGTCTCTGTCCTTAGAATCTCTCATTGGACTGAGCTATGGGTAGGGACTCCCTGTCTGGAAGGGAATGTCTAGGAATTACATAGGATGACTTTTGAAGAGTAGAGCTGGGATGGGGAACACACCTTGGGGGAGGTAATCTTGATGTAAACGATGATAGGAGCCAATGATGTCTTGGCCAGCTGGGCAGGGTGGTTGATGGTATCAGCGTCCAGGGCAACCAGCTGTAGGGTCCGGGCAAGCTCAAAGATCCGTTCAATCTCACTCTGTACCTCAGCTGAGATTGGGGAGACCATAAAAGGAAGGTTAAAGGGTATGTCCAGGGACTGAGTGAGGAGACATAGACAATAGGGAAGGGAGACAAGGGTTTTTACAGGAAGCAGTCCATGTTTTGTAGAGGTAATGTCATTATTATTACCTCCATTTTATAGTTGAAACTAAGTGACTTGCCCATAGTGTATGAACATTGACATGAATCCTTAAATTCAGTTCTGACCCCAAACCCAGGGCTCCTTCTAGTATGCCTCAATGAGGGAAAGACACACAAAGATCAAAGAAATAAACATACAGACAATGAAGGAAGGCCAGGGAATGTGGATGCAGAGAATGAGGGTGGGGAGAGAGAGAGAAAGAGACAGACAGAGACAGAGAGAGACAGAGACAGAGAGAGACAGAGAGACAGAGAGAGAGAGAGAGAGAGAGAGAGAGAGGAAGGGCGGTAGGGAGGGAGAGAGAAAGGGGAGGGGGAGGGAGAGAGAGTTTGCGGAAGAGGACAAGGGATTGCGTAGTGACAAGTGCAAAGATGATGGGGGGGAGAAGCAGAAAGGCTGAGATCAGATGGAAGTGTCCAGACACTGGATGGGAAAGGCAGCTCTGATACAGATGGAAAGATGAGCTATGGACCCACCTCAGACAAAATGGGTTGGGTAGCAAAGCTGGCATCTAGCATCTCAGAAGCAGGCAAAAAGCCAGTACATTGGGGGGACGGTGGGGGAACCAAAATCTACCCCCAGCACTGACTGCAAATCCTGTTCTGCTGCTGTTCCCATGGAATCCTTCTGGACCCTGCTGTCTCTATCAGGCAGATTACCCCCCACCCCTTACCCAGACTGGAGCGAGTGTTGGAGCGCTCAACAATGATGTGTTTGCTAGGGTTGTTGAGGACAGAACGTTTGGCGAGAGAGATGTCAGCTGTTACCCGAGTGATGGAGATCCTGGGGCAGGGAAGGAAGAATTGGTCAGTAGTTTGCCCTCCTTTCTTCTCCTTCCTCCCCTCTCCCAAACTCTAGGTCCTTCTACCAAACTTCTCTTCCCCTGTTAACCTTCCATTCCTGGACTGGGTTACTCAGTAGAACTAACCCTCCACAGAGTCTGCCAAAGACCAGGTGGTCTTTAAGGATAAGGAAAGGACACCCAGGGTCTCACCTGCCATCAAATCGATGCTTCAGGAAATCAAATAAAGCCTTCTGCATCATATCTGTGACCTGGGGAAGGGGAGGAAACAGGAACAAAGGTAACTAAAGGGAGAGAGAAGATTTTAGCTGCTGCTCTGATTCCTGCCTGGCTCCTGACAATTCTCAAAAAGGATTGACGCCCATTTGAAAAAATTATCCAAATCACTAGTAATTAGAAAAATTAAAATTAAGCCAATTCACAGGTTCCATATCAGATTGGCAAAGATGATAAAAATGTAGAATAACAAAGTGGGAGGGGCTTCACATTAAATAAATAAATAGACACATTAAACATTCTATTGGTGGAGCTGTGAATACATCTACTTATTCTGGAAAACAATTTGGAACAATGCCCCCAAACTCACTAAATACAAGATAAACTGGAAATAATCTCAGAGGGAAGGCATGGGTATTAAAAGGAACCAGGAAAAGTATACCCTTTGACCTAGCCATACTATTAACTAGGCTTTTACCCTAAAGAGATCAAAGGAAAAAGAAAAGGGTCACATATACAGAAATATTTAACCTGAAACTAAGGGAATACCCATCAATTGGGGAATGGCTCAACAAATTATGGCACAGGGACATAGTAGAATACTATTTTATTCTACTATTACACAGTAATAACACACAGTAGATATAGAAAACTATTATATTCATAATACATGGTGAAAAGGATGTTTCAGAGAAGTTTTCTTGTCATTATTCAGTTGTTTCAGACTCTTCAAGAACCTATTTGGGGTTTTCTTGACAAAAGATACTGGAATGGTTTGCCAATTCTTTCTCCAGCTCATTTTACAGATAAGGAACCAAGGCAATGGGGTTAAGTGACTTGCCTGGGGTCACAGAGCTAGTAAGTGTCTGAGACCAGATCTGAACTCAAGAGGATGAGTCTTCCTGACTCCAGGCCTGGCCTAGCTGCCTTAGAGAAGCTTGGGAAGAGTTGTATAAATTGATTTAATGTGAACAGATCAGGAGAACAATTTGTACAATAACAACTCTGTTACGACAAAAAATTTTAAAAACTTTAGAGCTCTGATCAAGGCAAGGATCGGTCACAATTCTAGAGGACTGCAAATGAAGCATGCCCCTTCCCCTTCCATCTCTGAAAGAGAGATGACAGACACAAGATACAGAACCAGACAAGACCAATGCAGGAATTGGTTTTGCTTAACTATCCATATTTGTTAGAAGGGTTTGGCTTTTCTTTTTTCAACTAGGGAGATAGAAGGGGAAAAAAATAAATGCTTGTTAATTGAACTAAAAAAACACAAATGACTGGAAATTCCTGCATCAAGGTAGTACATGTCAAGTGATAAGGGGTTCCTCGTTCCTCTGTCTAGCCTTTCCTGATGTCCTATCTGTGAGATCTCATAAGGAAGTCTGTTTCTCTATAGGGCTCCAACTTCCAGTGTCCTGGTCTGAAGGTCAGGACAGACGGGACACTCACCTCATAACCCTTGAGTGATGGGCCCACCAGGATAATGGGCCTCATGGAAGGAACCACATCATAAGGGGGGACATGCTCCGCCTAAGGAAAAGGAAAGGCCCTATGGTGGGGGGCAGCATTAGCCCCTTCTCCACCATCCTTGGGGGCCCCCCCTAGTGATCCTTCCCTTTCCCACTCCCACCCCTTTGGTCCCAGGGCCCATATATGGCGAAGGGAGGAGAAGAAAGGCAGGAGTGTCCATCCACTGGAATGGGTTGGGATGGAGCAGGTGGGTATTAGGAGCCCCACCCTCCTTGCTTTGTCCCAGTGTGGGTGTGAGGAGGCACAGAAAGCCATCTTACTTACCGATTTCTGCTTCTGTTTGGCTGGGTCCAGTGATTGCCAGCATGGGGTAGGGAAAGGAAGGGGGAAAGAGGGGCACCCAGGCACAGGGTCAAAGGACAAGGAACCAAGGGAAACAGGAGGGTTGTAGAGAGCAGGGTGGATGAGAAGAAATAACAAGGCATGCGTGTTAGTGACAAGCAGCTGAGGGAGAGGGGACAGGGACCCCACATGAAGGCAAGGCCCTGCCTGCCACTGGCCCCCGACTGAGACCCAGGGAATAGTGGAAGGAGTCAATGTCCCCTACCACCAACTCCACACCTTTTTCCCCAACCTGGGGCTCTGAGATAAAGATGAGGAGGAAGGAAATGTTCCTATCCTTATGGGGTCCTATTGATTAGTGACCAGGAGAGGTCAACCAGTGTTCTCTAAAATGGGTCCCCAGGAAAATCTGGAACGTTTATCTTCTCCTACATGGGGCAGGGTAGGAATAGAATTGGAAAGTCATATTGCCACACAAAGGTTGGGGAGAGGGGAGAAAACTATGGACTGTCATCATCACGGTCCTATCCTCTTAAATGTTTATAAGAGTTTCAAAGCATTCCATGCACAGAAATAGGGGACCATGTTACTTCTTGGGTATGGCAAGTGTAGATGGAAATCTGAATTTGCTACACCCCTCGTTAGAGGTACCCTTCTCACACACCCCTTACTCCTTACCTCATACTCTCAAAGGGTCAGCTTGGCATAGTGTCTGGGCATGGGCCCAAAGGAATCAAATATGTCTCTTCCTTCCCTCCAACTCCCCTCCCCAGACCTCTATTTCCTACTCCCTCCCATTCTCTGCTACTCTCCACCAAGGGACACAGGGATGGACATAGAGAATGAACAGAATGTTTACCTTCTTAAAGAAGGGGATTCGCTTGCCATGGGGAGACGGAGTGGTGATACTGCTAACACTAGGCTTAGGGGAGCCCGAATGGTCGCAGAGCTCAGCTTCCTCCTCCTCTAATTCTAGGGGATCTAACTCAAAAGCTAAGTTAGTCATATCGTTACCTGGGTTGGAGAAGGAGAAAATGAGAGGGGGAGACAGAGACAGAAGGAGAATGCAGGAGAAAGAAACACCGACACACACACACACACACACACACACACACACACACACATACACACAGAGATAGACACAGGAGGCCATGGGTAGAACAGAATAGAAAACAGGGATGGGGAAAGGGAAAAAAAAGAGAAAGAAGAGGTGAATGAAAGGTGCTAAAGAGAATGAACACAGGGTTGGGTGAGGGTGAGAAAAATGGAGCCACCAAAGAAATGGGAGGAGAGACATGGAGGGGTAGGGGTGGGTGGCAGGCATGGGGGTGGTGCTAATGTGCCCAGCCTGCTGAATCTCTTACCCTTTAATGGAAAGGGGAGAACCTTAAGGGGATGATGTGAACATTAGGGTGGGGCCAAGGAGTAGAAGGTACTGGTTGGCCTTTCCATTGTCTAGGTGCCAAAGGTTGGAGTGGGTATGAGGAAAAGGAACTATTATTATGGAGTTCCAGACTAAGATTCATTTCTCCAGGAAAACTCCCTCCCTGTCACTCCCTGGTCCCCAGAGGAAGAGGAAGGTTTTCTTACCGCTGGCTGGCGGAGTGGGTCTTCGGGTGCCAGTCACGACATCTCCCAGACTGGAGCTGGAGTTGTCTCCTGATTTGCTGCAAGGGAAGAAAGATGAAGAGAAGGAACTCATGAGCAAAGAATTCAGGGAATCATCTGTTAATAACTAATAATACAGGGACAGGGAACAGAATTATGATTTCACTCAGACAGGAAACTCTAATGATAAACACTGGTGACTTCTATGCAATTCATGGTCTTAGGGTTGCCCCAGACAGTGAGACTTTAAATAATTTGAGCCCAGGGTCACACAAACAGCATGTGGCAGGGGAGGGATCTGAACCTAGGTCTTCCTGACTTGAAGGCCAGCTCTCTATGCACTACACCAGGATTATTCTTTTAAATGACAATAATAGCAGGCTATCAACCTATCAACTTGTCCATGGATTGTTTCTATCTGAATCTACCCAAAAGATTAAACAGCATAATCATGATAATAGCTAAGATTCTAGAATGAGAAGAATGGGAATAATAATTATTATTATTGTGACAAGAAGGAGAAAAAGGAGAAGAGAAGAAGGAGAAGAAGGAGGAGAGGAAGAAGGAGGAGAAGGAGGAAGAGAAAAAGAAGAAGGAGGAGGAGAAGAAGAAGGAGGAGGAGAAGAAGGAGGAGGAGAAGAAGGAGGAGAAGGAGGAGGAGAAAAAGGAGAAGGAGGAGGAGAAGAAGAAGGAGGAGGAGAAGGAGAAAAAGGAGGAGAAGAAGGAGGAGGAGAAGGAGAAGGAGAAAAAGGAGGAGAAGGAGGAGGAGAAGGAGGAGGAGAAAAAGGAGAAGGAGGAGGAGAAGAAGAAGGAGGAGGAGAAGGAGAAAAAGGAGGAGGAGGAGAAAAAGGAGGAGGAGGAGAAAAAGGAGGAGGAGGAGAAGAAGAAGAAGAAGAAGAAGAAGGAGAAGGAGAAGAAAAAGGAGAAGGAGAAGGAGGAGATTTTCTTCCTATACTTCAACAAAAACAATATATCTCAAGAGACTGAATGCATAAGTAGATAACAGGATCTAGTTGTCTCCCATTAAGTTAGACACTAAAGAGATTTGAAAAATATGTAAAACTGTCATTCTCACCAAGTTCTTTTGCTTTGGAACAGATAGTTATTTTTCATAAAAACATGTTTATTTATGTTAATGTATAATGTATAATGTATTTATGTTAATGTAATAATGTTATTATTACTTTCAATGAGTTAATAAATACATATTTAAATGTATTACTTTTCATTTCTAATACAGTATATATTGGTAGATAAAACCCACATAAACAGAAGCTCTTTTGAAAACTAACCCCACTGATATGGATCAAAAATTTGTATGTGGCTTACAGACTTGGAGGATTGCCTAGGGCACTGAAAGGTGAAGTGATTTGTTTGAAGTCACATGGCTCACATGTATCAGACACTTCTGATTCAAAAGGCCAGTCCTCTAACCAGTAAGTCACTTTTGCTCCTCAATAGCTGATGTATGGCACTTTAAAGATTACAAACTGATTTATAAACATTATCTCATTTGACCATTCTAATAGCCCTGTTAGGTAAACCATGTCATTTTACAGACAAGGAAACTGACACTTGGGAAACAGAGGTTGTGACTTCTCCATAGACACCCAGGAACCAAGTATCAGAGGAGACCTTAAACCAGCTATGTCTGGCACTCTAGCCCCATAACACTATGCTGTTCCCTCCTTGTGGTGCCCTCTACCCTCCTGGACTTCAAGCACCATCACCGATCATGCTAAATAAACCCTATTCCATACTTTGGACCCATCTGTCCAGTGGTTAGTTTCAGACTCTTCATGTAATCCTCCAAACTTAATGCCCAGAGGACTGGGATAAAACTTAGAATGAGCAATCATTGGGATACTACACTTGCACAGGATGAGCAACCAAAGACATGCACATCCACTCTCCCCACCCTGGAAAGGTACCTGGAGCTGAGACGATTCTGACGCATTTTCTGCTCCTGTACCATCCGTAGGCTGTCCAGTTTGACGGGGCTGGGGATGAAGCCTACCTCACAGCCCTCCTTCACCAGTCGTCCTATCCACCAGTCATTATTGTACTTCTGCTCATGCAAGGAGAGAGAGGAGGGGAGGCTGAGGCAAGTATTGGGAGGAGACATTGATCCACCATTGGGACGATAGAACAGGCCTTCCCCAAGACAGGGAGAGTCCCTGCCTGTCACTCCTCCTCTCCTCTAGTTAATAAGAAATCCCTCCAACTCTCAGAACACTTCTAGTTTCACTAACTCTGATCCACCTTAGCCTCAGAGGAGTTGCCCCTTAAAATGCATCCTCTGATTCATTTCCAATTTTGAAGACCTCCCCCAAGAAAATCCCTTCCCTAAGTCCTACTTGATTGTCAGTCTGAACACCTTTGGATTTGTTACCTAGGGCTCCTGTTTCTCTTTTTACACCAATTCCCTCCTTCCCCCTACACACACCTTGCACTCGAAAGCTTGTCACTCTGGAGAGTCCAAACCTCCACATGTGCCTAGCCAGCTTTGGAGTCATTTTGCAGCCCCTCATCTGTATGTATGCCCACTTTCTCTAGCCCCTACCTCCTTGATGTGCAGGAAATCCTTGGGTTCAAAGGTGATGGCCATGCCCTGGACAGGTGCCTCATCCCCTCGTGATGGATTATAGCCCACATTCGTCCTCACTGCAAATGCCACTGGCTTGGTCTGGGCAAGAGTGAGAGAAGTATAACAAGCAAAGAGTGAACACCCTCTTTCCCTGTCCATAGAGCACCATTATGTCAACCACTCTTTGGAGGGAAGGTTGGAAGTGCAGAAGTTTTAGATGGAAATTGAGGTTTGGTCAAAGAGAAGGTTAAACCTTTGGTGGGGCTGGGTGCATAACAAGACATATATAGACAACATAACCAAGACAATATATCTCCCATCCCTGAGCCTACCTTAGCTTTCTCAAGCTGTGCCAATGCCTGGCGCTCTGCCTCCTTCCTCAGGGCTTCCCTGTCCTCCTCCAGGGACACATCTGAGTCTGAGGGCCGACTCGTGTAGGACTCTGCTGAACCCTGGAAGTAAAGGAGAAGGACACCAAGGAAGCACATAGTCTTTCCTCCTCCCCCAATTCCACAGGCCCACCTCCATCCCAGTATCAAAGCTGCATTGAAAGTACAATGCAAGGGGGCAAGCACAACTCAAATTGGAGATTTTCAAGAATGAGTCAATTCCATGTAACACAACATAGGTTGGGAGGGCACTCAGAGACAAATGGGAGCTGGTCACATATTCTGGGGGGACAGCCTTCTGAGGACTACTGGAACACTGGGATGAGAGGGAGAGAGGGAGGGAAGCCAAAAAGTAGGGAGCTGAAGAGACTTTGGACAGTATTACAGAGATCCTGGGGAAGAGTCAGTGTTAGAGCTGACTACACAAGAGGAGGCCAGAACTGGGTTGATATGAGGGTAGAAGGGTTCACTAGGGCAGCTACTGTAGAAACACTGGGGAGAAGGAACAAGATTGGGATAGAGGATGGAGAGAAACGGTGGGGGGGAGGGTCAGGGTCACTGAGGGAAAGAGGTGGCACTCGCCTGGACCAGATTAAGGTAAGGAACAGCTGTTCTGGGGGCCAAGTGAGGGGAAGGGAACTTGATAGGGACACAAACTCAGGAGAGCAATGCCAACATGTGTGTCACTGTGGCCTCCCAGCCTTCTTCCCTTCTCTGTATCCCCCCCTCCAGTTTAGTATGACTAATTCATATCATTCATGGCATCCCTGCCAGTCAACTGCAGCTTATCCAGCCCTAGAAATGGGCCCACTGCACTGCTAGAAGTGGGTGCCCCAGCCTGGCATGGGGAACCTGGTTGCAACAGATGCCAAAAAGCAAAGTTATACTGCTTCCTGTTTATTTGAGGGGCAGAATCAGAACTCTTCCTTTCCCCACTCCCTCCAACTTGTCACCACTACCAGTGGGCCCTCCTGCCCACTGTAGTCATCTTTCTGGTGGGCACTGTCAGGTACCATCTCAGGTTCTTCCATCTTCCATCACAGCCCCCATCCCCTTATTCAGCACTGTAAAGACACAAGGGCTTCCCAGAGATTGCCCATTGAAGAAACAAATCTGGAACAGATGTTTGTGGCAGCCTCCCACCTATGGGAGGATTCCTTGCTTCCTAATTTGGGGCCTAAGCTGGAAAAGAAAAACAAACACTGAACGTTTCTAAGGATGTGTGGATGAGGGGACAAGAATATTCAAGCTAAGGTGTACTAGCCCCAGAAGCTATGCCCAGCTGGGTGCTGGTAATGACCAGGATGCTCGGCACAAATCAGCATAGTTTTCTGTATGTGCCCATGGTTATTTAATTTGGAGTATATGTGACTGAATGAATGTTTCTATGTAAACAACTGTGTATTATGAAAGAAAATGAGAAAGACTGAGACAGAGAAAGTGGGAAGGGAGGAGGGAAGGAGAGAAAGAGAGAGAAAATGAGTGAGACCGGGGTGGGGGGGCAGAGAGACACAGAGCGAGACAGACAGAGAGAGAGAGACAGAGAGAGAGAGAAACAGAGACAAAGAGAGGGAGCACTCTGTGGATGCTTGCAGCCTGCATGAGCCTCTGACAGTGTGTGCCTGATTGTGTTACTGCTTGTGGGTGTGTAAGTGAGGGAAGCTGTGCCCTCTGTGAGGGGGTGTTTGAACAAAGATGGGGTATGTTGCTGTGAAGGTGGTCAGAGCTGGAAGAAACCTTTTCTCAGTCTATCTCAAAAAGTAGGAAGAGTTTCTACCTACCCAAGATGGCCCTTTGGCTCTTTCTGGAGAGAAATAGATCTAGGAAGTGGAGGCGGGGTGGGGGGGTGGGGGGGAAGAAGAGGGGAAGAGTGGGAGGGAGGGATGAGGAGAAAGAGCCAAGCTGGTCCTGGAAGAGGAGAGGTCCAGGAAGTGAATTAACTTAAGTGATGGGTAGAATGGGTCCAAGTAGTGAAGGGATTTGCGAGGTAAGCATAAAAGAAGAGATTGAAAGGAAGAAAAAGAGCCCCTCTTCTCACATCCAGTCAATATACTACTTAATCAATCAACGCCTCCCACACAGACAGCAAAAGTGGAGGGATCTGGGTGAAGGGGGAAGGCTAAGTATAGAAGAGTGAGGAGAGGAAAGGATAGACTGGAAGACAGGAGAGGGGTAATTCCAGATACCCACCTTCACGCTCCCCCTCCCCAAACACCTCCCCTCCAGACTGGGCCTACTCAGAACAGGAGAAAGAGACACAAAAAGAGAACCAGAGATGAGGAGAGACCAGAGACACAGGAAGACGCATTTAGAAATAGACGAGAAGAAAGAAAATGGGAAGGCCAGGGTGAAAGGAGAGAGCTCAAAGGAGACAGGTCATCCACACCAACCCCTCATCTCCCTCTAAGCCCCTGTGAGGGGCTGCATGCACCCACACCCCAGTGCTCACCACCACGGCCTGTCTGGTCCGGCCGGGTGTCTCCATGGTGGCGCCCTCTCTGTCCATCCCCAAGGGGTGGGCAGGGGCTGCCCAAGCTGCCCGCTCCCCTCAGGGGGCTCAGGTTACAGGCAGAGTTGCTACATTTGCAAACTGCTGGGGTATATTTAGCCCAGAGACACAGCAGGAACTGGGCACCCTCTCCTACCATGAGTGGGGTCAGGGAATGGGGAGGAGCTGGAGAACTGGGTATATGGTATGGAGGGGTGCGTGTGTAGGCTCAATCCAGAGTCCTCTCATTTAGTAAATTCTGTAAAACCTGAGATTTCTTTTTCTACCCAAAGGTAGAGCACTGGGCATGGCTTCATCTTATATCCCAGCACTGGCCTAGCTTTGCAGTAGGAAAACAGATCAACAAAAAGACTTTTTCATCATTGAAGGGATAGAAGACCCAGAAATGAAGGTTTACCTCTCAACCCATCCTCTCTGGTTGATTCTGGGTCCATGATAGGACAACCTGTTATAAAGGCAGGAGATGAACAAGAAGACTGCGAACCTCACTGGGCTCAAGCCTCTCCTGGACTCAGGAGGGAGTGACCTCTGGAAGTATATCCCATCCCTCCTCATCTGTTCCTTCTGGCCATTCACCCCTCTCTGTTCTCCAGCAGCGCTCCGCCCTCCACCTTCCCACCCCCAGCATCAGGAACTCTGCCATTGGAGCACCATCTATTCTGGGTACCAGGTCCTTGTCAAGATGCATGGTTGCCATGACAACTGCATCGCCTTTCTTACTGCTTCTCACTGGGGCCTGGGTTTGGCTGGTTGGGGTTGGGGGTGGAATCAAGTGGGCTGTGAGGAAGGAGAGCAGAGTGAAACGGAGACTCATAAACTAGCTTGCCCAATGTTGCTCATCACACCATAGCCAAGATTTCTGGTTTAAAGCCCTCTGCCTTCCCCCATCCCCATTCCCAATCTCTCTCTCCTCAAAGAAGCCATGTAAACAGATTTCCTCTATTTTCAGACCGGAGTTTTCCAGGGTGTCCTGGGGAGACAGCCACCTAGTCTTGAGCCTGAATGACCTCACCCCCTATTCCTGCCCTCAGTCTAAAGAGACTACCAGTGAGGTGGCAAATAGGCAGAGGTAAAAGCCTGTTCTGTCTGAAGGAAGGCAAGGTATCCCTGAACCGAGACGACCAAGGTGTCCGGGGGTAGATGTCAGTGGAACAGACTACAGCTTGGGGATTATAAACCTTCTGCTTCAGTACCATAACTGGGACCCCAAGAGTCTAGGCACCGTCAGTAGTATACCTTGAACAAAGACAGAAAAAGTGTTGGAGTGGAGGGAAGCTCCCAGACCAGTAACAAATGATATCTTTAGAATCAGAGGACTAGGGTAGGCAGCCCCACTTCCTGATTCCAGGCCCAAGTTCTCCTCTAGGACTCTCAGAACACTGCCCTCCACTCCCATCCCCTGACTTCTCCCACTTACCTGGCGGACAAAGCTGTTAGATGTGGTGTCAGAGGAGGTGCTGCCATCCGAGCGTTTAAACCGTCCCTTCCTTTTGCTGTATTTGCCCTGCTAGTGGGGGGGCAACAAGGGCAAAGTCAGAGGGGGGGCAGTCTACTCATCTATCCCCCAAGCCTGATCAAGATTTATAACTACACATTCCCTTTCTTCCTATCAGCTTTCTCCTCTACTCCCCAGCCCTTATCCTCTTTCCCAGATGGTATGGCCTGAGAGGGTCCCCCTTCATCTCAAAGGCATGGACCAGGCCACAGCCATTTGCTGGGGTATGGAGGTAGTGCTGGGGGATGTTAATGAAACATAACACATTTATGCTTGGGAGATGAGGAGGAAGAAACAGAGGAGCCGCCCCAAATCCCCAGAGCTGGAGCCAGTGTCTAGTTAGCTGAAAAAAACTAATTAAGATGCTGTACAGACTTCAACAGCCTTTGGGAAGGGAACTCTGGCCTGTGGTTATGGGGGAGCAGAGAGAGATGGAGGAAAGGGATCTCCCCCACACCTCCCCTCGCCGTGGGAATGCTCTGTCTTAGTGTCCCCCAGAGAAAGCAGAAATGGAAAACCTACTATGCAGCCTCACCACCGGGCTCTTGGGAAAATCCTTTTTGGATTTTCCCTTGCCTCTCCAACTCCTCATCAGAAGTGTCCCCTTCTCCCAGTCCTTCCTGGGAGCCAGGGGTTAGGAGAGAAGGCTCACCTGGGAAGACTTTGGGAAGGAGGGAATTAGACCCAAAGGGGAAGGGGTGCAGAAGGACTAGGGATCTGAATTGGGAAGAAGACAGGTAATGGAGGGGTATGGGAAGTGGCAACCACTACTGAAAAGCAATATCCCCTCCATACCCCACATTAAGAGGAGCTAAGGGACCACTAAGAAAGTAAACAAACCAACTGGGACTCCACCTCCATTGGTAGTATATTTCCCTTCCCATCCTCATTTGCCAGGCTCTCCCCATCCACCAGCAATGACAAGTCCTCATTACAATCTCCCACATCCCCAACACACATCCTGGACTCCATAAGGAAAACATTCCTCACCCTACACCTTATGCTGCTTCTAATACCATCTTTCCAAATAATTTTTCATTCCATTTTTTATGTTGCCCAGTGTATCATCATTTCTCCTGTCATGCAAAATGTCTCTTCTCCCCTTGGTCCTCTATCCAGATCTATACAGAACCACTGTAACATATCCCATCAACACTACTGTGGAGGGCCACAGAAAGGCTTGATTAGGGCTAAGACTCTTTCCCACAGTCACAAACTTAGTGTGGGAGACATGACTACTTTGGATAGTGAGAGGGATTCTCTTTTCCCCTTCCCAAACTGGGACTAACCTAAAACCCTCTTCCTGACTTACTTTCAATAAAACCACACAAATACCTCCCTTGTTTTGCAATGGGTAAGACAGCAATGATCTGGCCCTATGCTCCTCTAAAGAACAGACAATACCATCCCATCTACAAGTCATACAAACTTAGCTGGAGTCAGGAAGACCTAGATTTAAATCTCATCTCAGACACCAACTAGATGTATGACCCTGAGCAAGTCACTTAACCTCTTTGGGTCTCAGTTTCTTCAAATGTAAAAAAACGAAGTCAGGCTGATTGATCTCTAAGGTCCCTTGAGCTTTAAATATATAATTCTATAAAAACCTTAACCTTTACATTTAAAGGGGGAGGGGACTAAGGTGTCAAAATAGCAAGTCCCAAGGATGGGTGGGGATATTTAGGGGGAAGGGAGCATCTAGACACTCCCTAAAGAAGTTCTGGAACTCAAAGTACTGTCCTACCCTCAACAACCACCACCACTCCTAAGAGACGTCTCTCTCTCGAGGGATAAGCCTAGAGAGGAGGAAGGTAGAAGAAATCATATTCATAGTTTCTGAGCCTGAAGGAACCTTAAAGAGCATCTAATCCACCCTTCTCATGGTACAGATGAGGAAACTGAGGCCCAGAGAGGGAAACTGACTTGTCCAAGGTCACAGAATAAGTTAATAAGAGGGAGCCCTCACCTCCTCCTGGATTTGTCCCCCACCCCCACCACAGCAAAGGAAGTAGGGAGTGGCATGGAGGAAAGACAGGGGACAGCTGAGGAGAAAGCTCAAACCAGCTGCCTCCTGGATCCAAGGGGCCTGGGGTGGGAGGTGGGGGATATTTTTAGGTCTCACACCCATTGAGCCACATTCCCACAAAGTGCTTCCTGAAGGCCAACAGCAAAGGAGAGGTTAATGTTACTTCCCTACCCCACCCCCTTCAGTTTTAGAGAACTAGGGATTTGGGGGAAAGGATGGGAAGAGGCAATTATTGAATTCAGGGTTGAAATTGGGAAATTCCTAGCCTGTAGTTACTCAGCTTGGTATTGCCCCCTTGTGCCCCACTGTCCAGATTGTGGCCACATCACACCAGGGAATGCCTCACTTTTGGGGGGCAACCTGCCATGTAATACATGTGTGTATTCATGGTAGGAGGGTATCAGAAGTACCCTCTCTCTCAGGTGGTATTGTTCCTGATATCTCCCATGATAGGTTGGCATTCTCCCAACTTTCCAAACTTTGGGGTATCTTCCTTCTATGGCTCTAGGAAATCCCAAGTCTGCATTGGGGCAGTCTGGGCCCAGGGAGGTGGGGCGTGAAAGGTGGGGCAGGGAGAGAGACCCTTGTCTAAGGTTAGTATTGGGAACACCAGAGTAATCCCTAGTCAGGAACTGAAATGGCCTGCTAGTGCTGATTCCTGTCCCATGGACCAGGCCTGGGGCCTCCATCACCCCTAGTACCTGTCCCTTGGTAGCAACTTATTCACTAGTCTGCCCCTATCTTGCCTTAAACCATTCTAGAGAAGTGGTGCCCAGCCTTTGATGTCCAGTTGACACCATCCTCAGCCCTTAAACCAATGCCTCAACCATTGCTTCTGCTGTCTTCAAAGCATCCTATTCATCCCCCTGCCTGGTTCCCCCAGATGCTCCCAGAAAGCTACCTCCACACCAACTGCCTCTCCAGCCTCCCTTTCCATTCCCTCCCCCACCCTCACGCCAAGCCAATCCCTTAGATTTATAAACCAGCCCTTGAGGCCCCTATAGCAAGGACCCCCCCCCCCACACACACACACACACGGGGACACACACACGCACAGTCTATACCCAGAATGGACAGGGCATGGGGAGGAAAGGAGGTGAATAGCAGGGACCCTTGATACCAACCCCCTGTCTTTTTCCCCACCTCTGCATCTGTCTGCTTCAATGCCAATCACCCATCAATCATTAACCCATCAGGTAGGGGGAGGCAGAGAACAGCACCCCCTTCCTTTAGCTCCTTAGGGTTTAACTCCTTCTTCCCTGGCATCCTCTCTCGGGTTGGCCAGAGCTCCCGAGGTCCTTCAAAGAAGAGGTCCCTTTGGACCTTTCCTGGCTCTCCGTTTCCCTTCTTCCCCCACCAGCCTCCCCGCTGTCTGCCAGTCAGCCATCCCCCATCCCATAGCTCACCTGTAAACTGGGGTCGAAGACCTCCATCGGGATATCCTGGGTGGGTGGATAAGAGGCCCGAGACATACTGGTCTTTTGTACCATGGAGAGGCCCCCCCACCCCGCCCCAGCCCCAGCTTCAGCCTAGCCCAGCCCAGCCCAGCCCAAACCGGCTCACTCACAGCTCATGGGAAAATCCGGTGGAGAGAAGAGACACCCAGCCTCCAGATGCCCCTTTCCCTCCCTCCCAACGCCTCCTACTTCTCCTCCTCCCCGGGAGCCTCAGCATCTCCCCCGCCCCAACCCAGCTTGCTCCTCCTTCCTGGCCCCTCCCCTTGACTCCCCCTCCGTCCCCCCACCCCCAGCTCCTCTCCTAGACAATGAGCAGGCAGCCTGAGGCTGACACGCCCCTCTTGGCGCTAGTGAGCCTGAGCTATAGCTGAGGGCCCTTTGCCAATCTTCCCCCACCCCCCACCCCCGATCCTGGCTGGGGAGGATGGGGAGGGGGGCAGGTTAGAAAGGACTTGAAGCCTGAGTCTGGAGGTAGCCTCTGGGCTACCTCTGTGTGTGCTCGTGTGCGTGCGCCTCCTTCTCCTTGGGGGTCAGGCTCATAAGGCTCATAGAAGCAGAGGCTCAAGGCTGAGGATTATTAAGGGGAAATCTCAGGTTCACGTTATGCCCTGCGGCTCTGCCTCCCTCACTCCTGCACCCAGTTCTCTGTTTAAGTCCCAGCTCTGTCATCCAGTCCTCATACTACAGACCCTTGCTGAGTGTTGGGAAGCATAATCCTAAATGTCTCAGGAACACCAGATTTATAATCCAGACATCTAAGTTTTAGTCATGGTTCTACTTGGCTCTAGTCTCTGTTCCTCCCTGACAAGTCACTAACCCTCTTTGGGCCTCAGTTTCCACAAATATAAAATGATGAGTTAGTGAATCTACCCTAATTGATTGCTGAAAGGTGAGGCTGGGAGAGTTTCCTTTGGAAGGATCTGAGGGTTAGGAAAGGACTGGAAGTTGGGTTCAAAGAAGCAGGGGCTGTAGCCTAGGGATGGCTGTCTCAAGGGCAAACAGCAAGATTCCTGAGATCCAGGCATCTTACTTGCTTACTCAGCTAGTTTACCATTCTATTGGGGACTAACGTGAAAAAGCAAAACGCAAAGGACCAAGGGGAGGGCTGAGCAAGGTCCTCTTCAAGACAGAGAACGGGGCAAGAGAGGAGCCAAAAAAAAAAAAAAAGAGGAGGGTGGGAGGAGAGAGGAAGACTCACTGATTTTAAGAGAACATCTAACCTGGTTTCCTCTTCCGAAAATGAGGGTTAGACTATATACTTTCTAAGGTCCCTTTCAACTCTGAATCATATGATCTGATGATCTTTGATTTGGGGCACAGATTTGGGTAGGGCAGCTGAGATACCCTAGCCACCACTCCACTGGAGGAATAATCAGGGTGGGAAAGGAAGTAATAAATAGTCAGCCTGCCTCACAGGAACTGTAAAGTCCTACGTAGGTGTAATAACTGTTATTGTAGAATATGGAGCCAGAAGGTCAAGGGATGAGATAACAGACAAATGGTGGATGGAAGGTTCCCTTCATCCTAAACAGAACTCAATTAATTTGGGGCGAGGAGTTGGAAAATATTTATTAAATATACTTCTTGCCATGTCAATAGAACAGCAGGAGCCTTTTCTTTCTTTTTTGGGTTTGTTTTGTTTTTCTACTTTGTATCTATCCCCAATGCCTAGCACTGTGCTTGGTACTGAGTTGGCACTTAAAGTGTCTGTTGGCTTGGAGCAAATTGGCCCACTCAGCAATCAATTCTCCATTATCTACATTCCTGATTAGCCAATGAGTGAATTATCCAGGCTCCTCTGTTTTCATTCTTAGTAGCCCTTCCTTTACTAGGGATAGGTAGAACTGGTGGAATAATAAAACCTCAGCAGCAATCACATCCTACATGATAGCAGACTCATTTTTGTACATGAAAAGTAATTTGATATCTTGGAAAGTACCTCTCCACACCACTTGAAGTCAGAGGCTTCAGTTCTCAAATCCTGGGTTTGACATTGACCTCATTTTGTGACCTCTGAGTTTCAGTTTACTTATCTGTAAAATGGAGATAGTAATATTTGGACTACCTGGAAATGCTGGTTAGTGGACAGAGGGCTTTCAAAGTATAGTATAATCTACTGTTTTATCATAGTAAATAATAACTGCCATTTGTACAGAATTGTAAAGTTTGTAAATTAGTATATGTAGGTGATCTCTTTTAAATTTCATAACAATACAGAGATAATTGCTTCAGGTATTATCTCCATTTTACAGATGAAGAGAGTTCAGGAAGCTCAGAAAGGTTATATATTTATGGTAACAGTAAGAATTAGATGGGATTTAAATCCAGGGTTCCCTGACTTCTAACTCAAGGTCCATCACTCCATCTACTACATCACAGTGCTTCTCAATCCCTGTTTCTCATTTTCTCTTCTTCCTTCCATTCCTTTATGGAAATGTTGTTCAGATGCCTCAAAGACTCTGCCCCAAGGAAGAGGTTCGGGGAAATCATGTTAAGCTGGAAAGACTTTGAGCCTGGCTTCAGTAAGGGATTATGGATATCTGATATCTAAGGATCACAAGCTAGGTCCAAGCTAGATGTCCAACCTAACTAAATATGTAGAGGTTTGTCACCAGATTGTCAATGATGGGTTTTTTCTTTGGGGGTAGGGGGTTGGCCAAAGAAACTATTCAAGGTTATCTACTAATTCATAGAGATACTGAAGTTTGCACATACACTATTAGATTATAGTCTTCTGGAGGGCAGGGACTTTGTCATCTTTTAAAGATAAGAGATTTGTTTTCTTTGCATCCCTAGAGCCTACCATAGTATCTCTTGTAAATGAAACAGTCTTACAAAAGTTGATTAATTTAATTAGTGATTAGTGATTAATATGTGATAACTGAAAAACAATCACAGAATTTTGGCTAGGATGGGGAGGAAGGACCAATCCCCATTATAACAAATCCCAAAAGTGGCCATCCAGACTCTACTTGAAGATCCCCAATGTATGAGAATCCTCTAGCCCCTGAAGTAGCCTGCTTCACATTTGGACAGTTATCATTTTTAGGAAGTTTTTTCCCAAAATCAAACCTAAATTTGCCTTTTTGCAAATTTTTCCCATTGATCCCGGTCTAACCCTTTTGGCCCTCACAAAACATGTTTAATCAGTTTTCTAGAACAGTGCTCGGTACATAATAAATATAGAATGAATGCTTTTTCATTCATTCCTCTACAAAAACCTTTTAAGATCTTGAACATGGAGCTTTTCCTGGCGTTTTCTCATCTGTAGGCTGAATATCTTCAATTCCTTCAAAAGCTAGCTAAATGACATGAACTCAAGGACCTTCACCAACCTAATTGTTTTCCTTTGCACCATTTCCACTTTGTCAATATTCTTCCAAAACCATGGCACCCAAAAATTAACACAATATTATCAGGCCAAAGTAGAATAAGTACAAACCATTTATCTCCTTACTCCTAGAAGCCTATCTTTTAATGTAGACTAAGATCACATCAACTTTTTTGGCTTCCACATCATTGACTCATAGAATTTGTAATCAATTAAAACCCCCAGATCTTTTCCAAATAAACTGCTGGCTAGTCATGCCTTCCCCAACTTCTATCTACTCTTGTGAAATTGATTCTTTGAACCCAAGTGTGAGACTTTACATCTATCCCTAGTGAATTCCACCTTAGCAGACTCAGCTCAGTGAGAGACCCTGTCAAGATCTCTTTGGATCTTTACTCTGTCACCCACAGTGTTATTTCTCTCTCCCAGCTTCATATCATATGCAAATCTGATGAATGTGCCACCTATGTCTTTATCCAAGTCATAAAAAAAAAGTTAAACAGCACAAATTCTTTGGAGAACATCGGTCAAGTTAACATTTAAGGAGGAGTGGCTTGGAAGGAGAAAGCTGTTGTCACAAATGAAAGCTTAGTGGCTTTTTTTTTTGTGGTAGCAAGAATTGGAAACTCATAGGGTGCTCATCAAGTGGGGAATGACTGAAGAAGTTATGGAATATGTAGGTGATAAAAACTGTTGTGCTATAAGAAATAATGAAGGGTACAGTTTTGAAGAAACCGGGAAAGACATATAAACTGATGCAAAGTGAAGTGAGCAAAACTAGGAGAAAATTTTTTAAATTACAGCAATATTGTATTGTAAACAACTTTGAAAGACTCAGAAACTCATCAATACAATGACGAACCACAATTTATGAGAATTCCAGATGAAACATGTTACCCACCTCTTGATAGAGAGCATAGATTGAGGCTTTTGGGAGGGAGGGGGCACGGCCAACTTGGTTTGCTTGACTTTTCTCGTTTGTGACAAGGATTTTGCTTTTTTTGTTTTCTTGAATGGTGGAGATCTTGGGTAGGGGGAAGAGAATATGGATATGAAAATAAAATTTAATATAAAAAAATAGAGGCTTTGGATTCTTAGTGAGAAACCATATGATCAACAATTTAGGGCTGAGAGGGATGTTAAAAATAATATTACACGTGAGGAAGCTTATTGAGAAAGACAGCATCTTACCCTAGGTTTTATAGGGAAGATCTGGGATTGGAACCCAAGTTTTCAGACTCTAGCTCTGCTGGGTTTTCTACTGCATTACTATCTTGCTGATTCTTTGCTTATTTTTAGCCCTCTTGCATCTCAAAGGTTTTTAACAATAGTTCTCTGAAATCATCTTCATCTTAGTCCCTGAGTGAGGTAGACAGGGATTATTTCTGCTCATTTAACATCCATACTTCAAGAATCAGTCATCTGTTGTTCTTTCGTGGCAAAGGCTATCTTCTTTAGCAAACATTTATCAAATATTTACCGTGTAGAGGACATAGGGAAGATACAAAGTTTGGACAGTTTGGATAAAACACCGAGTCTCATCCCTCAAGGAGCATTTAGTCTATATCTGCTAGGAGGATAAAATATAAATACAAAACCTTCATATACAATAATAAGTGCATCAGAGACATACAAAACATATGAGGTTGGAAGAAAAAGGTCATTAAAGTTATATAACATTTTACCCAATTTAAAGTAGCATGTAATTCATAGAACTGTAGGGAGTAGTAAGCAGAGACAGTATCTTTGGAGTCTAATGAGAGACAAGGTCTGCATCCCTTGTATCAACCTTGGGCTAGGTCAGAGGTGGGGAACCTGTGGCCTTGGAGCCACATGTGGCCCTATAGGTTCTCAAGTACAGAACTTTGAATCCAAATTTCACAGAACATATCCTTTTATTAAGGAGATTTGTTCTGTAAAACTTGGACTCAGTCAAAAGGCCAAACCCAAGGACCTAGAAGGCCACATGTGGCCTCGAGGCTGTAGGTTCCCCACCTCTGGGCTAGGCACTTAACTTCTGAGTGTTCAGATAATTCTCTGGGACTATTTATAGATGAGCTACCTATCTAGATCAATGGAGAGAGGTTCCATAACTGGAAATTACCCCAGGTTGATGGAATAATTTTTAATTTTCATATTCTTAGCTTTCCAAAGGTGTCTTCCACATAATAAATGTCGTTGAATGAAATCTCTTAAATGTTTCTTTCTTCTGGATCCACTGTTACACTCTGAGGACGCAACAATTAAAAAACCCCAATAAAATCCCTGCTCTTAAGGTGGGATGTAGACTAGATCTGTCATTTGACCAACACGGGAGAATTCCCAGTATGTAACCTCCCTCTGTTAATGTATATTATCAACCTTTCTTCAGTTTAGAGCACTTGCTTCCTAGGTGGCAGAACCAGTCAGCTGCATCCAGTAAACTACACTGTATCCCTACCTTTGCTGAGCATGGAAACTAATAGGGGGATATTTCAAAGATCTGTAACTTTGTTGGTGTGACCCTTCCTTTGTGCTCATTCCATACTGACCATCAGTCAAGGAACTGGCACTTTTCTTGTACCACCTCTCTCCTTCTGAAGAGACTCCATTCAAAATCACCCATCTGCCTGAGGGGAAGTAGGACAGGAGCATCTATTAAGCACCCACCTGGTGTCAGAACTGTGCTAATCGATTTGCAAGGACCTCATCTGATCCTCAAACCTGTCTCTAAACCCCTCTATATCCCACCTGGCCCCAGAACTCTTCTCAGCCATTCACTTGCCTTGACTTTGAGGGACTGCCCATCTCTGCTCCCCCACTCTACAAAGGGTAGACTGACTGAAAATCCCCATCCCTCCTGCTGTGAAATGCTACCCTACGGTTCTCCTCAATACGTCTGCTTCTAGCTGTAGCTGGGCTAGGCTCCATCTCCCTCGCCCCCTCCTACTTCTCTGTTAGCCCTCTGGAACCCTACTTGTCTTGTTAACAAAATTTCCTTCCTACGACTGCACCCTCTTCCCAGAAATTAATTTTGAGTTTACTTTTATGGTATATATTTTGTTCCACAGAATGTGGACAGCTTGAGGGCAAGGTCTATCTTATTTCGTTTTTTCTATTTCAAGAGCCTAGCACGGTTTCTGATACAAGGTAGGTGCTTAATAAATGCTTGTTTTCTCCTCTTTCTGTTCTCAAATCCTGGGTGCTGTGGGGAGGGGCAGTAAAAGGCGTGGGTAGAAGGAATGCTGGATAAGATACGGGTCTCATCCAAGAATGTCAGATTTAGCGCTGGGAAAGGCCTCAGGCGTCATCCAGGATGTCCCCAAAATCTCAGTGCGGTTTTAATTTGAGGCGCCCTTCGCCTTTACTTTCCTCCACCGAATGTAACAAAACTCCAGAGTAGTAGACCCAACTCACGCTTCCCCCTTCCAAGTTTCACCCCGCCCCCAACCCCACCCCTGCCACGCCTGCGCAGTTCACCGGATCTCATTTCCGCCGACATCGACTTTACGCCACGACTTTACGCCACTTCCCGTGCCATCCACCAACGCAACGCCCACGGGCCTAGTCCTCTTTCTGGGCAAGCGCACTACGCACCACCTTGGGACCGTACCACTTTCCTAAGCGGAGAGGGGTAATTTTGGGGTTGTTCTTGACTCAAACGGGACTCTGCTTCTAGCTTGACCCCAGTCTCCGCCTGGATACGAGAGTAACTTGGAACTTAGGTTGGGGGACCGGCAAGGGAGGGGTGGGGCTGGCAGGTTGGGAGGGGCATCGAATGGGCTCTCCCCTACGCTGACAATGGGAGGGGCCAGGCCTGCGCCGTTCTCTCTCCTTTCCTTTTCCGCGCTGCGGCTGCAGCCATGAGGTGAGCTTTACTGTCGGTCCTTTGCTGGTGTTGGACCACGTTTACCTACTTGGCCCGTCCTAGCCAGACTCGAGGCATCGGCGTGGGCTCCGCATCGAGAGGGGGTGGCCGCGGGAGGAGATGCTGGGCGTGCGGGACCGGGGTCGGGCGGCGCCATTAGCGGAGATACATCAGGCCTCGATCTAGGCCTCAGACTAGGCCTCGGCCTCGCCTGAAGGGGAGAGGGGAAGTCCCAGAGGGAAAAACAGGGTGAACCCGGGCCTGGGAATGGCTGCGTCGTGCCGGCCGACCTGGACCAGCCTTTCTTTTTTCTCTCTGAGCCTGGGGCTCTATCTGTAATATGGGGAATACAGGAGCTGATTTTCTGCTCCACGAGATAGTTTTCAGGCCTAAGCTATTTACCTCGTTATAAGGCATTTGGAAACTGAAGTCCACCTTTTTAAAGTCATTTTGCTGCCCATGGCAAAGCTAGAATTCAGACTCAGGTCCTTTGACTCCGAACCCAGTGTTGTTAACTTTTTACCCTGATATTTTGAATTCTGAAGTCTTCAGTTCTAGGCTCTGCGACCACGAGCAAGTTGGTTCAGTGTAGATCTGTTTCCTTTTCTAAAATGGGGACACTGGTACTCATGCTATTTGTTAAACCTTCTCGTGTGTGTGGGGGGGGGAATCTGAGGAACTCAAGATGATAGCTTGGCAAAGCAGCATAAATATTAGGTTTTCTGAAAAAATAGCCCATAAACTGTTTCCTTGTGGCCCCTGAATTAACCTGAAGAGCCTCGCCTCCAAACCCTCTGACCAGGCTGGGCATCCCTAGAATAAAGGAAGGTAACAAGGCGGTAACTGAGATTTCCTGGTCTTGTTAAGACAAAAGGATAAGGGGGTGAAGCAGCTTGCTCACTTCTGTAACATGATCTATTCTTTCTAGGTAGTACTTTATGGGTGGGCCTGCATTGTGGTGTAAATGGTAAACTTGCTGGGTAAAGACTGCTAAGTGTTGGGTTTGCCTTTGTGAGAAGAGGATTTAGTGTGAAAAATAGAATTATCTGTCTCTTTCCTACTTTTTTAATGATCTCTCCCACGCTCCAATTTTCAGTATGCTCAGGCTTCAGAAGAGGCTTGCCTCTAGCGTTCTTAGATGTGGAAAGAAGAAAGTATGGCTTGACCCCAATGAGACCAATGAAATAGCCAACGCCAATTCCCGTAAGTAACCTTGGGATCTGTGGGCCTTGATGAAGTTTTTTTTTTTTTCTGGGTGTTAAGTGAGTTCCACATTGTCTTTAAGTATCTTCAATCTTGGACATCTTTAGGACTCGACGTTATCTTGGAGTTGCTCATTTTAATTTGGGATTGGGGAAGGATTGAACAAAAAAACTTGAAAATCCTTTGGAGCTCTTTTCTCTCTCCCCTGCCACTCTTATATGTGTGTGAAATGGAGGTGCCTCATGTCCAGTGTCTTGATAATCTTTGTTAAGACAGGAATCTGAATTTTATAGTTAATGTTGAAAAGAAGTTAAATTTAGGGCATTGACTTTATCACCTATCAAAATAATCTTTTAATTGGCATTCCTACCTCATTGTTCTTATCCAATCTATTCATACAGTGGCCACAGTGATATTTCTAAAGCATGGGCACTCAATACATTTTGTAGGCTCCATATTCCCTTGAATCAAATACAAATGTCTCTTTAACATTTTAAAGCCTTTTATAACCTGGTTCCAACCTATGTATACTATTTTTTCCACCTTCATTTATTCAGCACCACTTTGTAGCTTTTACTGATTTCTCTTCCTCCCCCTCCACCAAACTAACTTGTATTTATTTACTATGTGTACATCTCTTCTAGAGAAGCTAAGTGCCTTGAGGGTAGGGATTTTTTTTCCTTTATACCTTGACTTGACACATAGCAAGTGTTTAGTAAATCCTTGTTGATTTCAATAAACTGGATAATGGAAAAGACCTGTACTCTTGTGTGGTATTGAGGTGGGTTGAAAAGTCAAAGGATAGTATGTAATGACAGTAATTAAAAGTACCAACTTTAGGGAAGAGTTAGGACAATTTGGGCTTTCATTATGTGCTTATTGGAATATAGTGCTGTATCAGGAAGATGGTATAATTGATTTAAATTGTGCAGAGCACCTAAAGCTAGGGAAGATAAAGTTACAAGTAGATTCCTACTCTTGAAACTGGTCTAATGATGCAATAAGATGCTTTTACACAAATTTTTTGGGTCAAGAGAATCAGAAAGGCAGGTGTAGAGTAAGAATAATACATATTGGAAAGTAATGCTTCAATATAAAATAGTTTCCCGTACAGTCTTCCTTGATCCTGCTTGCTATTTCACTGAGAACTTTTTTCTAATTGAAACTGATGGCAGCATGCTCTAAAAAGCCCTCAATTATGGTAGTCCCAGTGATTACTTAGCTGAAGTCTACGTGTATATATTTGAGGAGTGGATTTGTTAAAATATTCTCTATATCCCACATCTCCATCCTTTCTAATTCTACTAATTTTATCCTTAGGTCAGCAGATCAGGAAGCTGATTAAAGATGGGCTTATCATCCGGAAGCCCGTTACTGTGCACTCTCGTGCCAGATGCCGGAAAAACACACTGGCTCGACGGAAGGGCAGGCACATGGGTATTGGTAAGTATTAGGATGTGTCAAAGGTGGATTTTGAACCCAGGTCAACCTCACCCATGGGGTCATAAATTTGTAACTGGAAGACGTAGAGGATATTGAGCCTGATCTTTATTTTGTGATGTGAGGAAACTGAGGCATGGTTGCATGACTTGCTCATGATCACACTGCTAATTAATATCAGGAGCAGGATTTAGACCTAAATCATCCTGGCTCTGTGTCCATGATACCATACTATCCGCTGAACAGGGAAATTATCTCTTTATCCCAGGATTTATTTATCCAAGATTATAGGTCCTAGTAATTATCTTTTCCTGGGAGATTGAAGGTGATTGAACAGAAGCATTCTGCTCACTCTGGACACTTAATGCACTATTTTGACTTTTATACTAGCTGGTCTTGATTGTGTCTTGAGTCACTTTTTATCTTGGGTTGGGAGAAGATCATGAATCCAAGAAAAAATTGCCCCCTCTGAACATCTGACTGACACTCTGAATTTTCTCCCAGGTAAGAGAAAGGGTACTGCCAATGCTCGTATGCCTGAGAAGGTGACCTGGATGAGACGAATGAGGATTCTGCGCCGTCTGCTCCGAAGATACCGTGAATCCAAAAAGATTGACCGCCACATGTAAGCATGCCCACTCCTTAGCAGCTGGTCCCACTTTTGTTCTAAGTAGGTAAAACCAGGTCTGTATCCATTTTGTCTTGGATTAAGACTCAGTACCTGTTGCAGTTAGGTGTAGTGCAAAGCCCTTGTTTGGACAAGCTCTGTTGTTTGTTATCACAGGATGAGCATGGAGGGAAAGGAAGGAAGCCAAGCCCTTGTCCTAGCAAATTAAGCCAGGACTGATTTCATTTTTGTCTTTGCACACAGTGCCTGGCACAGGGTAGCAGCTTTCTTCATAAATGTTCGTGAAAATGAAGGGCAATAAATAGGCGAATAATCTTGCTGAATTTCCCTGCCTCCTTTTACTTTTTAGGTACCACAGCCTGTACTTGAAGGTGAAGGGAAATGTGTTCAAAAATAAGCGGATCCTCATGGAGCACATTCATAAACTGAAGGCAGATAAGGCCCGGAAGAAGCTCTTGGCGTAAGTTTTTTTTTTCCAGATTTGGCTTCCTGAGCCTTTCTCAGTTAACCCTTGGAACAACTTTGTAAGGGCTGAGGGTCACTTGTGTATAACACTACAGGTTCTTGAGGTTTTTTAAATACTGAAATAAGTTGGATTATAAATCTGTATCAAAATCTAAGCAGTTAACATAGGAAATGAGCCTTGGATCTTTAAAAAAAAAATCACTGCAGGGTTCCTTAATGAGCTCCCATAGGACATTTAAAATAGGCCTTTTTTTTTTTTGTCTTAGGCATCTTTTTGAAATATTTCTTGGTTAGTTATGAAACCTCTATACTTAGATACCCTACTCTAAGGTAGGATTAGTACTGTCATAATCAAAGTAGAGTTTATAGGGAGGGAGCTCTTCCTCTATTTTGGCCTAACTGGAGCCTATGATTTGGAGCCCTCATGGCCCTAGCAGTGCCACCCTGAATTTGCAGAAAAGGGAAGGTGGTTGTCAGTGAGCATTCCTTCCCCAACCCCCCATCTCAAATTGACCTTATCTTTTCTTGTTCTACCCCTTCAGTGATCAGGCTGAAGCTCGTCGGTCCAAGACTAAGGAAGCACGAAAGCGTCGGGAAGAGCGTCTACAGGCTAAGAAAGAGGAGATCATCAAGACTTTGTCCAAGGAGGAGGAGACTAAGAAATGATCCTCCCCTGTCTCCTCTGTACATAGTACCCTTCTATTTGGCATACACAATAAAACTTGACAGACTGTCAGCTGTGGATGGTCCCGTGTCTTAGTCTTGGCCAAGACTTTTGGGTTTGCTTTTGTATTGGGCACAACCATACTGTTTGGGTTTTATTTCAGGATGTTTTCACATTTGCCTCTGTGACGGCCTATCACAGCAGTCTATTCTGAATTGAAGGATCAATCCCACTTTATGTGTGGGAACAGAGAAAGGCCAGTTTTTTGCAGCTCTGTGGCTTTAGTTCTGAAAGAGAGGTCTTTTGGGATTCAACTCAACGTTCTATAAACACACTGCTTGGCATATAGTAAGTACTTTATATTTTTCCATTCAGTAAACATTTGCTATGTGTGAGGGACAATGTGGGCTTACAAGACAAGAAATGGATCCCTGTGTTAGTGGGCTTTATAATCTAAGCAGTCTATACACACTATATACATGATACACAAATATGCACTAAAGATAATGCAGATAGAATGATAGGGCAAAGGAGAGATTAAGTTAATGCAGATTTTCTTCCCAAAGACAGTTATCCAGGCTGTATAACACTGGTCTCTTAATAGAACCTAGCTAAGGCCTCTTAATGAGAATACCACAGGAAAAGTGTCCCAGCTACATATTTGACTAAGTAAATTCCTTCGCATTTCTCTTACAGGGTATAGAATGTTAGAAAGGGCCGTAGACCTCAAGTCAACCAGCAAGTATTCATTAAAATCCTATTTACTAAGTAAGTAGGAGGCTACAAGTACAAAAAAATCAAATTTTGTTACAGAGAACTTGCATGGTAATGGAGGCAACACTAAGATAAAAGTGAATGAGCATGATGTATACAAGGTAGCTTGGGAATGAGAACTGTGGGAGGTCAGAAAAAACTTAATGTGGAAGATCGTTTGTGACCTTACATCTTAAAGAAAGCGACTGGAGTGCTTATCAGGCACATGGGGTGGTCAGTGCAGTGTATTTTGTGAGGGCCCATTTGACCTGATTAAAGAATGCTAGGTAAGTAATGTTCAAGGAGGTTGGAGAGCCAGCATGAGGGGCTTTAAAAGTTTAAGAGGAATTTGTTTTAACTAGAGGCAATCCACTCGAGTTGATTGAGAAGAGGAATCATTTCTCCCTCCAGTTCTGCACTAAAAGGAAATGGTTTTGGTAGCAATGTTCAAGATGGAGAAGTAGTGGAAGGGAAGACAATTTAGAAAACTGACAACCTAGGTAAGGGGTGATAAGGGCTTGAACTATGGCATTTTGAGTGGAAAGAGTTAGACTTGGGATGTTACATAGGTTTAAAAACCCCAAGACTTGGCAACTGACTGGATATATATGGTGGAGTCTTAAGGTGACACCAAGGCTTGAAATCTGGGGTGACTAGAATTGTGATATCTTTAACAAGAAGAGGGAAGAGTTTTGGGGAGAAGGAATTGAGTTTGGTTTTGGACATGATGAATTTGAGATATCCCAATAGGCCACTGATGTAGGACTAAAGGAGTCAACTGGCATGTAGATATATAGAACTCTGAGTTAATTTTCATGGAGATGATAGTTAAAGCAATGAGAAATGTGGTTAGTGGGAGGAGAAAAGCAGGCCTGGGACAAAAATTTGGGAAACATCCACAATTGAAGAAATGATACAGTTGGTGAACCATTAAAGGAGACAAGGAGAGGACAGGTAAGAAAAAAGGAACCAAGAATAGTTAAGTCATGAAAACCCAGAGGGTGTCCAAGAGAAATCTTTCAGGGTCAAGTGTCAAATGTAGCAGAAAAGACAAGAAGTGTAATGACAGAAAAGACAATCAGATTTGGCAATTAAGAGATAAGGGAACTGGAGAGTTTAAATTGAGTGATAAAGTCAGAGGGCAGTAGAATGTAGACAGTTTTTTCCAGGAATTTGACTCAGGGAGATTTAAGATGGTAGCTTAAAGGGACAAGGTCTAATAAAAGTTTTTAAGGATTAGGAAAGTGGGCCTATTGAAGACAGCAGGGAAGGAACCAATGGAGCTTGAAGATAAGAATGCCTGAGGATGCAAACTTGTGGAGATATGGAAAGGAATGGGATTAAGTGCACATGGAGAGTTGATTGTGGTAAAGGAGAGAGAGATTACAAAGGTTTTGAGATGAGAATAGAAGAAAGCCTGGGGCAGCTAGGTAGTGCAGTGGATGGAGCACCAGTGCAAGAGTCAGGAGGACCTGAGTTCACACTCACTAGTGCGTGACCTTGGGCAAGTCACTTAACCCCAACTGGGTCATCTCCAGTCATCCTGATAAATACCTGGTCACTGGATTCAGATGGCTCTGGAGGAGAAGTGAGGCTGGTGACCTGCACAGCCCTCCCTCTCTCAAAACAAAGTCAAGTGCTCATTTCTGTGATGGCGTGGTCTTCGGCAATGAAGGACAAACACACACAGAAGAAAGCCTCAATTTTTTCAGTAAAGTTAAGATCCCAAACTGCGAAAAGGGAGATGGGGAAGTTTCTGAGAGGCTTGAGAAAAGGAGGGTTGGAATAGCTTCTGCGGTATGTGGGATGAAAGGACTGCCTTGCTGCATTGAGGGCCCATTTCAGACTGTATAGCTTGAATTTAATATTTCAAGTCATCACAATTAAAAAGCTTCCTCCAGCTGTGCTCAACAGCTCAAAAGTATGAGCAGAGGGGTAGAGGGTGGGAGTAGTCCAGGGCTAAGGCTTGGCAAAGGATCTCAGAGCAGAGGATGAGGCAGATTTGAAATGGTCAACCATTGGGTTGAGATTGGAGAGGAAGGAAAAGTGAAGTTAAAGATTGAGAAAGAACAGAGTGGGGTGGAATGAATGGAGGACTTGAAAGCAAAAGAAGAGGTTTAGTAGGGGTGAGGTGTAGACAGTGCGCAGAGTAGTGGGCTTGGAATCAGGAAGAGATACTCTCATGAGTTCAAATCCAACTTCAGACGCTTACTAGCTGTGTGACCCTGAGCAAGTCACTTAACCCTGTTTGTCTCAGTTTTCTCATCTATAAAATGAGCTGGAGAAGGAAATGACAAATCACTCCAGTATCTTTGCCAAGAAAATCCCATATGGGCTCAGGAAGAGTCAGGACACAACAAACAACAGGGAGAAGTGGAATGCTAGGAGGTTATGGTCAGATAATGGAATGTCAAGAATTTCAAATTGGGGAAATGGAACTCTTGTAATGATGACATAAAGTGTGACTGAGGTGGAGTGAAGGACTTAAGTTAGGGATTTTTTTAAGAACACTGAGGAATTTGGAGGTCAGTGGGGTTGAGAGTATATCACTGATACAATCCGTAGTATCAGGGCAGGAGATTGGGGGTGGAGGGGCAATCCTTGAGAAAGGGAGGATGACCCAAGAGGAATGGGATAGAGGGAATAGAGTACTATATAGAGTACTATAACTACTATGATTTAGATTGGGTGAAAAATTTGAATGAATGACGGGTGAATTGCTTACTACCTTATAATCTCATCTGGAAAATAAGGCCATCAGTCGACGTAACTTTTCAAGTCCCCTCCTGCTATGATTTCTATGTACACTGCATCTCTCAGCTCCCACCCATATCTCTGTCTTAATCAGAGACCAGATAGAATGAAGTTCATTTTTGGAAAGTAGCTCAGGGCAGTGGTAGAGTATTGTTAGGAAGGCCTAAGTTTGAATTTCCTCATCTATAAAAAAAATTTCCTCATCTATAAAATGAGGGGGTTAGACTTAACCTCTAAGGTCCCTTCTAGCTTGAAATCTGTGATCCTTTGAGGAAATAGACCCACATCTTGAGGAAGCCAGATCACATAGTGACAGAGCCTCAGTGGCCATCCTTCATATTCCCTTCTATTTCCAATCCCTTCTTATGGAAACTGGTGTTCTATATCCTTGGGTTAACTAGTGAAACATTTCCCAACCTAGACATCCCCTGCCACTTTTATTAAGGGAGGAGGGAGGAAGTAAGAGAAGGAGGAAGATTGTTTTGCTGGGCAGAGTGGTGGGTTTACCCCAGCTTTGAGAAGGATGATGTAGTCATGGAGGCCAGTAGTCAATCAGGGCCTTGTCACACTGCTTCCCCCCAGCCTGGGTCTCCACTAGCTTTCCTAGAGGCTCTGGAGCCCTTGGTCCGAGTAAAGGCACTCATTGGTGGTACCTTGCCCCTTTAGAGAGTGACATATTCGGCTGATTATTCTTCCCTATACTTTCCGCCATCCCACTCTAAATAGGTTGTCACACGCCAAGAGAATCAGTGGGAAGAAATGTATTATCTACAACATGGGCAAAATGGAGGTATAGGAGAGCATTGTAACAAAAAGGAAAGAGGAAAGAAGCCTATATCCCTTAATGCTTAGAGTCAAGAGATGTGGCAGAAGAAAACCCCAACTCTTTGGAAATGGTTAAAAAAACCTTTGAGCCTTGAATAGACATTATGTACCTACCCCCTTCCTTTCCCCAAGATATCCCCAAACCGATGCTCCAACACCAGCCTGTTCCCCTTCTCTACCTCCTCTTTCTCGCTACTCTAAGGAGCTCAGTCCATCCGGATTCTCGTTGGAAAGCCTCTCAGAACCTCACAGTAACAACAGCTATCTTCTATGTACATGTACTCTCTCATTTGATCCTCACAACCCTATATAGTAGGTATTATTATCCCCATTTTACCAATGAAGCTATGGGACATTGATCATCTTGCTCAGGATCGTAAAGTTAGTAATTGTCTGAGGGAAGGTTTAAGTTCACCCTTCTTACTCTTAATTATCCGCTACTCCAGAGTTATCAAAGATGCTCGTGAGACTGCCACCACTCCTGAGCGTAGCCTGACCTAGATTAAAATATAATCAGGAAATATTTAGCAAAAGAAAAATATAGTAAAACATAGATAATGTTAATATGTGGTTTCTAAGACTATAAATGCCTGAAGGGATTCTTATGTATATTTCCATTTGAGTTTGACCCCATTACACTACGTTTCCATAGCCCAGCAGAGCAATGAATGGGAAAGGATTGGAGGAAAGGAAAAAATAGCATACTGTCCATTCCCCTTCCTTGGAAGAGGATAAACATAGTGTTTTCTTGCCTCTCCCTACAGCTATAACTAGGGGTGCAAAGGTTGGGAAGGGTCAGAATATGAAAAGAATTCTAACATCTTTTCCCCACCCCAGTGTGAGTAACCAGGCTGTGAACAGATCAGTCTTAAGAAGAGAAGTCTGAATACATTGGATTCAGCACAGTCCTGGCACTTGGCCCATTCTGAATGCTTAAAGGAGGCATAGGGGAGAGCATTGGGTTTGGAGTGTGTGTACTGTCCACTCATGATCTCCCTACTCCCCTCCCTGGTGTGCGTGTGTGTGTGTGTGTGTGTGTGTGTGTGTGTGTGTGTGTGTGTGTGTGTGTGAGAGAGAGAGAGAGAGAGAGAGAGAGAGAGAGAGAGAGAGAGAGAGAGAGAGAGAGAGAGAGAGAAACTCTTATCTCCATTACTCAGCCTGGGAGAGGTTTAACCTTTTATCTCTCCTCTTTGTTGTCTTGACATTTTCTGATGCCTCCAGTGCCGGGCTGTTCCCTGATCTTTGCCACCAATGCCAATCAAAGAGTACTTCAAAAAAGACATAATCCTGGTAATGTGTGGGGCTGGCACATAAACATCTCTAAGTGTTCCTTTTGACTCTCTCTTCCCTGCCCCAGGATACCCACACTTTCAGCCTGGATGTCTAACTCTCTCCTCTTTCTGGACAGACAGAGAAATCTTTGCAACAAGCATACAGGGGTATGGTCTGAGCTCCCAGAACTGAGTGGGCCAATCCTCAGGCACTGGACTGAACAGGAGTTTCACTTTGGCATTTTCCTTCTTTATTTACATCAATTTCTCCACCTTCTCGTTAAAAAAAAAAGTGGGAAGGGCAGACTGGGGATAGAAGCAGATTGGTCTCTGCCATACCTGGGTCTCTGTCTTTGCAGAGGAATGGTTGGTTTGTTGAGGTTTAGTGACATCATCAACTAGCCAATTCCTTCCCTTTCTCCCACTTCTAAAAAATAAAATAAAAACATCTGTATTGTGATACCAAAGCTCACTCATGTATTCCATAAGTGAAATGTCTTTTTTCTGTCTTTTGTATTAACTCCTTATATTCATTTCTTTCTTTTCTCTCACCACCAAACCTCTCTCCCCCTCATACCCTTTTCCCTTAGAGGCATCTGGTGAGACAGTGGGCCAGGAGTCTAAGTTCAAATATGGCCTCAGACATTCACTAGCTGTGTGACTTGGGCAAGTTACTTAATCTCTGTCTGCCTCAGTTTCCTCATCTATAAAAATGAAGATAATAATAGCATCTACCACCAAGGGTTGTTGTGAGAATCAATATTTGTAAAAAGCATTTAGCACATATAAGAAATGATGAACAGGAGGACTTCAGAGAGGCCTGGAAGGACTTACATGAACCAATGTTGAGTGAAAGGAGCAGAACATCGTACACAGTAACAGCCACAGCATGCAAGGACTGTTTCTGATAGACTTAGCCCTTCACAGCAATGCAAGGACTTAAAACATTCCTAAAGGACTTTTGAGGCAAAATGCCATCCACATGGAACTATGGAATTGGAATTGGAAAGCAGAACGAAGCAGACTATTTTCTCTTGTGTTATGTTTGTTTTTTTTCATGATTTCTCCCATTCATTTTAACTCTTCTATGCAAAAAGACTAATGTGAAAATATGGTTAATAAGAATGTATGTGTACAACCCATATAAGATTGCACGCCATCTTGGGGACGGAGCGGGTAGGAGGGGGAAAACATATAAGACTTATGGAAGTGACTGTTTAAAACTGAAAACAAATTAATTTTTAAAAAGTTAACTACAAAAAAGCACTTAGCACAGGATCTGGCATATGCTCAGTATACTCACCTGGTAGCTGCTCACTAAATGATGATTTTTTTCCCCTTCTCTTCCCGTAAGCTAGGGAGTAAGCCTCTAGAAAAATGAAGTAATTTCCTGAGCTGGTGATAGGGCAGGTGTCTGAGGGAAGCAGGGAGTGAGCTTGTGGTAGCTCAGGCCAAATGGTAATCAGGTTCTAGAAACACGTCAGGGAGGGAGAAGAGATGCAGAGAAAATCTATAGAAACACCCACCACCACCATATGCACAAGGGAAACCAGGGCTTACTGTCTCCATTTCCCTTTCTCTCATTCTGGGCAAGGAGGTGCAGAAATGGGGTTCCCACTGGTGCCAGGAGATGGCAGTGCTCCCTCACTGGCACATGCTGGTGACCACTTCTGCCCTTCTCTTCCTCCTAATAACTAGCTCACATTTATGTAGCAGTATACGATTTACAAAACACTAAAAAATGTTCTCATCCTGTTCTCAAAACAGCTCTGTGAGCGCTTTTACAGATGAGGAAACTGAGACTGGGAGTGGTTGTGTCTTGCTTAGGGTCTTACAACTAGTAAGGGTCTGAGGCAGGATTCCTTAGGTTTTTCTGATTCTTAAGTCCAGGACTCAATTCAGTATATCACCTAGCTGCCCTCCTAATTTAGTTCACTTCTGCTCTACTTTCTGGTTTTTTTGGGGGGTTTTTTGAGGCAATGGAGTTAAGTGACTTGCCCAGGGTCACACAGCTAGTAAGTGTCTGAGGGCAGATTTGAATTCAGGTTTTCCTTCCTTTAGTACCAGTGTTCTGTGCACTATGGTGCCACCTAGCTGCCCCTCTATTTTTTGTTCTTTACCAACCCTGCTGTCACTGGAATTCCTAGGATTTAGAACTAGGAAGATGACCTTAGAGGTCATCTAATACAATGCATTCTTCTACAAATAAGGAGATTGAACAACACAGGATTTAAATGATTTTCCAAGGTCACCATGATGATAAACAGCATAGCTAGAATTTAGTCTAAAATCCAGGTCTGTTGGCTCCAAATTTCCATTAAATTTCCTCTTCACCCACTCACCTCTGCCTTAACCCCACCTTGCATTGGGTTCACCTTATATAGCTGTTGTCAGCATCTGCAGGGCCTGACCTCAGGGAAGGTGGGGACAGGATGCAAACTTAACATCTCACTTCATACACTTCCCTTAACCAAACCAGAAGTCTTACCCCCTTCCCAGCCAGGGGACCCCTCATTTGAACTAGGAGGCTGAGGCTTCCATTTTGTGATTCTTCAGTCATTTTCAGTCATGTCTGACCCTTGGTGATCATTTCCTTTTCCAACTCATTTTACAGACAAGGAAACTGAGGCTAACAGAGTTAAGTGGCTTGCCCAGGGTAACACAACTAGTAAGGGTCTGAGGCTGGATTTGAACTCAGGTCTTCCTGACTCCAGCTCTCTATCCACCATGACACCTAACTTTCCCCAGCTTAGTTGAAGAGTCTATTCTCAGCTCTGCCCCTTTGGCAATTGATCCTGAGCAAATCATTTAACTTCTGTCTGTACCAGTTTCTTCAACTGTAAACTGGAAATAATACTAGCACTTACTTTCCAGGATTGTTGCAAAGTTCAAATAAGAAAATATTTGTAAAGAACCTAGCACAATGCCTGGCACATAGTAAAGTGCTTAATGAAGGCTCATTTCCTTCCCAGGCCTGAGAGAACCATGCTATAAGCTACGCAGTTTCATCTCATGCCCCAATGCCAAAGCAGCAGAGTGATCAGTGCTCTGAGAAATGGGGCATTCGGTAATAGGATCTGTGCCGTGATGTGTGGCCGTGCCCCCCAAAGTTAACCCCACTCCTGGGACAAGGTGGGGGGACAGCTGGCTACAGAGATGGGAGAAGAAACTTGAAAGGGGCAAATTGAGAAGCAATGAGGAGAGAGAAGGCGACTGGGGGGGTGGAGGGGGAACCTGAAGGAGCCTTAGTTTCAGGGCTCCCTCTCTGAATGCTGCCTAACCCTGTCTCCCCCGTCTCCCTCTTTCTCTTTCTGATTCTGTCTCTCATTTTATCTGTACGAATCTCCCTATTCCTCCTTCTCTTTGTCTGTCTTCCTTTCTAGGCTCTCATACATTTCTCTGCCTCTGTCTTTTTCCCCTTCCCACATGTCTCTGCCCCTCCTTAAAGGATTTCATATGGACTTCTGTCTTTCTTCCTTCTCAAGCCCATTTCTTCATCTCTCCCCTCCATGGCCCACATCTCTCACTGTCAGTTGCTTTAGTTTTCTCCCTCCCTGCCCCTAATATTTGTCTCTCTTGGTGCGACTGTGTCTCCTCTCTCCTCTCCCTCCTCCCTTTCTCTTCTTTCCAAGATCTCACCATTTTCCCCCATAAGTCCCTCCTCTCTTGTCCCTGTGTCTGCCTGTGCTCCCTCTATCCAGCTGCAGGCCTTTCCTGGGGATGGAGGATGGTATCTGTGCTACATGGGTCCATATCAGAGCTTGGATGAGAGGGTGTCTGTCACTGTGTTGGTCATCTGGTCTGCCAGTCTGCTCCTCCTTGTGTATCTTTCAGTGTGCTTGTGTGTGCCTGTCTGTTGTTTGTAGATCTTTCCCTGTTGGATTAAACTGGGCAGAAGAAACCATGAGAAACTGAGTGGGGATGACATGCTAGACTGGTCTCTCTGGCTCCCACGCCACTGAGCATGGTGCTTATCCCCTTCTCCATGCCAATGGGACCTGCGCAAGAGTGGGCACAATGGTGGTGTGAAGGGAAGATTGGATGGCTTGACATGGGGCCAGCAATTGTCTTCCCCCTCCCCCTTGGCATCCTCCCCTCCCCACCTCCTACCAGCTGAGAAAGCAAAGTCAGCAGCTCAGCCTCTTAGAAAAACTGCTGTGTTTAGTGGGGTGGAAGCTGGAGGCGGGAGGGGGGAAATGGACACAGAGAGAGGTACTTCATCCAGCTGGCCATTCCCCCTGCCCCCGCCTTTCATGGGGGGTGAGGGGTGGTGAGTGGAGCAATGCCATATAGTGAAAGGCATGGAGAGAGAAAGTGAAGTCCCAGGAGGCCCCCAGACCACTCCGATGACTGTCTGCCTGTCAATCTGCTCTGAGTCTGTCGGTCCAGGTCCATCTCTGTGTCTGTATGTCTGTCTGTGCCAATCTGTCTCTGAGTCTGTTTGTCTGTCCAGGTCTGCCTCTGTGTCTGTTTGTCTGTCCAGGTCTGTCTCTGTGTCTCTCTATGCTGATCTATCTCCAAGTCTGTCTGTCTTTGTGTCTCCATCTGTCTTTGTCTTCATCAGTTGGTTTGTCTGTATGTCTGTCTTTGTCCGTTTGCCTACAAGCTGATCTGTCTATTTTGGCATGAATGTTTGCCTGCCTATCTGTCTATCTTTGGGAATCTTGAGCATCTAAAGTCCTTTCCCCACCGACTCCATTAATCCAGATAGAGCCCTATATTAGGAGGAGACTGTGGGCTTAGGTCAAGTCACCAGCCCCAGAGGGCAACTTCCTTCTCACTTATAACCTCTAGGCACCTGCAAGAGCATTCTCTCACCCCTCATACACCACACACACACACACACACACACACACACACACACACACACCCCACATGCGCACACACATATGTGGGGAGCAATTGGATGTAAAATTCTGTTGAAGGTGGAAGGAGGAAGGAAGGAAGACTGGGTAAGAAAAGGAATCTTGAGGGGACCTGGTGCCAGGCTAGTCACTATGCCTCCCTGGGGAGTAAGAGTACTATTATTGGGAATGAATAGCCCCTCAGAGACTAAGTCCTAGTGTGCAGATTGGGATAAATCCAGTCATGTCCCCAACCACATGGAAGGAGCCCTGCCTGGTCTCCAGAACCCAGGATCAGACTAGCATCAGGTCTATCTGATAGGTGAGAGAGTAGGGAAGGTAGAGAGAGCAGTCGAGTTGTGTTGTTTTGTTTTCTTTTTTTGCTAGGACCCCTTGCCAACTCTAACCTTGTCAGCTTGGGCATTGGCATTGTCCTTATCCCCCCTCCCCAACCCAGGCAGTTTGCCCTTCCCCCTCCCCACAACTCCAGCCTATAAATAGCTCCCTGCACTCGCCTTCATGATGACGTGGCTCGGGAAGGCGGAGGGGAGTCAACTTTGCAGAGCCAGTGGGCGGACTGGGGCTGGGGGAGGGGAGCACCCCTTTCCCCTGCTGTACCATGACCTGATGACGGGCATGATTGAGTCATCTCTTGGGGCCCAGCTGCCTTTCATCACTGGCAGCTTCTCCCGGTTCTTCTTCCTCACGATCCGGAGGGCAGGCTTTGAGGAGCAGGATTGGCTCAGAGCCATCATGGGGAAGAGAGAGTGTAAACCCAAAGAGCCAGCACTGAACTGAGCATTGAGAGGCCTGTGCCTCGTCTTCTCAAGGAGCCAGATTTGGGTCTTCATTAGCACAGTTGTGTTTGGGCAGCACATGCAAGCTCTGGACATTGCCTGGCTCATTTTTGTACTTTGCCCTACCTGATGAGCTCACAGCTGCCCTCGATAATTGGATTTAATTAATACTGAAGCAGTCAGACTGGCCAACATGTTCCCTGCCAACCCCACTCTCCACTCCCTGGTCCCCCAACCCTACAACGTGTCTGCCCTAGTCACTACAAGTTTGAAGGAACTTTGGTCTAGATGTTATCATCCCCCTCACTCACACTTCTTTTTCCAGAAGAAACCGACAATTTTTGACATTGGGGTCTCTCTAGACGGGCCTTAGGGAGGCAGCCAAGGGAAGGTCACAAGCCAGTGTTCCCTGAATATGGGATGGTGGGCACCACCTCTCATCACTTGGTGTTACCCTCTCCTTCCCTCCAGTGTTTCATCAGTTCCCACCCCTTTCCACCAATATTGCTCTTGCCCCACTTTTCCTCATATCCCCCTAACTTTCTCCACACACAGTGTCCTACTAGCCCCTGCCTCTCCTCCATTCCCTCCCTCCTTCTCCAATGTATATTTGGCCTCTGCATTTAGCCTCCGAATCTGCCTCCCTCCCCTCTGACCCTGCCTCCTTCCTCCCATCCCACCTCCACCCTCAGGCCAGCCAATTAGAAACACAGAGAAGGCACATCTGGATCACAGGTACATTTAATTGATGGGTCTGGGGGCCAAGGCCCCTAGTCAGACCTGTCATGCAGCCTCTATGTACAGTGGGCATCGTGCCTGCCCCGGAGGGGTATTGCTGGGGCAGCCTCGTGGCAGCAGAAAGGGCAGTGTGGTTTCAGCCTCTCCCCACCCCAAATCTGGGAACAGCAGAAGGGAGAGGAGGCAAGGATCTTAGGGTAAGGGATCTGTGCCCAGAGTAGGGGAGGCATTGGCTGGCGTGGTGAAGGAGGTTCTGAGCTTGGGGCTGGGGAGTTGGGGCCGAAGAGGAGCAGTCTTCACAGAGAAGACACCACAGTACATCTCCTTCAGTCTGGGGTGCTTACATTTTCTCTCTCCTTTGGGAGTTTCAACTTCCTTTCAACACTTGTCTCCTAATTCTCCATTCCTACCCCAGGGGTCTATGAAGGGGGCAGGGGGTACATTCAGAAAAATGACTACTGAAATACAGCCCCTTAACTCAAGTAAGGGGTGAAGCCATCTAAAACATTCAGCCCTTGGACAGGACTATTTTTAAAGTGCTGTCTTATTCCCTGTGCCCACCCCCATAGGGCTCACCCTATTGAGAGGATTTTTCCAGCTGTCCCATCCCAGCTCTTAAGGGTTGTCCAGATCACAGAAGAGAAGGAAGGCCAGAGAAGAAAAGGAGAGCAGGAAAATAAAATCGCCTCTCATCAGTTTTCTGATCTGAGTAATAGGTTTGACTCCCATTTCTTGAAATGGGCTCATCAGGCTCCAGACAACAGGTACATTTATAAGTGTTCTGTAGCTCTTCTGACTTCCCAATAACAAACAGCACTTTCTGGTTTACTCTTCTTGTTACATCTGGATTGCTTTTAGTTGGAGTGGCTGTGTTTGGAGGGTGGGACAGTTTTTGGATGTTCTGGCCTTGGCTAGAGTTCATACCACAGCTGGGCTATCCTTTCACCAACTGTAAGAGTGAGTCCCTAGGGGTGGAATGGAGAAGGGTCACATCTTGGTTGTTCCTGCCATGACTCCCTCTTCCCCCCAAGAGAACAATCTTGGTTCTTTCTCCTTGATCCTTCCTCTCCTCTGCCAGCCCAGGTTTCAAGTTATGGGAGAGACCAGTGTAACTTTCCTGAGAATTGAGCGAGTGAGAGATGGTGATATTGGGGAGGCAGCAATCAGGACCACAGAAGCAGAAAAGGCCCTCCCATATCTCCCACCCACTTCAAACCCTGAGGGGGGAGCAGGCATTAAGAGGAGTCCAGGAGAAGGGGACATTGTTCCTTCCCCCAACACCTCCCCCATACCCCCAAATGGACAGAGACAGAGAGACATACACAGGCTGGGCTGAGGGGGAAGGTGGCACAAGGCATGCAACAAGTGGAGGGGGAGAAGCCATGGCCAGCCCTGGAACACAGATCTGCCCAGAGCTTGAGTCACTGTGGCAGCAGGGCACTGGTGGGCACAAGAATTGGCACCTTGGCATAGGGGCAGACCTGCCTGTGGTAGCTGATCCCTGCCCTTAACTTGCTCTCCAACCTGCCCTCCAGAGGAGAAACAAAACCTTCTCTGTTGTAGAGCTTCTATGTCTTATTTCAAGTGGTGCCCAGCAGCATGGCAGCAAGTGAGCAGGGAGGTGGGTAAGGAGACCCTGCTCCATTCCCTGGAACCAGAAGCAGGGAACGAGGGGAGCAGAGTTGATATCTGGGATATCTCCTAAGGGTGGGGCACTATCTTCTTCTGGGCCTGCCATGTTTGATTTCAGATCTCAGTCAGAGCATCAGCAGGTACCAGGCCTCTCTTCTTGCCACTGCTAACTCGGATGAAGCCATCAGCATCCTTGCTTCTGCCCACGCCTACGCAGATCTGAGCAGGAAAGATGGAGGGCTGAGAGCTCAGCAGCAGCCAGGCAGGGGGGCACTGCCCATTTGGTGAGATCTCAGTGGGTATAGAGCCCTAATAATTATAGACACCATCATCCACCCCCCTCTCCCATGCTAGTTACTTCCATGACTATTGCCTCCCTCCCTACCTTGGCAGGGAGGGTGGGGAAGGAGGAAGTTTGGCAGCCTTAGATTAGGATGGCAGCTAGGAAGATGCCAGGGAGACCTTTGGGTTCTCACTGTCAAAGGGATCCAAGTGGCCTGAAATCATCTCTTTCATTCTGCCTACCTCTGCTTCATCTCCTCTCCCCCAATCTTTGCCTCAGGAGTTCTCTTCTAGGCCTGAGGAGAAGGATGCGAGAGGAGAAGACCCTCTCTCTACACCTACACTTCTTGTGTCTAGCTGCCTTTCTTCCCATTATAAGGCTGATGGAATTCTCTTCCTGGTCCCACTTGAGACTTGCTCCTGCCCTTCATCCCTGCCTCAGTCTCCTTTCCCCAACCTCTTTCACCCTTTGGAGGGCAGAACCACCCCCCTCAGGCCACTCACCTGGCTCTCCTTGAGGCTCATGTAGCCCTGTTCTTTATTCCCAGAAAATGGCTGACAGCACCGCCACACACTTTCTCCTGGTCTCACCCGCTGCACAAAATTGGCAGGGAAGAAGCCAACCCGATCACCGATCTTGCCCTGTTTGACAAATTCAGTGAAGCTGGTGGGAGGCCTTCACCCTGCCCTCAGCTCCAACCCAATGAGCTCACCCTCAATTCTCATTTGCTTTCCCAGACCTCAAGCCCTGAGGCACCCTGCCACCAGCTCCTGATGACTTCAATCTTTCCTGTATTTTCTAAGCAAACTTTTACTGCCTTGATGCTTGGGGGTAGGAGTGGACAGGGAGAGCTTCCAAGGAGAAGGGGCAAGAGGAATCTGGGCACTTGGAAAGGTGGGAGATGCCCAGGCTGTGCTGCTGGCACAGGTGGGCTGGGGTTTTGAACCTAGTTGACCATGACTCCAGTGGGGACACTGCTCAGAGGGTGATTTAGTGGGCAGCAGTATCTGCAGCTTCCGCCAGGGAATGGTTCTTTCGATCCTTCGTCCCTCAGGCTGGGGATGGAGAGGAGCATAATGATCCCCACCCCCAACTTCCCCTTCCCTGCGGCCAACCAGCCTAATTACCTTCCACCAATCCTCGTTGGAATCATCCACAAGCAGGATTCGGTCTCCTGGCCTGGAGGTAGAGTAGACTCTGGGCAGTCTCTGGGAACAGGGGAAGGACCCACACCCATCCCCACTCTGACCCGGACTATGCACCCAACTGCCCTCCCCAGCCAAAGGAGCTTGTTCAGCATCCTTGTGGTGATGTTGGGTGCCCTGGTACTGCCAACACCTGCAGGCCCATGCCCAAGCAACACCCTGGGGAGAGGGAAGGAGCAAAGCTCTGGCTCTGGGAAGATACTTACTGCAGTGCCAGGTCATTATGCTCCTGGGGCAAAAATTTGTAGAGAGCGACATAGGAATACATGGGACCAACATCTTTCCGAATGGTGCCCTTGGAAGCCTGGGTTGTCATGGTAGAGAGATGAACACAATTTAAAGCCAGAATCTGGAATCCTATTGGGGGCACTCACCCAGTGAGAACTGACTGTGTCAGAGCTGGGAGGGACTCTAGAGACCAGCTCATCTGACGCTATCCGTTTTTACAGAGGAGAAAACTGAGACCCCAAAAAGGGAAAGTATTTGCTCCAGGTTGTGCAGTAAACTGGTGATGAGAAGTCTAACATTTTAGAGTAAAAAAGGAATCCTAAGCAGCATCTAATCCAACCACCTCATTTTTCAGATAAGCCTAGTCTGGTGCTGCTCCCCTGAACCCCATTTATACCTAATGGCACAGGGCCTTACCTGCTGCTGTCTGGGGCTTTTCTCCTCAGGGCCTGTCACCTCATTCTCAGTTGGTGTTGTAAACACTAGAAGAGTGGGAAGGGGATGGTGTAAGGACTTGGGAGATGGGGGGCCCCATCCCCTGGCACTGGCTTGCCCTCCTCACACTCACCACTGTCACTGGCACCCTCCTCTGAGCTACGGATGCTACCTTCCCCGTCCTCTGCCAATTCATCTCGCTCACTCTAGGAAACAGATGAGAAAAGGGAAAGAAAGGAAGGAATGCTGAGGTGGAATCCTCAGCCCTTTCTCCCAGTGTGCCCCAGTTCTCTCAGTGTCCACCAGCCCTTATCCTTCTTTCCTAGAGTCTCCCATCCCCAATCCCTTCCCCAGTGTCTCCCCTCCAAAGTTCCCCAGCTCCACCCTCTTTTCCTTGTATCTTCCAGCCCCCACCCATTTTCTCTCAGGGACCCATCTCTCTATCTTAATGTGCCCCATTCCTAATGCCTCCTCCGTGCCCAATGGACCCCAACCCTACTCCCTCCTCCCCCACATGCTTTTCCCCCATGCCTGGGTCAAAGTCTGTACCAGGCTTCTGGTGGGGGACTCTGAAGTGCTGCTGAAACTTGAACGGTTCATTAATGCCAAGGAGGTACCATAGCGGAGGGTCTCATAAATGGGATCCACTTTCCCACTGGCACCTATAAAGGTTGCATCTTCAGGAATCTATTGCATACCTTTTCCTGGGAATCTTCTTACTTCCTAAAATCTAGACCCATGCACACTAGCATCTGGACATTGCAAAAGCTGGTACAATGCCCTGGGTGGGTAGTGCCAATGGCCACTCTTCCTGAGACAGTATCCCCACAGACATTAACTCCCCAGTCTAGAAACCTGAGGCAACTTTGTTCACTATTATCTGGGAGGAATGGGAATTAGATACATACTTACCAGCTGGTGGAGACTCCCGGGTACAGGCTGGGGGTGGTTCATGCACCAGGAGAGGGGAACTGAAATTGCGTCGGAAAGAGGTGGACTAGGAGAGAAAAGAGCAGAGGCATCAACGTCATCATAAGGGGAAGAGAGCTTGATCTCCCTTGATGTCTCTCATTGCAAGGAATTAGTTCTTTTCAATGGGGGAGAAGATGCAGAGCTCCCCATGGTACTGATGGGCTTGGAGTAGTCAACTGGAACGGTCTACATTGACCCTTGCTCACCATTTTGCCTGGGCACTGCTGGTGGGAGATTTCCTCAGAGCACCAGAGGTGGACGCTGGCTTTGCACGTCTTACATCGCAAGCCCTGCTTGGAGTTGCCTGGAGAGGAGTTTGGAGTTTGGAGGACAAGGAAGAAAGTCTCTCCTCCTCCCCACACATTCCATGCACACATACACATTGGTTGGGAGAAGAGTGACAGTGGACTGGGGATAGATGGAAATAAAGATGGAAGACAAGGCACAAGGAAGCTTCTGTTCATGTCTGTCCTCCTGGATGGACAGGACATATCTATGAACCACTTAAGGTCGAGGTTAACATTATAGATATTTAGCTGTGTGAGATATGGAGAGAACTGCCCACCTGGTATCCCATAAAGGCAATGTTGGTTTTGGAGGGCCAGGAAGAACTGGGCTATAAAATAGACTGTGTACCATGCTGTGTACCTTTTCCCCCATGCCACCTTGGCACTCCCACCTATGCCCATCTCAGTGCCCAGGCACCTACCCACGATAACTTGGTGGCAGAGTTCACAGGGGCTGGCACGTTTGAAGACATGGTCTTGGAAGCTGTGAGTTCTCAGGGGCTTGAGAGGTGCCAAGGGACGTTGGACTGGACAAGGGGATCGGGCAGAGGTGGGCAGGCCTAGATCAGTGGACACAGGTGGGGGTGAAGGGGGTGGCAATGGGGTTGGGGGGGTCAGCAGCACTTCCGTTGGGCACTTGAGTTCAGTGCCTGAGCGAAGGAAGAAATTCTCCACACTCTTGCTTCGAAGGATGGTCTTGAGAGACAGGGAACGTTTGAAACGCTGAAGCTGAAAGAGAGGAGACCATGGTCCCCCATAGGGGACCAGAGTCCACAGAAAAGTAAGCTCTTATTATATCCAGTAGCACACACACTCACACACACACACACACACACACACACACACACACACACACACACACACACAGCCAAAAGCACCAAAGCCTAAACTGGTGATCCTAATCACTGGGCAGCTAAGTGGCACAGTGGATAGAGTGCTGAGATTAGAATCGGGAAGACCTGAGTTCAAATATGACTTCAGGCACTTACCAGTTGTGTGACCCTGGGCAAATCACTTAACCTTGCTTATCTCAGTTTCCTCATCTGTAAAAATAAGCTGGAGAAAGAAATGGCAAAGCATTCCAGTCTTTTTGCCAAGAAAACCACAAATGGGGTCACAAGGAGTTAGAAATGACTGAAACAAGTGAACAAATCAATGTTGGGACTCAGGACTGGACTTGGGAATCTAAAGCTGATGAAGGGAGAGGAGACAGGCAACTTCTATGTCAGGACCCAGTGTTCTAAATCCAGTTGGTTTTCAGTGTTCACATATCCATACATTCTTCACTTCCAGCACCAAATCCTGAAAGCTATCCTATATTTCCCCTCCCATTCCTAGTGAGAAGCTCAGAACCCTCACTATCCTACATCTATCTCATGGTCCCATTCATGGTAATGCTCTGCCTGACTCAACCTGCCCAGATAGACTACAGGAAGGGAGGCAGCAGACTGAAGATATGGGCACAGAATCTGTGCCACCTTTAGCCAAGGCTCCCAGGTGATGAGCTGGACAGTTTAAGGTACCATGGCTGCCAACCTCCCAGCCCTGCCAGGGGAGGAGTGGATGCAGCTGCTGGTTCAGAGAACACAGACACAGATTTTCCTGCCATCCCAGCCTCTGGAGGACAACAGGAAATAAAGATGGGGGTCTGGGAGGATGTACATGATAGACCCAGGTCTGCCAATCATGAAGCCTGAGCACTGCAGGATGTCTGGCTTCCCCAATGGTTGGCATCACTGGATCACTGAAATTTCTTCCAAATTCTGGCTTCCTGGATAGCATTATCAGTCTCTGTCTCTGCAGATTCCAGACAGGGCATATAATAGAGTCTGGGGCCCCAAGGAACCTGTGGAGATGGGAGCGTGTAGTGAAAATATATAGAATCATCTCAAGAGAGTTCGTATGATGTCATTTGGGACCAGAATATTATCTTAAGCCCTCCAGAAGATGGGATGCCCAGGGATTCTTAAGAGTCTCTCTTCCTCAAGCCCTGGAATTTTTTGGAGGGAGTGGTGTACCTAATCTTTATATCCAGAATTGTTCTTAGTTATCCTGGAGTTTTGCCATAGAGCTTACTTGTCAGGTCAAGACCTGAGGCAAAGAGGGAGAGTGTGACTTGTCACTCCCCATCCTGGCATGAGCAATGCCAGCTCACTTGTGCCCCTAGGACAACCCTATCAGAATCAGCTTCTTCCTGGTCCCAGGAGGAAAGTTTCCTGAACAAAATGTTCCCTTCAGAGCCTGTGTGGAAGCTCTGACCACTGGCACCTGCTCCCAGGAAAGCAAGAAAAAGGGCCATTGAGATGGGGAGGCAACGTCTGCTTTAAGACCCTCAGGGAGAGAGGAGCTGGTGGCAACTCAATGCTGAGTGGAGCTGCTGGAGGGCAGGAGGCAGTCCCCCTGCCAGCTGGACTAGTGCCTACCTGCTCCAGAAATGTCTGATCCCACTGCCCCCTGAAGGCATTTTTCTGGGTTCCAAACCAAGACCCATCTCAGTCCAGCCTGGGTGGGAATGACATGGATGTGAGTCACCACATCCCCATTGCCACAGAAACACTTTTCTCTTCTCTTCCTTTCACCATGGAGGCAGGAGAGTGGAAGCTTTGGGTAAGGGTAGCCAAGAGGCAAAAGGTCAAAGGTTCTGTCTTCTGACCCTCACTGCCCCTTGGACCTGCTCCCTGGCATAGGGGAGATGCCACTTTGAAGCAGCTGGCAGACCTGCCTATCAGGCATCTTAGAATCTTTCAGGCATTTTTCTGGCTCCTTCCAGCCAAGTGACCAGAAGACTGAAAATACTTGGTCAGCTTCTTCTGCTCACCTGCTCCACCCTTCCAGGCTGAGAACAACATAGATGTATCAGTTTCTATAGAGCTGGAACTGACCATAGAACATGGACTGCGAGGGCTGGCAGAGATCTTAGAATGGAGACATGTAAAATGTAAGACTTGACAGGAGCAAAGACCTTCAGACTGGAGGAATCTCAGATGCCATCTAATCCAATTCCTTTTTTTTTTTTTTTTTTTTTACGGATGAGATAACTGAGGCCTAGAGTGGTTAATTGAACTGGCCAACATCACACAAGGAAGTAAAAGAGGTAGAATTTGAACTCAGGTTCTTTGACTTCAAAAGCCAGAAGCTCTTCCCACTACACTAAATTGTGTTTTATGGACCTTAGAGATCATCTTGTCCAACCCTTGTTTCCCAAAAAAGGAAAATGAGACTCATTCTGGGGAAGTGGATCAATGAGATAATCACTATAAAGCCCGTTGCAAACCTTCAAGTGTGATCCAGATGCTAATCATGATGATGATGATGATGATGATGATGATGATGATGATGATCCTGACTACCACCCAAATCATCCAGCCAATTAGTAGCATAGCTATATCTAGAACCTAGGCTTTCTGACTCCCAGTACAGGGCTCTCTCCTTTTTCATATCTCCCTGTCCATCTCTTTCTTTCCCCATCTAAGACACTCCTCCCTTTTCCCCAGTTCCTGAAAGGGCACGAAGCAGCTGCAGGGTAGGCGGTAGTGGGCACCGGTGCCAGCTGACTCAGATGGTGGTGCTGGCATAGAAGGGTCCCCTTTCCCTGGGGAGGATGAAGCCAAAGAATGGTGGGGTGAGGGGGTGGGGATGTCCCATGTTGGAGGCAAGTTACTTTCTCAGCTGCTTGGCTCTGGGAGTAACGACAAGAAGAGGAGACATGTCTGAAATTCACCACCGACCCTAAGTGGGCAGGTTGGCAGCGCCAATTGGGTAGGAGGGAAGTCACCATGAGTTAGTTCTATTATCTGGATGTATGGGTCCAAGGAGAAGATGCCAAGGTTGATATTTTGTACTTATATGGGTCATGAATTGATGACAAACAGCATTTTAAATACTGGCAGCAGTGTCTGCCAGTTACTCAGCCTCCTCTGTTGTACCTGGCCACCTCCAAGTACCAGACATGAAAGAAGAGTATCGTGGGGAACAACCAGACCCTCTCACTCTAGGGACATAAATAAGCCTTCTATGACTCTCTCTCAAGTTATCTCCCACTCTCTCAAGGCTAGGTTGAGGCATATAAACTACCTTTACTCCATCCTGTTTGCCCACTTCCACTAAGGGGGATGGAGCATTTATCTTTGGCAGTCACAGTGAGGGGAAGGGTAGTGATGCTAAATTGCTATTGCATGGTTGCCTACTCTATAGGGTCTTTCACAAGAGTAACGAGATGAAGTAGGGGCCCAGAGGATGAGGTAGCCTCACAGACAGGATGGGGGAAGGGGACACTGCCCAGACCAGACCTCCAGCCCTTCTCCCTATCCCTGAGGTAGAACTGTTTTCAGAAGGGTCCTCAGGATGGGAGAGGGGGAAGGACAGCAACCTGAATCGGCTGACTCTTCCCTTTCCCCTTCTCCTAAGCTGAGCTTGCACGTTGGCCAACTTGCTGAGATGGCAGTGATAACACAGGAGCATCCCCCACCCACCCCAGCTCCAGGGTGGCTGAGAGAAAGGAGGAGAGTAGGGAGACAGGTTCTAGATGGAAATGGATGAGCTCCACTGATAATAATTTAAGATCTGGGGAGACAGAGGACTGTGAATGAATGTCTCCCCAGGTGCTTAGGGAGGAGGGAAAGAGAGATGGGGAGAGGATTGGTACCCTGGTGTACCAACTCTGACTGGATTTATCTATCACTCCTCTCCCTTCCTCAGCTTTATTCCCTCTAGCTCACAGGTATTACAATAGCACAATTGGACCACTTCCCCAACATTCCTGATCTAACAGCACGTATCTCTCCCCAGGCTGAATTAACCCTTTGTTAGGAGTGGTGGGTTACCATTCCCCACCCCTAGAGGTGAGTGAGAAAGTCAAAGGTATATGGGGACCCTAAGAGCAGGGGAGGACTGGACACTTGCTTCCCACTGCCTCAGTCTTCTAGGACGGCCCTGGTCTTGGGGCATGGGCTTTCCATTCTCAGTCAACTGACATTATCTTCCTTCCCTAAGTGCTTTTAGCATAGTTGATTTTGACCTTGAATTAACCTCTTCTGTCTGGAGGGGGAGGAAAGTGTGTACGTGGGCAGGGGTGGGGGGGGGAGATAAAACGTCCAGGGAAGGATTTAGGACCCCAGGGACCCTAAGGGTGAGGATAAGAGATATCAGACACCTTCCCCCCCCCCACTTCCCCAGGTCCTTTCTCCTATTTTTCTCTCCCTCCCACCCTAAATATTCCGAATAGAGGTAAATAGAAGTCTAGACAAACTAAAGATGGGAAGTCAGCCCTTTATATTAGACTTAAAGGAATGGAGGTTTATTGGCCAGAGGGGAGTGAGCTCTTAACCCGTGCATACCCACTTCTCTTACCTAGTCAGGAATTTCGATCCAAATGCTATCTGGGAACTCCTGCGGCTAAATTTCAGCGAGATCTGGGCGGGAGCTCATCGACGTGAAGCTCTACCCAAGTCTAAAGCTCCTGAAGACCCCGCCCTCCTTCAATGGGGGAATAATTCATTCGTTGTTCAACTGACTTGTTATTCCCACGAGTAACAATCATGAATAATTAGGGTTAATTATGATATTAATTATGATGGCTCTTCTGTCTCTATCCTCTCCTATACCAGGTAGGGGAAAGTGGAAAGGAGAAGGAGTAGCAGCTAGTGGCACTGTTCCACTGCCCCCTACCTCTCTCCCCTCCCTCCCCAAGGGAAGAGAAGCCTTCAGCGCTGCCGCAGCCCCTGGAACCCAGCAACCAGAAAGATCCGACCCCAGGACCTCCTTCCCCTGCAACCTTCCCCTCCTTGTTTCGCCGCTCCTCTGAGACTGCAGCTGGACAGAGACAGAGATCGAGAGAGACCAAGACAGATGCAGAGAACGAAAACATAGCCAGGGAATCAGTGACCCCAGGGCCCCACACACTAAAAGAGATCCAAGGCTACACACTGAGACCTATATCCCCGGGAAACACACGCCTGCGTAAACACACGCACACACACACACACACACACACACACACACACACACACACACACACACACACACACCTCACTGCTTCTCCCCAGACTATGCAATGCTTCCTCCAAGAGGAGTTACAACCTTCCCCCAGTCGAGTTGGGAGAGAGCTGACCCGAAGCGTGTTTCGATATCTATGTGTTTGTGCATGAGCGCGCGCACATGTGGTGTGGTATGGTGTGTGTGTGTATGTGTATGTATGTACGCGAGCGTGTGGTCAGTTACTCCATCCCCTTCTAGTTTGCTCTCCAGAGGCTGAGAGGTTCTCAGATTATGCTGGACAGCGCCCGTCCTACAGTGGTGGTGGGAGAGGGGACGAGCTATCTCGACCAATTCTTGACCCGGGTCGCTGTGTGTATCGGCTCTGTCGCGGCAGTGCGGGGACAAAAAAAAGCCCAGGTCAAGGAGAGGGTAGGACAGAAGCGGTTACCGCGGGCCGACGAAGGAAGAGCTGCAGGGCGGGAAAGAAGGAAAACGAAGGGAGTGGAGCAAATCGCGACCCCTCCCCAAGTTACCTTGGTTTCCTGGAGGGTGGAAACAGTCCCAGGGGAGGGCTGAGTGCCAGCGTCCTCGGGTTCGTTCTCCTTCTCGCTCATTTCGGTCATGATCGTGGTCCCGCAGCTGGGGCGCTGCGTGAAGTGGGTAGCGGGGGCGAAGTGGGGGGGGGCAAAGGCCGGGTAGAAGGGCCGGGTTAGATGCGTGTGAGGCCAGGCGTAGAAAGAGATTCTCACTGGGGTCCTATACCTCCTTCTTTCCAAGCCCTCGAGCTTGACTCTCCCCTTAAAATCAAACCAAGAGGAACTCTTCCCCCTCCCCCCTAAAAATGTCGAGCAAATACCCTAATTTTCTCTGCAGGTAGAGAAAGTTCTGGGGGCTACTCCGCAAGGAGGAAGACAATTAAATAAATATGTAATTCAAGGTAGATTGGGGAGAGAGGACCCCCAGGCACTGAGGGTTTGCAGAGGATGCTGTGCAGAAGGGAGAGGGAAGGAAGAATGAAGGAATGGAGGGATGGAGGGAGAGAGCTCTGTGCTGTGTCCGGTAGGGCCCCACTGTCCTCTGAGCCCGCCCCCCACCCCCCTCCCCCCAGTCCCTGCCTGGGCACTTGGCATCCCCTCTGCCCAGTCCTCGCCTCCCAACTTTGATTTAAGAGGTCGCTTGGCCCCACCCCTTCTTTTCCCTGCTCCCCCGCTTCACTATGCAAATTAGGCAAATAGCCATTGGCTGCTGTTCTGAAGGGGGTGGAGAGGAGTAAGGTAGGTGGGGCCTGAAGGGATCAGAAAAAGTGGGAGGGGATTTGAGGGGGGACCCTCAAGAAAAGAAAGGGACGGGTCAGATAGGGAGAGTGGGGACTTTCAAGCTAATTGTCCCTTTCTGTTCGGGTATGAGACAAATAGATAGGAGGCAAAAATGGATTGGAGATACAGAAGGAGAGGTGAGGGTTAGACTGAAGGAAGGACTTTCCTATAGAGAAGGGAGTTACTGAAAAGTAGGAAATAGTGCATGAGGATGAGGCTATTACATCTCAAGGTCAAGAGAGACCCCATGCCAGCCCTACCTACTCCTGGACTACACAGAAGGTCAGTTCTTTCCCTTAGAAAAGGCAAGAGACAAAGTAGAACTGGCCAGCAAGAGGCCATGCCAGTTTTAACGTCTGGTGGACAGAGAGAAGAAACCTGCATTTCTGTCCAGATTATCATTTTGTGATTTTGAAATTCACATTGCCTCTTTGGGCCTCAGTAGTCAAATTCTGTCAGACCTCTTTCTCAGGATCCCCCAATTCTTCTAAAAATCCTCACCCAACCAAAGACTTTTTTGTTAGGTTGCCTTGAATTAAGAATTGACAAAGGTTGGGGTGGCAGGGAGGTGGGGGAGAGGGAAGGAGCAGTGAAAACATCTCACTCTCCTGGTTTCCCTCCTGTGGAGCCACCTGACGTCTTCAAATTCCTGTGACTGTCCCTTGTCTAGAGACCAGTTTTCCCAAATTCTCCTCTCACAATTTTCCCTTTCATTGTCATCTTGAGAAAGGAGAATCTCTATGGCTATTGCTTAGTTGCTTGCCCTAGTCCAGGCATTTCTCTCAGTTGGGGTTGGGGAGAAGCTGCCCTTTTGAGTGAACATGGGACCCCAGACAGCAATCCAGTTGCTCTCACCCATAGCTACCCCACTGTCTGTGATATGATGCTGGAAGCACTTGATTAGATGGAGGATAAGGAGGGAGTTGTCTTCACATGGCACCTGGGGAGAATACAGTAATGAGATTACTGGAGTCTCATTTTCCCCCTCCCACTACCAGCATTTCTTTGCATCCCCCTACCCCTCCTGTCCAACCCACATTATGATCTCATTGCTTCTCCTACCCAGGGCAGGAGATTTATTCGCCAGCTGTGGAAGTAGAGCAAGGGCAGACATGAGGATTAACTCTAAGAGGCTCTGGACCACCCTACTACACACACACACACACACACACACACACACACACACACACACACCCTTCATCTGGAAGCCTGTACCCTCCATCTCTGTTCCTCTAAGAGGCATTAGGCAGGGATTGAGAAAAGGAACCTATCCTGAGCCCAGACCTCAAGCCATTTATCCTCAAAAATCACTCCCTTTCCCCATGCCTCCAGAAGATTTTTCTGCCCTGTCCAGACCAGCCTTCCCCTCTATAGTCCCAGAATTTCAGATGCTTGAGCATTCCCAGGAAGGGTTGTTTATGTTTTCCTCCTGCTTGGGGCAAAATCCTAGTCCAGACAAAGCAGTAATGGGGGACTATGGTCCTGGATTTGGTAGCTGGGAAGATGTCATAACCTTCTTGTCATGGTCTGTTCAGCTGCTCTATTATCTCATTTTTTCCTTTTAAAGAATTTCTTGCCTCTCTCTCCTATTTCTCCAGGCAGGGGAGAAAGATCTCCCCACATTCTTCTGGACTGCCAGTGGGGACAGTGACTAAGAGACAGGGAGAAAATGAGTTTGGTTATCAGACATTCAGAGAGATTCTAGTTAGATCTTATGATGAACTTTTCAGATGGAAATAAGTGGTGGGGCAGATGGTCAACCGGGAGGCTGGGAAATTTCTAGCCCTGGAGAATTCTAAAAACATAACCCATTCAGGGCCCAGGTATCCTTTTTAGCTGAGGCAGGGGGTTGGAAGCTATGACCTCTGGAGGTCCTTTGAGAGCTGGATGACTTTCTGAAAGCATCCTTGCTCCTGACCAGAATAGTCTTTCTTTAATAGTGTATGAGTCATGGCCCGTGCTGCTACTGCCTAATGACAGGCCGCTCCCCAATCTTGTGTCTGACCCTGTTAATAATGATAACAGCTCACATTTTCAGAGTGCTTTCAGGGCAACAGAGGGCTTTCCCCACAACACCCCTGTGAGGCAGGTAGATCAAATATCTTCATTTTGAAGATGAAAAACAATCTAAAAGAGGTTGCCAAAGATCACAAATCTAACAAGTATTGGATTCAGCTCTCTCTTCTCTGCATATTGCCCTTCAATGCTTCCAGACTTCAGAGGACTGAGGTTGCCAAAAAAGAGAGTGGAGTTAGGGCCTGTACTTGTGGAGAAGGCTGAGGGAGGGATCATAGTAGAGTTATATCCCAGTTTCAGATAAGGTCGGACCCTCCTTTCTTACTGGGAACTGAAATGAGTTACAGGAGGAGAGAGATTTCATTTACAGAGGAGGAGGAGGGAAGGGTGACAGGCAACACAGCAGTAAGATGAATAACAGTCAGACTACAAGAAGGATTGATCTGGCCACCATGAAGGGTATAGAAACAAGCTGAAATGATCTAAGATTTTTTTTCTGGGGGAGAACTAAGGGAGGAGAGGCTGATGTTGATTTGGACATGGTAGGGGGATGGATGAAATAACCTTAAGTCTGGGTCTTGATGGATTCTTTGTGTCCCCTCAACAAAATATGATGTATTTTATGTTCAAACGGGAAGACTATAAGTCCTTCACTTCCTCCCTAGTGGAGGACCCCTCTGACCCTTCTGAACAGACTGAAAATGCTGGGCCTGGAATAACTAATGGCTCACTTCTACTTAGGTATCTCCAGCCATGAATGGGGTTGAGTGGCTCATTGTTCCTGATTTTCTTGGTCTCTATGCTGGGAAGGAGGGCAGTGGTAGTCAGCAATTCTACCCAAATGGGGTCACAAAGTGGGGGCAGTGCCTATGGGTGGAAGGCAGCGGGGTTGGCCAAGAAAGCAGCCCATATCTCAGCCTTTCCTCCATCCAGGCAGGTCTTGTGCCCCTGGGCCCCTGGAGGCAGACACCACTCTAATGAGCTAACTGCCATAGCAGCCATCAGTAATTATGACTTTATGAAAATACGAAGGGAACTTACGCAAGTCCCTGACACACTTCCCGGCTCCTAGCATCTGGGACATTCAGGTCCCCAGGGGCTGGTAGAAGGGACAAGAAGCCAAGCTATGGGCCCCCACTGCCCCACCAGCTTCTTAGAGCCTCAGGTAACTGGTACAGAGATGCATATCAGACTCTGTTTTCTAAGGCTGCCTGTCTCTACCTGTGTCTGTGTTGTCTTCAGGTGAACTATTCTCTTTTTCTTTGTTCCCCACCTGCTCCAGGGGAAAGATGTTCCTGGCTCTCTCACCCCCAAACTAGGACTTTTGTGGGATGCCTTTATAGGCAGAGGGGAGTTACTGTGAAAGGAAGTATGGAGTGGGGGATACCCCTACGTCTCTCAGTTACAAGAAAACTGTATCTTTCAACTTTCCAGGAAAATACCTTCTCTCCCTTTCTGCCATGCAGACAGACTGGGCAGGAGGCCTGAGGATTATAGACATTGAGAAAACAGATATTGGCTAGGAGACATGGGGTATAAGTGAGAGGGGGGAGTCCTATGAATGTGGCAGTCTGACTATCCCCACCTGACCTGGTCTATCTCTAAAGTCTCTCATCCCCCAACCCCCACCCACCAGGCACCTGCTGTCATGGTAACAGCTATGGGATTAGGGTTTTTTGGGGAGGGGAAGAAAAAGGCTGAATGGATCCAGGTTTGTAGTGAGTAGAGGGGAGGGATATCTAGTGTTTCCATGAATGATGGGATGAAGGTCTATCTCCTGTTTTTTGTTTGTTTTGGGAAAAGCATGACTTGGGTGGCTGGGCGGCAGGAGGGGACAAAGCTAGATTTGGAGAGTACCTTTATCCCCCCAAATATTAACCCTCCCCATCTCTTCTGCATGAAGGGAAAAGGATCTTCATTCTTCTGTTGAATGTGTATGTTCGTCCTTCATTGCCAAAGAAAACCATGCCATCACAGAAATGATGACGTGACTTGCACTTGACTTTGAGTGAGGGAGGGTTGTGCAGGTCTCCAGCCTCACTTCTCCTCCAGAACCATCTGACCAGATATTCATCAGGATGACTGGAGATGACCCAGGGTGAGGCAATTGGGGTTAAGTGACTTGCCCAAGGTCACACAGCTAGTGAGTATCAAATGCCTGAGGTGAAATTTGAACTCAAGGGTCCTCCTGACTCCTGCACTGGTGCTCTATCCACTGCACCACCCAGCTGCCCATTCTTCTGTTAGTCAAATCCTGAGTACTAGAGAATAGATAGGAGGGGTAAGGGCTAGGCTGAGACCCTGTGTAAGGACTCCCTCCAGACCTAGTGGCCCCAGGCCATGTGGTAAACCACTCCACTCCAGTATCTTTGCCAAGAAAATCCCAAATTGAATCACAAAGAGTTGGACATGAATGAAAATGACTGAATAACAAACAACGACAAAGAAGAGAGGAACACAGGGCAATAAGTATAGGGCACTTTTATGTCTCACTTTTAAACATACTTCTGGTCCAGCTTTTAGGTTATTAACCCTTCACAGCAAAGACCATAGAATTTAGGGCTTTTGTTGTCCAGTTGTATATCACTCTTCATGACCCCATTTCGGGGTTTTCTTGGCAAAGATACTGGAAGGGTTTGTCATTTCCTTCTCCAGCTCACTTTACAGGGGGGGGAAACTGAGACTAACAGAGTTAAGTGACAAACCCAGGGTCACATAGTAAGTGTCTGAGGCCAGATCTAAACTCAGGAAGATGAGTCTTCCTGACTCCAGGTCCAGCACTTTAACCAATGTATCATTTGCTGTCCTTGGATTCAGGACTGGAAATCATTGTAGAAGTTATTAGTCTGAGGTAGTCTGATATAGAGGATAAAGAGCCCACCTCTGAGTCTGGGTTCAAGTCCTGCTCCTGATGCCTGCTACCTGTATGATCCTAAGTAAGACATCCGACCTTTCAGTGTCCCTTAGGATCATTGATTTAGAGCTAAAAGGGACCTTAGAGGCCAATTCCAATCCCCTCATTTTATAAATAAGGAAACTGAGAGAGAGAGACAAAGTAACTTGTCTAGAGTCAAACAAGTAGTATGTATCTGAGGCAAAATTCTAACTCAGAGCTTCCTGACTCCAAGTCCAGTGCTCCAGAAGTATTTCTCCAAGCACTTTCAGGTCTGCCAAACCCTTTATCCATATTTTCTCATTGCTCCTCACAACAATCCTGTAAACAGTATGTGCTATTATTATCTCTGTTTGACACATGAGGAAACTGAGGATGAGAGAAATTAAGTGATTGGCTCAGGATCACATAGCAAGCGTCTAAGGAAAGATTAGAATTCAGGTGTTCCTAACTCCAAGTCCACTTCTCTGTCCACAGCGCCACCTAGTAGCCTATTCTGGCACTGTCTAGGACCATAAATTCCAGAGAAGCTGTCCAGGTGCTCATCTGTGCATTGGTAGAGAGGATTTTCTCACCCAAAGTTCCCTATTCCAGTGAAATCTTGGGTCCTGTACAAAAATTAGATAATTTAGTACAACTTCAATTGAAGCAATGGGCTTCCAGTTGATAACTCCATCCCAAGCTCCAGTGCATATCACAATTGGCTTAATCTTCCTAAAATGCTGATTTCTTTAGGTCACACCCCTCCCCTCTAAAAACCTCCAATGATCCCTTATTTTTATAATTATTTTAAAATTGTATTTTAAATGTTAACAATGCCTTTTGTTTTTATTTTATACCACAGCTGCCTCTCAATATACCTTACATGCAGAATTTTCTATTGAAATGAAGAAAAAAAATCATTCATGCCTTTTCCTCATTATTTAGATAAGGAAACTGAGGTCTAGGGGAGAGGGACTTTTCTAAGGTCATGCCATTCATTAAGAAACGGCAGGATCAGGATTTGAATGCAACTTTTATGACCCTAACTACATTGTTCCTGTTGTTCAATCGTGTCCAGCTCTTCATGACTCTCTTTGGAGTTTTCTTGGCAGAGATATGGAAGTAGTTTGCCATTTCCTTCTCCAGCTCATTTGGCAGCTGCGAAAACAGGTTAACAAGGTTAAGCGACTTGCCCAGGGTCACACAGCTAGTAAGTACCTGAGGCCAGAGTTGAACTCACAAAGATGAGTCTTCCAGACTCCAGGTCTGGCACTATCCACTGAACCATCTTGCTGACCATAATGTTCCTACTATATTATTTAAGGAACTTGGCATAGAGATTAGAAAGTAGATCCTGAAGTTAGGAAGATCTGGGTTCAAGTCCTGCCTCTAACAAACTAAGTAAGAAACTAACCTCTCTGTGCTGTAGGCAATTCTCTAAGCCTATATATTACAAAGAGAGGGTGCTGATCTGCACTGACAGAGGGACTTTTCTCACCTGGGAGCTCCCTATACAAATGAAATCACAGATCCAGTCCTTAACTCTCCACTGTCTCTGTTGTAGAAGCTTTTTAGCTGAGCAGTCCAAGCCCTCAGCCTTTAAAGAGTGCCTACTGAACCCAATCAAAGAAAGCTGTCTATGTCCACAGCAAGGACCCACTGCCAGCTTATCAGATGATATCCATTTTTTAAACTCCTATTCTGCCAGGCAGTCTGCTAAGCTCTGGGGTACAAAGAAAGGTAAAAGATTATTCCTGCTCTCAAGGAGCTCAGTCTCACAGAACACAGATTATGGTCCAACCATAGGAAAGAGTCAGCCATTAGAAGGCAGGAGATTTGCATTCTTAATATAATGGTTTATACCTAGTACGCATTTTTAATAACACATTGAATAGAGAATCAGCCTTAACTCAGCCACTGACACACCATGTGATCTTGAATAAGGGAAGGTAAGTCCAGGGTGGGGAAGGAATACACATTTATGTAGTACCTACTAAGTGCCAGGCACTATTCTAAATGCTTTCTAAATATTATCTTATTTGATAAGACACATTTAAATATTATTTAATTTGATAAGATACATTTTCTCAGGGTCTCAGTTTCCTATAAGGTGATAAACCACATGAACTGCTCCAGCATTTGAAGCATCTTCATTGATTTATTTCATTGATACCTTTTTCTTTTACATGATCATTCATTACTAAATATATTTTCATTCCTTCCCTAACCAATGAGTCATTCCATGAAACAAATAATTTTTAAAAAAATCTAGTCTAACTTTTTCTTTTTCCAAAGAGAAGGCAAAAAGTACTTCAGAAAAACTAAGCAGCACAAGTCTAATGGTCTATTCAATATTCCATGCTCATAGTTCCCTACCTCTTTAATGAAGGGAAGTTGGTGCCTTTTCTCATCTCCTCTTTGGAGCCAGCCTGGGTCACTATGATGATACAGAATTCTATTATTTTTTTTGTACTTTCTATTTACATTATTTTGATCATGGTGTATATTGTTTTTCTGATTCTGCGTACTTGATTCAGCATCAGTTCACATAAGTCTTCCCATGCTTCTCTGGATTCCTCATATTTATCATCTAAGAGTGCAGAGTGTGTTTTCCTTTCTTTGAAACTCTGTCCTCTCGGTTATGAACTGATTCAGTCATTTTGGAGAGCAATTTGGAACTATGCCCAAAAAGGAATCAAACCTTGCAATACCACTACTAGGTCTGTATCCCAAAAAGATTAAAAGGGGTTGGGGTGGGGGTGGGAAGAAAGGATCTATCTGTATAAAAATATTTTTAGTAGCCCTTTTTCTGGTGGCAAAGAATTGGAAATTGAGGGGAAGTCAATCAGTTGGGGAATGGCTGAACAAGTTGTGGCATATGAAATGATGAGCAGTCAGATTTCAGAAAAACCTGAATATACCTCCAGGTCAGCTTACATGAACTGATGCAAACTGAAGTGAACAGAACTGGGAGAACTGTACACAATAATAGCAACATTGTATGATGATCAACTACGAATGACTTACTATTCTCAGCAATACAAAAATCCAAGACAATTCCAAATGACTCATAATGAAAAATGCTATCCACATCCAGAGAGAGAACTGATACAGTTTGAATGTAGATCAAAGCATACTATTTTCACTTTGTTTTTTTGTGTTTTTCTATCTGTTTCTTCTTTAATAAAATGACTGATATGGAAATATATTTTACAAGATTACACATATGTGACCTATATTATATTGCTTACCATCTTAGGGAGGGGAGGGGGGAAAATTTGGAACTCAAAAATTTTTTAAAAAGAAAGTTAAAAATTTTTTATATGGAATTGGGAAAAAATAAAATATTATTAGAAAAAAAAAAGAAACTCCATCATCTCCTGGACACTCTGCTGTCTGGATTGGTCCTATTGTTCTGATCACTTTCACTGGCTCCTGCTCCTCTTCCTCCTCCTGTCCATTAAAGGTCACCTACCATTCGTAAGGCTTAGTCCTCTAAGCTATGATCTCTTCATGTCTTTTCAAGAAATCTCAGTGGCTGCAATGGCTTCAGTTTTCTCCAACATGGAACTAACTCCCAAATCTACCTAACTTCCCATCTACCAGGAGCTCCAACCACAAACTTCCAGTATTCTAATACGGGAATATCCAAGTGGATATTTCTCTTTTTTAAAATTTCAATTAATTAAATTTTTTTCAGTTTTCAACAATTACTTCCATAAGTCTTAAATTTTCTCCTCCTCCCTTCCCCCTCCCTCCCCAAGATGGCATGCAATCTTATATGGGTTCTACACATACATTCTTATTAAACATATTTTCACTTTAGTCATGTTGCATAGGAGAATTAACATGAATGGGAGAAACAATGAGAAAAAAAACAAACCAAAACAAAACATAACACAAGAGAAAATAGTCTGCTTCATTCTGCGTTCTGATTCCATAGTTCTTTCTCTGGATATGGATGGCATTTTGCCTCAAGAGTCCTTTGGGAATGTTTTAGGTCCCTACATTGCAGCGAAGGGCTAAGTCTATCAGAAACAGTCCTCAAACACTGTGGCTGTTACTGTGTACAATGGTCTCCTGGTTCTGCTCATTTGACTCAGCATCAGTTCATATAAGTTCTTCCAGGCTTCTCTGAAGTCCTTCTGTTCATCATTTCTTGTAGCATAATAGTATTCCATTACATTCAAATACCACAACTTCTTCAGTCACTCCCCATCAAGTGGATATTTTCACTTGGCTTTTTCACTATCCCCTCAAACTCTACACATTCAAAACTGAACTCCTCTTACTTTTCAGAACAGCTCCCCATTCCAATTTCCCTGTCTCTGTCAGTGACATTGTTCTCTTCATTACTCAGTTGTAAAACCTGTGTCTTAATAAATGTTTTTATTTCATTAAATATTTCCCAATTACAATTTTTAAAATTAACATCCATTTTTAAAAAAATTTGAGTTTCAAATTATCTTCCTCCTACCCCTCCCCCACCCTTAAGAAGGCAGACAATATATGAATTGTACATGTGAAGTCAAGCAAACTATTAGTCATGTCCTCAAGAAAAAGAAAGTGAGAAAAGTATGCTTCAATCTGCCCTCAGAGTTCATCAGTTCTTTTTCTCTGGAGGTGGGTAACATTTTTCATCATGGGTCCTTTGGAATTGTCTTGGATCATTGTCTTGATCAGAGTAGCTGAGTCTTTCAAATTTGAACATTGTTACAATATTACTGTTATTGTGTACAATGTTCTTCAGGTTTTGCTCACTTCACTTTGCATCAATTCATATAAGACTTCCCATAAAACTTGTTCATTTTTGATATGTCCATGGTTCATCCTCTATACACATTAAGTTAGTCATCAAGTCCTTCCAGTTCTTCATTCATGATGTTCCTCAGATTCTACAGATACAAATCTGTCCCTTCCTCTTCACTCTCATCATTATCAGCATAGTCCAGATCTCACCATCTCATGACTGGATTGATGCAGTAATCTTCTGATTTGTCTCTCCAAGATTTGAATTCAAGTCCATGAAGTCCAGCTCTCTATCCATAGCACCTATACTGATATTCCCTAAGAATTTAAGTTATAAAGTCCAGGTGATTAACTGAATTGGTAGACCAGGTTTTTTCATAAGAAGTTTCCTATTTCAATGAAATCTCAGATTTTATAAAAAAAATCTTGTCTAACTCCAATTGAAGTAATAGGTCTCTACCTTTCTGATCCATTCTGTATTTCAAAGTTGGCTTCATCCTCCTTTAATGCTGATTTCATTGCATCGTAGTTGTCCAAAAAAGCCAAGGACTCTCTATTTTCTTTTTAAAACATTTTTAAATTCTATTTATATTTGAAAGATACATTTTATTTTTTAATACCACAGTCACTTCTGAATATACCCCCAGGTCAACAGAACCTTCTCTTGTATCAAAGAAAAGAAAATATGATTGACATCCTGTCATCAAATCTGATAGTGTAGGCCATATTTTTTTCCTTAGTCCCCCACCTTTCTACTGAAAGGATCATAGGATCATAGGTTTAGAGCTAGAAGGGATCCTACGGGCCATCTAGTACAACACTTCCTTTCACAGATGAGGAAACTAAGGCTCAGAGAATTGTGATTTGCCCAGAGTCACAAAGGTCTTCCATGTACTATACCATGTTCTCTGTGATCAAGACTATTTTCTTTTAATGAATTCAGCTCTAATTCAATAAACACTTATTAAATGCCTACTATGTGTTAGGCCCTTGCTAAGTGCTGGGGATATAATTAATAAAATGGAAGGCAGTCCCTGACCTCAAAGAGTTTAAAACTGCATTAACTTTGGGACACCCTTTATCATCACCATCATCATCATCATCATTCCTATTCTGTCACTTTTTTCTCAGCAGGTGGATATGACACATTATTATGACTCATTATCATTTCTCTAGAATTATGTTTGGCCAAGTTGTTTGTCTTTACAGCATTTTTTTCATTTATAAATTTTTCTGGTTCCGCTCACTTCACTCTGCCTCAGTTCATACAAGTCTTCCTAGGGAATGGCTGAACAAGTTGTGCAAATGATCGTGTTGGGATACTATTGTGCTAAAAGAAATGATGAGGGAGATGCTTTCAGAAAAACCTGGAAATAAATTTAATATGTCACTTTCAAAGTTGCCCTACTTGTCTGTGATTCTTTTGGGCTTCCCTTCTATTCCAGGAACTTAATAATCACCACCAAATTCAAACATCATAGGTCCTTGGGAAAACTGGGTAAAAGATTGGCTTGGTTGCCATAGATACTTCTGGCATCCTGAATCTCTCTCTCCTGAGGATCACTAACCTGGTAAGCCCGAGACAAGGAGTTACTCACCACGCCAGGTTGTCTTCTGGGAACACTAGGGTTCTAGAGTTACTCTACCCTCATGAGCAATCAACGTTCCCATTGCCCCAGGAGAATTAGAGAAATCTAGAACTACAAAGTACCTTAGAGGGTTCAACCTCCCCTCATTGGACAAATAAGGAAATGTAGATCCAGAGAAGGAGAAAGACTTGTTCAACGTTACAAAGGCAATAAGTGATAAGGGCAGAGTTGAAAATCAGGTCTCCCAACTCTAAATCAAGTGGTCTAGATTTGCATCTAATGAGGGGAAAAAGTGAGAGGGATACAGGAGCAACAAGGTACAGTCACTGCCCACTCCAACCTATATTTGAAGAAGATGAATATCTAGCATTTCTAGAGCACTTTGATGTCTGCAAAACACTTCATGCATCTTATCTCATTTGATCCTCTAAAACAGAAGTGTCAGACACACAGCCAGAAAGAAGCATCTGGAGCAACTCCTGAGTGTGCAGTCCAAACCAAGTTAAAATAAAACTGGGAAATATTCAGCAAAATAAATAAAAAGCACAATAAAATATAGATAATATTGATATATAGTTTTCTAAGTCAGGGATCCTTATGCACCATTTAGTGGCCCTGTTTCTATTTGAGTTTGACACCACTGGTCTACACAACCCTGTGAGTCAGGTGTTATTATTCTCCCCATTTTACTGATGAGGAAAATGAGGTTGAGAAAGGTTAAATGACTTATCCAGGGCTATACAATTATATAAGTGTCTGAGGTGGGATTTAAGTGTCTCTTGCCCCCTTCCATTTCCCATACAGGGAGGAGAGTTGGGAGATTTCTGTCCCTGTCACTTCTGGAAGGTAATAGCTGATCATCACAACCACAGAGCCAAGTGGGTACTGGGTGGGCATCTGGGAGAAGCTGAGTGACTCTTGCTTTGCCACAAGAAGGGACTTAACTGTCACCATCCCCCATGTGGATACACATAAACATACTCTGCTACCTCTACTCACCTAAACATCAGTCCACCTATTTTTTTCTTTTTAAAAGTTTTATTAATGTTCTTTTTTTAAAAAAAAAAAATTATTGTCACCACTCATTTCTCTAAAAGTCACACAGGCCCAAAGGAGAACCCAAAGTACATAGCAAGAAGGTTTCATGGGAGAGAGAAAGCTAGAGGAGACAGGTTCTCTTCCAGGTGGGTCACAATCTGTTTCTTGCCCTGTCCCCACTCCCAACCTTTAAAAACATATGTGTGTATATATATATATACACATATGTTTTTAAATACATATATATGTTTGTTTTTAGTTTAAAACATTTTAAAACATTCACTTTTATAAGATTTTGAGTTTTAAATTTTCTCCCCCTTCTTTGGTTATCCAAATTTGTGCATCCTGCACTTCTTTTGTGCTATCTCAATTCTTCTTTGCTCATAGAGCACAGCACCTTTTCTGATGTGGGCACACCATGTTGAGGGTTCTTGTGCCAGTGTCTCCCATGTCCCACAGTGAAATCCAAAGTTCTTGAGAGAGACCTTGACAGTGTCCTAGGATTGCTTCTTCTGACCACCATGTAATCACCTATCCCATGTGAGTTTTCCATAAAATAGTCTTTTTGGCAAGTGTACATTTCACATTCAAACAATGTGGCCAGCCCATTGGAGTTGAACTCTCTGAAGCATAGTTTGAAGGCTCGGCAGTTCAGCTCAAGCAAGGACTTCAGTGTCTGGTACCTTCTCTTGCCAGGTGATCCTTAGAATCTTCCTAAGACAGTTCAAGTGGAAGCAATTCTGTTTCCTGACATAACACTGGTAGATTGTCCATGTTTCACAGGCATACAGCAGTGAGGCCAGAACAATGGCTCTGTAGACCTTCAGTCTGGTAGTCAAATACCTCTTCTCTCCCAAACTTTTCTTTGCCTCCCAAACACTGAGCCAGCTCTGGCAATGCATGTGTCAACCTCATTATCAATGTGTACATCCCTGAAAAGTACACTACCAAGGTAAGTGAACTTACTCACAGCATTCAAAACTTTTGTTGTAAATAATGGCTCCATGTATGGATGGAACGGTGGTGGCTGATGGAGCACTTGTGTTTTCTTGGTGTTAATTATTAGGCCAAAAATTGATCCATACTTTGTTGCTTCTCAGCTTCAGAGGCTTAATTGAGTACACAATCATCTGCAAACAGAAAATCATGCACCAAAACTCCCTCCACTTCAGTTTTGGCTTGTAGCCTTTTAAAATTGAAGAACTTACCATCTATATGGTAGTTGACCTTGATGCCAGGTTCATCCTCATTGAAAGCATTTGACAATGTGGCTGAAAATATCATGCTAAAAAGCATAGGAGCAAACACACAACCTTGTTTCATTCCACTGGTGACTGGGAAGGCATGAGAGCATTGTCCACTATCCAGAACCTAGGCAAACATGCGATCATGAAATTGGCATACAATACTGATGAAATTCTCTGAGCAACCAAATTTAGATATAATTTTCCATAAGCCTTCACAAGTAACAGTGTCAAAGGCCTTGGTCAGATCTTCAAATGTTGTATACAGACCTCTGTTCTGCTCCTGGCATTTCTCCTGGAGCTGTTGGACAGCAACCTCAGCCTTTTCTGAAGCCACACTGGCTCTCAGGTAGATGACCATCTTCCAGGTAAAGGATCAGCCTATTAAGGAGGACTCTAGCAAGAATTTTGCAGGCAATGACAGAGAGAGAGAGAGAGAGAGAGAGAGAGAGAGAGAGAGAGAGAGAGAGACTCCCCCACCCCCACCCCTCGCCGTGATTGTCACAGGACAATCTATTCCCTTTACTCTTACAGAGATGGACAGTGGAGGCATCCTTGAACTCCTGGGGGATAACCTCCTCTTCCCATATAACCTAGAAAATTTCAGTCAACTTTTGTATGAGCAATGGTCCCCCTACCTTGTAAAACTCAGCTGGAATAGAATCAGCACCAGGTGCTTTGCCACATGAAAGGAACTTAATGGCCCTCAAAACTTAAGTTGGAAGTTCAGGTAAGGATAGTTTGACTTCAAACTGAAGTAAATGGTCAGTGGCCTCAGCATTGATTGATGATGGTCTGTTGAGAACACAATAGAAGTGTTCAGCCCATCTCTCTAAGATCTTGTCCTTATCACTAATCAATGTGGCTCCATCAGCACTGAGTAGTTAAGATGCACCACAGGTTTTTAGTCCATAAATAACTTTCAGGGAATCAAAAAAGTATACATGTGCAATCATATTAAACATATTTTCACATTAGTCACATTGTAAAGAAGAATTAGCACCAAAGGGGAAAACCACAAGAAAGAAAAAAAAAGGAAAAATAGTAAGCTTCGATCCTCATTCAGACTCCATAGTTTTTTCTCTGGATGTGGATGGCATTTTCCATCATGAGTCTTTTGGAATTGTCTTCAATCATTGCACTGCTGAGCCAAACTAAGTCTATAAAGTTGGTCAGCACACAATGTTGCTGTTACTGTGTATGATGTTCTCCTGGTTCTGCTCACTTCACTCAGCATCACTTCGAGCAAATCTTTCTAGGTTTTTCTGAAATCCCCCTGTTCATCATTTCTTATGGAACAATAGTATTCTATTACATTCATATACAACAACTTGTTTAGTCATTCCCCAACTGATGGGCATACCATTAATTTCCAATTCAGAGATGCTATAAATATTTTTGTACATGTGGGTCCTTTTTCCATTTTTTATTATCTGTTTGGGTTACAGACCTAGAAGTGGATCAAAGGATATGAACAGTTTTATAGTCCTTTCGGCATAGTTCCAAATTGCTCTCCACAATGGTTGGATCAATTCACAATTCCACTAATAATGTATTAGAGTTTCAATTTTCCCACACCTTCTCCAACATTTATCATTTTCCTGTTTTATCATGTTAGTCAATCTGATGGGTGTGATGTGGTACCTCAGAGTTGTTTTAATTTGCATTCCCCTAATCAATCATGATTTAGAGCATTTTTTCATATGACTGTAGATAGTTTTAACTTTTTCATCTGAAAACTGCCTGTTCATATCCTTTGACTGTTTATCAGTTGGGGAATGACTTGAATTCTTATAAATTTGACTCAATTCTCTATATATTTTGGAAATGAAGCCTTTATTAGCCCACTCCCAACTTTTTTAAAAAATTAAATGTTATCTTTTTCAATGAACAAAAATATTTTCTCTACTTCCTGCCTCCTTCCTCCACACCATTGGGAAAGAAAAAAGAAAACATAGCACTTTTAACAAATATGTAGAGTCATGTATATTTTCAATGTGATACCCACAGTAGCTGCTATGAATATGCAGATGTATTTCCAGGGTTGAATTGCAATATATAACACTCTCTTCCTCAAAGATGAAACCAAGATATTTATTCAGATACCAGAAAGTCAATTCCACCATGGTAACAAAGAAGTTTATACATGTCATTAATCCAGGGAGCACCCACATCTCCAAGATTTCCCTCAGTTAGGCCTCCTCACAAACAGGCTCCCCTAGGCAAAATTCCTCCCTCTCTCACTCATGCTAGATGCTCTGACTCAGCTTCGCCTTGCTCTCTCCCATCTCTGCCTCACTCCCACTTCCTGCTCCACTTTTCCTGCTCTATCAGTTTTGCAAGCTTCTCCCACCATGGGCTCTATGTGACTCAAGCTCCATCACAGCAGTCAGCTGGACCTGAGCTCAAAGCAGGTCATATAGGCCTATTAATGGGCAGGAAAGATCTTCCTATTCCATTAACATTACATCATGCAAAACAAATGTCTTAAAAAAAAAAAAAAGGCTCATTCTGTATCCTGAATCTGTCACCTTTCCCTCAGAAGGTAGATGTCATGCCTCATCATCAGTGGTTGGTCTGTGCATCAGACCAAAGTTGTTTGTCTTTACAGCATTGTTTTTTGTGTATAAATTATTCTGGTTCTGCTCACTTCATTCTGCATCAGTTCATACAAGTCTTCCTAGGGAATGGTTGAAGCTGTGGCATGCGATCGCGATGGAATATTATTATACTATATGAAATGATGATAAACAGGTGAAGTTCAGAAAAACCTGGAAAGACTTATATGAACTGATGCAAAGTGAAGCAAGCAGAACCAAGAGAACATTATACTGAGTAAAATAAATGTTGTAACAATGATCAACTGTGAAAGACTTGGATTTTTTGTGAGATTATGTATATAAAAGGATTTGTTACCTTTAATACTCTGTATACATATTTGATGTTATACATAGACTCATATTCTAGGGTTCTGTCTCTGTGTCTCTCTGTTTCTATGTCTTTGTCTCTGTTTTTCTTTCTTTCTCACCTCCCCTCACCATGGTGAGGCCCAGGTATAGGACAGAGACAAAGGTCACTTGAGTAGGAACTCTATCTGTCTGTATGGACCTGCCCCTTCTCATGCCCAGGACTCTACTGTCTCCTTTCCTCACACTGGCAGTTTGCAAGGATTTGGGCCCTTGGTTATAGACATAATAAATAGGAAAAGGAAACACAGGATAGAATGCATAGACAGAGAGATATGTGAACCCAGAAGCAAGGATGGACAGGTATGGACAAGTGGAGGCATGAGACAAGCATATCCATAAGCCAAGAAATGTATAAACGCAAGACGGAAAAATCCAGGGTAATACTTCTCATGAGTCTGTGTTTTTTTTGTTGCTGTTGAGTTATCTTTTCCTGTGTCCAACTTTTTGTGACCCCCTTTGGGGTTTTCTTAGCAAAGATACTGGAGTAATTTGTATAAAAGTAAGCAGCCCAACAGACACGGGGTGGGGCCTGCTGTCACAGGTTCTTAGATCTGCATTCATGAAAAGAAAGGCAACTTTTAAGGGGTTAACAATCACTTTGATCAAGCACATGTATCATTCCTTTAACTAAGCACATATATCATTCACCTAGTTCTGCGGAGTCAGCACCCTGAGCTTCAAAGAAAATACAGAGAAATTAAAGATCAACAGACATGACTCCCTCTGCTTGACTGTAAATCAACAGACAGTCCGATTGCCTGACTATAGTTACCAGAAAAGGAAGTGCCGACATCTGGGTTCTCAAAGCCAGGGGGCTCCTTTAGTGGCTTCCCAGAGTCCTCATCTGGTCGAGCAAACACTTCCAACCAATTAGCCCCCAAAATAAAACCCTTAAGTCTTTATACGCTTTTTAGAGCCTGAGGGCATCACATCCCTTGAGGAAAAGGGCCTTCACAAAAAGCATGGACCTTCCTACAAATCTTCCCAGGTCCACAAATGGATGGGAAAGATCCTCCTTAATCACATTTAAATAGAGACATTATACTTCTTGATTATACTAAAACAAAAACAGCAAAAGATCCTATTTTACTTGCTATTATCTTTTTCAGTCCATTTTGCAGATGAGGAAACTAAGGCAAATAGGTACCCAGAGTCACAATACTAGTAAGTGTCTGAGGTTGGGTTTGAACTCAGATCTTCCTGACTCCAGGCCAGTAACTCTATCCACTGCCTCCCATGTAGGTATGTGAATAGCTCCTACTACACCCAAGCCCCATCCAGACTGGGAGTGTTCTCTCATCTCATGGATATCCTCATTTCTTGCTTTATCAGCTGCATATTTCCCATCCCTGATGCTCAGTCAGTCCTACAAGCAGGACACTAGAAGACTTGGAAGATGTGATTACTGAACTACCCACAATTATCTTTGACAAACTGTATGGTACAAGAGATGGTGAACCACAGGCAATTGTTGCCCTGGTTTTCAAAAAAAGGAAGAGAGTGAGTTTTGCAAACTATATGCTGGTGAATATCATTTTAATTCCTGGTAACGTTCTTGAATATGTTTTTTTCCAGCCTAGGCTCTTCTAAATAGTATGCTCCCTGAAAGCAATCCTGGGGTCAAGGCATGTTTTGAGTTAAATCATAAGTACAGCAGAAGGAGAATTGGATCTTAATTCAGAAAGAACTGAGTTCCAATCTAGTCTCAGACACTGGCTGTGGGATCCTGGGTAATCTGCTTAACCTCTTACTTTAGTTCTCTCTGCTGTAAAATGGGCAAAATAATAACAGCTACCTCCCAGGGTTTTTGTGAGAAAAAGATAATATATGCAAAGTACCTTACCAACTTTAAAGCATCATATAAATGCTGTTATGAGCCCCCACTAATGTTCCTTTTACTAGATTAAACAGAAGACACAGTCCAAAGCAAAAGACATTTAATTGACTAGCTCAAGACAGACAATCAGGAAAATTCTACCCATTTACAGCAGAAAATACTTTCCTACAAATTCCAGCAGCAAATTATCCACCCACTTCCCCGTGGAGAGTCTAATAATCCCTGTCCTCTCTCATTGACTCATCACCTGTCGCCTGGATGATTGCATCACCCTTCTGATTGGTCTCCTTGACTCAAGTCTCCACAAACTCTCATCCAGCCTACGCACTGCTGCATAAGTAATTTTCCATAAGCACAGATTTGACCATGACTTTCCTATTCAATCAAATCTGGTGGTTTCCTTTTGTCTCTAGAATAAAATATAAACTTTTCTGTTTCACTTTTAAAATACTATACAATCTGGTCCCAACCCATCTTTTCAGCCACATGGAATATTATTCTGCCTCCATATTCTGTAATCTAGCTTAGCTGGCCTTCTTTCTGTTCCTTACCTATAGTACTCCATCTTCTATCTCTGTGCCTTTGAACATGTCTAGCATGGATTCCCTCCTTACCTCTGACAAATGGAGTTCCCTTCCTTCAATATGCAGCTCAGTCTCCATCTTCATGAGCCCTTTCCTCCAACTGCCCTGACTCCCACACTATCTCATATTTAACTACTCTGTATATGTTTCTATTTAATGACTTTATATTTATGCTGCTTGTATTTTTTTTATAAGCACATGTTGTCTCTTCCATCAAAATGTAAGCCCTTTGGGAGTTGGGATTGTTTCATTATTTGTACTTATACTCCCCATGCATGGCTGGCACATAGTAGGTGATTAATAAGTGCTTGCAATTCATATGGAGTCTGAATGCAGATCGAAGCGTACTAATTTCTCTTTTTTTGTTGTTTTTTTCTCATGGTTTTTTCCTTTTGTTCTGATTCTCCTTTCATAACATGACTAATGTAGAAATATGTTTAATATGATTGTGTGTGTGAATGTATGTATATATATATATCCTTTATCAGATAGTTTGCTGTCTTGGGGAGGAAGGAGGAGAGGGAGAGAGAAAAAAATTGGCCCTTAAAATCTTATAGAAGTGAAAGTTGAAAGCTACCTTTACATATAACTGGAAAAAATAAAATAATATTAAGTGGAAAAAAAATAAGTACCTGTGGACTGATCACTCTATTGATTTAAATCAGGGTGGAACGGGGCGGGGGAGTGGGTGTGGGGGGAAACCCTGTAGTCTTGAGACTATTTATGGCCCTCTAGGTCCTCAAGTGCAGCCCTTTGAATCCAAACTTGTGAAGTTTCTTGGTCAAAGGGTTGCACTTTAGGACCTAGAGGGCCACATGTGGCCTTGAGGCTGCTGGTTCCCCACCCACTTCCTAGTATAGGAAGTTTGCTGGCTCCCATGTTTTCCCTGCTTGTCTTGGCTTACAGTTTGCCCTGTCTCCCAAAAGTCCTGCTTTCCCAATACTTTGAGAGGGAAACTAGCTCAGTCACTCATAAGAAGTGGCAGGAAGCCTTGCTTTTGACCTTAGGATGTGCTAGGAACCTCAGCACTGAAACCAGCAGTGTTTCTTCTTTGGAGAAGAAACACTTTACATGTTATCAGCAGATGTCAGTAGATGTCACCCCTTCAATAAGGGATGTGTTTCATCAGTGTAATCTATCCTACAGCTAAAGGGAAGGACTCTTGCAAGGGAACCCAAAATCCAGGCATTGTGGTTCTTTCTACCTCCCAAGCAAGCCCTGAAAGGAATTTATTTGGTGCAATGTCCATAATCTTCTTTCTCTTCCAAATTGTTTCAGATTTTTTTAAACGCTCCTTCATTCAGAAAGATGTCCCTATGTTGAGTGCCATGAATGGCCCTCTGGGACATGACATTCAGGATCCTATCCCAATGAGCACAGTTCTCTGACCTGAAGCCTTGTGAGGGGATATAGTGCAGAGAATCTATTCAGACCTCAGTGTCTTTTATATTAAAGGGATAGATTAGGAGTGTAGGATAGGGTCCTTAATCTGTGTAGGGAGATGACAGATAATGAAGTTTAGAGAAGAGAAATAATGAAATAATAGAAGGATATACCCCTTTCAGGTTCTAGGTGGTCCATTTGCACCTTGTTAAGGAGTTAGATTTCTCAATGGTTTGCACTGAGTAATCTGGCTTTGAACATTGGAGGAAGGCAAGTGATGATTGAGAGTATCAGTCAAGTCCCTCATGACAAACACAACCTGGGACATCCCTTGACTCACTTCTTAAAAAGGCCTATTCACTGAATGGACATTACTTCACTCAAAGTGAGAACTTGAAAAGACGTTAGCCTAAAAGGGCCAAGGTCTCCCACTGCATCTTGAGCCATCTCCAGTCTTCTTGATGAATATCTGACCACTGGATCCAGATGGCTCTGAAGAAGGAAAGGAGGATGGTGACCTTGCACAGCCCTCCCTCCCTCAAATTCAAGTCAACTGCAAATCATGTCATCATTTCCCTGATGTCATGGTCCTCTTTGAGAATGAAGGACAAACACAACACAGCAACAATCTAGAAAAACTAGCCCACTCTGACACAGTCAAAAAGAGAGCCACCATGGAGAATATACCTAGCTCTTCAGGAATCACCCGAACCTCTGGGGAAATGCAGCCAGGTAGAGAGAAAGGATTTCTTTCTCCTTCTTCTGATGCCCATTAGCAATAGTGATTTTCAGTAGAAGCACATGGCACATCTAGAAGGACAGGCAGTCCACCAGCTGAGTCTGGTTGAATTATCAGCAAAAAGAGAGAGCCCCTGAGGCTATAACCCTACTGCTCAGAACATGGCATGCCTTAAAATCAAGACTAAAGGAGCAGAAATGGGTAGGATCCTGCTGATTCCAGAGTTCTGGATGATGAGGGCATACAGTACCCTGAGTCAAGATTTCAACAGGGCCAGAAGCTGGAGGGAGTGATGACCATAGCCAAGAAGTGAAACAATAAAAGCCAAGTCATCTGGACCAGTGAGAAGACAACAGTGCCATACAACATTAGAGGCATGAACCTAATGTGTTCACAGTGACATAGCATGTATTTGCAGGAAAGGTATATGAGATCTTTGTTGCTGCTTTCTTACTTCGCTAATTTAATAAATGCCTTTGAACTCATTACTATAAGGTAGACACACAGCTGGGTTTAATGAGATATGGTTTTAGGAGGATGCCCTGCATTCCAAGCACCTTGAACCTGGGGGAGTCATCCTCCAGGAGACTCAACCATCAAAGGTTAACCTTGAAGGACTCCACATCAATATTTAGAAAGGGAAGCAGGAATCACTAAGACCAGCATCACTTTACCAAGAGCAAATCATGCCAAACTCACCTCTTTTCCTTTTATGACAGGGTTATTAGATTACAGGGTAGAGAAGGGAATGCTATAGATATAATTTACCTAGATTTCAGCAAGGCATTTGACAAAGTACTATCCTTGTGAACAGATACTGCCCGTGGGCTATATGCTAATATAGTTAAGTTCAAAACTGGTTGAAAGACTGGACCCAAAAAGTGGTCATGAATGGGTTTCTGTCCAAGGGAAGTCTTCTTAATTTTGTGCATTTTGTTCCTTTGTTTTGTGCTACTCAGCATGTTTACTAATGATTTAGATAAAAGGGCAGGTGCACGCTTATCAGATTTGCAGATGCCACAAAATTAGGAGGGAGAGCTAAAAGACTGGGTAACAATCAGAATCTAAAAATGAGTCAGAAGGCTAGAATGATGGGCTAAATCTAAGATGAAGTTTAGCCATCAGAGCTATTTATTGGGGTTTTGAGATTTCTAAAGCACTTTACATATTTTATCTATTATTTCTCCTAATAATCCTGTAAAGAGGTAGGATAGGTGTTATCATGCCCATTTTACAGATAAGGATCCTGAGGTTCAAGGAAGTTAAGTGCCTTTGCCTGAGGTCACATATTTAGTGCCAGAGACTGGGTTGTAAACTAGGCTTTGCCTTATTTTGGGGCTAGAACTCATTTCACTCTGCCATACTATCTCTTGAATCCCTATGAATAAAGTACCCTGGGTTTCAAGGAATCAACCGTACAAATACAAGGTTGGGAAGGTTTGACTTGACAACATTTGTAATAAGAAGAATAATGTTGTCTTTGTTGCTCAATCATGTCCAACTCTTTGTGACCCCATCTTGAGTTTTCTTGGCAAAGACATTGGAATGGTTTGCCATTGCCTTCTCCAGCTCATTTTACAGATGAGAAAGTGAAACGACTTGCCCAGAATCACTCATCTCAGACAATTGAGTGTCTGAGGTCAGACTTGAACACAGGAAAATGAATCTTCCTGACTCTAAGCTGGTACTACTGACCACTGTACCACCTAGCTATAACACTAAAGCTAGCATTTATATAGTACTTTAGAGGTTATAAAGTGTTTCACAAATATCATTTCATTTGAGGTTCACAACAACCCTATGAGGTAGGTACCATCATTATCCTTATCTTACAGAGGAGAAAACCAAGGCAGACAGAAGTTAAGTTACTTACCCAGAGTCACACAACTAGTAAGTGTCTAAGCTAGGGATTTGAACTTGGTCTTCCTGACCCCAGGCTCGACATTCTACCTGCTTTGCCATCTAGCTGCCTCAATAGGAAAAATACCTTGAGTTTTTAGCCTACTACAAATTCAGTATGAATCACCAGTGTGATCTACTGGTCAAAAGGGCAAATAAAATCTGAGGCTACATCAAGAAGGCTGTGTCCAGAAGGAAGGAGATAACAGCTCTGTCTAGTTCTGCTCAAATCAAACTATCTTCATATAAAATGAGCATTGTACTCATTTTAATTTAAAAAGAACATTAACAACTTAGAGTATGCCCAGATAAAGGTGACCCGGATGGTGAGAGAACTGGAGACTATGTCATAAAGTGAAGGTAGTGAAATGTTTAGTCTGGAGAAAAGAAGATTTAATAGATAATTTCTTTCAAGTAACCACTAAAAATAGGGCAGCTCTAGGTGGCACAGTGGATAGAGTGCTGTTCCTGAAGCTGAGTCCAAATTGGATCTCAGATACTTACTAGCTGTGTGACCCTGGGCAAGTCACTTAATTCTGTTTACCTCAGTTTCCTCATATGTAAAATGAGCTGGAGAAGGAAATGACAAACTACTTCACTATCTTTGCCAAGAAAACGCCAAAAGAAGTCACAAAGCATCAGACATGACTGAGAAATGACTGAACTGAAACCAATAGCTATCATTTACATAGATCTCTGAGGTTTGCACTGAATAGATTTTCAATATGGAAGAGAAATTAGATTTGTTCTGCTTGGCCCAGAAAGCCAAACTAGGAGCAACAGGTAGAAGGGTTAGAGAGGCAGATTTCCATCTCTTTCTGCTTACCCCTCTCTGGTTCTCTGTGTGGTGATTGGGGAATGATTTGCCTGCAGTTTGGATTTTAGCAGGGAATTTAATCCACTAGAGAATGAATGGAGCTGTTTTTATTTTAAAGATCAATTAATCATTAGTGAAATTGAAATCCTGCTATATACCTAGTAATGAATTACATGCTTTGTGGGAAAACAGAAGAGATAGGAGGAATCTTAATATATGGAATGTCAGAGTTGGAAGGGACCTTAGAAAGTAGAATGTGAGAACTAGAAGGAAGCTTAGAACATAGAATATGAGAGCTAGGAAGAACCTTAGAATATAAAATATCAGGGTTTAGAACACAGGACACCAAATACAGAATGCTGAACCTATGGGGCAGCTAGGTAGAACAGTAGGCAGAATACTGGCCCTGGAGTCAGAAGGACTTGAGTTCAAATTACTTACTAGCTGTGTGACCCTGAGCAAGTCACTTAACCTCCACTTGCCTCCAAAAAAAGTGAAAAAAAAAAAAAAGAATGCTGGACCTAAAAGGGGACTTAGAACGTACAATATCAGAGCTGGGAAAGCATCTTAGAAACTAGAATGTTAGATCTAGAAGAGAGTTTAGGATATAGAATATCAGAGCTAGAAGGGAGCTTAAAAACATAGAAGGGTAGATCTGTAAGAGAGTTTGGAATATGGAATATAAGAGCAGAAGAGACCTTAGAATACAGCATATTGATATAGAAGAGTTATTAGAATATCAGAGCCAGAAGAGAACTTAGAACATAGAGTATCAGTGATGGAAGAAACTTCAGAACCTAGAATGTTAGATCTAGAAAAGAGTTTTAGAATATAGAATATCAGAGCTAGAAGGGGACTTAGAACATAGACCAGGGGTGGGGAGCCTACAGCTTTGAGGCCACTTGTGGCCTTCTAAGTCCTTGGATGTGGTCTTTTGCCCAAGTCCAAGTTCTACAGAACAAATCCTTTTATTAAGGAGATTTGTTCTGTGATGTTTGGATTTGGTCAAAGGGACTCACTTGAGGACCAAAAGGGCTACATGGGTCCTCGAAACTGCAGGTTCCCCACCCCGACCTAGACTATCAGATGTGGAAATGACTTCAGAGCTCAGAATGTTGGAGGTAAGAGGGGAGCTTAGAACACAGAATATCAGTGATAGGAGGGATCATGGAATATAAAGTTTCAGAGTTGAAAAGGATATTCTAAATTTTTTTGTTAAGTTCAGAATAAAAAACTTTAAATGGAAATTTTTTTTAAAGAATATATTAACAATAATAATTCAGCCAAGTCCCAATGAATGAATAATGAAGCAGTCACATGTATTCAAATTCATACTATTTGAAGTTTAATTATGTAAAATATGGTCATTGGTTCCAGTCCAATGAAAATATGCAGTCTGAACTCTAATATTGTGACATCTTCATAGGATTCGCCATTCACACTGATTGAGGAATTAGCTAGTTAGTATTTACAGGCATACCTCAAAAGATACTGCCAATTCAGTTCCAGACCACTGCAATAGGGTGACTAACACAGTAAAATATGTTACATGAATTTTTTGGTTTCCCAATGCATATAAAAGTTATGTTTACACTATAATGTAATCTATTAAGTATGCAATAATATTACATCTAAAACCAATGTACATACCTTCATTAAAAACTACTTTTTTGTTAAAAAAAAAAAGTGCTAACCATCACCTGAGCCTTCAGCAAGTCGTAATCCTTTTTGCTGGTTGAGGTTCTTGCCCCTATGTTGATGACTACTGACTGATCAAGGTGATGGTTGCTGAAGACTGGAGTGACTGTGGCAATTTCTTAAAATAAGATCATGATAAAGGTCACTCCATCATCTGATTCTTCCTTTCACTTCAGCACTTAGAGGCTATTGTAGGGTTATTAATTGACCTAATTTCAATATTGTTGTGTGTCAGGGAATAAGGAGGTCCCAGGACATCAAGAGAGATGAGGGACAGTCAGTGGATCGGTGAGAATACACATAATATTTTCTGATTAAGTTCACCATCTTATATGGAAGTGATTCAAAACAACTACGATAGTGAGCATCAAAGAGTGCTAAGCACAGATCACCGTAACAGATAAAATAATGAAAAAGTTAGAAATATTGTGAGAATTACCAAAACATGACCCAGAAACACAATGTGGACACATAATGTTGGAAAAATGACGCCAATAGGCTTGCTCAAGACAAACCTTCAATTTGTAAAGAGAAAAAAATGAGGTATCTGGGAAGCGTAAATAAAATGAGGTATACCTGTATATTGAGCTTTAAGGTTTGCAAAGCTCATTAGAAATATTATCTCATTTTATCTTTATAGCAACCCTGGGAGGTAGCATTATTCTACCTGGGAGGTGCTGTTATTCTCTACTTTTTACAGATGAGGAAACTGAGGCAGACAGCAGTTAAGTGACTTGTAAGTAGGTATTTAAGTGCCTACTATGTAGTAGCAGAAGTAAAACTGAAAGTAATTGTTAGATAATTAAGTGGGAGATTTGGACTTTTGGTTAAGTTCCCATTAATAGGCAGAGAAGATTGGCAGTTTCAACTGCCCTTCCCTGTCTCCTTTGTCTGGTCTCACTCAACATGCCCAATCAGCTTTCAGCAACATCTGGGTCACCCTCAGCTGCCAATCTCATTATCCACAATGGCAAATGCCCTTGAGGAAGGCTGGGGACGGAGCCTAGGGACTGGGTCCCTATGTTCCCCCCCACCTATGGCCACTCCTCATGGCTCAGTCAAGATCCAGTCTCCTTGTATTTCTTCCCAGAGTTCTTTCTAGTTAGTCAAAAAGTATTTATTAAATAAATGCCTTTATTGAGCTTCACAGATGCTACAATTAGTTTACAAACTGAAGGTTTGTGGCAGCCCCGCATCTAGCAAGACTTAGCAGTGTTATTTTTCCACTAGTGTGTGCTCACATTCAGTCTTTATGTCACCTTTTGGTAATTCTATATATCTGTATTTTATGTATATATATGCATTTACGTATACACATAATATATATGTGTGTACGTGTATATGTGTGTGTGTATGTGTGCATGTATTATACCCATTATGCTAGTTAGTATAGTGAATTGGAGCAGCGAAGTGGCACAGTGGATACAGTGCTGGGTCTGGAGTCAGGAAGATTCTTCCCAAATTCAATTCTGACCTTAGACATTTACTAACTGTGTGACCCTGGGCAAGTCACTTAACCCTGTTTGCCTCAGTTTCCTCATCTGTACAATGAGGAAGTGAAAGGAGGAATCAGGTGATGGGGTAAATTTCATTGTCATCTTATTTTAAGAAATTACCACAGCTACCCCTTCTCCTCAGCTGGAGAAGGAAGTGGCAAACCACTCCAGTGTCTCTGCCAAGAAAACCCCAAATGGGATCAAAGAGTTGGACACAACTGAATGATAACACAATGAGTAGACTTGGGAGACTTAGAGTCAGGAAGTCCTGAGTTCCAATCCTCCTTCCAACACTCAATAACCGCCTAACTTTCCTCCTATCATAGGAGATGGAAGTAGGACAGGAGACATTCAAATTCTGCTTCAAATACTTGTTTACCTATGTGGTCCTGGGCAAATAATTTAACCTCTATGTGCCTCAGTTTCTCCATATATAAAATGGGGGATAATATAGCTTCTATCTTACACGGTTGTTGTGAGGATCAAATGAAAGAGTGCTTATAATGTGCTTTAAAAACCTTAAAGTACGAGTGCTAATTATTATATTAGCCTCTCTGTGCCTCAGTTTCTCCATCTGTAATCTCACTTGGTTGTTATGAGAATAAAATGAGTTAACAAATGCTTTGCAAACCTTAAAACTCTAAATAATTGCTATTGTTATTGTTATATGTGAGTACTTTTTTTTTTAATGTGGAAGAAAAGGCAGGATTTAGTCCCCAGCCCTGGTTTGGGATAACCTAGTTCAGTTATAGTCACAGATGATAAGATTCTAATGTGTTAACTGGGTGCTGTATTTATATCCCATTATTTCCTTTTGAAGTATGATCACCCCTCTCTGATTGAATCAGAGCTGGGGAAATGTCATTGGATGAACAACGATCAGCTTTGTCCCTAGGTGACTCTCAAAACACAGGGTCCAGGAAATTGAGTCAGGGTAGGAAGGACTTAGCAGTCAGTTACTTCATCCCTTGGGAGGGATGAAGGGAATTTTCTTTCCTCATTCCCCATCAGTCAAGGTCTCTTTCTCAGTAGAGTTACTCATCCAGGGGACACCCAGTAGTTGGAGAGTCAGCTAGAGAGTTCAAGACTCAACAGGAAAAGCAAAAACATGTGCCAGATGGACATAGATACAGAGAGACAGTCACTTGAGACCAGAAGCAGCTGCTTCAAGGAGTGTGAGCTCCAGCCGCAGAAAAGGGAGTTAGCTATGGGCCCAAGAAGGAGGGCTAGCCTGGGCGATCAAAAGTCAGTCTTGGAGCAGAGCAGACTCCCTGGGAACCTGGGTGGGTAATCTCAGTTCAGACAAATTACACTGGGAAGAGAGAGCTTTCTGAGGACTCCATGAAAGGACAAAGGCACTTCAGAGTTGTGAATTGTCTTGTCCACACATAGTCCCATACGAGTTTGAGCCCACACTTCTCACTGATGGTTTTGTATTTTGGAAGAGTCAGGACCACATTTGAAAGGGCAAGGATATTTCAATATTAAATTTATTTATTTTTTTAAAAATAAATTTATTTATTTAACTTTTTACATTCATTTTCACAAAATTTTGGGTTCCAAATTTTCTCCCCATTTTTCCCCTCCCCCACGCCAATACATCGAGCATTCTAATTTCCCCTGTCACCAATCTGCCTTCTCTTCTATCATCCCTCCCTTCCCTTGTCCCTATTTTCTCTTTTGTCCTGTAGGGCCAGATAACTTTCTATTCCCCATTACCTGTATTTCTTACTTCCTAGTAGCAAGAACAATACTCAACAGTTGTTCCTAAAACTTTGAGTTCCAACTTCTCCCCACCCCTTCCCTTTGGGAAGGTAGGCAATTCAATATAGGCCATATCTGTGTAGTGTTGCAAATGACTTCAATAATAGTCGTGTTGTGCAAGACTGACTATATTTCTCTCCATCCTATCCTGCCCCCCATTGCTTCTATTTTGTCTTTTGATCCTGTCCCTCCCTGGGTGTTGACTTCAAATTGCTCCCTCCTTCCATTGCCCTCCCTTCCATCATCCCTCCCACCCTGCTTATCCCCTTCTCCCCACTTTCCTGTATTGTAAGATAGGTTTTCATCCCAAAATGAGTGTGCATCTTATTCCTTCCTTTAGTCAAATGTGATGAGGGTAAACTTTATGTTTTTTTTTTCTCAGCTCTCCTCTTTTTCCCTCCACTAAAAAGTCTTCTGCCTGCCTCTTCTATGAGAGATAATTTTCCCCATTCCATTTCACCCTCTCTCCTCCCAATACATTTCTCTCTCACCGTTTACCTTAATTTCTTTTAAGATATGATCCCATCCTATTCAATTCACTCTGTGCTCTCTGTCTCTGTGTGTGCGTGCATGTGTGTGCGTGCATGTGTGTGTGTGTATGTGTGTGTGTGTAATCCCACCAACTACCCAGATACTGAAAAGTTTCAAGAGTTACAAATATTGTCTTTCCATGTAGGAATGTAAACAGTTCACCTGTGGTAAGTCCCTTATGACTTCTCTTTGCTGTTTACGTTTTCATGCTTCTTCTCATTCTTGTGTTTGAAAGCCAAATTTTCTTTTCAGCTCTGGTCTTTTCATCAAGAATGCTTGAAAGTCCTCTGTTTCATTGAAAGACCATTTTTTCCCCTGAAGTATACTCAGCTTTGCTGGGTAGGTGATACTTGGTTTTAGTCCTAGTTCCTTTGACTTCTGGAATATCCTATTCCACGCCCTTCGATCCCTTAATGTAGAAGCTGCTAGATCTTGAGCTATCCTGATTGTATTTCCACAATACTGGAATTGTTTCTTTCTAGTTGCTTGAAATATTTTCTCCTTGACCTGGGAATTCTGAAATTTGGCCACAATGTTCCTAGGAGTTTCTCTTTTTGGATCTCTTTCAGGTGGTGATTGATGGATTCCTTCAATACTTATTTTGCCCTCTGGTTCTAGAATATCAGGGCAGTTTTCCTTGATAATTTCATGGAAGATGATATCTAGGCTCTTTTTTTGATCATGGCTTTCAGGTAGTCCCATAATTTTTAAGTTGTCTCTCCTGGATCTATTTTCCAGGTCAGTTGTTTTTCCAATGAGATATTTCACATTATCTTCCATTTTTTCATTCTTTTGGTTTTGTTTGGTGATTTCTTGGTTTCTCATAAAGTCATTAGCCTCCATCTGTTCCATTTTAATTTTGAGAGAACTATTTTCTTCAGTGAGCTTTTGAACCTACTTTTCCATTTGGCTAATTCTGCTTTTGAAAGTATTCTTCTCCTCATTGGCTTTTTGAACCTCTTTTGCCAATTGAGTTAGCCTATTTTTCAAGGTGTTATTTTCTTCAGCATTTTTTTGGGTCTCCTTTAGCAAGTTATTGACCTGTTTTTCATGCTTTTCTTGCATCTCTCTCATTTCTCTTCCCAGCTTTTCCTCCACCTGTCTAACTTGATTTTCAAAATCCTTTTTGAGCTCTTCCATGGCCTGAGCCCATTGGATATTTATTTCAGATGTTTGGGATACAGAGGCCTTGACTTCTATGTCTTTCCCTGATGGTAAGCATTGTTCTTCCTCATCAGAAAGGAAAGGAGGAAATATCTGTTCACCAAGAAAGTAACCTTCTATGGTATTATTTTTTTTCCCCTTTTCTGGGCATTTTCCCAGCCAGTTACTTGACTTCTGAGATTCGTCTCCACACCCACCTCGCCTCCAGATCCCCCCAGTTAGTGCTTGGGGTCTGAGATTCAAATGCTGTATCTCAGCCTCAGGGCTTTCAGCGGAGTGGGGACTGCTATTCAATGTAAGATTAAATTCAGGTGCTCAGGTGGGGGCAGGGCCGCCTCACAGGGCTCAATTCCCTCAGGGGGTTTATGCGGAGACCTTCAACAATGGATCCGAGCTCTTGGGAGACTCTGTCCTCTGCTGCCTCCCAAGGGGGCCCAAGTTATGGAGACACCCCACTCCCCTCTCAGCCAGCCCAGAAGTCTCTCTTACTGACCTGTAGTGACTGTGGGTGGAGGGACCCTCGCGGCCGCTGGAGATTCCATCCCTGAAGCCTGCTTGGATCTGCTCCTCTCGGTGCCACGCGACCAGGATAGGGCTGGGCTCTACTCTGGGTCTGGTGCACAATGGACTTTTGGTGTCAGTTTTTCTGGGTGCTCTGGAACAGAAATCTCCTCCACTCTGTTGTTGTGTGGCTTCCACTGCTCCAGAATTTGTTGGGAGTTCCTCTTTACAGGTAATTTATGGGCTGTGGGTTCAGAGCTAGCATATATGAATCTTTCTACTCCACCATCTTGGCTCCTCTCCCCAAGGATATTTTATTACAACTATTCCTACTATGCCTTTGCTAAAAGCTATTTATGCCTACTGGCACACTGGTGGAGGCTCAAAAACTATATAGTAGAAATGGGTACTCACAGAATGAGGTCTTTTGATTATTTATCAATTATTTATCAATTGGGGAATGACTTGTATTCTTGTGCATTTTACTCAGTTCCCTGTATACTTTAGAAATGAGGCCTTTGTCACAGATAGTAGTTGCAAAAATTCTTTCCCATTTTCTGCTTTTCTCTTAATGATGGTTGCACTGGGTTTGTTTGTGCAAAAACTTTTCAATTTAATGTAATCAAAATTATCCATTTTGCACTTCATAATGTTCTCTATCTCTTGTTTGGTCAAAAATTTCTCCATTCTCCATGAATTTGACAAATTCACTATTCCTTACTCCCCTAATTTGTTTATAGTATCAGGCTTTTACCTAGATCATGTATCCATTTGGACTATATTCTTGTGTGTGATGTCAGGCATTGGTCTATGCCCAGTTTCTGCCACACTGCTATCTCATTTTCCCAACAGATTTTGTCAAATAGTGAATTCTTATCCCTGAAGCTAGGGTCCTTGGGTTTATCAAATAGTAGGTTGCTATATTCATTGATTACTGTGTCCTGAGTACCTAACTTATTCCACTGGTCTACCCTTCTGTTTCTTAGCCAGTACCAAGTGGTTTTGATGACTGCTGCTTTATAATACAATTTGAGGTCTAGAAGGGCTAGGTCAACTTCCTTAGCATTTCTTTTCATTAATTCACTTGATACTATGGAACTTTTGTTCTTCCAAATGAATTTTGTTATTATTTTTTCTAGCTGTAGGAAATATTTTTGGTAGTTTGGTAGAACTGTCATTTTTATTATATTTGTTTGCCATAGCCACAAGCAACTGATGTTTTTTCACTTACTTAGATCTGACTTCATTTGTGATAAAAGTGTTTTGTAATTGTGTTCATATAGTCCTTGGGTTTGTTTTGGCAGGTAGACTCCAAGACATTTTGTAGTGTCTCCCTTAGCTTTAAATGGGATTCCTCTTTCTATCTCTAGCTATTGGACTTTGTTAGTAATATATGTAGAAATGTAGATGATTCATGTGGGTTTATTTCATAACCTGAAACTTTGCCAAAGTTGTTTCTTATTTCAAATGGTTTTTTACTTGATTCGCTAGTATTCTCTAAGTATATCATCATATCATCTGCAAAGAGTGATAACTTAGTTTCTTCTTTGCCTATTCTAATTCCTTCAATTTATTTTGCTTTTATTGCTAAAGCTAACATTTCTAGAACAATATTGAATAACAGTGGTGATGATGGACATCCTTGTTTCACCCCCAATCTTATTGGAAATGTGTCTAGTTTATTCTCATTGCATATAATGCCTGATGATGGTTTTAGGTAGCTACTGCTTATCACTTTATGGAAAGTTCCATTTATTCATATGTTTTCCAGTGTTTTCAATAGGAATGGGTGTTGTATTCTGTCAAAAGCTTTTTCTGCATCTATTGAGATAATCATATGATTTCTGTTAGTTTTGTTGTTGATATGATAAATTATGCTGATAGTTTTCCTAATATTGAACAAGCCCTGAATTCTTGGGATAAATTCTACGTGATCATAATGTGTCATTTTAGGGATAATTTACTGTATTCTTTTTGCTAATATCTTATTTAAAATTTTAGCATCTATATCCATTGGAGAAATTTGTCTATAATTTTCTTTCTCTGTTTTGACTTTTCCTGGTTTAGGTATCAGAACCATATTTGTATCATGAAAAGAATTTGGTAGGACTCCTTCTTCACCAGTTTTCCCTAAAAATCTATGTAATATTGGAGTTAACTGTTCTTTAAATGTTAGATAGAATTCATGTGTAAATCCATTTAGCCCTGGAGATTTTTTTTCCCTAGGAAGTTCATTGATGGCTTGTTCAGTTTCTTTTTCTGAGATGAGGTTATTTAAGTATTTTACTTCCTCTTCTGTTAATCTAGGCAGTTTATTTTTTGTAAATATTCATCCATTTCACTAAGATTGTCAAATTTATGGGCATAGAGTTGGGCAAAGTAATTTCTAATTATTATTTTAATTTCCTCTTCATTGGAGGTGAGCTCACCCTTTTTATTTTTGATATTGGTAATTTGGTTTTCTTCTTACTTAATCAAATTGACCCAAAATTTATTATTTTTTTCATAAAACCAGCTCTTAATTTTATTTATTAGTTCAATAGTTTTCTTAATTTAAATTTTGTTAATCTCTCTTTTGGTTTTTAGGATTTTTAATTTGGTATTTAATTGGAGATTTTCATGCCCAATTTATTGATCTCCTCTTTCTCTATTTTATTCATGCAAGCATTCAGAGATATAAAACTTCCCTTAAGAACTGCTTTCGCTGCATCCCATAAGTTTTCAATAAGTTATCTCATTATTGTCATTGTCTTGAATGAAATTACTGATTGTTTCTATGATTTGTTGTTTGAACCACTCATTTTTTTATGATTAGATTATATAGTTTCCAATTAAATTTTGGTCTATCTTTCCATGGCCCTTTACTACATATATTTTTATTGCATCATGATCTGAAAAGGATGCATTGACTATCACTGCCATTTTGTATTGGATTGTGAGGTTTTTATACCCTTGTATGTGGTCAGTTTTTGTGTATGTGCCATGTACTGCTGAGAAAAAGATATATTCCTCTCTATCTCCATTCAGTTTTCTCCAGAGGACTATCATATCTACCTTTTCCAGAATTCTATACACCTCCTTAACTTCCTTCTTATTTACTTTGAGGTTAGATTTACCAAATTCAGAGAGGAGGAGGTGGAGGTCCCCCACTAGTATACTTTTGCTCTCTATTTCTTCTTGTAACTCCCTTAACTTCTCCTCTAAGAATTTGGATGCTATAGCATTTGGTGTACATATATAGTATTGATATTATTTCATTGTCTATGGTGCCTTTTAGCAGAATATCATTTCCTTCCTTACCTCTTTTAATTAGATATATTTTTGCTTTTGTTTTGTATGATATTGGAATTGCTAACATTGAGGGGAGGAGCCAAGATGGCAGAGTAGAAAGACTCACGTATGGTAGCGCCGAACCCACAGCCCATAAATTTCCTGTAAAAAGAACTCCCCACAAATTCTGGAGCAGTGGAACCTGCGCAGCAATGGAAGGGAGGAGATTTCCATTCCAGAGAGCCCTGAAAAACCGACCCCAAAGGTCCGTCGCGCACCAGACATGGAGCCCACCCTTGCACTGCCCTGGCCACGCGGCCCCAAGAGGAGCAGATTGAGCAGGCTTCAGGGACAGAACCTCTGGCAGCCTTGAAGGTCCCACACCCACAGGTGCTACAGGTCAGTGAGAGAGACTTCTGGGCTGGCCGAGAGGGGAACAGGGTGTCTCCGTGACTCAGGCCCCCTCGGGAGGCAGCGGCAGAGGCAGCAGCAGAGGCAAGGGAGGTCAGGACTCCAGGAGCAGACAGGAGCTCTGCTCCATTACTGAAGGTCTCTGCATAAACCCCCTGAGGGAGCTGAGCCTGGGAGACGGCCCTGTCCCCACCCGCTCCGTTACTGAAGGTCTCTGCATAAAGCCCCCGAGGGAACTGAGCCTGGAGAGGTGGCACCGCCCCCACCTGCTCCATTACTGAAGGTCTCTGCATAAAGCCCCTGAGGGAGCTGAGCCTGGGAGGCGGTCCTGCCCCCACCCCAGCACCAGAACTAAAGCTCACATTGATTAGCAGCTGCGTGGTGCGGAAAGCCCATTTGAATCTCAGACCCCAAGCACTAGCTGGGCAGATCTAGGTGGGGGTGGACAGGAATCTCAGAAGTCAAGTAACTGGCTGGGAAAATGCCTAGAAAAGGGAAGAAAAATAAGTCTATAGAGAGTTTTTTTGAACAGATGCAAATGATCCCAACTTTCGGATCAGAGGATGAGGACATATTCTTGCCATCAGGGAAAGACGTGGAGGGCGGGGCCTCAGTACCCCAAACATCCCAGGGGGATGTCGGGTGGGCTCAGGCCTTGGAAGAGCTCAAAAAAGATTTTGAAAAGCAAGTTAGACAGGTGGAGGAAAAACTGGGAAGAGAAATGAGAGAGATGCAAGAAAAGTATGAAAAACGGGTCAATACCTTGGTTAAGGAGACCCAAAAAATGCTGAAGAAAATAACACCTTGAAGAATAGGCTAACTCAATTGGCAAAAGAGGTTCAAAAAGCCAATGAGGAGAAGAATGCTTTCAAAAGCAGAATTAGCCAAATGGAAAAAGAGGTTCAAAAGCTCACTGAATTTAATAGTTCTCTCAAAATTAGAATGGAATAGATGGAGTCTAATGACTTTACGAGAAACCAAGAAATCACCAAACAAAACCAAAAGAGTGAAAAAATGGAAGAGAATGTGAAATATCTCATGGGAAAAACAACTGACCTGGAAAATAGATCCAGGAGAGACAATTTAAAAATTATGGGACTACCTGAAAGTCATGATCAAAAAAAGAGCCTAGATATCATCTTCCATGAAATTATCAGGGAAAACTGACCTAACATTCTACAACCAGAGGGCAAAATAAGTATTGAAAGAATCCATCGATCACCACCTGAAAGAGATCCAAAAAGAGAAACTCCTAGGAACATTGTGGCCAAATTCCAAAACTCCCAGCTCAAAGAGAAAATCTTGCAAGCAGCTAGAAAGAAACAATTCCAGTATTGTGGAAATAAAATCAGGATAACTCAAGATATAGCAGCTTCTACATTAAGGGATCGAAAGGTGTGGAATAGGATATTCCAGAAGTCAAAGGAACTAGGACTTAAACCAAGAATCACCTACCCAGCTAAACTGAGTATAATACTTCAGGGGAAAAAATGGTCTTTCAATGAAACAGAGGACTTTCAATCATTCTTGATGAAAAGACCAGAGCCGAAAAGGAAATTTGACTTTCAAACACAAGAATGAGAAGAAGCATGAAAAAGTAAACAGCAAAGAGAAGTCTTAAGGGTCTTACCAGAAGTGAACTGTTTACATTCCTACATGGAAAGACAATATTTGTAACTCTTAACACTTTTCAGTACCTGGGTAGTTGGTGGGTCCATACACACACATGTACACACATGCATGCACACACACATACACACATGCACACACATACAGAGACAGAGAGCACAGATTGAATTGAATAGGATGGGACCATATCTTAAAAGAAATTAAGGTAAATGGTGAGAGGGAAATGTAGTGGGAGGAAAGAGGGGGAAATGGAAGGGGGTAATTATCTGTCATTTAAGAGGCAAGTAGGAGACTTTTTAGTGGAGGGAAAAAGAGGAGAGCTGAGAAAAAAAAAACAAAAAACAAGAAGTTTACCCTCATCCCATTTGACTAAAGGAAGGAATAAAATGCACACTCATTTTGGTATGAAAACCTATCTTAGAGTATAGGAAAGTGGGGGAGAAGGAGATAAGCAAGGGGGGGGGAATGATGGAAGGGAGGGCAAAGGGAGGAGGGAGCAATTTGAAGTCAACACTTGGGGAGGGACAGGATCAAAAGACAGAAGAGAAAAATGAGGAGCAGGTTAGGATGGAGGGTAATTCAGTTAGTCTTACACAACACGACTATCAGGGAAGTCATTTGCAAAACTACACAGATATGGCCTATATTGAATTGCCTGCCTTCCCAAAGGGAATGGGTGGGGAGGGAGGGATGGGGAGAATTTGGAACTCAAAGTTTTAGGAACAACTGTTTAGTATTGTTGTTGCTACTAGGAAAGAAGACATACAGTTAATGAGGAATAGAAACTCATCTGGCCCTACAGGAGAAAAGAGAAAATGGAGACAAGAAAAGGGAGGGATGACAGAAGAGAGGGCAGATTGGAGATAGGGAAAATTAGATTGCTTGGGGTATTAGGGTGGGGGGAGGGGATAAAAGGGGAGAAAATTTGGAACCCAAAATTTTGTGAAAATGAATGTAAAAAGTTAAATAAACAAACAAACAAATAAATAAATAAAAAAGGACAAAAAAAGTAAATAGCAAAGAGAAGTCATAAGGGACTTACCAAAGGTGAACTGTTTACATTCCTACATGGAAAGACAATATTTGTAACTCTTAAAACTTTTCAGTATATGGGTAGTTGGTGGAACCACACACACATGCACACAAATGTACACGTGTGCATGCACACACACATACACACATGCACGCACATACAGAGACAGAGAGCACAGAGTGAATTGAATAGGATGGGACCATAGCTTAAAAGAAATTAAGGTAAACGGTGAGAGAGAAATGTATTGGGAAGAGAGAGGGTGGAATGGAATGGGGTAAATTATATCTCATTCAAGAGGCAAGCAGGAGACTTTTTAGTGGAGGGGAAAAGAGGAGAGCTGAGAAAAAAAAAACATAAAGTTTACCCTCATCCCATTTGACTAAAGGAAGGAATAAAATGCACACTCATTTTGGGATGAAAACCTATCTTACAATACAGGAAAGTGGAGGAGAAGGAGATAAGCAGGGTGGGGGAGACGATGGAAGGGGGTGCAATGGGAGGAGGGAGCAATTTGAAGTCAACACCCAGGGAGGGACAGGATCAAAAGACAGAATAGAAACAATAGGGGGCAGGATAGGATGGAGGGAAATACAATTAATCTTACACAACACGACTATTATTGAAGTCATTTGCAAAACTACACAGATAGGGCCTATATTGAATTGCCTGCCTTTCCAAAGGGAATGGGTGGGGAGGGAGGGATGGGGAGAATTTGGAACTCAAAGTTTTAGGAACAACTGTTGAGTATTGTTCTTGCTACTAGGAAGTAAGAAATACAGGTAATGGGGAATAGAATGTTATCTGGCTCTACAGGACAAAAGAGAAGATGGGGACAAGAGAAGGGAGGGATGATAGAAGAGAGGGCAGATTGGTGATAGGGAAAATTAGAATGCTCGGTGTATTGGGGTGGGGGGAGGGGATAAATGGGGAGAAAATTTGGAACCCAAAATTTTGTGAAAATGAATGTAAAAAGTTAACTAAATAAATTTATGTTAAAAGAAAAAAAAGAATTGCTAACATTGGTTTGTTGTTTTTTTTTTTATATCAGCTGAAGCATAATATATTCTACTCCAGTCTTTTACCTTTACCCTGGGTGTATTCCCCAATTCCAAATGTGTTTCTTGTAAACAACATATTTTAGGATTATGGTTTTTAATCTATTCTCCTCTCTGCCTCCACTTTATGGGAGAGTCATTCCATTCACGCTCAAAGTTGATTATTATCTCTGTCTTTCTTTCCATTCTATTTCCTCTCCTGTTTATGCTTCTATTTCTCCTTTTTCCCTTCCCCTCCTCAAGAGTTTTACTTTTGACCTCAGTCCCTCAGTCTTCCCTACCTTCTATCAGCAACCCTCCCTTTTCTTTTCCTTTTCTCTTATTGCTTCCCTCCTTTCTAGCAATCCTCTCCTTTTTCTTCCTCCTTTCCCCTCCTACTGCCTGTAGGACAAGTTAGATTTCTATATTTAAATATGTTGTTTCCTCCTTGAACCAAATCTGATGAGAGTAAAGCTTAAACAATGCTCACCACCTTCCCTCCTTTCCCTCTACTATAATATGTTTTTGTGCCTCTTTATGTGATGTAATTTATCCTTTTCTGCCTCCTCCTCTCCTCTTTTTCCATTACAATCCCTCCATGCCCTTTAATTACATTTTTTATCTTCACATCAGTTAATTTATGCCCACTCCCTCTATCTATGTATACCCTTTTTAAATGTCATAATAGATACATAGTTCTCAAGATTAACAAGTATCATCCTCCCATACAGGGATGTAAACATTCTGCCCATATTGAATAATAATTTTTTTCCCCTATTTCCCTTTTATTTCCACTTCTGAGTCTTGTATTTGAAGATCAAATTTTTTATTGAGCTCTAGATTTTTCATGAGGAAGGTATGGAAATCCCTTATTTCACTGAATGCCCATCTCCTTGCCTGTAAGATTATGCTCAATTTTGCTGGGTAATTGATCCTTGATTGTAGTCCAAATTTCTTTGTCTTATGGAATATCATATTCCAATACCTCTGATCTTTTAATGTAGAAGCTACAAGATCCTATGTGATCCTGACTGTAGTTCCTTGATATTCAAGTTGTTTCTTTCTGACTGCTTGTAGTATTTTCCCTTGATCTTATAGTTCTGGAATTTGGCAACAATATTCCTTGGTGTTTCAATCTGGGATCTCTTTCAGGAGGTGAACGGTGGATTCTTTCAATGACTATTTTGCCCTCTGAATCTAGAGCTTCAGGGCAGCTTTCCTTGATGACTTCTTGGAAGATATTGTCCAGGTACTTTTTTCATTATGGTAGACGATTAATTCTTAGATTTTTCTCTTCTGGATCTATTTTCCATGTCAGTTGTTTTTCCAGTGAGATATTTTACATTTTATTCTATTTTTTCATTCTTTAGATTTTGTTTGACTGATTCTTGATGCCTCATAGAGTCATTAGCTTCTACTTGCCCAATTCTGATTTTTAACAAAATGCTTTCTTCAGTTCGCTTTTGTACCTCCTTTTCCATTTGTCCAATTTTCCCAGTTAGGTTTTGTACATCTTTATCCATTTGGCCAATTTTACTTTTTAAGGAGCTGTTCTCTTCAGTAAATTCTTTTTTCATTTTGTCAATTGCATTTTTAAAATCATTGGACAATTTTTCTTCTACCTCTCTAATTTGACTTTTAAAACCCTTCTTGAGCTCTTCCAAGAATGCCTTGTGAGTTTGAGACTAGTTCATATTCCCTTTTGAAGTTTCAGATGTAGGTATATTGTCAGTGATGTCCTCTTCTGAATTTGCGTTTTGATCTTCCCTATCTTTGTATTAAGATTCTATGGTCTTTGCTTTTCTGATTTGCTTCTTGCTCATGGTGATTGTCTTTTTCCTGACTTTTAAAGTGGATCCCTGCTTGTGGGGCACAGGAGGCTCTGTCCTATGTTTCTTGTGCTGGGAGCTTGGGGCTTGGTTTCTGGTTTTGTGTGCTGTGGCCTCTGGTTCTTTCAGCTAGAAGCTATATAATGCTACAGCTTACCTGGCGGTGAGCTGGCTAGTGTGTGGTGAGCTGGCTGGTGTGTGACAAGGTCAAGGCCAGATGAAGTCTTTCTGAGTTTTCTGGGGTTACACTCAAGCTTGTGGCATGAGGTGTGGGGGAGGGGTTGTCTGGCCATCGAAGGTCTTCTCCCCTAGTTCTGCACTACAGCACAAGTAGACTCAGCTGCTGGTGAACCCTATCTGTGCTGGTGTCTGCTCAATTCCCCTATCTGTGCTAAGGCACACCTGGGGTCCTGGTGTTGGCAATTACCAACTCCAACCCCTTGGGGAGCTAACTTCCTTGCTGGTCCACTGAAGTGGGGCTTTCTAGGACACTTCTGCTCCTGCACTGATCTTCAGCCACAGCAAGAGGAACCATTCCCATTGATCCCTCTAACCTCCCAAACTTAGACTTCTGTTCCCCTTTTGCTGGTTCCACTATTCCAGGATTTTTTCCTGGGGCAATATTCTCTGGGTTTTTTGAAGTCAACAAGGTGTGGGTGAGAGCACTTACAGTTTACTCCACCATCTTGAATCCTGCATGCAGCCAGATTCGCCCTTTTATTTCTTTATAAATTTAGAAGACTTTTATATACCCTTTTAGCTGTATATGTTGTTCCCTCTTTAACTCAGTTACATGAGAGTAAGATTTCAGAAATACTAGTCCCTTCACCCCCTACTTCTATATCAGTTCTTCCTTTCACTCTTCATTTGTATAAGATAACTGCTCCTTTTTACTTCTCCCTACCCAGTTTTATTTTTTAGAATCAACTCATCTTACTCAGCTCAGCCCAAGCCTTGCTTTCAAAGTACCCAAGTAATGATGACAGTCTTAGGAGTACTGATAATATTTTCACATATAAGAAGTAAACACTTTGATCTTATTAAGTCCTTATTACTGGTCTTTACTATTTGCCTTATGTTTCTTCTGAATCTTATATGTTGAATTTCCCATTAAATTCTGGTCTTTTTATCACAAATATCTGAAAGTCTTTCAGTTCATTGAATATCCATTCCTTTTTCATTCAGGATTATACTCAACTTTGTTGGATAAGTTCTCTTTGGTTGCAATCCTAGCTCTTTTGGTCAAAACTTCAGGGCAATTTTCCATAATAATTTCTTGTAACATTGTATCAAGACTCTTTTTTTTGGCCATAGCTTTCAGATAGTCCAAAAATTCTTATATTGTCTCTCATCAATCTGTTCTCCAGATCAGTTTTCTCTGATAAGATGTTTCACATTTTCTTCTATTTTTTCATTCTTTTGCGTTTGTTTTGTTATTTCTTGGTGTCTTATAACTTCATTAGCTTCCCCTTGCCCAAGTCTGGTTTTCAAGGAGTTATTTTCTTCCTTGAGTTTTTGGCTCTCCTTTTCCAATTGGTTGATTTTCTCCTCATAATTTTCTTGATTTTTTTGACATTTCTCTCTGAGTTAGAGGTGACTTTTTTTAACTTCACTATCTTCCTCTGAAAATGAGCCTAGATTTTCTCTATCCCACTAGTAGCTGACTATGGTTGTGTTCTTTCTCTTTTACTTACTTATTTTAATTTTGTTTTATGTTATTTTTAGAAGCTTATTATTATAATTGGTTCAAGTTCTGGGGTATAGGGAATGGTGCCCTAGGTCTCAGATCATTCTTACTGCTATTTTCTGAGCTCTGTCCAGGGGCCCAACCTCAGACCCTCTTCTCCACCCCAGTCTTCAGCTAGGTCCCCCAGAGATGCTATTCCACAAAAATTCTTGCTCCCTGTGACAACCCATCTTTTTAATAATATGTCATCATAGTTGTGGTTTGGCTGCAAATTATGGAACTATAACCAGCAGGTGTCACTGTGGGGCAAGGTTCATTTGGACACTGACTCCTAATAGGAAAGGCAAAGAGGAGATTCTTTTGCCTTTCTCCTCCCACTGGATGTCCCAGGGTGTGTGTGTGTGTGTGTGTGTGTGTGTGTGTGTGTGTGTGTGTGTGTCCATTTTTTATCTGCTCCATGTTCACAGACTGAATATTTTGCCTGAAGTGCCTGCATTGGCTCTAATTAAGATATAAATCACCCAGTTTTAGCTTAGGATGAATCATTCCTAATCCGTATGGATCATCACTCTGTTATAAGCTTATAAAAAGCTATTAATTAAAAATCATCACCATTAGATGCTCTTCCACATTACAGCCTGTGGAATCTCTGCTAGATAGAAACCTTGAAGTTTGGGAGGGGGGGTTTTAAAAAAAGATTTAAGTCTCTGACCTGGTTAAATTCTGTATATTTCTGGCTAGTCATTGGAAGTCTCCATTTTGCACTCATTGGCACAGAAATAACATGCAGGCATGCATCTCAAAACAATTGTGACCAAATATCGATTTTTTTTTTTATATGCAACAGAACCTGGAACTAGAAACAACTTAAAGAAATAGAGGGATAAGAAAATAAATCTACATTAAGAATCTGCAAAAAATAAATAGTGAGGAAAATTATGTAAGAGCATCTGCTAGAAGCATTTTGGTAGAGCAAGTTGAAGGATTGTTAAAAACCTTTTCACAATTTTTCTCAGTTCTTAAAGGGATAATCAAATGTACTGATTTGTCTGAGTTCTTTGTTCCATAAAGTGAAGTCTTGCTTGCTGGAACCTTTAGACCCAGAAATGCATGCTGAAGGATTCCTGAAAGAATCTATAACCTCTCCCCTCCACTGCAGGCAGGTTAGGCTAGTTTTTCCTCAACAAGTTATTGAGACATTCCTTGAGACTTGATTGACTCAGGGGATGTTGGGCTCAGACTGTCAATGTTCTCATCACTGAATATAAAACAGTCACAAAAACCTGGGGGAATGTAGGGTGGGTCTCAGAATTGGTGAATCAGTAGGGAAGTCTGGGGAACTTGGCTCAGCTGAATCGTCTCAAGATGGCCTCAATGCCTGTCCTTGTTGAATATCTTTCTCCTGATGTGGTTAAATAAATCTTTTGTTGGTTCATAAATGACTTAACAAGAGTCTCATTTTCTTCCAGTATCAAACCCAAATTAACAGAGACTGAACTGAGTCAGGCCTAGCCCAGAACAACTGCTGTAGAATTATAGAATTGGAATGTAATTAGTTCACTCAAGTGAGGGATAGGTAGTGCAGAGAACACTGAATCCAGATAGGCCTTCTTGCATCTGGTGGCATTTTTAGTGATGCCCCTAGAAATAGTGATTCCTTATTGAGAGGTACACCCCACTCCTGGGTAGCAAATGCCTCTGACCTTTCAACAAGAATAAAAAAATAGTATGAGTGTGTTCTGTGTCCTTTAAGAACTATACCATGAAGATAATTCTGGTAAACTGTGTTTTAAGAACACCATCTTCCTTGGACCTGCCAGCCTGAGTATTTAAGCTTCCTCCAAGTTTTACTAAAGAAAGTCTTCAGAACTCAGTTTACCTTCAAATCAGAGGGATTGACTTTTTGGGGGATGGTGAAAGAAATGTTCCTCTCATTTTAAAAGGACAAATTAAGAAGAACTAGTGCCCAGCCTTTGCTGGGAATGTTTGCTTTTGTGTTGCTAACAAGTCATTGCCAATTGCTTTGGAGAGCCTGAAAATAAGACTTCCCACCTTTAAGACAGTAATCATCTTAGTTTAAGCTTGTTTAGCTTTGAATGGCTTTTTGAAAATGACAAAGTAGATTAACCAGCCATCTTCAGTCTCCAGGATGAATTTCTAATTCTCCAGACTTTCTCTACCATGTCACAGAAACTTCTTCATTCTGGAAACTTACTCCTCATACGAGAATTAAACTCCTCCCTTGTGGCATCTTCCTCTGATTGACTGGTTCCTCTTTAGAGGACATCTGGGCCAGCCATGTGTTCATTCTTCCCTGGGTCACATTTCTTTCTACACCATGTCCTTTCCCTTTGCTTCTCTCCTCCTGTAGCTTCCTTTTATATGTTTATTAAAATATAAGCTCCTTGAGGTCAAGGAATGTCTTTTTTTGCTTGCATTTATAATCCTAATATTGAACTGCTTGACATATATATAGTAAGTGTTCAACAAATGATAACTGATATGACTTCAAAATGATTGCACATGGACGTGGCCAATCATTGAGGGGTGGCATAAGGAACCTCAAAAGTGAAAAGATGCAAACCAAGGCAAATCCCTGGAATCTTAGGATTATCTAACAACTAATGCTGGAGAAAACGTTTGAATTTTGATTTGTGGGTTTTGGGGATTTTTTGGAATTTGAGAGAACAATACCAATTTTGCCACAGGGATTTTATTGCCATTTTTTGATGCAAGCCATTGGGGGAATCACTTAAGAGGATAATGCTACATTCTCCTCAGGAGCTAGACACATTTTTGGTATTGGAGATATGGCCAAATGCACCAGTTCCACCTCCATTTAAGCAGCTGAGAATAGGCATGGGAATTGTGTGAAAAGGTTTAATAATCCTTCAATTTTTTCTATCCAAGTGCTTCTATATGAAATTTTTCTCACTATTTTTTGCAGATTCTAATACACAATTCTACTATTGATTTTACTACTGCAGTAACCTGATGGCAGTTCTGCAAGCCTTAAGTCTCTCCCCACTCCAATCCATTCTCTACCAGAAGGACAAATCCAACCATGTCACCCCTTTACTCAATAAACTCCAGTGGCTCCCTATCACCTTCAGGATCAAACATAAAATGCTCTTTTTGGCATTCAAAGCTTTTCATAACTCCTCCTACTTTCTTATACTTTGCCCTCCAAAATGGATTCTGATGCAATGACACTGACTTCTCAGCTGTTCCACACTCCATGTCTGGACTTCAACCATTCTCTCTGGCGGTCTCCCATGCCTGGAAGGTTCTCCCTCCTCCTTGTTACTACTGATCTCCCCAATTTGCTTTAAATGTTCCATTTTTCACTGGAAGTCTTCCCCAACTCCTCTTAATTCTAGTGCCTTTCCTATGTTAATAATTTCCTATTTATCCTATATTTCCTATTATATACACACATACAAGTGCACATGTATATACATCTATATGTGTGTGTGTCTATATTATGCATGTATATATGTATGTATGCATACATAAATATATAAAATGTTGTAAGCTAACCCTTTAGGTTGTAAGCTCCTTGAAGATGGGGACTCTTGCTTCCTTTTGTATCCCAAGAGCTTAGCACAATGCTTGTAGATAATAGGTGTTTAATAAATGTAGATGGATTGATTTTCTTTATTTCTTTAAGCAATTTCTACTTCCTAGCTTTGTTGTAAATTCCTCTCTAGGGAGGGACAAAACTAAAGGGACTGAGAAATGGAATTGTTAGAAAAAGAGTTTGCTTTATGGCAACCAGAGAGGGGAAAATATCTAAGCAGTCCCTGTAGAAAAGGGGTGGGGGTGTGAGGGAGCAGTCTTTCAAAGGCATGGGCAGAAGTTTTGTGTTCTGTTCCTTTCCCAATGGGGCACTTTAGGACAGGACGGTCCTGGGTGATGGATCAGGAATGATAAAGTGGATGACAGGACAGAGCAGGTCTCTCTGACCTGTGATGAGGATCAGTAATTATGAAGCAAGGGTCATCATCTTTGTTGTAGCCCTCATGTCCTGGTTTTATTCTGTTTATAGTACCTTTTTTTACATTGAAACCCACTGTGAACTGCAAAGATTGGTTATCACCCTCCACATAGATCTAATTATTTAGAGCCAGGACTCAGTCCTCCCTGGGATGCTCAGATTCAGTCACTTCTGAAAACTGTTACACTTTGTTTTAATTTTGGTTTGTTTTGGTTTGGTTTTTCTCTTCCTCTTTTAGTGGTACCTACATCTGGCTTCTTGAATTCCAGAGGTCAAGATAGAACAATAACAGACCTGACGCCATTTAAGTGGTGAAATATTCTTTAGAAGACCTTAAGGACTTTAACCACCAAAGGGTGGAGTGTGGTAGGAACCAAAGTCTGACTTTGCCCCCATACAGGTTAGGCTGGTTTTTCTTTAAAAAGGAAGCCATTCCATAAGATTGAGTTGGCTCAGGAGAATAAGGGCTGAGAATGTTGACATTACTTCCTCATCAGCTGAGCACAAAGCAACCACAAGAACCTTCAGACAGAAGGGCTGGGGTGGGTCTCAGAGGTTTGGTTGGTGGATCAGCATAGGTGATGAAGGCAAGGGAGTTTCCCTTAGCTCAATCAATTTGAGGTGCCCTCAGTGCCTTTCCCTATTAAATATCCTTCTCCATTTATATCTAAATAAATCTTCTTTTGTTAATTATTGAATGACTGTCACATTTTCTTGTTTCAAAGGAATTTTTTATTAATGCTTTCTTTTTCTTATATCATCACAGTATCTCATTTGTCCTTCTCCCTTCCCATCCCCCTCCTCAAAAGCCATCCAATATGACAAAAGTATTTTTTAGAGAAAAAAAACTCAGCATAACGGATTGATACATTGACCAAGTCCAAAAACCAATGTGTAACACCTGTTACCCTCCTAACTCCACAAAGGAGAAAGTTGGGAATGTCTTCTCATATCTCTTCATTCAAATCACACTTGATTGTTATAATTTTGTCATATTTACCTATGATTTTTAGTGTATGATTATTCTTTCCATTTACATTGTTTTAGTTATTATGTACATTGTTTTCTTCTTTCTGCTTACTTCATTCTGCATCAGTTCATATAGATCTTTCCATGCTTCTCTGTATTCATCACATGCATCATTTCTTACAGCAGAGCATTATTCCATTATAGTCATATACACAATTTGTTTCTCAGTTCCCCAGTTGTTGGACATCTCCTTTGTTTCCAATTCTTAGCTATTGCAAAAAAGTGCTGCTATAAATATTTTGAAGTATATGGGGATTTTTCTTATTGACGTCTTCCTTGATGTATGAGCCCAGTAATGGAGTCTCTGGCTTAAAGAGTATGGACATTTTAGGCACTTTATTTTCATAACTCCAAATTTCTTTCCAAGATGGTTGCACCATTAGTGTGCCTCTTTCCCCACAACCCTTCCAACACTGATTGTTGTTGCCATTCTTTGTCATTTTTGCCAATTTGCAAGGTGTAAGGTGAAACTTCAGAAATGAACATCCATTTTGTTCCAACATTGAACCTAAACTACCAGGGGAATGGTCTGAGTCAGTCAGTCTAGAACTCCATGGCACTGTTGCTGCTGCTGTTTCCACTGCAATATACTTTCAGTTTCTTTTGATCTCTCCCTCTTTCTCTGTCATAGTTTTATTCAAAAGCTCTCATAGTGGCAAGAAGTTCTGTGCCTAGCCCAGAGCTTGCAATAGACACAGACTCCCTAAAAGGTGAAGAGAGAACACCGTCTCTTTGGAAGCTTCAAATCCTAGAATTCAGTTTGTTTTTGAATCTCTTTCTGAACATAGTCCAATATAGATGGTGGATTAGAGACAACATTCTAGAAGGATCTAGGATAATAACCAAGAATCACCTACCCAGTAAAGTTGAGTTCTGAGGAGAAAAAAAAATGGATATTTAATTAAATAGAGGACTTTCAAGCATTCCTGAGAAAAAGATCAGAGATGAATAGAAAATATGACATTCAAACAAAAGAGTCAAGAGAAGCATTTAAAAAAAGAAACATGAGAGACTAATCTTAAGGGATTCAGTATATTCCTATATAGGAAAATGATGCATATAACTGCTAAGAACTTTAACATTATTTGGGCAGTTAAAGAGGGATGCACTGGAAGAAGGGGGAAGGGAGAGGTAGAATGGAGAAAATTTTCTCACATAAAAGAAGTGTGCAAAGAAGAGTTTTTAGCATGGAGGGTAAAATCGGAGGAGTGTGGCAGGCAATGCTTGAACCTCACTTTTATCAGAGTTGGTTCAAAGAAGGAAATATATATATATATATATATATATATAAAACTCAGTTGTGTATAGAAATGTACCCAATAGGGAAATAGAAGGGGAAAAGATAAAATAAGGAGAGAGTGATAAAGGAGAGGGCACATTAAGGGAGACAGTTGTTAGAAGCAAAATAGACTTTTGAGGAGGGACAGGATAAAAACAGAGAGAGAAAGAGAGCAAGAAACAGAAGATAATGGGGTGCAAAGAAATATACAGCTAGTAATCATGACTGTGAAAATAAATGAGGTGAGCCAACCCACAAAATGGAATTAGATAGCAGAATGGATTAACAATCAGAATCCAACAATATGTTCTCTACAAGAGACGTACTTGAAACAAAAAGACACATAGAGTTAAAATAGAGGGCTACAACAGAATCTAATATGCTTGAACTGAAGTAAAAAAAAAAGGCAGGGACAACAATCACAATCTCTGACAAAGCTACAATTACACACACACACACACACACACACAAAAGACCTAATTAAAAGAAATAATCCAGGAAATTACATTTCTCTAAAAGAACAATGAATAAATAATACACAATAATCAATGATGTAATATCAAAAAAAATTAAGGACAAGTTTCTCTGATAAGGACATCACTTCTCAAATGTATTTTGAGCATAGAACTGAATCAAATTTATAAAAAATAAGAGCCATTCCCTAATTGATTAATGATCAAAGAATACAAGCAGGCAGTTTTCAGAAGAAGATGTCAAAGCTGTTTACAATCACATGAGAAAATGTTCTAAATCACTATTGATTAGAGAAATGTAAATCAAAACAAGTCTTTGGTACCACTTCATACCTATCACAAATGACAATTGCTGGAGAGGATGAGGGAAAAATAGGTACACTAGTAAAGTATCAGTGGAGTTGTGAACTGATCCAACCATTCTGGAAAACAATTTAGTACTATATCCAAAGAGCTATAAAATTATTCATTCCCTTTGACCCAGCAATACTACTACTGGGAGTATATCCCAAAGCAATAAAAAAATAAAAAGGAAAAGGACATACATGTACAAAAATATTTATGGCAGCTCTTTTTGTGGTGGCAAAGAATTGGAAGCTGAGGTGATGCCCAACCATTTGGGAATAACTGAACAAGTTGTGGCATGTGATTGTGATGGAATGCTATTGTGATATAAGAAATGATAAAGGAGTTGCTTCATAAAAACATGGCAAGACCTAAATGAACTGATGCAAAGTGAAGTGAGAAGAACTAATAGATCACTGTGCATAGTAACAGCAATGTTGTAAGGATAAGCAACTGTGAAAGACTAGACTACTTTGATCAATACATTGATCCAAGTCAGTTCCAAAGGACTCATAATGAAAAATTGCTATCTTCCTCCAGAAAGAAAACTGATGAATTCAGAGTACAAGCTGAAGTATAATTTTCTCACTTTATTTATTTTTCTTGCTTAAAAAAAAAATGGCTAATACATACTAAAGCTTTGTTGGTGGACTTGTGAACGGATCCAACCATTCTCGAGAACAATTTGTAACTATGCCCAAAGGGCTATAAAAATGTGCATATTTGTTGATCCAGCAATACCATTTCTAGATCTGTAACCCAAAGAGATCATAAAAATGGGGAAAAGACCCATATGTGCAAAAATATTTATAGCAACTCTTTTTGTGGTGGCAAAGAATTGGAAATTGAGGGGATGCCCATCAACTAGGGAATGGCTGAACGAGTTGTGGTATATGAATGTAATGGAATAATACTATTGTGCTATAAGAAATGATGTTGAAGTAGACTTCAGAAAAACCTGGGAAGACTTATATAAACTGATGCTGAGCAAGTTGAACATTATACACAGTAATAGCTACATTGTGCAATGACTAACTTGGTTAGATTTAGCTCTTCCCAGCAATGCAAGGTTCTATGAAAACTCCAAAAGGCTCATGATGGAAAATGCTGTCCACATCCAGAGAAAGAACTGTGGAGTCTGAATTCAGATTGAAGGATACTATTTGCTCTCTCTCTCTCTCTCTCTCTCTTTTTTTGTTTTGTTTCTTCACATTATGATTAGGTAGGACTTACACCAGAAATGCAGGGTTGGTTCAATATTGGGAAAGCTAACAGCATAATTGATTATATCAACAACAAAACTAACATAAACCATATGATTATCTCAATAGATGCAGAAAAAACTTCTGACAAAATACAACACCCATTTCTATTAAAAACACTGGAGAGCATAGGAATAAATGGAGCCTTCCTTAAAATAATAAGCAGTCTACCTAGAACCATAAACAAACATTAATATGCAAAGGGGATAAGCTAGATGCATTTCCAATAAGATCAGGGATGAAACAAGGATGTCCATTATCACCACTGTTATTCAATATGGTTCTAGAAATGTTAGCTTTAGCAATTAGAGAAGAAAAAGAAATTGAAGGAATTAGAATAGGCAAAGAAGAAACTAAGTTATCACTCTTTGCAGATGATATGGTGATATACTTGAAGAATCCTTAGAGAATCAAGTGAAAAACTACTTTGGCAAAGTTGCAGAATACAAAAATACCTTTAATATTAATCACAGAGATGCAAATCAAAACAACTCTGAGGTACCACATCATACCTATCAGACTGGTAAACATGACAAAACAGGAAGATGATAAATGTTGGAGAAGATGTGAGAGAGTTGGAACACTAATTCATTGTTGATGGAGCTGTGAGCTGATCCAACCATTCTGGAGAGTAGTTTGGAACTATGCCCAAAGGGCTACAAAAATGTGCGTACTCTTTGACCCAGCAATATTGCTTCTAGGACTGTATCCCCAAGAGACCATAAAAATGGAAAAGGGTCCCACATGTACAAAAATATTTATAGCATCTCTCTTTGTGGTGGCCAAGAACTGGAAATCAAGGGATTGCCCATAATTGGGGAGTGACTGAATAAGTTGTGGTATATGAATATAATGGAATACTATTGTGCTGTAAGAAATGATGAACAGATAGGCCTGGAATGACTTATGTGAACTGATACTGAGTGAAAGGAGTAGAACCAGAAGGTCATTGTACACAGTAACAACCATAGTGTACAAGGAATTTTTCTGATAGACTTAGCCCATCAATGCAAGGCACTAAAACATTCCCAAAGGACTTTTGAGGCAAAATGTCAACCACATCCAGAGAAAGAGCTATGGAATTGGAATTGGAATGAAGCAGAATATTTTCTCTTGTGTTATGTTTTGTTTTGTTTGGGTTTTTCTCATGGTTTCTCCCATTCATTTTAATTATTCTATGCAACATGACTAATTTGAAAATGTGTTTAATAAGAATGTATGTATAGAACCCACATAAGATTACATACCACATTGCAAAGGGAGGAATAAGGGAGAGGGAGAAAATCTAAGACTTATAGAAGTGATTGTAGGAAGCTGAAAACAAATTAATTTTTAAAAAATTTTAAAAATTAAGAAATGAGCAGAACCAGGAGAACATTGTAACAGCCACAGTGTGCAAGGACTGTTTCTGATAGACTGAAAACAAATAAATTAATTTTTAAAAAAGAATAATTTTTTTCTTTTTCTTTTAAGATCTTTGTTACAAGAGAAGGTTCACTGGATGAAAGGAGGAGGGATATATTTGGAAATGAATGGATATAAAAAACAAACAACACCAATTATTTGCCTAAAGAAAAAAACTACAACTTGGGAGTCAAATCCCCTGAATTCTAGTCCCAAATGTACTACTAACTGGCTAATTGTCCCTAAACAAATCACTTCCCTTTATGGGCCTCATTTTCCTCCTCTGTATAATGGGAGCTAGATAAGAGATAGATAGCTGTACAATTAGACTAGATAATCTTTGAGGTTCTTTTCAGCTCCAGAGTCTTATGAGAAACATTTATTTTAGCATCCTTTATAGATCTAAAGTGACTTTGCTAGGTTAGGAACATAAAAATGTATTATGTATAACTTGGTTTGCTCATAAAATTATCATGCTTGATATATTTAGAGATGTGAAAGCCTGGGGGAAAAAAGCCAAAAAAAAAAAAAAAAATCCAGGGGAAAAATCTTTTAAAAAAGAAAAGGATTATTAGAAGAAAAAAATTTTCCCCTGAATTTTCCAATCATGCCTTTTGTTCTGATACAACAGACATTTCTCGAAGAACATTTAACCAGTTCCCCCTACAAAATACATTCCCCCCAAACAATTAAACAATGGTGCTTGATAGAATGACTCATATTTCCTGATGCAAGTGATTGTGTGTCCAAATTGCATAATGGGCCACAATCTTTACTAGCATTTGTAGGCCTGTATTTCACTCTGACATCAGTTGAATTCTATCAGTGTAGTCCCGGATGCAATTCTGCCACCTCATATGATTTTCATTAAGAATGAGTCAATTAGCAGGACTACACATATATAACTTTTATCAAATTGCTTGCCTTCTCAATAATGGGGGAAGGGAGGTAGAGTGGGAGAGAATTGGGAACTTAAAATTGAAAATAAAAAGGGTTAACATTGTTTTTACATGTAATTGGGAAAAATAAAATATTAAAAAAAAAGAATGAGTCAATTATACTGAACATGTATCTTGGTATGGCATTATGAATGCCAGGTTCACAAAGTAAGGTCTTCCCTAACATCGGGTTTAATAACATATCATACATATGTAATCAAGTAAGCATCTTTAATTAATTCTACTGCTTCATCCAAATGCCATTTATAATAGGAAACTTTCAGCTCCTATTAGTTGATGACAAAGGTGTTTATTTGTATTGTCTCCTGTATTGTCTGCAAGTGGGAGCATTTGAAGCTGTTTTGCATGTCTTGCCAAACATTCTTTTGACCATAGCAACTGCAAGCAGCTCCAATGTTTCTCCTGTCAAATGAGGTTTTTACACTTGGCAATTCAATATGCAATCTTATATAATGCAAGAAATCCTTTTGATGTCACAGATATGGTTTTTGGAAAGGTTTGTTGCTGCTTATTAAAGTATCTAAATTTTCCCTGCAAAAATTCCCTTGCCCTGCCAATGTATTCTTTATGTACACTTTCAAGATAGCATTTTAATTTACTAGGTTTCATTCTGTCTGCAAGTGAAACATTTGTACAAAGCAAACACAGTGGTCTTTCTTCTACATCAATAATAGTATTTATAAGTCCCACTGATAATTATGTTGGATTATATTTTCTGGATCTGAGTTTTTTATTTTATATTTCTATATTTCCACTACTCTATCTTCTTTGCATGTCAGGTTCTCCAGCGGATTTTCTCCTCAAATCACTTATGGATTTATTCATCATGAAGGGATATGATTTCACTTAAAATAGTTAAAGACAATAAAACAACTGAATAATGAAGAAGGCAATGAAAATTTCCAGTGATTATTTATAAACATACTCAAATGTTTTAATTTGAAGTTTTTTCCAGGTTTTTTAGGAACAAATTTATTATACTGTGCTTGTCAACATCAGTAAAACTGATAAATATAAGCACTATTATAGTATTTTTAATGGCCAAACAAATATTATTTAACTTTGAGTTTATACATTTCACATTCAAATGTAGCAATCAGTGAAGCAAATAATTCACCTGTATCTCGAGCCTACTCAAACCTTTGTCAAACAAAGCTGTTGACAATGTCAGTTACAATCTTTGGACAAGTTTGACACACATGGACTGAAATTTGACATTACTTGTATATGTTTTATTAAATAATCTCTGTACCTCATTTACTGTCAGTTGAAGTGAATTGTCCACATTAATCTTGTATTTGTCTGCTTTGACTGGAATTTTGCTTTTATGGAAAAAATGCATGTGTGACTCTAGTGTTGTATACCAAATTAGCCAATTATTTTAGCTAGCACTTCATGTTCTCCTTGAGAAGCTCTTGCTCTTTGCCTTTGGACCTCATAGTTAATGAAACTCTGCCTATAGGCAAATCACTTTTTCTTTCTGGGCTGCAGGGGCCTCTGTAAAATGAAGAGGTTGAACCAGATGATTTCAAAGCTCTCAGATGTTCTCGCCACCCAAAATGAAGTCCATACTCATTGATCGGAAAAACTTCTCCTTAAAGTAGAGTAGCAATTCAAGGCAACATGAGTTCAGGATAAGATGGGGGCACCTCCCTGTAGCAATACTGATAACCACTGTACCTGAGCCATCCCAGAGGTTTTCTTAGGCATCCCTTGGCTTCTGGGGGCAGGTGGCCATGGCATGTCAACAGCCTGTTACCAGGTGGAGCCCCCATGGATGTCAGCACTGAAGTTGGTGTTCTGCCTATTCATCACTGCTATGTCATCTTTTTTTTTTTTAAATACATAGATTCAGTTAAACCAGATCATCCTGAAAACATTTACAAATGGAAATGGAAGGAAGAGGGGGAAAGATTTTAAAAATGAAAAAGATTTATCAAGATTTCTTGAACCGATTCTTCTATAAATATGGTTGGAGTCACCACATTTGTACCCTAACATACTATTCTCCAAAATGCTGTATAAAGAAATGGAAATGATACTAAAGAAAGCAAAATTGGGAAAAACACCTGAATCAGATCAAGCACACACAGAAAGTATTTTAGGATCCACACTCAAAATATCTGAAAGAGAGAATGATACTAAAAGTCTATGGGTGCGGAGAATGCAAAGACTTTACTACTGATAAAAGTAGTACCTGAATATATCATTAATTACTACATTAAGCCGGCATTCTCACTTCTATAAACTATAAGAATAATTTACAAACATATAGAAGACACCCTAAATGGAAATGTGAGAAGAGAACAGGTAACCATTCAAAAATAACAATCTATAGCAGATCATATCTTCAGTCACACAACTGATGGGAAGGTGCAGAGAATTAAGGGTCTTACTATGTCTGTTGTTTATTTACTAAATAAACAAAACATTCCCCTAGTTGATTCAGTAGAACAAAATGTACTCTTAATGACTCTTTTCCTACAAAGTATATCCCATGAGATTATGCAATCTTCCTTGATAGATGGAAGGATATCTGGAAAGAACCACGATGGAAAAGATAGAGATGGTGGGTCCTCTCGATGTTCTTGTGTGGTAGATGATATCAAACCATGGAACACTGCAGAATCTCCCGAAATAAGAGCCAGTCACTCCGAAGAGTCCAACAACCCACACAGGAAAAAACAATTGATAAAGAATGCCTGCTGTCTAGGCTGTGAGGGACAGGAGCTGGCCCAGTGTTAAACACATAGCAAGAACAGTTGTCCCATAAGCAAGAGGTAGGATGCTGATTACTGGATTAATCAATGATAGAAGAAAGATAAACTGACATAGGGTGATTCATCCTGGGGAGAACATCCTGCGATGGGGGCTTGAGCTAAGAGTATTAGTATAACCCCACTGCCTAAACTGCCTGTTTCCTAAAGGGGAAATATAGCTAGCCAGACCTCTTAAGACCCAACTCATCACTACTGTGAGTGGGAGTTGGGATAAGGAACCCAGGGTTTTTATGAGTTATTATCAATGTTACCATCCTTTACATCTTGAAATTTCTTTGTATTACTTTTTATGCCCATTGTATTTACTAGTCTAACTTCATATTTTTGAAATATGTTATATTTCTTTCTCACACATTTCACTAGCAGGCAGAATACATAGCTGCATGGGCCATAGCAACCCATGAAAAAAAGAAAAATATGAAATGCCCCTCAGTCTTGTGAAGCCATTTCAGCAGTGATTGCAGTGTGGGGAAAGGAGACTCAGAGTGCTGAGAAGCAAATAGTTTTTTTGGGTTTTTTTTGTTTTTTTTTTTCTAGCTTATGTTCTTTTTTTAAAAATTTTTTTTTAATATAAATTTATTTATTTAACGTTTTACATTCATTTTCACAAAATTTTGGGTTCCAAATTTTCTCCCCATTTGTCCCCTCCCCCACCCCAATACACCGAGCATTCTAATTTTCCCTATCACCAATCTGCCATCTCTTCTATCACCTCTCCCTTCTCTTGTCCCCATCTTCTCTTTTGTCCTGTAGGGCCAGATGACTTTCTATTCCCCATTAACTGTATTTCTTACTTCCTAGTAGCAAGAACAATACTCAACAGTTGTTCCTAAAACTTTGAGTTCCAAATTCTCCCTATCCCTCCTTCCCCACCCATTCCCTTTGGGAAGGCAGGCAATTCAATATAGGCCATATATGTGTAGTTTTGCAAATGACTTCGATAATACTCATGTTGTGTAAGACTAACTGTATTTCCCTCCATCCTATCCTGTCCCCCATTGTTTCTATTCTGTCTTTTGATCCTGTCCCTCCCTGAGTGTTGACTTCAAATTACTCCCTCCTCCCATTGCCCTCCCTTCCATCCTCCCCCCCCAACCCTGCTTATCTCCTTCCCCACCACTTTCCTGTGTTGTAAGATAGGTTTTCATCCCAAAATGAGTGTGCATTTTATTCCTTCCTTTAGTCAAATGGGATGAGGGTAAACTTTATGTTTTTTTCTCAGCTCTCCTCTTTTTCCCTCCACTAAAAAGTCTCTTGAATGAGATATAATTTACCCCATTCCATTTCACCCTCTCTCCTCCCAATACATTTCTCTCTCACCATTTACCTTAATTTCTTTTAAGATATGGTCCCATCCCATTCAATTCACTCTGTGCTTTCTGTCTCTGTATGTGCGTGCATGTGTGTATGTGTGTGTGCATGCACACGTGTACATTTGTGTGCATGTGTGTGTGGTTCCACCAACTACCCATATACTGAAAAGTTTTAAGAGTTACAAATATTGTCTTTCCATGTAGGAATGTAAACAGTTCACCTTTGGTAAGTCCCTTATGACTTCTCTTTGCTGTTTCCTTTTTCATGCTTCTTCTCATTCTTGTGTTTGGAAGTCAAATTTCCTTTTCAGCTCTGGTCTTTTCATCAAGAATGATTGAAAGTCCTCTGTTTCATTGAAAGACCATTTTTTTCCCTGAAGTATTATACTCAGCTTTGCTGAGTAGGTGATTCTTGGTTTGAGTCCTAGCTCCTTTGACTTCTGGAATATCCTATTCCATGCCCTTCAATCCCTTAATGTCAAAGCTGCTAGGCCTTGTGTTATCCTGATTGTATTTCCACAATACTGGAATTGTTTCTTTCTAGCTGCTTGCAAGATTTTCTCCTTGACCTGGGAATTCTGGAATTTGGCCACAATGTTCCTAGGAGTTTCTCTTTTTGGATCTCTTTCAGGTGGTGATCGATGGATTCCTTCAATACTTACTTTGCCCTCTGGTTCTAGAATATAAAGGCAGTTTTCCTTGATAATTTCATGAAAGATGATGTCTAGGCTCTTTTTTTGATCATGGCTTTCAGGTAGTCCCATAATTTTTAAATTGTTTCTCCTGGATCTATTTTCCAGGTCAGTTGTTTTTCCAATGAGATATTTCACATTCTCTTCCATTTTTTCATTCTTTTGGTTTTGTTTGGTGATTTCTTGGTTTCTCATAAAGTCATTAGCCTCCATCTGTTCCATTTTAATTTTGAGAGAACTATTTTCTTCAGTGAGCTTTTTTGGATGTCTGGGATACAGAGACCCCAACCTCCACATCTTACCCTGATGGTAAGCATTGTTCCTCATCATCAGAGATGAAAGGTGGGAACATCTGTTCCCCAAGAAAGTAGCTTTCTATGGTCTTATTTTTCTTCCCTTTTCTGGGCATTTTCCCACCCAGTTACTTGACTTCTGGGATTCCTCTCCACCCCTGCCTAGATCTGCCCAGCTAGTGCTTGGGGTCTGAGATTCCAATGCTGCTCCCCAGCTTCAGGGCTTTCCGTGGCGGGTGTGGCTGCTATTCAATGTGAGCTTACGTTCTGGTGCTCAGCTGGGGGCAGGGCCACCTCCCAGGCTCAGTTCCCTCAGGGGGTTTATGCAGAGACCTTAAGTAATGGAGTAGAGCTCCTGCCTGCTTGGGGAGCCTGGGTCTGCTGTTGTCCCTGTCTCTGCTGCTGCCTCCCGAGGGGGCCCGAGTCACAGAGACACCCCCCTCCCCTCTCGGCCAGCCCAGAATTCTCTCTCACTGACCTGTAGGGCCTGTGGGTGGAGGGACCTTCGCAGCCGCCGGAGATTCCATCCCTGAAGCCTGCTCGGATCTGCTCCTCTTGGGCCACACAGCCAGGGCAGTGAAGGGGTGGGCTCCGCTGTCTGGTGTGAGACGGACCCCTGGGAACGGCTTTCCAGGAGTCTCTGGAATGGAAATCCCCTCCACTGTGTTTCTGCGTGGCTTGCACTGCTCCAGAATTTGTGGGGAGTTCTTTTTACAGAAAATGTATGGGCTGTGGGTTCGGAGCTAACATACGTGAGTCTTTCTACTCCATCATCTTGGCTCCTCCCCCAAGCAAATAGTTTTTAAGATCATCTATAAATTTTAATCTTGCTATTGAGACTTTAATTGTGAGATCTTTCCTCCATGACCCAAAAATATTCCTGGAGAAGGTGAATCATATTAATTGACATTCTTGTCAAAAAGAAGAAAGATGTCACAGTAAATGGAAGGATGCCTGAGGCATACACCTTAGGGAGGTGGAGAAAAGAGTTGGCAGAGTGGATTTTGTCATATGTCTAGAGGCAACAAGAAAAATTATTTCATGTGATATTTGGTCATCAGTGTGGTAGTACTAATGGTAACCATTTGCAAACAGATTTCCATATAAATGATTGTGACTTATGTACCAAAACTGATTGCTAAGGAGGAAGAGGCAGAAAAATTTTATGATGAACTTGCTAAGGCTTTGTAGATTAATGGTATATACTCTGATATTTACCATGTATAGGCACTGTGCTGAGTGCTTTTCAATAAATATCTCATTTAATCCTCACAACACCCCGAGTATTGTTATTATCATGTATCAAGTATCATTATTATCCTCATCTTACACATGAGGAAACTGAAGAAAACAGGGGTTAAGTAATTTGTCCAAGATCACACAGCTTGTAAGTGTCTGTGATCACATTTGAACTCAGGTCTTCCTCACTCCATGTCCAACGCTCTATCCTGAACAGCCTAACTGCCCTGATGTTGGAAACTTAGGGGACTTGCAAAGCTGACAGAGCCTTCTGTGGAAGTTTGAAGGATGGATAGGTATTTGAGAAAGCATGATGAATTTTATTGTACAGTAAAAAAAAAATGAAGAATTCAGAGAAAATTCAAAAGACTTGTGTGAACTGTTACAGAGTCAAGTAAATGAAATGCAGAGAAAAATTGACACAATGACCACATGTAAAGATAACAAATAATGTAAAGGAAAACTTTAAGGCTATTAAAACTCTGACCTATGTAAATGACTAAAGGAGATTAATAATGAACGTATCCTTCTTGTTCTGATAGAGAAGTGGTGAACAATAGGTTTGGAATGAGGTATATTCTCCAATATATGTTGATTCATTTTGCTTAACTATATTTCATTTTAACAGAGAGTTATGAGGAAGAGGAGAATCATAGGGAAATAAAAACAATATAAAAAAGCCATAAAATATCTATTTCAAAAAATATGCAACAAGGTCTGTTTTTGAACATAGGATCAGAGATTTAGAAGGAACCTCAGTGGTCCTCAAGTCTAGCCTCCTCATTTTATGTGAGGAAACTGAGTCAAAGTTCAAGTGATTTGCCCAGAACATTGAGGCAGTAAGTATCTAAGGTGAGATTTGAATCCAGGTTTTCCTGACTCCAGGAAATATAAATAAATAAATATAAAAATATTTTAACATTCTTAATTTAAAAACTAGATATTAAAATAGATTTTTAAAATTTTAAAAAATCATTTTTAAATTTAGTTTTCATTTTTGTTGAGTTACAATTTCTGTCCCTCTCTCCAGGCCCCCCCCCCCCACCTGCTGAGAAGCCAAGTAATATAATACCCATTATATACATGCTGGGTCCCTCTATAAGTGGTGTTGAAGGAGGTAATGGATAAGGAGAATTTGGAGATGGCGGAAGGAGAGACGTGAGCTAATGGAAAGATGGGATGAGCTGGGATTGAGAGCACCAGATGAGGACCTTACCTTGGCAAGGAGAACAATCAGTTCCCAGAGACCACAACAAAAGATAAGACAATGGGTGGTAATGAAGTGGGTTTTTTGTTTTGTTTTTAAATAAAGGGACTTATTTAATAACAGCAGATTTTAGACCAGTAGGACACAGGCTCTATCCATGGACAATCTTCTACTCCTTCTGCTGACGAACTTTACCTCCATGAGGAATAATGAATGACTGGAGGTGCTTCCTTGGCCCAGGACTTTGTCGGAAACTGTGTGCTCAGCAAAGGCAGCGAAGTGGAACAGTGGATAGAGCACTGGGCAATTCACCGCTTGCCTCAGTTTCCTCCACTGTAAAATGAGGAAAATAATAGTACTGCCTCCCAGGGTTGTTGTGAATATCAAATGTTTGTAATTTACAAATATTTGTAAGCTGCTTAGCACAGTAGCTGGTACGCAGCAGGTGATGTATCAATGGTTATTCCTCTTATCCCAGCCACCCAGGTTTGTCAATCTGGCATTATCTTCACCTGCTCACTCTATCTCACACCACATATCTAAACAGTTGTCAAATCTCATTTTTTTGTCTCCATAGTGTCTTCTGCAATCATTCACTCTTTGCTCTCATAGCTACAACCCTAGCTAAGGATTTCATCACTTCTTCCAGGAAATACTGCAATAGTCTTTTCTTTTCTAAAAAAAATTTATTTATTTTTAATTTTCAACATTTGCTTTTATAAGATTTTGAGCTCTAAATTGTCCCTTCCCCATTCTCCCCTTCCCACGATGGCATGCAATCTGAGATGGGCTATACACAAATGATCATGTTAAACATATTTCCACATTAGTCATTTTGTAAAAGAAGAATCAGAATAGAAGGGAAAAACCATGAAAAAGAAAACATAACGAAAAAATAACAGCAAAAATAGATAACATAGGATGCTTGCAATAGCCTTTTCTAACTGATCTCCTTGACTCAGGCTTTCTCTTCTCCAAACCATCCTCACATAGCTAAGTGATTTTCCTCCACCATACATCTGATCAGATCCCTCCCCTACTCTACAGACTCCAGTGGCTCCCTATTGCTTTGTAGGATGAAATATAAACACCTCTGCTTAGCTTTTTATTCTTTTTTGGAGGGGGGAAGGCAAGGAAATTGGGGTTAAGTGACTTACCCAAGGTCACACAGCTTGTAAGTGTCAAGTGTCTAAATCTGGATTTGAACTCAGGTCCTCCTGACTCCAGGGCTAGTGCTCTATTCACTTTTACTTGGCTTTTAAAGCCCTTCATAACATGGTCCCAATCTATTATTCATTACTTCCCTCCCTGCATGCCACAGTTCAACCTAACTGGACTTCTTCCTGTTCTTCACACATGATACTCTATAGCCCATCTCCTTGCCTTGGCACTGGCTGAGCCTCATGCCTGGGATACATTCCCATTACACCCCCACCACTCAGAATCCTTGATTTACTTCAAAATTCTGTTCAAACCTTCTACATGAATACTTTCCTGATTCCCCTTCCCTAGTACTATCCTTACTCCCAAAATTTATCCTGAATTTATTTATTTATAAATTCTATACAAATTTATATATTTATATATAAATTTCAAATATATTTATGTATAAATTTTACATAAATTTCTATATATTTCTATATAAATTTAATATAAATTTTTATACATAAATTTACATGTAATTTTGTATATTTATATATAAATTATATATGTTAATTTATTTTGCATATGGTTTTGTGTTGTCTTTCCTGATAGATTATAAGCTCTTTGAGGCAGGTAGTGTCTCATTTTTCTCTTTGTATCTTCCATGCCAAGCATAATGCCTGGTATTAGATGCATAATAAATAAATGGGGAGACTTGAGGAGAAAGGGGAATGTTTAGGAAAACTGTGAAGAGTGAGATTCAAAGTCAATCAGAGAAAAACAAAGGCAGTAAAGCCCAACTGAGTAGGATAAATGATATAGCAAAGGATGTGGGCTGATGAACTGAGTTGATACCCTGTTGTCTATGTAAAGTCAGGAGGAAGGCTCTAAGTCCTTTGAGGACCCACCCTCCCTTCCCAAGTTATATTGGATGAAGGAAATAAGTAAGCATTTTCTAAGTCCTTTGGGGACCCACCCTCCCTTCCCAAGTTATATTGGATGAAGGAAATAAGGAAGCATTTCTATAATATCTACTCTGTGTTAGGCACAAAGTTAAGCACTTTACAAATATTATTTCACTTGACCCTCACAACAGCCCTTCCAGGTAGGGGCTATAATTATCCCCATTTTGTAGCTGAGGAAACAAAGGGAGGTTAACTGACTTGCCCACAGTCACACACCTAGTGTCTGAGACTGGATTTGAATGCAGGTCTTCCTGACTCTAGGCCCAGCACTCTATCCACTGCACTGCCTGCACTCTATCCACTGCACTACCTCCACCTCAATGAGAAAGATGTTACAGCAGGGATGGGTTGCATGAAAACTGCCCCTCCCATGGAGGACCCACATGGATGACATCACAGATTCACTGATCCATTGAAGACTGTCTTTTCTGGGATTGGTTTTTTTTCGAGAAGAAAGGAATAGGACACACTCAGAGTGTTAATTTCTTGGCATTCAGCTTGGGGAGGAGAGTCAGAGAAGGAAAAGAAGAAAGGGAGGGAAAAGGAATCAACGCTTAGGAGCTGCACCATCTCAGGGATGGAGGGACAGAGGGAAAGATTAGAGGGGCAGAAGAGACAGAGAGAGATGCAGAGAGGCAGAAATATAAAGAGAGAGAAAATAGAAATACAAAGTCATGGAGAAAAAAAAATTGCAGCAGGTGTCTAATCTCACTGGGGCTTTTGTCAACTCCTGGAACTCCAGCTGGAAGTTTCTCTGGGTGGGCAGGATTCTTTCAGTTTTATGTATCCCATAGCTATTCTGAGACTCATTAGTACAAAATGCCTACCTCTAGCCCTGGCATAGGAAGAAATAGACTGAGAGATAAAAAGGTGAGAAAAGACAAAGAAGCTGAAGTAGCTAGGTGGCACTGGACACAGAGTGCACCCTTTAGAATCAAGAGGACCTGAGTTCAAATTCTGTCTCAATAGTATCTTTCTTCCAGGGTTGTTGTGAAGATAAAATGGGATGTTTGAAAAAGTGCTCCTAGGGGAAGCTAGGTGCCCTGGAATCTTGAGGACCTCAGACACTTGGCACTTACTAACTCTGCGACCCTGGGCAAGTCACTTAATCTCAATTGCTGTCAAAAGAAAAAGTGCTCTGGTCCTCCAGATACTCTCCTCAAAACCTCTCTCTGCAACCAGGAAGGCCTCAAAGTTCTGTGCTAATAAGTATACATCTGTGGGGACTCCAGGGGCACCCTCAGACTCAGCTCCCACCATTGTGAACTATAACCTTAGAGGCTCATCCACTCCCTACCTTCAGGCTCTCCTTTTGGTGTTATTCAGTCATGTCTGACACTATGACACCATTTGGGGCGTTCTTGGAAAAGATACTGGAGCAATTTGCCATTTTCTTCACCAGTTCATTTTACAGATGAGGTGAACAGGGTTAAGTGATTTGCCTAGGGTCACACAGCTCGTAAAGTGTAGGTGGCTAGATTTGAACCCAGGTCTTCCTGATTCTAGGCCCTGCACTGTGTACACTATGGCACCCCGTAGCTCCTCTCTTACTGCCTGGTTTTCCTAGGGAGGGCAGAAGTTCAGAGCTAAAGAGAGAAGGTGGAGACAGAGGAGAAAGGCTATGCCATCGATAAACTTTGGTGGAAGGCCTTTTCTTACCAAGGCACCAGGGTAGGTAGTGCCAAAGAGACAGGGATATTAAAAGAAAAAGAGACCCTTCCCTGGGCTTGTAGTTACAGAATATGAGATTCAGACGAGAAGCTGAGACTTTGCCAGAACTAGTTGCAGAGATAGAACCAAGAATTCATAATTGACTAATAATGAGGATGGAGGGCAGGATGACCAGATCTCCCAAGTCTTCACATCCTATCTCACTCCAGGATGGAGAGCCCTGCTCAGAGGTGGGTACAAGCAATGGGCAATCAGCTTCCTAACAGGAGGTACATTTTGAGGTGAGGTGGGAGGCATGCTTCTCCTTTCCAAACCTCCCTTCATTCCAGGGATGTTTTGTGTATAGTAGAGGAGGGGTAGGGGGAGTAGGGGCACAAGTTTATAGCCTTGTGGGGCCTCTCAGTTGTGGGTTTGCTTTCCTCCAATCTTCCTCCTACCCTACCCACCCTCAGCACTTAAGGATGCCTTTTCTCTAACCCTCCCCCTTCTCCTGTTTAACCCCAAACAGCCAGGCTCTGAGTAGAGATAAGAACTCTGTTTAATATCAATAAAGGGAAAGGGGGTCCTCCTTTTAGGGCACTCAGTATTTGCCCACAAATATCCCTTCCCCTGACATGGAAATACCAAGGGGATGAGAAGCCCAGGAATGTCTAGGTTGCCTTCATTAGGGGATTTTGACTGCATTTACAAGCCCCACTGCTCCTTGGAAGGAGAGCCTGGCCCAGTTACAGGCACCCCATATCTAAGGTGACCCAGTCTGCTAGAGTATCCACTCCTTGGGGAGAGCATAGATAGCCAGCCCCCAGTTCCTTGGATCTGTTTCCCTTCCCCAGGCTCTACCAGTCTGTTTCCACAACAAGGCAGGCTGTGTGCCCTGTAAACTTGATCCCTCCTCGTTACCCCATCCCTATGCTGGGGACAGAGTGACCTGAGTGAGGGTGGGAGTTTCCTAACCCCAACTCTCCTTCTAAGAATGAGAGAAGGGTGCAGCCTCTTCCCCCACTCTTCCAAACCAGGGAACTTGGGATGATTCCCTCTACTGAGACCTAATGAGGAAACTTAACATTCCTGTACTCTCAGTGGTGATTAACCTTATGCTCGTAGGATCTGTAGGTGAGTTGTACGCATGTATATACATGTGAGGGAGGATTTGTACATATGATTGTATGATATATGCACACACATGTATATGTATATACATACATGTATCTGTGTGCACACACAGGTGTACAGAGCTATTTAAGTAAACTGCATGTGAATGTGTGTGGTAAATAGGTATCTAGCTTTAAAGTCAACATTCCTAGATCTGGGTTCATGTCTCACCTCTCATATATCCCATTTGTTCCAAGGCTCTGTATCTTCAATCGACAAACAAGCAATTTATTAAGCATGGCCAAAGAAAGCTGAGTTTGACAACAGAGGTCCTGGGTTCAAATCCAGCCTCTGCTTCTTCTCCCTCCCCCAGTTTTGAACTTGGACTTTCTCTTTCCAATTTTGTCTCAGATTCTAGCTGTGTGATGCTAAGCAAGTCTCAGTACCAGACTTAACAACAAGACCAGGAGACAGAAAGACTTACTATTCAGCAAAGACAACATGAATATATAAGGATATACATTAAAGATAAAGAATAGACACAAGGTATGGAATTGGGGGAGAGTGGAGTAAAAAGGCATGTGGTGGGATCACAAATAGCCTCTTGTGGTTTTTAAGATGATCGTCGAAGGCTTCTAAGGCTCCTGATACAGGTGAGGAGGGAGTGCATACCAGGCATGGGAGACAGTGCAAATGTGCAGCGCCATGTATGAAGAAGGCCAGTTTAGCTGGATGGAAGTGTGAATATAACAGAATAACGTGAAACAAATTGGAAAGACAGATTAAGGCCAGATTGTGGAGGTTTCGAATGCCAAATGAAGGAGCAGGTAATAGGGAGTCACTAGAGTTCATTGAGCAGGTAAAGTGAGTCAGGATTGCATTTCCATCAAATCAATCAGTTTGGCAGCTGTGTAAAAGATGGATGTTTCTTAGTGTGGTTCTGTCCCTCAGTTGATTCCATATGTATAGAACTCTTGTTTCTGAACATTTATCTCCATGTTTCCGCATGGCCTGCCATATTTGCAAATGTTCTTCTTTGTTCATATCATTGTTTTCATGTCAAAGGTCATAGATTGAGGGCTGAAAGGAATTTTAGAGGCCATTGAGTCATTCACCCCCTCCACCTTTTTACAGATAAGAAAACTGAGACCCAGAGAGGTTAAGTGACTTGCCTAGGGTCACAAAACTAGTAAGTATCTGAGACAGAATTGGAAAGTGACATGGGAGGTGGGGGAGGAGCCTGGATTTGAACCCAAGATCTTTGATATCAAATTCAGCTTTCTATACTGTTAATTCCAATGCATCGGGGAGGGGGAGAGGGTGTAGGAAGAATCTCCATAAACTTGTTTTCCTCATCTCAAGATCCAGTCTCCCCTACTGTTGCACTTCCCACGGGTTAATAATTATTGGGGATCCCATTAGTGGCTCACAGTCCCAGCTCCTCCCCAGCCTCAGCTGCCTTTGACCTGTCTAGGCTTTAGGAGGGGTTCTGCTCTCCAGTCAAACAGAGCCCTTAGGCTTGGCCCCGCCCCATCCCTGGGTTATTTTCCCAGGATCTATAAAACAAGAGACCCCAGGTGGGGCCCCTACCAGTGGAAAGAATCTCTACTCCACCTCAAGGACATTGTGTTGCTGCACCTCCCCTGCGATTCCCATTGCCTTCCACCACTCAGTGTCTTAACCTTGCCCAAAATGTTACTCTGGCACAACCAACCAGAACATCTGTGGCCCAGCCCAGGGGAGCTATACCCCTGTTCCACTAGTAGTCTGCTCAGGTAGGTACTTCCACCCCTGGGATACCCCCAAGGTCTCTTCTCCCTCATCCTCCAGCTCTCCCTGGGGGTGGAGTCATTTGCCTAGGCACCCACCTTGATCCCCCATAATCAACGTCTTCCAGTGTCTGTCCATCTCTCCTGCCTCAGCTGGGTGCTCCCTGTTTCCCCAATCTGCAGAACAGGACTGGGAAGGTGATCCTTAAACAGGAAGTTTCTTTGAGGGGAGGGGAAAATGTTACCTAGGGTTGACTGAATGAGGAAAACATGGGCAGAAAAACCCCTCTTGAGTTTCCAGCTCCTTTGGAAGCAGAGGAGCCTCTGAGTCCATCTAAGGTTTAGTAATTCTTCTGTGGATCTCCAAGCATTTCCTAAAGGTTTCATTCCCCTTTGTACATCCTCTGAGTTAAAGCAAGACCTGCTCTTATCCAGAGGAAGAAGATTGTAAGGTTTAGGGACAGGGATGGGAGGTACTCTTTCAGGCATTGAACCATGTCAGCATTTCTGGAAGGAGATTGGAAGATGAGCAAGGCAGATCCAGGGACATGAGAGAACTGGGGATCTTAACCTGAGCTGCCAATAGCCCATGATTGGGGAGAACAGACAACATTTGAGAGTTGTAGGAGGAGAAGCTGGCAACTGAGAGTATCCTTCTCAACCCAGCAGGGAGTCCCTGACACTGCCATACCTGAAGCAGGAGGACCCAGCCAGCATTTCTACCCCCGACATGCACTGTCCAGTCTTCCAATATGTCCTCTGTGCTGTCACCTCTCCTGCTGTCAAGCAACATGAGGAAACACTCACCTACCTGAACCAGGGTATGGCCAACATGGGGCATGGATGTTGAAAACTGACCACTCAGTGGGGCAGTGTAATCTGTTGGCTGTTTGATTTGGAGCCTGGAAGACCTGGGTTTGGATCCTACATTTACTGTATCTGTGTGACCTTGGGTGTCATTGGAATCTTAGTTCTTCTATCAGTAATATGGGGGTAATAACATTTTCCTTGTTGTAAGGGTTAAGTGTATGATGTGCATAAAGTGCCCTGCAAACAATAAACGGCTATGGAAATGCCAGTTGTTTGGTCTCTGTATCCCTAACACCTGGCTAGCATGGTACCTGGCACCCCGACACATCCAAATGTTTTTGAATGATCAAGAGGCACGTTGACATAGGGGACAGAGAGCCAATTTTGGAGTCAGAAAATCTGGGTTCAGGTCCTCCTTCTGATGAATATCGGATGTGACCCTGGGCAGGTCACTGAACTTCCCAATGATCCAGACATCTCTCTAAGAACAAGCTGTAGAGGTGCCAATTTGTGCTTAGCCCTCACTGGGAACTCCCCATAGGGACCTTTAACAAAAATTGTTAGTGTTAGAGCCTGGATACCATGATGGAGTTAAGTACACATGATGAACCTGAACCCCAGGGAGGTCACAGGCTAGTCAATATCAGATACCTGAGAATGGGCTGTAGAAGGTTTGGGGCCAAGGGGACCCCAGAAGTGGAGGGAATTATCTCTGGTCTTCAGATGGCTCTCACGGCTTTAGGCATCACTCTGTTCTCTTCCAGGGCAATCCTATGAGATACGGATGTTCTGTAACCCCAAACTAGGGGATGCTTCCCAGTGGCCTCGAATGCTGAAGGTGAGTCTCTTCTCACCTCTGAATCTTCCTTCATATAGATCACATATGGCTAGCCCTCAGGCGCTAGGCAGGTTGCCTTGTCTAGTGTTCTCCCCCCATACTCCCCACCTTGGGTACTGGATGCCATACTTTAGAGGTAGCATGGGTCCAGCAGTAGAGAGAATATTGAAAGGGAGGTCAGGAAGCCTAGGATTCAAACCACTAACATGGTGTCACTTAGCCACTTACCCTCTCCTAGGTTCAGTTTCCTTACCTGTAAAATGGAAGGGATAACCTGTAGTGCCAATCTTACTGAGACGCACATATGAGAACATGTATTTTAAAGTGTTCTGCAAACAAAAGCATTTGGTAAGCACCAGACTCCTAGGTGAATGATTATTAAGTAGTCCTTCTGTTCGTGTAGGGTTGTCCGTTTGTCTTCTTATTTGGGACAGGGGAGAAGGGGAGAGGAGAGGCAGTTTGAACAGATGAAGGATATGGAAGGTACTCGGAGGCTGGACTCTGAAATTTCCCCAGGGTTTCTCTGAGCTGGGTGTCTGGTGTCCACAGAGTGTGGTACGTGTGGTTTTCCATGACCGACGCCTACAATACACAGAACAGCAGCAGCTGGAGGGCTGGCGGTGGAACCGTCCAGGGGACAGGATACTGGATATTGGTGAGGGGAATGGAGGGGGAGGGGAGTAAGGTGGAAGGAATCCTCCTCAAGGGACTTCCCTGGATCCTGGAGTGCCTGGGGAGGGGACCCATGGAGGCTGTGGTGGGGGGAGGCTTTCAGGATGCTTTTACTTCCTGCTACAATCCTTTTGTCTGAGTTTAACTGGTGCCTATCTACCTCTTCCCCTGTGCCTACAGATGTGCCCCTATCAGTGGGGGTGGTAGAGCCCCAAGTACTGCCCTCACTCCTCAACACAGTGGAGTTTCTCTGGGATCCTGCAAAGAGGACATCTCTCTTCTTGCAGGTCAGAGGTTAGGGTATATCTAATATCATTCCTACCCCTCTAGTCGATCACTGACTGGGTGGTGGGAGAGGTATGAGAAGACACAGAAAAAACAAAAATAGCTAATGCCCAGAAGCATGTGAAACTTGGCAGAGGACCAGCGTCAGAGAAGCTCAGAGGCACTTGAGTGTCCTAGAGCTGGGGTGGCATTCTGGAAAAGGAGGCAGGGTACTCTGAGCAAATTGTCATGCTACTGGATTTAGATAAGGACAACAAATGGGTAAGGAGCAGAATGATGTGGGGTAAAACACTGGGCCAGCTTCTAACGGCAATTTGACTACAGAAATCTTGGATGTTCCATTTAGGAGATTTGGGTTCAAATCCCATCCCTGACACTTATACCAGTGCAATATTGACCAAGTCACTTGACTTCCCTTATGTCTCGGTTTCTTTTGTAAGATGATTAGTCTAGACTGTTGGTGGGGGCTCTTTCAGATCTAGATATGAATGATCCCAACTCACTGTTCCTTGATCTTTAGTTCCCCCCATCCTGAAGAAATGTTTAGAAAGTTAAAAATTGTTTTTACATGCAAGTGGGAAATAGGACATACAGGCAATGGGGTATTGAAATCTATCTTGTCCTATAGGAAAACAGAAGGGAAAGGGATCAGAGAAGGAGTGGTGGTGATACAAAGGAGGGCAGATTGGGGGAAGGGGTAATCAGAAAGCATGATTTCTTGGGATGGGGGAGGGCAGGGATGGGAGAAAAATCAGAATTCAAAATCTTGTGGAAGTGAATGTTGAAAACAATAATTTTTTTAAAAAAGGAAAAATGTTTTTATAACACCTACTATATGCCAAACACTTTACAAATGTTCTCATTTGATCCTCACAACAAGGCTATTATTCCAATTTTTCAGATGAGAAAACTAAGGCAGACAAGTTAAGTGACTCATCCAGGGTCACACATCTAGTAAATGTCTGAAACTGAGTTGGAACTTCCAGGTACAAAATCCTGGGACAGGTACAGGAACAGGTAGAGTATCCCAAGTGTGAGGAAAGGATAGACCAAGGGGTTCTTAACCACTTGTGTGTGTGATGACAAGACAATGGATCCCTCCTGTAGCCTGGTGAAGACCATGGACCCCTTCTTAGAATCATGTTTAAATTCATAAAATAAAACAAAATGGGCTAGAAAGAAAATCAATTATTCAGAAATACCTATAAAAAGTGATGTGTTTGTGTGTGTGTGTGTGTGTGTATCTACAGACCTCAGAAGAACTCAGAATATAAAATTGGTTTTGGTTCCACCTGGTAGTAGGAACTCTGACCGTGGCTAAGCCCCTAAAAAAAGTCTGCTTATCTCCTTCCTTTTCTATCACAGGTTAATTGCATCAGTACAGAGTTCACCCCTCGAAAAAATGGTGGGGAGAAGGGTGTCCCCTTCCGCATCCAGATTGACACCTTCAAACCAGCTGACAAGGGGATATCTGTGGAGCATCTGCACTCAGCCAGCTGCCTCATAAAAGTCTTCAAGGTATCCATTTGGGCCTCAAACGGCTGCTTCTCCTTAGACTCTAGCACAGAGCCCATCTTGCCTTCAGTTAGCTCAGGTTGTCCTAACAGGCCTCTGGGGCATGTGGGTTTCTTGACTCTCCTGGCACACCCTGCCTTGCCCCCATTCTCATTTTCTTAACTGTTTTCTTAGAGGGGGGTGGGCAGAGGTCGATAGCACTCTGAGGTTTCCATGTGGATTCCTCTGCAGCCTAAAGGGGCTGACCGGAAGCAGAAAACAGACAGAGAGAAGATTGAGAAGCAGTCACCACAGGAGAGAGAGAAATACCAGCCAGCCTATGAGACCACTGTCTTCACAGAGGTGTGTATGTGTGAAAGCACCCCTCCTGGGACTAAGAACTGAGGTTCTTGCTGTAAACCCTTCTATGGCCTCATTTGTCTTAGTGGAAGTGCACCATAAGCAGCTGGGAAAAACAAGGCCTACATTGAAACATTTTAAAAACTAAGCACAGATGAGCAAGGTAGTTTTGCAAGTAAGTATGTAGTATTGCTTTAAAAAAAAGTGAATGGTGCGAAAGAGCTATTCATGATCTCATGAGAGAGCCCTAACCTAACTTCTAGCACAGAGCCCTGGATCTACACTGGTTTTTTTTCAGGATGGGAGCTGGGGAAGAGTGGGGTGAGGAGGTGAGAGCAGGAGAGATCCTGGTTCTCCAAGCAGCCAATCCCCTCTGAGATCTATGCTCTCTCTCACCCACAAGCCCTTCTTTTCAGGGAAGCAAGGGAGTGGGGCCCAAGGTGGCCACCTGGTTCCCAGGGGGAAGAAGGACTGGGGATGAGAGATAAGGAGTGGGTCCCTTTCCTTTCTAAAACCCCAATCCCTGAGGGGAGGGCAGGTTGTCACATATTCTGCACTTTCCCCCTCCTTTTCCCCAGTGTCCACCATGGCCTGAAACTTCCACTGGTCTTCATGCCTCTCCCAGCCCTCCTGGCCTGACTTTTCCCCATTCTTTCAAGTTTCTGACCCCTGAGAGGTGAGTACAAACTGGGCAGGGAGAAGATGATTGGTTTCACTTGTTTCTTCTTCATCTCCTTTTGCCCCTCTGAAGTTTAAAGTCAAGGGGGATTAAAGTGGGGAGGGAAATGACCTTGATTTGTTCACTGACAAAATATTTACTGAGCACTTTCATGGGGCATAAGAGGGATGGGACCCAGTCCCTCCCCTGTAGGTGCTCCTAGTGGAGTATGGAGAGAAATAAAGGCAGAAGCACAAATCACCGTTCCTATCCCAAGTAGGAAGTGCAAGGTGATGGAGGCACAAAGGTTAGGCTCTCTAGGACCTCAGAAGGCACACGTGTAGCCTTCATGTCCTGTCTATTCTTTCTCTTAGGATCTGCTCATCCCCACCTTTCTCCCTGGACAGCTCAGTGGACAGCCCTGGTGAGGTAAATCTCCCCCCAGGCTTTCCTGCCTCATTCCCTTTCTCAGCAGTGTCACCCTGCCCCCTGGTGGCCATGCTTGGCATTGATCTGAAATTAGTTGGGCAGGCACTGCCAAGGGAAAGCGTAGGGATTAATACTTCACACACATTCCTCTAGTACTTTAGAAGGTTTACAAAATTATTTCCTCACAACAACCTTGTGAGGAAGTAAAAGCTTATGGTTCCCATTCAGATACAGAAAGACGGGGCTTCAGAGACGCGAGCGAGAGACAACCACATAAGGGCCCATAACCTTCCCTCCACCACCCCTCCTCCAACCGGGGGCCTATAGAATAAAATCTGAAGTCCTCAGCCTAGCATTCAGGTCCACTCTCAACCTACTCTTCCAGTTTTGCTTGTCATTTCAACACTCCTTGCACCTTCACACATCAATCAGATGCCTTGTTCAAGGTCTACCCATGGGGTATCTTTAATCAGTGCATTCTTTACTACTCACTAAAATCAATGCTTTTCCTCCCTCCTCCCTCTTCAGGCTCTCAGCCCTGGGGCTTCTATCTCAGAGACACAGCAGTGGTTACACCGTCACCGATTCTCCAGCTATTGTAGGATACTGGCCAACTTCACAGGTGGGGCTATCCCCCTGCCCCCATTACTTTAGGGCGAGTGGGCCACACTCCTGAGTCTATTTGTTTGCAAGAGCTGTGAATGGAAACTTCTTTTTGTAACTGGCTTACCAAAGGAACAGCCAATACCTAACATTTTTATAACTTCAAGGTTTATAAAACAGTTTATATAAATCATTCGATCCTCACAACTACATTATATAGAAGTGCTATTATTTCCATTTTATAGATGAAGAAACGAGTTGAGAAGCTAGGTAACTTTGCCCAGGGTCATGCAGCTACTAAGTGTCTCATTCGGGATTTAAATTCAGGTCAGCCAGATTCTACATTGTAAAGCAGAGCTATGGCAACGAGGTTGTGCAGTGGAAAGTGCTGAGTCTGGAGTCAGGAAGGCTCAACTTTCTGGGTTCAAATCTGGCCTCAGGCAAGTATTAGATGTGTGACCCCGGACAAGTCCCACCACTCTGTTTGCTTTGGTTTCCTTCACCTGTAAAATGAGCTGGAGAGAAATGGCAACATCACTTCGGTATATTTGCCAAAAAAAAACCCCAAATGGGGTCCCGTAGAAGTAGGGCTAACAAGACTTGCACTACCAACCTCCCACAGGATTGTAGTAACAATGGCTAGCACTTATAGATAATGCTTTAATATATATAATACATAATATATATGCCTTAATATAATGCATTTTTCAAAGATTATTCTAATTTTATCCTTACAACAACCCTGAGAGGTAGGTGCTATTATTATCCCCATTTTACATTTAAGGAAAATGAGGCGGACAGATTAAGGGACTTGCCCAGGGTCACACAACTGATGCTTTCTCCACCCCACCACCTACCTGCCTACACCAAGAACAACGGAAAAGCAAGTTCTAGATAGCAAAATATTCACTAGCATGGTATTTTAATTCAATAATCAATTTCACAGAAAAACTTTATTATATTGTCCTGGAGGTCACATAGCTGCAAATATATATTTGGGGGGGGGGCTCCACTTTTTTATAACTGAATTAAACTCAAGAGTCAGGCAGGCTCATTACGAGCACCTTGAAGATCGTTTTTTCCCCTCTGTGTCCCCAAGTGCTTAGCACAATTTGTGGCACATATCTGTTTGCCAAACAATAAACGTCACGTTTACTGAGTTCAGACTGTGCCTCTAACATACTTGTGTGACCCTGAATAAATCACCTACATGCTCAGTGTACCGGGCAACTTTCCAAGCCTGAGTGCAGATAATGACCTGCATGAGTAGACGCAAGGTGTATTTGCATTCTGATAAGATTTTTTGGAAAATCTTTCTAGATCCAATTGCACAAAAACCTATGTGCCATCTAAGTGTTAAGCACTGTGGATACAAAAAGTGCCTGCCTTCAAGGAACTTCAACACTAAGAAATCAATCGTTAATATTGGAATTGTAGATCCTATGCTGGGGTACATGACAACTACGGGCTTCTTCGCTAGTTTGTGCCCCTTTGGGAGACGTCCAAGTCTCCTATTCCTCCATAAAGTCTCCTCCTCAAACCCCTATGTCTTCATAGGTGCAGATTTGCTAAAACTGTCCCGCCAGGACCTCATCCAGATCTGTGGAGCTGCTGATGGGATTCGTCTCTCCAATACTCTGAAAGCCAGGTACTAAACCTTGCACAGCCCACTTATGAGTTCCTCAATCCTTGCCAGGCCTCTTCCTCTCCACCCCTCTTCTCCCTTCAGATCTCAGCTTGTCCTACCTTCTGCATAAAGCTTTTTCCCCTCCTTAGGGGTAAACATTCCCATTATTCTCTCTAGTTTGTAGAGTTGTTTGCATGTTGCCTTCATTAGACCAGGAGCTCTTTTAAAGTCTTTCTTTTCTTTGTATCATCAGTTCTTTGCACAGTGCCTGATATGTTGACATACTGGAAGATAAGGCATCAGCTAGGAATTGTCTGGTCTTGTGGTGGGAGTGGGAAGCCGAACTCTCTTACCTCTCCCTGCCAACTGCCTTGTCCCAGCTTGGAACACAAGGCCCTTCAAGGGCCATGGACCATTTGCTAGGGTGTGTGGTGGAAGAGGGTGGGAGATGATGTAGAGAAGGTAGAGGTAAACTAACAGGTCACATCTCTGGTTCAGGCCCATCCGTCCCAGGCTTACCTTGTATGTGTCTCCAGAGGCCCAGGAGCTGGGAAGTGAGACCCCACAGAGTACAGACTCAGGTAGAGATGCCATTTGCATTGTTTCTTTCTCCCACCATGCAGAATCACAGACATGGGATCCCTTCCTGTTGCCTGTGTGATGGGAATGTGGCTGGGGAGTTTGATACCCAGGTTGTCCTCACTTTGGTCCAATGTTGGTCTAGCACGCTACTGGCTTTATCAGGAAACTTAGATGTCCTCTCTCTCAAAGTCAAGTTCCTTTCTCCTCTGGCTCCTAAGCCCAGAATGAATGCTCAGGGAGTCTTTCCTGATCTAAGAACTTGTTTCTAACATCCTGCTATATATAATTCACTCTTGGTTCTTAAGTCATTTCATCTGGGTCTATACTGTACGCCTTAAGAACATTCTTAAACGTATCATTCTTAAAGAATGTTAGCTGCCTGAGGGGAAGAGACTGGGTCTTCCAAGGTAAAGTTATTTTTCTTTTTGATTGCTCTGCAATCCTGCAATCCCACTCCAACTCTTTGTACTTTTCTTGATCCAGTCTCAGATCCCCTGGTCCTGCCTTTGCTTGGACCTTGGGTCATTTACTCCCTCATCCCTCTGCCTCTAGGGTCTTACCAGCAGGTATATCTGGAAGAGCTCAGCACAGCTGAACTGACTGGAAAACTGGCTGAACTCCTGTCTCTCCCAGCCAATCAAATCCATCGGCTCTTTCGCCAAGGCCCTACTGGAATCCATGTACTCATTAGTGACCTGGTAAGAGAGTCACTGCATCTTTTCCTTTGTCGCCATACCCTTTCTCGGGGCCAGTGTGTGTGTACCTGCCTATTTTGGACCCTAAGATACCCTCATACATTCCTCAGTCACTCATCCTGATGTCTCTCACTTACAGGGTTTAGACATTTTCCCTCTGATTCAATCTCCATTATGCTGAAGTTTGTCTTGATTTGTTCTGATGTAGGGGTGGGAGTATCTAAACCAAATGGTCCTTTCCTAACTGGTCACCGTCTTCTTGACTGCTCTGCAGGTAGTACAAAATTTAGTGGATGAATCCTATTTTGTGGCTGTGGCAAAGAAAGGTAGGAGCACTCAGAGGACAGGCTGGGACAGAGAATGAGAGTGAAAGATGTGACTACTGTGTTCTATCCATATCTTAATAAAACATTTAATTTAAACACCTACTACATGCCAGAGGTTGGGACCGGGTTAAGCAACAGAAGCGTAAGAGTGTGGTATAGAGTATAGAACTAATAGAACCAGGAACATTTGCACTTTTACCCTCTCACACAGTTAAGTGTAGAGAGGATCATCTAGACTCTCAGCATCCCAGAAAACTTTCCCAGACAATTAAATCACATGCTTATTTCCCATCTACAATGGTGGAGGAAACTCCTCACTGGGCGTTCCTTACATATCCATCAGCACACTGCTGCTCTCCAGACTGTGGTCTAGGCAGAAAGGAGCACTAACAATATAAAGCAATTGTAAGAACAGTGCCAAAAGAGTGAGAGAGCATGCTCTAGAATGAGGGATCTTTACCTGAGGTCTATGAATTTGTAAATATTCCGATAGAATGGTTTCCTTTTATACATTTAAAAACATCACTCTGAGAAGGGGTCCACAGGCTTCACCAGACTTCCCAAGGAATCTCAAACACAAAAAATTAGAACTCATTTTTCAGGAGCTCGGAGGAGGGTGAGAACACTGTACTAGATTACAAAGTTATCTTCACAATACTGTGAACTAGGTAGTACAAGAATTATGTCCACTTTATGGACGAAGAGAGTAAGACTCAAAGAGGTTTGTAACTTATCTAAGGTCATACAGTTGAAGCTATTAAGAGTTAAGGGTCCCAAATGGGGAGATGCTATTGTGTACTTCAGCGCTGAGGGCTTTGTGGAGGTGGGCTTTCCTTGACAAATCCAGGAAGAGGGCAAAGAGGTAATGAAAGTGGTGTCTTGGGTTCCTTCCTATAATCTCATGTCTTGGACCATCACTTGGTTGATGGGGTTGGCCGGGGGGACCGGGGTTGGGGTTGGGTTGGTTCTGGGAACAAGAGGACCTATTTGAAAGCTGCGCCTTTTACTATTTCCAGTGCAGAATCCAGATGGCTACCACTTGTTTCTGAGTTAGGCTCCCAAAAGGGTATCCAGTCCAGACCAGGAGAATCAAAGCACTGGGGACGCAATCATGTGAGCTAAATCACTGTTAGGCCCTAATTGTGGCCAGGAATCAGTTAAAAACCCCAGTCAATTACTTGAAACTGGTACATGTGTCAAGCAGCTGTCACCGGCTTTTGCTCTTCCTTTCCTGGAAAACAGGAAGAACAAGGCAAACTCCTGCTTCCAGACTTTTTCATTCTTGCTTAGCAAGGGAGGTGGACAGAGTCCTAAGCTCAAAGGCTTGGCATTATCTGGGCTGCACCAGGAACTGACACTGCGGACTAGGCATGAAGTATTGGCAGCCTCCTGATGGAGTCTCTGTCTCAAATCCTCATGTGAAAGAAACTTCCCATCAATGCTGCTACGAGAGCTCAACTGTTGGCCTATCCCCACTTGTTCTGTGCCCTACCGTTTATTCTTCTAAGTCCATTAAAACAAAACAAAACAAAAACACCTTATTTTTTATCCTGGCTGCATGGCAGTGAGTTTTTAAAATTTCCAAGTAACCAAGGTATATCACAAGGTTTGGTTACTCTGTCACATCTGTGCCAAGAGGTCAGTAGGAATCATTCTGGCCAGGGCTGGCACAACCCTAATATCATCACTGCATACATACATACATTTTGGACCCAGGCCATGCAGAGCCAAATACTCTGCAAAGCCCATTCCCAACCCTTGGTCCTGAGCAAAAAGGCTCATTTAACAATTCAGTACAGCAAAAAGGCTCATTTAACAATTCAGTACACTTGTTTTATATATATAGCTAATGTTAGCTTTGACCACCTCACTGACTGCATTCAAATTAAAATGACTAGGTTTTAAAACTTTGATTCTAAAAGAATTTGGGTTATAATCTACAGAGACACTAAAGTATTTGCTTAAGTCTAGAGCAATACTCAGGAAAGGTATGATGTAGGAGAAGAAATTGACTGGGGTCCTGGGTCCTAGTCTTGGCCTTGTCATTAACCAGCTGCTTGGGTAGAATGAGGCAACTGGACAGACTGGCCTCTATCTAAGGGTATCTCCAGATCTATAATTCTGAAACTCCTTAACAGGCTCCCCAAAATGTTAATTTTAATCCAATTTCAGTAAGAAATGTTAATTTGGGCACAAGCCATTAGACATCACTATAGCAGAGGATGCCACTGACAGTTTTAAGATTCAGGGTGAAGGGAAGAAACTGGAAACAGCATCAGGAAGCCCCTATCTTAGCTAAGATGGCTGGTTGCCTATTTTTGGTTGGGAGCAAGTCAAGAAGGTAGTATGGTCATTGATAGGAGGAAGGGTGCAGAAACTAGCTGGTTTTTGTTATCACAGATTAAGTGTTAAAAGGGACCTGGGGTCATCTAGCCCAGACAGAGGTGTCAAACTCACAGCTCCCCAGTACTGCCTGAACAAGATTAAAACATAATTGGGAAATGTTTACCAAATAAAAAATACAACATAGGTAATGTGGTCCACAAGGATCCATTTCTACTTGAGTTTGACACCAATGCTCTAGTCCAACCCTAATTCACAGATGAGGAAACAGGTCTGGAAAGGTAACGTTAGTTGCTCAAAGGTCATGAGTGTCAGAAGTACTGGTCTTCTGATTCAAAAGTCAAGCCTTCTTTCCACGGCAGCCCTGCCTACTCCTCACCTCTGAGGTTCAGGCATCTTCCACACTCTAAGGAAAAACATTGCAACAGAAGAGGAAAAATAAAATGGGGAGAGAAGGCAAGGATGGGACTTGCAGGCCAGAGATCCCCTTCCCCTTCCTCTGTTAACAGCCAGACTGAGATGAATGTGATTCCCACCCAAAGGCATTTCGTAGGGGAGTGGATTCTACAGAGGCAGCGTGGAGGGAGAAAGGCTTTGTTTCTGTTGCTGGATGGCCCCCTTTGTCCCTATGGTCTGTTCATCAACTTTACCACTCATAAACCCCACAGGAGAGGATTAAGGAAGGGAGGAAAGTCCCTTTTATTGTCTGTCGTAGTTATTTCAAAAGTTGTTGGATTTTCCATCCCCAGGAATATGTGAAGTAAGTTTCAGAATGAAAATGAATAAAGGCTAGGATGTACCTGAGCCAGAATGGAGGAGGCCTATATCACTCAGCCTCCTCTAAATACCCATTTCTGGACCCCAGGAAGTCATGAACCACCACTCAGTCAGGTCATTTCCGCAGCAAAATGAAAAGTCTTCACAGCTTATTTCCTTTAATTACATCATAAAACAATATTAGAACGTACATGAAACAATAATAGTTACATAACAATTTACTTTATATATATATTTATATATATATAAAAAACCCTTTTTTTTTCCTTTTTTAAGTCCAAAGATTTCATCAGATGAAAGCAAAAGAAATACTCTATTGCAAACCCTGGATTTTCTTTTTTTTAAATAACCCTCCCCCCCAATCTTCAAACTCAAAATAATTGGGAGGAAAAAAACACAGCCATGTGCACAGCTAAAGGAATCTTGTGTTAAGTAAAAGTTATCATTTTGGGAACCATGGCAGCCTCAACAACTGGTTAAGAAAGCTTTGTGAATGTACCTGGAGGAGAAATATAATTAATTCGGCAGCAACTCTCAGCACATGAAAAAACACTCTGGGTAAAGGAATCTGTGGAATTTCAGGTGGCAGGAATGTCTGGAATCAATACCATCGGGACCTGCTCTGTTTCTTTCCAATGTGGGAATGAGGAGTATGTTTGTAGGGGTGGTAGTGGTAGAAGAAGGTACTGAAACACATCTTGGTTTGGTGAAGACAAACTACCCTCCAACAGCACCATCTGTCTACCTTTTGCTCCCAAAGGCTCTACCCCAGGAGAATTTCATAGGCCTCTGAGTCCTGCACAAGAAGAAAGGCCTCTCAGTCTATGGCTCCTGGGGGACACTATAAAATGGGCAAAAGTGAACAGAGTTGCCAGGCTGTTTGGGAACAACCTCCAGGAAGAAAGAAAATAAAGCGATACCCATCTTTGGGAAGTTCAATGTGGCATGGTTAACAGGTGGACACCACTGACATTCTCCTCTCTCATTTGCTGTCTCTTCCTAAAGGAGGAGGTGGGAGCTGATTTGGACATGTTCTCTTCAGGTCAAGAGACTTCAAGGAGATGTTGTAGGTAGGTCTTGTAAACATGCCACTTGGCTTATAAAGGACTCAGAGGTTAGAGTTCACTGAAAAAAAATTCAGGAGAGACTTCAGGCTTACCTCTCCTCACCAAGCCTCCAGTCACTCAGAAAATAACAGCCAGGGGTACATAAAATAACTTATTTTTAAAGGAGGAATTGAGCATGGGTATGAGGGAGGAGATTTGGGAGAAAGGATGAACATCCTAAAACACAAACCCAGGAAAATAGCAGCAAAAGCTTTGCTCATTACAGTGTTGAATAGCACTAGGGAAGAAAACCAACCAAACCTTTATTTTAAAAAGTGTAACTGGTCAAATTGTGCCAGTCAGCTCTTGAAAGCAAAGCTTGTCAAGACTTTATTTTCCCATCCTCCAGTGCCTTAAAAAGTAAGAGTAACAGGCATATTTCAGGGGCCAAGATAAGAAACACATACGTGTACAGACACACCTACATGTACGTGAGCAGCAATTGTGTTGACTTGAGAGAAACAGTGTTGGTAGGCAAGAGAAGTTGCCTGATGTGGGAGAAATGTCTGGGGCAGTTTTCTTCTGGGAAAACTATCTCTTAAAGACGTCCTAAGGCCCTTAGAAGAAAGTCTAGACATGGCTTAAAAAATCTTTCAGAAGGTGGCTTCTCCGGGATCACTTTGAGGACTGGCCAACCTACATTCTTTCAAATCCCAAAGGGGAAGGTCCCAACCGCCTGCCACCTAACCAACACTTGCCCTAGCCCTGACTAAGCAGTCAGGTACCACTGGCAACTATTTCACTGCACTAATTTTGACACAGCTGGGACTTAATAAGAACTTGTTCATGGGTTGGTTCTGTTTTTAGATACAATATCCTGAAGGGAAATGTCATTTGATTGGCAATCCCTTCCAACCTCCAACAGACTGAAGAATCAAACCAAAAAAAAGTCAAGGGGGGGAGGGGACGAAATTGCTACTGTTCATTTAACAACCGTAAGATGAAAAGGACAGAGTCAATGGGGAAGAGAATAATCATGAAGTAGGAAAACTATCTACAGTTGGAGGATCCTGGGTGTTTGTAGGCCAGGACCTGACCCAAAGGGCAGAATTCTCCAGCTCTAAGGCAAGACACCCTAGCAGTCATTTGCTTCTTTCCTTAACTTAATGCTTCCCTGACCAAAACAAAACAGTAATAAACAAAAAACACAAATCCAAAGCAAAAGGCCCTAGAAGATACTCATATCAAAACTGTCCAGATACCAAATTTTTACGGAATTTGAAGACTTACATGGGCTTATCAATCCTGGTTGCCTCTCCACTGATGTAGCCAAGAAGACACTGAAGCTTAGTTATTTTTTGAAATGTGACTATAAAACATGTACACACAAGAAGGAGCCAGAAATGAAAATAGCACAACTCTTTAATACCACATCTATATGCAATTATAATGAAGCTTGTTCTGCTGAAATTTAAATGGGACTCCACTGGGACACAACTATATTCACCCCAGTACAGCTCTGAGACTAGTTCCTGAAATTTCCCAGCAGTGAAATAACTCCCAGAGCTGAGCTGACAGTTACAAAGAGTAGAAATGAGGAAACAATACTGAGAAATAAGAGTGTCTGAAAGAATCCTATGCTAAGAACTTACTCATTTCATAAGGATTTTTCTACTTATATAGTAGGTAATCTATCAGAAACGGGAGGAGGGTTGGGTGATGGCAGCTGATTCTCAATTTATATTATCCCTCCTTTGTAGAATCTTGGCTTTTAGGGCACATCTATATAATTAATTATGAAAGTATATCGATTAGAACTGCTCTCTTCCTGAATTATCTGGGTAATACAACCTGGCCTTGTCAAGACTTGTCAAGCTCACTATCAATTTGGTGACTACAACGAGTGGAAAGGGGACCCTTCACATCTGTCTTTTATCCATTCCTTTGGGGCTGTTAGGCCTCACTGGTAGGTTCTACTTCAAAACCTATAATTCAAACATTTTACCTTTGCCCAAAGATTCTGCTAATAAACAGGTCTAAGGGAAATAAAGTACAACAACTAGGTAGCAGATGGAGAAGACACTGAAAAGTGTTTCAGATGTGCCTAGCACCCTACAGAACAGGTCTGTTAGCAGGGTGGCACAATGGGAATAGATATCCTCACCCATCTCCTCATTTTACCCTTCAATAACTGAGGTAGCAATAACACAACATATATTTTTTTCCAATCTGTATCCATGGTGCAGTAATTATGGTGGTGGTATGAGTAGTCTGGGGCAGCAGTAGCAATTTAAAGACAGCGGACAGGGCTCAATCATAATGCATTAGTAACGTCCCTTTTTACACCCCCCACCCCCTCCAAAAAAAAAAAAATCTCTCCACAATTTTATTAAGAAATTTCCTGAACACATTGTTGTTATGGATAGGAAAACTGGGTAAGGACACACAGATTCTCCCCACTGCAGCTTACAATCACTGAAGAGATGCTTTCCTCCCCTTCATTCAACTCAAGGTACTTCTCTGCTTATGCCATTTCTAATCCTTTCCCTCAATCCTGTCACTGGTGCACTGAACTGACAATAGTATCTTACAAGGCAATAAAAAAATATGGCTGAATTTTCTATATTTTAAGTTCTGGTTAATTTGGCATTATTATAGTTATACTTAAAAGTTCAGTGAGGGACACAATTTGAATGAGGATTGCATAAAAAAATATTTTGCAGGTATCTCTCCAGAATATATAATTAAAGGAATATGTAACAAATTTCTGACTTGTATCTGATTAAAAATTAGTCTACGACCAATATGGAGATTATTGGAAATTTACAAAGATCATTTAAAAGTCTCTTTAAAATAGGTGTAGGCCTCCAAAATATTATGTAGAAGATGAATTATAAAATAAAAAAATGTACACAGAGAAGTATGAGCACAATATATTCATATTCATCATAGCCCAAATACTGCAAAGAAAAAAAAAAAGACTGAAATCAGAACCCTTTTCTCCTAGGATACATCCAGTGGACAGTTTGCTTTCAAGCTCATTTCAGTTCAATAAGCAAACTTCAGACCTAGTGACAAAGGGTCTGACCCACCAGAGATGGTAGAATCCAAGGCTGATGAGGGTTTTTTGCTACATGCAAGCGTAACTAGGAGGGAAAGGCATTGGAGATATCTGATATAACCACAGCACTGTTTGGATGAGGCCAAGGCTTTATTTAGAGGGGAAGAGGGACACTGATTAAAAAAAAGTCTAGAGAGAAAACAGTATAGAAATAAAATCAGGAAAAGCAAGGGCAGTACTGATTGAAGTTTGGAGGGACAGAAAAAAATGTTTAGAAAACTGATGTCTCTTGACATTAAAGAATTCACTTACTTTGGTTGGCACAGCACCAGTGTCCCCTGGCTTGTGGTAACTAGTTGGGTAGGACTGTTCACCTTCTCTTTTTTTATCCTAAAACCACTTCTATAAGGAAAGGAACTCTCAAGTTACTCAGAAGCCGTATTTTCTACTATAGGTGACACATCTAAGAAGGCCAACAAAATCAAGCAAATGGCCTGCCATATGTTTAAGAGGGAGAAGGGTTTGATTTAGAAAAACCTCTTAAAATCACAGCTGCTGAAAGGATTTTATATATGGGTAAATGGGAGAACAGTAATTTCGAGCTCCTGTCCATTCAACATAAGATGACTACATCCCATGCTTTTGAAAGCTACAATAGTCTTCTCCAAGGAAAATCTTTAATTTGAATGAAAGTGAAGGGATTCTCTCTAAGAAAACTGAAGCATTCTAATAAGAATTCTTTCCAAGCTTAAAGGGATCAGAAATAAGTAAGTCCTAAAACTAAATCCTAATGCTTGGGGCACTAAATTAAAATGGTCAATGCAACCCATTTCACAGACTTAATGTACCAGAAGTTTCATTCAAGATCTTTTCCTCATGATTCCCAAAAGACTGGCACTCTTCTTTCTGTAGTATGGATTACAAGGTCAGGCCAGATCAGTCCTAATCTGCACCTGGATCAGATCTCCATACTTTAAATCAAGTCTCTAATACCATATGAGATAGGAGAAGCTGTGTCCTTGAAAAGGGGCAATTTTGATTTTGGGGAGAGATATTTTAAATTGATATCTATTTACTATAGGCCTATAAAAGTCCACTGCTACCACCTACTTCCTCCTCCACCCAAAATGAACTAGCAAAGAGTTTTTGGTCAGTTTCCCAGATCTGAACAACTTGCATTTTTCTAGGGGAAAAAAGGCCCTGTATATGAGGCTACTATTAGTCTCCAGCATCCCCTTCCCAATCAGACTTTTCAAAATTTAATATGAACAAGTTATCAGCTATGATATCCAAACTACCAAACCTGCTGAATCAGTGACTTTACAAAGTTGTTACAGTTTGTTATTTTTTTAGGTATTTCCAAAATTATGAACTGGGAATAGAAAAAGTTCTTTGAAGTTTTGAGCACAGTTAATTTCAAAACCAAAATTAACCACAATAGCATCAGAGGCTCCCTTCTCAGCACTCTCTCATCTGCTGATGCCTTTCTAATTAATGAAGAAACAGCCAAGCTAATTCCAACATATGCTGGTGGACTTAGGAGACAAAGTTCTCAACTATAATGTGAAAAATGACCTTTGGAGCTGCTTAGATCAGTCAGAAGGTGACAAAAGGCTACTTTGACCATATAAATAAACTCCTATAAAACAATAACAAAAAGCTCCAACTCTGGAGGCCTAGAGATCTGTTACTTGTGCTTTAGAAAATCATCTCATTTTTCCTAATTCACTTGATCACTGGCACTGAAAACCTTTCTCTCTCAGTTCTCAAGTACAAAAGTTTATGAGGAGACAAAGACCACCTCCCACCTCCATGTGCACTGAGTATCTTAGGCCTTCTGGGAGCTGCTCCCAGTATCCTCAAGGCTTCAACTCCATGTGGTTATGCTTATGCTGAATATGTGGAGAATGAATCAACAAGACTAGGTGACTTCTTTGGGGAAGGTATTTGAACCAGCAACACTAGACCTGAAACTGATGACCCTAAATACAACAGCAACACACTCCCATAGGGTTTGGAGGTGGGAGGAGGAAGAAGGGGAGGCGCAGATAAGAGTAACTGGCACCAGAGACAGCAGTGTGTTTCATCTAAGTATACTTCCTGAGACAAAACACTCAGCCAACACCAAAGCTAGCAATGCTGTTGGGCATACGTAAATCTCAGTTCACAGCATGACATTCAAAGAGGGGTCAGGGGTTTTCAGGCTGAGGTTTGATATTTTCCCCAATCAATTCTACTTTTAAAATGCCACTTTCTCTCATGCCTTACTCAAGTGATTAGCGGGATTCAACTCAAGGAAACATAGGGAGCAGGATGTTATTGAGCATAGCCACCTGTATATCATATATCACAAGTTATGTTCTCTTAAGGAGGAACTCAAAAGGCAAAAACATGAATCGCTTTCATAAGAAAGGGGCAAGAGCTTATCTTTAGCTCATTTTTCCTCATCTGCTCTTCAGAGCTTTGAATCAGACTGAGCCTCAGGCAGTCTTTCTAATGATAAAAAAGTGGAACTTTAAAACATTTTACTAATAAATAAATTTTCTTTAAAAAGTATCCATCCAGTAGCCTCAACCATGTCACCCCAAATGGAAAACTTTAAACAGGAAGACAGCAAAAGAGACAAAGGATGAGCAGACATCAGACAGTACAAAGAGAGTGCTTCAGCAAGCAACACAAAGAGAAAGTGAGACATGGACACAGACAGCTAGGGAGAACAACACAATGAGTAAATGAACAAAAGAAACAAATGTGGAGATCAGAGATTTCCAGCTAAATCACTGACCATCTAGGAAAGCTCTGAACTGAATGCTCTACCTGATGAGCCTTCTATGTGAGCATGCTCAGCATGTTGGTATGGAGACAAGGAAGTAGAGAAGCACTGTAATATAATCTCACGATGAATGGTTGCCATCTTCATTCTCTTATGGGAGGAAGCAGTTTTCTTTCTCTCTGGTCCCTGGATGCAACATTTACTGTATTTGTCCATACTCTCCTTCTGTTTGGAGAGCTCTCATTAGTGTTCTGACATCCCCAAAAGAAACCCCAAACAAAAAGAACAAACAAACCCCAGCAGCAGTGACCCTGGGTTTGCTGGAATGCCCCCCACCTTGGATTGTGATTCTCTTCTGAGCATGCCCAGTAGGAATGGTTTCAAGTTACACCAATCTACCTGTCAGAAAAAAGCCAACACAGATTCAAGTCCCACTGTCACAGAGTACGTCAGCTGGAGTGGACGGCGTGGGTAAATATGCATGTGTATGTGTGGCTTGGGGGATCCGGACACAGCCCTCTATTCTGGCCCTTGCTCAGAACACTGGGGTCGATTCCGCTGGAGAGACTCCGTGGTAACTCTAGAAGTGTCATTAAATACTTAGTTCACCAAGGCTGACCACCTCCAATGTCATAGAATGATGCAGCATCTGCAGAAGCGTTGTCTGCTGCCCCCTACTGATGGAGGCGGAGTGACGGGTGCAAAGTAGGCATGAACTTTTATATTAGGTAAATGGGTCTGAAACAAGACAGAAACATTACTGAGAGGACTGGAAAGATTAGAACAATGGAACTTTTTTAGAAAGACAACCAAAGGGTTGAATAGACATGAAAACAGCACAAAGAAAAGGGAACTATACAGAGCCGGGAACTCTTGGTTCTACTTTGTGCTCTGACAATGATAGGATCTGCAAACATGACCAAGTTTACCTAATTCCATTGAGTCTCAGTGTCTGGATCAATAAAATAAGGAGACTTAGCAGAATACTGAAGCCCACTCTAAAGGGATAGCTAGACAAGCAATTTGAAAAAAATTAATCATGGAAAGTTAACATCATTATTATTACAGACATGTTAAAACATTACACAAATATTGTAGGCAAGAGATTTTTTTTTTCCATCAAGCTTTAACTGTCCTCTCTGAGGGTGTTTACATATGCATGTGGGCAGTAAATAAGAAAACATTTTGGCTGGCCTGTGGTCTTCCTTTTCTCTTGGCTGAAAAAGGAACATACAACTGCAACTGTACTTCTCAAATAGAAATTACCTGAACCAAGTACCTGTTCTTACTCCATTAAATCTGAGAAGAGAGATGAGCAGCAGGTCAAGCACTCTCTGAAGGATAATGCTATGTTCTTGATGAAGTTTTGGGCAAATTTTTATTGGATTAGGGCTAGTAAGTCGACCTGGAATGGCTCTGGGGATCCAAATCTTTTCCTCTCTCTCCTCAATCCCCACTCCCTCTACCCAATATTCACAGCAAATGACCTTAATTTCTATTTCTCTAAAAAGATTAAAGTTGATTCCTAATACCAGGAATACATTTCCCCCTGCATCCCAAAATCTGACATTTAAAAATCTTTCTCATATTTTAAGACCTATTTTAAATGTTACCTCTTCTATGAAGTCTTCTCTGATCTCTCTGTTAGAACTTACCTCACACACTGAAGAAGGACAACGTGTTATTCTATATTAGTTATTTTAACATACATGTTAATATCTGTACTGTATCCCTCTCTTAGATTGTAAACTCTATAAAGGTATTACCTGTTATCGACTCTAGAGCACCTAGTACAATGCTCTGCAAATAGATAATGCTTAATGCTTGTCATTGATGTAAGAGGGTGAAACTAAATTTTCAAATTCAATACAATTCATTTCTGTCTCACAAATCACCAAACTTTTATGGTCTTGGAGGAGAAATCTTGACTGGAGAGCCTGCTAGGAACGTACTCTCTTCATGTCCTCTCCTTCTAACAGATCTATGTTAAAATATGAATCCAAGTCTGTAGAATACTTAGCACAGTAATGACATAATAGTTTCGAGGGTGATATAGTAGCCTCTTACCCTGAGTCTCTTGATTCCAGCCCGTGTGATTTGCTGACAGTCATATAGTTCTATCCTCTCAAGACTATGGCAGCTCTTCAGGTGCTCCAGGGAAGCATCCGTGATAAGTGGACAGTTGTCCAGCTCAATCACCTCCAACTGGTCATGGGCACAGGCTCCATTCCCCAGGTGACGGATTCCATCATCTGTAATCAGCTCACAATGAGACAGACTCTAAAGCCAAAAAAACAAGAAGACGGCTGGAGTAATTCATGAGCACTATATGGAATTCAAAAAGAGCTCTTCTTTTAGGGTATTGAGAATATATTGTGAAGATACCTGATAACAGTCCATGAATTAGGAAAAGGCATTCCAAAAAAGGTCTTCTGTTTTCTAGAGCAAATTAAGTCAGTCTGTCCCTGTTTCTGAAGCTCAGGAACTTCTTGAGAATTAGTACTAAATTTTGGGTACCTGATACAGGACCACATATACAGCAGGCACCAAGTGATAACGATTTTTATACCTAAGGCCTCCTCTGGGGCATCTGTTTACCATCTTACATCAATGACAAGCAACCCTTTTCTCCTTCCTTTCATGGCCTTTTTCAACTGCCACCACCCCCAGTCATCAATTTCTCTTGAATCCCTGGTTCCTTTCATCTCTCAAGGACATTCACATGAAGTTCAGAATCCTAGAGATTTCCCACTTTGGGAAATGCAAACACACCAAAAATGAGCTTGAATACAGCACTGAAGGCTAGGCTGCCTTCAGTACTCCTGGGAAACTGCAGTGAGTAACGCTTCTCCAGCAAGCCTTCCTCTGTTCCTTCTTACAGGTACATCTGGCCTGGAGGTGAGAAGCAATCTCTGTTGGAGCCATCTCACCCCCAAGTTGCTGAAGATTTAAACATCATTCACAGTGGAGTGTAATTCGCAGAGGGTATCTCAGCTTCTCCATGCCAGTGTCTCCACGCGTTGGTTCAGGAAATGTTTAACTCTTCCAGCTCCTACCTTATCTTCCCCTTCACTTAGGTCCTTCCCTGGTACTCTGTAAGTAGGCAATTTGGAGAAAAAAAACCCTTTCCAAAAATACAGCTAATCATACATACATCATTCTCATGAAAGTGAATTCATGGTACTGGTCCTGAAGAAGAAACTAAATTATAAATAGTTATGCAGATTAAACTCACCAACACCTGAAGCCTTGGACAATGTATAGAGAGCTGAATTAATGTGCTATCTGTTATCTGAAAGAAACACATGGAAAAGGCTTTCTTAGGACTTTTCTTATTAATTCACCAAGCACTGAGCTTTCACTGGGGGCATGTGCTGTGGGGACACAGATGAACAACACAAAGATAAAAAGAAAGGGCCCTTGCCTTCAAAGAGCTTATATTCTACTGGGAAAGAACATGTGCATACAAAATGAAATAGAAAATACAAATTAATTTCGGCGTGGGTAGTGGGCCATGCATCTAATATTAAGAGTCCAACTGGCAGAGGGCATATGTGGTATAGGGAGCCAGAGGGGACAGAGCTGACAGTGATGGAGGACATTAGGGCATCATACCCTTCATGGCAGCAATGATAATTTAAATATTAACCCTTGATAATTTAAATATTAACCCTTGATCAAGAGGTAGAAAGCCAGGGGAGGGAAGGACAAATGACAAATCCCCAACTCTGTCTGGTGAAGCAGAGGGAGAGGTGCTTGCAGTGCTCATCCTACAGTTTAGGTTTCTTTCCAAGCAGGACAATGAGCCTTGTTGAGGTTTCATTTCTGGCTGCCCTAAGGAGTGAATGTAAAAGTGACTTGAGAACATTTCATGGGTCTTGAGCCATTTGGCATACTGACAGAAAGGATACACACAGAAAACCAGGACTTAATGTTCCACAGTTCACATAGTTACCACTCTCTTCAAATGGCTAGGAAGCAGTATTAGCAATTGGTCCATTTTAAGGTACTGTCTTGGAGAAAGGTGGAGCAAAATGGGACCTGTCATTGTTTATTTGGGAACTAAATGGATTAAAATATTACAAATTTAGAATTAGAAGGGACCTATGTTAAATAATTTCTCCAAATGAGAGAGATGATTCTTTGAAATCCTTTACCACACAGGCCAATTTACAACAAAAATCAAAAATGTCCATAAATAGCTCCTTTTCCCAAATTGCTTTTTTTTTTTTTAAAATTGTATCTTCCTGATGTACCATTCTGATCATATATCACTCTTTTCTCTAGCAAAGGCCTTCTGTGGTTTCCTAATACAGTATTATTGAATAAAGTATAAGCTCTTGAGTCTGGTAGTCAAGAAACTTCACAACATAGCTCCAAACTCTCTTCCCAGCTTATCTTTTTCTCCTCTCTCTTTCCACACAAAACAGACTTCATTATCATCTCCTAACTCAGTCTCCAATTCTTTTGGTTCAAGGTCTAACGCAAATATTACCTACTCTATGAAGCCTTCTCTGACTTCCCCAGATTAATCTTTTCTCTCTTTTCATGTTACCAGTTCATATCTGGCACCTATCCTTCACACTTGTCACAATAACTTTCCTATCACAGTTACATCTGCTTCCCAAAAGTTTGCTGAATAAAACACTTAAAAAACATTTGCCCTCCCTTTAGGTCATACATTTTCTTCTTTTTACTTTAACTGCTCTTTCTATTCCCATCTTTTTTTCCTCCTCAATCTTTCTACAAAGTTCAACCAGTGATTTTATCAGTGTGGGGAATTCCCAATGGGAGAATTTCCTTCAATGATTCTGATCAGCAACTGTGTGTAACTTTTCTGTAAGATTAAGTGATTTGTTCCAAGTCAAAAAGTCAGCGTGTCTTAAGTCAGAATCCGACTTAAGATCTGACAGATCCTTCTAACACTGGCCCTCAATACATTCACTGGATCATGCTGCCTCTCCTCTAACTATTAATGACCACGAGATTCTTGAACTAAGTGTGTTTCTATCACTGTTTGTGTCAATGGAGGATGAGAAAGATAAGAAAATCCTGCCTCTGGAGTAGCAGCATTCAATACAGTCTCAAATATTTAGAACTTGGGCTCCGCAGAAGCTTGGAAATGTCAGAACACATATACTAAGGATGTCTTTCCTCAGTATCACCTTCAAACAAGTTTAAACATTTAAGAAAAGATCATTTTTTGGACATTCCTTATGCTCATGACAGAATTTTTGCAAACTATAGCTCTCAGAATTACGGGTTGAAGTATTCATCTTACCTGAACACATTCTTCTAGGTCCATTTTTTCTAGTTCATGGCAATTCTGTAAAGTGTAAACAGAGTATCAGAACACGAAAAGGATTTAAAAAAACTTACAGAACCCGAGGGAATCTCACAGATGATATCATTCTAATGTCCACCCTTACGGTTCAATTACTTTGATTTTGTATGTTGGAGGACACTCACCAGGATTCCTCAAATGTCTCAGCACTGAATAATCTACCAGTTCTAGGTCAGTTAGTCAGTCAACAAGCATTTATTAAATGCTTACTATGTACCAACCCAAGGTGCTAAGCACTGAAATACAAAAACAAAAACATAATCCACAGGCATCCAGTGAAAAGGCATAAAGTTGGAAGATGGCATATTGTTGAGTGGGAGGAATAGCCAGAAGTCAAATGTCACTGGGTTATACAGACTAAGTGGAAAGGAGTCAAGTGCAGAAGGGGTCAGGTTATGAAGAGCTTTAAAAGTTCGAAGATTTCATATTTGATTCTGGAGGCAAAAATGAAGCCACTAAAGTTTACTGAGTAGAAGAGTGATGTGATCAGACCCACACATTAGGAAGATTTTTGGTAGCTGAGTGGTAGATGGACGGAAGTGAAGAGAGACTTAAGACAAGGAAGTCAACTAAGGGCACTGTAATTACCCAAATGAGAAGTGCTGAGAGTCTGTACAAGGGTGCCAGCTGGGTGGACAGAAGAGGACAGGTGAGAGGTATTCTGAAGACACAAAGAAATGACAAGACTTAGCAAAACTGGATATGTAAAGTGAGTGTGAGTCAAGGATAGCACTGAGGTTATGAATCTGGGTAATTAGGGAAATGGTGATGCACTTAACAGTCACAGTAAGTTCAGAAGAGGGAAACACGTTAAGGGAAAGACAATGAATCCAGTTTTAGACATGCTAATTTGAGATGTCTACTGGACATCCAGTTTGAGATATTCAATAGATAGATACTGATGCAAGAGGTCAAGAGAGAAATACAGCTAGACAGAATGACCTGATAATTACCTTCATAGATATGAAAACTCAAGGGAGCTGATCAAATCACTAACCTAGAGAGAACAGAGGAAGAAGAGGGGCAGCTAGGTGGCACAGTGGATACAACAACAGCCCTGGAGTCAGGAGGACCTGAATTCAAACTTACTAGCTAGCTGTGTGACCCTGGTTAAGTTATTTAATCCCCGTTATTGTCCCCTTCCCCCAAAAACCAAACCAAATAGATGATTTAAAAAATTTTAAAGCAGGATAGAAAACTGTTATGTACTGTTAAAAGAAGGTAAAAAAAATTGCTTAGAAAATGGTTAGGTTAGTTATTGTACTGTTAAAAGGTTTAAAAAAATGGGTTAGAGGGAGAAGAAAAGAGGGATCAGGACAGAGCCCTGGGGAACACAACCACAGTTTGGGGGCATTATTAATGAAGAAAGATCCAACAAAGGAGACTAACTAAACAAGGGCGATGACACAGGAAGGAGGAGAACAGGAGAGAAGTGTCACAAAACTTGACAGAAAAGATTATTCAGGAGGAGAGGGCAATGAACAATATCAAAGGCTTCAGTGTGGTCAAGAAGGATGAGGATGGAGAAAAGGCCACTAAAAGATCACCAGGAAATTTGGAGAAAGAAGGTCAGAAGAGAGCAAGAAGAAACACTGATTACTGAAGGCTTTCTCAAGGAGTTTAGCCATGAAAGGGAGAGGAGATAGCGAAAAGGGATGGAGAATTGTTTAAGGATGGGAGAAATATGAGCAGCAGGGAAACAGCAGACAGGAAGAGATTAAAGAATGTGGAGGTGATAAAGGGGGCAATCTGGTAGAGAGTACAGCATGTATGGGATAAACTGTTGAACATGGGAAATTTTGCTAATAAGGAAATTCTTTCAAGCATGAAGAATTGTGTAAAAATCATTTCCTTGGAGGTAGGCATAAATGACTTATTTTTTGTACGTTTCCATTATTTTTTTAGATATGCTATATCCTAAGTCACATTCCAATATTGTTCCTAAAAGTCATCTCCTTTCCCACATGCCATTATGCTAGTCAAAAGCATTCTGCTTTTAAAGAATTACCATACTTGCTAAGCATTCCAAGATGGTAAAGAACAGAAAACCTAAAAATTCTTTCTCTTTTAAAATCTAATATTTCTTTTAGCACTCAACTTACATTACAAACACTGAGACAACCAAATTAGGTTTCCATTTCTCTTACTTCAAGAATCTGTGATTTCAATGGGGTGAGTACTTCCGCCACCTATGAAGACTGCAACCCCTCTCTATTTTAGTACAATGATCTCCAAAGTGAGGCTGTGGCACACCTAAAGGGGTAACCAATCAGAGGGTTCAAAGATGGGTCCAATCCTAACCTCTCCCCAAGAGCTAATCATGGGGTTTGTTTCCAATAATCATACTCATAAACAGTAAGCAATGATCCCCACTACTCCATGCCTCCCACAACTGGCCTCACATAGCTGTATAAGCCCCTAGTTTCTCCCCTTTTGCAACAAACCCCTGAGAATAATTATAACCTAACCATGACCAGCAGCACCCCATACCAACAGCTTGCAAAGGCTAAAAACATCACACCTCCCCTATCTCCCTCACCAGTATAGCCACACCCAGCTCTCTTATCTTCATGGTTGTGGCAGGCACACCAAGGAGGGTTCTGTGATCTGGGGCAATGACTCGTATGAACAACTTCCCCACTGCTACTTTTGTTTTCAATGGAAGAGAATGAACTGCACAGATTAAGGGGACATGAATGGGTTATAATGGACACCATATCCTTCTTATCTCCCAAGTTCTAACCCTCCTTATTATCCTTACAATGTAAGTATGCCTCCTATTAAAACTCTCATAATTTCACACTTGGATCTAATTTTCCAACCCACATAAAATGTTTCAGTGGGTTTTGAACCCATTTGTTGAAAATAAAAGAATACAACATTTCAAGAGTTTAGAAGAAATATCATAATTAATATTTTGTTAAGAGCAAAAAAGTTTATACCATTAATATTATTTTGAAAATATTTTATCTTTATATAGTAGTACGCATTAATGACTTACAAATAAATACTCACATACTGAGAGTATATACTCAAAACTTTTTTAACTGCCTCAGTAAACAGGTCTTCATAAATTGCTGTGCCTTAAAAGAACTCCTCCTTTGGTGACAAATCTCCTGGTGATCAGTCTTTCTGAACATAGACTGAACCTCAGACAATAGGGAGGAGCTGTGAGGGCTAGAAATCTTCCATGGGGAAAGGTCATGAACCTAGTTTCACTTCCACACCATAATGAGATGTTTTGCTTAGAAAATACAGAAAGGCCCCAGTAAATACAGTCAAACTTATGAAACTATGGGGAACAGGTTTGCTGAGTAAGATCACAGGAAAGCTCTTCAGGGTCACACACTAAATTTCTGAATTTGTGGAGTAGTGAGACAAGTGAACTGAAACAGAAGTTGTGTAACTGTACCTCACCTGTGACAGAAACAGGTAGGATTCTTCCATTCCCTCTAAAATTAATATGCAAAGCAAATCTTTAAACAGAGACCAATGACAATACTCACCCTAGCCAGAGTAGTGAAGCCTACATCTGTTAGCTGAGAACACCTTGCCACTTCTAATATTCTGTCCAAAAAGGGAAAAAAAAAAAAAAGAGAGAGAAAAGAGGGAAAATTAAGGTATTTAACTACTGAAAGCTATGGCTTATAAAATTCCCTAATCTATCTGGAAGGAAAACAACCTCCTACACCTTAAGAGTGATTTAACATAATGATATTCATAATCAAGCTTTTCTACATATAGATCACTCCACCTATTTTCATAGGATCATCATAAAAAGGTCCTGTAACAAATTCCCTACTTCATGGTGATACAATGAAAGAAACAAAGAACACTTATTGTAACTGTTCTTAGTAACCCTAACCCTCAGATACAGGTTGAGTAAGCTACTGAAGGCACAACACGCACCGCCAGAGAATAGCTTGCTTCTGGAAAACAGTTGAGATTTGAACCTATAGTCATCTCTGGCACCAAAGTCAATATCCTTCCTGCTATATCAGACTGCTTCTTCACTAAGATATATCCACTAAAAGCTACTTGTTTGAATTACAGAGCCACTTTCCATTCCCCAATAGCAACAGATTTTGAAGCCTAAAATTCTACCAAAAGCAGGCAAGCAAATTTTGTCAAACACAGATCTCATTAGGGAGAAGAGAGTAGACCAATGGTAAACTGCTAATTGACTTTATTAACCACACTACTACTGTACTCCCTCCCCCAAGAAATTTAAGCAGACAGCCACCCCCGAGTCTTAAAATCCTAAAGTAGTGAAAAAGGAGCTCTCACTCTTTAGGCACTATTACAGACAGGCCTGCCTGACATAGCTACCACAGTAGCCTATGTCTTTATTTGTTTAAATAGGCTAAGAAGGTTAAAGATCAAATACAAAAAAGTTATTGCCAATGAAGATAAATCAGAAATAAAAAGTGTCTCTGAAATTGTAACATCAACATATAGGAAGAAAACAAAATTTTTCACAACCGCCTATATACTGAACTCCTTTTATTATGCCAATTAAGTTGTCAGGTTATATGAAAATGTTTTTAAAAATGGAATGTCAGACTAGCACCTAAAGTTCAAATTTTTTTTTTAATTAAGAAAAGATAATGTGTGATAACATGAATTAGGTTCCTCAACACTCAGCTGATTGCTCCTCTTTCAGAAGTGCATTATCAACCAACAAAAGCTGTTATTAAGCCATTAATGCCACTAAATGCAAAGCAGGAATCTCACTGAGGACACAATCATAACAGAAGAAATAGTTTCCACATTTCTATTTCTACTAATTCTAAGCAAGAAACCTGGGGTTTTAGGCCACCGTAAACAACTCTTGTGTAGGATTTTTTTTTTTAATGAAAAATTCATGAAGATTCCATTTTTACAAAGCCCTATCAATTAATAGTACTGCTGTATATGAATAGAAGCTAGCTGTTTTTCCTCCTCTATATCTATCAAATAAGACTTGTCATAAAAAGGGCTGATCAATGAACTATTTCAAATCTACATTTTTGAGCTCTGCTAGAAAATTACTTTAGTGTGCTTAACAAAGTAGTTTTTAATTTAGGAGGAAAATAAGCAATATTGCTTATTGAAAACAATAAATGTCTGACTTGAAGTGAAAAACAATAAATGTCTGACTTGAAGTGATGCACCTGACTATTACATATACTTGTAAGTAGATGGGAGGTGAGGGTGGGGAGAGGAGAAGTAATATGAAAAGAAGGAAAATTAAAATGCAGTGGACTGTACTGCAAGGCTTTTATTAAGCCATCAAAGAACTAATTTTGTGCTCTGACTTCTTTTTTGTGGAAAGGAATAAGAAGATGATTTTTATTGAAGACAAACTGAAAAAGAAGATATGAAGATAATTTTCTTCTAACTAGTTACAAGTTACAAATAAGGTAAAATATAGGTGGCTAGTTATGGAAAAGGAATCTTCCCTCAAAATGTTTATCTTAGAACTTGGGATGCCAAAATAAAAAAATACGGGTGAATATGTTTTCTTGTTGTGGGATACTCACCTAAGCCGTGGGCAGTTCTGACCCAGGGCATTCAGGATTGCATCTGTAATATTGGAGCAGCCAGAGGCACAGAGAGACTGCAATTTGTGGCAGCCTCTGCATATTGTAATGAGACCATCATCTGTGATTTGCTAAGATAAAAAGCAAAATCTTAGATATTAGTCAATGTAGAGAAAAACCATAAAAATAAACACTAAACCATACACACAGGGTCTAAAAGAATTCAGATCAAGTACAATGGAAAATAGGCAATAAACCTAAAATAATTTAACATAATGTCTGTTCTTTCCAGTTCCATTTACTTGGGGTTGCATGAAAAACTATTTTGCCTCAATTTACCCTCTTTTGTAAAAGGAATCTCTGCTCTCCCTACCTCATATAAACAATTTTGTATGAGGGAAAAAACGGCAAAATCACATGAATGTTTAAAAGTAGTACAAAAATACGAAACTTTATTATAAGATTCTGATGGTTAGTAAAGGAGGAAAATGTGCTAGTGGGACAAGTGAACACTTTAGTAGGCCAAATGGAATTTCTGCTATATGAGTTTGAAAAGTAATGGCTGACTTCTGAGAGCTGATCCTGAAACCCTCCCTGCCCCCAACTTAAAGTGAGAGCAAGGGTGAAATGTCTACCGAGTATTTCGAAAACTGTCAGAAAGGGTGGTTAATTTGGTTCAACTTATTTCCCCCAGGGACCCAGGAAGACTCAAGGAGAGTGGTATACTGGAAGGAAACAATTTTTAACAAGAGGTATTAATGTAACTCAAAACTAGAAAACTAACTGCAAGAATGTACAATTTTCTCTGTCTTTCAAAAACTGCCAAGGATGAGAAAGCCATATATTATCTGTCCCTCTGTATCCATGTGACAAAAGCAAGGCTCAGAAACGTAAAGTGATTTGGTCAACTAATAAAGTACTAGACTAGGCCTTGTACTCTATAAGACCGGTGCTTTTTCCATTAAACAACATTAACACCTTCTGATCAGTTAGATGACCAAAAGGGGCTTGAAGGCTAGAAGGCACTTTAGAAAAATCTCAGTAACCAGGTCATCTCTAACTCAAGGAAACAAAGTTAAAAAGAAGGCTACTTACCAAGCAGGTCTGCAGGTTTAATGTCACCAGTTCAGGACAGTGTGTGCCAATGTATTTGAGAGCTTCATCCTCAAGCTAACAAAGACAATAAAAAGAAAAGGCTAGTTATTCAGATATCAAAGGAGACAGATTAAGAACCTGATACACTCCTCATTAAAATCCCCCAAATATATCTCTAAGAAACATAGAACACAGCAAAAACGTTAAAGGAATTTTTTTTTCATTTGTTTTGTATTATCGATATATATATTTTTGACCAATCTATATCCACATTAGCACCATCACCAAAAGGAAAGAAGAAATGAGCAGCATTTTGCCTGTGAATGAGGCTTCTAACAAACTAGATGTACTTTTGTATTTCTCTGGGCTCTGCAGAAGCCAATCAGTTTTCTCTATTTCCTACATCCTCCAGAAAGCTCTCCAGAACCAAACTTCTGGAAGCAGAAGTTGAAAAAGGAACCCATAGTGGGATTTTTGTTTTTTCCCCACGCACTGAATGATCACTGCCATGTTACAATTCTAAGAACAGATGGCATATAATTGATTACAAAATGTATTCCAATCAATATTTTTCAGGACTCCATAAATAACCAGAAGCTCAAGCTGTTGTTTTGTGGTAATCAAAGCCCTGACATACTGCTTCTAACATCAGGGCCTAACGTATCCTGGCAAAAGAATGGTAGGAGCTACCCTCTAGTCTAGATAATTTTACTGCTGACTACAGGTCTGAGACAAATTATGAGGTTTGAGACAAATTGTGATCTAAAACCTACAACCACAGCTGAGTTATTATTCCAAATCCATTCTTTTTCCTCAAGTAAATTTACCTTCTCTACTATAACAAACAGAGATGAGCTTCATCTTTTTTAAACAAGATGTTTGTCTTTTGCCATCTATGACCAACGGGGTAATAAAGAGAAAACATAGGCACCAAAATGATAGACAGTATAAAGGAATTAAAGAATCTGGCGCATGTAAGAATTTAAGATTTCTTGGCAGCTAAACATTTGGTTAGAAATGCCAAGGCTGCTTATGAATACCAACTCAACAGTCTCAAACAAAACAGTGACAATGTGAGCAGTTTTTTTTCTCCATGTGGTAAGATTACAGAGTAAAGCTCTGTTTTTCCTATGGCACCCATTCAAGATGAACTTTCAAAGACAAGCAATTTTACTATTATATATGTTTATCACTTGCCAGATGTTAAATTTCCTTATTTTTTCCCAAATAAAACAAGTTAGAGCTTAGAGAACATATCTTTGATAAGCAAGGAGCAGGAAAAAAAATATCCTTTCTTGAGCCTAACTCCATTGTCTTCTAAGAGTAGTATGTCAAGTATTACCTGTGTGCAGCCTTTAAGAAATAAGGCTTTGAGTCCTCCACAGCCTCTCACTAAAGCCTGGATACCATCCTTGGTCACCTGGTCACACCATGAAATGTTCAGTTGTTCCAACAGTGGACATCCCTCACTTAAAAGGGGGGGAAACCCAAAACCAGAAAAAAAATCATTAAAACTAAGCACTACTCCAAGAATTAGGGCTCCAAAGTCCATTTTATGGGATTTTCAATCAATAGAAGAAATGGTTAATCTCCTCTTACTCACATAAACATACATTTACTTAACCAGACAGTAGAATATACAAGGTTCCATGCCAAAAGAAGAAGTAAGTCTTTCAAAGTTAGTGAGGTATACCTGAAGTCATGTTAATATTTGTATTACTAGAGGGAGTAATCACACTGATAAAATAAAATCCTTAATATTTTTCACTGGCATTACTGATTGAAGAATATTTCATACTTGTTAAGTACTTTCTGATCTAGTATTTCAACTGCTGCATACAATCACTCAGTGAAGTAGGCAGAATAACTCTTCATGACAGATACAGGAAGTTTAAGTGTTCTGCGCTTCAGGTCACACAGTTAGCAAGAGATAGGGGAGATTAGACCCTATCTCCTCAGTTCTACTATACTAGTTACTAAGGCAGTAACAAAAGTTTAAATGATGATGGAATACAAAACATATTAACCTAAACAGCTTATAAATTTGTAACCTATAATCATATTTTATCTTCTAAAAAGCCAGGTATCTCCCTAAATTCAAACTTGGCTTCCGACAGCCACAAGCTGCGTCACCCTGGCAAAACCACTCAATCCTATTTGTCTCAGTTTCCTCACATATAGAATGATCTCGACAAGGCAAACCACTCCATTGTCTTTGCCACAAAAATAAGAAATGGGGTCACAAAGAGTTGGAGAAGACTGAAAAATAACTCAGCAATAACTGAACCTAGGTATAAAGGTATTTTTTGGCCAAAATAAATTCTGGACCTATTTTATTTAATGTTCTTATATAACTTATCCTTTTCCCAAGTTTTCTGGGAAGTTTTTGTAAATCGAAGACCTCATTGCACCTCATATTCTCATTTCATTTTTTTCTCATAACATTTTCCTTACTTTTTCTCTCATAATCGGCAATCTAGCCCTTCAGGCTGTTAACTTATCACAAATCACAATTTTCAGCTGATATTTAGATTATGGAAGATACCTGGCATCTCTTTTGACTCAATACTGGAAACTTCTGCTCTAACTTAATTTAAAAGAAAAAAAACTCTATGAGGGTGAATGTGAGGAGAGAGACCTTTGCAATGGTCAGGAGGCAAGAGACAAAATGTTACACATAGGAACCAGAAAATAGGACATTTTGGGCCGAAACACAGAAAGATGAAAGGGAGTAATGCATAATCAGCCTGGAAAGATGAGCTGACTCCAAATATTAAAGGCCTTTTAATTAAATGCCAAACTAAGGTATTATATTTTATTCTAGATACTGAGAGAAGCTACTAAAGCTTCTTGTGCAGGAGTTCCTAAATATTAGGAAATCTGTCCATTTGGCAGCTGCAAAACAGATAAATTAGAAATGGAAGAGACCATATGTGAGGAAACCTGTTAGGGACCTACTGAAATAGCTCAGGTGAGAGATAATGAAGACCTGAACCCTAGTTCTGGAAAGATGTTGTGAACTTGAGATTTGAGAACTGATTGGATATTGGTAACCCAGATCTCAGTAAGTATAAATGTTATCAGTATAAGCTATCACTAAGGCTTGTTTAGATGATAAAGCACCCAAGAGAATTAACATTAGCCTTCCTCTCTTTCATACATCACATCTTAGTACACAACATTCCAACTATCAATGCTTCATCTTCCTTCCCTTCCTCTGGAAAAAAAAAATCATAAAATGGTTTGCTTCTGATGAAAGGTCCAAGTCATGTTTTGTCACCTTACTCGGGGTACCACTAAGACTTCAGACTGTGATAGGATGAGAGATCTAATTTTAACTAGTGTACATATGGTTAACACTGTAATATATCCAATCCCTACCTCAGTGCTTTTAGAGACATGTTGGTTATCGATGTACAGGAAGCCAAGTCAAGGTGCCTGAGTTTGGAACAGAACTTGCTAAGGCTAGTACATGTGCTGAAAGAGGATAAAAAAAAGTTATCTATATTTTTAGAAACCAATGAAACAAGACAGACACAAATACATACACCCACATTATAGAACAACCCACCCTTATTTAATCATACAACACAGGTAGGAGAAGCTTCAATTTCCATTCCCCAAATAGCCATAGCATTGGTAGTTATATGAATTTTTTTACAGATGGGTGACATTCACTTATAAGAAACGTAAAGATATGCATGAGGGGAAAGACAGTATTTGGTTCATGAGTGGAAATGTTAAGATGTCGGCAGTGTGATCATACTTATTCTAAACAGTTTGTTCTTTAGGAAAATGAGAATTAGGAATGTATATACCATCTGCTAGAATAGGGCCAAAAATGAAGAAAGATTCATCCCTTCTTCTCAAATTCCTACTCAATACAATCCTTTAATAATAAAAGAGAGATATTACTAAAGTCAAGAGCTATCAGCAGGGAGAAATATCATTATAGGAATGAATTATTTGCATGGGAAATAGAGAATGGACAAAGAATGGGGTCATACAGGGGTACATTATAATTATTGGTTGATTTTCTATTATGTCATTCCTTTGAAAAACTCAAAATTCTCAAATTCTAAAGATTTATGAGAGAGACAATAAAAATGCTTTTTTTCTAAATTAAATATGTACCACTGGTACAAATTATTCACTGTAGGGGAAAGTCAAGAGCCTCTTACATTAAAAGGTTTCAAAGAGATTCACCTAACAACTGTAAGTCTTTTGGTCACCTTGTAATATTAATAAGTCACGTCATGAACTTCCAAAATGGCAAAGAATAAAGTACGGACTGTGAATGGAATATCTTCCCACTGTTTTCATTCAATTACTGTCTAAAATTCCCTTTTTCCTCCATTAGTATTCCCTAAGTGGAAAAAAGAGGCCGTTAATTCCTTCTGATCCTCATACTACTTCAATGACCTCGTTCTGCATCAAAACAACAAAACATTAATATTGCATATGATATTAAGATTTTGTTACATTTGCATAAAGAATTAAGGGCTTCCTTTTAGTTATATATTCTTTGTTGCCTCTTTTAGGTTATAAATTTCTTGTGGTGAAACCCATCAATAAACTCACAAAGACAGAAGTACAAGGCACTCTGCTAGGCATTGGGGATACAAAAAGTTTTTTTTTTTTAAACTGACAGACACTGCTCCTTAGGAGTTTACATTCTGTCAGAAGGGACACAACACATATATTGATAAGTATAATAAAAAGTAGAGAGTGATGAGGGCAAAGGAAGAAAACTAGACAAAATGTTATAGGAAAATCTAAAGAGAGACAGAATACTTTCAGCTGGAAAGGGTGTACAGGAGGTGGTGTCTGAACTGAGCCTTAAAGAGAAATATAGGTCCTGAAAAGTAGAAATAAGGAGAATATGTATTTGGCAAAGGGATGGAATGAAAAAAGTGTGAGATGACACACATCAAGTTAAGAGAACAAGTAACTGCCCAATTTGGCTGAAACACAATGCAAGAAGGGGATTAATTTTATGAAATGAGGCTACAAAGGCAATATGAAGTCAGACCACAGAAAACCTTAAATGCTAGTACTTTATCCTGGAGACAACAGGAACCACTCAATGTTTCTGAGCAGGGTGGGGGACACAGTCAGGAGACAGAAAAACCCAAGCATTCAAATGGCGGTCAATAGTGCAAGTAATTCTTGTATTTTATATTCTCACAGTTTTATACTAATTATCTGCCATGTTTTCTATTAGGTCATTCCTTGGAAGAATTCAAATTTTCAAATTTCCAACACTAATGATTCAAATAAACCACAATAAAATGCTATTTATTTAAATTAAATATGGTTTTGGAACCTAAAGCTCAAACAACCCAATTAAATACTGTCAACTAAAGCTGACATTGTTCTCATCAGAATCAAAGAGAAAAACAATGTCTTCTGTGGGCAAGATGAGGAAACATTCCTCTAGCCTGCAAAATGATTTACTAACTTCTTGATGCACCAGAAAAGGGTAGAAAGAAAGGGATGAGAAATTTTACTATAGTCCTAAATTATAAGGTACTTACGCATCTGTAGTCTTTGTACATCCGTTGAGATTCAGCACTTCAATATTCCTACAGTTCTGTGCAAAGGTCCTTTATGAGAATAGAGAAGAATGGCTTTCAGAAGAAACAGTGGAATTCTAGACATTCTGAAGAAGGTACTTTATCTTACTGTCTTTTGGCACCATAAGGTTTTATAAATTTACTAAAACTTTTTCATTAATCACTTCTCAAACTCTGATCTCTATGGTATCCCTATATCCCTGAGTAAAGAAGAGGTTCAGAATGATCTAGGTCATCAGAAAGTTCAGTCTGAATAAGGCAGTTTCTGGTCTCCTTGGCTTTGGTTATTGTTTTCTTCCACAGATTATAGAGTTTCTTCACTGGACAAATTTCATGGTTAAACATTTTATCTGAATTAGGACACTTCCAAAACTGAGAAAATAAATCAACATTTTCTGTATAAAGAATCTTTTTCCTTAGTGAAGATGAGCATTTGGCAACTAAAATAAACCATGACATTACCTTAATGCATTGTCTCCTACTCCAAGACAACCACGTAGACTTAACTTTCGTAAGAAACCACCACATCTTTTAGAAATATTCTCTACTACTCGGCCCTATGAAAACAAAGAAAAGCAAATAAACCACCCCTTTTGAAGGCAGCTAGAGTTTCAACATGTCTGAAGGAATATAAAAGCCTTCAATTAATTTTACCTTTTCTTCTACTCACTGAAAAAGATCTAGTCAATTTGTGAACCAAATCTCAAACATACTGGAATCTACAAAGTCTTCCCTAAATATAACATTCATCTATGCATTCCTAAACTCAGCATTCTACTGATATTTACATAATCAACAAGCTATTCTGTACTAGAGGAAATGTTGTTTTCTACTGTTTATAGGGACATCTCATAAATCTGACACTTTATGCAACTCCATGACATGTATAATAGATATCAAATAGCTTGCCTTCTCAAGGGGGGAGAGAGAACTTGGAACTCATCATTTTAAAAAGTGAATTTTAAATTTTTTTACATGTAACTGAGAAATATTTAATGAAATAAATAAAAAATATATGGGAAGGTGAGATGGGGAAGGGGGTGAAGAGATCCAATACTATCTACAATTGATTTTGTGTTCTCTTCCACATTGGCAGTATCTATTCTAAGTGCTCTCTTTAGGGTGGTTAATGGAGACTGACTAAATTAAGTGAACGCTTTTATATGCTAACGTATACACAGGGGTTAGATAATGATAAAAGAGGGAAAAAAATCAGTGGGGAAATCTGTAGAATGAATTTAAAGTCAAAGCATTCCCTATTCCATTATAATGTGCAAAAGACAAAATCATGGTTCCAAAGTTTTCTCAAAGCTCCAAGTACTCATTAGATAAGCATGGATCATTTCACAAATCAGGTAGGCTGTCTGAGAGAAACTATTTCTGTTGGACCACTAAGAAATGGAAAAATGAGATGAGGGGGGAAAGGATTTGGGAGATAGTATTTTTTTTAAATGATTGAAGCTTTTCAAGAAAGTCAAGAATGGTAATTATGAATTTTCTTTTAGCTTTCAATTTTTATCTTAAGACAGGCCGTACCAAGAGCTGAAATTGCAAAAGGGGATTGTTGCAACAAACTTGGCATCAGGTTTTCTCTCTTCACCAAAAGTATACCTGCATATTTCCTCAACATACAGAAACCATTTCCTAAACAAGAGACATATCTGCTTGCTCTTCAACAAAGAGAAAAATGATTCTTTAAAATGGGAAAACATGTATTAATGACTCTTTAAAATGAAAAAGCACTTCCCCAATTGATTAATGGTCAAAGGATTTAACAGGCAGTTTTCAGATGAAGAAATTAAAGCCATCTGCAGTTATATGAAAAAAAATGTTTTCAATCACTATTGATTACAGGGATGCAAAACAAAAAACTCTTGAGGTACCACATCACACCAATCAGTTGGCTAACATGACAAAACAGAAAAATGATAAATGTTGGAGAGATGTGGGAGAGTTTGAACACAATTCATTGTTGGTGAAGCTGTGAGCTGATCCAATCATTCTGGAGAACAATTTGGAACTCTGCCCAAAGATCTATAAAAATGTGCATACCCTTTGACTCAGCAATATCCCTTTTAGGGCTGTATCTCAAAGAGATCATAAAAATTAGAATAGAACTCACATGTACAAAAATATTTACAGCAGTTCTTTTTGTGGTGGCCAAGAACTGGAAATCAAGGGATGCCTGCCAATTTGGAAATGGCTGAACAAGTAGTGATATATGAATATAATGGAATATTATTGTGCTATAAGAAATGATGAACAGGTAGACTTTCAGAAAAACCACGAAAAGATTTATGTGAACTGATGCTGGGTGAAGTGAGCAGAATAAGCAGAACATTATACACAGTAACAGCCATAGACTTGGCCCTTCACAGAAATGTAAGGACATAAAACATTTCCAAAGGACTCATGATGCAAAATGCCATTCACATTCAGAGAAAGAACTATGGAACCGGAATGCAGAATAAAGCAAATATTTTCTCCTTTGTTATGTTTCGTTTTTCTCGTAGTTTCTCCCATTCATTTTAATTCTTCTATGCAACATGACTAATGTGAAAATGTGTTTAGTAGGAATGTATATGTAGAACCCATATAAAATTGCATGTCATCTTGAGGAGGGAGGGGAGAAGGACAGTCAGAAAATTTGGAAGTTATGGAAGTGACTTGAAAACTATAAACAAATGAATTAATAAATTTGGAGAAAAAAATGAAAAAGCACATGTACATAAATCCAATCTGAAACCGCTTTTAGTCCTTTTCCAAATAAATAGTTCTGCAGAACCTGAAAAGTTAAAATGAGTTTTTGGGACAAATGAACTCAAATTAATGATTTGTCTCTCTCTCTCTCTAGGGAAAAGGAGAGTTATACTAATGGTATTATTCTGGTCTATATAGTAATTATACTTTAACAAGAGAAATGGGATCACATATAATTATACCTCAATATCCCTCTGGAAATCAAATAGGTCAATCCGCTGCCAGTTGCTGCCATCTAGAGCTAGAACATTCCAAGCCTAGATTGGAGGAGACAGGGAAGGAAAGGGAAGAGTCCATGCAGAGTTAATTAAAAAAAAAAAAAAAGCCAATGTGACCTAATTCAGCCTTTATGAAAGTCTACTTAAAATTACAACAAAATAATAGAACTCCCACAAAAACCTCACGGGTAATTCAGACTACACAATGACTAAGACAGATATAAAATACTCTCCAAATACCAGGATCAGCCCCAAAAAAGAGCTGCCTTACTTTTAACAAATAAGTAACATTCACTCTAGTTATTCCTACACTTAAACCTACAGTTACAAAAAGGGGTGAATGGCTATGAAACTTTTAATAGTTGTTGAAAAGAGCTCAGTAGTGGGCAGTCAGAGCACTAGCCAGGGCAAAATGGGCTATGGGACAATGAATAAAACCAGAAGCTATTTTCTAACTGGAATATTTGGTCTTCTGAACCCCAGGGAGCATTGGCTATCAAATGAATTCACCAGTCCAGATAAGCCTGAATTGAGAAAAAGATAAACAGTACATGAGGACAAAATATGATTCAGGGATGAAAGGCCTTAGTAATTATCTAATCCAACAATTTCACTTTACAGATAAGGGTACTGAAGCCCAGAATGGGAAAGTGACTTTCCCAAGGTCATATAGGTATCAAGTGTTAAAGAAAGGTTTAAAATCAGTGTCTCCTGTCTCCACATCCAAGGCTTTCTCCATACCATCAAGTGAAGCTAAAGGAAACCAATTTTTATAGATACGCAATACAGATACTCAAAATTTATTAATTAGCTTTCCATATTATTAGACTTTAAAATGTAGAATGCAACAAAAAGACACTGTTCATTTCATGGGTTTAATATATAATCTTGCAAGATTATAGGATTGCTTATGTCCTTCAACTACTTCAAACAGCAAGTTAACAAACATGACACTCATTATCACAAAAGGTTGTGACCTTAAAAATGGGACTAGGTTTTGTGACTGCTGGGTGACAACACAGTTGGTGTCAGATATCTTGTAAAACTAATTAACCCTGCGCTGTAGTTCTGTGGAGATAATAGGGAGGGTTCACTCAATAACTTCATCAAACAAGGACTCTACATATGAGGGACAGGGCTAAGGATTTCACTGGCATAAGGAACCCCTAGATAATAGTAATGATTATGGTGATGATGCTAGCTAACATACACACAGCATTTACTACACAGTAATACACTACACAGCACTATGCTAAGTGCCTTGCAGTTATTATCTCATTTGATCCTCAAAAAATGGGTGCTATCATCAACCGCATTTTACAGATGAGGAAAGTGAGGCACAGAAGGGTTCATGCCTTAATCAAAAGTCATACAGGAATAAGGGGCAAAGTTTACAGGCCATAGGTCCTTTGACTCTAAAGCCAGCTCTCCCTTTTCCACCACACTCTACTCCAAAGAAGCATGACTCAGCTAGGTCTGCTTTCATTTTCAAAAGCTGCTAACTAAACCATTAATTTAACACTTAGACAAAACAAAAAACAAAAAACCTCAAGGAAGTTTGTATTTCAAAGCAGAAACAAAGTCTGGAGGAAATTAAGTAGAAAAAACTTTCTTCATTTTGTTCTCAATGTACACCCAGACATTTATACAGCTTTTTGCACATTCAAGGAGAAGGGGCTCTATTTATATCTATGACCTACGTCCAGTATAACTATTAAAATTGTTATATCTTTTAAAACTGGTAAAGAAATCCAAATATAATGAAATAAACACTTAAGCAGGAACTCAAAGTAAATCAGTGGCAGCAATATAACCAAAGAACCCCACTCATTAACCCTCTGCTAAACGAGTTTGCTCTCTAGCTGTAAAGGGACCCTTATACTTACACTTACAACTTGTAAGATCCTGAGCATTGTTCACTTAACTTCTGTCTACCTCAGTTTTCTCAACTGAAAAACGGGAATAATAGTGCCTACTTGTCAAGGCTATTATGAGGATGAAATAAGACAATACCTGGAATGTCCCTAGCACAGTGCCTGGCACATAAAAGAAATTTAATAAGTGCTTGATCCCTTCCATTTGTAAAGAACACACAACAGAATTCTATAATGACAGTAGCCATTACATCAATTTAGCTTCACCAGGGGTCAAACAGTGCCCCCTGAAACTTAAATACATACTTGGTTAGAAGATTATCACAACACCAGGATTAAAAGCAGTTTTCATCATAATTATTATATCAGCTATTCTTACCCTGGAGACTTGAGCACAGCGACACAATGTAACAACATCCAGAAAAGAGAATATTCTGAAAATAAAGAAGAAAAATGTATTTATTGTAAAATAAAGTTTCTCTTAATTTTAGAAACATATAAATAGAACACTTAAAACAAAAAAATTACTTGCAATAATAAATTTAACAAAGTGGCAGGATATAACACAAATGCATGTAAATCTTCGCATTTCTATATATTACTAACAAAGCCTAACAGCAAGCAAGAGATAGGAAGAGAAATTACATTTAACATTACTGTAGACATTATACAATATTTGGTAATCCACCTCCCAAAACAAACCCAGGACCTGTATGAACACAATTACAAAATACATTTCATACAAATAAAGTCACATCGAAACAACTGGGAAAATATCAGTTGCTCACGGAAAGGCTGAGATCATAAAATAAAAATGACAGTTCTACCTAAATTAAATTACTTATTCAGTGCCAGATCAAACTACAAAAATTATTTTATAGAGCTAGAAAAAACAATATTAAAGTTCATCTGGAAGAACAAAAGGTCCAGAATATCAAGGGAATTAATGAAAAGAAATGCAAAGGCTGGGATAAGAACTCACAGTTTGACAAAAATTTCTGGGAAAACTGGGCAACAGCGAGGTGGAAACTGAGCATAGACCAATGCCTGACATCATACACAAGAATAAAGTCCAAATGGATACATGATCTAAGTATAAAGACTGATACTATAAACAAATTAGAGGAGGAAGGAATAGTGTATTTGTCAATTTATGGAGAATGGAGAAATTTTTGACCAAACAAGAGAGAGAATGAAGGGCAAAATAAATAATTTTGATTACATTAAATTGAAAGGGTTTTTGTACAAACAAACCCAATGTAACCAAGATTAGGAGGGAAGCAGAAAACTGGGAAAGAATTTTTACAAACAGTATCTGTGATAAAGGCCTCATTTCTAAAATATATAGAGAACTGAGTCAAATGTATAAGAATACAGGTCATTCCCCAATTAAGAAATGGTCAAATGTCAATATGAACAGGCAGTTTTCAGAGGAAGAAATTAAAGCTATCTATAGTCATATGAAAAAATGCTCTAAATCACTGCTGATTAGAGAAATGCAAATCAAAACAACTCTTGAGATACCACATCACACCTATCAGATTGGCTAACATAAAACAGGAAGATGATAAATGTTGGAGAAGATCTGGGAGAGTTGGAACACTAATGCATTGCTGGTGGAGCTGTGAGCTGACCCAATCATTCTGGAGAGCAATTTGGAACTGTGCCCAAAGGGCTACAAAATTGTGCATTCCTTTTGATGGAGCAATATTGCTTCTAGGACCGTATCCCCAAGAGACCATAAAAATGGGAAAGGATCCCACCCACATGTACAAAAATATTTACAGCAGCTCTCTTTGTGGTGGTCAAAGACTGAAAATCAAGGGGATGCTCATCAGCTGGGGAATTGTGAACAAGTTGTGGTATATGAATGTAATGGAATATATTGTGCTACAAGAAATGATGAAGAGAAAGACTTCAGAGAGGCCTGGAAAGATTTAAATGAACAGATGCTGAGTGAAAGGAGCAGAACCAGGAGAACTTAGTACATAGCAACAACCACAGTGTGCTGTGGTAGTTTTAATACTTCATTGCACTGCAAAGACCTAAACAATTCCCAATGGACTCCTGAGGCAAAATGCCTTCCACATCCAAAGAAAGAACTATGGAATCTGATCACAGAATGAAGTAGATCATTTTCTCTTGTTATGTTTTGTTTTATTTTATGGTTTCTCCCATTCATTTTAATTCTTCTATGCAACATGACTAAGGTGAAAATGTATTCAATGGGAATATATGTGTAGAACCTATATAAGACTGCACGGTCTCGGTCAGGGAGTGGGGAGGGAGGGAGGAAAGAGAGAGAGGAAGGGGGAAAAAAAACCTAAGACATATGGAAGTGATTGTAGATAACTGAAAACAAATCAAATAATTTAAAATAAAAAGGATGCAAAAAGAAAAAAAAGAAACAGAAAGGAAGGGAGTCTAGCAGTACCAGATCTTAAATTGTATTATAAAGCAGCAATCATCAAAACTATTGGGTACTGGAAAAGAAATACAGTGGTGGATCAGTGGAATAGGTTAGGTACAGGAGACACAACAGGCAATGACTATAGTAATCTATTATCTGATAAATCCAAGGACTTCAGCTTCTGGGATAAGAATTCACTATTTAACAAAAACTACTGGGGAAATAGGAAAATAGTATGGCAGACACTAGGTATAGACCAACATCTTACACCCTATACCAAGATAAAGTCAAAATGGCTACATGATTTAGGCATAAAGGGTGACACCATAAGCAAACTAGAAGAGCAAGGAATAGTTTACCTGTCAGATCTATGGAGAAGGAAAGAATTTATGACCAAACGAGATAGAGAACATTATGAAATGTAAAATGGAAGATTTAAATTAAATTGAAGCATTTTTGCACAAGCAAAGCCAATGCAACCAAGATTAAAAAGAAAGCAAAAAGCTGGTAAACAACTTTTATAGCCAGTATCTCTGGTAGACGCCTCACTTCTAAAATTACAGAAAACTGAGTCCAATTCATAAGAACAAGTCATTCCCCAAATGATAAATGGTCAAAGGATATAAAGATGCATTTTCACATGAAGAAAGTTATCTACTATGATCATATGAAAAAATGCTCTAAATCACTACTGATTAGAGAAATGCAAATCGAAACAACTTTAAAGTACTACAAAACTTACCTATCAGTTGGCTAACATGACAAAACAGGAAAATGATAAATATTGGAGAAGACATGGGAAAATTGGAACACTAATGCACTGTTGGTTGAGTCATGAAGTGACCCAATCATTCTGGAGAACAATTTGAAACTATGCCCAAAGGCTATGAAAATGCACATACCCTTTGACCCAGCAATATTGCTTCTTAGGCAGTATCCCAAAGAGATCATAAAAGATGGGGAAAGGATCCACATGTACAAAAGTATTTATAGAAGCTCTTTTTTAGTGGCCAAGAACTGGAAACTGAGGGGATACCCATCAATTGGGGAATAGCTGAACATGTGGTGGTATATTAATGTAATGAATTATTATAGTGGTATAAATACAGATGAGTGGAGCTCTTCTCACCGGACCCCCCCATCCCAGCCCTGGCCCCAAGAGAGGGAAAATCTTGGCCCTGGATGGATAGGCAGTGTACCCTAAGGGAGAGGTCAAACATGCAAGCATAAGCTTTCCATTCGTCCTACATTCACCAGCACCAGGGGATCTCACACTTCCTACCAGTGTTCCCTGGAGGATCTGATCACTCCCTACAAAAACAGAAGTCAAATCAAATAACTTCAGATGGATTTTTACAAAGCCATGAATGATTACACAGCCACCATGAAAACCCTGTCCAACCAAGGCTTGATATTTTATAGGATGGGACAGTTTGATGAAGCTTTCGAAGATTTCAAGAAAGTGTTAGGACATGAATCCTGCCTTTCAAGATGCACTTAAAATAGACTATTTTAGATAAAGAAGAAATTATTAAGTACCTGATATACAAGAAATTATTTAAATTATCAAATTTAAATTATTAAATATTTGATATTTGAATTGGTAAAAATGTGTATTATTGTAGTTAAGATTTACAGATGTGTACAGTTTTTCTTTAATAATCCTATTTTGCAGCAGATCTATGATAAAACAAAAATTATTGGAATAAAAAGAATTATACTTCTCAAGGAAGAATAATTTGAAATCATACATTACTTATATGGCTGTTGTCAGCCTTTGCACACCTTAACAGCCTGCAGAGAGGAGGGGGCAGACTTCAGAAAAATCTGGACTTACATGAACTGATGTTGGATGAAATAAGCAAAACCAGGAGAACATAGTAGACAGTAACAGCCACATGGTGCTGACTTTGAGAGACTTAGCTCTTCTCAGTGAAGTAAGGATAATTCCAAAGAACTCATGATGGAAAATGCTATCCATATCCAGAGAACGAACTATGGAGTCTGAATCTAGATGGAAACATACTGTTTTCTCTCCTTTTCTTTTGTTGTTTAAAAAGACTGAGCTTTCTAAGTAACTGTTGGAACTTCACAAATAAAAGGACATAAAACCTCAGCAGTGTTTTTAAGACAATACCACTCTTACCTTAAAAGAGTGAAACATTTAGTTTTTCAGCTTACAGTCCTATTGCCAATATAAACAAAATAGTGACAGCTGTACCTCAGTTACTTTAAAAAAACACAAACAAAACAACCTGAAGTCAGGATAAATTATTCTACAATAACAAAGTTTCACAAAAAGCAAAACAAAGGTGTTGTTCTATTTCTACATAATAGTGGTAGAAGGGTAGGGTGGTAAAAGTGGTAGACTTCCTCTCCACTACTAAAAAGTTGTACAACTGCTACAAAAAGGAACAAGAACTTGTAATGTGTATACAACAGTAATATATCATCAATTCTAGTTCAGAAGCCTGTAAAAATTGAATGACTTTGCCTAACACATCAATGACAAGAAAGTATTAGGATTATTTCAGTATACAAGTAGAAGTATACATTAGGTTTGAAGTGGACAAGTCTACCTGACTATGACCAGATGAACTGTACCATAAGTGATCTGCATATATGATTGGGTATGTTGAAATTAACACTAAATGGGTCACTTTTGCATGAAACTTTCTCCATGAATACTCCAGTCATACTGGTATGAATAACTAGCTTTTGTGTTATTGAAAGTTATCTTTCTGATCACTTTCAGTTTTATTATGTTTTATTTTTACATTACATGCTTCAAAAGAGGTGTCTTGTAACAAAAAAGTTAAGTAAAATTATTAATTCAGTGATGTAATCTGCAAGTGCATGCAACATTACTTACCTGTATCCCCATCCTCTATTTAAAAAACAAAAGTTATGGAGTAGAAGGGGCGGAGCCAAGATGGCAGAGTAGAAGGACGCACGTTTACGAGCTCCGAAACCAAAGCCCATGGAATTAATGTAAAAAGAGACCCCCATAACTTCTGGGTCAATACAAGGTGTGCAGAAACGGAGTGGAAGAGATTTCCGTTCCAGGGAGCCCTGGAGACCCGTCCCCAGGGTCCCTCGCACCCTGGAAAGCGGACCCCACCCCAACGCTGCCCTGGCCGCGGCCCCAGAGAAGCTGATCCAAGCAGGCTTCAGAGACGGAAGCTCCGGAAGCCGGGAAAGTCCCTCCACCCACAGAAGCTACAGGTCAGTGAGAGAGAAGGCCGGGCTGGAGGAGGGGAACTCCGTGACTCAGGCCCTCTCGGGAGGAAGCAGCAGCGGCAGAGACAGGGGCAGGAAGCGGTGGTGGCAGACGTGTGGGCGGCGGCTGAGGTGGCAGTGGCCCTGGACTCAGGAATCCCCCAGCAGCAGGCAGGATCTTCATTACGGAAGATTCCTGCATAAAACCTGAGGGAACTGAGCCTGGGAGGCGGCCTTGCCCCCACCCCAGCACCTGAACTAAAGCTCACTGATTGACAGCCGGCAGGAGGAAAGCCCATTTAAATCTCAGAGGCCAAGCACTAGCTGGGCAGATCCAGGCGGGGGTGGAAAGGAATCTCAGAAGTCAAGTAACTGGCTGGGAAAATGCCTAGAAAAGGGAAGAAAAATAAGACTTTAGAGAGTTTTTTCCAACAAATGCAAATGATCCCGACCTTCGGATCTGATGACGAGGACGTATCCTTGCCATCAGGGAAAGACGTGGAGGGCAGGGCCTCAGTACCCCAGACACCCCAGGGTGGTGGCAGGTGGGCTCAGGCCCTGGAAGAGCTCAAAAAGGATTTTGAAAAGCAAGTTAGACAGGTGGAGGAAAAACTGGGAAGAGAAATGACAGAGATGCAAGAAAAGCATGAAAAACAGGTCAATACCTTGGTAAAGGAGACCCAAAAAAATGCTGAGGAAATTAACACCTTGAAAAATAGGCTCACTCAATTGGCAAAGGAGGTTCAAAAAGCCAATGAGGAGAAGAATGCTTTCAAAAGCAGAATGAGCCAAATGGAAAAAGAGGCTCAAAAGCTCACTGAATTTAATAGTTCTCTCAAAATTAGAATGGAACAGATGGAGTCTAATGACTTTACGAGAAACCAAGAAATCATAAAACAAAACCAAAAGAAGGAAAAAATGGAAGAGAATGTGAAATATCTCATGGGAGAATCCAAGAGAGACAATTTAAAAATTATGGGACTACCTGAAACTCATGATCAAAAAAAGAGCCTAGACATCATCTTCCATGAAATTATCAAGGAAAACTGCCCTGACATTCTAGAACCAGAGGGCAAAATAAGTACTGAAAGAATCCATCGATCACCACCTGAAAGAGATCCAAAAAGAGAAACTCCTAGGAACATTGTGGCCAAATTCCAGAACTCCCAGCTCAAAGAGAAAATCTTGCAAGCAGCTAGAAAGAAACAATTCCAGTACTGTGGAAATACAATCAGGATAACTCAAGATCTAGCAGCTTCTACATTAAGGGATCGAAGGGCATGGAATAGGATATTCCAGAAGGCAAAGGAACTAGGACTCAAACCAAGAATCACCTACCCAGCAAAACTGAGTATAATACTTCAAGGGAAAATATGGTCTTTCAATGAAACAGAGGACTTTCAATCATTCTTGATGAAAAGACCAGAGCTGAAAAGAAAATTTGACTTTCAAACACAAGAATGAGAAGAAGCATGAAAAAGTAAACAGCAAAGAGAAGTCATAAGGGACTTACCAGAGGTGAACTGTATACATTCATACAGGGAAAGACAATATTTCTAACTCTTAAAACTTTTCAGTATCTGGATAGTTGGTGGGACCACATACACATGTACATGCATGCACACACATACAGAGACAGAGAGCACAGAGTGAACTGAATAGGATGGGACCATACCTTAAAAGAAATTAAGGTAAATGGTGAGAGAGAAATGTAGTGGGAGGAAAGAGGGGGAAATGGAAGGGGGTAACTATATGTCATTTAAGAGGCAAGTAGGAGATTTTTTTAGTGGAGGGAAAAAGAGGAGAGCTGAGAAAAAAAAACAACAACAAGAAGTTTACCCTCATCACATTTGACTAAACGAAGGAGTGAAATGCACACTCATTTTGGTATGAAAACCTATCTTACAGTATAAGAAAGGGGGGGAGAAGGAGATATTGCAAGGGGGGGATGATGGAAGGGAGGGCAAAGGGAGGAGGGAGCAATTTGAAGTCAACACTTGGGGAGGGACAGGATCAAAAGACAGAAGAGAAACAACGAGGGGCAGGTTAGGAGGAATGGTAATTCAGTTAGTCTTACACAACACTACTATCAGGGAGGTCATTTGCAAAACTACACAGATAGGGCCTATATTGAATTGCCTGCCTTCCCAAAGGGAATGGGTGGGGAGGGAGGGATGGGGAGAATTTGGAACTCAAAGTTTTAGGAACAACTGTTTAGTATTGTTGTTGCAACTAGGAAAGAAGACATACAGTTAATGAGGAATAGAAAGTCATCTGGCCCTACAGGAAAAAAGAGAAGATGGAGACAAGAGAAGGGAGGGATGACAGAAGAGAGGGCAGATTGGAGATAGGGAAAATTAGATTGCTTGGGGTACTGGGGTGGGGGGAGGGGATAAAAGGGGAGAAAATTTGGAACCCAAAAATTTGTGAAAATGAATGTAAAAAATTAAATAAATAAATAAAATTAAAAAATTTAAAAAAAAAAAAACAAAAGTTATAGAAACCCATTTTCTCCTCTTACCTCATCCCTACCTCACTGGGGAAAAAAAAAGGAAAAAACAAAATTTTTTCTTAAAAAAAAAAATGCATAGACATGCAAAACAAATTATCTATCTCTGCATGCTAAACCTATCAACTCTCAATAGCACACTAGTTTTCTGGAATTATGTATGGTAAATGCCCTAATTCTTAAGCTTTCAATATGTTTTTGTAATGTTGTCATTGTCTAAATTGCATTCCTAGTTCTACTCATTTCATTTTTTATCAATTTATAAAAATCTTTAAATTATTCATTTTTATATTTTGGTTAAAATACTGGATAGTTTGTATATTCAGTTCTTTTTGCCATCAAAAAATGCCTGTTATAAAAATATCTGTATACCTTTTTTTCTTTTATATAGTTGAGTCAAAGGGTACACTGTTTAGTAACTTTTTATGTATAATTTCATATTGCTTTTCAAAATGGCTGTATCCACTTTAGGTTCCCCCCAAAGTTTATCAATATGCTTATTTTCCCACAATGCCTCCAAAATTTATCAGTTTTCATTTTTGATTACCTATGCCATGATGATGTTTGTAAAGTGGAATCTCAGAATTATCTTAATTTGCATTTCTCAAATTAGTAGAGATCTGGAGTGGCTATGGATACTCTGCATTTCTTCCCTTGAGAACTATCTGTTCTTAGACCATATATCAACTGAGGAATGGTTTGTTTTCTTCTAAATTTGAATCAATTCCTTTATCTTAGAATGTAACCTGAAAAACCTTCTGCCAACATTTCCCCCCATTAATAGTTTCCCTTTTAATCTTAAAAATCAAAAAAATTTTAATCTAACAAAGTTTATGTAATAAAAATTATACAACTTTTTCCATGATTCTATTTCTTGTATAATGAACTTTTTTTCTTCTATTCATCCATCTGAGAAGTAATTTTTAAAAATATTTTTCATTAGATGACGGAGTAGAAAAACAGACCTGTTCTACCTCTCCCCTCATAGCCCATAAAATACCTGTAAAAAATGACTAAACAAATTCTAGAGTAGCAGAAGTCACAATGAAAGAGATTTCCAGGCCAAAACAGCCTTGATGGCTGACAGAAGAAGTCTATCACACCTGGCTCAGAGAGAAGTACAGCCCCACATGGGCCATGTAGCACAGACATGACTGGAGCAGGCATCAGGGTGTAGAATCACAGGTAGTAGTTGCAATTCCCAGATTTCTCAACCCACAAATGCCAAAGACAACTTCAAAGGTCAATGAGAAAGCTCTTCTACCTGGGTGAGAGGGGTGTGAGATCTGACCCCAGCCTCAGCCCCACAGCCATGACAGCCACTGTGGCAGCAGTGTCCACTTTTGGAGTCCTCAGTCTAAAGACCCTGGGGGAATTGAGCAGCTGATCTGGATCTCAGTTCCAAGTGGCCGTCCTGGAGTGAGGAGCACTGGTTTAGTGGAGCTGGTGGAGGCTCTGGAAAAAGAATCCTACTCACAGATCCTGGGCAGAAAAGTGTGCTTGTGGTTGCTCACAGACCAGAGTGCAGGCCAGGAGAGGAATGAACTCCCCTCCCTAGATTCTGCCACCTTGGAGAAACTGACAACTTACAAGTCCCTAGAGTATATCCTCCACTTGACAAAGGACTCAAAAGTCAAATAAGTGGCTGGGAAAATGCCCAAAAAAGGGGAAAAAATAAGGCTACAGGTTACTTTCTTGGTGAAAAGGTATTTTCTTCCATCCTTTCAGATGAGGAAGAACAAAGCATACCATCAGAGAAAGATATCAAAGTCAAGGCTTCTATACACAAAACCTCCAAAAAAAATATGCAACGGTCTCAGGCAATGAAAGAGCTCAAAAAGGATTCTGAAAATCAAGTAAGGAGGAGAAGGAAAAATTGGGAAGAGAAATGAAAGTGATGCAAGAAAATCATGAAAAGTGATTCAACATCTTGCTAAAGAAGACCCCAAAACGGTGAAGAAAATAACACCTTTAAAAACAGACTAACCTAAATGGCAAAAGAGGTCCAAAAAGCCAATGAGGAGAAAAATGCTTTAAAAAGCAGTTAGTCAAGTGGAAAAGGAGGCTCAAAAGCTCACTTAAGAAAATAGTTTTTTAGAAATTAGAATGGAGCAGATGGAAGCTAATGACTTTCTGAGAAACCAAGCAATTATAAAACAAAACCAAATGAATGAAAAGATTCGAAGACAGTGTGAAATACCTCACTGGATAAACAACTGACCTGGAAAATAGATCCAGGAGAGATAATTTAAAAATTGTTAGTTTACCTGAAAACCATGATTTAAAAAAAGCCTAGACACATCATCATCCAAAAAATTATCAAGGAAAACTGCCCTGATATTCTACAATCAGAGGATAAAACAGAAATGGAAAGACTCCACTCACTGATTACCTCCTGATATAGATCCCCAAAGGAAAACTCCTAGGAATATTGTAGTCAAATACCAGAGTTCTCAAGTTCAGGAGAAAATATTACAAGCAGCCAAAAAGAAATAATTCAAGAATTATAGAAATACAATCAGGATAAGACAGGATTTAGCAGCTTCTACACTAAGAGATTGAAGGGCTTGGAATATGATATTCCAGGGGTCAAAGGAGATAGAATTAAAACCAAGAATCACCTACTCAGCAAAACTGAGTATAATACTTCAGGGGAAAAAATGGAATTTCAATGAAAGAGGACTTCTAAGCATTCTTGTTGAAAAGACCAGAGCTAAATAGACATTTTGACTTTCAAATTGGGGAAAGGGATAATCAGAATCAAACACTATTGTAGGAGGACAGGTCAAAGGGCAGAAGGGAATAAATTAAGGGCAGGACAGGACAAAGGGAAACGTGGTTTAGTTTTTTATAACATAACTGTTATGGAAGTGCTTTGCATTGTTCCACATGTATGACCTATATTGAATTGCTTGTTTTCTCAGTAAGTGTAGGGTTAAGCTTTAAGAATGAATGTTAAAAATTGTTTTAGCATGCAACTGGAAATTAAGCTATACAAGCAATGGAGTACAGAAATCTATTTTACCCTACAGGAAAATAGAGGGGAAGAAGGATGGAAGAAGGGTGGGTAATAGAGGAGGATGGGTGGGGTGCATGCTGTCCTGGGGTGGGGGATGGGGAAAAAATTTTGAATTCAAATTCTTGTGGAAGTAAATGTTGAGAATTGAAAAATAAATAAATTAAATATCAAAAAAAATTTTGTTGAGAATTTCCCTGTCATCCTTTGTGATGACAAGAATAAAACCATTTGGTGTAGACTGTATCATATGATCCTTTATTCTATAAAAATATAGGGACCTTATGTACTTTCTTATGAAAAATTCTCAAATCCACTTAAAAAAAACCTTCTGTCTTCTATTGTTTAGGGAATATCATTATTTGCTATTTAGTTCAGATCCTTGTCAACCAATTAGATAAAAAACCAAATTTGTATTTGGTAAAGTATTTTCCATAGCTCTTAAATTTTAATTAAAATTTTAAAAAAGTTATTAAATATAAAATATCCAACATATGACTAATTAAAACTGAGTTGGGAGGGTTAAGTAAAAGGTAAATCTAGTAAGGTAATAAACTGATTTATTTCCAACAAGCTCTCCAAAATGTTATTTACATATACACAGAGTTTCCTGATTGTAAGCACTCAGAATTATAATGTAAACAATAACATCAAATTAGTTAGGTGGATGTAAGAGCACCAAAATGAGGTCTGGAGTGTATACTATTCAGAAAAAAAAACAACAGCTGTTACAGCAATGAGCTTCAACCCCAACTCACAACAATTATGTCATGATTACTATGATCAGTTGGCTAGCCAAAGGAGAGAGTTGTTTTTGCAAAAGAAAAATTGTTAATTTTTATAGGGATGGCATGCAAAACCTTTTGAATTTTCCTCTATCACAAGGTCCCTCAGCTTTGTGTTTACCACTTTATTTCTTAAGTAACCAGAAAAGAAGCTTGTGATGGAGAGAAAAGGAAAAAGAACTGGTGAATGACTCAGAGATACCAGGTGCTAGGTAATGCAAAGATCAGTAAGAAAGAGTAGAAGAGAGTGCCTTTATGTAGAATGAATGAATAACAAGGACTTTTGCCTCCTGGAATATGTAAAAGGTATCACTGGCCCTCTAACTGCTTAATAAGGAACAACAAACAGTGAACAAGCTAATATGTTAGTTCTTCCAACTGACAGTTGAATCTAGTCACATGAAAAAATGCTTTAGATCACCACTGACTAGAGAAATGCAAATTAAAACAACTCTCAGGAACCACATCATACCTATCAAATTGGCTAATATGACAGAAAAGGAAAATGACAAATGATAGAGAGATTAGGGGGGAAAAAAGGGACACTAAAGCACTGTTAGCTCACTGTTGTGAATTAATATAATCATTCTGGAGAGCAATTTGGAACTATACCCAAAGGGCTATAAAACTGCCTACCCTTTGACCCAGCAATACAACTACTGAATTTGTATCCCAAAGAAATCAAAAGAATGGAAAAAGGACTTATATGTAAAAAATATTTACAGCAGCTCTTTTTTGTGTTGGTTAAGAATTGGAAACTGAGAGGAAGCCCATCAACTGTGGGATGGCTCAACAAGTGGCAGTACATGATTGTGATGGAACATTTCTGTGCTATAAGAAATGACATGCAGGATGGTTTCAGGAAAACCTGGAAAAGACTTACATGAATTGATGCAAAGAGAAGTGAGCAGAACCAGAAAAACAATATACACAGTAACAGCAATATTGCAGTGACTGCCTCTAAATGACTTAGCTATTCTCAGCAATCCAATGTTACAAGACAATTCCAAAGACTTATAATGAAAAATGCTATTCACCTCCGGAGAAAGAACTGATAGAGTCTGAATGCAGATCAAATCATACTTTTTAAAGCTTTATTTTTCTTGGGTTTCTTTCTCCACAACATGACTAATATGAAATTAAAATTAAAAATTAATGTAAAATTAAAATCAAATTACTTGCCTTCTCATTGAGAGAGGAGTGGTGGCAGGGAGAGAGAGAATTTGGAACTCAAAATTTTAAAAAACAAATACTGCAAATTATTTTTATATGTAACTTTAAAAAGGACTTGAAAACAGAAAAATAAAATTTATCTTTTCTCCCTCCAAAAAAAACCAAAGTTGACAGCTGACATATTGCTTTATACACAGGGAAGAATTAAGAAGTGCTAATACAATATATATAAACTGACTGGAGGTCACATCTATAAATTTAAAATGGAGCTCTTAAGCCTGAGAACTAATATTTGAGGGAACACATCTCTTAAAAGACAGATCTATGTATAGGTAACATGCTGAATCTTCTTATCACTTTGAAACAGCATAGCTTGGGTATACAAATGATAATGGAGGCAAAACAGCAAAGTTCATCATCAAAAACTTGGGTGTTATAAATGGAGGAATCTGTTGACTATAAAAGCTGGGAAATTATCCTCACACAGAGAGAATTACAATGGCAGAATTTTAACCATTTTCCCTGAAGTGAAATTAACTTCCTAAGCTCTCCGCCACACTGCTAAGCATTAAGAAGTATTTTCTTTTATTAGTAAAATAAGCAAACTAGCAAACTCCTAAACAGAATTCCTCAAAACAAAATGAAAATTAAATGATCCCATGACCACAACATTTAAATCAGTCTTTAAGAAAGTTTAACAAAATGAATTCATGGATAAAACCACGCCTACTCCTTAGAGACAAAGACAGCAGCATTAAAAAGTGAATACATATTCACTTTTTAAAATGTGGGATTACAACAAAATGTCAACAACAACAACAAAAACTTAGCCAAAAAACCACTTTCGCAGCCAGCGAATGGGCACAGGCGAAAAAAGAGGCCAGTTCAGTAGCGGAGAAGTTGGAGAAACACAAGCACACTAATCAGTTGTTGATGGAATTTTAAATTGGTTCAACTGTTCCGTAAAGCAATTTGGAACTAGGCAGTGATTAAACGTCCATATCCTCTGCCCCAGAGGGCCACATGGCGAAGTATATATCCACCATGTAGCCAGTCTGTGACAAGAAAAATTCCAAATACGTAATATTTATAAGAGCACTTTTTGTATGACCTGGAAACAAAGTGTGGTACATAAATGTATGCAAAACATTATTCTACTCTAGGTAACAATTAGGATGAATATAGAAAAGTATAGTAAAGACTTACATAAACCAATGCAAAGTGAAGTAGAGCCAGAAAAACAACATACACAACTCCAACAAAGTAAATGGAAAACAAGATAACAGAGTGGGGATGCTGTGAATTAACAACCTTGACAACAAAGAAAAGGTGTTCAAATCCCTTTTTCATCTTTGCAGGGATGATCAGCACTGTGTGGAAAATGGTATAAAAAAAACATTTTTAACATATAATTAGTTTTGCTGAACTAATTTTCCTTCTTTTTTACTCTATGAGTTAGCTCTCTGAAGATGGGTAGAAGAGGGAATAAAATGGGAAATGTAGCTCCAGCAAAAACAAAATGCATACTTTTTTCTACAGCATTAGAAAAGGAATGCAAACATTTTATAATAACATGATGTACTAATTTAAATGGCTGATTTTAACTCTGCAAAAAATAGATGGATTTATCACCACAATAAATTATACCAACTTGAAAGGATAGCTAATTTGAAGTATGCAGTTCACCAGGTAGGAACATACACAGTATCACTATAAGCAATGAGATTCCTTCCTATTACCTTATAAGCACATGTTGTTTTGGGTTTAGAAGGAAAAAAAAAATCAAGCCAAAAGACAAGTGATATGCAATATGAAATGTTTACTGCTGGAGTGAATTCAAACAAAAGCAGTAAAAGACAGGATCCTTTTTCTTGAAGATCTTTACATCTTATTAATAATTCTTCAAGATTTATATCAAGACAAATATACTGAAGAACTAGGGAATAAAAATGACATTTCATTTATCCATTGTTAAAACTGTATGGTTGAAAAACAAATGCTCTAAAATGGTGGCTCCCTTGTAGTGGTCCTTAACCATGGTCTAAGCAGCCTGGGCTAAAAATTATTTAATGGTAACTTAAGCAATAAATAGTTCTCCACTGCATTACAAACATATTTTTCCTCTATGACAACAAGCATATGCATGTTTGAAACATTTTACGTTTATTTCTGCATGTATAACTATTTCGGTGTTTGTGCAGTAACTACATTAAACTCAATCACTTCTGACTAACTACAAATTGTTCTTAACTCATCAAATTGTTGTCAAACCAACAGAACAATCTGACATTTGAGCATTAATCAATTTGAGCATGAGCAAAAATGGGCATAGACCTTCATCTGCACTGAGCACTGTATGATTATCATCCTTGTTTCCCTGTTTCCTGTAATAGTACCTCATTAGTTCAGTAATCATGTGATAAAGATATTACTAATGTTTACATTCTTACAGTACAAATACCAAGTAGTCTGAAAACCACGATCATATATGTACAACACAAGTCATATTGAAACTATCACAAACTATAGACAAAAGTTTTTATTACCTCTCATTGCAGTATTAAGGCTGTTTTCTAATTTAAATGTATTTTCTGCTTATGTTACTATTTTTCTATCTGCAACATGGTCAGTCATTCAGTAAATTTTCTGGGAGAGTATTTCTTATCTTCAGGGGCAGAAGATAAGAAAGTCAAGTAAGAGATTCTTCTTAGTTAGTTTTCATATAAACAGTGTTAAAAATGAAGCAATATATGCACTGAACATTTACATTTAACAAAGCATGTCCTTAGCCTATAGAAAAGTAAATATTTTATATCCTAAATAGTGATTCATTTTTGTCGACTGGTTAGGGGGCTAAAAATAAGAGATGTACTGCCATCTTTTAGCAAAAGAGTATGTAAAATTCTACAATTTCTATCGCATCTATATAATCAAGTTTTTTATTTTCTAGTTTGAAGTAAAAATACAGAAATAAACTCCATGCATACACATTTAAGACTCTAGTATTGAGCCCAATATTGTAAACTTCTGTTTAAATAAAAAAATAAATCCAACATGAAATTTAGGTTTATATATCATTATTTTAATGTTATCTTCCAAGTTATAACTTCTATTTAACAAAATTTGTAGAAAAAAGAAATCTAATATAAAACTAAGTATATGCAGTCTTGCTAGAGTATTTTTTAATTCTTAAATGTCCCATATAAGATGTTTATATTTAGAGTTCTACAATATTGTAATTAATTACATAATGTAAAATTTAACTTGGAACTGGGGCAACAGTTATCACTGTAATTATTCTAAGTACTTAATAAATCTAAATGAATATTATGAGTAGTATATTAAATTGTCACGGGATTTCACAACACATAACTTTGTTACTGAAAGGTGATTTTTGTTCACAAAATGTTGGGAACTACCGCTAAGTCTTAAAATGTCAAAGAAAAGCTGAATCAGGTATGAAAAAAAACTAAGCAGTCTTCATCACCCACTTTTCAATAATCTACCAAAACCTGGCTTCTGCCTTTACCTCGCTAAAGGAACTATGATGTGCTTTGTTCTGGATATTATACTTCACACTATTAATGCAGCTTTTTTGGCAGCCACATCACACAACTTACAGTGAGCTAATCCCACTTTTGTGTGTATTTTTTGCACATGAATGCCTCTCTTCCTCATTCTGTATTTGGAATCATAAGTATTGCAGATGGAGGGCCATCAGAGATTATTTATTCCAGCTCGGAAAAAGGTTCAGAGATATACATGATTTGTTTATGCCCCCAGAGTAGGATAATTCATGGGAAAAACTACAATCCAGGTCTTCTCTTTCTATTAGACAACAATACTTCTCATTGTATCACTTGTGATATTCTATTTATTTTGAAAGTAGTAAAGCTTAAATTGTGTAAACATTCTCTGGCTTTTCAGTATTTAGCTTAATTTTTTAAATTAATGAAAACTGACCATTCCTCCCTTCTCCTCTACCTCTCTCAACAAGAAAAACAAAATTTTAATAACAAATAAACAGTCAAAAAAAAAATCCCCACATTGGCTACATCCAAAAGAAATGTCTCAATCTGTACCCTAAAACCACCACTTTTTTCAAGATGTAGGTGGCATATTTTATCATATTTTATCTGTAAGCATGGATGGTCATTGTGTTGACAAAGAGTTCTTAAGTATTTCAAAGTTGCTATTTGAACAATTTTGTTTTTGTATAATAAAGTTTTCCTGGTTATGCTCATTTCTCTCATCAGTTCATACAAGTCTTCCCAAATTATCCTGAAAGCATCTCTCATAATTTTTTTAATAGCACAATAGTGTTTCTATCACATTCATATTAAATATACGCTGATATAAAATAATTTGTTCAGTCATTCTGGTGTTGAGGGGCATCCTCACTGGACCTTCTCTGTGCACTGATTTTTATCCTGAGAGAACTTTTATCTTCATTAAAATTTCACCTGTTTACACTATAAGATAAAGTCAAAATGGGTACATGATTTAGGCATAAAAGGTGATACCATAAGCAAATCTGAAGAGCAAGGAATAGTTTACCTGTCAGATCTATGGAGCAGGGCACAATTTATGGGTAAACAAGAGATAGAGAATATTATGAAATGCAAAATGGATAATTTTGATTACATTAAATAAAAAAGTTTTGGTACAAACAAAACCAATGCAACCAAAATCATACAGAAAACAAAAAGCTGTGAAACAATTTTCACAGCCAGTGTTTCTCATAAATGCCTCATTTCTGAAATGTACAGACAGATAACCGAATCAAATTTATAAGAATACAAGTCAATCCCCAATTGATAAATGGTCAAAGAATATGAAAAGGCAATTTTCAGCAAACGAAAACAAGGCTATCTTGAGGCAAATGAAAAAATACACTGAATCACTATTGATAAGAGAAATACAAATTAAAACAACTCTGAGGTACCACATTACACCCATTCGCCAGAAAAAAAGGAAATGATAAATGTTGGAGATGTGGGAAAATTGGAACATGAATGCAACTGCTGGTGCAGTTGTGAACTGATCCAACCATTCTAGAGAGCAATCTGGAACTATACCCAAAGAGCTATATAATTGTACATACAATTTGATCCAGGAATTCCACTATCCCAAAGATATAAAAAAGGGAAAAGGATCTAAATGTACAAAAATATTTGTAGTAATTCTTTTTGTGGTGGCAAAGAATTGGAAACCATGAAGATGCCCATAAATGGTTGAACAAGCTGTGATAAATGAACGTAATGGAAAACTATTGCTCTATAAAAAAAGATGAGCAGGCAGACTTCAGGAAAACCTAGAAAGACTTACATGAACTGACACTGAGTGAAGTGAGTAGAACCAGGAAAGCACTGTACAGAATAACAGCAACGTTGTATGATGATCAACTAAGACTTAATTCTTCTCGATTTCCAATTCTTTGCCACCACAAAGAGTTGACAGAAATGTTTCTGTATATGTAGGTCCCTTTCCCTTTCTTTTGATCTCTTTGGGATACCAACTCAGGGGTGGTACTACTGGGTCAAAGGGTTTGCACTTGGAAAAAGATAATGAGCTATTTCAATATGTTTAACTTCAAGATGCCTAATGGACATCCAGTCTGAGATGTCTGAAAGGCAAATGGAGATACAAGATTGGAGGTCAGCAGAAAGGCAGGAGCAGGATAGGCATATTTGAGAATTATCAGTACAGAGATGGTAAATCCATGGGAGCTGGTGAGATCACCAAGTGAAGCAGCAGAGAGGGAAAAAAAGGTACAGAACACTAGAGGGCATGATCCGGAAGAGGATCCAACAAAGGAAACTGAGGTAGGAAGAATCAGCAAAGAGAGGTATTCCAAAAACCTAGAGAGAAGAAAGTATCAAGGAAGAAAGAGTGGTCAATACTGTCAGCAGCCATAAAGTGACCAAGGAGAATGAAGACTGAGAAAAAGTCAATGGCAATTAAGAGAGCACTAGAAACTCTAGAGAGAATCATTCTGGTGGAATAAGGGGTCTATAAGAATCCCCAGAATGAAGTCAGACTGTAAGAGAGTAAAAAAGAGAATAAGAAAGAAAACAGAAGCGTCGTAGGTAGCCTTTTTAAGGACTTTAGCTTTATGAAAGGCAGATGATGATAGTGGGGGTGAAAGGATCAAATGAGGCTTTATTCAAAATAAACGTGTTTATAGGCAGCAGAGAGCAAACAGGAAAAAGCTGAAAATAAGTAATAGACAGTTGACAGATGTAAGGACACTGGCTCCGCATGAAACTTTCTTACATTTTAATTAACACTGCTTCCCTGATTAAGTGATCACAACCTATTCATTTAATATACAGCTTTAGATTTTTACTGGAGCCAGATGTCAATTAAACTGGTCTATATTTTCCAAAATCTTCCCTTGCTTGTTTTAACAGTTTACATTATTTGTCCACCTCTGGTATCTCTCTATTTTCCATGATGACTCAAGATCACATTTACAAGATCTTTCATTACACTATCATTTGTCCACTTCAGAAGCCATGAACAAGAAGAACCAAGTGCTCTTTTACCATCCCATTAACTATCACATACTTCAAATCTCTCTTAATCATGGTCAAGATATAAATTTACATTTTTATATGTCATTATGGTTCCCAAAAATTAACATGTCATACATTTCTGTTGCTCATATTCTATCATTATTTAGATGAACATCCAACAGTATATATATATCTGGTACCACGAGTATGGAGGCAGCCTGGTTACACAGCTAGCAGGCTCACAGGTGAGTGCTGGATCTAATACCTGATACCAGCAAGATGAGGTCAAACCCAGCCTCAGACACTTACTAGCTATATAATCCTGTAAAAGTAGGATAATAACAGCACCTACTTCACAGGGTTCTCATGGGGATCAAAGAGATAACATTTGTAAGTGTTACAAAAATGCTAGTTATTATTATTACCATTGTTTATTGGGCAAAGAGTTGGGCCAGAGTTGAACAGCAAACTGGACTGCTCCTGTGTAATGGCAAAACTTTCCATGAAAAAAAAAGCATCTTTTTAATACTAACTTTCTACTAGTGTTTTTAATAGTAACATTTTGCTGGTGCTGTCAATGAAACATGGAATACAACTACCTCTGAAAAACTAAAAACAAACATACTATACAGAAGGCAAAACAGATATGAACAGACTGCAAAAGTTAGGGGCTCCAAAAAACAAAAGCTAAAGACATTAAGGAATTATATGATAAGAAAATACGGACTAGTCACATGGGAAGAATTAGAGACCACAGGTGAACAGTAAGATTCCTCCACCAATGATTTCAAAAACTAGGAGAAAGGAAAGAATGCCATCAGCACACTGGGTGGATTGCTTGTGTTGTATTGTGAGAAGGACATGGATAAGAATTTAATGGAATGGGCAGGCCTTGAAGGGTTATAATCTGTACTGTTGTAATCAACTCCTGCATTAAAGAGATTACAGATATATCTGAGTACTTATCTCATATGCTCATTTCCCAGAAAAGAAAACCAAGTCTGAAAGACAATCTGCCATAGGCACTCAACTAGTAAAAAATTGTATTTCGTTCTTACACCAAGTTCAGCACCATTTTCCATCATTTCCTTTTCCTTAATTGAGCTATCAGTAGCAGAACCAGTTTAGAAGTTTGAACAGTGGTCCTAAATGTACCTTTAAAAGTCTTTTTTGGTGGTCTTTAGTAATTGAGGCAAACCTCAATTCATTTTGGATGTTTAGCTTTTTTAATGTTATGCTTTTTTGCTTTTTTTAACCACAATTTTGTTATCTTTGTTTTTCCCTCCACAGAATCTTTCCATAGCAAAGTATGTCTTTTTTTAAGGCCAGATTTGTTATTTGCAATTTTGCAACATTCATTTTAAATTGTTTTGTGGTGATTGTTCTTTCTACTAACAGTGTGGTCACTGTGTTCCCTAATTTCTTGGCTCTGATTGCTTCAATTTACTTCAATTCATGCGATTTTTTCCATGCTTCTCTATATTCATCTAATCATTTCTTATAGCACAATAATATTCCATTAGTTTCACATATCATAATTGGTTTAGCCAACTGTAATGGTAATGTAAATGAGAAAATCTTTCCCATTCATTAATAGGCCCATGTGACCTGCTTAAATCACATGGAAGCCTAAGTCACATGTGGTAAGAGGAGCTTGCTCAAAGTGTGGAACAGGAAGGGTGGAGCAGAGCTGGGAGGACTCTGTCAGGCTAGTCAGAGCTGGGAAGGACACAGGCAGGTAGGCACAGTTTAGGCTCCTGAGTGTTTGTTTGTGGGAAGGTCACAGTAGGGGCTAGGGAGGCTTGGGAATGGCTTTGCCCCCTGTGGTGATAATTTTTACTGACTTCTTGGTCACTATGACTGATTTTGCTTTCTGGTTCTGGGATTTGGCTTTCTGGTGTCAAATAAATGTGTTTATTCTGCCTTCTATATGGAGAATATGTTATACCTCGTGACTGAGAACTATGTCAGCATATTCATAGTCTCCACCAGTACTATGTATATTATCTTGGTGACGCACCATTCCCCAACTGAGAGTCACTATTCTTTTTGGTCCATGTCAATGTTATATTTGTCTTTATTTATGTGCCCTGACTCTGTTTCTGTTTTTTAATTCCACATCCCTTTTAGGCTGGAGCACATCACCTCCTGTACAGCTGCCTCCCTTTCTTCCTCATTGAAGGCATCTGATTATATCAGAATTTTCTTTACACTGATTCACACTATCATTTCTCTGAATTTTTAAAAACCTCTCCCAAAATCCAATTACCTCTATGATAATCCCCAGTACGCTCCTTCTTTGCTAGCATAAAGATTTTGGCAAAACACCTTTCTCCTAAATCTTCTATTAGTTCCACTTCCCCAAACCAGATCTTTCTTATATCACAAGAAAAATTAAAGACATTTAACACAAACTAAATGGGGACAAAACAAATTTTCTTGGAATTTTATTAGAATCTTAAACTTCACTGGTCTTAGTTCAATTAAATAAAAATCTACTGGATATCTTTGATGTGCCAGGTACTCTGTAGATGCTAGGATGTGGGGGTGGGGAGAGAGATACAAAGATAAAACAAAACTCTCTGCCCTCAAAAAGTTTACAATCTACTCATATATAGTCAAAACACCTGAAAGACATTTGAACTGTTACAAAGGATGCTGGGATTTTTATGTGGCAATGAAGAGGGAAAATATTCCAACATAGAGGAAAAAAAGCAAAGGGAAATGATGAGATTTGTTTTGATCATATTTACTTAGAGAACCCTATTGGATATTCGGATGGAGATGTCTAACAGGTTCAAGCATTTTCTCTTACAAAATGACTTATATGAATTGATGCTGAGTGAAAGGAGCAGAACCAGGAGAATTTTGTACACAGCAACAACCACAGTGTGCAAGGAATTTTTCTGGTAGACTTAGCCCTTCACAGCAATGCAAGGACCTAAAACATTCCCAATGGACTCTTGAGGCAAAATGCCTTCCACATCCAGAGAAATAACTATGGAGTTGGATCAGAGAATGAAGCAGACCACTTTCTCTTGTGTTATGTTTTGTTTTCATGGTTTCTCCTATTCATTTTAATTCTTCTATGCAACATGACTAAGGTGAAAATATATTTAATAAGAATAAAGGTGTAGAACCTATATAAGATTGCATGCTGTCTCGGGGAGAATGGGAGGCGGGTAGGGAAAGGGAAAAAACTCTAAGACATATGGAAGTGATTGTAGAAAACTAAAAACAAACTAATTTTAAAAACAAAAATACAGTAAAATTAACTCTTTATAAAGAAAAAATGTCTTTCTGCATCCTTACGTATATTGATGCCATAATATTTTATGCTGATGACAAATATTAAATGATGACACAGAAGCCCAGATATTATGTGAAAATTTAATCTTCCAGCTATCAGTAGTAGTCACAATTGTGTAGTGTATATTCATTGTTTTGCCATCTTAATTTCCAGTTTTGAAAGCTCATGATGTTTAAAGACTGCTACAACAAAAAAAAATAGTAGAAACAAACTTTGAAACTTGTTTTCTTTCTCATTCTAATCTCATGAAGAATCCTCCCTTATCTGAGCACACTGAAGAATGAACTTGTAGAATAAAGGATCTCTTTCTTTACCCAAAGTCAATGTAAGGAAAAATGCAAAATTCCCTTCATTGAAACCAAACAGAATATAAATTATATAGAATGTAAGCCCCCCAAAAAAAGAAATAAAGAATTTTCACTAACTTTTCAGTCCATAATCAAGTTTAATTTTTACCACAAGATCCATGCTCATCTAGCAATGCTTTTAAAAATGCATGTTTGTTTCTAAGCTTCTATGTAATATGATAAAATTCTTATTTGCTAGGCTAATAGAATTAATCAACTGAAGTCATAGTTTGGAAAGCAAAATTTATTCTAAAAATACCAAATATTTCATAAGGTTTTCTATAGTTTTTGGTTTTATATATCAAGTTGCAGATCTACTTTGGATTAGCCAAAGACATCTGCTGAAATCTATTGTGTTGTTAAAACTCCTTTTTACTCTTAATAGAATTGTAAAGGTCAAGAGCATATTATTTTTGAATTAATAATGCTGAACATGCATTTACTTCTCCAAGAAATGGAAAAGCGAAGACAGATTAGTACAGCTAACAGTAACTAATCTAAACTATCCACATGAATCTAAATCAATCACCATTTGCTGTGCTATTGTAAAATCAATGATTCAAGTTTCTACAAATGCTGAACACCCTAACATGAACATTAAAGAGAAGTGCCCAAACCTCCAGAAGGTAAATGAAAATAGAAAATAGTTCAGAAAACTGGAAAAACACTCCAGATCTTAATGCTTTTATGCACCAGTTTATGCTTTTTCAAAAGATCTAGTCAGACTTTCCTGAAACTATTTTTACAGATCATGTTTTTGTAAAAAAAAAAAAAAGAAAAAAAAGAAAAAGAAAAATGATAGGATTCATTTTCCCCTGTCATTAAGCTGGCTCTAGCTGGCTCTAAACTACTACTAAAGTAGAAACTCTTATTACTTTTAGAGTCTTTGAGAAACCAGCTTAACGATTCCCAATGAGGTAGCCTGTGGAGTTAAATAGTAACGGAATGTACAACGGTAAAAATACCAAAAGAAGCGGTAACACATAAACTAAAAACAATAGCTTAAGGTATTTTTTCCTTGGTTCACCTTTTTTTTTTTTCCTGTTTACCCTAAACACGATCTCAAACAGAGAAAATAGTTAAGGCAAACTGAACAACAAAACAGCTACATCTGATGGCACACAATACTGAATTCCTTCACCTCTGCTAGAAAGAAGAGAGTAAGTCTCAGCACAGGTTCCAGGAACCAAGACTAACTGCTGTAACTAATCTTAAGGTTCAACAGGCAACTCCTTTGCTATTTGCCATGACTACAATATTAAAAAGCACTGCAGAAAGTACTTGTAACAATTCTAGCAAAATACTATGGTTTGTATCTATTGTCTATTATCTACCACTGCCAGAGACAAAAGGAAACAGGAATTCATTCTTTAGCGTCAATAAAGTAACTGTAATGTCTGAATGAGAGAGTATCTTTTAAAATTCATCAAGTCTGAAATCAGAAAAACTGACACAATCAAAGTAGCAGCTAGAAGCTGTGAATTAACAAGTGACGAAAAGACTTAAGTAAAGGTAATCTTCAACTTACCAAAGGGTAGTGCTATGTTTATGAGTAAGTTGGTTATTCAGAACTTAGAATATATTTTCCCATGTAAACATTCTAAGTGGTAATTAGATTTCCAGGCAAGCTCACAAAAGCCTATTTACCTCATAAAGTAGGTGAAATTGTACCAATTATAATTGAGTGAACCCTGGCTAGGTTCATACCATCTGAGTGAAACTTCATCCCTCTGGTCTGGCCAATACAAAACTAGAATCTTCATAATAACAAATTAGTCTCTGCGTAAAGAACTCCAAGAAGGAACTCCAAGAAGGAGGGATCTATCAACTTTCCAAATAAGGCATTCCACTTTTAGAAAGCTTTGTCAGAAGTTTTCATGATAATCAAGCCTGAATTTTTTTCTTTGAAACCTCCACCCAATGCTCCTGATTCTGCTCTCTTGGGCCAAATAGAATGATTTTCTTTTTCCCCCTAATTCCTCCTTCACATGACAGCCCTTCAAATAGAGAACAAGAGTTATCATATTTCCTGTCAGTTTTCTCTTTTCCATGCTAACGATGCCCCAGTCTTTTAATCCCTTTCTCACAAAATATGGACTAAAGGTCATTCACTATACTTAGTGCCCTCCTCTAGGCAACTCTCCAGCTTATCCTTCTGTAGATATACACTGTGGCAGCCAGAGTTGTTAAAGCACAATATTCCAGATGAGCTCTGAAGGGGGCAAAATATAGTGAAACTATCACCTTCCCTATTCTTGGAAGTTATGTCCTTCGTAATGCAGCCCAAAATTGCTATAGCCTTTTTGATAGCCACATCACACTTGACATGTCTTTGAAGTGTGAAAGCTTAAAAAAAAAAAATTCAGAATTGCTTGCCCAACTGTGCTTCCCTCTCTTACACTGAAGTTGATTTTATGTACCTAAGTATAAAGACAGACAGACACACACACACACACTTCACTTTATTAGATCTGATTTAATGTCTTATCTAAGTCTTTTCAGATTTTGACTATCATATATGTTAGCTCTTCCTACCAACTTAGTGTCATCTACACATATGATAAGTATGCCATTTATGACCTTATCCAAGTTTTTGAGAAAAACTTTTACTAGCACAAGGGCAAGCACAGATACTTGTGATGTTCCACTAGAGATTCCCTGCCATGCTGACACTGAACAATGAACAATTACTTTGTAAATTCAGCCATCCAATTTTGAATCTATCTACTACTATCATCCACACTTACCTTCTCCACAAGAAAAAGAGATACTTCAATAAAGTATCTTTGACAAAGATACTTAGATATAGCCTTCCTAACATCTAAGTAAAACTATATCCACAGCATTCCCCTCATCTGCCAGTTTGTTTAATGATCCTGTCAAAACAAAACATGAGATTTATTTGGCATGAACTGTTGCTGGTTGAGTGACACTGACTCTTTACAATCACTGCCTTTCTAGATGTTCTCCAATCATCTCTTTAATGATCCATTAAAGAATTTTCATGCTACTCCCTTCTTTTTTTTGAAAACTGGGACATCTGTGGAAAAGTGGGAAAAAAGGGTGTGTTACAGTACCAGATATTAAATTATACTATAAAGCAATAACCTGCAAAATGACTGCATAGAGAAGTTGATCGTAGAATAAATCAGTTATTCAACATACAAGAAATAAATGAACACAGTAGCATGGTGTTCAAAAACCCAAAGCCCTCAGTTAAGAGTATGGACTCACAAAAAAATCTGCTGCTAAAGCTAAAAAGTGATCTGACAGAAATTACATCTAGACAAAAATATCTCACACCATACAATAAAATAAATTCCAAGTGGATACATAAGACAAAAGATAACATCATAAAAGTAAGTTAGGAGCAAGAAAGAAATTAAGTTTTCTAATCTATGGATAAGAAAGACTAAACGAGCAATAAAAAGAAAAATAGAAGAGACAATTTTGATTATGAAAATTAAAATGTTTTGTAGTAACAAATCCAATATGCTTAAAATGATAACTTAAAAGGTAACTGAGAAAAATGTTCTCAGAAAAGTCTCATATCTAAAATTTATAAAATAACTGATTTAAATTTGTATGAATAAAAGCACTGCTCAATAATAGAAGTCATCAAAAGGTATAAAATGGCAGTTTACAAAGGAAGACATCCAAGTTATCAACAACCATGTGAAAAAATGTTCCAAATCATTACTAATTAGAGAAATGCAAATCAGAGGATCTCTGAGGTTCTATCTCACATTAATCAGAATGGAAAGATTACAAGATAAGAAAATGACATCTGTTCGAAGGGCTAGGAATTGTTTCAGGCATTTTGTAAGGCAATGTGGACTCCTGGGTGTTTCTTGGACGAGACACTTAAATCTCCCAAATCCCTGCATTTTCACTGACTGTCGTCCAGCACCTTCTGCAAGAAGCTTTTCTGAAGTTCTCCTTAATCTTAGTGCCTTCCTTCTAAGAACACTCCCAAATTATCCCATAAATATCAGGTTTCTACAAGATTATTTACATACTGTCTCCTCCACTAGATCATGAACTCCTTGACAGCAGAGGACGGTGTTGCCTTCTCTTATATCCCCAGTGCTAATTAGGACAGTGCTTGGCACAAAGTAAGCACTCAATAGATGTTTACTGATTGACTGATACTAGAGGAATAAAGATGAAACATGCTGCCCATCTCTTAACAGAAGTGCCTTGGGAAGACATACATTTTTGGACATGGCCAATGAATTTCCATTTGCTTTTCTTAACTGTGCTTATATGAGGATTTTCTTTTTCTTTTTTCTTTTTAAATTAAATTGTGAGAGACAAAATAAATGCTTGTTAACTAAAAAAAGCAATAAAATTTAAAGTTTTATTCTTTTATGTCCAGTGTTTAGCACAGTGCCTACCACATGGTAGGTACAAATATAATTCAATAATTTAAAATAATTTATTTCACTTTTATCTTTTGTGATTTTTTTCATTTTTGATGTTGGTCATCTTTTTAGAAAAATCAGACAAGCTAATGGTTTATCAATTTTATAGATGTTTTTTGTTTAAAAAAACTAATTTTGCCAATTTTTTTCCTTTCAATTTTATTAATCTCTTTTTTGATTTTCAGAATTTGTTTAAGTGTTTAGTTGGGGTTTTAAACATCATTAGTTATCTAGAACTTTTTTGGGGGGAAGGGGGAGAGACATGGTTTGGTACCTGTTCAGTTCACTGATCTATTCTTCCTCTTTTATATTGATAGGGTGTTTAGAAACATAAAAGTTCCCATCAAGTCTACTTTGTATTCCTAAAGTTCTGGCATACCGCTTCATTGTTCTTATTTTCTTTGAAGAAATCTATCCTTTACATGATTCATTCGTTGATTCACTGATTCTTTTGGACTAAGTTATTATTCTTAAATTACATTTTAATTCTTTCTTCAAAACTCTTCATTGAGTAATTTTTTGTGATCATTGGTAAAAGATTAGTTAAACAGTTTGGATTTACTGAATTTGTGAGGTTTCTTAATGCCCTAGGCACACTGTCAGTTTTTTTAAAGGGATATAAACAACTCAGAAATGTGTGTCTTCTCTTTTGTTTTCATTCAGTACTCAGCAGAGAGATATACCTAACTTTTCTAACTTTCCATTCACATTTTTGACTTACTGTTTATATTTGTTATATTTGTCTATGTCTGGGGTAGGGGGAAAATACACTGAGATCCTCAAAGTTTTACTATCTATTCCTACCTGTAAATTAACTTTTCCATTAACTATTTAGATGCTATGCCATTCAGTGGATAGATGTTAAGTAATGATAGTAATTCATTATTTATGGCCTTAAGCATAATGCAGTTTACCTAGTTATCTCTTTAATCAAATCTGTTTTTACTACTGTATTGTCTGAGATCATGACCACTACTCTTGATTTTCCAAATTCTTCTGAAGAAGCATACTGGAACTTGTCCTAGTCCTTCATTTTACCCTTCTCCACTGTATAGGTGAGTTCATTCTATTGGGGTTTAGTTATGACTGTTAATTACTAGTAACAACTTTCCTCTATCCTATCCTTCTGTATTTCTTTCCTCTTTCCACTCACATCATTCTCTTTACAAAGAAAAGGTGGTAAGAAAAGAGTATACTGAAGAGTATAGCTACCTATATATTCAATGCAATTTGCTTCCATCCTACTTTTCTTCTTCTCTTCCCCTTGCCCATTCCCCATCCTAGGTTCTTCATACTTTTCTTTCCTTTTATTCCATTTCAAAATCCACCCTCTGACACTGGAAGCTTGTTTTGCTTATGACTAAGCCCTCCTTGAATCTATCCTCTCTTTTAGTCCCCCATCTCCCCTCTTCCTGTTTCTACCTGATTCCCTTTGAATTTAGTTCTATACCAAACTCTCTGTGTGTGGGTGTATTCAACCTTTTATCTGATTAAGATCCAAGTGAGACAAATACGTAGAGCATTTATCTATCTCCTCTTTCCATTTTTGGTGCATACTCTAATGTGAGCTACTAATTTATACTCCCTTCCCTCTTTTTTCCTTTAAATATTCCTTTTTTTTCCTTTTCTTTGGCCTGTTTTATGACTTTCCTTTCCCACTCCTTGCTTTTACTCTTCCAGCATACTATTCTAGTAACACTACATGCCTTTCTTTTTCACTATTTCTAATCTCCTGAAGAATGGAAAACCAAAAATTTGTACAAACCGTTTAAAGGGACAGAACATTATGAATCCAGCTCCAGACCATACAACAAAATTATGCTTTTAAATATCCAACTCACATATTTTCTTACTATCTATCTCCCCCTCCTCCTTGCTTTGGAAGCTATACTCAAATCATCACTGCTATTGATTCTGGAAAGGTTGTTAAAATTATACCTCATTGTTCCTCTCATCATCCCTATGACTTCCCACACCAAAAAAACCTCTTTCTGGCCACAATTATCTAATATATGCTTTCTGACCTTATTAGAACTCCTTGAAGACAAGAACTGTCTAGTTTTGGTGTATGTAACCTCAGCATTTAGCACACTGTGTGGCACTCAAGAAGAGTATAATTTTAAAAAGAAACACCTTTCATTCATATAATCTGAATAAGAGCCTCAGGAGCTCTTAAACAATTCATGCTGAAGAATGTTATTAACTGGTGGTCAATGTACTAACTTTATGGTTTCAATCTGAAAGCTCAAATGTTCTCCCTAACCCCTCTCAGGTATGTTCCATAATGTTGAGGATGCTGACCAAATAAAATATAGTTAATCAAGGCATTAATGTACATTCATATGATATCTGATTCACTTAAAAGTGGCTCCTATCCATCTGCCCTATATTTACCATGATATTTATGCCCAAAAAAACTCTAGTTAATTGTAGAAAAAAAGGCCCTGCCAAGTTTCTTATGAATAATTACCTTCATAAGCAATTCCCAGTCATCTTGAAACCATGCCAACTCCCATAACTAAAGGAGAATGTGTGGGATCAAGTACATGTCACTTGACCTCTCATTTTTGTAGTTGTCAATACCATCCTCATAAGAGCAGCATTGGAAATAATGTGAATATACATTGGTACTAGCTAAAGACACAAGGCTCTTTGTCATCTAAACACTGATGCTTGTTTCCAGAAGGCACCCCTAGATAAATACAATGAGTCTTCTTTTCAAAGGGTACACTGTCAATCTGTGCTAAGTGAATTTCACAGGATGCAAACAGTGAATTCAGCTCTCAAAAATCATTACTTATGAACTTTGTTTCAAAAAGGATGGGTAAAGAATTAAATGAATAAGTTGAAGGTAAAATTCATTAGTAATGCCAAGTCTTCATCATGTAGCAGACAAGGGAGTAGTCTACTTTCAATGGCAGAATTTTCTGACGTAAATTAACACATGTTAATCAAATAACTGGACATGATAGTATAAAATGTAGCCTATCAAGTGCTATCATACAATTCAAACTGTATTTAATTTTCTTAAGGAAAAACTGATCTTTTTAGGAAACAGTACAATATACCCTTGTCACAAGAAATTCCAAATATTCTAAAACTTATAGTAAAAAAGATGTCATGTGAAACTACATAGGAATCATATTTGCTTTGATTATCGAAATAAAGACCCAATAATCTCTAATCCAATTAACAGAATTCATAATAATTGCTTAGTATATTATACTATGAACACCTGTTTCACTCCCCCTCCCAAAAAACCAGTGACAAGTAGTGTTTTATTTTTACATTGTTTGCATATGAATTTATTTTCCTATAGAAACAACATAATACGTAGGTCTTATCTTTCTAGGTCAATCCCACAAAAGCCTACTTAGCCTGTAATGTACTTTTAGCATATACTAGGGATACTGTACAAATCAAAACCAGTATACAGAAAAAAGCTTCTATGGGAAAATGAATTCAGTTTCAATTTGGTAGACTAAAAAAACTGAGGCAAGAGTTCTGAAATAAGGTGTTGGAAAAGGACTCAGAACTCACAGCAGAGGTAGAGCAAAGGGAATAAGTAAGAAAGGGGGACACTACCAGCAATATTTAAGAATGCCTCTTTATTCTTTCACATGGGACATGATTTATCCTCCTTTTCCTTGCCTTTCCTCCTGTTACTGCAAATTGCAAGTAGGTTAATGATGAAGACAAATGTCTGGGATCATAGGAACAAAAGTAGCAAAATATTCTCTTACCCTCTCTCTTGTGAGATTTGCACTGGGTTTCAAGAGAGGGCATGGCCGGATGATAAAATGTAATTCCCTCCCACCCACTCCAATCTCCTCCTCCTGCCAACAATCAATGTTTTAAGATGATAGGTTGAGACAAGGGGCAAGAAGGATTTTTCCTCTACATCCCTAGTCCACCAGATCCCAATGCCTACTATTTGCAATGGGAGAAAAGTCCCCATTGTTATCTACAGCAGCAAGAAAGAAGCAAAGTGAGATAGGGAGTGAAATCCCTGGCAATAGTAAAAAGGAAAATGGAATATCTCCAGGGTGCCCTGGCTAGGGCAATCATTTGTAAGGAATTTAAGTTGGGTATGAATATGTTTATGTAATAAAAACCTAAACCTGTCTGTCTTTAATTCGTTAACAAGTGTACATGAAATATATTTTGTGTAGTCTCAAGGAATCTTTTCATAGAAACCTATTTAATGTCTTAAATTTATCTAATTTTACTCATGCACTTCAGGTGAAATTGTGAACTGTTCCAACCACTCTGGAGATAAGTTCAGAATTATGCTCAAAACACGATAAAACTGTGCATACCCTTTGACTCAGGCAATATCATTACTAGGTCTGTATCCCAAAGAGAGAAAATGGAAAGGACCTGTGTATAGAATTTACAGGCACACTTTCATGGAGGCAAAGAACTGTAATGCCCCTCAACTGGGAAATGTGGTAAACGACTGTGATGCAATATTATTGTGCTGTAAGAAATAAGGAAGGAAATGTCTTAAGAAAAACTTAAGACTTATATGAACTGATTCAAAATGAAGTGAGGACAATCTGGAAAACACCGGACAAAGTAAAAACAACATGGTAACAATGCCAAATTATCACAACTGTGAAACTCAGTCACTCTAATCTACACAGTGATTCACAATTCCAATGGACTCACGATAAAAAAATGCCATCCACCTCCAGAGAGAGAACTGATCAGCTCTGAGTACAGACTGAAGCACACTTGTCTCACTTTATTTTTTGCGTTTTTGGGGGGGAATCACATGGCTAATACAGAAATGTTTTGCATAACTTCACATGTACAAAACGAATGTTACTGCTTGCTTTTGTAAGGGGTAGGGGAAGAACTGGAGGTTGAGAATTTCACACTCAAATTTTTTTTTTTTAAAAAATAAGTTTTCCTGCTTAAACTATTTTCACTAATTTTTCCTCCCATGCTATACATCCCTCCTTGGCTTTACTCCATATTAGAATCAAATTGGTGTTGCTGTTCAGTAATTTTTAGTCATATCTAACTCTTCATGACCCTATTGGGGATTTTGTTGGCAAAGATACTGGAGTAGTCTGCCATTTCTTCTCCAGGTCACTTTAATGAGGAAACTGAGGCAAATAGGGTTAAGTGACTTGCCACGGGTAACATAGCTAATAAGAATCTAGGCCAGATTTGAAGTCAGGAAGATGAGCTTTCCTGAATCCAAACCCAGTACTCTATCCACTGCACCATCCAGTTGCTCTTGAAAACAAACTAGTGCAGCAGAAAATATAGAAACCCCATCTGACAAAATGTCTCTTTTCTACAAATTTCCTCCTATTACAAAGAGCGTTTTATTTCTTATGGTAGTCTTTAATCTTTCATGGGTTAAAAATTCAGGTCCTCACCATAGCTATAAAAAGGATCTTTTTAATTTTTTCATGATATCTCTAATATTCAGGTGGCATATCTACCTTGACCTTATTTATGGCATATGGTATAAGATGTTGTCCTACACTTAACTTCTTTCCAACTTCTTTCCAGTTTTTTCCAGTAGGCCTTGTCAATTGGCTAATTTTTTCCCAAGTAATTAGTGATCTTATGAATGTTCAAATATGTGTTAAGTTCAATTGTATCTAATTCTTCCTAGTCCCTATTACTGATCTAAATTTTCTCTATTTTAACCAATACTCAACATGAGGTTTGGAAGTGCTATTTTCCCTATTCCTATTCCCCCCCTCTATAATTTCCTCTGACTCCTGCAGATCAGTTTTATATTATTCAGTCTGGCTCCATAAACTAGTCCTTTGATGACGATTGCTATAACAATAAATGTATAAATTATTTTAAATAGAATTGTTATTTTTACTATATTGGCATATTCTAATCAAGAACACTGAACATATTTCCCTTTAAAGTGATTTGTAATTTTTACTTGATGGTGTTTGGTGAGCCATAGCAGACTGATTTGCAGGTATTTTATGCATTTTGTAGTTAGTTTGAATAGGAATTCTGTTTCTATTATTTCTTTTTGGATTCTGTTATTGCCACATAGAAATGCCACTGATTTTTGTGAGTTTATTTTATGTCCTATTTACAGTCACTGCTACTGCAATTAGTTTCTTCACCAATTTTCTACAGTTTTCTAGGAAAACCATATCGTACAGTTTTATGATCTATTTGTCTATACTTACGCCTTTAACATCTTTCTGGTTCTACTGCCACTGCTAGCATTTCTTAAACTATGTCAAACAACTGTAACTATGCTTAATTCCTGTATTTATTGGGAAATCTTCTAGTATTTCTCAATTGTACCATTTGGTTTTAGATAGATACTTTCTTCATGTTTTAAAAAAAGTGAGAAAAAAAGTCTAATCAAATATCTGATAAGATGTCAGAGATATCGTCTCCTTCTAAAACTAATCTATAAAGGAACAAACACAAAAGGATATTACTTGCAATTCTTCAAACATGGCACTTCAGCTCCTATCTTTGCGTGTCTGCATTCTCTGGCCTATGATGAAGTGTTCTGTCTCCTCACTGCTGCCTCTTACTTTCTTTAGCTTCCTTCAAGACTCAACACAAATCCCACTTTTTCCAAGAGGCCCTTCTGGTCCTCCCTGGTACAAACATTCTCTCAGATTGCAATCTAGTTATTCTGTATCATCGTGTATGTATCAACTTACTAATGTTATCTTCCCTGTTAGAATGTGAGCTCCTTGATAATAGGAGCCGTATTTGCCTTTCTTTGTAACCCTGATCCTTAGCACAGTGCCTGGGCACATAGTAGATCCTTAATAAACGCTTTCTGACTCGACCAGAATCAAATCAATAAACAATGTAAATGTGCTATTGACAAAACAACAGCAACAGTAATAAGCATTATTAAGACTATCCAAACAAATAGTCTATAATAGACATGGGGTACAAAATAAAAATAAAAGAATTCTAATTCCACAGACTTACCTTAGCAGTAGTTCTTTGGGAAGCTTTTTATTGATCACAGCTTCATCATTGTTTGAGAACATCTGGGGGGAAGAAAAGAATGTAAAGTTCCACAACTTTTATAAACTCTCTACTCTGCTCAAATAGTAGAAATGCTTTTAAGAATGAGTCAGAAAAGTAACCCAAGCCAAAACAGTGCTTTTAAATCCATCCCTCCCCCAAACTTTCTTCGATCTGTAGAGACTATTACCATTCTTTTGGTTGCTCAGATTTCCCAACCTTGGAGTCATCCTTATGTTCTCTCTCCTTTATTCCCTATATCTAATCAATTACTAAATACTGTTAATTCTATTTCTTATCTGTCCTTATTCACATACCTACTTTCTCACATACCATACCTACTTCCCTAGGTCAGATTCTCAATGCTCTTCTTGTTTCTGTCCTCTCTCCCCTTTTCAATGAGTTCTTTCTACAGTCAAAACACTGATTGTAATAAAAAAAAAAATCTGACCATGCTACATCCTTCTTAAAAATCTGAAGTAGTTCACAATTGCCCCTAGGTAAACTACAAACTCTCCCACATGGCAATTAGGCTCCCAATTACCTTTCTAGTAATACTTCATATAAGTTCCCTTCCTAACCACCTGCAGGGTGTATTTCCTGTATGGAACGTTCAATCTCTCCCCTCCATGACTTTGCATAAGACAAACCAGTGCTAACCAAAGGATTTCCTCTATATACAAAGGATGTTTTCCACTTCATTTATTGCACAGGGTACCTGAAATCCTATGGCATTCCAAGGACCACAGCTTGTGCAGGCCTGTCATTAAGAGATGCCTACTTATCTAGAATTCACTGACTCAAAGGTTTCCAAACTTATTTGACCTACACTCCCTTAAAAAAAATTACACCAACACTCTCAAACCTTTAACCCCTTAACCTTTGCTTTAATCCTTTAACATTTTTTTCAATTTGTATCATTTCAAAAAATAACAATTTTTTTAAAAGGACATCTTAAATTTAATATTTTATTATAAACTTGGGGGGGTTTTCCTGCACTGAAATTTTGATGATGCAACGTTGTATCATGTAACCATATAATATTGCAAAGAAGTCATTACACTAACATGTTCCTGCCAAGGCATGATGGACTTTCCTATAATGATTACATTTGCCTATCAACACTTGCTTGTTAAGACATGTTGGCAAACTTGACCACTGATCAGTTATACCTTGCACTTCGCATATTTGGAAAATAATGTAATCACTACGACTTTAACTCTGTTACACAACAGATGCAACATGTACAGTTTTTCAAATTTTTCTTACCTTCTCTTCTTTCCTTATGCTTCCACTGAGCCCTTATTTTTATCAAACCGCCCCCCCCAACCAGTGCACCTGAGGTTACTACTGCACCCCTGGATTGCTCCAGCATTCCCAAGGGGCAGTACATTGACCTGTTTTGGGAACCTGTGCAATACTCTTCAGTTCTACACTATGTAACTCATGTATCACTTCTTACCCAATGCCCTTCTTGGCACAAGGTTATATGTCTAAAGTTATTTTGCATTACTAAGGACATACTTTATATTTATTTATTTGCATGCTATATTTCTCCAGTAAAACATAAGCTCCTTCAGAGAAGGCATTCTTTCACTAATTTATTTTTATCCTTAGTACCTAGAAGACGTAGGAATACAATATGTTAGCTTTACTTAAAAATCACTCCTGAAGCTAAAGGATTATTCAGGATCATTTAAAAAAGCATCAAAAGTCCTGGAAAAGAACACCCCTAAAGTAGAACAATCACACACACACAAAAAAAACTAACCTAATTTAAGATATCCTTAAGATTTCCCCAAACATCTCCCATATTTAGCTTATTTTCTATAAAGTTCTCATTTAACAGTCTGAATCTTTTAAAAATTTGAGGGCGGGGGAGAGGAAGCATGTTTTTCAATGCCTTTTATAGCTAAGGGTACACAGTGATCTAGTAATCCTCACCCTAAGTCATTCCTATTAGGAATGGATAGCTTCACTCAAAACCATCACTGCTGCCAGAGAAAGTTTGTACAAAAACATATAACCAAGACCCAAATACAGGACAATCTGTAAAGAAGTTAACAGAAAAAAACCTGCGCATATTACTGAAATGAAGTTAGGATACTGATTTTTCCACTTTATTAAAATAGTACTTACAACAATAAGTTTGCTCATATTAACTAGCAAAATAAATCTTCAATGCCTGGCTAAGTTAGTTAACACTTGAGCTGAACTGGCAATGAAAAACCATCAAAATAACAAAGCTAAAATTACTAAGTAACTGTGTATAAGGCAGCAAAGTTTTTTGCACATCCGAGAAACAATATAAAAGCCATCTTTTAGGAAGATTATTTGGGGAGCAGTTATGTAGATGAAATGGAATTAGTAAAAGACCAGTTAAGCACGAAAATATTTCAACAGCCTATGGCTGAGTCTCCACTGGGTGGCGGCAGGAAGAATGAGTAAAAGAGAACACAGGAGACAGGGTGAAAGAAAAATAATTCAGTGACTGATTAGAAGTCGGAAAGAAAGGAATGAATCAAAGAAGTCTCTAAAATTTTAAGACTAAGGAAATTAGTTCATATAAATTAAGAAGAGATGGTTTGGGGTTTTGTGGGGTGAGGATGGAGAGACCAAATGTCATTAAGACCACTAAAATGAGAGTAAGAAGACTGAGTTCCAGCCTCAGGCTTTGTGAAGTTAGAAAAGTCATAGATAAGAGATCAGAAGAAAATTGCCTATGATGGAAGAGCAGGTAGGGGATATGTGGCTGTCTGCATAGACATGATAGTTGAAAACATGAGTAAATGACTCATATTTATATGAATAGAGAAGAAAAGCAAAGACTTTAAGGATACTCAGCTAAAACCTGGGAATGAGTCAGTAGAAAGAGACAGAATGGTTAGTGAGCTGGTAAATAATTAGTAGTATGTGTGACAGAAGTCAAAAGAAGAATTTCAAGGAGTGGATCAGTGTCCAATATCAGAGAAATATCAAGACAAAAGCCTCTGGATTTGGCAGAAAGTTTAGAGGCATCCTGAGAAAAAAAAAATTTACCACAATGGTGGGGGTAGAAACCAGATCATAGGAGGTTAAGAGGGGAATTCACTCCATTCAACAAAGATTCGCTTACTGTGAAATATAAAGATGAAAAACAACAAAATCCCTGTCTTCAAGGAATTTACACACTAGTAGAAAGTCAAGTAAAATATATACCTATAAAACAAATTTTATAATAAGAAACTATTAAAGGCAAAATTCAAGGAAAATTTATTCTAGGTATGTGTGTGTGTGTGTGTGTGTGTGTGTGTGTGTGTGTGTGTGTGTGTGTGTGTGTGAGAAGAAATCAGGAAGCCTGGATGACAGGGAAAATAATGGTGTCATCAATAGAAACAGAGAAATTAGGAAGATTTAGGACAGTCATAATTTTAGTTTTAGCATGTGGAGTTTGAACTGTCCAACAGATTATCCAGGTGGAAAGCCTTCTTTTATATCAGGCAGAATAGGGAAGAGAAAATAAATATATTTGTTAATCAAAAAAATAAAAAACTTCATGGTGAGATAGATGAAACTACTCTAATGAGATTATATACAGGTTGTTTGTTGTGTTTGTCCTTCTTTCTCAAAGAGGACCATGACATCAAGATGATGACATGACTTGCAGTAGACTTTGATTTGAGTGAGGGAGGCCTGTGCAGGTCACCAGCCTCACTTTCTCCTCCAGAGCCATCTGGATCCAATGGCTGCAATTTCGTACGAAAAGGTGATGAGAATCAATTAAGACATGCCTATGATCAAAGTAAATTCCAGGGTAATTTCAAATACACTGAGCTAGTTTGAATTCAAATTTTAAAATGACTTAGCCATATTCAACAGCCCTTTCTAAGCCTACATTCCTAAACATTTAGATTTTTAAAATCCCAGTGAATCGGTCTGTTTTGGCACTGATTGTTACTCTCTGTAAAAGTAACAATTTTCCCCCTAAATTAGAAGGTTGAGGAATAATATGACTTTCAAACCTCTTGTTCCAAACAGTAATGAAATAGTCCAAGAGGGATTCTAAATATTATGAAGTCACTTTTTAAAAAACATTGTTTCATTCTTTGTGATCATTTGTTTGACGTGTTCTCAAGTCTAACTACAATAAATCATTTTTATTATAACAGTTTACAAACAACACAAAGAACTTAATTACCAAGTAGCAAAATAAGACCTGAGAGACTAAGTTTGCAAGTTCTTTGTTGTCCTTTATGCAAATGAAGTTTGAAGCCAGGGTTTGGCTGGAAATGTTGAGGTGAATAGACTGGGAAAAGGAGAAGTAACTCACTTGTTCAGCAGTGACCCCTACTGCTTAACAGATAATAAGCATTTTTATGTATTGATAAATATTTTTTAAGCATCGTCACTATCTCTCCACACAACCTCCCCATATTCAATCTGTTGCCAAGGCCTTTACAAACCTCTCTCCAATACACCTTCTCTCCTCTAACACCTCCAGTGCAGGCCTTTATCACCTGGACTATTTCAATGGCCTTCCTCAAGTGTCAATGCACTCCAATCCATCCTCCATCCAGCCACTAAAGTGATTTTCCTAAAACATAGGTCAGGATCATGTCAATCATGGCCCTTGATACCTTCTTCCCCAACACTAAAATAAACTCCAGTGGCTCCCTATCACCTCCAGGATCAAATACAAATGCTGTGTTTGGCCTTCAAAGTCATTCATAATCTAGCCCCCTCCTACCTTTCCAGTCTTCTTATACCTGAAGATTACTATTAGTCCCCCGGCTGTTCCACAAACAAAACATTTTATCTTTGATTCCAGGTATTTTCTCTGGATCTTTCCCTAACATGGAACACTCCCTCCTCCATTTCAACTACTGAGTTCTCTAGCTTCCAGAACTAAAATCTCACCTTTTAAAGAAAGTCTTCCCCAATACTTCTTAATTCTAGTACATTACCTATGTTAATTATTTCCTATTTATCCTGTATACAGCCTGCTTTGTATGTATTTGTTTGCATGCTATCTCTTCCATTAAATTGTAAGTTCCTCAAGGGCAGAGACCAGTTTTGTTTGTTTTGGGTTTCTTTTTGTATCCCCCCAGGGCTTAGTAAAAGCCCTCAATAAATACTTGATTGATGAAAGTTAACACTGAATCACTTCAAGTGAAGGTCTGCAGAAGAGCTGTTTTATAGATGATACAAAGAGCAAGTTAACTTGTGAGAATACAAAAAAAAAATTTGTTTTCAAAAGATTTATAACCACCTTTCCAATATCCTTCCAACAATGCACATCAGCAACTCACCTGTAATTTCTAGTCTTAGAGCAACAGTTCATAACTTGAGGTATATGAACTTTTTAAAATATTTTATAACCATACTTCAACACAAATTGTTTACTTTGTAATTCACTTTGTAAAATATACATACATATATTATAGTACACATCTAAAAACTTTATTCTGAATAGGGTTCCATAAGGGCTTCCAACGCTGCCATAAACTGCCAATGGGATTAGTGACACAAAAAAGGTTAAAAAAAAAAAAAAAAAGCTTATTGAGAACTTTAGCGAAGGAACACAAAGCAAAGGTCAGCAGCCCTATATTTGTTTCGGTGCCCATTTGTGATTTATTATCAATATTTGAAAAAATATTTTTGAAGTTGTAGGTTCACAAATTTACTCCCATAAGTAATTTTTATTGACACTGATTATGCTGCTCCTCTACATCCAGCCAACACCAGATGTTTTTTTCTAACAGACTAATTTTCCTGCCAGAAATTAAGAGAAAAACATTTTTCTATGGCCAGCTAAATCTAAAACAAAATAAGTATATACTGCCTCCACCCAATATCTTATCCCCAGGAGGAATATAACAGCTATTTAAATACAAACTGAAGCCAGTTCATTATGATCCCAAGACCAAATGTCTCCCAAGAAAAGAATCCTGAGATATAAAACAATAAAGAAAGGGCATTTGGGGACCAGACAATGCTCAGCAGGCCCAACTTCTCCAGCTCTGTACAACTTCTGGCACTGAGCTCAATTTCTTGGATCTTTTCCTACCTTGACTTCGTTTTTGCTCACACTCTTCTCAACTATCTATCCAATACCAATGTCTACTCTGAATAAAAGATCTTGCTTTTTTCCTTTTAGATTATGCTACCATATCCAGTTTCATTTACCAAAAGATTTTCTGGATGTCAGTAAGGCAACATGACTTACAAGGTGGTTGAACCATACTTTAAACAATACATCTTGAAAAATCTACTATGCTCTATTAAAAAACATTTATGGAGTTATGAGGCTAAAGGGAAAAGTGACCTAAGTATTTGCATCAAACAATAGACATCTAATACATAAAGAAAGGAAAGACATCTAAAAGCTTTAACTAGAAGGTGGTGAATGGCACCTAAAAACAATCCAATTTCAAAAAGCCCTAAGAAAATGGCTGGCTTAAAATTCCCATGCAAAAGTTCCAGCACACGTGCCAGAACTAGAAAACTGGCGTAACTTCTGGAATTTTCCAAGGCATATGTCCGTTAGTAATTTTACATTATCACTCAATAAACAAAGTAATTTCACAATTCTGAAAGTATTTCTAAAACTATTGTGCATTTATATACCAACACTATTTATTTGTAGAAGTACTATTTCTTTGGTCGATCTAGGAATATAATTTCAAAGTTCCACAGCCATTTATTAGCGACACACTTGACTCACAAAAAAGTATCAAGTACAATTTATTAAAATGGAGTTCAGAGGAATTAAATTCCTTGGCCAAGGTGAACTCCATCATTCTTCAGAAAAATGGAATGAGAGAGAGAAAGATACAAAAGTGAAGGTATTTTTATAAAATTCATGCAGGAGAGATCCTCCCATCAAAGGACAGACTGGTGTTCTCTTTTAGGTCATAACCTTTGACAGGACTACTTATGTCATTAACAAATTTGGTTGGATTTTCTCCTTTCTAATTGGCTTTCCACTCAAACTCGTCAGGCCTCAGCATTAGCTTCTGATCTTCATCTGACTCTTGCTAAGTCACAGGTCAACTTTCTCTTTTTGAAGTTCTGACCTTGTGGAAATCAAACTATTCTATATAGAACTATAGAGTTTCATAGTGTTTCAAGAACTTTTTTTTTCAGTGTTCCAAGAACTTCAGTGGCTATCTAGTTTAACCCAAATGCAAAACAAAAGCCAACTATAATATACCTGACAAGTGGTCATTCCGAGTCTCTTCTTGAAGCCCCTCAAAAAATGGGAACCCATCAATTCCCAAGGCAGTTCATATACCATTTTTTTATTAGGAACTTTTTCCTAATATCAATCCTAAATTTCTCTATTCAAGTACTGTTCCTGGTTCTGTCCTTTGGAGTCAAAGAGGTCAAATCTCTCTTACACATAACAACCCCTCAAATACATTAATACAACTGATAGGGTGATGGGACTTGACTCCCTACAAGGAAAAGACCATGTCTTTGAAAGCAACCCAGTCCCTGAACTTTACCATACATTTCAGCAGCTCCATCACCGCTCAAGGCATCTGGCCCACCCCAAACCACTAGATCACCTAATTAGCTTACCTGACTTCCTTTCACAATTGCCCCTGGCCCAGTGCTTACTACACCTTAATCCCATACAGAACCTTTCACAGTCCCTTTTTGTATAAGCATCAGTCTCACTCCTATCAAGTTGCAGGTTCACTAGGAACCCTGCCTGCTACTCTTGGTGTTACAATAAACTGCCCCTTCACTGGAAGAAGCTTTGAGTGCAGATGCTGCCTAAATGATAGGGTACAGGCTCTGGGAACCCCCTTCAACTCTCCTAGAATCTTCCCACTTTATCTGGCAAGTGGCCTCACCTGAGGCCAAAAGCCTTCCTTACTGTTTTGTCCAATTGCCTCTGGCTGCTTCCCACCCTTGAGCATATCAAAATCCCACTCTCTTGGCTCTGACCTCTAGTCACCCCAGTCCCATCAAGAACCTCCTTAGACTCCTCAAGACTCTCCCTAAACCCTTCTTCCCATCATCCCAACCTATTTGGCCATCCCAAGATTCCTCCTACAGTCTTTTTCATATAAACTCCATCTGACTTCCATGAAGATGCTCTGATTTAACTTAGCTGAGATTTTATCTGGCTCGCCTGTCAATACAAAGGTCATAAATGCTTAGGCTCCTTAACAGTCTACTCAATGTGGCAAATCTTTAACAAACTTTTTCTGAAAGGCTTGAGTCGGAATTCATTCAGGCAGGACTTAGTATGTTGGTATTTTGGGGTCCCAAACACTCCTACACCTCAACAGAATCACAACGACATCACATCATCCTTGAATTTTCTTTTCTCCAGGCCAGACATTCCTAGATCTTTCAACCAATTCTTTCTATGACATAAATTCGTCTTTCATCACATTGGTTGCCTTCCTTTGGACATCCTCTAGGTTTATCGGTGTCTTTCCTAACACACGGGACCTACTGTAGTACTGAAGGAATACCAGTACTTCAAATATGGTATGACTAGTACCTACTTATTTTCTGGAATATACGTTTCTCAGTGAAGCCAAATATCACAATAATTTGTGGGGCTGCCACATCACATTGCTGCTTCATAGTGACCTTGTGTTCTCTGTGGTTTGGGGCCTCATTTTCCTCACCTCTAAAACAAGGAAATTGGATCATATGACCTTAAAGGTCTCACCCAGCTCTAAAATTTAAGTCTAATACTGAACCATTAATGATTAGTCTGAGTCTAATCATTCAAACAGATGTGAAATCTAATTATATTGTACATCTCTTCATCTTTTCCATAATAAATAGTTTAAGATACCTGATCATATGTGACACTGGCAGTCAAGCACTGCTCCTGGCAGATACATCTTAAGATGTGTCTAGCCTTTTCTCTTCTTGTTAAGTGGGAAACATCAAAATTCCATGACTGACACAGGACTATATAAAGGTACCTTTGAACTGGTTGACATATGACTAGAAGTTTTTGGCAAGTCAGGTCCCAAACTGAAGGAACCAAACACAGTTACATAGCAAAATACAAATGTGTATGTATATTGCCATCTTTACCTGGATATCTTGTGGGCACCTCAAATTCAAAATAGCCAAAACTGAACCCATTATCTTCACAAAACTTAAGTCATCTTTCCCACATCCTTATTTATTTTGATGGCACCAATCTTTTGTTACTTTGAACCAGATGACCTCTGAAATTCCTTCTAACTGGAAACTGATCCCAGGAAATATTTTGTTAAAATCTAGGCAAAATATATTTATGGCACTTTTTTGATCTACAAGTTTAAAAACCACATTAAAAAAGAACACAAAGTTAATCTGTCGTAACCTATTTATGACAAAGTCATGCTGATTGTTAAAAGTGCTTTCTTTTCATTAACCATTTATTTATCTCTTCTTGAATTTACCCAAAAACTAGAATCAAGTTCACTGGTCCATAGTTTATAGACTATGTTCTCATCCCCCTTTTAAAAGAATTAGTATGTTTATTATAAATAATACAGATGAAAACAAATGGCATGTTTATGTAATTTGCAAATCATTAAAAAACTTGGAGAATTAAATGTTAAACTAAATCAAGATTCAAAATTATTAGGACAGGTTAAAACCAACAAAATAAATATCATCAGAAATAAAAAAGTTCCTCTATTAAGGTCCAAAAAGCCCAATTACATAAAGTACACGAAGGTAAAGATCTAACTTGACAATAGTTCATGTGAAAAGAGGCTGAAGATTTTTGTGGCTCTAACCCAAGTTCAGTCATGAGCCAACATTGTGATGTGGCCACTAAAAAACCTACTGCCATTTTATGCTGCATTAAATTAAACCCACAAAGTCCTACTCCAATCTCTCATCACAGTATTGAGGCAACCCTGGGTTTTTTAAATACTATAACAGAATACAAGTGCTGGCAGGTTCTTTCACACCAGAAGACTTTAAAAGTGTTGTCCTAATAATAAATTATACCTGTTTTTCAAGAAACAGACTAAAATAAAAGGGGGAGGGGAGTCTGAAGGAGGGGAAAAGAGACAGAGAGGTACAGATGGTGTCTATAGTATGATGTGCATGATGGAGAGAGTATCCTCTCTGATCTCAAAAATCCATCCAACAAACACAGAGCTTTTGGAACAAGGAAGGAAATAGTGTCAATATAGTTAGACCACATCTAGAATACTGTATTCAATTTTCAGCATCACACATGAAAAAGAACACTGGCAAATTAGAAAACATACACAAGAATAGTAAGGGTCATAAAATGTCTTGAAATCAGGTCATATGAAGAATGGTTGAGGAAATAATAAATTTACATCTAAATAACACTGTAACTTTTATAAAGTACTGTCTTCACAAAAACCCAGTATAGGCAGACCAAGTATTCATTACAGAGATAAGGAAATTCAAGTTTAGAGAGGTTAAACATAACTAACAGCTACAATCAAAATTCAAACCCAGGTTTTTTTGTTTTGTACAAATGTTATCTACTGGATAACTGCTGGATGTTAGTGTGTAGATTTGGGAAATGGAGACATGACAGCCTGAGGTAGCTATGTAGGACAGTGAATAGAGTACTGGGTCTGGTGAAGACCACAGTTCAAAGCTGGCCTCAGGCACTTATTAGAGGTGTGACCCTGCAAGTCTGTCTCAATTTCCTCAATTGTAACATGGCTAACTCCCAACAGTTTTGAGGTTCAAGTGAGATTAAGATTTAGAAAATGCTTGCTAAGCCCAATAACTTGCACAGAGTAAATACTTGTTTCCTTCCTTAAAATATGTGAATAGGGGAAAGATTTATTCTTTTCCAAGAAGAACACATATTAACAGGCTGAAATTACAGAGAAGACAGCAGAATCACTGATTTAGAGTTGAATAGATTTTAGAGACCATAAAGTTCAACCCACTCATAAACTGAGAGTAAAAAGATTTAAGCTAGTAAATGTCTGAGGCAGTTATTTGAATTCAGATCAAAGCGAAATCATCTTTAATATAAGGAAAATTTGCTAAAAATTAAGAGTTACCAAAAATGAAATCACTTATCTCAAAATATATTTAAATTACAAAAGTATTCAAGGAAAGGATAAATAAAATTCTTTCTACATCAGGAAAGAGGAAGCATTAGTTGACCTCAAAGGTTCTTCCCAGTTCTAATATTCTGGAGCCTGTTAAAGAAAGCAAAATAAATCCAATAAATAAGAATCATAATTTATTTTTTAAAATACCCAAGACATAGAAAAATAATTAAAAGTTAGAACTATTGAATTTAATAGGCAAAGAATCAAAAATTTATGCTAATTTATTATATGGAAAATATTTTGAGTGGATGTGGATTATGAATTTATAAAGCACATGAAAGTATGTTAACACTGATTAGATCAACTGTGTTCTGTACGGAACTGAAGTTCCATGGTGAGATGAGAGGTATTTTCCTTTTAAATAGTCAGCTGTCAAGCTTTACTCAAAAGGTGCATTATTGCTTAGTCAGTCACAGAGGCAGCTACACGAAATAGAATACTGAACATGGAGTCAGGTAGACCTGAGTTCAAAATATGCCTCCGACCTTTTTAGCTGAAACAGAATAGAGTCTGTTTCAGTCCCTTATTTTAACTATAGGTATCTTTCTGTTTCAAGTGTTTCTTGTAAAGAACATAATATTGGATTCTGGTTTCTAATCCATTCTATCTTTTTTCATTGTATGGGTGAGTTAATTCCATTCACATTCATAGTTATAATTACTAATTGTCTATTTCCCTCCATCTTATTGTCTTATACTTCTTGTGTGTGTGACTGACACTAGCCTCAGTAACTGTTGGTCTGCTAAGTTCTGCAGGTTTCAGCGTGACTGAACTGTTGACTCCCCTTTAGTTTGGTCTACTGCCCTGATTTATTCCACTGCAGGCTTTTGTGTAGGACGCAAGGTTAGAACTGAGTCTTCACTCTGCCTCTGGGCTCAGAGCCACGCAGTGATGTTTCTGGAACTTGTTCCTTGCTTCTTACACAGGTAGGGCCCCTGTATCACATGACCCTGACCACTCCTCTCCTCATCCTGGAATTGTGACCTGGAACACTGCTGGCAGATGTTACTGTCCCTGATCAGTGCTAGTATTGAGGCCCTCTGGAATCTTCTACCCAGATAAGAAGAAGAGCCCTTACTTCCCTGGGCCACTCCCCTATATCTGCTACTGCCACCACAGGCTGCTGCTACTTCTACCTCTGTTTTAGCCCCCTGCTGCTCTGCAGCAGTACCAAGATCGTGGCCTGCCCCAGTGTCTCCAGGCCTCTCTATCCTCCTAAGTTGCTCTGAACTGGAAAAAACAAAAAAACAAAAAAAAGACTCAGAGTGACTTTTTATTGGCTTTCCTGATCAGAACTGAGTCTGATATGCTTTACAGGTCATTTCGGAGGAGCTTGTAGGGAGTGAAGGAAAAATGTTATCCCTCAGGGCATCATCTAGACTCTACTCCTCCCACATACATACACTTATTCGTTATGTGACCCTTGGCAAGTCATTTAACCTGTGACTATGGTTCCTCATCTATAAAACTGGAATAATAATAACTCCTATTTCACTTCTAATGGAAAGGCAAAATATAACCAATATATGAACTGGAACCATTTAATGTGTGATGTAACATACACAAAGCCCTAAAAAGTTTTGGGAGAATCAGAAGAAATGCCTTAACACCAATGTTCTCTTTTAGCGCCAACAAATTACTTGATCTCTGCATGATTCTTCTATGCAGAAAAGTATATACATTCAATTGCATGGGATTTGATGAGCAAACAGGGTAAAGAATATGAATCATCACTAGACTTATGACATTCTTTTCCTCCTTGGAACTTCATCTACTTAAACCAATAGAGTATTAAAAATGAGAGCCCAGCTCATTTCCTCTATCTTTCTCTCTATGTAACAGCTCTCAATCTCAGTCAGCATGGTGCCTCAGAGAGCTAGTCTGGAAATGATAAAGACCTGGATTCAAGTATTATCTCCATAACATATATTAGCTTTGGGACACCCAGGACCTATCATAACCTTTTAGTGCCCCAGGCGATTCTAAAACTTTTAGCTGCAGGGTAGCTGCAGATTTACAATGGTAAAAGGATCCTTACCACATGTTCCTTATATCAATCAAGTTACAGATATGTACTGGTACACGTACCTTGATGATTGAGACCATAACAGACCATCTTCATGTCCCTCATGACATCAAACGCCTAATACCTTGCACATAGTAGGTATTCAAATATGTATTTAATAAATAAATCTTAGCATAAATCTATGTATCACCCTCCCCCCAAAATCTCACTTTTTACTGGATAGCAGCAACATCAGGGGAAAGTATAGTCATCTGTTCAGCAATTATTTATTAAGCATCCACTATGGAATACAGATACCCAAGACTGTATGCTCTGGAGAAAGCTACCATCTAGTAGTAAGGATAAGACATTACTACTTAAGATATCAGGAACTGGAAATTGAGGGGCTGAACAAGTTATGGTATATGAATGTAATGGAATATTAATGTGCCATAAGAAATGATGAGCAGGTGGACTTAAGAACAACCTGCAAAGACTTCCGTGAACTGATACTGGGTATAAAGTGAACAGAATCAGAAGAGTATTTTACAAATTAATAGCTCTTTTTTTTTGTTTCTTCTTACTCACAGTTTCTCCCATTGGGTCTAATTCTTCTTTACAACATGACTAATGTGAAAATACATTTAATATGAATGTATATGTAGAACCTGTATCACACTGCATACCACCTTGGAGTGGGTAAGGAGAAGGGAATGATGGAGAGAAAATTTGGAACTCAAAATCTTATGGGAATGAATGGTGAAAACTAAAAATACATTTATCTTAAATATATATTTTATATATATATAAAATCTGCATGTGTGCATGTGTGTGTACATACTTAAGTTAGAACTGCCTTAACTAAACTTCAGCTTACACCAGGTCATTCGCTTACCTGAACAAAATACAGACATTCAACTACAACAACAAAACAACAGAAAGCAGGGCATAAATGCTAAATGCATGGTAAAAAATTAAATGCTAGGACCTTAAAACACTCCCAAAGGACTCTTCAGGCAAAATGCCATCCATATACAGAGAGAGAACTATGGAATTGGGAATGCAAAATGAAGCATTTTCTCTTGTGTTATGTTTTGGTTTGTTTTTTTCTCAAGATTTCCCCCAATCATCTTAATTCTTCTATACAACACAATTAATGTGAAAATGTGCTTAATAAGAATTTTGTTATGTATAGGATAATATTTTGTATAGAGACCATAAAAGACTGCATGGCGTCTCAGGGAGGGAGAGGGAAGGGAAAGGGAAAAAAATCTAAGATTTATGGAAGTCATCGTAGAAAACTGAAAACAAATGTTAAAAAAATTAAATGCTAATAAGCGGAAATTTGACATGGGTCCTGTTATTTTCCCAATAAAAACATTCCACTAAGTTATGGCACCTTTGTCGTGGAAAAGAAATAAAACATATATTTTTAAAAGAAAAGGGGAGCATTAATACATTACCTCAAAAAGATAATTACATACCTCAGAAATGGATTTTTTATTTCAAATTACTAGGTAATGGCCTAATTCCCCACCTATCTAGGATCATAGATTTAGAACTATGAGAAATCTTCAAGACCGATTACTATGAACCTCCCTTTTTCATGGATGAGGAAACTGAGGCTCTGAGAGGTTCAGGTGACTTATGGAGAGTTGCATTAAGATTGGACTGGCCACATGCTGTGAACTCCAAGTCCAGGGTTATTTCCACAGTACCACACTGCCTCTGTGTTGCTGGTTTAAAGTATACTAGTGATGGTATTCCAACATTCCTTACTTTTAATAATTAACTCCTGCAAAGGTATAAACAATAGACATAATTAAATTGGTGTTGAGGACCTAGGCAAACAGTTGACTTTCTGTGGCCTTTTTAACCTAGAAGCTAAATTCTTACTTCAGGTAATGCTCATTTAGAAGATAGGGCCAAAAGGTACCATAAATTGCTAAATTTTCACAATTAATCTTGTCCTGCTAATTTCCCCATATCCTACAAAAGATGATATCTTAAGTTAATCGCCTTTATATAAGAGTCAGCCAGTAGTCACATGTTTGCTGAAATAACTAATTATCATTAAAGGCTATATAATAGTTAAGAACAGGCAATGTTTTAAAAGGAACAGTGAAGACTAGTCATTCTAATAGCTGTGGTTAAGAAACTAGCTATTTTGGTGGACTAAAAAAAACCAACTTTAGAAAACACTTTTCCTGTAACTAGAACAAAGTATATTTAAGATTCATAACTACACACGGTAGGCTTGAACACTACAAGTACCTGATAACATATTAAGTCAGATATTTATACCTCTGAAATTAAAAATATGTGAAAATCATGAACAAAATAATTATATAAATAGCAATTATATAAATCTGTAGAAACACTTAATGACAGAAATGGAATGTATCATTTTAGATTAGCTAAAAGACATGTACATGGGCAAACTATTTTGGGGTTCAGAAGGTCCAGAAATAATATTTCCTACTCTTCATGCATACCTACCTCCTTCTACTATAGTCAGAAAGGATTGCTTTTATAATGCTGATCCAAAAAATTTGAAAAACTAATTTAACTGAAGATAGCAACAGAGAAGCTAAAGGTAGAAAACACTACTAGGACATATTTAACATCTGGTAGCAATTATGGGACTGCTATCCACAATACTTGCCCAGGCCATTTTAAATTGTAAGGGATGGTATTTCCACCATTTTCCTCAAAAGACTATTAAAAATATTGAAATGCTTTATTACTATATGCAGTTTTGGCTTAAGATTAATCACCCTTAGTTAAAAGCCATCTAGACTGGGCATTAAATATGAGGGCAGATTTTTTTTTTAATTCTTATTTTTAATGATAGCTTTTTTTTTATACCATATATGAAATACAAGGCATTCCAAAAATTGAGCAGTTTTTAAGAACTAAGACTTTTGGGATACCCTGTATAGCCTTTCTCTATTAAATAGCAAGTCATTCTATATAACAAAAGATTTTAAAATGAAAAAGTGCAGTTCAATAAAATCAGCATATCAGTAATGTCTGACAGTGCGTTCAGTGTTACATACTAATAGCCCTACTTCTTCAAAGAACAGTAAGACACACATTTTCCAAGCAGGGGAGGGGAGCGAAAGAAGAGAGGGGAAGTAAAGGGATGAAGAACAGGTTCAGTCCCTTTTTATATTTACATTACTATAGTCCTCATGTATATTGTTATCCTGGTTCTGCATCACTTCATAGAAGTCTTCAGTCACATATTTTCATCGGTTTTTCTTATAGCACAATAATATTTCATTACATTCACAACATTTACGTACCATGCAGGTGAGGCATGGTATCATAAGGCAACCAAAAAGACCTAGGTTCAAGTCCCATCTCTGACATCGACTAGAAGTATGATACTGAGTAAATCACTTAACTTCTCAGTGCGCTAGACAGCTGACTCTTACGTTGCAGAGAAGGTACTGAACTGCATTAACAGAAGAAGTTTCCTCACCTAGTTATAGTCTATACCAATAAAAGCACTGGTCCAGTCCTTTTTCCTATGAGGTATCATAATTTATTTAGCCATTACCTAACTGAAGTGCATCTACTTTTCCAGTTTTTAGAAGAATACAGATTATTTTTTTTTGATGATTGCTTCAAATTACTAATCAGAGAAATGCAAATTAAAACAACTTTAAGGCTTCACATTACACCCAACAAATTGGCAAATATGACAAAGGATATAAATAGTCGATATTGGAGACACAGAAAAAAGACAAGCATACAAATATACTGTTGATTAATTGTGAAATTTTGGGAAGCAATCTGAAATGTCCACTGATTCAGATCCCTCAGGAGACATATAACCCAAAGATCTCAAAGAAAGGTGCAATATTCACTAAAATAGTCATAGCACTTTTTGAGATAGCAAAGAAAAGGTTTGAGGGTGAGAGGCAAATTACCATTTTATGTGTCTTCCAAAAGTAAATCTAAAATAATGGCTTAGCCCACCAGCTCCATCTCCACTCTATGCCTTATTGTAAAAACTTGGCACATAATAACTACCTTTTGCCTGAAGACTCCAGGTAAGGATTGTCTACTACTCAAAGAGTTCAAAGTATGCAAATCTGTCCACATGATGAGGACTGGAGAGAGAGGGGTACAGGAACTCCAAGACTGGAGTTCCCTGTATGGGTCGTCTAGGGTAGAATTCATGGACTGAAGCACTTGCTGAGGTCAAGGTAAAGATTTATTACGCTTTTCAGTGGGCATGAGTTCTTAGGTAACCTTAGAGGGGTACAGGTAAAGTTTATATAGGATATTCTATAGTAAAACATGTGCCAAATACACTAAGTAGGTGATTCAGAGCGAAATTGTGGAGTGGTTAGTTCTTAAAGGAACATGCACGTTTAGTATCTACTGTGCAGGTATTTTACCAAGAGTTCATCGAGAAATAGCTACGTGGAGGTGTGGTCTTCAAATCACAGCCCGCAAAGACAATTTCAAAATCATCTTCCAAAGAAATAATCTTCTTCACAAAATTGCTAAGATCTAAAACCTAAAGTTTTTCCACTGAACACTTCAAATAGTGTGTACCTTGAAAAATATTCATGTTCCTTTTTAGAAAGTTATCCCCATTTCTCTAAGTTTTACAATATGGAAGATTAGAAGAACTGCCCTCATAAACACATTAAGCTAAAAAACTTGAGGCTGCTCTATCAAAATATTCAAAGGAGTTGTTATATTTAACTTCCCTTTATCTGAAGTAACCTTAAAATGAGTACAACTATAAATTAACATAATGCAGGCTGCATACTGCCTACTCAACAGTCACATACTTCAACTAAAAACTAATTAGCAAGATAAAGAATGTTAAATGAACTAGTGGTCAGCTGAGACTTTTGAATCTCAATTATTTTCTAATTTAAACACCACACTTTCGTTTAACACTAAGACTAATAGATATCAATGAACATAAATGACTAGATAGAGCTGTGAACCTTCAAACTGATTCTTCTAGTGTGTCATTAAGAAGATAAACAAAATCTTCCTAAATTTCTTCCACTGTTGCAGGTGCAATGCTGCATTGAAATCCGTGATATTTAATTCTTAAGTTCACGTACCTCCGAAACAATGTTGGCCACATCATAACTATCTGACAAGAATGTGAATGTACAATATATAAAGGAAGAAATACAAGAATGTACTTGTCTGTCTCAACTATGTATTTTAAGTGTGGAGTGTCATAGAAAAAAATGTACCACAATTAAAGAACTATTCAATTTCCTCTGTTACTTAAAACAGGTCTAGTAGTATCAAAACAGAAAGGCATCTGCCATTATATCAAAATGCTGAATATTTTCTATGCTTGAATACACATATCATTATGGTTAAGCCCATTTTTGAAATATTAATTTCAACAGTTACTTTAATTCATCCACTCCGATGAATTAATGAAAAATATTCATCCTTTCTACCAAAATGTCAAACAAAGAACAAACTACAGACCGGCTCATTTTAAATATGTAACTAAAGGATAATATACTATGTTTTTAATTCATCAACAGTAGTACCTATTTGAAGAAGCAATATGGAAGATACATGCAACACACACAAAATAAAAAATACGTTGGTATACAAAATTTCACAGACCAAACCAGAGAACTGAATTTGCCCTATCACTTATTGCCAAGGATCCCTAGAAGTAAAATACTAACGAGTAAATGATGATAAAATATTTCTGCATCGCTTTTTCAACATTCAACAAAATTTAAGCACCTACAACATGCAAGTCTGGTCCTCAAGGTGAGGACCAAAAAAATGACCCTAAAAAGAGTAATCAAATTTTGGTTCGATATTACACTGTCCTAGTTCAACAACTTACTGAAAGTGTACATACACAGTCCAATTCTACACATGCTATGTTTATGCTCATTTGACACAGGTTAGCTTATATACCTATGGTTAAGATTCAATTGCCCTAAACTCTTCTTACGTTCTAGCCATAGCAAACTGCAGCACCAATGCTAGCAAGCTGCCTTTAAGGGATGAAAAGTGTGTCAATGGTTTTGCACCCATGATCACTACAAGAAAAAAACAATTCAAAAGTAAATGTTTACTGAAGCTGGGTCAATAGCATCACTTCAGGCATAAGCAGACCCTTTAAGGCATGTAGACACTACATAAACCCAATGCCCTGTTGCCCAGGAGATCTTTTTTTCTATCTTGGTTTACTATGTACTTAAACCTCCTGGGGAATGACAGTCTTTAGAAACCAGCAGCTGCTACGATGAGCACTATTGTTAGCAGTGGCGTTGTTTTGTTATTCTAAGCATCTGTGTCAGGGCAAACAAGAAATTTAACTGCAAAGTCAAATCAGTAAATACTTGCCTTGCTCTTTCTTACTATATTTCCTTTATCCTCTCAACCTAGAGAGTTTTATATAAACTACGGGGAAGATGTCAGGGAAAAGTATATGGTATACAGCATAATTTGAAAGCTTGAATACAACACAAAACGCTAATGCTAGAGTACAAAAATGTAATATTTATCTTCCTTGAAAGTGATAAAGTCCCCAATCCTGAAGGGTGTAGAATGGGGAGTACACAGAAGCATGATATAAAGTAGACTTGTACATACACAGACATACCCTTTAAAAAACATATTCCCTCTCCTCCCTTTCCCTCTCTCCTACAGACTCTTTCTCTCTCTCTCTCTCACACACACACACACCCCTACATTTTTCAGTCTCACACAGAACATAAAATCCAAGGAATTTCATTGTTCGTATAAAGCTGTTCACCAACATTCTCACAAGCAGTGCTTCTAGGTTCGCATGATCCTAGCTGAATGACACCCAGACATACATTGCATTTTTTGTAGGCATGCAGTACAACTGGTCTAATATGTGATTTATATCAGGACTTATATAAGCTTGACAACGTACAGAAAGATGACTGGATTTATAGCTAGACAGACAACCCATATTTATTAGCTGTAACTGACTTATACTACTAACTTCAATTCTCTGGGTCTCAGACACCTTATCTATTAAATGGGAGTAATATATATGCTATTGATCTCACAAGATTGTTGAAAAAAAAATTATGTAACATAATTAACAAATATGAAAGCACTAAAGCTTTCTTTCACTAAAGCACTAAGCTGCCTTACATACAGAGAAACTAAGAGACTTAAGATAAAAAACAAAAGCCTTGTGGATGGTGGCCTGTTTTTCATAAAGCCATCAGATTCCTTGGGTTTTACTCTATCTCTATAGAATTTAACGTCTTTTTTCCTGGGGGAGTGAGGAACTATTACTGATGGTGGTAATGGTTGATGGCAGTAGTGGTGATATTATATACAGCAATATCTCACTGTCACATAAGAAGTGTGTGTTTATGTGAGAAATACACATAATTCTACCTGTTATAGTTACATGGTGTGGAAATTCCTTGGGATTCTGCAACAATTCTGATGTGGTCTTACTTTGTGACAGAAACCGTCACACATATATGCTTCCTCCGACACTAGGCTGACCCTGACCAGATGAAGTCAGTTTTTTTATAATTTTTTCAATGAACAAACATCTATTTTCTGTCCCTCCCCCCCCTCATGCCCAAACGGGAGCTGATTACTCTCCTGACCATTGGCTGAAGCTTTTCAAAGCCATCTATGTCAGACACTCGCTATCCGGGTGACAGTGGGGAGTCACTGGGCTTCCTTTGACCTCCGACACTGGGGGACAGTGACGGGACAGTGACAGGACAGTGACAGGGCAGTGACAGGGCAGTGACAGGACAGTGACAGGACAGTGACGGGACAGTGACGGGACAGTGACGGGACAGTGACAGGACAGTCGTGAGGCTCAAAGCAGACAGACACGCAAAGCGCCCCGCTGCTTCTTGGCTCTCCTCATTTCACCCTGCCTCAGTTCACACAGATCCCAGGTTTATCTCAAGCTGTCCCCTTAATCATTTCTTACAACGTGACGGTGTTCCATTCATTCAGAGAACATAATTTATTCAAGTTTCCCCCAATTAATGGATACCCTTCTTAGTTTCCAGTTCTATGCCACCACAAAAGAGCAAGAAAAAATAATTTGGTACAAATGAGTCTTTTTTTTTTTCCTTCCTTTGAGGTGTAAACCTAGTTAAGGCTATTGTTGCTGGGTCAAAGAGCCCGCAGAAGTCAGTAATTTTTACAGGATAGCTCCAAACTGCTTCCCGGAACAGCTAGATCACGTTACTGGTTGGTCTACCAATAAATAGTGCCCATAAATGTGTTTGTTTTTCCAAAGACTCTCCAAAACTTGTCATTTTCCTTTTTTGTCAACTTTGCCATATGATGGGCATGGAGCCTTGGAGTTGCTTTAATTCTAAATTCTTTACTTATTAGTGAGTTTTATCATTATTACTGATAGCTTAAATTTCTTCCTTTGAAAACTGTCTGCTTGTATCCTTTGACTACATATTAACTGAAAAAATGAGAAACTTGGTAAAGATCCCCCTTCTCTAGCTACATCATTCCTTTCTAACTTAAGCTAGTTAGCCTTTATTATCCAGGAGGGCTGGATTTCCTGTTGGATGGGTTTCAATGCTCCTTTTAGTTTTATTTCTAATTCTGAGATTTTTTTTTTAAATGGGTACTCCTTCAAGTAAAGATACAAAAATTGTATTTCAAGGAACACAATGCAACAACTGTTAAGAGACATTACAATTGCTGTTGGTGTTGGGAAATGTTTCAAGGATCCATTAAACCCGAAATAGAAAAAGATAAATCATATGAAGCAAAAAGGAAAGTACAGTTAAACAAAAAACACCACCAAAAAATTACAAATTACCACTATGAAAAAATTTAAGTAATTCTCAGAAGCAAAGAGTTTCAGAGGGATGCAGTAGCTAGAGGGGTTGTTACTGATTCCTCTGTAGCGCAATGTAGACTCTTCAAGTTGAAAGCACGAAGAGAACACTAACTGTTGTTATAAGAAAAACACTCATCATAAGCAAGACAACATACACACCATAGCAAAATGAAGTTTTTAAAAAGCTAATTTTTACTGATGAAATTCACTTTTTTCCTTCAAAACCAATGTCACAAGCCCAGAAGACATTCACCTGATCATTTTCATCATATTATAAAACATGCACCCAAAAAATGCATGGCTTAATTTCAATGGGGCAGTGTCCTTATAGAGGGAATGGTGAACTCTAATATATGTATATTAATCTCTGCAACCTCTGACACTGTTGAACATTCTTCCTTGATACTGTCTTCTCTCCAGGTTTTTGGGATACCATTCTCTCCTGGTTTTCCTCTTACCTATCTCTTCTCTGTCTCATTAGATCCTCTTTCACATCATAATCTCTAACTGTAGGTGTTCTATAGTTAAGGGTTCTGTACTGAACTCTCTTCTCCCTCTATACTACTTCATTTGGTGATCTTCTAAGTTCCCATGGATTTAATTACCATCTTTATGCTGATGATTCTATCTTTCCTGACAATCTCTTTGCTGCCCTCCGACATTACATCTCCAACTACAGACATCTTTCCAACCAGATTCCTGGTAAACTTAAATTCAGTATTTCCAAAACAGTACTCATCATCTTTTCTCAGAATCACCTAACCACCCACACACACCTTCCCTTTTACGGTAGAAGGCAAGACCATTGTCCCATCCTTTAAGCTCAAGACCTAGGAGTCATCCTGGATTTCTCACTATTTCACCACCACCCCACTCCCCCCCACCCCCCCCTGCTATATTCAAAGCTAGAGCCAAGGCCCTTCACCTTTACAACATCTCTCAAATACTGACCCCTCCTCTCCTCTGACACTGATGCCACTCTAGTACAGCCCCTCATTAGCTCACAACTAGTGCAATAGGCTGCTGGTAGGTCTGCCTGCCTCAAGTTTCTGCTCCAATCAATCCAACCTCCATTCAGGCACTAAAGTGATCTTCCTAAAACACAACTCTGATCACATCACCTCCCCTACTCAATACACTTCTGCAGCTTCCTATTACCTCCAAGAGAAAATACAAAATGCTCTGTTTGGCATTCAAATTCAAAATCTAGCCTCCAGGTTTCTTACATCCTACTGCCTAACACAAACTTTTTCTTCCAGTGACACTGCCCTCTTGGTGATTCCAACAACAAGAGATCCATATTTTGGCTCTATGAACTCTCTTCAACTGTCTCCAGTGCCTGGAATAGTCTGCCTCCTCCACTCTGACTACTGACCTCCCTAGCTTCCTTTAAGTCCCACCTAAGCCTTCCATAACTCCTCTAATTCCAGGGCCTTCCATCTGTCAATAACTTCCTATTGATCCTGTATATAAACGTGATTTGTGTATGGCAGTTTGTATGTTGTCTCCCTGCTAGACAAGTTCCTTTTCAAGTTCCTTGAAAGCAGAGATGACCTTTTGTATCTTTTTGATCCCCAGCAATCAGTACAAGCACAAGGCCAGGAGTGGGGAGCTTTCAGCCTTGAGACCACATGTGGCCCTCAAGGAAAGCTTTTGACTGAATCCAAACTTCTTAGTTGAGGACCCCGAGGGCCACATGTGGCCTCGAAGCCACTGGTTCTCCACCCCTGCACAACTGCACAAGACCAGAAAGAATACTCTTATAGTTTAGGTTTAGACAACATAGGGGCCAAGGGAAAACATGGAGGAACTTAAATGTCAGATTATCCTATAGACAATTCTGTGTCACTGGAGTTTTTTAACTGGGGGAGAAAGGTAAATATGGATTTGTGCAACAAAGATTATTTAGACTTCTGCTTGAAGGAGAGATGATAAAATAGTACTGAAAGTTAAGTTCACAAAGCATATCTTGAACGTTTCCCTGAGAGTAATAGCCCCTCTAAATGTTAAAATATACCACAATTTTCAATGCTACCTAAATTAATCTGCAGAATCAGTGTCTTATCAAACAAGCAAATACTTTACAGAAACTAGACAAAATAACAAAATTCATCTGAAAGAACAAAAGGTCAAGAGTCTGAGTAATTAAAAAAATGTGAAAGAAGAGGAACTAGCAGCACTAGGTGTCAAACTATAATACAAACCCATAATCAACAAAACTTTTTGGTATTGGTTAAAAAATTGAAAAACTGATTGGTGGAACAGGTAGTACAAGACCCAGAAGTAGTTCAACATAGTAGCATGGTTTTTTATAAATTCAAGGATTAAAACCTCTGGTAAAATGAGAAATCAGTCCGGCAGAAATTAGGCTCGAACCTAAAGCTCACATCATATACAATAATAACCTCAAAACGGATTCAGGACCTAGAACAGAAAAGGCTGCATCATAAATTAGAAGAGCAGGAAAGGAAAAACCCTTTACAACTAAGAACAGGGGGAAATTCTTGATCAAAGAATAAACACAAGATATAAAATAGAAAATATGAATTAGGTACAATTGAAAAAGGCTTTGCACAAACAAGATATATGCAATTAGAATTAGAAAGGAAATGATTGAATGGGGGGATAACTTTCAGAAAGTTGTGCTGATAAAATTCTGATATCCAAATAAAGGAAACTGACAAAGAATAAAAAAAGTGATGAAAAGATATTATCAGGTAGTTCTCAGAAAAAGACAAGATATCAAAAACCATAGGATTAAATGCCCCAAATTAGTAACAATTATTAGAAACAGCTCTGAGCCTCCATCTTGCATCTATCAAATTGGCAAGAATAGTAAAAAAGGAAAATGAAAACTGTTGGAAGGACTGGAGGAAGACAAGTACATTAATGCCCTATTGGGGGAGAAGTGAACAGAAACTGAACAACAAATTATACTATGACTACAAACTTTATAAGTTAAGCTCAAGAGACTTAAGAGCTCTGAAAAAGGCAATGACCAATTAGGATACCAGAATAATGATAAAGTATGTTTCCTACTTCTTAGTCAAGAGGTGGTCGACTAGAGGTATAAAATGAGATGTACATTTTATACATGGTTAAATTACGGAATTGTTTGGATTGACTAATTTTATTTTTTTTATGGGAAATGCTTTTATTTGGAGGGAGTAATCATAAGCAAAGATATGGGAGATAGCAATAATACAAGACAAAAAGATAATTAAAGAAACATTTTAAAAATACACACAAAGCAGAAGAAAGTTTAAAAGATTAGCAGGGCAGCCTTGTAACTACAGTGTTAAATTTAATAAAGCCTTTAAAAATAAGTTGCAGGTAATAAATCCTGTAAAAAAAAAAGTATATGTAACAGATTCTCAGTGTCATACATGATTTTTCTGTTATTCATGAATGAAGGAAATGTACATGCTTGTTAATGTTTGTCAAGTTGATCATGAAAAAACTACTTAATTACATCATTTTCCGAACAGTATTATAAATGGAGCCCTATTAATATTTACCATGAAGAGACTATTCAATAAAATTTTGACTAAATCCCCAAACTACAGAAACTAGGGTATCTGAAATAAACTCAGTTTCTCAGGAAATATTAATTTTGTTAAGACTGGATAGCCCAACAGATATGTTATTGGATGAGATCACTAGCCTGTACCAAACAGAAAGAAATTACCTAAATATATGAGTAACTGGGAACCAAAATCTCAAGAGGTTCAATCTCAGGTCCAACACAGTTTCTCACTGTACCATGAGATAGAGCAATTAATTTCACCTAAACCCTAACTGAATGATGGAAATCTATCTACCTCAATTTGTGAACTTGTTTTACTATATTCGTTATAAGGAAAGATTTGGGGTGGGGAAGGGGAAAATTTGTAGGTAACACGGATGTAAAAATATAAAGAAAGAAACGAGCATCAAAGAAACATTATTAGTACACAGAAGAGAGCAGAAAGAAGTTTAGAAGGGGACACAGACAAGAAGGGGAGTCCTGGTACTATTACATCGATTTTAATGTCTTTTTAAAAAGCTGTATGTAATAAAGATTCAGTTTCATATACAATCTTTTTTCTATTCATTTTATATGAAATGTACATATTTATTTTAAAAATTAAATAAAACAAATAAAAAAAACAAACCTATCTTTTATGGATGCTAAAAGGATTGGTGTTTTCATTAAAGTCAAGAGTGTTACTAAAGTGAAAAGGCCGTACTTCCTACTTCTTTGCAGAGATAGAGAACTATGTATGTGGAACTGGTTATGTGCTAGAATGTTACATCAATAGAATGCAAATATATTAGTCTCTAAACAGATTACAGAGTTGTTACTAAAGCAGTTGGATCTAAAGATCGTAGTTTACACCAATAAAAGCTTAGCATATGGAAATATTCTGCGTCCACATCTATAAAAGGTACTAGGGAAGGGAGAAAAAAAAACTGTATTTTCCCCCACAATGAATTATTTTCTTTTGCACAATTTATATAGTATCCTCTTCCCTTCTTCCGCCAAACTAATTCCAGGATATAAAAAGTAACAATAAAAAAATTAAGCAAGATAACATCATATGTTCATAGGAAACTATCACAGTTGGATAATTTTACTGAAGTTTTTTTCCTCACTTTTTTGTTCTTTGTTATAAGGCATTGGAGGGAAGGAATACATTGAGAAATTTAGATGACAGGGGTAAAAAGATTATCAATTTTTAAAATGTTTTGAAAAATTCTTTGGCTGTTCTCAAAAAACAGATATAGTTAGCAGAGAGAGGATTCTGGGAAGATAGTGGAATAAGTCAGAAAACTTGGCCCTCTAAATTATCTCCACACAAAAAACAACAACAAAAAAACAGAATACTGCCTCAAAGCAGCAGAAATAAACCTGAGGTAAAGCAGTTGTTCAAAGACAACCAGAGGAGATCCTCCCCCTTTGGCCTATGTGAAGTGCAAACACCTGGACTTCCAGGCCTATTCTGCAGACTCAGTAAACAACAAGCCCTGGGGACAGGATGTAGAAAGGTAGCCTCAACCTTAAAAATTTAAAACATTCATCTCCAAGATAGTGTAGGGGTCTTACTGCTAAGTAGGAGAAGACTGAAAGCCAATCTGGTGTTGAGGGACACCAAGCACAGCTGTGCTGACCAGACATATCCTAAGATATGGCTGCTGGGAGAAGCTAGCATGCACCTGAAGAGATGGAGTGGGGAGGAGTGGGGAGGAGTGGGGACCTTGTTGGCTAAGGGCACTTGCAGAAGAGCAGAGACCCATTTCAGTTCTTGGAAAAAAAGGGACAGGGGTAGTTTTCAACCACCAGAAAGACAAGATCATTTGTGGGATAGTGTGGCTGGGGGCCCTACCTGTGGCTCAGGAGTGAAGAGCCCCAGATAGTAAGAAGGACCTGAGATTTGGGGCATAATTCCTCATACCTCAGGACTACAACTGGATATTGATAGCCGCTAAAAACAAAATAAAACAAAGAAGGAGAAAGAACCCATAGAGAGTTACTATGGAGATAGAGAAGATCTGGGTTCACATTCAGAGGACGATAATGGGGCTAAAAAAAAATCACTTCTTTTTCAATGAGAAATGTCAAATGGTCCCAAGTACAAAGAGTTCTTGGAAGGAACTTAAAGGAAAGTGCTTCAAAAAAGACTTTAAGCATCAGATATGAGAAATTTTTTTTAAAAAACCATAAGAGCAGACCAATTATAAGGAATTCAATAAGGTGAAATTATTTACTTTGTATGTAAAAAAATTAGCATTACTCTTATGATCTGTCATCATTATTTAAGTAGTTTAAAAGAAAGGCATGGCTGAACTGAGTATGATGGGGTGATTCTAAAAAAATAAAACTGTACGGAGAGAAAAAAAGGAATAATTATCTCATATAAATGAAGCATAAAAGTAAAAACTAATACAGAAGAAGCTAATAGGAAGAAAGACAGGTAGTGCTGGAACCTTATTCTCAGTGGTAATGGGTTAAAGAGGAAACAACATACATATCTTCTAAATTCAGAAAGAAATAAGAAGGCAAGGGGGCGGAGCCAAGATGGCGGAATAGAAGGATGCACGTTTACGAGCTCCGAACCCCACAGCCCATAGAATTAATGTAAAAAGAGACCCCCATAACTTCTTGACCACTGAAAGGTGTACAGAAACAGAGTGGAAGGGATTTCCGTTCCAGAGAGCCCTGGAGAGCCGTCCACAGAGTCCGTCGCACCCCGGAAAGCGGACCCCACCCCAGCGCTGCCCTGGCCTCGACCCCAGAGAAGCTGACCCGAGCGGGCTTCAGGGACGGAGGCTCCAGCAGCCAGGAAGGTCCCTCCGCCCACAGAAGCTACAGGTCAGTGAGAGAGACAGCTGGGCTGGAGGAGGGGAGCGGAGCGTGTCCGTGACTCGGGCCCCCTCGGGAGGAAGTGGCGGCAGCAGAGACGGGGCAGGAAGCGGTGGAGGCAGAGGCAGGGCGGCGGCAGAGGCAGCAGCGGCAGGGCCACGGCGGACCGGGACGCCCCCAGCAGCAGGCAGGATCTTCATTACTGGAAGTCTCTGCATAAACAACCTGAGGGAGCTGAGCCTGGGAGACGGCCCTGCCCCCACCCCAGCACCAGAACTAAAGCTCACATTGATTAGCAGCCGTGTGCGGAAAGCACATTTGAATCTCAGAGCCCAAGCACTAGCTGGGCAGATCTAGGCGGGGGTGGACAGGAATCTCAGAAGTCAAGTAACTGGCTGGAAAAATGCCTAGAAAAGGAAAGAAAAATAAGACTATAGAGAGTTTTTTCGAACAGATGCAAATGATCCCGACTTCCGGATCTGACGAGGAAATATTCTTACCATCAGGGAAAGACATGGAGGGCGGGGCCTCAGTACCCCAGACATCCCAGGGGGATGTCAGATGGGCTCAAGCCTTGGAAGAGCTCAAAAAGGATTTTGAAAAGCAAGTTAGACAGGTGGAGGAAAAACTGGGAAGAGAAATGACAGAGATGCAAGAAAAGTATGAAAAACGGGTCAATACCCTGGTAAAGGAGACCCAAAAAAATGCTGAGGAAAATAACACCTTGAAAAATAGGCTCACTCAATTGGCAAAAGAGGTTCAAAAAGCCAATGAGGAGAAGAATGCTTTCAAAAGCAGAATGAGCCAAATGGAAAAAGAGGTTCAAAAGCTCACTGAAGATAATAGTTCTCTCAAAATTAGAATGGAACAGATGGAGTCTAATGACTTTATGAGAAACCAAGAAATCACCAAACAAAACCAAAAGAATGAAAAAATGGAAGAGAATGTGAAATATCTCATGGGAAAAACAACTGACCTGGAAAATAGATCCAGGAGAGACAATTTAAAAATTATGGGACTACCTGAAACTCATGATCAAAAAAAGAGCCTAGACATCATCTTCCATGAAATTATCAAGGAAAACTGCCCTGACATTTTAGAACCAGAGGGCAAAATAAGTATTGAAAGAATCCATCGATCACCACCTGAAAGAGATCCAAAAAGAGAAACTCCTAGGAACATTGTGGCCAAATTCCAGAACTCCCAGCTCAAAGAGAAAATCTTGCAAGCAGCTAGAAAGAAACAATTCCAGTACTGTGGAAATACAATCAGGATAACTCAAGATCTAGCAGCTTCTACATTAAGGAATCGAAGGGCGTGGAATAGGATATTCCAGAAGGCAAAGAACTAGGACTCAAACCAAGAATCACCTACTCAGCTAAACTGAGTATAATACTTCAGGGGAATATACGGTCTTTCAATGAAACAGAGGACTTTCAATCATTCTTGATGAAAAGACCAGAGCTGAAAAGAAAATTTGACTTTCAAACACAAGAATGAGAAGAAGCATGAAAAAGGAAACAGCAAAGAGAAGTCTTAAGGGACTTACCAGAAGTGAACTGTTTACATTCCTACATGGAAAGACAATATTTGTAACTCTTAAAACTTTTCAATATCTGGGTAGTTGGTAGGTCCATACACACACATGTACACGCATGCACGCACGCACACATATACACATGCACACACATACAGAGACAGAGAGCACAGATTGAACTGAATAGGATGGGACCATATCTTAAAAGAAATTAAGGTAAATGGTGAGAGAGAAATGTAGTGGGAGGAAAGAGGGTGAAATGGAATGGGGTAATTATATGTCATTTAAGAGGCAAGTAGGAGACTTTTTAGTGGAGGGAAAAAGAGGAGAGCTGAGAAAAAAAAACAAAAAAACAGGAAGTTTACCCTCATCACATTTGACTAAAGGAAGGAATAAAACGCACACTCATTTTGGTATGAAAACCTATCTTACAGTATAAGAAAGTGGGGAAGGAGATAAGCAAGGGGGGGGATGATGGAAGGGAGGGCAAAGGGAGGAGGGAGCAATTTGAAGTCAACACTCTTGGGGAGGGACAGGATCAAAAGACAGAAGAGAAACAATGAGGGGCAGGTTAGGATGGAGGGTAATTCAGTTAGTCTTACACAACACGACTATCAGGGAAGTCATTTGCAAAACTACACAGATATGGCCTATATTGAATTGCCTGCCTTCCCAAAGGGAATGGGTGGGGAGGGAGGGATGGGGTGAATTTGGAACTCAAAGTTTTAGGAACAACTGTTTAGTATTGTTGTTGCTACTAGGAAAGAAGACATACAGTTAATGAGGAATAGAAAGTCATCTGGCCCTACAGGAGAAAAGAGATGATGGAGACAAGAGAAGGAAGGGATGACAGAAGAGAGGGCAGATTGGAGATAGGGAAAATTAGATTGCTTGGGGTATTGGGGTGGGAGGAGGGGAAAAAAGGGGAGAAAATTTGGAACCCAAAAATTTTGTGAAAATGAATGTAAAAAGTCAAATAAATAAATAAACAAATAAATAAATAAATAAACGAATAAATAGATAAATAAATAAATGAATGAATGAATGAATAAATGAATGAATGAATGAATGAATGAATAAATGAATAAATAAAAGGAGAAGAAGAAGGCAAGAGGGTGGGGAGAGAGGGGTAAGGGAGGGACTCTTAGAAGGGTGAGTAGGCTAAGAAATAGGAGGGAGCAAGATAGCCAGTAGAAGTAAAGCAAAGAAGTGAGGAGGGACAGGGTAAAGAAAGTGAGCAGGATAGTGAGGAAAAATAGGAAGAAGGAAAATACAAGTAATTGTAGCTTATAAATATGAATGGGACCAATTTACCCAAATTACCCAAATCTGATAACAGATTAAAAATTTGAATCCAACAAACTGTTGCTTTCAGAAAACATTGTAAAAATGAGAACATAAAGAGATAAAATAAAGAGCTGGAGTAGAATTTAGTATGTAAAAAAAAAAGTAGGGATAGTAATCATGATCTCAAAGGTGAAAACAGAGAAACTACACTGTCAGTAATATTATTCGATATCATTTTAGACCATTTAAAATACCTACACTGTATAAAATACATGAGCATACACTTGCCAGGACATAGGAACTAAATTAACATAAATATAAAATATTTTATACAAATAAACTCAGATCTAAATAACTGAAGTAATATTTATTGTTCACAGGTAGGTAAAACCAATTTCATTTTTAAAATGACAACTTTTCTTAATTAATCTATTCAATATCCTAATTAATTTACTAAAAAAATTTAATTGAGTTGGAAAAAATAACAAAATTCATTTTGAAAAACAAAAGGTCAGGAAGTAACCACAGCTTCACTAAAAGAAAGAAACTTAACATTAAACTTAGTTGTCTGCCTTCTACAAAGAGAAATAGTAACCAGAGGTGAACGAGACATGGCAATTTAAGAGAGAATAAAGATGCTGCTGGGTGGGGGGAGAGAAAGGTGGGAAAAATCACTTCAATATCTTTTTTTCACTGCTATCTTTTGGCTATAAATCACAGATATTTCTGAATATGCCCCAAGGAAATGAGTCCTCTATCTGTTTAAAAACAGTTGGGCTAAAATAATCAATTTAATCTCCACAGTAAATAATATTACCCTTTTTTAAAAATAACATGCATCCTTGCTTGTCTGAACTTATTCATGCAGTAGCTTTTCTACAACTTCTGTGCAAAACACAGTGGGAAAAGAATTGCCAGTTTAAGGGGTCAGTGTTTGGTTGGGTTCAGTGTTTTAATATGTCAACCTAGGCAATTAGTGACAATTTCTTGGCAAATACAAGCAAAATTATTTTACAAGCAAGAGCTACAATAATGGTTTCCACAAACAGTACTAACAGAGATGCTGCTGAATATCTGCTATTTAACCAAAATGTTTAAAAATTATAGGTAGGTTTGCCATGCTGAGAAAACCTAAACTGTACAAATTTAAACTTCCAAGATAGATAAATTAAAAGATGATTATTTTCATTTCAAAATAATTCTTCAATATGCAAAACTTTTATTTTCCTCCAACATGGCATTATTTTATTTTCATAATTTATACAAAATCCTCTCCTTCTCTTTGGCCAAACTAATTCCAGGATTTTTAAAATGACAGTTTCAAAAAATATGTATATTTTAACAGGGAACTCTGGCATCAACATTTATGGTTTTCATTTAATTATTCATCTATATGGAACTTAACATCTATCCCAAGTGGCTCTTTATCAACTTCTACATTAAGACAAAACCATTCCTAGTCCTAAACCACCAGCAAAAGATGACACCACTAATATCTGTCCTAATCCAAAATATCTGCCAATTTTCTTGTTGCAAATCCTTTCAGCTATTTAACTATTTCACTTTGTAGCTGTCAGAGCAAGCAAAAATATCAGTCACTATGGGTTTCTTTTCACAAAGCCAATGGAATCTTATAGTCATTATCTTAAATATGAACAAAGCCCATCATTGGGATTTCACTTACTTTTCTAAATGATGAAATTTTAACTACCACTATTCTCTGTCTAATCAAGAAGAAGCACCAAGTAATAGTGATTGGATTTGATTAAGTTGTGCAGCTCTGAGTATAATCCCAACCTTGAATGTCATACTATCCAACATGGACAGTCAAAACATCAGGCAGAATATGAGACTGATTTTTCTCTTCTTTCATCCAGTTCCCTTCCTCCTTGTTAATTCTCATTTAGTTCCCCTAAAATCACTGAAAAATACAAATTGGTATTTTTTTTTACAAGCTAAGTCACCATCTACTGAAAAACAACAGGAACATAACTATAAAACAATGAGGATAAATGGAATGTTTCAGATCATTTAAAATAATCCTGCCCAAGATTTTAAGTCAATCTAGTTCCAGGAAAAAAAATCACATTTTGTATACCTCTGTATGGAAGAATACAGAGATTAATCATTATTTACTGAAATCCAGTTCCATATCACTCACTTCCTAAGGCACATTTCCAAATATACACATCCTAAAGGCATCTCAAACTCTACATTCCAGAACGAAACTCATGCCATTATCCCCCTTCCCCCGATCTGTAACTTCTTTCCAACTTCTCTTTTTGTTGATGGTACTAGAATCCTCATAGTCAGTCCTCACTCACAGTTAGCTCTCAAACACTGTTCACCTTCCACCACCTTAGCATTCTATTTCTCTGGCTACCTTCTCTGATGCAGTTCAGATTCTAATACCTCCTGCCTGACTGCTGTTTTGCTTTGCTTTATTTTTCAAACCCTAACATATTCAGTTAAGACAACAGCAAGGTAACTCAGAAGAAAACAGACAACAAAATACTTCTCAACCCCAACCATTCTCCTAAACAAAATTGGTACAACTTTCTTCGGTTTCCAGTAGGTAAATAACAATTCTTGGAAACTCACTTCAAGGCGACAAAAGCCTGTGTATGGTTGCATGGAATTACAAAAGTAATTCAAACTCCTCTGGTTGATCTTACTAGCTAGCACCAAGACTTATGAATACCCCTCCAGTTCAGAAATTTACTTCAATGGTTCCAGAGTTTAAAAAACTAAACTCCTGGATTAAAGGTTACCATTGCAGAATTACCCATGTGGTTTCTCTTCCTTTATTTGCCCCAGAGAGATTCCTTCTTTAAGGTCACAGCAGGAGGTTAGCTTTGGGCCAGGTTGTATAAGTGGATGCTCCCTTCCCACCTTCTATCCTATTACTGGTCCCCATCTCTACACTTTTCTTCAAAACCAATGTGATGGAATCTATTTGTTGAGTCATACATCTTGAAGGATTCAGACTTCTTAGGATATCTCCCAATGAATTTCAGTAACCTTTGTTTAGCGATTATTAGTGCTGAAGTTGGTCAGGAGTCTTGTATTGTGGACAACTTAATGTGTCTTTATTATATACAAATCTAGCCATGTCACTACTTCAGAAATCTTGTAGCCTTTGTGGTTTCTCTGGAGTCCTTTGTTTACCTTTCAAAACCCTACTATGCTCTAGTCTTTACATCAGAAATGTTTAAAAGTCCTCTAATTGAGGGCTCACTTTTTCCCCCCTCTTTGTAGGATTATACTAAACTTTACAAGATGAATAATTTTTGATTGCAAGTCTTTATTTTTTACCTTTGGTAATATTTTATTCCAACATACCTCATTTAAAGAGGAAGCTACAAGGATATGTAATACTGATTATAGTTCATTGGTACTTCAATTACTTTTTTTATGAATGGTTATTTTTTTTCTTTGATGTGGAAAACGTCTGAATTTTGGCTGTACCACTCCTTGGACTCTTCCTGATCAGTAGATTCTATTTTCATCGTGTCCTCTGCTTCTAATAGATTTGGGCAGTTTTCATTTATATTTCATGAAATATACTGTCCAGCCATAGCAATCTACTGTCTGATAAACACAAAGACCCAAACTTCTGGGACAAGAACTCATTATGTGATAAAAACTGCTAAGAAAACTGGAAACCAGTTCGGCAGAAAATAGGTAAAGATCAACATCTCATACCTTATACCAAGATAAGGTCAAAATGGGTATAAGATATAGACCTAAAGAGTGATACTATGGGCAAATTAAAAAAGTAGGGAATCATCAAACAGTTTTATCTGGCAGATCTATGGCTAAGGTAAAAATCTATGACCAAACAAGAGATAAAGAATATCACAAGATGTAAAATGGGCAATTTTGATTAGATTAAATTTAAAAGTTTGTGCACAAACAAATGCAGACAAGATTAGAAGGAAAGTAGAAGGGCTGGGGGAAAGATTTTACAGCAAGTATCGAATCAAATTTATAAAATACAAGTCACTCTCCAATTGATACGGTAAAGGATATGATCAAGTAGCTTTCAGATGAAGAAATCAATAAATGTTTTAAATCACTATTGATTGGAGAAATACAAATTAAAATAACTGTGAGGTACTATCTCACATTTATCAAATTGACTAATATGAGAGAAAAGAAAAAATCAGAAATATTGTAGATGTGGGAAAATTGAGACATTAAAGCAATGTTGGTGGGACTGTTAAATGATACAGCCATCTTTGTGAGTTCAAATCTGGCCTCAGACACTTAGCAACTGTGTGACCCTGAACAAATCACTAGACCATTTTTACTTCAGTTTCCTTATCTGTAAAATGAGCTGGAGAAGGAAATGGCAAACCACCCCAGTATCTTTTCCAAGACAACCCCAAATGGGGTCACAAAGAATTGGACATGACTGAACAACAAATCGTATATAACCAGTTAAACATGATCAGTTAGGGGTAGTTTTTAAAGGTATTTTTCCCCCTGGATTTTTCTGGCATCAGAATATTTTCATTTTGAAAATCTAGTAATTGTTTTGCAAAGCCAAAGTACAAATTATATTTCCTAAAAATTGTAATCTCTTTCTAATCTGTCAAATGGTAGTCATTCACTGGGAATTGGCCATCCACACACTTAGAAAAGAGTCACTGACCTCTCTTAACTTAGCACAGACAAACCTCCAAAGGAAAAAAAGGGAAGGACTTAGAGTTAAATTTCAACAAATTATTCCACCCAGACAAAACTGACATATAAAAAGTATGTATAGCAAAGGTAAGAATGATGAATTATCAAAATAGTGACATTTAAGGTCAGGGTTCAAGATCTTTCATAAGTATTTGTGGCAATACAATGTGAAAATTATAATAAGATTAACTAGAGATATCTAATATCTGATTTTACTTCATACTCAAGTATAATATACAATCTTTATGAAGATTTGAAATTATAGTGTGAAACTCAAAAGTCAATCTGCTGATAATGATTTCAAAATCTTGACTTTAAGGTAGTCTGTCCTGTTTCATTGTGACAGTTTAAATGTAGAAAGATACTAAATATCTCATATTTCTTTAAGTTAAAAAAAGCCATGGGGACAATAATACAGGTATTAACCCAGAAAGTCAAAGATAAAGGAAAGGCAAAAAAAATGCCCTAAACTCAAGGCAGATGCCAATCAACTGGGGAACAAACTGTCATACATGATTGTAACAAAATATTTTTATACAATAAGAAGTGACAGATAAAAGGAATACAGAAAAACATGGGAAAATCTAAATGAACTGACAGAATATCAAGTAAGCAGAAAGTGAAGAACGGCTAAATTGAAGCGCATTCTAAAAACCAAGTCAAAGTAGCTCAGACTAGACTCATTACAGCCACGTCTCGGTGCTAGAGAAGGTCTTCTTGACGGACAGAGGAGTAACCAGTGCAGAATCAGCTGCATCTATTAAAACTGGAAGAAAAGAGGATGGGGGAGAGAAGTGTTTATTCAGGAGTTACTTCCATATCAAAAAAAGCATCAAAAAGAAAAACTTTTGTTGAAAAAAATACCCATTATGTCATTACTTTAAGGGACTAAAGACCCAAGTTTCATTCTTTTTATTCTAAGGTTACTAGAAGGCACAGTATAGAGTGCTAGGGCTGGAATTACAAGGACCAGGATTCCAAGCCAGAAGACTTCCACATTAAGCTATATGACCCTGGGCAAGTCACTTAACCTGTCTGCCTCAGTTTCCTCTCCTGTAAAATGAGGATAATAATAGCATCTACCTCCCAGAGCTGTTTTGAGGCTCAAATGAGGTAATATTTGTAAAGTGCTTAACACAGTAACTGGTACATAAGAAGTGCTTAGCAAAGGCTTTTCTTCCCTTTATTTGAAAATGAAGTTGATCACGAGACTGACAATACAAAAGAATTTCCTTCAGAAATACAAAATGCTCAAACAGAAAGCCAAATAAAAACTGAAAATAATCCAATCTCAGAAAGGAAAGTAGAAGCAGCTTTAAAGGAGATAACTTAGGAAAAAATCTTTTCCAAATGGATTTAAAATTGAATTCTATTAAACTTTTAAAGAATACAATGTGAGCACCCTACAAAGCTCATTACTGGGAAAACCTCATCATCTGATGAAATCTTATCAACCCTGGTATTCTACACCTCATCACCACCCTTCTGTCCCTCATATGCAAGGGTGGAGTCAGCTCCAAAACCTTCATTCAAGGAGGGAGCTCATCTCAGAATATCTCTGACCTGGCTACTTTGAGACTTCTCTAACTTCTTCATTATGACCCAGAAAGCTCATCATCCTGTAAGATCCCATCAGCCTTGGCACTCCACCCTTTCATCTCCCTCTGTCTCATTCATTCAAGGAGGGATCTCATTTCTCATTTGGCTGCATTATTTTGGGACTTCTCTGACTTCCCCAAGATTAACTCTTCTACCTTTCATGCTCCCTCCCCTCTCTCCCAGCTTTTAGACTTCCTTTATTGTAGTCTTTCCCCATGAGATAGAGGGCAAAGACTGCCTATTTTTGCCCCACAGAACTTAGTACACTTAGCACACTTAGGACATTGTAGGAGATTAATAAATACTTAGTGATTAAAAAGGAATTAAAGTACAAAATGCAAGCAGAATTTAATAATTCAACCTCAATAAACCAAGTATAAACATCTTTCCTTTACACATCTCAAAAACTGAGAAAGGAAATGCACTCTACCAAACTCTTCATAAGACATAGTCCTATTGCCCAAACCAGTAAAAGATAAATCAAAGAAAAGGAAAAATGGATAAATATAATTAATAAGAATGTTGACTCAAAAAACATTTTAATATTTTGGCCAAGGTTGCACTGACTTATCTAAAACAAAATCATGATCAGGTCAAACTTATAGCAGGGATACAAGAATAGTTCATTTAGGCAGAGATATTTTAAAAATAACATAAAATGATAAGGACAAAGGAAACATGCAAAGGATAAACATTAGATGCTTTTCCAATTAAAAAAAGTAAAGATATCCTTTTCTCCTGCAACTCTACTAAAGTTACAAGTCTCATTTAATTTCTTTACTGTTTCCCTAGGATTTAGGGAGAGTTTAGTCTCCTCTTTACCTATCTTTCCCAGCTACTATTTATATAGTTCTTGAAATGCTAGAAGGTATTTCAACAAAGCAAAAAACAAACTCTTCTCTCCCTATTTACTGATCACACAATGGCTAGTTTAGAAAATCCTAATGAATCAGCAAGAAACTAAGTGAGACAACAGCTTCAGTAAACTTGCAGACTACAAAATAAAGTAAATCCACAAAAATCAATAGCTTTTAACATATATGAACAAAATCCAGCAAGTAATAGTAGAAAGATAAGTGTCATTCAAAGTAACTAGAGAATATATAAAATGTCTGAGCCATCAATCTAACAAAGGACACTGAATATTTGTGCAGATTCAATTAAAAATTATTTCCTTCAAGAAAAAACAAATGAAGTATCAAGAGGAATCTTCAATGCTAAAGGCTGGGTTATGCTAATATAATAAAAATGACAATACTACTATAATTACTGTAATTTAGTAATTAGTTCAGATGCCCATAATCAAACTACCAAACACATACTTTACAAAAGCAGACAAATTAATTTAGAGGTTTAAAAAAAAAATGATCTGGACAGTGAAAAAAATAATTAAAAGAGGATAGGAATGAACAAGGAACAGCATTTCCAGATTTGAGATGATATTATAAAATTCAATCATCAAAACTATTTGGTCCTGGTTAAAAAAAATAGAGAAATCTATCAATGGAACAAATTAGATAACGGGAAAATCAAAATAATGTCAGCAAATAAACACATAAACATAAATTACCTAGGAAAAAACTCTTATGTGACCAAAACTCCTAGGGAACCTATAAAGCATTCAGGTAGAAATTAGGTTAAGACTTAAACCAAATCTCAGAACAAATCAAAATAGTTTAATTAATTCATTAAATATCATTCCATAAAGGAATTAAAAGAGCAGATTATATATCTTTGACAATTATGGCCTAGGTGTGAATTCTTAGCCAAACAAGAGATAGAGGCAATTACCAAATATAAAATAGATAGCTTCAAATGGAAAACTTGTTCATAAACAAAATTAATGCAACTAGGATAAGAAAGGAAGTAGTCAAATGGAGAAAAAAGTCTTTGTATTCCATCTCCTATAAGAGTCTGATATGCAAACTACATGGAGAACTGACAAAAACACACAGACAGAAGACACTCCCCAGCAGATAAATGACCAAAGGATAAAGTTGTTAAATAGTTCTCAAAAAAGTAGAAAACTACTGACAAGCCTATGAAAAAATGCCAGAAATCAACAAATGAAAAACAAATCAAAACAATCCTCACAACCAGAAAATTAGCAAAGGTGACAAAAAATTGGAATAACCAATGTTGGGAGAATTGCAGAAATACAAGACAAACTAATACATTACTAGTGGGCTGTGAATTAGTCTAACAATTTGGGAAAGGATTTGTAAATTATACAAAAATATTATTAAACTGTTCATATCCTTTGACCCATAGATTCTACTACCAGAGATGTGCTCCAAGGTTGTCACTGGGGGGAAAAAAGGCTCCACATAAATCAAATTATTTATAGCAACACTTTTTGTGGTAGCAAAGAACTGGAAATAAGATAGATGTACATTGACTGGAAAATGGCTAACCAAACTATGATGTGAATGAAATACAATATTACTATGCTCTAACAAATTATGAATACAGAGAAGCAAGGAAAGACGCATACAATCTTATGATAAGTGAATATACAGAATCAATACATGTAAAAAACTAATTATTGTAACATTAGAAACAAAAAGTTTGGCCTGAAAAGCAAGATAACACATCCCTCTACCTCCAATTCCTTTGCAGAAGTGAGCTTATGGCAGGGGTAACAATGAGCAGGTAGGTGTTCATTGCACATATCACATTTTTTCAAAGTACTTTTGCTAAATTATTGTTCTCTTCCTCTGTTTAAAAAAAAGTTCTTTGTTATTATGTATGGCTCTCTGGGAAGAGGGAGTTAGTTAATGAAAAAACAAAACACCAAATCTCAAAACAAATCAAAACAGTTTAATTAATTCATTAAATATCATGTCATAATGGAATTAAAAGAGAAGTAGACTATATATCTTTGACAATTATGGCCTAGATGAAAAACAAAAGATATCTGTAAAAGCATATAAATTAAAAAAAATGTTCATACCTTTTAACCCAGTGATTCCAGTACAAGGCATATATCCAAAAGGAAGTCATCAACAAAAGGAATAGAATCATATACACAAAAATATTTTTAGCAGCAATTTTTGTAAAAGCAAAGAACTGGAAACAAATTCAAGGTCCATCAATTTGGGAATGAAAAACAAATTGTGCTACATGAGTATAACAGAATATTACTGTGCTGTAAGGAACTACAAGTATGATACATAGAAGCCTGGGAAACAGTATGTGGACTGATGCAAAGTTAAATAAACAGAGCCAAAAAAAAAACCACTTATATTACATTGTAATATAAATAAAGACAACCACCACAAAACAAAAAAAAATTAAACATCATCAAATTGTGATGACTCAGCTTGGCTCCAAATTAAGATGAATAAGACAACTCCCTTTCATTCCTCTTTAAAGTTAGGGGTCCTTGGGTATGGAATAGATTCACTCAAAGTAAATATTAGTTATGCAGAATTGTTTCCTCTTTTTAAAGGAATATTCTTTGCTACAGAGGATAGCTCTCTGGGAAGAGGAGTGGTATAACAAGAAATATAGGTGATATAAAAAAATCAATTCAAAAAATCTACTTTTAGAAACCTGGAAAATGAAGTTCACCACTCATCTCCAGTTAAGATGTCATGAAAGGTTGTAGAAATCCAGTTCTTTCAATTTTACAACCCAGCAAACAGCTGAAAAGGTACCAGATAAAGCACTGATTAAAAAAGAGAGAGAGAAATGAAGCTCCTATATGCAATCCAGAATTGCATAACCTGTGGAGAGAGGATGCACTGGAGAATACAGCATGAGATCAAATAAACATGTACTGAAACCAGATCCTGGCCCTCAGTGATCAGAACTTAAATGGGGGACAGAGCCAGAGACCATGGTCCACTGCAAAAGGACATAGCCCCTGATTACTCCTCAGAGAACAAAGGGAGCCACAGCAGAAAACATGGACAACTTCATACCTGAGGAAGGGGAATACACCCTTGAAGGAGGACTAAAATCTAACAAATTCTTATTTGGGTACAATTTAAGAAGGAAAAAGAAACAGATCAATGAATAAACATTTACTAAGGGCTTATTATGGGGTAGGGAGAGGATCTACCACCTCAGGCTAGGTCCTTAGGTGCAGCCTTTTGACTGAGTACAAGTTACAAATACTTTTCTTAATAGGATTTGTTCAGGGACGTTTGCATTCAGTCAAAGGACATCACTTAAGGACCCAGGGGGTCACATACAGCATCAAAGCCACAAGTTTCCCAGCCCTGTGCTAGCCCCACGGGTCAAGGGCAACACTCAAAGTGGAGCACCAGGAGACGAAGAACAAGGTAATCAATCCCTAATGACAAAAGCATTCAGCTCACAGAAGGGACAGAAGAGACACGACCTAACAGGGCCTACTCTACTAATAGAGGAGAACTGGAGCGACCGAACCACAGTCTCAACCCAAGAACTGACTGGAAATATCAGTAAACAGAAGAAAATACTAAACAAAATGAAAAACTACTATGGGTTATGAGAACCCCAAGAAGTAATTGCAAACAAAAAGATTATATCCACATCAATACAAGAAAGCATTAGAGGAAAAAAATTACACGTCCACAAGTACTACAGGACTGTCTGTCTATAAGAACTAAAGCAAGAGGTAAAAAGTGAAATTAGAATTCAAATAAAGAGTTCTAGATAGAAAAGAGTTCAATTCCACTGAAATATGGAAAGCGGGTAACTTAGAACAGAAAGCTAAAAATCTTATATTAATAGTGGACTCTGAAAAAAATAGAAAAATCAGAACATAAGGACTCCAACACAAAAAATATTAGAAAAGACTCAAAGAACTGAAAATGTAAGAAATCTAGCACAAAAAAATAACTGTGCTGGAAAATTTGTAAAGAATTTTAAAATCAGACTAACTGAAAAACACAATCAAACAAAACATCTAGACAGCATATTTCAAGAAATCATAAACGTACACTGCTCAGATCTATAGACCCAGAGATAGCTATTGTTCAGTCTTTTCAGGTGAGAATGCCTCTTTATCATCCTATTTGGGGTTTTCTTGGCAAAGATAATAGAGTGGTTTGCCATTTCCTTCTCCAATTCATTTTACAGAAAAAGAACTAAGGCAAACAGGGTTAAAGTGACTTGCCCAGGGTCACACAGCTATTAAGTGTGTGGGGCAAGATTTGAACTCAGGAAAATAAGTCTTCCTGATTTCAAGTCAGGCTCTCTATCCATTCTGCCAAAATGCGCAGTTTTCAAAGCTAAAGGAAAAAAAAAACACACTGCAATACCAAGGAACCACAAAATCGTATAAGACAATGAATATAAAGGAAAGAGAGTCTAAAAATTTAACATTCCAAAAGGCAAACAATCTTACAATCAAGAATAACTTACCTTGCAAACCCCACAAAATTAAGTACAATCCTAGAAGGGGAAAATCAACACCTAGTATATTATTCAATCAATAAACATTAGTGCCTAACAATGTATGTGCAAGGCACTATGGCTAGAGATACAAAAAAGAGAAAACACAGTACTTCCCTCTCAAGGAGCTCACAGCCTAATTAACAGGGCAGACAACATGCAAACAGATACATATGTGTGTGTGTGTGTGCATACACACACACACACAGATACAGACAGACACACACACATATATATATATTATATAAAAAGCTTTATAAATAGAAATTTAGGAAAAACAGATAAATAGGATAAATAATTAACAGAGGGAAGGTACTTGAATTAAGAGCAGTTAGAACAGTCTTTCTGCATAAAATGGGACTTGAGCTGGTACTTAAAGGAAGCCAGGAAGTCAGGAGGTTAAGTGAGAAGGGTAAGAACTCTAGGAATGAAAGACAGATAGAGAAAAGTACATGGAGCCAAAAGATGGAACAGGTAAGAGACCAGTGTCAGTGGATCAGACAGTACATGGTGAGGAGTAAGGTATAAGAAGACTAGAAAGGCAGGGGAGGGCTCCACCATTAAAGAGCTTTGAATATCAAATAGAACATTTTGCATTTGATCCCAGAGGTGCTAAGGAGACATTAACTCCAGGGTGGCAATTATAAAACTTAAACAAGGCAACGGTAAAAACATGGTTAGAAGAAATGAGCAGGGAGGCTACATTAAACTTAAAGGCATCATAAATAATGAAATAATACTAACATTTAATATACATGCACTGAATATCATGGCATCCAAGTACTTAGAGGAAAAGTTAAATTACCGAAATTGCAAAACTATAATAGTTGAGGAGCTTCAGCATGTCAATTTCAGAACTCAGTAATTCTAACAAAAAGATAAACAAGAATATTAAGGACCTACCTATATCGAAAAGCTAGAAATCATACATCTCTGGAAATGAATGAATGGTAGAAAGGAATACACATATTTCTCAACTTTGCATGGCCTCTTTCCAAAAAATGTAAAGGCCATTGTAAAGACCATGTATTACGGAATAAAAAAACCTATAAACAATGCAAAAAAGTCAAAATATGAAATAAATCTTTTACTGACAAGACAATAAAAACTGCAATCAATGTAGCCTCTGAAGAAAGAGCTTAATTTTAAATAGAGCTAACTAATTCATTTTCTTAAGAAACTGTGGATCAGGTCACCTCATCTATAGAAGGTTTTTCAAACTTTTCCTTTTAATTGGAAGACCCAGATCCTACTTCCCTGCTTCCTTGGCACTTACTCCCCACGAATCAGTCAAATCTTTGAAAAGAACTCTGAGCCAATGTCTTTTCTAACAAGAGAACCTTCATGCCCAGCTAAATGAAAATCTTCTTAGCTACAGAAAAACAAGCAGTCAGTGACACAAAACCAAGGGTAAAGACAACCTGCCTCTGCCCTCTTACATTCAAAGTTCAAGGGGTGGCTGGAGAGATGGGGTTGCCCTAGAGTTCAGCTCCTGGGCCTTCCAGTGGGGGGCCAGTTTTACCATAGAGCTTACAGCCTGGACTGACATTTGGCCAGGCACAGCCTGGCATGTGCCTAGCATGGCCCAGCACTAAGACTTCTGGGTTTTCCAGCTGCATCCTTGCTGGCACTCCCCCACACAATGGCGTTTCACTGGTGTTGTACTGAAAGCACTTGACACTGAGAATGTACATAGCCTTTTCTTGTTTAAAAAGAAAACAGCAATGTTTTGAAAGTTGACTTAAACATGCCCCCCTCAAAAAAAAGAAACTGGATCAAAGAACAGATCATAAAACAATAAATAATTTCATCAAATAAAATGGCAACAATGAGATAAGTTTTGAAAGTTGACTTAAACATGCCCCCCTCAAAAAAAAGAAACTGGATCAAAGAACAGATCATAAAACAATAAATAATTTCATCAAATAAAATGGCAACAATGAGATAATATGGCAAAAGTTCCGGGATGCAATGAAAATAGTCCTGAGGGAATTATCTTTAAATATTTTCATCAACAAAAGAAAGAACTGATGAATGAATTGGCATGGAATTTAAAAAAAAAACTGAGAAAGCAACAAATTTTAATATTCCAATCAAACATAAAACAGAAATTCTGAAAACAAAAAAAACATATACAAAACTGAAGGCAAAAACTCACTGAATTGGTAAATAAAATTAGGAGGTAGGCAACCTGCCTAATTAACTTGGGCCTAACTAGTTAGATTTTTTTTCTCAAAAACCAAGACCAAACGGATTAGACAACATTAGGTCCCTGCCCAAGCACCACTTAATGGCTATTTTTTTTTCTGGCTCAGAGTGAATGTAAATAGTTACACTTTCTCTCCTGGCCAGAAATCCTGGGGACCTTTCCCTCCCAGTTTGATTTTTTTTTTTTTTTTGATTAAAGGGGCCATCCCTTGACTCACTTCTTAAAGAGATCTATTCACTGAATGGGCATTGCCTCAAAGTGAGAACTTGAAAAGACCTTAGCTTAAAAGAGCTGGGTCATCTCAAGTTGTCCTGAGGAATATCTGTCCACTGGACTCAAAAGGCTCTGAAGGAGAAAGTGAGACTGGTAAATTTGCACAGCCCTCCCTCACTGAAATCAAAATCAACTGCAAGACATGTCATCATTTCCCTGATGTCACCATCGTCTTAGAAAATGAAGGACAAACCACAACACCCATTTTATTAGTTTTTTAACATTATCCAATTTACTCAAAAAAAACAGGAAAATCACATCGCAATATAAAAATTTTAAAAAGAGAAAGAATTCACAACAAATTAAAAGAAAAGGACAGAATTAGAAACTTTTTTCCAATTATATGCCAAAAATACCAATGAATGAAATGGACAAATAGTCATAAATATGTAAAATACCTAGATTAACAGAAGAAAGTTTAAATGATCAAATATCAAAAAAAGAAATTAGACATGCCACAAATGAACCCTTGGAACCAAATGGATTTACAAGTGAATTCTATTGAACATTCAAGGAACTAATTTCAATTTTATATAAATTTTTTTGAAAAAATAGAGAAAGGAGTTGCACAAAACTTCTGCTGTGGGAAAATATGCTACTTTTACAGAGTAATATAAAGCAGGGATAATGATGCCAAAAATATCAACCAAATTATTAGCAAAAAGGCTAACAAAAATATATTTAAAAGATTAAATCCTATGACCAAGGTGGATTTATAGTGGAAATGTGAGGTTAGTTCAGTATTAGGAAAATTATAAGCATATTAATAACAAAAATCATGAGTTATATGTTATATAAATAGACAAAGGGAGATCTAGGTAGCAGTGGACAGAGAGTCAGGCCTGGAGTCACAAAGACTCATCTTTCTGAATTCAAAGCGAATCTCAGACACTTACTAGCTGTGGATCCTAGGAAAGTCGCTTAACCTTGTTTGCCTCAGTTTCCTCACCTGTAAAATGATCTGGAGAAGGACACAGTAAACTACTCCAGTATCTTTGCCAAGAAAACCCCAAATGGGATCACAGAGTCCAACATGACTGGAAACAACTGAACAAATAAAATAAGTAAGTATAGAAAAGACTTTTGAGAAAATGAAATGTCCTTTTTATGGTTTTGGTTCTTTTTTTGCTTTTTAAAAAAATCATTATTTTTCACATTCTTTTTTTAAATCTTGAGTTTCCAATTCTCTCCCTCCCTACTGCCCCTCCCCCACCTACTGAGAAGGCATGCACTATATCAATTATACATGTCAAATCACAAAAAAATAATTTCCATATTAGCCATATAAAAAAAAGCAAGAAAAATAAAGTGAGAAAACTATACTTCAGTTTACACTCAAGAGTTCTTTCTCTGAAGGTGGATAGTATTTTTCATCATGAGTCCTCTGAAACTGTCTTGGATCACAGTATTGATCAAGATAGCTAAGTCTTCTACAGTTGATCATCATTACAATATTGCTGTTTCTTTGTACAATGATCTCCTGGTTCTGCCAATGTCAAGAACACAAAAAACACAAGAATAAATGGACCGATCCTTAACATAGGAAATAGGAACTAATGGTTCAGAAAACAAAAAGTTAGTATCATCTGTAATTCCTTTCCAGTAAGATTAGAGGCATAACAAGAATGTCCTTTGTTACCTCTTTTGTTTCATATATTAGAAAGGCTAGTTATAGCAATAATAAATCTGAGGAAATAAGCATACTGAAGAGGCAAGGCGAAGGAGGAAGAAGGAAACGTAATTTATTAAGCACTTACTATGTGCTAACAACTGTGCTAAGTGCTTTAGAATTATTATCTCATCAGTAAAAAAAATTATCATTTTTTACAGATGATGATAGTTTTCTTGAGAAGCACTGTCAACTAAAAATTAATTGAATTAATAAATTAATAAATTCAACATAACAGCAAGATATAAAATAAATCCACAAAATAATTCTTTTTATACATTATCAACAAAATTCAGCAGGAAGAAAAATAAAATCTATTCAAAACAATCTGAGAATGTATGAAATAACTAAAAGTCCATCTACCAAACCACACACAAGAATAATATGAATATAAAGGAGGAAAAAGAGATGAGTAATGGCCAGTCAGCTGAGCAATCAGAACCCACACAACATTTGTCAAATCTACCATTTTATATGGGCACAGTTTGTGGTACCCCAAAACAATAGAAATAATAACAAAAGGATCACTAATCACAGATTACCATAACAGATATAAAATCATGAAAAAGTCTGAAATACTGAATCACCAAAATGTGCCATGAAGATACAATGTGAGCACAAGCTATTAGAAAAATGATACCGATTGGCTAGATGCAGGGCTGCCACAAATCTTCAATCTAAAAGACGCAGTATCTGTGAGGTGGAATAAAACGAGGTATGCCTGTAAAGGCAAATTTAAATTAACTGAAAGATACAAATTATTTGTGGCTGTCCATGACAATACAATAAAAGCAAAAGTGCAACCTAAGCTGTTATAATATCAAAGGGTTAATTTATAGACCTGAGCTCTAACCTGGCATCAGACATTTACTGTTACCCTGGGCAAGTCACTTAACCTGTCTACCTCAGTTTCCTCAACCGTAATATGGGGATAATAATAGCACCTACCTCACAGGGTTGTAGCAAAGATCAAATGAGATATTTGTAATGCGCTTTAGTGCAGAACCTGGCACATAGTAGGTGCTTAATACATACTTGTTTCCTTCCTTCCTTTCTGCCAGAACTAGAAAAAAAGTAACAATTAGTCTACAGAAACAAAAGGTAAAGAATCCCAAAGGAAATCATGAAAAAAAGTAGAAAATAACAGTCTAGTATTAATAGGTCCCAAACTACAATGTAAAGCAGTAACCATCAAAATAATTTGGTAATGGTTAAAAAATAGAAAATATCACTGGAACAGATCAGGCACACAAGAGCAAGAATCAATCCCACACAGCGTAATGCTCAATAAACACAAGGCCACTGCAGTACTAGGACTCAAACAAAATTGCTTAAGTAATTATAGAGTGGTCAGGAAGAACTTAAGTTTAGATCAACATATTCCATCTTATACCACAATAAACTCCAAATAGACACATAATCTGGATATAAAAAGTTATATCACAAAGTAGAAGAGCAGGAAAGAAGATACTATTCACTAGTATGGATAAGGAAAAAGTTCTTGACCAAACAAGGAACAAAAAGGATTACAGGAGATAAAATGAACAATTCTGATTACATAAAATTGAAAAGGTTTTACCCAAGCAAAGTAATAAGAAATAGGAGAGGAAAAACCTTTCGCAACAAAATTCCCTGATAAAGTTCTTATGTTCAAAATATGTAAGGAATTAATAAATATAATAACAAGAGATGCTGACTTCCCAAAAGATAAATGTTTTATCAAAGGATGTGAACAGACAACTCTCAAAAGGTGTTACAATATGAATAAATAGTCTAACTCACTAATAAGAAAAGAAATAAATGGAAATTAAAACTTCAATGTTCCACCTCACCTACTAAATTGGTAAAGAAGGAAAATGACAATTGTTGAAGACCCTATGAGAAGATAGGCATATTACTGCACGTTGGTAGAGCTGTATTCTAGAAAGCAATTTGGAGTTATACCTCATCACTAAACTGTATACCACTTGATCCAGCAATATCACAGACAGGACTATACCCCAAAAGAAACCAAAGACGGGAAAGGAGTCAGATACACAAAAATATTTATAGTAGCACTTTTTCAGTCTGGGAGGGAATTCTGATCAATGGAATAACCAATGACAACCGCAGAAAACTAATCATGAATCATGGCTATCTCTTGGCAAAGAGGTGATATTCTAAAAGCACAGAATGGTGACAAAGGTTTTTAGACAAGGTCAAAGTGTGGATTTGTTTTGCTTGACTACACTTAACATGTTATAAGGAAAGGTTCTGGGGGGGGGGGGCAAAGAAATTTTGAGGCAGAATATCTGATGCACTGGAGAAAAAGGAACATTAATGAAACATCAAAAAAAAAATACGCTGAAGACAGCAGAAGGAAGTTCAGAAAGGGACAGAGACAAGCACTGGAACTGGGGTTGTCATATATAAATGTTAAAATTAACATTGTACATAATAGATTGTTTCATATACAAATTTTTTTCTATTCCTGCCATAGGAAAAGGTTGATATTTAAATTAAGTTCATAATATTAAAAAAGAAAAAACCTTAAAGAAAATGAAGCTAACTTATCATTAATGAACATCAACAAATTTTTTTAAAAAGATAAATGCCTTCAACAATAAGGTTAGATACCCTCAGTTTCTACTTTGGGTTTTATACAAATTTAATTTATTAAATCACAAGCACAGAAAAGTGTCTCCACCATTTGAACTTTCCAACCTCTAGATATTTCAAAACCAAATTCTTTAACCTTATTAGTACTTTCTAAACCCCCATCATGTAGTTTTTTAAACAGAATGGAATGACCCACTGACAACTACTAAATTCTTAATGAAGCTTAATTTTCAAATGAACCAATTTTCATGCAGAAATTTTAGAAATCTTTAAATCACATTATCTTAGAGCTAGAAGGAATCTTGTACATGATCAAGTTCTATACCTTCATCTTACAAGGGAAGAAGCTGACTGAGCTATCCTCTCCAAGGTACACAGTCACTTGAAAATAAATATTGGAATAAAACTCCAAATCAATTCACATTCTCCAATGTTACAACAGATACAAAACGAAGCAGAAATGTGAGATTCTGCATGTCTTCATAAACTATAAGAATCCAAGTGAAAATTTTTAGGGTGTGTATTTTTTATGTATCTAAATAAGGTACTTTTTTCTCCAAGAGTGAAATCTCATGATAAAGATACCGATGAGTGACATATTAAGAAATCTATTGAAGATTGTAAAACAGGATTAACAGTATCTCTTTCCCACAGATATCAATTCTTTTGAGTACAAAGACATTATTAAATGCCAAGTATATTTTACACAACTCTGCTATGTCAAAGTCATTTTATAATTATGTAAAATGTGTGACACTATAACTCCCAATGTAACATAATTCACTCAGTGTCAACTTATACTACTGTTTTTATACGACTATTCTAAAATAATACTTCACTAACAATTTAGGTAGAACATACCTGTAACTTGAGGGACAAGAATGGATTGGAAGTGAAAATGGAACAAAATTTAAACGATGATAAATTTTAGAAGAGAGTTTTTCCATGCATTTTAATTGCCTGGATATGAACTACCTAGTAACCACTTCATTACTACAAGGGAGGTGTGATCATGAGCTCCCTCCAATTGTACAGATGACAATCCATCCATACTTTCTCATCTTTGTGACATGTTTTCTATGACTTTCCATAAATCTCTAATAAGAAGAACCCACCCAATATGAGCAAAGGCCTTCTAACCTCTTAACGATGTAGGGCTGCCAGTCAAGAATGAAGGCTTTTCATTGTTTATCCCTTCATCTCCATATATCACCAGCCTTTTTGAGTGGTGCATCACTGATATCCATAGGTACATTTCTCTGAACAGTCCTTCACTGGTAATATATTGCAGCTTACCCATACACCTCTATGTTGCTGATTAAACTTACTGATAGCGTATCAAGCAGGAGCATTTAGAGGACATCCATGCCATAGTGTCTGGCACATGTTTACATTTTATATCTGTTTGATTAGCTTTGATGACATTATTTTTACTTTTGCAGATATTCAATCTCACTAAGATTGCTATATAGAAAGTTAACAATACTAACTTTCTCACCACCCGAGCCTTTTCAAGTCGACTATGTATTTATTTTACAATACCCTACTTTTTGGCTGGTCTACATACAACATTACCAAAACATTTAACAGGAATTCATACTTAATGCTGCATTTTACAAAAACTTTCAGCACCTTCAACTTCTGGGCAACAGATGAAAAGAATTGTCTTTCCAGTGATGCAAAGCCTTCTCACGACAGAGAATTTTAATAATTTTAACAAGTCCAAAACACTAAAGTATTTTCTCATTGTAGCCTTACAGACTTTCTTAAAGTATAAGTCTGTCCGTGTAACCTTTCTACTTATCAAATATAAAACTTTGTACAGGGATGTATACAGATGGAAGATACATTTTAATGACATTAGCAAAAATGTTACTTTAAATAAGATTCAACAATTTACTAATAATTTTGTTAGTGAAACACAGTAAAGCAAATATTTTAAGACAAACTCATTTTGGATGAAGAAATTCTCTAAAACATGTTCTCATCCCAATCTTTCATTTGTCCCCTGGTTCAGAATATTTTAAATCATACTTCCAGTAACATTACACAAGTAATTTTTCTAATTATGTCTTCCTACCTCAAAGTCACTTTCAGAAACTTTTACTTACACGCTAATCTGACTTTTTCAATAGAAACATTTCCTTCGGAGAGAAATCTGATTGTTCTTGTTTTTGCATTTGTCACAGCTATTCCTAAGTTATGAATTAATAAAGACAATAAAATGTAAAAGGGCAGCAATATAACTTAAAAGCATAGCTCCAAAGAAGTGCTACTTAAAATGCAATAAGCTTAATCAAGAAGCAGAAAATAAACCAGAAATAAAAAAAGTCCTTATAATCACCATTTAGATCTCTGGACATTTGGCCTTTTCTTTCAAGATTCTTGTGATTGAAGTTTCCATTCAATAATATTTTAATTGCGGTCTAGAATTATGTATCAGTACTTACTCTGAAACCAAACATACTTCTTTATATCTGAGTTTTATTTAGGAACCCTAGGTTCTATAAAAGTGCAAATCCAATAGGAAGCTTACAATACATTTCCATACTTTTCTTAACCTCTGAACAATTTGAGAAACATACTAAGAAGACTAGAAACTTCTTTAATTCTTTCTGTAGTGCTGTAACAATGTATTTTATTCCCTCATTCAAACTAGCAAAACCATATAAACTCAAAAAGATCATTTGGTAAGATCCTCTCCCTAGAGATGTTTAGAACTTCTACAATTCTCACTTCTCTAACTACTCTTTCCAAAGTCATCCTTCAAATAGAAATGAAGAAAAACACCTGGCTACGTACACTGAGCTAGCTGTGTGTGATCCCAGGTCAACCTGAGTCTCGGCCAGAAAAGGCCATGTAACGCTGCTTCTGGTGGAAGTCAAGCCTTATCATCCTTGCCCCCCTTCCTACATTACTGTGCTACCGTAATTCACCTAGACACAATTAAAATATACTGTAGTTTGCTTCGTAACTCGCACCAGGACACGTACTTTGTTTTCACGTTTCCTCTTCCAGCCTTTAATTTTATATCATTCTATGAAGTTATGCATAACCTCCGAAATAGGAGGGGCAGGGGGAAAGGACTAGTGGGGAGTTGGGGGAAGGGGGAATGAGAATCATAGCTTCTAACCAATAATTAGACTGGGGTGGATTTTCTGAATAAGTCTCTCGGATCTTTCCTCTCCCCTCAATATACCTTAAGGGAATCCCTCAAAACAATGACTAACAGCCCAACAGCCAAACAACAGAGAAGAGGAAGTTTGAAAACAATACCCAAACCAATCAAATATATAAACAAAAAACCCCAACCCCAACAAGAAACCAGAACTCGAGGTCTCCCAGATTCCCAGTCTGGCTTCCCTAGTTTAAGGCAGGACTGTCCGGCACGAAGAAGTCTCCTCCCCTCCTCGGCTACCTACCCCTTCACCCAGGATCTTAATCTGGAGTCCATTCTACGAGAAGGGGGTGGGAAAGGGGGGAGGCCGGCGGGCGCCCCTCGGGACCGCTGGAGAGTTGTAAGGAGTTTGGAGGCGGGGAGGGGCAGGGGTCCGCTTCGGAAAGGAGCGCGCCCCAAGGTACTGGCTGGATGGAGGGGGAAGGGCGCCTTCGAGCGCTCATTGTCTGCGGAGGAGGCCACGGCCCCGCCGGGCGGCGTCCATGGCCCGGCCGGCGGAGGAGGAGGAGGGTGCGGGGCAGCTGGACTGCAGCGGGGCCGGTAAGGAAACCTGGCAGCCGGATCGATGGCCGCACGGACCGACCGGCGGGGCCTGGCTAGGGTGGGGTGGATGGGCAAAGGAAATCTCCCTCCCCTCTTTCCCTCTGTCGCCACCCCCTAGCTCCGGCTCACACCTCAAACCTGCTCTTGGTCACCCCGTTCATGTCTCTCCTCATGGGGCCGGCGGGCGCGGCCGCGACCGGGCGCTGCGGCGTGCAGACGGGGAGCCGGGCCGGGACTCGCGGGGAGGGCCGGGACGGCCCGGTACTGGGAGGGCAAGGGAAGCGGGCACCAGCCCCGGGAGAGGAGGCCGCGGCAGCGACGGCGGCAGAAGTGGCGACTCCGGCGGGGCCTCCACCACCTCCCGCAGAGGGGCCGCTGGCTCTCCTCTCTCCTCTTCTCTCTCTCCTCTTCTCTCTCTTCTCTTCTCTCTCTCTCCCTCTCTCTCTCTCTCCCCAGCCTCAACTTCAACCCAAAACAAAAACACTCCCCACCTGCCAGCAACGCCGCCGTTCATTGGGCAGCGCCGCCGGGGCCCCAGAAAGGGTGGGGGAGGGGAGGAACGAAGGGGGAGGGGGAGAGGGAGGAGAGGCGCGAGCACGAGCGCGAGCGCTAGGCGGCGGCGGCGGCGGGGCGAGAGAGACCACCCCCTCCTCCCCAGGCGAGCCCCCACCTCCGCCCATCCTTAGTCCCTCCAAGCGGGGCAAGCCCCTTCGGTGTCAGAGGAGGGAAAGGAAAGCAGAGTGTACGTGTGTGAGTGTAGACGGTGTGTATATCTATGTGTCTGTCTACTTGGGGGGCGGTGTTCCTAAGTGCTTGCGCTTCTGCGCGTGCACGTCGGGAGGAGGAGGAGGAAGAGGAAGGCTCCCGAGCTGCGGGAAGCCTGCACCTCCCCACCCCCAACACCTGCCCCCCCCCCGCCCCACCCCCCGCCGCGATCGGCCGCGAAACGCCTTCAAGGATCACCCCGGGGCAGTGTGTGTGCTGTCCCACCGTACCGGACACCATTCCTCCAGGATCCCCAGCCGCTTCTCCCCCTGACACCCTTCCAGCACTCACGGTAGACTTGAGCCCGAAATGCAGCAGGCGGTCCCGGCTTGGAGCCATTTTCCTCTTCTCTCTTTCCGAACCTCTCTCGCTTAGGGCCGTGCTGGTGTTCTTGCTGCCGCCGCCGCCTCCCCCGCCCCCGTAAATTGCTTTAAGGGGAGCGGCGGGGAGGCCCCGGAGGCTGCTGCGGGGGGTGTGTGTCATCGTGCATGGCCTGGCTGAGGAGGGGGCGCATGGCACCAAGGAGTTTAGAGGGCCCCCACCGCGCCAAGTGGGGGCAAGGTGGAAAGGAGAGAGTCCCGGACTTGGGGAGTCAGGGGGTGCGGTACACCAGCATGGCTAGCGCGTCTCGGGCCAGGGATGGGGAAGGGGCGCGTGGGGGTGGGGGTGGGGGAGGCGAGACTGGGAGGAGCGGGGCTGATCCGCGTTGGCCACACCCCTTAGGCCTTCGTCCCGCTTCCCTCACCCAATGGCCTACTAGGTCTATTCGTCCTCCAATCAAGATGCAGATTGGTGAAACCCTGCTCGTGACGACATTTTAGCGGGAGAAACAAGCGTGGAGGGACCAGGAGATAGGAACATTTTTAGACTCAGCTTGATCAGAGTGAATCTCCCGCCTTTTCATTTGAAAGGTTCTATGAAAGTAAAAGTCTTTACTGGTAATAATATTTGTATCATTGCTCCTACTATTTCTGACGTCTTGGCTGTGTGTATGTGGTTTGTCCTTCGTTCTCGAAGAGGCCTATGACTTAAGAAGATGATGCTCCACCCTGGAGTAGGAAGGCATTTCACTGACTAGGAAACCATCTGAACGAGTATTCTGGGCAATAATTATTTCTGTGATGCTTTACAAGTTACAAAGCGATGATCTCACAATAACTCTGTAGAGTAGGTAGCACAAGTAATAAAAAAATAAAACTACTGCCTGTTTCCCATCGCCTGTCCAATTCATCTTCGGCACAATTGCCAAAATCTTCATAAATATTACTTTACTTAATGCTTGCTATGTTCCGACCAAGTTGGCCTATTTGCTAGTCCCCGAATTCAGTATTCTATCTCCCACCATATATATATATGCCTCTGAATAGACTTTCTCTAAGCTTCTATGCCTGGAATTTCATTTCCTCCTTACCGCCACCTTTCAAGGCCCAACTTAAATACTGCCCTCTGGAAATCTTTTATAATCTGCCCCCCTCCTCAAATTTTGTGTTCTACTGTTCAAATATAAGACAGGCAACCCTGGAGAAGGTAGTAAAACCTTTAATCCTCAGCAAGTGAAGTAATCTCTCTACTCTGAAATGCGGATTGAATTACAGCCAATCTGTCCACCAGATTTCATAGGAATTCCTCATCCAAAACTTCCCTACATCAATGAAATCAGTGATCTATCGTGTTTACATGCCCCTCTTGGAATATTTGGTCCTTGTGAGCAGGCATCTTTTGTTTTTGTTTTGTCTTAGCATCATTTAGGAACTTCAAACGTTTGTCAAATAGTTCCATCCTACAGATAAGGAAACAGGTTCACAAGTCAAATGATGTAGTCATTGACCTGATGGCCGAAATCTTTTAACTAAGGGTTTTTACTCCCTCTCCTTTAAATCTTTGTTAACATGTTAATACTCATACAGATGTTTGCAACAAATTTCCGCTTTCCAAGCGTAACACCAGCTAGAACATTGGAGCTGGGACCTAGTGTACAGTAGTACTATCTACCTTGAATATATGTGTTCAAAAAAAGTTAAAGGAATCAAACTAGTTTCTCACACCCCTTTAATAAGCATTTCTAAATTGATGTTAAAAATTGAGTAAAGTAGAACATAAGGACAATTGTGGAGTTCTCTCTAGTTAATTATCATCATCTTCACAAATAAAAATGACTTGAACAATTAACATAGCCTTGTCTGTGGTAGAGTTGGACTTTAAGGTCCCAGCAACAGGGTCCTATACCCATAACTTTAAGACAAAATAGTACTGCTCTATCAAACTGTAATGTCAGTTTTTCATAAAATTCTCACTTCTTGATGTATGGCACCATCAAACATGAGTTGTAAGTAGCCATGACTCATTCACATCCTTCTAAGTCTGTGTATTTCATTTTTCCATATTATTATTGTAATATGATTAAGGTGACCACAGGCTGATTCCAGAATGGAAACCTGTACATCAATGCTCTTAGCACACATTTTAGTTATTTGTTAACACCCACTGGTCTTGTGTTTGTCTCCTTCAAGTGTTGTGCCTCCATAGCAGTATTCCTGTAGACTTAAATGAACCATTGAAAAGGATTTTACTACCTAACCACAGAGAGTGTGATTAAATATAATTAAAGGGTTATTCATTTCTCTTGAAGGAGTTTAAGATAAAAAGAAATATATAATCTCTTCACCTATTTTCCAGCTTATGCTGATTCACCCATGCCAAAGCCACCACTGATTCAATAACACTGATATCTCTTCAGGAAGTCTTCTATGGCTTTTAAAAGAGTTTTATTTTAAAGACTATCTTCTGTGGAATGAATGAATAAAAAGGAATAGTTGATTTGTAAAAATATGGAGTTACACTGTGCATTTTAATTTGGGAGAAAGTAAGATTTCAGAAGCAAAGCTATCACACTTGGGACAAAATTGCTTGTTATCAAAGGAATTTATTTGCAAGTAAATAAACAGGTTCTTTTGCAATGTTTTGGAAAAAAACAAACACACAAAACATTTTTTTTGTCTACTTTCAAAAAAAAAAAAAGGAAAATCCCAAAGTATTTACAGAATTGCACAAATAAAAGTCAAATTGGAAAACACTCTTTCTATGATGATTTAGAAAAGACCCACTCCTGCTCCTGATGCACATTTCTGAACTCAAGAACTGTATAAGTCAGTTCTACAGTTTAGTATAATTTCCATCCTTGCTTTTGATGTTAAACCCCCTAAAAGATAAAACTCCAACCCCAAGGTAAAAATAAAGACAAAATAACAGCCCCTCCCCACCTAAGAGAATATTCATTCGCCCTTGTACTATGAACAAGTATCTCCTTTACTGTGGCATCTGCAAGAAGTGACTTAATCATGGATACTGCATAACTCATGGGTTCCCTGAAAAAGTCTGTTCTAACCGGAGTTCATGATACTGCTATATTGCATTTTCTGACCTGGACCCAAGGAAGGAGAATCCCATCAGTATAAAACCAACATCTTCAATCTTTGTTTTGGCAAGTAATACCCTGCTTCATATTTCCCTCTCAAATACTTTGCTTTAAAAAAAAAAAATTTTGGGGGGGGGGAATCATTTGAAATCCTCATGTGCATTGGAGCAGCTTATTATTTTAACTAACCATTCCTAACAAGAAAACCAAAAGACAAAATAAAATCTAATCTGATAATTGAAGATTGCTGTCTGCTTTTGGGGCGGGGGGAGATAGAGAAGGGAATATAGGGAATCAGGTCAAACTAAATATACACAAGACACCAGCTGAAGAAAAGTACAGTACATGTAGGCTTAATTTCCTTGCTGTTTGAAAGAGGAGGGAGAAGGAGTTCCAGGCTTGGTTTATTTCAACTCTTCTCCTCCACCCCATGGAGAAATGCAGTGCTCCCTGGTTGTCATGCAGGGTGCAGCAGGTTAACCCCCGGTTCCTGTTAAGCAAGTTCAGATGCTGGGTCAATGTGTGGGACGTGCTCATCCAGAAAATGCTGGGGCTTATCCTTCATCTACATCCTAACTCAGGATTCTTTGATCTGGGTTGGAGAGAAAGAGAGAAAAAGCTTCCCAGTTTAATTGTTTTGGTATTTGTAATAACCATTTGGGAAAGTTTAACCCCTGGTATTCCAATATTACTTAATGTCCCTTTTTAAAGTTTTTCCCACAAAAAATAAAACTTAAAACTTATTTTGCTGCAGAAGTCAATGGAAGAGGATAAAAACCAGATGAAAACCTGTGAAAAGTTCTACCTGGTTTTATGTCTGAGAGGCTGCCACTGTATCAGCATCTCGAGATAAAGCTCTCTGGTATCACCTTGCCCATGTCCTCTTTAGTGTCACCCAAGTCACTTGATTCTGATGTGGCAAAAGATAACTGTCCTTGCTCTGCTTAGCAACATTTCCTACTTCCTATTTATTACCTAGGGACACAAAGGTGGCAGGGTTGGTGAAAAGTCAATCCTGGCCTATGGATGACCCAAAAAGGGAGAACACTGGAAGAAGAACTTAAGACAGTCCCAGAGAAAAAGCCAAAGCTGACTTTCCAACCTGCAGAAACAGAGCTGGAAAAAAAACCTTCTCGTTTGTCAAGGTCACTCAACTCTGACACTAAAAACAGTGCACAACCTGGCACATTTTTTTTTTAAAAGCCCAGAAGAGCTGTACTAGATAGAAGGCCCCATCCTATTGATGCAGATCAGGATCAAGGATGGCACAGTGCAGGTGTCAGAATCAAAGTAAGGCCGCAGATTTTTTTTCAAGAGGACCCTCCAAATATGAGAGCTTGTGCTGCACCTGGACTGTTTTCCTGGATTTCTTTCTATAGTGACTATTATTGTATTCCCTAAGAAGTCAGATGAAGACCTGTTTCTCCAAAAGGTCCAATTATGTAGCTACATAGTAGCTATGATATCTCTCCATGCCCACCTATCATTCCAGGCACCTCACTTCTTTAGTGAGCTTGAAATTGATTCAAGAGAAACTATGGATGCAAATTCATAACTTCTCTCATTTTAGGGAGCACACAGTGGAGTGACCAGAGATCTAAGCCCCTATTCCTTCAGATGAAGGGAGATAGGGAACTCAGCTTTCAGGAAAGGCAATCACTTCTCCTGCAGGCAAAATATTGGAATGAGGGCTTTTGGCACATTTAAAGACAGAAGAAGTGTTAGCCCTGATGTGATTTAAATGTTATTAAACTAGGGAGCTGTGATATTAAACCACAATTCTGTTGTATTTAAAAACATGTTAACATCCTGAAAGCCATCCCAGGTTTTCTGGGGTTTTTTTTTTAAAGGAAAAAAAGAAATTAAAATCAACACCTACCCTCCCCAGGAGGAGGAAAGTACCCCCTAACAATTTTTAGGGTGTCAATGAGCCCTATGAAAAACTTATGAAATTAATTATTGTATAGAATTCAAAGCATACTGGTTTTTTGTTAAACTGACTTCAAAAATGGGCTTTAATCAGACTGATTAGACCCAATGCTGCAGTGACAACTCTGGGTCCATACTTTGTACTATCAGGCCTTGCTCTTTTCTTTTCAATTTCTTTGAATTCTACACCCCATAGAATTAGAAGAGAAACACTGCATAAAAACAAGGAATTAAAATATTGACAAATAAATAGCTAAAATCACCTTCCCGTCCCCAAGACTACTCCTCATAAACAGACGCCCTGCATTATTTAGTGTCTAAAAACAACTGAGATCCTTCGTTTGCGCCTGCCTCAAATGGACGAGTGAACAAGGGTGAACAGCCTTCATGCAAATGCATCAAGGAATGTATTGCTTTTTCATTTCCTTCCCAGTCTTTCCAACACATGCACTAAAATGACAGTTTAAAACATGGCCTAAAAATGGATAAAGGGAGAAAAAAATATATATGAAAATTTTCAGCATAACTATTTCCCACCCTTTCCCTTCCCACATCCCTTCCCCCCCACCCAAAGCAAGTCTGCAATTTCTACTTTCTCTGGCAAAGGAACACAGAATTCTTGGCTGACTAGAAACAAACCCCATAGTCACAGATCAATACTAGGGTCTGTAGGTCTAATGTTGCCAAGCATAGTCAAAACCATGTCACCCAAGATTATTTGGGGCAAAGCAGACCCCTGTGGTTTATCCCTTAGGATGATTTTCTACAATTCTCTTTAGATGGAGCTTTTAATTGGTGCATTTTTTTTCTTTTTCTTTTAGAAAACAAGGCTTTAATTGCCAATGAGAGCCACATCCATAAGATCATCCTCTTCCTCCCCCATTATGAAGTCAGGGCTGAGCCTTGAGGGCCTATCTTGTAAGATGGTATTGCTTGTCATGGACATGGACTGGTCTGAAGAAATAGGTGATTTAGACCAGCTCTCTGGCTTGATACTATGAGATTTCTTCTTGTCTCGGTCTTTGTCCCGGTCCCGTTCTCTGTCCCGATCCTTATCCTTCACTTTCTTCTTTTCCTTTTTGTGCTTCTTATGTTTCTCTGTGCTATACTCTGGAAGTGGACGGATGCCATCATCTGAACTGGGGCTATTCTGGTAGGACTTTTCTGCTATTGAGGAGCCTGATTCACTCTCACTATCAAGGTTCTGAGGGGTATATGCTGGTGACTTACTGTGACTAGGAGAACCACGTTCATGCTTTGGAGTGGAGCCACTGATCAGAGGAGAGCCATAGTTTTTGGAGGAGGCCATCTGAGGCCTGAGCCCTTCCCCACTACCTTCCCCAGGTTTCTGCAAAGTCACTTTGGCTTTAATGCTGGGGGATCCCCCATCATGCTTGCTGATGATAATCTTGGCCACACCTGTGCTCCCCACATTTTTGGATTCTGAAGTCTTCTTAGAAGAGTCCACTGAACTCCCAGAGACAGAGACCTTTGATTTGTCTTTATCACTCTTTTCTCGCTTTCCTTGGAATTCCCCTCCTGACATAATGTGTTTGGAGGACATAGGATGGCTAGAAGAATTGGCACTCACTCCCATCTGACCCTCCATTGGGTCTTCACCTCCAGGGCCACTAGTGACAACCCCATGCTTCAGTTTATCTATGACAGCTGTCAAAGATGGCTTCTTATTTCTACTGGGAGATTTCCCTTTGGAGCTCCCATGCTGGTTCTGAGATGAAGACATGGAGGAACCGCTAGAAAAGGAAGAGGAAGAGGCTGTGCAAGAATTAGATGATGGGGGTGTTTTTTGAGACAATGAGCCTGAGGAGCCCAACCCTGAAGACTTCATGCCAGAGCTTGAACTAGTCCCAGACATATGAGAGCCACCAGAACCTGAACTGATAGGAGACTTGGCTTTAGAGGATGGGGGAGTTCCAGGTACAGGTTTCATTGGAGAAGCAAGTTTGTCAGAGCTTCCAGATGGCCTTGAATGGGAAGGGGAGATGTTTGGTTTACTCAAAGAGGGGTTCATAAGTGATGATGGCTTTCCTTGAGGTTTTACCTTGTTACTCCCAGAGCTACTACTGAGCCCATGCTTGGTAATGGGAGAAGAACCTGGTTTCCCTACAGACTGGGATGAACTTTTTGACTGGCTAGACCCAGAACACCCTTGGCTGGAATATATACTGCTACTCATCTTGGAACCTGAAGAACCTTCTGATTTACTGCTTTTCATTTTTCCTGAAGCAGAAGTGGAAGAGGAAGATGAGGAAGAAGAATGGCCATGGTGGCTCTTACTTCCTGAGGAAGACACAGATCCACTGCTGGTGTACTGACTGTGTGAAGAGGGCTTGGCCACCATTACAGTCCCCTTGGGAATCTGAATGGTGATTTTAGGAATGGGTGGTGTGGCAACACCTGGAGGAGTCTGCGATCTTCCTGAACTTCCAGGTGATTTGGACCCACCTGTGCTGGCAGGTGGAGTAAAAGGCCTGTTAGAAGAACTATGAGAGGGAGACTTCCCATCTGTGTCAGCTTTTTTCCGCTTTGGAGGCTTGTCTTTGCTTTTGCCATCACTGGAAGGGGTTCGGCTACGTTTTCCTGGTTTACTGTCTAATGCTGGCCCTGAAAGACTGCTATTCCCAGTGCCATTGCCATCCTTTACCCGTTTTTGAGTCTTATCCTTCCCCAAGTCTCCTGTACTCAGTAAAGGGCTCTGGCTTCCACTGTGGTGCTCCATTATGTCAGCAGGCCCCAGTGCCTTACTGGCCACTGCAATAATACTGAAGTCTACTGTGTCAGCTTGGCTATTGCCTTTAAACTTATTTTCTCCACTATCACCCACAAGTACTGGCATTCCCAAAGTATTTAGTGCCTGGGAAGCAAATCCTTTGAAGTCATCATTATCACCACTCTGGCTGCTTTCATCAAAATACTCTTCCCCAAAACCACTTTGGCTTTGGCTGTTCAGCAAGTCAGGATTGAAATCTACTCCATCAGGAAAAAAATGATTAGTAGGAGAGTCACTGTTGGGGCTTCCAGTAGCATCTGCAATCAGGTCAGCAGGGTCAGTATATGGGTTCTCATTATTGTTGTTTTGGAAAACATCAGGATCAAAGAGGGCACTCTGGGAATGTGCAGAGCTTGAAGAGTCTCTAACAGGAGTATCAATGGGTGGACAGTCATCACTGGTGCTGGGGAGCTTAGAAGCCTCTTCTGCAATGTCTGAGAGAATGTCAGTCACATCAGCACCAATGCTGTCTGAACTAGACAGTCGGACCATTCTCTGAATACTGGGCTGGGGGTGAGGTATTGGCTGTGGGTAAGTTGTGGGAGGAGTGCTACACTGGCTAGGTGCTGGAGTGATGTGTGGAGTGTCCAGCGTGTCAGCAGTCATGTTAACATCAAAGATGGGGTTCTGTGAGTCAACATCCATCGAAAACAGCTCTCTCTGAAAGTCATCTTCGGTCTGGTGCTTGGGCTTTTCAGGCAGTACTCTTGACGACTTCTTCTTTTTCGTCTTATTGGCCCCTGAGCCCATTTCCATTCGAGGTGAGCCAGAAGAGGAGTTCTGCCTCTCTAATGGACTGCTTCCATAAAGGGTTGAGAAATCCTGGGCAGGATTATCTTTAAGAAGGTTCATGAGCATCGGGTGGTTCTTGGTGTTGCTGGCTGGCGAGGAGACAGGCGGCGGCGTGTGATGAGGAGGGGTCGGACTCGAGCCAATGGTAGACCCCACGTTCCCTGTGATTTGCAACAAACTGGTAAGAATTGGGTTCTGAGACACCTTGCTGAAGTCCTCCCCATGGCCCACCGACTCATGCCGCTCTTTCATGTTCATGCTCATATTAAACAAGGTGGTAATGGGACCCCCCGGAAAGGTGTTGGTTGGTGTAGTGGTACCACTCATTGGGTTGCTGCCTGTGGTCATGCCATACCCTGGGCTGCTAGCCGGGGGCAGGTTCTTTTTCACCATGTCTTCAACTGTTTCTGCAATGAGCGACAGGGCTGGTGTGTCAGCCTGAATGGTTTCAGCTTTCCTCCGAATAGCCCTCATCGTCACAGGAATGGACATACATCTGTAAGACAGAAAAAAGACAAGTTAATATTGCAATGGCCCCTGACTAGGACTAATGTTACATTTTCATTCAAGGAAACAGGTTTTGATGTTTTAACATGTGATATCTAGACATCTCATTTAAGCCAGACTGATTTTGGTTTTCATAACAATGAACAGGCTGAAAAAGAGAATTATCTCTATCAAAGGCCAAAGCTTTGAACGAGTTACTCGTTCCAATGATGGCTGACCCAAACCTGTTGATTTTGGTTTTCATATATAATGAACAGGCTGAAAAAGAGAAGTATCTCTATCAAAGGCCAAAGCTTTGAATTAGTTACTCATTCCAATGATGGATGACCCTAAATATACCTAAACTTGTGCATACACATAAAAAAAAAAAAGAGTCCCAAATTCTTACTTTCATACAGAAATGCAAAAAAGACAGGAACTGAAAACTATGGTAAATTTCTTTCTTGAAAGGTACCACATGAAATATACTACTGCTGGTATCAAATTTTGCTCATTTCAAAGTAATTAAAAAATAAAATTTTTAAGGAAAATTTTTTTTTAAAAAACCCAAACAGGTGTGTTTGAAAATAATTTCCATTAGAAAGGCTAATAAACTGCAAGCCTAACTTTCTGGCTTAGGGCAAGGCAGGTTATTTTAAATACCCTCTACCAAACTGTTTTTTGACAGTTACATCTGTTTCACAGAACAGTAATGCTTCCAGATATCTTCCCCAATAGGTACAGGCATTAAGGTAGACCTAAAGAGAGGGCAGCATATTTCTTTTCCCATAGGTATTTTTAGAAAAAACATTCATTTCCCTCTCCAAAATGCACTAATATCAAACCAGCTAGAAGATCTCAACTTTTGTTAATAATGGCCTTATATCACTAATTTAAACTGTCACTTTTGAAAGAGAAAGCACAAATAGATGTTGAAATTTCTACTTCCCTCATAAATTTCACCTTAGTGCTAATACATACTTAAAGAACAAATAAGGCAACATGCCTCCAGCCAAATTCCATTAATAGTTTTGCAAAGGGAACAGCTTTACCTCTGAACAACTTTGGCAATGAAGTCATCTGTGCAGATGAGAGCATCCGACAAGCCTTTGTAGAGTTTACAACTGACATGGGTTGAATCCTGCACATCCATTACCACTGAAAAACAAACACAAGGGCTATTTGGAAAAGATTTGACTTTTAACTTTAATCAAATATATTTCTTAAATCTCTATGAACACCTCCCCCAATAACGGACACACAACACAACTCACCACACACCAAGGAGTCATTCACAGGATGCTGAAAGGACACGCTGAAACAGGTATCAGAAAGAGGACAAACCTCAAATTGAAGGATCCCAGGAGAATCTGAAAGGAGAGAGGCCCATAAAGCAGTCAGAAAAAACAAAGGCTTGAAATAAACTGCAGACTCTGAAATCAGAGATGCATTCTCTGGAGGCTCAATCTTTAAGCTCTATACACATAGTTTGTCATGCCATCTATAGAAGTTAGCATACAGAAAAGAAATAGACTACAGGCTGACTGCAATTAGCTCTGGTAACCATGTACTGAATATTTTCTCAAAAGATATACATCAAAATGTACATCTTTCCAATATAAAGATACAGTTAATCCTCTAAAGACTGGAAAATGTTAGCAGTTTTGAATACTCTGGGCTGGAAGTGAGCAATGAAAACAAAAGCTGCTGAGGGAAGTTTTTCATTCCATTTGGTGGGAGTTTAGATCCAGACTCGTTGCCCAGAAACACTGCATTTCTAACAGAGTATGCAGCTGTCAGCAGGCCAGCCCATGGCTTAGTAAGCAAGATTGTTGAGCCTGAAAGAGGTATATCCTTGTCTGTATGCCTCTGAACCTCACAATTCATACATATATTCACTCAACATGCCAAGCCCCAACTAAGCTTTTCAACATTTCAGAGTCAAAAAGTATTTTACATGAAGGACACATTTCTATACAAGAAATATAATATAATAATAATTATATCTAAATCTATAAAAATTCCGAGTAGACCTGCAATCTCAAACATTTTAAGTGGGATCAGGAATCTCTCCTGGGATTTCCCAAATGGCAATATTCAAGAACATTAAACAGGCCAGTCAAACCTAAGATGTTCTGTAACTACAATTACTTAGGAACAGCAGTGTGGACAAAAGAAGGAACCAAGAGAACCTTGGTTTGAATTCTCTATTATATGAATTCTTAATTCACACACTCTAATCAAGTTACTGAAGCTTAATTGCACCACCTACCTCAGGGGAGTGCTAGAAAGTACCAGATAAACCTTAGCACTCTAAAAAGTGAGTGAGTTTTTCACAAATATAGTTTACATTTGAATATAATTCTTGCTCCTCTGAATATAAGATTTTTATTACCTCCACTCTTCTTGCCTACTTACTCTCACTGAACCAAATCTTATTCAGACATAAAAAGTAGAAGTGGAAACATACAGAGATTAGGGAAAGAATTCAAAGGCAGCCAGAAATCATGCTATGGTCTCTGCTGGACCCCAATTCACTGCCTAGAAAAGAGCTGTACAATTTCAACAACAAAAAAATGCACTGGGCTCAGCCCAATGACTATGCAACCATGGTGATAAGGCCACAACTAGAAGGCAGGTACAGGGTCAAAGGATGGAAAATGTAGTTCTGAGCAGCAACTCCTGATGCAGAAGTCTAACAACTTAACAGGATAGAAGCCTGGAGCTGAAAAGGTCCATTTTACACATAAGAAACTGAGACCCAGAACAAACAGTGTCTGACTTGGGATATGAACCTATATCTTGCTGACTTCAAGTCTAGCCCTCAAAACCCTATGAACAGCATCCAATGGAACAGAATCCAGTCAGCACTTTGCTTCCCTTGATTCTGATCCTCATTCTTCTTGCCTATTACTGTTAACATCAGCTCTACCACTCTCCTCAGAGAGAAGGAGCACAGAACAAGGTGCAGGAGCTTACTATGTTCCAAGCACAAGACAAAATGCTCTGGAGAAACTTATGTTCTAACACATAGTGAACACTATGTAGAGGGAGAAGGGAAAGGGAGGGGACATGCTGGAGAAGGGTGCTTTGGTTTGAGAAGCACCAGGGATCAGGGATGGTGCCTGGATCCAGGGGACAATGCCATAACATGCCCTATTCCAGAAGCAACGGTAGTGTTCATTCAATTCCTGTTCCCACAACAGGTTGAGGGATCAAAAGGAAAGATGGTTGGGGTGAAGCACAGTCAGGAGTCTGGGTCTATGAGGTCTATGAGTGGCTCTCTCCAATCAAGGTTGAACAACCCCAGTAGATATAAGTACTGGAACTGGAGTCAGACAGACCTGGGTTTCATTCCCACTTCTTAAAACACTTAATAGATTTGTAACCATGGGCAAATCACCTCAGCTATCTGAACCTCTCAGTCACCTCATCTGTAAAATGGGGATAACAATCTCAGCAGTAGCACCTCACTCCCTCATAGGGCTATTGTGAGGCTCAGAGAAGAGAATGTATGTAAAGTAGTCTGCAAACCTTGAAGCTTTATAGAAATGTCACCTATGTTGTTAAAGCAGAAATTCCTTCATAAGAAGTCTTCCAGACCCTGCCAGTAAACACATGAGAAGAAAGAGGCAACACCTTCTTTCAGAATGGTTCTCTTGACACAGCTTCCAATAAGGGTGTTGTAGGCCACTTGGTGTCTGATTAGGTTGAGGATGAGTGGTACACGGCCAGGATGCTGAAAAGTGACTTTATCAATGAGAGTTCCCTGGAGGCTTCGACCATCTGGGAGAGGGGCATCCTTATTGAGGAAATAGCAGTGCTGCTGGCCTGGAAGAGCCTAGGAGACAAAAAAAAAACAACCAAATGCAGTGAGCAAGTACCATGAAGGAGTATTTCCAAAACCTAGTGCATAAAAAGCAACAAAAAACTTTGAAGAATAATATAAATCTCCACAAGTTCACTAACCAGTTAATGTGACAAATTCCAAATTTGTTAAGTGGACCTTGAAAAGTCTATATCTTCAGGAAAGAATGAAATTAAATCAATACATTCAAATGAGAGGCCATATTAATTTAGGAGGAAGGAAAAAAAATTATATAACTTTAACTGGTAATTCATTATGGTATTGAATCCTCAAAATATAATTTCCACATTATACTTTATACCTTCCCCTTTTTTAATCATGACAATTCATTTGTTACTCAAGGACCTTTCCAAATTAAAGTACTTTACTAATTTGAAATGATCAAAAGAAAAGAAACTCTAAACACCAACTTGTAAGATCGCAATAATAAAAATACTATTAAGAAGCTTCAATCTGAAGACATTTAAACAATGGCATCTATGTAATGGTTTAAAATTATCAACAGTGACTTGGTCACTTGGTTTGGCAAACCATTGATGTCCAGTATCTCAGCCCAATGCTTTGGGGACTACTACTATATAACAAGATTAAGGGAAAGATACGGTTCATTAGTTCCAAAGAATATTGTATCTACTCTCAAAGATGCTCCCAAAGTGGAAGGAAAGGAAATATAACCTGAGGACCTAGACAATGGTCCCTGAAACTCCCTTACCGCATAAAAGCGCATGTTGTGGTTCAGCGGTACTGGATCCGGATCCTTTGAGAGTTCAAACTGAGTGATCAGTTCATAGAGAGGCACATAGAGAGGCTGGGTGTCAAACAGTGGAATTCCTGGGAAACAAAGCGTAAAATAATGCCCAGACTGTAACGTTCAGCTTCTTCCCCTCAAGATTCTGTCTCACTTATTCCATAGCTATTTTATGGATGTTCTTGGCACTAGCCACCTCACCCAATGCAGATCTAGATTTGAGGAATGTCCTTTCCTATTTACAGTAAATGGATAACTCTAACCCTAAAACTCACCTGTACAACTCTGTAGTTTCTGGACAAATGCTCTAGATACTGGAATTGGCCGGGGAAACTTCAAGAAGAAACAGGCAGGTAAGTCAACGCTGTTGGCACTCGTGATTGAGGAGAAGGAAGGGGTCCTGAAAAAAAAAAGTTAAGTTCTGAGTTGACTTCAAAAACCTAAAAGCAAGACCCAAACATGTACACAAAGCCATACTTAAACATAATGACTTTCACATTCACTATTTCAATTACTTTACTCTAATGCTCATTTTACAGAAGAGGAAACAAGAAAGGAATTCTCAATAGGGTAAGTGGTTTGTCGAAGGTAAATCAGTGGCAGAGTAAGGATCAGAACCCAGGCTGCCTGACTCCTACTCCTTTTCTCATTCCCCTTTTAACACATGTTGAAACACTGGTCAGAAGCATAACTTTGGGGTACCCATTTGTTACTACAATATGTTTCCAAATTAGTAACAAAAGGTAAAGCTTAAATAAGTCACTTAAGCTCCCTGGGCATCATTCTCTTCCTCTATAAACTAAGGGATTAGACAAGGTAGCCTCTAAAGCCTCTGTCAGGTCTTATGATCCTATGATTGTAAATACTCAGGAGGTTAAGTCTGAGGCACACGCTAGCTGTGTGGCCAAAGAAGGGCAAGAACAGTTGTTAAGACAAGGGGAAGAAGCACAGTTATCTATACTCAGCTTCTTTAAGAAGTACCATGATTAAATTTCAGAGATAAATAAATACCTTTGTCCTATCATGGATAAAAGAAAATGAATGGCAATACTATATGGATGTATTCAATCACATGTGATCCATTTAAATGTAGTAAATTAGAGAAAGAAACAAATAAAAATAATAGCATCTTTCTTGATATTTGTTCCCCACTAGATTAGAAGCTGGATCATCTAACTAAGAAATGATCTTTCCTTACCATTTGTTGTCAACAGGATGTGATCCCATAATTAATGGTGCAATTGGGAGTTTGTACATGGCAGATGGAGTTCCCTCAATTGTGACTGATGCATTCATGCCCAAAGTTCGAGGAACTGAAAGGGAGAAAGAGGAAAAAAAAATGCATTAGAATTCCACATAGATTAAAAACAGTTGATGAACTAATACAAGTTAGTTTATACAATTGCCAAATTTATTTTCCCCATGCATAGTTTTGGTCATATCATTTATGTGTTCAAAATTCCTCAATGTTTTCCTACCATCTATCATATAAAGTTCAAAATCCTTAATCTGACAATCAAGGCCATTCAAAGTCAGGCAATAGTCTATTCTGAATATTCTCCTCTTTGTCCTCCACATTTCAGTCTATGAGGATTACCTGCTACATCCACTGTGCTGAAAGTTTGCTCACTGTTCCTCATGACTTGAAATGTCCTCTCTTCAAACTTAAAACTCAACTCAAATATTACCTCCTCCTAGGAAGCCTTCCTAATCTTCCTAGTCAAAAATGATACCACCCCTTCCCTTGGTTATCTCACATAGAATTCTGCTTGCATCCTATACATGTACTTTATATATGTATATATGCATATATATATATATATATATGCATATATATATGTGTGTGTGTGTGTGTGCATGATGTGTATATATGTATGTATATATTATTTTGTACTACATTTATGAATAGTAGCAGAATGGCAAAGTGGAGAAAACATGATTGAAGTCACAAAGGTATAGATCCTGCCTGTCCCTTACCTGTCTGAGTAACCCTGAGCAATGTGCCCTTCAGCCCATAGGACTTACACCCTGAGCCATAGAGCTACCTAGGTGAAGAAAGCTCTCATATAAGGAATTCTCCATGCTGAAGAAAGCAGACCAGGAATAAGAATTACAGATATTTTGTAGATTCATATATTTCTGTGAATTTTAAAATTTCTTTCTCCTCAAACAATGGTCTTATACCTACCTCAAATTAATTAACATGTGGAAGTTAAAATTTCTTAAATAGAGAGTCTTGTTTTCTATAACCTGTTTTTATCTGCCTCATAAAGGTGCTATGAAGAAAGTAATTTGTAGAAGGAACTGCAAATGATTACTGTTTATTAATTATCATTATTGCCAACAAAATTTAGCTATTAGTAATACCTTTTTCAGCTGAGATACCAAAAGCTATTTTTTCTAATCAACCAAGACCCTCACTAAGAAAAACCAGACACAGGAAAACACAATACAAGAAAGAAATATCTATTTATACAAACCATTATATTCTAGGTTTAATACAAAATCTAATGAAACTACTTAGGGATAGCTATGAATTCTTGTTTTCCATAATTCCTACCCAAGTTACTATAACAGTAAATCCAGCAGCAAAGAAAACAAGATTCTGTATGACCTGAAAACATTTCTCAGAAATCCAAAGAAAACTTTAACCCAACAGGTGTTATAAGTAATGATAAAAGGGAAACCTTGACAGACTTTTATGAACTGATGCAGAGAAAAGTGAGCAGAACTAGAAGAACAATTTATGCAATGGCTATAACTCTTTAAAGGAAAACAATTTTAACAGGCCTAAGAACTCTGACCAATGCAGTGATCTGCTTATGATTCCACGAAACTGATAATGAACCATACTGCCCACACACTTCCTGGGAGAGGTGATAGACGAGAAAAATAAAACATGTTTTTAGACAAGGCCATGGGTGAATCTTTTCCTTGACTGTTCTATATAATTCTAAGCAGCTTTAGGGGGAAAGGTTGTGGTGGTACAGAGTTATGGGGGAGAAGAAATAACGACTGTGATACGAAAACAAAAGAAAAGGAAAAAAGTAAAACCATTTTTAAAATGAACAAGAGACTTCCAGGTCACAAAACCAGAAAGATATAAGACTGGACATTTTCTCTACTCTTCCAGCCTCTTAAATCTCTCCAAAATGGGAATCATATGCAAGCTAGAAAGCAATTTTAGTTGTCTCCATGGGCTAAGACACCAAAAATCCTAATGATAATTTAATGAACCAACAGCAGGGAGCCTAATCCCACTTGGCACCTCTTTCGCTACCACTCATCAGACTCCAGTAGCAGGGCTGCTCAAGCTAACTCAAGGACTTTACACAGAACTCAACTCTATCCCATCAATTCTTCTCAGTAGTAGATAACCAAAAGGCAAAAAGATTGCTCAGGCTAGGCCAGCAGTGAGGCAGCCCTCTGGACAGAGCAAAAGACTCCAGCATCCAGCTGTGGTCAGCTGTGTCCACATAGAAATGAGTTGGGGCAGAGACTGAGGACTGTGAAATTATGTAGTATGAGTGGAAGTTAAAATGGCTTGGAGGTCCAGCCCCTAAGGAAACCATCATCAAAGGTAAAGGAAACATACAGTGAATAAAAGGGAAATATAAGTGGAAAAAAATGACTAAAATTAATCCAGACCTCAATAGGAAAAAACACAATTAAAGACTCTGCGTTTTTAATCAGTCATGTAGGGCTCTTTAGGATCCATTTGGGGATTTTCTGGCAAATATAATGAAGTGGTTTGCCATTTCCTTCTCTGAGTCATTTTACAGATGAGAAAACTGAGGTAAACAGAGTTAAGTGACTAAACAGGTAGTAAATGTCTGAGGCCAAATTTGAACTCAGATCTTCCTTACTTTAGGTCCAGAGCTCTATCCAATGTACTACCTACCTACCCAAAGACCTTGAGTGTAAACATGTTAAAGCAACAGAGGAGATATTAATAACATAAGGGAATATGGCCTTCACATCACCTAAGAAGTACAAACTTTTAGGAATAAATATTATAAGACAATGAAAAATTAATCAGCAGCAGAAGACCCTGTGAATTTCCAAAATAATGTGGAACCAAAGCAAGACATTCCTTATTGGATTAAAAGAGAAATAAAAATTGTGAAAGCAAAATTTATGGCCTGCTTAGATAAAATAATTTGCATAACAGAAGAATTTGACTCTACTGTATCAAGTGTCACTAAATAATAACTAATAATAATAAGAATGATAGCTAATAACTAGCATTTATACATGCTAAGTGCCTTACAATTATCATCTCACTTGATCCACACAACCATTCTGGGAAATAGATACTATTATTACCCCTATGTAACAAATGAGGAAACTGAGGCAAACAGAATTTAAGTGACTTGCCCAGGGCTCTGCAGCTACTCAGATTAGATTTGAATTCTAGTCTTCCTGACAAAAGGGAGAATAACTGATTGGGAATGTAAATAAACAGAAGTAAAAGACAACTGAAGAAAAAAAGTAATAAAGTTAAAAGAAAATATGATTTCCATACAAGCAAAATATATTGATCCCAAAGGCAAGATGCATAAAGACAACTTAAGGAGAACCTAAGTCACAAATGTAAGAAATAATACAAGAAAACTACCCAGAACTTCTGAAAACAGAAAACATAGGGCCAATTACAATAATTCACAGACAGTCTTCAGAGAAAAACATTGTACTGCACACTCTAAAAAGTAAATTAGAGCAAAAAAGTTCAGAAATGGACAAAGAAAAGCAAGTGCAGTGTTGGCAATACTGAGTTAATTTTAATATATATTTTGAAAGAATTTATAGGTTAAGAGACTCAAGATTCCATATATAACATACTTGTGCTTTTGGTAAATGCAAATATTCATGTTTGTCAATGTATGTCAAGTACATAATGAAGAATTAACAATAAAAACAGCAAACAGAACCCACCTACCACTCCTATACCATTTCACCTGAATAATACACAATGATCAATCCCTTATTTCTGCATAAGTGCTTAAGAAGTACTGAATATTTGATGGAGTATTGATCTTGGAGTCAAGAAAAGCTGAATTCAAATCCTACCTCAAATCACACAGCCTCTCCAAATCTCAATTTCCTGATTTGTAAAATGAATTTGTTCAATCACATGGCATCTAAGATCCATTCTACCTCCAAATATATGATACTGATTTATCTATAAACTTCCCTATAGAAAAATAAGACTTACCATTATTTTCATGCAAAATGATAGGGGTTGCTGTTTTATCTTCCAACAGATCATAAGGGGAGGCATAGTACTTCAAATTCATCAAGTGACCTATAGAAATTAAAATTAATTTGTCTAAATATTGCTGTAATTCAGGTGAATTACTTATAAAAGTCATTAAGTCATTCATATTCCTGCAAGGAAAAAAAGTTAAATATACAGTGATTCACTCTCTAAAGTAATTCATAATCTTTTATGACTTATGTTTTATATCATACAAACAGCTCTAGAGGCCATGCTTTCCTTAATGAAACAAAAGAAACCACTCTAGGCTTTCTATCAAAACCAGAACGTATAAATGGACAATGAATTGAAAAATCAATAACTTTCACCTATTGCATATTTTAATAACAAACCTGAGAAAAACTGGTTAATTACTGAAAGATACTCGTTTTTCAAAATAAGCAAAATATAATGACGTACCCCCACTCCTTGGGGTGAGATATCCAACACTGCCATGAAGTATCTTGTCTAGGGGACTTGCATTGGTAGCTTTCCTATAAGACAAAAAGTCTAAGTTTTACCACAAATGAGCATTAGTTTTCCTTATTCATGTTATGCTTTAAGGGTTCCTTCAACACTCAATCTATCTTGAACACTTTTAACTATAATTGTCAATAGAATAGGCCCAATTCACTACCTAGTCAAGGTAATTATTTATTTTAACATAGAATGTTAATAACACTCTACATCTGATCAACATTATATTTAGAGACTATAACGGTATTTCTCTAAATGGGGGAGGCCAACCTTGGCAGGGTAAGGTACCACAAAAACTGAGAGCTAAGGAATATAAATGACTATTTGGTGGTTAAAACACCTAAGAGATTATAATGCAGGAATAATCAGGTGTTTGGAACATGGTGGTACCACGTGGCACAGCGTGCTTGTTTTGATAGCACATAAATTATGTAGTTTGGGAATGAAAGGATAATAAAATCTGAGAACTACTGTCCTACATATGAAAAGTGATTTTGACTTTAGCCAATCTTACCAATACATAAGAGCCATTTTGGATAGATCTTGTTCTAGGGATTGGAGAGCCAAGTACATTTTAGTCTTTAGTTTGCTGGAGAGAAAATTGGAAGAAAAAAAAAGTCAAAATAACTTGGCACGAAATTGTAAGGATTAATCTGGAATACTGCAAAGAAAGTAACTGAAATGTCCATACTCTCTGACCCAGAGAACTCACTACTAGGCATCTACTCAGGGGAGTTAGTAAGAAAAAGAAAGGAAACATAAACCCCAAAATATTTGTAGTAGCACTTCTGAAGTAGCAAAGAACTGAAAACAAAGTAGATGCCCACAAAGTGAGGAGTGGTTAAATAAGTTATGGTACATTACTATAATGAATAATTACTGTACTATAAATTGATGAATATGATGAACACAGCAAAATATAGGAATACTTAAATACCTTGAACTAACACAAAGTAAGAAAAATGAGGAAAAATATATATTTGGACAACAAATAAATGAAAAGAACAATAATAAAATAGAAAATGAATGCTACAAAATTATATTGATCAAGTTTATTCTGAAAGAAAAAATATGAGGTGGTATCTTCCCTGCTCGTGGAAAGGAGTGGATTATGGGTGTAGAACACTGTAGATATGAGACATCATTTACATTAGTTACTACTGCTGAACTTTTTCTCTTTTTTTCTTTGTTAATAAGAGATTTAAGAGGAGATATGGAAGGAACATCACAGAAATGTAGATGATATAAAAAACAAAAGATATCAATAGGATACATTTTACAAAATAAATTGTGTCCTTCACTTCAACATACATAACCAGGAAGTTAAGAAGGGAGAATGCATACACTGGAAGTAAACACTTCTTAAACAGTTTGATTGAGCTTCAGTTTGATTCACTAAAGTTGATTTTGCAATTTCAGATTAAAGGATCCAAGTCCAGATACTAAAGTAGCAAGTGTGTCTGACAGAATCCTAGATGGGGCAACAATGACACACTAGTTCCACAACACCTATTCTTCACTGTTCAAAATGCTAAAAATACTAATGCAGTAGAATAAGCATTATTTAACATGCAGTAACTCACCCTTCTGCCCTTATAATCAGCTTTACAGACATTTAAATTTAGCTTTAGGAGATTTTTGTTAGCTTCATTTTCCAAGATCTCAGTATGGATAAAAATAGTAAAATGGATTGGTTTACAGACAATTCAAGCAAATTTCTTAGCACAATAATGATAACACACAAACATCTATCAATGGTTTATAATGAAACAATATTTTTTAATCAAAAAAAGAAAAAAATTAAAAGAACGTACTTGTCCCCTGGAAGTTTATATAGATTAACAAGGCCTTTAAGATGCTTGGAGAACTCATCAAAATTTTTCTCCCTACAGGACAAAAATGTTTAGTGAAAACAAGGACAAAAATTAATTTTAACAATTATTCACTGTAAAGAAGGTGAATCTAAAGTTATCATTTACTACAACCTGTTTCTCTACCAAGCTTTTTACTGTACTTGCTAAATAATAAAGTTCAACAATTTGTTTCCCCTTTTATACCTGGCCCAGACCCATTATTATGGTGAAGTAGCTAACAAAAAGTTAAAGAAGACAGGAAAAAACCAAGAGACCTTGATTAACTAACACTATTAGGATGGCTTACTGGTCTGAATACAGGTCACGATGTACTACCCCCAACTTTACCACCTAATTTAATATCTATAAAACCAAAATATAGTCTCTAGCTGTACTGTGTGCCACCATGAATATTGTATTCTTTCTCTTTGGGCAAATGTGAGAAATCTGTCCCTAAATAATATACTATGCTGATACATTACTCTTTTTCATAAATAAATTTTCAAGTGTTAACAGAATACTGATTGAAGCAGCTAAATGGTACAGTGAATAGAGGACCCGACCTGACGTTGGGAAGACCTTGAATTCAAAGCCTGCCTCAGATACTTACTAGCTCTGTGACCCTAGGCAATTCACTAAACCACTGTCTGCCTCAGTTTCCCCATCTGTAAAATAAGGATAAATAACATTATCTACCTCCTAAAACTGTTCTGAGGATTAAAGGAGATAGTAATTGTAAAGTGCTTTGCAAATCTTAAAAGACTTGGTATTAATTGGTATTAATAATAGCATTCTTACTATGCTAAAGTTAAATCTACTAGAGCTAAGAAATACATTCATCTCTTTTTTTAAGTAATATGGCGATAACATAGTTTTCTAACGTTTCAACCAATATATTATGGTTATTTTCATTATTCTGCATCAAAATTTTGCTTTAAATTTTAAAATTAAATTTTACTGATGTTAAAGTTCTTTCTTATGATGGATGGATGGATGGATGGCTCTATATGAAAGAGGAAGGGGCAGGATCCAAAGGGGAATTTAGGTCATGGATAACCCTCTAGTCCTAGAGTTGGGAAGACTGTTCAAATCAGGTCTCAGACACTTACTAGTTGTGTAACCCTGGGCAACCCACTTAACCTCTGTTTGACTCTGGAAAAGGAAATGGCAAACTACTCAGTACCCTTACCAAGAAAACCCCATGGACAATATTGGTGTGCTATGCTCCACAGGGTCACAGTCAGATGTCTTTTATTTCTATAATACTTAAATTTCCAAATATACCCTATTCCCTCCTGATTCCCCTTCCCAATGAGACTCTCAAACAATAAGGACCAAATTTAAACAGTCCTTGTTCTCAAGAAGCTTACACTCTAACGGAGCAGACAATACAAATATACAGTATTCCTTGTAACAAAGGGGAGAAAAGAGTTAAATAAAACCAAAACTATCTAATTACATATGCTAACATTGTGCTGAAATTTACAAAAGCAAAAAAAAAAAATACAAATGTCTACTTCAGCTTCATATTAGTATTGAGACTGTGACAGTCAATAACATATTCCATTCCTTACAGGGTTAAGGGACTAAGGGTGTAGAATAATTCAAATACGCTGAGATGCACCTAATATGTTGGTTAGTTTTTCTGAAATGCTTTTGCCCCCTCTTTTTTAAAAAATTCTTTACCATACTTTACTGGCTCACTGAATAGGGAAGGAAAGAAAGAAAATAAAGGTGATACAAATACGAAAAGATTTCATTAAAAAATGTTTTTTGATCCAGAGCACAGAAGTAAAGAACAAGTCTCCCACTTCATTTATGTTAATGTCCAATAGGTATATTCTGATTATATTTCTACCAGGGTCTTTAAGACTTCAAGCTTAAATTTAAAATCTAAGTTATTCTGCTAATATGTTATATTATGTTAATGTCATATATTCCAAGATACATCCATGTAGGATTCTGAAGGTTCAGATTTTGATGTTAAATATAAAAAATTTTAAAGTATCCTTCCTCCTAGAACCTTTAAACAGACAAATCTAAGTTTACTTTAACCAATGAAATGTTCATCTAAATTCAAGTAACAAAGTTATCTTCTGGTCTATAACAAGATTCAAGTTAACACATTTCTTTTCCACGTAACATTCTTGAGCAGGAGTTTCAGAACTGGATGGAAAGGGGGAAAAGTGCCACACCAAAAAAGTAGAAGCACTTATACAAGAAACTTTGCCAAAAGGAAAAAAGCTCCCATCTGGGGCCGCCTTACATACAGAGGCAGATAAATGAATTGTGTCGAAGACTAACAAAAAAGTGTCTTTCTAAAAATGAAAATTTTAGAAGATTTTCTTCATGTTACTTAGATATCTTCTCTGAACGTCCCATTATTTAGTGATTACGTTACAGGTATTTTTTTTCTCTGCAGGGTTCACAAGGCTACATTAGGCCAAGATATAAAAAGGAAAGTAACTTAGAAAAAGTTGCTGTGAAATTTTAAGCAGATACCAAAAATCTACCAAAAGTTCAATTTTCTTCAAAGACCAGAACAACATTATCAATCAATAATATCAAGTAATTTAAATATCACTTTCTCACCTCAGTTGTTGCACCAGCTCTGGACAGCTCTGAAAATAAAAATATTGTTTTCTAAAATCAAAATAACATTTTTGAACACTGAGTTTCTCCCCTCTTTTCCTAGAACATCTTATAAAAACCTTAAATGAAAACATCCCTTTAAGCTGATAATCCAATGGGGTTTTTCAAAATCCAGGAAAATAACAGGTTTATAAAAACCTTAAATGAAAACATCCCTTTAAGCTGATAATCCAATGGGGTTTTTCAAAATCCAGGAAAATAACAGTTAAAAAAAAAAAGGAATTTTACTTTTAAAAAAGCTCATTAAATATCCTAGATTCTCTCTTTAAAAGCATCACTGTGTGTCAATACCAAACACTACATTTTAACAGGTTATTCTGGTATTTCCAATTACTTAATTTGAACTGAAATTCATGTTAGAATTTTTTATATTAAATTCCATGTAATAACAAGCTATGTGACAGAATAAAACACAGTATTGAAGCAAGTCAATTATTTAGTTCAAGGGTTCCCAACCTAGGGTTTAAACCTTTGCATACCCATATAGAATATGAGAAGCCTGTCAAAGAGCTAATTTCTCTTAATGGAAAAATTATTTATGTGCATAAGCATGGTAAACTCTAGCACTCATTTCATATTTTATAGCAGGCAGAGGAAGGTTTCTTGAAAGTAAAGGAGCATCTGGACTGAAAAGGGTTAGGAACCCTTGATATATGCAGCTGGTCATTAAATACCTGAACTTGTCATTTAAATCCTAAGAATTATCAACAATTCACTTTTAGTTTGTCTCCCTGTATAAGTCCAATAGTTTCTAAAGAAATCTCAGGAGCACATACCACAGGATTCTCTCCATGATGAGCTACTTTGACATCAGAAAGATGCCCTGTAGGATCTAACTGCACTTCCACATAGAACATATCTGATGTGATGTAACATTCGGTACCATTGGCACTAAGATGAGAGCCCAGTCTGACAGGAACCAAACAAACAAAAAATAATTATTAAAAGATAAATGAAGAACTCCCTCTTCCACCCCTGAAATCAACAGTGACTTAAAATGTTTCTGTGTCTATAGTTAGAAAACTACTTACGCATTCTGTCTTGCTATAGACTCCAAACGGTCAGTCATTGCTGGCAAAGATGTCACTGGAAAAAGGTGAAAATAAATATCACCAGGAAGGTTCAAAGCTAAGCTACTTATCATACTGTTATGTACTCTTTGCAAGTGGGTCATTGTGAGGCACCTCGATGACATTCCAAAACACACCTCTACATGCTCATGCGGTTGGTAAAACTGATTGCAAATTTTAAGGAATTGGTACCAAGATCCGCAAGAAGGTTAGATTCCAACCAGGGTTTAAAAAAGGAACATCTATTAGAAGAGCTGAAGACTAAACTTTCCCATCCCAACTTTCACATTCAAGGATAGCTATGTTCTAACTGAAAGAGTCCAAACATTTTTTATGGTAGTATTAAAAAATTAGGAGCAACATCAAACACACACAGGAATAATATACAGTTCAGATGATCCAGGCTTATTGGTGACAAGTCACAGCAAAAAACCTGCAGTTATCTGAGTGAATAGACAAGTTGTCAAACTGATTATCTGAATTCATTTTAAATCTTTTGATCATTTTCCTAAAAAACATTCTCCATTAACAATGTAAAATATTTTTGATGAAACAGTGTTTGTTTACTTCTAAAGTAACAAATTATTCATTATAACGAGAACACAAAGGCCTAATCCAGGTAACCACATTTAACTATCATCATTGGTCTTTTTAGTCTCTATCATTAAAAATAAGGACTAAAAAGAGAGGTTTAAAAAGTTTTTCACATATAATTGTCCGTGTGTGTGTCTGTGTGTCTGTGTGTGTGTGTGTGTGTGTGTTTGTCCTTCAATGCCAAAGAAGAACATGCCATCAGAGAAGTAACTGTCACTGGATTTAGTAAAAGGAAAGGCTAATACCTAGAAATCAAAAATCATATGAATTTGTAGTTTTGGTGTTAAGTATAATAAGAAGTTAACCTTGATAGAATGCTTCAGGAATTACAAAGTGCTTCAAATATGTTATTTCATTTGGGCCTCACAGTAAGAGATAGGTAAGGTAAGTCCTCCACTAAAAACATTATCCCTGATTCACAGATGAGGAAACTGAGGCTCAAATAAGTGAAGATAACTCATCCAAGGTCACCAAGCCAAAACGTATCAAAGGTAGGATTTAGATCCAAATTTTTTCTAATTCCAAAGTATATAGTTCTTTCCTCTATGCCACACTGTCTCTCCTATATCATAAAGTATCTAAGACTGAGGTTAAGACCTAAAAAAGGCTGTGTATTTGAAGGGTGCAGACAAACCTTTGAGTGCCTTCTGCAAGGTCTCCAAACAGCTGACCAAATACTGATGACCACCAGTACTCATTACAACCCGCTTTTCCTATGTACAGGGAAAAGAGAATATTGAATTAACCTTCTTGGTAACCGCTGAATTCTAGCAGAATCTCTCCCATAAGTACAACAAACATTCATGTAAGATCTTACAGACATTATCATCTCACCAGACATCACAGGCATTATTATTCTCATTTTACAGAGGACAAAGCAAAGGCTCCACAAGATAAAAAAGGCTGCCATGGAGATAGTGTAGAAGGATTATCAGACCCCAGGTCCCTTCTGAATTCTAATCCAGGATTCTTTCCTCAGTATTATCCTGCTTTTCCCTCATGCCTAAATCTGTTTATGACCTTCTGCCCAAAACTCTTCAGGATCACCTACTGCCTCCTAAAAAAGTTCAAATTCTTTAGTCTGGCCTATGAGGGAATCTACATTCTATCTTTCCGGCTTTCTTCCTCTCCTAATGTACATTTATGCTCCAACCAAACTGGACTCTTCATTCCTCATCCAGAATCTTTGCTCTTCTACTTTCATGCCTATGCTTACATTGCTACTCCCTATCATTCTCTAACTCATATCCACTCCTGCTGAATTCCCGATCATTTTTTGAAGCCCCATTCAAATGCTCTATTCTCAGGAAGTCTTGCTGATTCCCCAAACAGTGATGACCATTTTCCTCCTCAAATGTCACAAAATATTTTCCTTGTACTGTTTTGTAATCATTTATTTAGCACTCTTGTCTTATTTTAAATGTATATACCTCTACTAGGAGAGGAAGCATGGCATAATGGAAAAAAAGTAGGCCTCAAAGCTAGGAAGATCTAGGTTCCAGTACCACCTCAAACACATAACAAGTCACATCATCTTTCCATGTTCAAGGGTCAGGTGTGGCTGCTTGAACCACATTAAATAGTATCTAGGAAATATTTAACAAAATAAATATAACAATGTTAATTTGTGTTCCTATTCAATACTCTCCTACTAGATTGTAACCTACATGAAGCTAGGAAATATGCCTTAATCTAAACATTTACTCTTAAGGCCTAGCATAATATTAGCACACAAGGTAATATTTAATACTTTTTAAATTGACTTGAAAGGCCTATCAAACATACTTTGTATGGCAACAATAACAAATGACATTTATATTGAACTTTAAGTCTAACAAAGTGCTCAATACACATTACTCACTAGACCCTCACAGTACCTCTATCAGATTGACAACACAGATAAGAATACATCAATTTTACGAATTAAGAAATTAAGGCTGAAAGGTTAAAAGAAACACAGGTATTGTCTGAGGCAGGATTCAAACCCAAATCTTCCTGACTCCAAGTCCAGCACTGTAAAAAAGAAACTGGGAAGTCTTTCTGGGAAAAAAAAAAAAATCAACCTTTATTATGGAAAAAAAGGTGGTGGTCTGCAGTCTGCCCAGTACATTCTGAAACTCCAAATAACAGGATTCACAGTTATTTATAGGTCTCTTGATTAATGTATGGTGCAGCAAAGTCCTCTAGAAATTGATTGATGTGTGGTGCAAGATTACATTTTGCCACATACTTAAGATACAAACTTTATTATGTTTATAGTCACATTCCTAAGGTGAGCTAACACGGGTACTCACCTGGGACTGCATCACAGTTTCAGTTACACAGGATTTCACTCAGGACTATAATCTTACTATAAATCACATAATTTCTTCTTATGCTATTAAAGCGACTGTAGCTGATAAATGATTAACAAAGTAAAGCACTCAAGGCATTGATCATTGATCTTTTCTGTTATAGCACTAAATCTATTTCAAGCTGTCCAGTGTCTTAACTTATAAGATCCTGAATTTTTTTTTAAACATCACTAATTGAATCTCATAACCATCTCATAAGTGGATCTCTAAAGTTGATAGCAACAATATAGAGACTATATACTGTAATAAATTAAAAGAAAAAGAAACTGTAGAAGTGAATTCATGAAGACAGACCAGTGTGAATCTATAATTCCATGACTTTTGCAAGTAATCTGTTAAAGCATCTTTCAGCAAAACACTCTGCCCCAGATTCTTATCATCCTTACCGTAACTTGACGAATGAGCTTGAAGGTTTCACTCCAAGGTCTGTTTTGGTTAAATTTTGCATGGAGTCTTTCCAAAAGGGAACTCATCTTAGTCAGTTTCTCAGCCTCTAAAATATAAACAAAGATATATCATTAGGAAATCTTATTTATACCATGACCTACTATACTTTGTTTTCCTGAAAAATATTTATAGTCATGCTCAAATATTACTACCTCAGCCAACAATATCAATACCAGATTATAAGCAATTACAACTAAAATGCCCCTTAGTCAATTGCCTAACATACTATGATTAAATGGATAAACAAGAAAAGGTACTTATAAGATTTCACCTGAGACCAAATAAAATCAGTAGACAAGATATCTCACATTAGATGAACCTTAGAAAGACTATTTAAAATAAAATATATTTAATGATGCAAAGATACACAAGCTAATGACCACAACTAAGGAAGCTATAGCTGAACTACATTGTTGTCCAACCAAGTAGAGAGAAAATAATTAGAAGGTCACTTCTATTTCATATTATCAAGACTTGTAAAGAGTTCGATGACTGAACATTTACATCAGTTTTTAGGAACCTCTTGTAGCAAACTGATGTCATAAATTTGAATATGGCCTTTATCTAGCTAGCATTTGGGCAAAATTCAGAAACATTTATAAGCTGCTTACTAAATGAAGAGTACTGTTTTTTAGGCCCTGAAGGAGATATAACATAGTTCCTGCCTCATGAAGCTTACAGTCTAGAAAAGGAGTAAGACAAACACATAACTATATATGTTATTATATGATTATATTAGAGAGCCACAAATGTACAAATGTGCTTTGTGAGACCACAAAGGGATAACTGTTCCCAATCAGATTGAGGAACTTTAAAATGTAAGGGCTCAGAACCTGGAGAACAATTTGTATAATAACTACAACATTATAAAGACAACTATGAAAGACTTAAGAATTCTTATCAACAAAATGACCAATCACAATTCAAGAAGACTCACAATGAAACATTCTGCTCACCTCCTAAGACAGACAATGAATTCAATATAAACCAAAACATATTTTTTGGATATATGGTGAGTGCAAGAATTTGTTTTACTTGACTATACATGTCTGTGACAGAGACTGGGGAGGGGGGAGGTGTTTGAGTTATCTTTTTTACTTTCTCAATGGAGTTGTGGGGCACATCAGAAGGAAGTGGGAAGAATAGAAGGCAGATCTTCCTTTGAAAATAAAACATTTAATTTTAAATAGCATATCAGAGAAGTAAAGGCTTCATGGAAGAAGTAGCATGAGTTGGGTTTAAAGGTGGTCAAGAAAGTAGGAGAGGAAATATCATGAATGGAAAATAGTATTAGCAGACAGTAAGTACAGGGAATGTTCAAAGCACGATCAACAGTTGAGTTTGACTGAGGCAGAAGACTTAGTATAAAGTTTGGTTTGGTTTGGTTTTGGAGGGGGGAAGGCAAGGCAATTGTGGATAAGTGACTTGCCCAAGGTCACACAACTAGTAAATGTCAACTGTCTGAAGCCACATTTGAACTTAGGTCCTCCTGGCTCCAGGGTGTGCCACCTAGCTGGCCCCAAGAAAAGGTTTTGAAAAAAAAGTGGCCACTAAAGATTTCTGCACATAATCAAATCTACACATTAAAAAAAAAAATCATTCTTTGGTAGTAGTATAAAATATGTTTGCAGAAGAAAAAAAAAGTGAAATCTTTTTAAGTCCAATAGTCTTCTGTTTTTTTGTTAGAAGGTTACTGCAATAATCCAGGTGATTGACAATGATGGCCTGTAACAGAGAGACAGGAATAGGGGGAAAGTATGAGGGCCAGAAATATTTTGGCAGTAAAATGAACTGCACCTGGTAATTGATTATATATAAGGGATGAGGGAAAGGTAACTGTCAAACATTTTATAAAAGGACTATCATATGAAAAACATCATCTTAAACACTGAGAATACACAAAGACTATAGCCATTATCATCAAAAGTTTATGTCCTAGTGAAGAGATACAATAACTCAAGCTCAAGATACTTATTTTAAGAAAAGAGAAGAAGGAAAGAATACTTCTAGAAACAAGAATTTCCAGGCTGGAGGGTGGGAAGGTCATGAAGGCAAGGAATTCCAGAGTTATAGCTAGCTAAAGAGGCAAAGGTGAGTTTGGAGGCAAGGGAAGCAACAGAAAGAGAGATGAACAGTGAAAAATGAGAAAGATCAAGAAACCAGAGGTCAGAATGAGGAAATGAGTACATGTGCAATTTACTTTATAGAGGCGATATGGTAGTGTAATGTTAAGAGTACAGAACTCAGAGTTAGGAGAAAACTAGACTTGCATATGGGGTTCCAATACCTAGTTGTTATTTAGGTAAGTCATTAAATCTTGTAGAGTCTCATTTTCCTCATCTGAAAAATGGAGAATGTGCAATAGAGTGGTACAGTGAAAATAGCATTGGCTCTGGAGTCAGAGAACCTGGGTTCAAATCCCATCTCTGATGCTTACTACCTGTTTTAGGCAAGTCACAACTTCACTAGGCTTCAGTGTACTCATCTGTAAAATAAGGAGGCCAACATCTCTTCCAGCTCAAAAATGTATGATTCTATGAACACCTACCTCATAGCAATATTATAAATAAAACATTCTGCCAACTTCAAAGCCCTACATAAATGCAAGATTTTATTATTCAACAAATATTTGTTATTCACCTACTATGTATAAGATATTGAGACTACGAAAACAAAGTAACTGCTGCCTTTTGTGGAAGAGTGTATGAAGATAAGTAAATATGAAATAATTAAAGGAAGTGCACTAACAACTGAGTGGGTCAGGAAGGAAGACATCAAGTAAACTGTGGGCCCTCACTAAAGCTTTGCAGGATGAACACTTCCACCATTGGAGGCGGTAGGGCGTATCTACGTAATGGCACAGGGACCGACTGTGGATTTGGGGGAACTGTTAGCAGGCCAGTTAGACTGAAACCCAAAGTATGTGAAGGCAAAGAAAATGGAAAGATTGGAGTTTTAAACGCCAGGCTAAAGAGTTTGTATTTTATCTCAGAGGCACAGGTACCCCCTAAAGACTTTTAAGCAGAGGAATGCCAAATTCAGACATGAGGCTTGGGAAAATTATTTTGTTAACTACATGCAATAGTTACTGGAGAGAGAAGAGAGCAGAAGTAGGCAGACTTTTTACAATGTTTTGGGATGCTATTATAATAATTCACATAAGAGGTAAGTCTGAACTAAGGTGGTAGAAGTTTTGGTGGCAGTAATGGGGTAGATATGATGTTATGAAGATAAAACTTCTAAGTCTTGGTAACTGATTAGCTACAGAGGAAGTAAGTACAGGACAGAGTCAAAGAAGTCAAGAATGACTATGAGGTATGAACCTAAGTAATGGGACTATGTACTGCTTTCAACAGAAACACCTAAAAGCTGTGGAGGAATGTGGTGAGGAGGCAGGGAAGAGGAATTCTGTCTCAAACATGTTAAATCTGAAATGCCTATAGGACATCCAGGTGGAGGGGTCCAACACATAGTCAGCAATGCAGGAAGGACTGTAACTCAAAAGAAAGACAAACAACATCTTTACTTTCCTTTACTGTATTATACAAAACCTGATTTTATTTTTAGACTATCTTAACTTAAAAGTCTTATTCCAAAAAATTTCAGGTAAGGAAAAATATATTTTTAATCAGTCTTTTTAATTCTTTTATGCTTGGGTTAGCCAACATATAACAAGCATTTATTAAGCATCTACTATGTGCCAAGCACTGACCATATTAAATTCTGCAGACACAAGAAAAGGCAAAAAGCAGTCCTTGTCTCAATGAACTCACAATCTAATAGGAAGACAATATGCAAACAATTATCTACAAAGAATATATATAAAATATAAATTAGGAATAGAGTGAAGGCACAAAAATTAAGGAGAACTGAGAAAGACTTCTTGCAGAGAGGCTTCTTGGTTGTTTTCTAAGTCTTGGTACACGATGATTTTTGGTGAAGGGAGAGACACGGTCATGCCATGTCTTAGGAAGATTCATATGGCAGTTGTGTGCAAGACCAATTAGTGAGAAGTGAAACTAGAAGCAGAAAGAATAATGAAGAGGCTACTAAAACAGCTCAGATGAAAGGAGAGGAATATTTGACCTACAGCAGTGGCTTTGTAGGTGAAGAGGAGATGGATGGGAAAGACATAGTCAAGCTACTAGGAATGAAGGCTGAAAAGGGAAATGTTGTCAGAGTTCAATTTTATATGGATCACTTTTCAAAGTGTTATTCTCAATATAATATAATCTGTTGAAATGTTTCTTAAAATTCAAACAAACAAGATAACTGGATGGCAGCAATAATAAAAAGTTCACTTCAATTAAGATAAAGGACCAAAGGATAGGAAGAAAAAGAAATCATTACCAAGTACAACTCCTATACAGAACCTTAATTCACTTGATTCCCTACTTTCTAAACTATTCAGGCTCTACTGTAGCAAGCCAGTATTCCATACTTATTTCACCCATTTCCATCTTGGAGACTATACTTATTCCCTCTCATCAGAAAAAGCCTAGTTCTTTTCCATCTAAAATACCTCTTCTTTGCCTGGTCTGCCAAAATAACAAGGATCAAACAGTACTTTCATATAGAGACCTGAAAGTCATGCCCTACGTTGAGAAGTTTCCTGAATACTAATAAAAATTTTTAATCACCTGTATTTCTAGAGTGATCTCATCCACTATTATGTCCAAGCCCAATTTTCCTCCTCATACCGCCTCCCCCAGCTCCCACTCCACCTGGATGCTGGCTACCCTGAGGATCTGTACATCTCACCAAGACCTCAAATTCAACATATACAAAACTGAATTCATCACTTCTCCCCTCTTCCCAAACCTCCAACTCTCCCTAACTTCTCTATTTCTATTGACATCAACACCTTTTTCTCCTAGTATGCCAGACTGGTGTCATCTTGGATTTTTCTCTTTCCCTCATCCCCTATATATCCAGTGAGCTGCCAGGTCACGTCATTTCTTATCTCCACAATCTCTCTCATCAGGGGACTTTTCTCTTCCCTGACCACAGCCAAAACTCTGTTCACCTAAATGATCAAAACTGAATCTTAACTTCTTGCTTCCAACCTATTTAATGTCCAATCTAGTCTCCACACTAATAACTTATTAATTTTCCTAACACACCTCTATGATCATATTACACCTTGTATTTAAAAGACTTCAGTGGCCTTCCAAATAAAATGTGAACTACAATAACATAAACAAATGATACTAAAAAAAAGGTGAATGATATGTACTTGGAATGATCAATTTAATCCCCAGAGAAGAGACAAATATAGGTATCTCCATCCTTTTGTTAGTGGGACTATTGCTGTAAAAGCTGTATATGCAATTGGATTTGGTGTGTCTTTATTTAACTGTTTTTTGTTGCATGGGAGGACGCAATAGGTGATAGAATAAAGATTATATATATATAAAATATATAATAAAGATTATATATATTCGGTAATATATTACAAATACAAAACAAAAAAAAACAATAAACATTTTTTTTAATTAAGCATAAATTTCTGACCCTGACGTTAAAGAACTTTCACAACCTAGGACTGCTTACTTGTCCATTGTCATTTGATGTATGGGTCATTTGGCTTATCCTGTTATCTATCCTAGCCCAAACAAGTGACAGGAGGACACTCTGTCTTCTCTTTGTTCTTCAAGATCCTCAATTCTTAATTCTCAAATTGGTATCCCAGATACTCTAAATATTTAGGAAATATTGAGGTAGGTACCTGTGCTATCTACTTCACAGAGTTACTGAAAGAAAAGTGCCTTCCTAAGTATTAAAAAACTTCAATGATGTTAGCTAATACCATCTAGGCATGATTTTCCACAAATGTCATATTCCAATCAAACTGAACTACTTTCTATCTCCCATTCTGCATCCTCCACCATGCACTCTCCTGTTTTCATGCTTTAGTCAATGCCCTATACTTGGAATTAAGTTGCCCCAGCATCAGTGTTAAAGAACTCAGCTGCCAGCTCTAATATGGCACTTTCTCTGCTCTCGCTCACTCTCTCTACTTCTGAGTTAAAGTGAACACCCCTTCAAATTTCTTGTCATACTTTGCCTGGGTCTCTCACATTTACTATCAAAATGTCCAAAGTGGAACTCATTATCTTCTTCCCTAACAAAGTCATCCCTCCTTCTCCCAGTTTCCCTATTTCTTTCAAGAGCACCATAATTCCCCTATAATAATCAATTTCCCAAACTTGGCATCATCCTTGATTTTGCTCCCCATATTAAGTCAGCTACTACAACTTGTCAACTTTGTTTCCATTTTTCCCATCTGTCCTCTTCTCTCAACTTATTCTAAATCAGCTCCTTGAGGACATCAAGTGTTTCAATTTTAAATCCCCGGTATTTAACACAGTGTCTCACACATAGCAGGCACTTAATAAATGCCTGCTGGCTGACAGATTTAGGCTCTCACTATCTCTAATCTGGACTACTGCAATAGCCCAACTATACTTCTTACTTTCAATTTCTTCTCTCCAATCCATCCTCTCTACGCAGTTACCAAATTAACAATCCAAAAGCACAGATCTGATCATGTCACATTCTTGCTCAAGAAAGTTCAGTGGTTCCCTATCGTCTCTAGGACATTTAGTGTCCTTCACTCTGCCTTCAACGTATTTTACCAGACTGTCAAAATCCTCTTCCCACATTGTACAGGATGTTGACATTCCTCCCTATGTATGGAATGCTCCCTGCTCCCCTTTCTTAATGCTGCTTCTTGGAAGCTCTAGCTCTTATATTTTTGCATTTAATTGTCTATGTGTGTGCACATGTGCATATGTTTGTATATGTGTATATATACAGTTTCTCCCGGTAGAATAGTTTTCATTTCATCTCTATATACAAAGTACACAACATGCTGCCTTGATAAATATTATGTTCTTGATGAGTTCCTGTGGAACTGAATCTTACCAGACCTGGTACCAGAGGTGTACACTTGGCCTTTCTCCTCATTAAATTGTAAACGGAGTCTGTGTCATCTCTCAAGAAGCACTCAGAAATCATGGATGGAGTGCTGGATTTCAGTAAGACATATGCTCAAATCCAGCCTCAGATACTAGTTATATAAAGGCAACCAAGTCACTTAACCTCTTTGAGTCTCAGTTTCCTCATCTGTAAAGGGACAGGAACTGGACCAGTGATCTCACTGGTAGAGGAAACTCCCAGAAAGGAAAACTCCCTTCAGCAATTCGTTAGTACACCTTCTCTGCAACTCGTGGTTACCTGGAGTGCTAAGAGATGAAGAGATTTTCTCAGGGTCACAAAGTTAGCATGTGTAACAGACGGGACGTGAAGCCAGGTCTTTCCAGTTTTGAGGCCAGCTTTCTATTCTCTAGGCCATGTTTCTTCAGAAGGAAGATAATAATAGCATCTACATTAGATGGTTTTAAGAAGGATGTGCTATTATTAGATGGTTTTGTTTTGAGAGAATGTACCTTGTAATTTAATCCAATAAGTATCTATAGCGTCATAGTGCTAAATGCTTAGGAAGACCAAATGAAACCAAGACCAAACAGAACCAACCTATACTCTCAAGGAACTTATTTTCTACTACAGAAAAACAACACAAGCAAATACAAAGCAAAACAAAATAACAGAGAAAAGCACTGACAACTAGAGGAATAAGGAATATGGGGGTGGGCAGGGAAAAGACAAGTAGGAGGAGGAATATCATCTGGATATTTGTTGGAAAGTATCCACTGTGTCAAAGCAAAGTCTAATAACAATAGACAGCTAGGTGTCATGGTGGATAAAACACTAAGTTCAAATTCTGTGCACTAGCTGGATGACCCTGAGAAAGTCAATCTCCCTCAGCTTCAGGTACCTCTTCTGTAAAATGGAGATAATAACAGTACCTACCTCACAGAAGCGTTAAACGAGAAAAACCTACGTACCCAAGTTTTACAAACATCAATACACTCCCTAAATGCTGGTGCAGTGCACAGAGAGTGGAAGGACCTAAGCCTTAGCCATTACCAGATCTCCGTGACTCTAAGCAAACCAGGGAAAGTGTCTCCCTCAGTTTTCTCGTCGGAAAAGTGGGAATCACCACTTACCTCCCAGGGCTGTGGTGAAGCTAAAATGAGATGAAGTTAGCCAAGGGCTCCGCAAGCTCTAAAGCGCTATCATTCGCGCTACTTAATAGACTGTTTTCAAAAAGAAGCAGCGAACCCCACCCTCGATCTAAGGACTGCTCGTGCTACAAGCTAGCCTCTGGATCGGAACAGCAGCTATTCTGCACGTCTGTTATTTCTCGTACATCCACGACGCCCTTCTGCTTCTCCTTTACAAAGAGTTCACTCGGCCTCGCAGGCAGAGGCTCCTGGAGGCCACACATGTCCAGCCACTCCCCTGACGACCCCCCGCCGGGACGTCAGCGGCAACGCGGACCGCCTCTCCTCCCGTTTCCGGCCCTCCGCCTACAGCACGGGACGGCAGGGGCTCGCCAACCTGAGAGGGGTCCACCCGCTTCCAGCAGGACCCCAAACCTGTGTGTCCGCGCCCGACCGGGCCCGTCCTCCCCTCGGCCCCAAGCACTAACCTTCTGCCTCTCCCTGAGCCTTCATCCCGGAGGCGGGGAAGGAGGGCCTTCGCCCGCCACACAACGGGGGACACCCTTCCCCACCCACCAGCGGGGGGCCGAGCCGCCTCAGGCTTCCCGGGGCGCTGGGCTCCGGGGCCGCCCGCTCCGCCCCCCGCCCCCGGGAGGCTCAGTCCGAAGCGCCCGGCGGCAAAAGTTGAAGGGTGCCCGCGGCCGCCGCCATCTTCCCAACGGACCCTCCCCCAGGCTCGCGAGAGCAGCGGGAGCCGACGCACGGCGTGCGTACGTACGTGTGCGTGCCGGTGCGGAAGGAGCGCGCAAACCGGGCTCGCGGGAGCGTCTCGCGAGATTTCGCCGAGCGTCTCGCGAGATTTCGCCGAGCTCCGCTTCCTCTTTCTGGGGGCTTGTGGCCTGACGGTTCTCCCCAGCGGCTTCCGTAGTTGGGGTGGCAGCGCTACGAGTTTGAAGAAGGAAGCGCTTGCAGAAATGGTTTTCCAGTTTGGCAGCCAGAAAGTTTGCCGGCTAAGGCGTTTTGTTCCTAGCTGAGCAATGCGCGGATGCAGGCTCATCCTCACGGCCGTCCTCACAGCTCCTCGCTGCTCTGGCCTTGGAGGTGGCCCGGAGTGCCTCGTGCTGTATGAAGTGTGCCTGTACAAGGTCTACCTTGCGAGGTGGACAGTGTGACCGCGGTGGGATCTCCACCTTACAGATAGCGACTCGGTGCTGGAGAGGTCCGGGGGGACGTGCGGGATAATGTACTCCCACCCCTCGGCTTTGCGAAAAAACAAACACCAAAACTGGAATCTGGAGCGATTCGCCTGCAATATTACCATACCAAGTGCCAGACGCTGTCCTAGGGGGTGGAGGGTACAAGTGCAACGAGGACTTAGCCTTCGTCCCCAGGGAACTTAAATTCTAGTAATGTTTGACTTGCCTGGGGTCATGCGGATAGTAGGGAGCAAAGCTGGGCTTGGAAAACAAGCTGTAACTCCCGAGTACTGCTTTTTCACTTTCCACCACACATGGTTGTGGCCAAAGGTCATGGGTACAGTAAGTAGTAAAACCAGAATGTGAATTCAAATCTTATAACTGGTCCAGTGCGGTGTTTATTACATGAAGAAACCACCCCTGTTTTTCATGATCACCCACAAGCCTTAGGTTAGGAATAACCACTTTTCTCTCCAGCTTCACTGTTCGATATAAAAATAAATTAGAATAAGAAAGCTGTTTCCATTAAGAAAGCATTAGTACATGCATCGATACCCTGTGTAGAAGTGCTTTTCAAGCAATGTTAGAGCCAAGAGAAAATCAAGAAAAAGATTGGGCCACTCTGCTGGCAGTTGGGAGGGTAATAATACATATCAAAAAACTCAATTCTTTTCTTCTGTTTTCCTTCCTAAGGAAATAAATCTGACGGGGAAGTTTCATGACTTTTCCTTAGGCAAAGAAACTTACCAGCCTGGAGATAAATTTTCTTGGTGAGGAAAAAAAAAAAACAAATTTTTAAAAAGGAAAGAAAAAACAACCATTATCATTAGACTTTGGATATTAAGCAAAAATAGTTGAAACAAACTGAAGTGAGCATGTAGGAAACTATCTGGCCTCCAATCACCAGGCTTGAAAAAACTGCCTCTCAAGAGTACTGAAAAAATTTAAGGGATATGATTGCTGAGCAGTATTTGAAAAATCATGGAAGGAAAAAATGTTGCCAAAGGCCTTCTGAGGAGCAAATGTCCTAGCTTTCAAATAGAGAAAAAAATTAGATTCTTTATACTGTGGGCCAGTAAGCTTGACTTTCATTTCTGAGAAAATTTTAAAACTTTATATAAAGGGTTAGTTTAGGAAGTTCCTTTAGGAAAGAAACAATGATCACCATGTACTACCAGAAAAGATTGGGGTGTATGTGTTAGTTTTATTTTGCTGCTTTTTTCCTGTTATTCTTTGTTAAAAGGGTTATACTTTGGTACATGGACAAGGTAGGAAAAGGGGACAGTTGTGATCAAGTATGAATGCAATCCAAAAACAAGATATCAATAAAAATTTTAAGAAAAAATGTTATATTAAACTAACTTCACTTCCTTTTTGTGGTCAAGGTTTATAGATCAAGAAAGTGACATAGAAACAGCATATAAGGATTTCATCAAGACATATAAAAAGTGTTTTATAATAATATGCTTGTGAACAAGATGGAAAGATGTGGGCTACCTGATAGTACAGTTAGGAAGGTTTCAGGAACTGGTTAAACAGCTGCTCCCTCTTCCCCCAAATAGTTATTAACAGAATGATGTCAACCTGAAGGGACTCTAGTTAATGCCACCTTTCATCCTAGAGCTAGTTGATGCCAATCTTTCATCCTAGAGCTTTTACTACTCAACATTTTTATTAGTTGCATGTTAGATAGATGACATACTTGTAAAATTGAAAATGTCACAAAGCTGAAAAGGATAGTGAATATACTGAGTGACAGAATTGGGATCCCCAAAAAATCTTGACAGGCTAGAGCAATGAGCAGAATCTAGGAAAAGAAAATAATCTGACGTAGATAAAGACTGGACTTAGAATTTCATTGGCATTCATGCCTCTCCTCTACCAGTGTATGTGGGCACCTTCCCTGCAATGTGCAGTTGCAAAGAGCTGCCAAGAGTAATAAGAGGCTAAATGACTTGTCATGAGTCACATAGCCAGTATATATCAGAGACAGGACACAAACCCAGATCTTCACGGTTTTAGTTCACCCTTCTTATCCACTATACTGTACTGCCTCACCATGCCAAATCTAATAGGATAAAATTTAATGTGATAAAAATGCAAAGTCCTTCACTCAAATTCAACAGACCAACCCTTGCATTACAGTCTATAGAAAACATGACTGACTAAATTTAGGACCTTTTAGTGCACTGTAAGCCAAAGACAAATCTCATCATGACATAGCAGCTAAAAAAGCAAATATGATATATTGCATAATAGAAGTATAGTGTCCAAATTCAACCATAATATGCCTGGCAGGCCCTATCACTGGTTCTGTGCAACATGTTTTAGGAAAGTCACAGACAGGAAATGCATACCAACATGGTGCCGAGGATGCTGAGAAGATAGGCGGTAATGTCATCTGGAGATGGTTAGCCTACAGAAGGCTTTGTAGGAGGTAGAGAGGACAAAAGAAAATATTTGAAGAGGGATTGTACTTGGTTTTGGGGGGGGGTTGGCCTTAGAAAACGAATTTTAAAAATTGTGTAAAAGTAGTAGAGGCATATTTTAGACAACTATTAAAAAATAGAATGGGTGTGGCAGCTAGGTAGCATAATGGATGGAGCATCAGCCCTGGAATCAGGAGGACCTGAGTTCAAATCAGAACCTCAGACACTAGTTGTGTGACCCTGGGTAAGTCACTTAATGCCAATTACCTGAAAAAAGGTGAAATGGATTGCTTCAGTTAGTAGTGAGCTCACAGCCTTTGATAGTTGTAAAGCACCTCAGTGGTTAACTGGTCCAACTCATACAAAAAGAATCCCTACTCTTAATATAGCAGGCAAAGACCTCCAAGGAAAAAGAGCCTACAACCTCTCAAAGCAGTTCTTTCTGGTATTGGATTCATCAAATTGTTAGGAAATTTTTCCTGATATCAAGCCTAAATATGCCCCATGCAATTCTACCCATTGTTCTTATTTGGAAGGGAGGTACTATGGAATGGATATAATCTCTCCTCCTCAAGATAATCCTTCAAATTTTTTAAGGTAGTGTTCCAGTTCTCATGTACCCCTTCACCCCTACCCCATTCTCCTTTATCCTATGTTGAACATGACCAATTCCTTTAGCCCATCTTCATTTGTCATGAAGTCAAGTCCCTTTCCATTTCTGTTGTCCTCCACTTTGCAATTTATATTGATATCTTTCTTAAATCATGGTACTACAGTATTTAAGGTGAGGTCTGATAAGGGCAGAGGACTATGATATTATCCCCTCCCTATTCTTGGAAGCTATAATACAGTGACTAGGTATATAGTAAAACTATTCCTAAGTGCTTTATGGATCTATGACCCTCTTAATGTAGCCTTCTGGGAACATTAGTCCTAAGATAAATAATGGAGGATATGGGCATGCTAATTGCCATTTAAGCATGAAACCAAAAGAAAATACTCTAACATTAAAAAAGGTGTTATCAGTAACTGATTTTACTCCTATTTCTTCGTAAAAATATTACAACTCCTATCTTCTCCATGATAAACTTGTAAAAATTTATAAATGATCTAATTTTCTCAAAATTACAAAATAATGTTAGACATCTACACCAATTTGCATGAAGGAGCTAGGATAATATATATAAAAACATCTTATATTTGGAAAAAATTGTAAATGTCCAGAGAATAAACAGATGCTTTTTGCTTAAAATTTTTCAAGTTTGCTCAGGATCACACAGCCCATCTTCTGTCTGAGGCAGAACTTGAATCCAGCTCTCAAGCTTCAGTGCCAACTCTCTAGGCATGATAACACTCTGCCTCTTTAGTAGATGAAAGGAGGTACATGTTCCATAAATGGATGTGTTTTTATTAAAAATAATTGTTTATCTGAATTTGGGGGCTCTGAGTGATTCTTTGCATCAGGCATAGAAGCCCAGCTGGGATTCACAAAAAATTACATCCAGCTACTAGTATCTTCCTTCCCAAAACTACTTTTTATTTATTTTTCATACATTTTGTGTATACTTCACCTAGAGTAATGTGCCAGTTATTTGGGACTAGCAATTACATGTGTTTTCATTTTTGTGAAAGCCATGATTGAGCATGCAAGTCTACCGATACGAGTGACTCAGAATATCTGACCTAAACTAGATGAAACCAAATTAAGCTGGTGTCTTCACCTTGATTTCATCTTCTGTAACTGTTGAGTTTTAATTATGTGATTTTTAAAGCGTGAATGTTTCTCCAAGGAAACATACAAATATCTTACAGGGCACACTTCAGTGACTAATAGAGGTATTGCAGGAGGTGTTGGTGTGAAGTTAAGCATTTTAAGAATTATTCAAACCTAAAGTAAAACAGAATCTGTCTCACTGAAGCCCTAGGAAATGTTAAAAAAAAAATATAACACCAGGAACTGACAAACTATTGTTGCAAAATAACTTAATTAATCCTCAGAAGAAAAAAAAAAGCAGACTTTAAGAGTAAGTAACCTGGAAGAAAGCTAAAGTTAGAGGAAGAACATTGAGATGACCAGTAAAAGAAGAAGCTGCTAACCATTTGTTAAGTAGAAAAAATTCTTGTCATGGATGAACAAGACAGTACAAAGACTGGAGTGGAAAAGATTGTAAATAGGTCATTTTTCTTGATAGATAAAGCATTTATTAAACACACTGGCTAGGCACTGTGTTAAAGACTGGGATTGACTAAAAGAAAAGCAATCCCTCCCCTCCAAGAGGTTACATACTAATAAGAGAAGACAATCCGGAAAAGGAATCTGAAAAGGGAAGAGGGGGAGGTTCCTTGCCTCAGGTCAAGGTGAAAAAGTTGCTTGGAGAGTTCTGGACTAAGCCTTACTAAGAGATGTCATAGGTCCTTCATTCCATGAATGAAGACTGCCATGACTTTGGAAGTCATAGCATGCCAGGCTATGCAAGTGAATTGAATTTAAGTGTGGGAGGGCTGTGCAAAAGTCATCAGCCTCACTTTCTCCTCCGGAGCCATCTGGGTTCAGTGGCCAGATATAGATCAGGATAACTGCAGATGGCCCAAGTTGATGTGGGAGACCCTGACCTTTTCAAGTTAGGGTTTTTAACGTATATCAGTTTAACTGAGGTAAACCCATTCAGTGATTAAAGCTTAATAAGAATTTTTATAAATATATAAATTTACATAAATAAAATATTTATTTTTATAATAAAATATTTTACATATAAATAAAATATTATGCATATATAAATTTATATAAATAAAAAAAAATCTTTACCTTACCTAGTCAAAAATCAAAAATTAAATAAATAAATAAAGATTGATCTGGCAGGGGAAGATCCTCAGAGTTTCTTTCCAAAATAGGAAAAACTGCTATTTACGTTCATTCTGTGCCAACCAGAACCCAAAAAAATGACCAAGTAGGGCTTGGCCTGGGACTTATTTTTGACCAGTACATGACTGCTTGTATGATTTGGGATTAAGGCTGTTCTTCCAGGGGAAAAAATTAAGTTAGTACATCCTCAAATGGAAATGGGACTGGGAGACTGGGAGATGGACAGTTTGGTGGCTCAGAAGGCACTGGGGGAAGTAGCAAAGTAGTACTAAGATTCCTGGGCTGAAAAAAGGTTGGAAAGGAGGAAAATCAATTTTTAAAGTTCAGCGCCATTCCAAAATCATTGTCAGTATGGGCCCAGATAAACTGTAAAAGCTGAGCATTGTCATCCAGTGGTAAAATATTCATCCCAAAAAAATTATTTGGGGGATTTGTTTTTTTAATGAGGCCTGGAACTTCCAGGGCTAGAGGAATTGGAAATTTTGTGCCACTGAAGAAGGGATGAATGCATATCCTGAGAAGCAGAATTGTGTCCAAGTTACACAAATTCCCAAATGGAGATAGAATGAATACTACAGCACAATCTTACTCCATGTCATACATCCCAGAAAGTAAAGAAATGTTTCCAAGAAATAGAGAATCACCTAGAAACAAGCTCCATTAGACTGTTTCTTGAAGGTAAGGACAGTTTTTTGTCTCTTCTTCTATCTCTGGTGGGTTTAGCACCTGCCTGGTACCTAGTACACACTAAGTGTTTACTCATTTATTGGTTGACTGACTTAAACTCCATTCAAAACCTATGGGCTTGGAAAAATAGAATATTTATTATATTTACTACCCAATGTGATAATAAAAAAAAGTGTGATTGTATCAAATAGCCAGCAAGCATTTTTAAGTGCTTATTTTGTGCTAAGTTCCGAGTATTCAGAAAAGAAGCAAAAGTGGTGCCTAATTTCAGGGAACTTTTATTTTATTTGGGGGACAAAATGATAATTAAAGTATGTAACAAGATCATGTGAAACTCAGTGCCAGATTATGTAAAACGAGCCACTGTGGCAAAAAGAGGATATTTTGTGTATTGAATGTTTTTGAAAGATGTAGAAAGTTATGTTTTATTATATGTCAATACATTTAATCACTTTACTCTGTCCAAGTTTGCTCATTATAGATTTACAGTGTTCTCCCCTTTAGGATGTAAGTTCCATTCAGGTGAAGACTTTAATGTTTGTCATTGTTTCCCCTGGTTTTAAGCACAGTACCTGACCCTTAATATAAAACTGACTGATTGAAATCACTTGTTAACTACCTTATCCCACCCACCCAGGTAACTCTTGAAACAGTTACTTAAGAATTATCAGGTGGTATTGGGTGTGGAATGAAGTCCCCACACAGATAAAATCATAGATCTGGATGAAAAATAGATAAAAGCTGTTATAAAAGGAAGTAATTAGTACAAAGACTTTTTGACCAGTAGCACTATTTTTGATATGGGAAAAACCACCACAAGATTTTGAGACAAGCTCCTGAGAAATCTCTTAACCTTAACATTTTTATTAAACTTCTGTTAAATATTTGCTCTTGTGTTCTACTCAAAGGAAAGGTTTCTGGCCTGTTTTGTGTATTATATAAGTTTTGTGGTGAAAGTAATGACATCATCTGACTCATCACCTTGGCTTGCAAAAAAAGTAAAAGCTATGCAAATAAAGCAAACCACAGATCCAGATTTCTGAGTTGAAAGTATTTTTCTAGATCTAAGTAACCTTCACAAATAATAATAATAATAAAAAGGACCTACCCATAGCAATAACAATGTCAACATTCCCTTCTCCAGGATTCCATAGACCTGGTAACAGGAGTGTTTTCTCCAGTGGAAATTTATTTGCCACAGAACCAGTTATTTTTTTAATCTCAGTGCCTTTACTCTTAGGTCCAAATGTTGCCAACCAATTTTTTCAGGCACAGAAAAATCATTGACGTCGTAGCTCTCTCACTTTCTTCACAGTATGACCCAAAGCAAGTCACCTGTTAAGTGATGAGTATATGTGATATAGTGGAAAGATATATGTACATGCAAAGACGGTAGGGAGAAAAGACGATAGTTCTAACTGTCACTAATCCTCTGATCTCGGGCAAATTTTGAACTTGATAAAACACCAGCAGACGTGGGCATTCTCTTATACACCAAACAGAAAAACAAGATTGTATGTGAAACTTAGACTCTCTATTTTGTACAACTTCTTTTTAAGTACTTATTACATAATCATTTATCAGTACTAATCTGGCCCTGATTGTCCTTTTCTGAACTTTCTCCTCCTTCCTCCTATGCATTTTAATTAAAGGATGCTTTTTTCTCTCTCCTTTTTCTTTTTAACCCCTATCACTACTGCTCCCAGTCCCCTGCAAGAAATCTCCCTTCCAAAAATATTAAAACTTCTTATAACAAAGATTGACAATAAAAATGCCCCATAATTTGGCCATATAGGAAAATATTTATCTTATGTTGCACCCCTGGTCTATCACCTTTCAGCGTCAGTTTCCTTCAATCAAGACTGGCGATTTTGCATTGATCAGAGTTCTTAAGCTTTTCATAGTGGTTTTCTTTTATAATGTACTCATTTTATAAATTGTCCTGGTTCTACTAACTGTACTGTGTATGTGTTCATAGATACTTTCTGTGAATTCTTATAGTTTCAGTCATTTATTGTGGACTAATGATTTATTTCATTACATTCATGTAGCGTAATTTATTCAGCCATTCCAAACAATCTATTTCTTTCATTATATTCATATAGCATAGTTTATTCAGCCATTCCCCAATAGATGGGCACCCACCTTGTTTCCAGTTTGTTACAATAAAAGGTGCTACCATAAATATTTCTATACGTTGATTATATACCTAGTACTGGTATTGCTAGGTCAAAGGGTATGTATAGTTTATTAACTTTTGGCTATACTTCCAAATTGCTTCTGTGATAGTTAGATAAATTCTCAAATCTAATGGAGCATTAGTATTCCTATCCTCTCAGCCCCTTAATAATTGCTATTTTCCTTTTTTGCTATCTTTATCAATCCATTAAATATGAGGTAGAACTTAGAGTTGTTTTTATTTTCCATTTCTCTTCTTATTAGTAATATGGAATTTGTTTTTTCAAATAGTTGATGATAATTTTCCTTTGTTTTAAGAATTTTCTGTTCATATCCTTTGACCATTTATCTGCTGAAAAATGACCCTTGTTCTTATATGTTTAATAGTTATAACCCACAACTGGGCCTAATGGGTTGAAGTGCTATGCTCCTTTCATCTCCTCTAAGGGAGTCCTCTTACTGAATGGGTTTATTCCTAGAGGAGCCTGTCCTCTAATGAGAGAGGTTTCTTTTTTCAGATCCTTTTTTCCTTTATTCATCTACCCTGAGCTCTGGGAGACAGTAGTTAAAGCTTTGATTTTTTTTTTCTTACGTATAGGGTCTCCCCAAAAAGAAAAGTCTTCAATGCATAATTTGAATCAGGTTTAGGACAACTATCTATTTCCTCCATAGAAAATAAATGCTAAATATAAAGACTCAAAAGCATTGACAGTTACTCAAAACAGGGTACATTAACTTAGAGTTACTAGCAGATTGAGACTTAAAAACCATCAAGACATAGAAATTTGTAAGATGATGGAAACTATCAGGAAGGTCAGATCCAATGATCCATGCCTCATACACAGAGAAGTTCACAAATCATGAGCCACTCACTATTACCCTGTGGCTAACAAACTCTTTCTACCTAATATAATGAGTAGAGCATTGGACCTGAAGTCAAGAAGATCTGAGTTAAAATTCTGCTTCGAACATCACTTGTGTGATCCTGGACACATCACTTAACCTCTTTTTGCCTCAGTTTTCTCATCTGTAAAATGGGGATAACAGCACCTATTTCCCAGGGTTGTTCTGATAATCAAATGAGATAATATTTGTAAAGTACTTTGCAAACCATAAAGCGCTATAAAGATGCTTGTTCTTTAGTCAGATCCGATTCATAGTGACCTGTGGACCATGATGTCCATGGAATTTTCTTGGCAAAGATACTAGAGTCATTTGCCATTTCCTTCTCCATTGAATTAAGGTAAACAGAAATAAAGTGACTTGCCCAGGATCGTACAGCTGCTAAGTATCTGAAACCGGATTTGAACTCAGGTCTTCTTGACTTCAGGCCCAGTGGACCCAGCTCTACCTACTGAGCCACCTAGCTACTTCCTTATATGCATGGTAGCTGCTATTTATTATTAATAAAAATTATTATCATTGTAATTGTTACTATCTCCCTATCCCAATAATTATCACTGGCCACCTAGGCATGAACAATTGCTAACCCTACCTTCTGTCCTCAAATCCTTATCCTTCTCAACTCTATCTTACCCTTGTTCATTCCATCTCTGCCTACCCTATTAAAGAGTTGATTCTTTTTTCATACTTCGCTTAGCCTAGTTCTCTTCTCTTAAGATGCCCATAGAGCCAACTCTCCTCAATATCATCCTTTTCAACCACAGGTCCTTGAACCATGCTGGTCTCAGTTTCTCAAATCAATAAGAAATCTCTTTCTACAGATTCTGAGTGTTTTGCTTTTATACAAATTGTTTAACTATATAGTGCTTGGCACATAGTACAGTCTTAATAAATGCTTGTTGCCTTGACTCAATTCCGATTGTTTCAACCAGAAAATATGCTAACCTAGTCTAAGTATCAGAGCCAAATAGGAGTGATTTCAAGCCAACCTTTACTACTATGCCCTCCCTTTCCATGGGGCTGCTAGGTGGCTCATTGGATAGAGCATACCTGAATCAGAAAGACTTATTTTAATAAGTTCAAATCCAGCCTCAGACACTTAATAGCTGTACGGCCCTGGGCATGTCACTTAGTCCTGTTTGCCTGAGTTTCCTCATCCATAAAAGGAGCTGGAGAAGGAAATGGTAAACCATTTTCATATCCCTGTCAAAAAAAACCCAAACGGGGTGATGGAAAGTCTGAAACAACTGAACAATAACCTCACTTTCTGTGAGGTGCAAAATTCCCTTCATCCTAGTCCTCTTACTCTTATATTCCTTTCAGCTTTTGTCATCATTACTTTTGTTTCTTTTTGCAACCTTTCCTCCTTTGAAGTTTATCGCATCAAAATTTTCCATGTCAGTCAAAGCATGGTGATTGTTGTTTACCAGGCCCAGCTAATCTTCCCTCCTTTCCCAAGGATTTCGGCACCTGACTCTCTGTCTTCTCCTTCCCGATATCTGTTCTTATTGTAGGAGACTTCAACACATGCAAATTGATGCTCCCCAATCTCCTTAATTCTTACGGTGTTCCTTCACTCCATTTTAGGCACACACAAGGATAGTCTCACTGGGGATCTCGCCATTGCCTACAAGTGGTCCACTTCTTAAAAAAACTAACTTATAATCACTCCAACTCTCTCAAAATCTCACCCCTCCTAAATGGATTTTTTGACCATCATCAGAATCTCCAATTCTTCACCACTTGGTTCTTTATTCATACTCTGTTTTCACTTTCCTTCTTTTCCATCCCTGACCCTAGGGTTTACCAGTTCAATTCCTCACTATCATCAGTTCTCAAATCCTTCACCTTCTTGTTCTATCAAAGCTCATCTCTTGCTAAACTCTAACCCTGAATTAATCCCATCCTCTTCAAAAAACAAACAAACCTATTTTTCAATTAATAAGTATTTTATATCCCAACTTAGAAAAGAAAAACAAAATCTTTGTGACAAATATATGTACTCAAAATAAACAAATTTCCCACATTGGCTGTGTCCAAAAATGTATCTCATTTTGCATATTGAATCCATCATCTGTCAGGAGGTATATAAAATTCTTTATCATGATGGAACCCCTGTTAGTCATTACACTGATTAAAGTCATTTTCTTTCAAAAATGTTATTATTAATCAATTATTCTCCTGGTTCTGCTCACTTGATTCTGCATTAATTCATACAAGTCTTCTTAGGTTTCTTTCTATCCCTTCTGTCACTTCTTATGGCATAATAGTATTCCATTGCATTTTGGCTCATTCTTACATGCTTCTGAATGGAACTGGAAGAAGTCACAGAACCATACTGGCTGGGTATATAATAAATTCATATTGTTCAGTTTCAGCTGGGTCCTTGGTGTAGGAAGCAATCTTTTTCCTTCCTAATTGATTCCCTATCTCATTACCCAGAAAAGCTTTTCTGAATGCCCTCTCCTCATTTCCTAGAGCACACCCTCCTCCACTTCCCCCACTACCTCAAGCTGAGGGTTTCTCTTACTTTATTGAGAAAATTGGAGCAAGAGCTCCCCTTTCCTCCTTTCTGTTTCAAAAATGTACTATCTCACTGTCCTTTACCCCATTCTATTATAATGAGGCAGCCATTTTCCTTGCCAAGGTCAATCCTACATGTACCCTTGATCCCATCCCTTCCCCTTAGTTATCCTTCCTCCTTTCTCTCTAATATTCAGCCTCTCTCTATGTATTGGTAACTTCCCTACTGCTTTCAAGCAAGCCTAAGTCTCCCCCATCCTAAGAAGAAAAAAAAGCTTTCAATAAACTCACTATCCCCTTGGACTCCCCTTCTCCCCACAAGAGCTCTCCTACTTTTCTCAGTAAAATTCTTAGAAAACGTTGTCTACATTCTTTGCTCCTACTTCATTTCTTCTCACCCTAACCATTGCAATCTGGCTTCTGACTTCACAAATACAACTTTGTCCAGTCTTTCTTAATTGCCAAATCTGATGGTCTTTTCTCAGTTCTCATCTTATTTGACTTTTCTGCTTTTGACACTGCTTTGACTTCTCTGCATTTGACACTTTTCTATTCCTGCATACTTTCTCTAGTTTGGGTTATCATGACATTATTTTCTTCTGGTTTTCATAGCACTTACCTGATCACCTCTTCTCAGTCTCTTTTGCTAGCTCATCACCTACATCACACACCCTAGCCACTGGGGTTCACCAAGGTTTTGTCTTGGACACTATTTTCTCTCCATGTTCTCCCTTGGTCAGTTCATCTCCCATGCTTAATATCTTTGCAGATGACATAGATCTATTTGACAAGAGAGAATTTATTAAGTGCCTATTGTATACCAGGCACCATCCAAGATGCTGATGATGAATGAAACAATCCTTATTCCCATGCAGCTTACATTCTAATCAGAAAGATAAGAGATACTTATGTGGTCATATATAGAATGAATGTAAATAAAATAAATTCAAGTCATTTAGAGAGGGAGAACAGTAGCATTTGGGGAGATTAAGAAAGGCTTCATATAGAAGGTAGTACTTGAGCTGTATCTTAATCAAAGAGAAAGATGAGGGGAGGTAGAAGAGAAGGTTTGATGGAAAGTCAGTTTGGTTGGATCATAGAGAACAGAATGGGGATTAATATACAATGAGGCTAGGAAAACAGTTTGGGACAAGGTTGTGAAGGGTTTTAAAAGCTAAATAGAGTTTACGTTTTATTCTATAGGCAACAGGCAACCACTAGAGTTTATTGAGTAGGAGAGTGAAACAGATCTGTGCTCAAGGAAAATCACTTTGGCAGCTGTGTGAAAGCGATTCAACTGAAAAAGGGCAAAACTCGGGCCAGGAAGACTAATTAAGAGGCTGATGCAAAAATATGAGCAAGAGGTGATGAAGTTCTGAATCAAGCGGTGGCTGATTTGGCAAGTTTCTCCCCTGAACTTTATATCCACATCACCAACTGCCTGTTAGACATTTCAAGGCCCACTATGATTCAGTTGCCTTCTCCCTCCACTCCTGCTGCTTCCTTCCTAATGGAACCTCCATTTTGAGGAAATGACATCTTTCTTTCTCCAGACTTCATTACCCTTCCCTTCTCCCCTAGCTTTTCAGCATTCTTTTACATATTGTGTTCCCTCGTTAGAATGCAATATTTTAAAGAAAGACTGTTTTTCTTTTTGCTTGCATTTGTATCTCCAGTACTATGTTTGACATATAGTAAGTGCTTTATAAATGCTTGTTGACTTGATATCTGGAGACATCTCAAACAACATGTCTAAAACAGAATTAATATCTTTTCTCCTAAACCCACCTCTCTTCCAAATTTACTATTATCTGTCAAAGTTACCACCATTCTTTCACTTTCTCAGATTCATAACCTTTGCATCAACCCTTTGCTCCTCACTCTCCCTCACTTCACATATTCAACATCAGCTCAACCGCATTATACTCAGAGTCAAATACCATTTGAGATGTCTAATAAGTACTTGGTAATGTGGTACTGAAGCTCAGGAGAGAAACTACTGATTGGCACATAGTAGGCACATAATAAATTCAAGATATTTAGAAAGAGAATGGTAGCATTTGGAGAGATTAAGAAAGGCTTGACATAGAAGGTAATACTTGAGATATATCTTAATTAAAGAGAAAATTAGGTGAAGTAGAAGAGAGACTTGGATGGAAAGTCAATTTGTTTGGATCATGGAGTGCAGGATGGGCTAACCTTATTGATTCATCAGATCAATCACTTGTAGATACAAAATAGTTTGACGAAGAAAATTAGGTGGACCAGAGAAGCCTTCATAAAGGAGATAACTGTCTGAGCTGAGCCTTGTAATTGGGACTCCAAAAGTCTTTACCCTCAAGAAGCTTACATTTTATGGAGGAACCACTTTATACACAATAAATATAAGATATATACAAAGTAAATTATATATTCAAGGTAAATAACATATACAAAGTAAGTTTTATACACACACAATATGAAGGAATTATATTGGCAAGGTTAAGAACCTTGGTGACTAGAATGGATGGATGGATGAAGAGTTTACAATGTGCAAAGCACTGAAGATACAAATAGAAAAGATGGACCTGTATCTCAAGGAGCTTACATGCTATTGGAAGACATAAGAGAATATTTTGTTGTTGTGTTTTTCCTTTGTTCTAGAAGAGGACCATGACATGAAGATGATGAGGGGACTTGCAGTTGACTTTGGTTTGAGGGAGGGAGGGCTGTGCAAGGTCACCAGCCTCACTTTCTTCTCCTGAGCCATCTGGGTCCAATGTCCTGATATTCTTCAGGAGGACTGGAGATGGCCCAGGATGCAATGGGAGACCCTGGCCCTTCAAGGCTAAGGTCTCATAGCATTCTCACTATGAGGGAGATCCACCCATTCAATGAATAAGCTTCTTTATGTAGTTACTCAAGGGATGGCCCCTTTAATAAAAAAAAAAATCAAACTGGGAAGGGAAGACCCTCAGGGTTCCTGGGTAAAGGAGAAACAATGACTATTTAGTTTCAGCGGCAGGTCAAATAGGGAAGGAGAGCAGTCTTGGCCAGTAACAAGAAAAGTTTGGAAGTGGGAAGAGTATTGAGGGAGAGGTGCTGTGGGTCAATGGCCATGTTTTCAGACTTCCGCAGGAGCAGCTGAGAGGTCCTCTCGAGCAGCTGAAAGTACATTGGCAAAGCTGAAGGCACGCGCACTTAATCTGTAAGGTTACTAAGGAAGCTGCTAGCTGAGGTAAACTCCCGATAAAGTCTTGTTTAAAAAAAAAAAAGCAGGCTGTAGCTTATCAATAAAGATTGTTTTAGTTTAAAAAAAAGGCCATCTCTATTCTCGCGAGAGGACGATGACTCGTTCGTCATTTGTCTAGCCCGTTCTCGCGAGTTTGGTAGCGCCTGCAGAGGAGGGAGTAAGGAAATAAGGAAGGGGGAAGTGGCCGGAGGCCGGTGTGCGTCTCGCGAGAACAGCGTCACTCTCGCGAGGTTTGGGCTGCATTTCCCACCCCCACCCCCAGCCTCAGCTAAGTGCCGTTTCGGTTTAGCCTAGTGTGTGCGAGTGTGAGAGCGTGTGTGTGAGAGTGAGTGTGCGTGAGGGAGGTCCGAGGCGAGGGGAGCGGGTAGTGACTGCCCCGGGAAGGAGGGACAAAGGGAGCGGGGGGGCGTCTAGACCTCGGGCCCCCAGCGTCAGGAGGCCTCAGGGCGAGCCGGGCTGCCGGCCGGGGGAGGGCCCGCGCAGCCCTCACAGACAGGCCCGCCCGGAGCCCGAGGCGGCCCCACAGCTCCGGGGGGCCGGGGCGGGAGCCTTTGCCTCTGCAGCTTTTAAGGAGCTTTTTTTTGCCTGCCTCCCCCTCCCGGGGCGCTCTTCCCTCCACCTCATGTAGGAAGGGGCTGAGGTGTAGGGAGGGAGGGGGGGCCAGGGCGGGCGCCTTCCCCCCCACCCCTCTTCAGGAGGAGACTCTTTGCTGTGAGTTTGGAGGGAGGGTGGGCGTTGACTTTGGGGATTCTGGGGGATTCCTCTCCCCTCTTGAAGTTAGGGGAAGGGGAATGCCCAATTCAGAGAGACATGGGGGCAAGAAGGATGGGGGTGGAGGGAGTTCCGGGGCCATGCATCCATCATCTCTGGGTGGTGGCGGCAGCTCCAACAGCAGAGAGCGGCATAGACTTGTGTCCAAACACAAGAGGCACAAGTCCAAGCACTCCAAAGAAATAGGCTCTCTGGCCCCTGAAGCAGCCCCACTGAGCACCATGATCAAGCCCCTGGTGGAGTACGACGACATCAGCTCTGATTCAGACACCTTCTCTGATGACATGGCCTTCAAGCTAGAGAGAAGAGATAACGATGATCGTCGGGGTACTGACAGAAGTGACCGGCTCCACAAACACCGCCATCATCAGCACAGGCGTATCAGAGAGCTGTTGAAAACCAAGCAGATAGAGAAGGAAAAGAAAGTGGAAAAAAACCAAGAAGTCTCCAGCAAGTCAGTGTCCACCAAGGACCGAGTTTCTGGGACTTCAAAACGACTGAACGAAGAGAATGATGACTATGGGAAGACACTAGTATCCAAGAGTAGCAGTAACAAGGAATCCAGGTCAGCCAAATTCCATAAGGAGAAGACTCGAAAAGAACGAGAGTTAAAGTCTGGACACAAAGATCGTTCTAAAAGTCATCGGAAAAGAGACCCACCCAAAAGCTACAAATCAGTAGATAGCCCCAAACGAAGATCCAGGAGCCCCCACAGAAAATGGTCCGACAGCCCTAAGCAGGATGACAGCCCTTCTGGAGCATCATACAGCCAGGAATATGATGTTAGTCCTCCGAGGTCTCATACCTCCAGCAACTATGACTCCTACAAGAAGAGTCCAGGTGGTTCCTCACGAAGACAGTCGATTAGTCCGCCTTACAGAGAACCGTCGGCCTACCAGTCCAGCACTCGTTCACCCAGTCCATACAGTAGGCGACAGAGGTCAGTGAGCCCATACAACAGGAGGCGTTCATCCAGCTATGAGAGGGGGAGTGGTTCATATGGTGGTCGTTCACCCAGTCCCTATAGCAGAAGACGCTCTAGCAGCCCATTTGTGACCAAGCGCTCTGTGAGTCGGAGCCCCCTTCCCAGGTATGTGGTCTTTCTTTTCAATTCTTTGGCTTGGGATTGGATGGGTTGTGGGGGAAAAAGACTGGAATGCACTGAAGGGCCTTTGCCAGTCAGCAAATAGTCAGGACCACCAATGAACAAGAACTTTTGTTGTTGGCTACATATCAGAATAGATAAGCCCTTTTAGTTTCTAGCAGACCTGGTATCTTAAAAGTAGAAAGTTTGCATGGAAAAAACTACTTCCATGGTTGGGCCCAGCTCCTACCTTTGGTGAGACCTTCTTCTGCAAGATGCATTGTGAACAACCACCTGTTCCCATTCCCAGGGTGGTCCCACTGAAAAAGGATAAGGCCCTGTGGGGTCAATCCATATTCGCTGTTTGTTAATTTTATTATTGTGATCCAGATATCCTCAGCTTGACAACCTATTCTTAATTAAAAAAAAAAAAACAAACCAGCATCAAACCCTCCATTTTTGTTACCTTGAGGATATTTGGACAGGTTCATTTACAAAGCATTCTGTTGTTCATCATCCCCACTCCCTTTTCCTATTAATCTAAACCATTTTCTTCTAGTTAGTATTTAAAATTTATCTTCTTTTGACGCATGGTAAGGCAGAAATTGGTGATAAGAGAAATCTTTTTAGCTTCATCATCAACTTCCCTTGTGATGGTGGACTAGTCATTTCCTTTCAATAGATTGAATTAATGCGTAACTTGATAATGTGCTTAGAACATTCTTTTCTAGTTTGAGATTTACAGCTTGGAGTAAACTACTTATGGAAAGTTTTTCTTCCTCATTGTTTTTATTTTCAAGGAATAAGAAACAGCACCCTTTTTTCAAGCATACTCTTACATGCTGTCACTATGTTTAACGATTCCATTTTAAAAAATTCATTTAGTGGAGACATTAAACTATCCTTCTGTCTCTGTGTGCCAATGCCATTCCTAGGAATGAAGCATCATTCTTAAGAGAATTTTTACTAAATCTATAAGGGTATTAGACTGGGTGATTTATAATGTCCCTTCCAACTCTAACATTCTGTTATATTATGAGACTGTAAAGGCTTCTTTAAGAGAGCTGGAGTGATTTTTAAAGAATTAATTGTTCCGCAGAGTATTGGCAGTTTGCTAATGAGTAAATTTTATTGAATATTTCATAGTTGTTATAAAATAGTTTTCTTAAAATATCATTAGTCCATTGGGTTTGAGATTATAGAAGTTAATTAATCTGTAAAATTAGAGTACTATATTAGATGGTTTCTAAGGCCCATTCTAACTTTACTGTGTGACATTCTTGAAATCCCAAGCTTCTTTCAAGGCACAAAGCACAAGAACCGCTTCTTCCTGAGGCTTTTCAGGATTCATGTTGTTAAGTGTTCCCCTTCAACCCTCCTGGAATTACTTTGTGCTTTTGTATACTTTGTATACATTTTGAATTTACTTTTTTGTCTATGTGATGTTTTCTCTCTTCTCCCCAGTGGAATGCTTCTTGAGGGCTGGGATTGTTTTGTCTCTTCAAAACCTAGCATAATTCCTGGCATGTAGTAAGTGCTCAATAAATGCTTGTTGAGTTGTATTGAAGAAGTGCTAGCAATAACTGCCTTTTTTGAATAGTTGTTTTGGACAGTGATAGAAAATACTTCATCTCATTCCGTGATTCTTTCCGCAACCATGTTGAAGCTTGTCTTATAGTGACATAAATTTTTTAAAAATAGAAGGGCAGGAGGCAAATTTGCATATTTAATTCTTGGAGTCACAGTCATTTCTGTAGTTTTTTTGTTTGTACACAGGACACCAGTGTTTGATATTGTCATGTGTATACATTCCTCCATTTCAGTGGCAATCCAAATGGTTACAAAAGTTCAGTGCACACTTGTCAGAGTGGACTAAACATGAACATGTGGTATCTTTCTGTGTCCATCTTTTGTGGTTTTTTCTTTTTACGTTGTCAAAAGGAAGCAGGCAGAGTAGGCATTCAGAGAGTTTTTAAAAAATGAATTTAAACTGGCAACATTATTAAAGAAGCCAGAAATTCTTCATTAGAAATTATTGCGTTGTAACATAATAACTATACTTCAAGTTCAGATGGGATTGAATTGGTTAAATTCAGTATTTTAGATTTAAATTTGGAAGGAGCCTCAAAGACCATCTAGTTCAACCTGCTTATTTTGCATTGATGAAACAGACCCAGTGAGGTTGTGACTTTTCCAGGGTCACAAAGGTAGTAAAGCATTGGAGACATAATATGAATCCAGGACCTCTTAACTCCATAGCCAGTGCCCTATCAACTGTACCATGCTGCCTTCCCAAGAAGATAAAGGTTTCTTTTATCATACAAGGGGAAATAAAGACTAAAGTGCCTCACTTCAGTTTCCAGTAGACCTCTCTGTTCTTGTGGAGAGAGCTAGGACTCACATCTGACACAATCATGGTGCTGAACATTGCATATTCTTTACTTTTACTATATGGCTGTTCAAACATAGGGCATGGGACTAGGAGTCGGAAGCCCTGAGTTTTAATCTAGTTTCTCTCACGTAATAGCTGTATGACTTTAATCAAGTCATTTAACCTCTGGACATTTTTTTTGTCTTCTGGCAGCTGGGAATTATAACAGCTACCCTGTCTGCATCATAGAATACTTAAGAAAATCAATTCAACAAACATTTTAAATACTTATGTATTTAAAGGGAGCATTGTGGGAGATAGGACATAGTTCCTGTTCTTGAGGAGTTTACAACCTAGTTTTTAAATGGAATGAAGTATGTGAAAAAACAATTAGAAAACTGCACAGTACTACATATACAAGATAAGGTAGTAAAATTATTACTAACAATACTGTAGTATTTCCTTGGAGAATTTGGTTTAAATATTATATTGATGAAAGATTAAAGACAGATGGCTATAGTTAGTAGCCTTCAGCGTGAGTCAAAGCAAGTAGTGGAACTTTTGGGAAATGTTGCCAAAGTTTTCCTTGAAAAGAGGAATTTCATTTTAGCCCTGTTAGAATGACTGCAAAGAAAATCCTTTCAGTCAGATGTTTAAAAGAAGAACATAGTATCCTTCAAGTATACCCACATTTGATAAATCACCTACAGATTTTTTATTTCCATAAATGTACATAATTTGACAATGGATTTATGTCGAAAATTATAGAATATGAAGGTAAAGTTAAATTTTTATCAGTGACTTTCTGGAGCAAACTTGCAAAATTACCATAGATGATGTTGATGATCAAGAATAGACCATTGGAAGAATTTGTGGTTTGTCCAGACTGATTTTTAGCAGGAGTGCTTCTTCTTGTACTTCCAGGACTTAATAGACACTTTAGTCAAATGGAATGAATAGCAGTTCAGATTTGTTTTAGGTTTCTTTCATATCAACGTTAAGTTTTATTTCTCTGTTTCTTCATAATTTCCTTCAAGGAAGGGAGGGAAGGAAGCAAGGGAGAGAGGAAGGGCAAAGTTTGGAAATAAAGAAGTGCCCTGCCTTTATATGATCTGAGTTCCTGAAAAATAGAGTGTAAATCAGAACATCTTAAAAGGGGGGAGGGTAGATTTCTCTCTCTTTTTTTAATAAATCTTGAGTTTAATCTTTTTTGTAAAACAAATAATTGTAGATTTTTCTATGTTTTTAAAAATTCAAATTTTTGTCTTTACATTTGGATACAGTGAGGAAACACCTGTAATATTTAAACAACTAAAAATACAAAGTAGATTGTTTTAGCCCTAAAGAATTTGACTGAAGTTTGAAAGGTAAACAGGTACCTAGTCAGAAAATTTGGGTGTCTGAGGTATGCAAATTATTTTTATTTCGTACAGAAGATCATAGCTTCAGGAATCTCTTTAATATTTTCACAACTTTTAAAAATGTTTGAAATTAAAAATCTAAAATCTTTCTCTTTTTGTGTTATTATTATCATTGCCCCTTCAGTAGTACTAAAGAAGAATCATATTTCCTTAGCCTAGTGAGTAGAAAAGAACTTACTCTTGAGTGAAATGAGGAAAATATAGACAAAAGTTCTTCAACAATTGGAGTGTTAGACAAGTGTGACTTAGTATTGTTAGATTCAGGTATGCTTGTGTCCGTCAGCTAGGTAGTGCAGATAGAGTTCTGAAGAAACATCTTCCTGAGTTCAAATCTGGCCTTAGACACCAACTTGCTGTGCAACCCTGGACAAGTCACTTAACCCTGTTTGCCTCTGTTTCCTTATCTGTAAAATGGCAAGACTTTCTGGTAAGAAATTAAATCTTTGCCAAGATAACCCCAAATGGGGTCATGAAGAGTCAGAAATGACTGAAAAACAACTGAAGAACAGATGCTTGTGTGACCTGTGGCAATCAGTTTCTGTCCATTTATTTTTAAGATAGATCATAGGATCATAGATCAAAAACTAGAAAGGATCTCAAAAGCCATTCCCTCTTTAAAGAGAGACAGATAGATAGAAAGACAAGGAAATTGAGATCCAAGTGACTTGCAAGCTCTCACAGATAGTAAACAACAGGCAGAGTTTGAGCCCAGCTCTAAATCTAGAACCAGAGTTTCTTCCACTATACTGTAATATATGTTAATTTGAGCGATGTTTTCACCATCAGCTAAAGCTTGCTTTACTAATTCTGTTTTCCTTGAATCGTAAAAGATATATTTTTACCACTAGTCTCTTTTCCCTACAGGAAATCAGTGAAGTCTAGAAGTAGGAGTCCTGTATATTCTAGACATTCATCTTCCCACAGCAAAAAGAAGCGCTCTGGTTCACGAAGTCGACATTCTAGTATCTCACCTACCAGGCTCCCATTAAACTCCAGCTTAGGAGCGGAGCTCAGCAGAAAGAAGAAGGAAAGAGCAGCTGCAGCAGCTGCTGCAAAAGTGGATGGAAAAGAGGTGAAGGGGTCACCGGTAGTTTTGACTAAAAAAGAAAACATCTCAGGAGAGACTAAAGAGTCAAGCCTTGAGTCTAAAAAGTTACCTAGAGTTTTAAAATCTGAAAAATCTGCCTCAGATACTGAACTGGTAAACTTAACACATCTGAATGCAGAGATTAAAACTTCTTTAGATCCAGGAAAAGTAAAATTGGATGAGAACTCTGAGAAGAAGCATCTTGTTTCTACTAAAGACTTGAAATCACAGGGATCAAAGGACTCCAAACCTATAGCATTGAAAGAAGAGATTGTGGCTCCAAAGGAATCAGAGACAGTGGATAAAGAGGCCCTTCCGCCTCTCCCCACAATTACTTCTCCACCCCCACTACCAACTACCACCCCTCCGCCTCAGACGCCTCCTCTACCACCTTTGCCTCCATTACCTGCTGTTGCACATCAACCACCTCTGCCACCTCTCCAACCAACTTTTAGTCAGGTCTCTAATTCTATCACCCCAACTTTGTCATCTTCTACTCACCCAAGGACATCTGCTCTATCCTCTCAGGCAAACTCTCAGCCCCTTGTACAGGTTTCTGTGAAGACACAGGTGTCTTTGACAACTGCTATTCCACACCTGAAAACTTCAACTTTGCCTCCTCTGCCACTTCCACCCTTACTTCTTGGAGAGGACGACTTGGATAGGTAAGTCTACTAGATGCATTTTTAAAAAGTTAACCCCGATACTCTGTATATGAAGTTATATATGTCTTCTGTTTAGATCTGTCCACCTCAGCACTGTTTTTAACATCACTTTTATGAATAGGGTGCATTTTTGGTGTTTGACTTTTACTGGAAAATCTAGGGCTTCCGTTAGTTACAAAAATTTGTAGTAATAAAAGAGGTATGTTAACCACATCACTCATTTTATTTTTCAGTAAGACTATTTCTGATTCAAATCAAAGGTTGTTACTTTTAAGGGTAAGGCAGCATGGTATAGTAGGTTCGAAGGTAAAATTCAAGTCAATAAGACAGATCCGTATTTCATACTATCTTTGTGACCATTAGTAACCTCAGTTTCCTCATCTATAAAAAAATGGAACTAATACCTTACCTATAAAATCCACCTTACCAGGATTGTTGAGAGGGTCAAATGAAGGAATATACATAAAATGCTTCACAAACATTTATAAATCTTAAGCTGTTATTTACCAATTTCTCCCTAAAAGGTAAAGAGTAGATAATAGTTCCAGAATCTGCACAAATGAGAACAATTGAGTCACATGGGGTTATGGGAGGGTGGCATTGAAGCATAAATTTGATTTCATGGTAGACATTTGGAAATTGGTTTTACCTGTGTCCTCTACGTGACTGGCTCTAGTCACTACCAACAAACATAACTGTTTAAGAATTTACTTGCTATGGCAACTCCATTTGTTAGTGTTTCTTGCCATGACTTCTTTTATTCCCCTGAATCTGGATTGCCTCTGTTGCAACATTCTTTCTCTATACACAGAAAAATGAATTTTTTGCCTTCCAGTTCAAACCTTAAACTTCAGATTTTCTAAGTGATGTTGGTAGCTTGAATAGTACCTTTCTACTCTTCAGTCTTATTTTCAGTCATTCCCAAATTAATTCAGATGTGACTTTTAAGAAAGAAAAAGGCATTTTGAATAGACTTTGTCCTTTTCTGTTTGTATCAGCCCTCCATAAATTTTTTCAATGACTTGCCATGTTAACTCCATAGTAGCTAGTAATTATGACCGTAAGATCTAAACTTTAGGGCTGGAAAAGGGACCTTGGCGATCCGTTTAGTCCAACTCTCTCTTTTTTCAGATGAGGAAGTTTTACTTGCTCAAGATCCTATAGTTTATAAATTGTTAGAAGCAGGATTTAACCCAGGTCTTCCTGATTCCAGGTCCAGTCCTCTCTCCACTATATCACAGTACCCTCTTATGTCATATACCAAAAATTTAATAGTAACAACGATAGAAATACTGTTTCTTGAATTTATATAAATTTATATATTTGTTGGAAATGCTCAAAAGTCCTCATAGATAAAACATGTTTTTTTAAAATGTAGTTTTATTGGGAGGGGAAAGGAACACTCTTTATCCTCATCTAAAGGGACCGTAACTTAAGAATTTTGTCTTTTGTAAAGGTAGCTACTTTTCAAGTCAAATTGAAATTACATTAAATTATTTTTACATTATATTAAATACTTTTCAGTCAACTGGCAATGTGTCCACTACTTGATTTTGCTTCTCGGTTGGATTGTTTTTAGTAAAGCTATACTGAAATGGAAAGGAGAATAAAATTGCCATGTGTATGTACACAGAAAAAGTTGAATGTGAGATAGGTTTTGGGGAGCAGAGCAGTAAGAGATCTATTAAGGTCCTTCACTGAACTAGGAGAATTGGTATAGGAGTGTTGTTCTAACTCTCTCCCCAAAGTATTATATAGCTATTTGAATTTTGACATTTCAAAACACCTTATTTCCCAATATAATTTTTTATTTTTTAAATGTGCTACTATATTGGGCACGTGTAAAAGACAGGTGAGTTGTTAAGTGGAATCTTGGAGTAATTAAGAACTTTTGACCATAACATTAAATGTATTTATCATTTTTTTTAGTTCAAGAGTTTGCTTCTGTTTAAAAAAAAGAATTTAAGGTTGTCCCTTTGTATTCTAGCCTTTCTCATTTCCGTGGAAAATAATTTAGTAAACCGAATATTTGTGTTATTGTGCTTTCTTTTTGAAGAGAGACTAGAAATTTTCTTTATATCAAATTTGCATTTTATTTTGAACCAGAGACTTGTTAATAACCCTGTCTCAGTCTAGGAGTAAGCTAATTTTAAAATTTGATTTCATTCCATTCCTTGTAATTAAAGCTGAAGAGTAGTGTATAGGAAATATTGCTGATTCATGATTTCAGAAAGCAGAAACTTGCAGGCACAATGTTTTGTTAGCCTTTTGTCAGGACACATTAATTGAGAGTTTCCCTTGACACAGGTACAGTATCCTTGGAAATGGCTAAGTTATATCCTCTTCTATTGAGTCTTTTTGTCTACTTAACTACATCAATCTTTCTTTCCCTTCATGTGCTCCATCATGCTTTCAATGTAGCCTGTCTTTTGTTGACAACTTGGTTCAATAGTTTATCTTTGTTATACGTTAAGAGGAACAAGCTACACTTGGGATCAGATTTTAGTTCTTTTAATGGCACATATTTACTGTTGATGACACTGGTTGAAGATTTTGTTGATGTATGTCACGGCTTTTGTTGCTTTTCTTTTAAAGGCTTCAAAATTGAGTAGTGGCTTATTTTTCATCAGCTTGTTTTGCAGTGGGAAGGAAAGGGTGGGTGATTGCATTATTAAAAGTTATACTGTTGAGATTTGAAAAATATTGGCAGTTCAACTAAATGCACATAATTAATCACCATGTAAGCTAAATTGTAAATCCTGCGTGTTTTTAAGCTGATATTTATGAATGTCTAGAAACTATCTAAGGTGCCTTTGACTAGATAAAGATTCCATGGAAAGGAAAGGTTTTAGATAAAGTACTAATAAGAACTCTTAGGAGCTCTTCTGACTACACAGTTAACCTGTTCAATACTCTTAACATTCTACTACCTTATGACCATAGTCCATAAAGGAGATGCCAAAGTTTGTCATGGGACATTAATAAAAGCTTGTTGAATTCAATTGACATCAGCATTTCTTGGATCTAAATCATCAGATAAAGACTTTTCCTGACCACTTTCTTGTGTTGAGATCCCTACTTAGACTATACCCTTTCTGTGCCTGCCACATTTTAAACAATGGAGTTGAGGAGAGTCAAGATTATGTTAATCACAAAATGGAATTTGTTGTAATAGTGATACGCCTGTATCGGTTTTGTCCACGTTCACATGTATGTTAGCCAAGATCCATACTTACTGTAATGTGGAGTTGCTATAAGCTTTAAGCAGTTTAATAAACCAATATACTAATAAACATACAGAAGTATGTTTCAGGCTGATAATATAATTTTTCATTTTCTTCCCAGAAAAAACTTCTTTTAAGCATAAATTTTTATTGACATCTTTTGTTTTTAATCACCTAAATTTACCTATATTTCTCCTTCCCCCAGAGTCATTCCATATAATAAAAAATAGCTTTTAGAGAAAAAAGAGGAAGAGAAAAAAATCAGCAAAATGATCATTTCATAGAAAGAAGTCTGAAAATATATGCAGTGTTAAACATCCAGGGACCTCTCACTTCTGCAAAGGAGCAGGAGAAATTATCCTCTCCTGTCTTTTGAGCCATGCCCTTTTTTTAAAAAATTTTGTAACTTTCACTTTGTTTTGTAAAGCTGGTTATTCTTTCTGTTGTCCTTTTTTCCCCTTGGCCCTATTTCACTCTACATCAGTTTGTATAAGTCCATATTTCTTTATTTTTGTCATATTCCTCATTTCTTAGAGCACAGTGATATTCCAATACATTCATGTGTCACAATTTTTTGAGCCATTTCTTCGTCAATGGATATCTATTGTGTTTCCAGTTCTTTGCTACTACTAAAAGTGCATAACCTTTTCAGTGATAACCCTAGTGTTAACCAGAAAACCCTGGAAATGACAAAGCATAAATATAAAATTTGGAATGATAGTGAAATGATAAAAGCAAAACAGTTGATCCATTGTAGATGTTCTTCATATCTGTTGGGGGTGAGAGGGGAAAAAAGGAAACAGGTCTCTGTAGCATAATCTTTTTAAACTAGATAGAAAGAATTTCTGGCATCAGTGGTTCATAGACACAGAACTGGTGAAGGTGAGGGAAGTTATGTCTTTCTCTGGAAGTCTTTTTTAAAAAGTAGAATAGTTTCTTGGCCTTTCTCTTCTTTTGATTTCCAGATTCTGACAGTTTTTTTTATAGTAATATAGAATGTAATTTATGGATAAGCTATGCCAATTTTTCCAGAGAAGGCTTTGTACTGTCTTTCTAGACACATTTAATTAGCCCTGCTTTGCTGGATGTGATGTAATATAACACATCTACATAATATAGCTAAATTGTGCTGTTTTAGACTCACTTGTCATGTTTTTCTGACATGGGGTTAAAATGGTGGAAGAAGGTGGGAAGGATACATTTTAGTATCCTTTAGTAGTACGTTTGTTCATTGCTTGGTTCTTATATGTTGAAAGACTTTCTCATTGATGCTTTTGGAAAGCAGTTAGGCTTCTCTACACAAAGAGCAAAGTGCTTTTAAAAGTACATTGAGAGAGGTAGAGCCAAGGTGGTGAAGAAGTGGGAAGAAAAATACAGCAAAGCTACCTATAACACACACACACACACACACACACAACTTCAAACAGATTTTGAAAACAGATCAGATGAAATCCTAGTGTGGATATCCAAGAAGAAGGTAGGATGAGACAGGTAGATAGAGAAGTCTATGGTCCTTGGGAGCAGGGTCTACCTAGGAGCCTTCCACGTAGAATATTTCAGTGCCCTGGGACTGAAGCTGAGTCCATGGGTAAAGAGAGGTCCCAGATCCATACCAGGGCATCACAACCTTGTACAGGGTGTGGGAACAGGTGCCAATTATTGACAGCTTGGTCTTTTACTATTGAGACACAAATCCTGGATACACTGAGGGGAGGACTTCTGTCCAGGAATAGTGTTCTAAAGTAAGAGCCTTGGCTACATATAAGAGAGGAGCCAGTTTAAAAGCAAGCAGTAGTAGGACTCAGACTGGACGAGCAGACCTGTATCTCAGTTCCAACTGGTAGCCTAATCTGAAGGGGCAGCTCGGTGTCAGCACTGGATAGAGTACTGGGCTTAGAGTCAAGAAAACTCACCTTCCTGAGTTCAAATCCAGCCTCAGACACTAGCTGTGTGATGCAGAGCAAGTTACTTAACCCTGTTTCCTTCAGTTTCCTCATCTCTAAATGAGCTAGAGAAGAAATAGCAAACTACTCCAATATCTCTGCCAAGAAAACCCCATTTAAGTCATTAAGAGTTAGTCATGACTGAAAAGCAACTGAACAACAAGACTGCTCTGAAGCCTACAGAGGAATAACCAAGATAGAAATCCCAGACCAAAGGGAAGTCTGCAGTTTGTTACTCTGAACTAGCAGAGCTTTCCAGCTTTCTGAATGCAGTTGAGTCTTTCCAGCAGCACTATACTGAAAATCCAAGGGAGCACAAGTCCATAGACCTATTGCTCATACTAAAAACCAGGTGAGGAATTTGCAGAGCTCAGACCTAGAGTAGGTGGTGGTTAAATTTGTCCTGTGTCAGCCTTCTTTGGGAGTTCTGAAAGGTGGCAGGCCTTCAACCTGAGTTGTCCCTGAAATCACGAAATAATGTAACATTCAATACCTCAAGAAAGCAGCAGCAGGACCAGCCCAGACATTTCCTCCAGAAGAGCACAGGGCATAGGCTAGACAAATGAACAAACAAAAAAAGAATCCTACCATAAAAAGCTAGTATGGTGATAAGGGACACTCAAATCACACCCAGAAGAAAAAAGCTTCAAAATACCTACAAGTAAATTGCCAAAGTAAAACACAGCTTGGGTACAAATTCAGTTAGGATTATTGGAAAGAATGAAGTAAGAATAAAGTTTTTATAAATGAAATCAGAGCATCCAAAAAAATAGGAAAAGAAATGAGAGCATTGGAGGAAAACGTTGGAAAGGAAATTAACAGAAGGTCATGCCTTCATGAGATAAGAAACATAAAAAAATAAGCAAAATAAAGTCAAAAAACTGAAACAAATAGAAGAAAATTTAAGGTTTCTAATAGCAAAAACAGCTGACCTGGGAAATAGATTGAGGGGGGGAAAAAACTGAGACTCTTTAGATTATCTGAAATCAGTGAGCAAAAAAAAATTGAAGCCTGGACATCATAGTTCAAAAGAAATCCTCAAAGAAAACTGATCAGACCTCTTAGAACCAGAGGAGAAAGTGGAAATACGAAGATTTCCTCCTTTTAAACTTCTTGAAAAAAATCACAAAATGAAATTCACAGGAACTTCATAGCCCAAATCCAGAGCTTCCATGTAAAAGAAAAAGTATTGCACACAGCCAGAAAGAAAGAATTCAAGTACTGAGGAACCACAGTCAGGATCACATATGATTTAGCAGCCACCACTGTGTGTGTGTTCATCCTTCGTTGCTGAAAAAGACCATGCCATCAGAGAAATAATGACATGACTTGCACTTGACTTTGAGTGAGGGAGGGCTGAGCAGGTCACCAGCCTCACTTCTCCTCCTCTGAATCCAGTGACCAAATATTCATCAGAATGACTGGAGATGACACAGGATGAAGCAGTTAGGGTTAAGTGACTTGCCCAAGGTCACACAGCTAGTGAGTGTCAAGTGTCTGAGATGAGATTTGAACTCAGGTCCTCCTGACTCCTGCACTGGTGCTCTATCCACTGCACCACTTAGCTGCCCCAGCAACCATCACTATAATGCAGCAGAAAAGTTGCAAGACAGTATTTCAGAAGGCCAGACTTTATAGTCAAGGAGAACTTAACACAGAAAAACTGGAATATAATTCTATAGTCAGGATGGAAGTGGGAGAATGTACCTTTATGAAATTGAGGACTTTCAAGCATTCTTGATGAAAAGATCAAAATTTCTTGGAAACTTTGAATTGCAAATACAGGAGTCAAGAGTAACATAAAAAGGTTGACATAAATGAGCAGTCATTAGAGACTAAACAAGGGATAAACTGGTTGCATTCTAATATGGGAAAATCTTACATGCATCCCCTCTGACCTCTTATAATTAGAGGTCATAAGAATCTAGTCAGCCTTAGTGGAATTTTGTTAGTATCTCTTTTTAAAATTAAAGTTTAGTTTTAGATTCACATTCCTTCCTTCCCTCCTGAATCCTCTCTTCTGTTTGAGAAAACAAGAAAAAGAAAACCCTTGTTACAAACATAAATAGTCAAGCAAAACAAATTCCCCCATTGACTATGGCCAAAAACACTATGAGTGCAATTATATCTTGATGATCTTAAAAGAATTGAAAGGGGGTAGAGAATACGCCAAGGAAAGGGGAGGGGAATGGTCAGAAAGAAAACATCACACATAATCAGAGTGTACACGAAGAAGTCTATACAAATAAGGAAAAAGGATTTGAATGATTGATACATGAAACTCACCCCCATCTGAACAGATCAGAGAAGGGAAGAAAGCAATCTTGTACAAACTTTGGTACTGAAATGCATTATGCTCAGCAGGAAAATAGGGAAGAGAGAGAAGGTAGATTAAGGGAGGTATTGGTCCTGAGCAAAACAAACTCTAAGGACGTACAAAAATATTTATAGCTAACATTTTGCAATGGCAAAGAATCAGAAACTGGGAGTGCCCATCATTTGGCGAATGGTTGAGTTTATGGCACATAAAAGGAACATACTTTTGTGCTGTAAGTAGTGAGGCAGGGAGTGGTTTCAGAAAAACCTGGGAAGACTTGTATGCACTGATGCAAACAGCTTTGAAAAACTTAAGAACACTGATCATTGTAATGACTAACCAGGACTCTAGAAGTCTATTGATGAAATATGCTACCTAACCACTTGATAGAGAGGTAAAAACATCTAAAAACATCAGAGTACAAAATGAAGACTTTTTTTCTATATACCCTATGTGGAAATTTGTTTTGCTGTCCACTTTTGTAACAGGTGTCTTGATTTCTTTTTCTTTTGGGGAGTGAGGGCAGGGTTATTTCTTAAATAATATTTAATTTTTAAAAATTAGAAATAGAATAAACAGTGTTTCAGCTTGAGGTTTTTTTGTAGATGTGGATTTATGTGACCCCTATAAATTTTTTTCTCAGTGTGTATGTGTGTAATAACATACTGCTTATCTTGTAATATGTTAAAGTAGATTAAGAAATAGATAGGAAGTCAAATGAATTTTCCAGTCTACTTCAGTTAAGGCTACTATCATTGTATCAATAACCCTTGTTGAACTCTTTGATTCTAGTACAAAACATTTCTTCCTAGTAGCTGCCCTAAAAATGAGCCTGAAGAAGTTGCTCAGGTATTTTTCCTTCCTCTCTGTGTAAAAGATCAGAATAAAGATAGTTATTTTGATCAGTCCCTTAGTCAACAAGTATTTATTAAATGCGCTATATTTGCCAGGCACTGTGCTTTGTTTACTAAGCCACTGGAATATCAGTTTATCATTTTTGTCTGATTTTGCTTACCAGTTTTATGATTTTTCCCCCTCTTTCCAAAATACCATTAAATGTACCATTTCTTCTTTCTTTCCACGTCTTTAGTAATATAGAAGATTTAAGCTATTGAACTCTAATATGTAGGTGTCATGTTATGTTTCTTTTGAGTCAGTTGAAATATGGAAGAGATGATGGGCTTCTATATATATGCATGAACTGAAGGATTCCACTTGACTTCATTATGGTCATTTCATTGAAAAGAAACAAAGGCACATGGTGGAATGAGAGACGGGCAATGTGATATTGTGGAAAAAATGCTGTTCTAGAAAACAGGAGGCCAGGATTTGATTCTGGCCTTTTTACTTACTAGTTTTATGACCCTGGGCAAAGTTTAAATGGCATTTAACTTCTCTGAGCTTCAGGGCTAATACTGCCATGACTTGTATCAGAGAGTTACTGTGAGGAAAGCCATTTTGTAAATTCTAAAACTATTCAAGCAACTCCAGTGGTTTCCTTTTGCCTCTGGAATAAAATATAAACTACTCAGTTTAGCTTTGCAGGCTCTATACAGCTTGGCCCCAACTTATTTTCCAGCCTTGTTTAGGTGTTACTCCCCCTCTTGTTCTCTGATATCTAGCCAAACTGGCTCTGTTTCTCACACACATGCCACTTTTCTCATCTTCTTGCTTTTGCACTGGCTGTCCCCCATACCTGGAATACATTTCCTCCTCAGTTCCACCTCGGAGAGTCTCTGTTATCCTTTAAAATGCAGCTCAGGCACTGTCTTCTTCATGACAATTTTCTTGATTTTCCCCCAAACATTTCTCCCAATCACTTTGTGTTTATAATAATATATGTATTAAGTCACTAGATAGATATAAATCTAAAATATGCATGTATATTTGCAGAACTACTTGTCTGCCTCATTAGAATGTAAGCTCATTGCCAGTAGTGATTGTTTGATTCTTTGTACTTGTAGCCCCAGCAACTAGTACAGTGCTTGGCATATAGTAGGTACTTAAATACATGTTGATTGATTGTTATATAAATCTGAACCATACGAAAGCCAATAAGAATAGAATTTGGTAAAGAAATCATAAGTTAATGCCTCATCCTTATTCTGAGCATTCATAACTGTATAGATTTGTGTTAATTATATTTTTAAAAGATCAGTAATTTGTGATAGTATCTCTTATTCTGCCTCATAGACAAACTTCACATTCTTTGAAAAACATCATTTGTATACCCTTTTAAATAGTTGTCATCTCTCCACTTTACTCTGTTTTAGTCCAAAGGAGAGTCTTCCTCCAAAACCTATGAAGAAGGAGAAGGAACAGAGAACTCGGCATTTGCTCATGGACCTTCCTCTTCCTCCAGAGCTGCCTGGTGGTGATCCATCTCCCCCAGATTCTCCAGAACCAAAGGCTGTCACCCCACCTCAGCAACCATATAAGAAGAGACCAAAGTAAGTTTTTTCAGGGAATACATATCTCTGTTTTTGTCTTAGTTTTGACCATGTTACTCAGTCAATTCCAGTGGATTTCTATTTCTGGTAGTGTCAAATATAAACTCCTTTGTTTAGCTTTTAAAGCTCCTTACAGTCTTGCCCCAGTCTATCTTCCCAGCCTCTTTGTTTACATGAGGTTATGAAACTCTTCACTAGTACATGCTCTTCCAGATCATACTGGCTTTCTCTCTGTTCCTTTTCGTTGACTGTTCCCTGTGCCTGGAATGCACTCTTACTTTTACTCGTAGAATACCTCTTTTCCTTCAAGATGCAATTTAAGCACTGTCTTCTATGTGAAACCTTTCCTGATTCCCCTCAACCCCAGTGTTCTCCTACCCAAGCTAGCCTGCATCAAACTAGTCTTGTATTGCAAGCACTTTATTCTGGGAGTTGTTTCATGCGTTGTATTTGTATTCTTCTGTACTTAGCACAGCTCTAAGTATGTAGAAGTTGGATAAGTGTTTGTTGGTTGATTTTTGTGCCATCCAAACTAAGCCAGAAGAATTACAGGTGATAGGCCTGAGCCCAAATTCATCAGATAGTTATTAATTACCGATTGTGTGCGTAATAATGGGTTAAAGTTCTTGTGACGATAGAAAATAAGTAGAATGAATCCCTATTGGCTAGTTCCAAATCCTTTCTGAAATATTTACAATAGATCTGGCAAACTATATTCACAATTTTTGTTTCTTTCTACTTGTGTCATAAAGTTTTTGAAAAATTGACCATTTCTCAGGTTTATAGCCAACTTATTCATCCTGCTGCGTTTGTTAAGTTAGGAACACTTTAAGTCCTGAGGTAAAACAAGACTTTTTGATTAGGGTGACCAGTATAACATATAGACTAATGAAAGAATAATAAGCAAGGGAACTGACCTCTGGAATGATAAAAAAAAGTTCCTTTTGTTATTATTAATATTTCCCAATACAAAGAACAGAAAAAGAAGACTACATATGAAACTGAATCCATGTTCTGTACATTTTGTTTTTTAACTGTATTTCAAATTTAATTGGGTAGTTTCTACATCACCCAGATTTTTTCTGTGCTTTTCTGAATTTCCTCCTTTGTTATGTGTTTTTGAAATATTTCGGTGACACCTTTTTTGTTATTAGTATTCCTGCTTCCTACTCCCCATAACTCTAATTCCCTCCCCCAAATAAAAATCCCCCTTTATAAGACATACATATAGTTAACAAGGGCACTGTATTATGAGTGAAGGCTTTTATTAGAATAAGGAGTAATGATAATGATGCATAAAAAGGAAGAAAAGAAAGAATACTATTGAAACATTTAAAAATACATAGAAAGTTCAGTGGGGGTATAGACAAGGCAAGGCAGTGTTGGGATTATATATTTAATATCTGTTTTGAAATAGTGATATGTAATTTTTCATAGGGAAAATAGTATAGTCAAGTAAAACAAGAGCCACACATTGGCAGTATCTGAAAATGTATATGTCATTCCATTCCTCTATTCCAGCAGGTCTTAACTTTCTTTAGGTGTGTCATGTACTTCTTGGTGAGGTGAAGCCTATGGACTCTCTCTCTCAGAAGAATATGTTTAAATGCATCAAAAAAAAAAAGAGGATTACAAAGGGAACCAATTTTATTGAAGTAGTGTTATAAAAATTATAATAAAACAAGTTCAGGATTGAGAACTCCTTCTCTAGGCAGGAGAGTATTTCTACTCTTGCCAAAAGGTGGAATGCTTGTTATTCATCATCACTTACAAGGTTATGATTGGTTATGATTAGTGCATTGATCAGCAGCATTCTTAAGTTTTTCATGATTGTTTTCCTTTACAGTGTTGTGGTCATTGTATAAATTTTCTCCTATCAGTCTGTATCAGTACACACAAGTTCTTCCGGTTTCCTTTGAATCTGACCCTTTTATCATTTTTTATGGGCAGTAATATTATTACATTCATCTACTGTCATTTGTTCAGCCATTCTTCAGTTAGCTATTTTGTTTATAGTTTTATGCTTCAATAAAAAGTATCAGCAATTTCTCTTAAGATGTAGTTGAATCAGTGAATTAAGGTATATCATTAAAACCCTATCACTTGTCAGTTTTTGCATCGACTAGACAAAACATTTCCATAATCTTAAGAACAATCTTGCATAGGGGAAGCTCAGATAATTCTTTTCATTTGAGGAAAACAAGCCTATTTAACTTTTCTTATATCAGCCTAGTAAATCCAAGTCTCTTTCTGAAAGCCCAGTACTCTGTTGTTTAGGCTTTCTGTAATAAATATATATAAAAGGAACAATAAGATTATCATCACAGCATTTTTTTTTAATGGGAGTGTTTTATTTTTTAAAACATTTTCTTGCTTATAGAATCTGTTGCCCACGATATGGGGAAAGAAGACAAACAGAAAGTGATTGGGGCAAGCGCTGTGTGGACAAGTTTGACATAATTGGAATTATTGGGGAAGGCACATATGGACAAGTATACAAAGCCAAGGACAAGGACACAGGTAAAACACCTCCACAGATTGGAGCATTTTTATTAGGAACCATGGTGCTTTTAGAGCTAAATAAAACTTATGTTTGGAATTGTTAAAAAAAAATTTCCATGGTGACACAGTGATGCTATCTTCAAGGATCAACTCTTGGACTTATTAAACTTTTTTAAAATGAATATTATTTATTTATTTGGTTTTTGGTTTTCAGCATTCACTTTTATAAGATTTTGAGTTCTAAATTTTTCCCCCTACCTCCACTCAAGACGGCATGCAATCTGATATGGGCTATGTATGTACAGTCTTATTAAACTTAGTTCCACATTAGTCGTGTTGTGAAGGAAGAGTCAGAACAAAAGGGAAGAACCATGAGAAGGAAGAAAAAAAAGAGAATAGTATGCTTCAGTCTGCACTCTTTATACATATGCACTCTGCATCGTTCTTTCTCTGGATGTGGATAACATTTTGGGATTGTCTTAGATCATTGCATTGCTGAGAAGAGCTTTGGACTTAGTAAACTTAATAACTGTACCTTTAGTTTTGCTTTTACTCTCCATACAGAGATAGTAAATAAAGTGGACTTAATGACTCCAAAAACATAGAGGTAACTTTCAGTTATTCAAGGGCTGAAAACAGTCCACTGTGGATTATCTAATCTTTTTATTTTGAAGTTGAAATGAGGTATTTGCATTATTGATGCTTTTCATTTTTTCATTCCATAGTTTTCCTAGTCTTAGCTAGCATATAGAATCAAGAATTATCTAAGTCTTAGAAATCTTTAAGGTTAGGCATAATAATGTAAACAGGAAAATGTTTTCATTTGGAATATAAAATCTTTGAGGACAAGTATTACACTCTACATTCTTAAATCATATCAAATGCCTAGGATGTTACTTTGCTTTTGGTGATGTTCAGTGTTGAAAATGGTCTGATAGAGGTGGATTTTGTTTTTTCAGGAGAGCTAGTAGCCCTAAAGAAAGTGCGACTGGACAATGAGAAAGAGGGCTTCCCAATCACAGCTATTCGTGAGATCAAGATTCTTCGACAGCTGATCCATCGGAGTGTTGTTAATATGAAGGAAATTGTCACAGATAAACAAGATGCACTGGATTTCAAGAAGGACAAAGGTAGTAAGCATTGGAGTGTGTAAACACAGCAGTGTCATTTAGAATTATCCTTTACCTAGCTTGGTACTGGCACCTTTTGACCAGTTCTTAATTTAGTCTCCTACTTTTGTGCATATATGAATTAAGATGATTATCTTGGGCTGAGAGCAGCTTATCTAATAAAATGCCCATTCTGCTTCATTTTATGCTTTCTCATTGGTAGTCATTGCCTTATGGTCTATGCGTGGGTCTCCTACCTGTAGAGTAAGCTACTTCTAGTAGTAGGTAAGAGAAAAGGGACTACCATTTGCTACTGGTCATATGTTTACAATGAGTACTTTCAAAATACAACAACTATTTATGCCACACCAGAAAAGTATGTGTCTAGAATTATGACTTTTGTCACTATTTTATAGACTGAATTTTCATCTTATTCTCCCCTATTTTTGAAGTGTCCTCTTACATTGTCCAGTATTCTTTTTATCATCCTTTCAAAGCTGATTTGAAAGAGATTCAGAGGAATTCTAAAATGATGAAGGAGATTAGGAGCAGGGTGAATGGAATAGAAAGGCAGAGAGCTAAAGGTAGCTTATATTTTGTGGTAGATTGAATAAGAAAGTGGGTTGGATTCTTCATCTGGAGAGATGAAAGCTGAGAGGAAATACGAATAGAATTTATGATATCTTGAAGGGATTGTTAAAGTGAACAGTGAAAAAAAATTCCACAAAATCTGGCCTGTCACAATTAAAGATGTATCCCTTGATATTTGAAAATATTAGTTTTAAGGCAAATACAAAGCCAAATAGTAAAAAAAAATCTAGGATTTAATTAGCTTAATGGAGTATAAATTCAAATCAGATTAAGGAAAACTAGCTATATTTAGAGGTATGTCTCACACCTTTAGACATCATGGAAGACAGCTGTGCCTCCCACAAAATATCGTTCTGGTGCCACTCAGAATCTGGGACTAAATAGATATCTGATCTGACCTACAGGGACTTTTTAATGTCCTAAATTCTGTGTCCTGTGGGCATACTTCTCTGCTAGATAGGAAGGTAGTGTGGATTTCTCACTTTACATGAGGACTATCTGTAATACTTCTCTGTCAGATTCGTGTGCATCTATAAAACTGTGGAGTTCCCCATCCCTGGTAGATAATCCAGCTCTCTTTTAGTTTAAAAATATTGTATCTTATTAATAATATACATAGGCTCCCATAGATATTGTGGAAATCTTTGTCTACCTTACTTCTAGTATTGAATAGATTGAATGGCTCCTGCCTTAGAGCATTTGTTTTATTAAAGTGTGACTGTGGAAAGTGCACTGGAGTCTTCCAGGAGAAATGAATCAGAAAATCTGGGCTCTTAATTATAGCTTTGTCACTAGAGAGCTATTTGACCTTTTCCAAATTACCCAGCTTTGGTGGGCCTCAGTTTCTTCATTTATGAAATCAAAGATTGGACATGAGATTTTGGTGAGGTTTCTACCAGCCCTGTGATTCTGTTCTAACTAGGTGTGGGAGCCTATGAGCATTTTTTCCTTCCAGTTTTAAATATCACATTTCCTTCCTAGGTGCCTTTTACCTTGTATTTGAATATATGGACCATGACTTGATGGGGCTGTTGGAGTCTGGATTAGTACATTTTTCGGAGGACCATATCAAATCTTTCATGAAACAGCTAATGGAAGGGTTGGATTATTGCCACAAAAAGAACTTCCTGCATCGGGATATTAAATGTTCCAACATTTTACTTAACAACAGGTAAAAAAAGTAACTTGATTAAAATAAATTTTTTCTTCCTTTCTTCCCTGCTCCACTTTAGTTTAAATCTAACTAATATGTTATATGATACTAATTTTGTGCAATGTAGTCTCTGATATTCGTTGGAGACATGGTAGTAATAATGAAAAAAGTACAAACTTGGAGTCAGGAGACTTTGTTTCTAGTTCTGGGTTGACCATTTAGTGACTATATGATATTGGGCTAGACATTTAATTTCTCTGAGCCTCCATGTCCTCATTTAAAAAATGAGTGTAATGCCTGTCTTATCAATTTCAAAGATTTATAGTAGAGATCAAATGAAATATATGTAAAAGCACTTTGTAAACTGTTTAAAATTATATACTGATGTGACCAGCAAAGTCCCCAAATTTAAATTCTTTTTAAGCCCCTATCAGTTAAGATCATGAGGATGACTAATCACAAGCATTCCAGAATGTAACTTGCTTACTCAAGGTTTATATTGTTTGTTCTGTAAATAGTGTTTTATTTTTTCCATTTACATGTAAAGATAGTTTTCAGCATTCATTTTTATAAGGTTTTGAGTTCCAAATTTTCTCACTCTGTTCCCCTATCTCCAAGACAACAAGCAATCCAATATAGGTTATACCTGTGTAATCATGTCAAACATATTTCCACATTAGTTATATTGTGAAAGAGGAATCAGAACAAAAGAGAAAACCATTAAAACCCCAGAAACAACAAAAAAGTGAAAATAATTATACCTTGATCTGTATTCAGACTCCATGGTTGTTTCTCTGCATGTGGATAGTGTTTCTCATCATGAGTTTTGGAGTTGTCTAAAATCATTGTATTGCTTAGAAGAGCTACATCTGTCATGATTGACCATCACACACTGTTGCTGTTCCTGTGTTCAGTGTTTTCCTGGTTCTGCTCAATTAGTTCCACATCAGTTCATGTAAGACATGCCAGATTTTTCTGAAATCTGTTTGCTCATCATTTCTTATAGAATGATGGTACTACATTATATTCATACACCACAACTCATTCAGCTGTTCCCCAGTTAATGGTCATCCCCTCAATTTCTAGTTCTTTGCCACCACAAAAAGAGCTGCTATAAATATTTTTGTACGTGTACATTCTTTTCCCTTTTTAATGATATCTTTGGGATATAGGCCTAGTAGTGGTATTGATAGATCATAGAGTATGAAGTTGGATTACCCTTTGGGCATAGTTCTAAATTGCTCTCCAGAATAGTTGGATCAGTTCACAACTCCCCCAACAATGCATTAGTGTTTCCCACTTTTCCAAATCTTCTCCAACATTTATCATTTTCCTTTCCTGTCAAATTAGCCAATCTGATATGTGCAGGGTGGCATCTGGTATATGTTGTTCCTTTGTGGGGTAGACTAGATGACCTGTGGTCCCTTCCAGTTCTTAAAATTCTATGATTCAGTATCAAATTGCCCCAAAGTGTGTCATTTAGAAACCACTGCAATAGTGACAAAATAATAATGATGGCCCTGACAGTCCCAGCAAATTCATTCTTCTTCACAATATTATAGGAGTTCAGGGCTTAGAGGAAAAAAAAATGCCTGTTGACATTTCCTTAAATCACTTAAAATACTTTTCCTATTCATGTGCTCTCAGAGAATTTAGGACTGAGGTGTATGGTAGCCATTGGTGGTTGAGAGTTGTTAGCTTCCGGAAGTGTTCTTTGATTTTGTTCAACTTCTCATAGATAAGTTACAGTATTGATCTCAGATCACAGACAGTTCTGTGGCAGCAAATTTGCCATCTGAAGAACAAGATAGCTACTCTGATATTTGGTTACTAGGTCTTTAGGTAACAGATAAAAGCTATTGTCGTGAGACAGTAATAATAGTTTGACTCTGATCATTCTATTCATGCACAGTTCTAGTAATCTTATTCTAATTAAGTGAAATGATTGCTCCAGTACTCTATTTGGTAGCATAATCTCCTGAGGATTTGCTGTTCTGTACAAGTTTTTATCTACAAAGGGAAACATAAAGCTCTGCTGGCATTTCTTGAGGAGTATAGCCATGAATTTTCACCGTTTCACCAAAATATTTACCAATATGATATTACCAATATGGTGACTGAGATATGAGGAAGATCTTAATCATAATAATAGCTAGAATTTATATAGCACTTTAGGGTTTACAAAGCACTTTACAGGTACCTCATTTTATCCTCACAACATCCCTAGTAGGAAAATGCTCTTGTTATCCCTATTTTCACACATAAGGAACTTGCAGATAGAGTTTAAGTGACTTGTCTTATAGCTAATATCTTATGCTGAATTTGAACTCAGGTCTTCCTAACTGAAAGGCCAGTGTTTTATTTATTGCACTGCCAGCTGCCCATCTTAAGAATAGTACCAGTGCTGTGCGTGGTATTCTAGATTCCTGTAATTTCTACCATAGATTTTTATCTTTTGGTGTAGCCTTGTTGTCTGAGGTCCTAAGCGTGTGACCTTTTTTAGGTCTTCTGGGCCTTAAAAATACTATCTGAAGACAGGATAAATCAAAAAAATAAATAAATGAAAAACATTTATTAAATGTTGCTATGTACAAAACAGTGCTAAGACACTGGAATTAAAAAGGAGGAGGAAGCTCCTTGTCTTAGGCTGAGTTCAAAAAACATTTATATCTACACTTTTTTTGTAGGATATTATTGTTTAGTTTTTAGTTATTATTATTATTTATATTTAAATTTTATTATTATTAAATTTAATGAAAACAAGGTGGCATAGTGGAAGGAATGCTAAATTTGGAATCTAAAGAGCTGGATCCAAATCTTGGCTTTACTGCTTGCTTACTTACCTATGTTACTATCAACAAGTTGCTTAATCTCTCTGAGCTTCAGTTTCTTCATATATAAATAAAAGGATTGGACTAAATAACAGGTTCTTAACCTGAGATCTATAAACTTGTTTTTAAATAATATTTCAGATGGCGAAGTGGTTAGCACACTGGGTGTGAAGTCAGGAAGACCTGATTTCAAATCTGGCCTAAGACATGTATTAGCTTTGTGACCATGGGCAAGTCATTTCACTTAGGTTTCCTTAAGTTTCTTCATCTGTAAAGTGGGTGGTAGTAATAGTACCTTCCTACCTCCCAGGGTTTTTGTGAGGTTCAAATGAGATAAACACTGTAAAGTGCATAGCACAGTGCCAAGCACATACTATATAAATGTTAGCTCTCATTATCATCATCATTTTTATTTGATAACTGTTTCCATATAAAACGTTTCCTTTAAAATTTCATCTATCTTATGCATTTTTAAAACATACTGAGGAGTCCATAGGCTTCATCAGACTGCCAAAGGAGATGCAAAAAGTTGAGAACCTCTGGGCTAGGTGATTCTTTCAGTCCTTTTTTACCTTAAAGATCCCATGCTCCTAAAAAATATGGTGGGTGTTTGGTGTCATCATAAATGAGATGAATGAAAACATTTATTAATGATGTTCTATGTGTGCTGAACATTAGAGGTACCAAAACCAAAAACAGCTAGTCCCTGCTCTCAGAGCTCATGTTATCTAGTTGGAGATAATACATCTGGGAGGGCAGGGCAGATGAGAAGGTCCAGTAATCCTTAGGATACAGGGCAGAACACATGATCAGGCTCAGATTCCTCAGGGGTAGCAGTGAGGCAGGTGGCAGGACTCATCGATTCCAAGAGCACAGCAATAGGACAGATAGTAAAGCCTCATCTTGCAGAAGGTATGTGGTTAATAAAGTTCTGCCCGCTGATTCCACGTGAGTACCTGTGTCTGATCAAGGGCCGCTTAAGGTGATTTCCTGTCTCTGCCTTCTCAGTTCATATTGTGACAAGTGGAATTCTGACATGCTCTTATATGTCTTTAAGATCTTTCTCTTGTCACAATTTTTTTCAAAGGTTTCCTGTGATAGCCTCTTTTCCCTGTCATTATTCCTGTAAGGTTTGACCTGTCATATGGTTAGAGAAAATTTAATTGTTATGTGGTATGAAACTACTCTAAATTACGTATCCCAGACAGTTCAGTGATAAAAAGAATGGCCTCATACACCAAGAAATTGATAAGGGCACTTTTTGTGGTAGCAATAGACTATAAATAATCTTCGTATATTGCCTATATAATATATTCCTTACTATAATGTCCATCCACTGGTGAGTGAATGACTGAACAAGAGGTGAATCATGATTGTGATGTAAAAATGCTGCCCTATGACAAAGAGTGATATAGAGGCAGATAGAAAAGCATTGGAAGACTTATGAACTGATGCAAAGTTCTTTAAGCAGAACTAAGAAAATAATATACATGACTGTAATATTGTAATTGGAAAGAACAACCACAAAAACGTTGACACTGAATGTTGTACAGTTATGATGATCAAGCACAGCCCCTAAGAGATGTGAAAGATATCTTCCATAGAAGAAGGGGATTATAGATATGGGACAGTGTGTATATTATTTCCTTTCTTTTTTTTTTTTTTACACTGTGTATTGTTAGTGTTTTTCCGTGTATTGCTTAGTTTTGCTGATTATTAACTTTTTATTATAAGGAGGGAGATGCAGGGAAATATAAGAGATATAAACCAATATATCAATAAAAATTTAAAAAATAATAACCCTAGAAGAGGCAACATATCAGTGTGGGCTACAGTAGTCAAAACAGCTTTAGTCTGAAAAGATGATTCCAAGAGACAGAGAATTGTGGAGATAGGTGACATTCATCATTGTTCTTCCCTTCCTTTGTACTCCTTCAGGACTCCCAGAGAGTTAGGATTAAGGGCATATCTTCCACAACTGTCATAATTCCTGGATTGTATTGTATGTCTGGCTTTCAAAAATTATTTCAGATATAGCATGAGGGCCACAGTTGTCACTTATTGAAAATGAAAATATTTGTCTATTTTCCAGTGGACAGATCAAGCTGGCAGATTTTGGACTTGCTCGACTCTATAGCTCTGAAGAGAGGTAAGGTGCCAATCAAGTAAAATTATACTGAACTATGAATTAGTCCTCATCTCTTGATGCTTTATCTGTAAGCTTCAGAAATCGTTAGAGTTCTTCTATTAGCCAAATGTTGTTACCATTGTTAGGCAGATTTAAATACTATAAAATGATATGTTAGTCAGTCTCTTTATTTAAACAAGTGAACCAGAGATTGAGTTAAATGGAAATCCTTACTTTCCTGGCTGCCTTCTGTCTTTGATCATGTTTATCTTATTTTGTATTCATCCATTGTGCTTTAAAGGAGGTACTTTAATCCCAAATGCAGTAGGAAAACAAAAGCAGTTATTACTATTTTTTTTATTTGTCCAACTGGTTCAAATTTTTTGCTGGTATAAAATGTACATTTTGGTTGCTTTTTATGTTTCAGTCGTCCTTATACAAATAAAGTCATTACATTATGGTATCGACCACCAGAACTGCTGCTAGGAGAGGAGCGCTACACACCAGCCATTGATGTTTGGAGTTGTGGGTAAGGACCTAATCCTGAACTCTAAGAAGTCAAATAATCTTTAATTATTTTCTGTCATCGTCCTAAATATAAGATAGCCATCTTGTCTGATTATAGTTCATTTTTACTATTGGTGTATGTAGGTCCTTATTCCCCATTTGTTAGCATCCTGCATCTCTGGCTTTCAGGATGAGGAGAAATCAATGTAAAATTATTGGCAAAAATCCAGAAAATTCTGCTGATCATTGAGTGATTTTTCCAAGACTTAAACACAAACAGTCCATGTTATTCCTTTCACTACACACTCTCTTCTTGCCCGCCATGTTGCCTCTTCTCCCATACATAGTTTGCTGTATAGTATAACAGCTTGCTGTATTTCACCTCAGTGAAAATGCCACTATCTTTAAAAGATGCACTGCAGGATTTGCTCTCCAGATTCAAGAGGGGTGATGAAAGAAAAGTACAACAACTGTTGTAGCCTACCAAAATCAAATGTAGCTTTAGTTAAATTTTAGTGACTCAAGCTGGGTGTGTTTATGTTCTGGACTATTTGTTTTAATAGTATTAGCATTTAAATTGTCACAACTAGGCTCTAAAGTTAACGCCCCATTAAGATGCATGAGGGAAGTTCATAGCTCTTCTGCTACTGTTATTGCAGTCTGTACATCCTGCATCTTCAATGCTGTGGCAGGGCCTTGGTTACATAATGAAGATGTCTTCACTACCAAGGGGCTGGAAACAACATTTAAAAAGAATGTAACACAAATACCTAGATACCACAGTAAACTAGGATCTCTTGAGTCAGTGAATTTAAATTTTATTTAGATTTCATCAGTTTCAGTAGGTTTTTCCCTACTAAAAACTTCTTATTGACCCATAGTACTCATAGATGAAGATGGCATCATCGGAGGACTTCCCTTCAGAGATTTGAGAATGAGAGCTACTCAGTTTGCAATTCACAGGAGAACTTAAGAATGACTGACACGGCATCCACCTGGAGTGTGAAAATTCACCTGTGTTCTTTCTGCTTCTTATGTCACGACCCGTTATTATAATACCAAAGTTTAGAACTTAGTTGATTTGATAGTGCAAAATTTAGAATTAAATTTAGCTTTGGAGTCCTTTAGCAAGATCAGCTTTTTGTGGCTATTGGGAATGAGAATCTGTTCATCATTTGCAATCAACAGGCACACTTTAGAAACCCACTAAGTTCTGTGCTAAATAGGAAGGTGCGGTTTAGTTAAGCCATTAAGATTTTCCGTTTGAATAGCGAGGCCAAAGAAATAGAGAATTTAAAGATAAAACTTTTAAGTTTCGGTTTTGCATCAGCACTTTCATGTAACTTTGCCAAAGCATAGACTACAACAGAAACTTCTTCTGTACAGGAAAATGGTGATTTTTATAGGCATGCTTCATTTGAAAGCTCTATTTAAACTACTACCAGCTGATGAAAAGAAAACCTTTTATTTACAAATATAGTGCCAAAATAGCTGCAGTGTAATATACTCTCTACAGATCAGTTGTATGAAAAGAGTTATATCAACCTTTTATTTAAAAATATTTTATTGGAGCTTTTTTGGGGCACCACAGTTATTCCCAATATGCCCCACTCACCAGTAGAAACATCTTTTATAACAAAGAAAAATAGTTAATTCAAACCAAATAATACAGTGATAACATCTGAAAATATTCTATTCCTATAATCTATTACTCTGTCAACATTTAACAATAGCTCTTTATTTACATTAAAGTATATAGAGGAGATAGTTTTTATTTATGATCACCTTTTCTTGGGTCATTTTAAATTGTCCTCCTGATTCCTTGCTTCTAGCCCTAGCCATTTTTTGTCCAAAGAAGTCTAATTCCTCACTATCCACACAAGCCTGAACCCTTTGCAATCTGGCTTCCATCTCTGCTATTCTATTTAAACTGCTCTGTACAATTCATTAGTGACAGACTCCCTAACCCACAAATTCAGTATCATTTTCTTAGTTTTCTTGACTTCTCTATAACATTTGAACCATTGACTAGTCCCATTTCCTCCATATGTACTCCCTTGATCTCCATTAACTTCCTTGGATGAAATGATCAGTTTTCTGTGGGCTTCTCCAAAATCTATGTCCCTGATCCTTAACTTCTTTTTTTAGTGCCAACCTCTATTTCCAGGTGCATACTAAATATCACATGAACGTTCCACTGGCATCTCCAACTTAATGCCCCAAAATGATTTGTCTGCCACTTTTACCACCTTGAACTGCTCCCAAACCAGCTCCTCACTCCAATTTCACTATTTCCATTTATGGCATCATTGTGTTCCATTTGCCCTTGCCTTAAAACCTTGACATTATCTTTACTTTCTCCCATTTACCAAGTCTTGTTAATTCTTCCTTTGAAATAACTCTTGCGCTCAGCACCTCCTTTTTCATTCCCTCTGCCAGTATTCTGGTTTTGTCAACAAGCATTTTTTTAAAGCACCTACTATGTACCACTATGTGCCAGGAACTGGGAGTGTAAATACAAAGGGTGAAACAGTCCCTGCTCAGGGGGCTCATATTAAAATCTTCATTATGTGGACTACTAACTATCTTAACCTACTTTTCTATGGAAAAACCTTAGTGGGAACTTACTGAATAAAGTTCAAAACTCAGCCCAATAATTAAGGCTTTTTTTCCTATTCGCTTTCAATACATTCTACTTTGGATTATAAACACTTAAGTATTTCCTATCTCTTCTAGTAAACTGTATTAAATTCTTTTAAATTGGAGTTTGGAGCCACTCCTTATTTATTTATATAATAACACCCTGTATTTAGCATAATGCCTTGCACCTAATAGATATTTACTAAATGTTTGCTTGAATAAAAATGTTCAAGCAGTAGCTTATTCATTTAAGCTGTGTGGAGCACTAGGAGTCATAAGCTAATAAACTGGATTTGATGCATTGATTGTTCTGTATGTAGTCTTGATCCTGGTCCTATCTGCCAGAAATTTGTTGTTCCTTTAGGAAACGCAGGCTGTTCTTGGCACTGTGAAGCCAAGTTTACTGAGATACTCTTTAAATCGGTTTTAGCATTTACTCTCCTGACCTTACTTTTATTCTTTCCAGTTGCATCCTTGGGGAACTGTTTACCAAGAAGCCTATTTTTCAAGCTAATCTGGAACTGGCTCAGCTTGAACTAATCAGGTAAAACAGTGGTGGGAGGGAAGGAAAGAAGGTATATGTGTACAACTGCATTCCTTGGTGTGAGACTTAATCTGTTCTTCTAAAATCAATTTGTGTCACGTTGTTAAATTACCAGTTGTTTTAACTACATCATTAATGATTACATCTTCCTATATGTCAAAGTCTTTAGGACATTCTACACAAAGTGTGTTTTTGATTCCCCCTAATTAGTTTTGTAAAGTACACTGTTGTAGGAGTATAAGGAAACGTGTCTTAGTAAGCTTTATGGCTTAGAAGATCTTCTGTTGTGCACAGATGATGCCTTGAGCAGGTGATTGTGCGCTGACTTCGGGATGGGAGTGAGATCTTGAGGGATTACATTTAAGTTTAAGACCGCGTTGCTACGATGAGGAGGCTAAGTTTTGATTTCCAGCCAAAAGCTGACTGAAATGTTATCAGACTTCATTACAGATGTAAAAAGGCAGTTCCTCTCCGTTTGCTTTTGGTGGTCAGCGCCCTCAGTTACCCAGAAGAGCGTTTTTCCTTGTCTCAGCTCGACATTTCAGGGTTGGGATCCATCTCGGTTGAGGCTGGCTGTAGTTTATTGTTGTTGCTCGGTCGTTTCAGTTAGCCCAGCTCTTCGTGACCCCATTTGGGGTTGTGTTGGCAAAGATACCAGAGTGGTTTGCCATGTCCTTCTCCAGCTCACTTTACAGATGAGGAAACTGAGGCAAGAGTTCAGTGACTTGCCCAGGGTCACATAGCTAGTAAGTGTCTGAGGCCAGACTTGAACTCAGAAGATGAGTCTTTCTGATTCCAGTCCTGGTGCTCTATCCACTGTGACACCTAGCACCCCATTAGTTGTAGTTTAGGAAAAATAAATTAATGTTAATATGTAAGCAAAACTGAAGGAACAACATAAACCTGCTGAGAGGAAGGGAGGGGAATATAATTCATCGCAAAGGGAAATGTATCTGTTTCCTGTTGTTAACCAGATTATTGAGAACTGCTGTGAAAATCAGGACACTCACAAATAAAGTGGACATTGTTAATTGCTATACTATGAAAATTAAAGCATATGTCCTTTCTTTTCTGTCAGCCATCAGTAAACTGTGAAAGTGAAAAGGCTATTGCCATTCTCAGTCACAGTATTTATGCTGGTGTATTTCTCTTGTTTACCCTCTTAAATATTTCAGAGAAGGGGGAAGGAGGGATATCTTGGAAAGTGAAGGAGATCTCAAGATCTCATCTTTCTAACTTGCCCTTGAACTTAATCTTATCAAGATGCCCAGAACCTCAGGAGGTGTTAGTTATGTGTCTGGATTTTTCAAAAAGCATATTGCTGACTCACTCCTTTGCATGTTTTCTGTTTTGCTTCTAGTCGGCTCTGCGGCAGCCCCTGTCCAGCTGTGTGGCCTGATGTTATTAAGCTACCCTACTTCAACACGATGAAACCGAAAAAGCAGTACCGTAGGCGTCTGCGTGAGGAATTCTCTTTGTGAGTTTGATTTTATCTGATAGTGGTGGCATAACCTCAGCTACTCTTATTATATAGTAGAATGTAGTATTCTGCTTTCTTAAATATATAGCTATCTCCTCAATGATTTCACACTGTTGTCATATAAATTTTTTTTAATCTTTAAGCCATGTAGACTCTGTAATTTCAAAGGATTCAAAGGATTATTAATGTGTATTTTCGCAGACATTTGATGTATGTATTACTGTATTAGCATTACTAATCATTCCTGCAACACAAAATTGGTAGCATTTTTGTTTATAATGTAAACACTATTTTGAAATTCTTCTTGAATTCACCTTAGTTCTTGACACATATTAATATATATTTCTGTATTGTAGGGTTTTAAAATTCATCAGGTCTGTATTTGAGTTGCCTAAACTATTCTTAACTATTCCTTGGGTCCACCAAGTATGTTACTATTACTATTTTCTCTTCACTGTATATGAAACTAATAATTATAAGACCTTCTAATAGAAGGCTGCAGCTTTGAAAACAGTCTGGTCACTTTAGACTGACCCTTTTTTTGTTTTCTTCCACAGTATCCCTTTGGCTGCTCTAGACTTGCTTGACCACATGCTGACACTGGATCCTAACAAGCGCTGCACTGCTGAGCAGGCCCTGCAGAGTGACTTTCTTAGAGATGTTGAACTCAGCAAAATGGCTCCTCCAGAGTAAGTGCCCCTGCTTCTTTCCCCAGATAATGTGGGACTGAGAATCATTTTTGTCAAGTCCTGAACATATGAACAGTGTCCTTGGAGAAATCAAGTAGCTTACAATATCCCAAGAGAAAAGATAACTGAATTCAAAAGTTATAGAGACATGAGGGTAGAATGTTTGTTTTAGCTAAATTCGACTTGTTTCCTTTTCCTGTTAGGTCCCCAGCATATTATCCTTCTTTCTCTTCTGAGTGTCCACTTTTCATTTTTTCTTGTTAATTATTCTCCCCTCTCTCCCCCAAACCAAGAAGGTGCAAGGTCATATAGAATGAAGGACTTGGAGTCAAGAAGTACCAAGTTCCCACCTCACCCTTGGAGTTCAGTAGCTTTATGACTCTGGGCAAGTCACATCGCTTCTTTGAGCATCAAGAAATTTACTAGGATTTATTAAGTTATAGAAGGCTGGCCATCTGTTTTGCAAAGAAATCACAGATCCTTGATCTAGTGATGTAACTTTTTCCTCATCTTAATTTGTAATGTCTCTTTCCCTTCTCTAGTATCTTCTGAGAACCTCAACATGTTTGACTCTGGAGTCAGAGGACCGGGTTCAAATCCCACCTCTAACACTACCTGTGTGACCTTGAGCAAGTCATGTAACCTCCCTAGGCCTCAGTTCCCTGCTCTGTAAAATGAATGGGTTGAACTAGATGGCCTCTGATATCTCTTCCAGCTCTAAATACATAATACTTTGAATTGTAGAGAAACCCAATGGGCTCCTTTACTCCATGAGGTGGTGATAGGTGCTCTCTGTTAGCCAGTAGAGCCGACAGACAGATAGGAAATCCCCTGTTGTTTGGACTTGTCACAAAATTTTTTCAAATTTTTTAGTATTTTCCTGCTTTGAGTGGGGTAGAGAAATGTGTTGAGGGAAAGAAATGTGTAAGATATACTGAAGTCTGTAATTAATATGTTAGATCCTTTTTGCTGTGAGCTCTAAGAGACTCTCCAAATTTTTTTCTTGTACTGGAATTTTGTAACATTGAATATTGTTTGACATAAGTGAGTTATGCACTAAGATTTGCTCATTGCTTTGTTTTACAAAATAAATTTTTTTACAAAGATTTTTTTGTGTATTACATCATAATGAGAGTTGATACAAAAACTATTTGCAATGTTGTGTAAAAAGATGACTGAAAATACCAAAAAATTATAAAATAATTGAATCTCATGAATATGAAAATTGATGGTGTTTTTACTGGGGAGATAGGACATGGATAAAAACAGAAGAGAACCTTTTATTTTTTTCTTTCTTTTTTTTTGCCCTCCCAAAATCAACTTTGAGATCTTCTCTGTGCTAAAATTGAACAGACATTCTTTTTTGGTGGTAAAAGTCCTTACCCAGGTAAGGGGAGGCATATGTCTTAAAACTATTATAATGGGATCTATGAGCTGAAATACAGAGTTTGGTCTTTAATACTAGGATTACCTTCACTCCTGGTTTTAGAAAGTTCTCCTTCACTTTTATGTTCTCATTGACTAAGGCTTCTCTTAAGACCTAGCCATTTTAAATGGAGCCAGAATGGATTGGGCAAAGAATATTGGATTTGGAGTCAATATCTGCATTTGAATCATGGCTCTGCCACTTACTGTCTTTGCAACTTTGAGCAAATTGCATTACTTCACTGCTCTAGGTCTCAGTTTATATATCTGTGAAATAAACAGTTTGGAATAGGTGATCTTTAAGGTCTCTTCCAGCTCTAAATCTTATATTACTAGCTTGTCTGTCCAGGTTAGAGCTTAGATTTCTTTCATTCATTTTCCTGGTCAATATTTTTGTGTTTTCCTTCTTGCATTGTGCTTTCTTTCCTCATTGTCTTTTCCTCACTCCCTACCACACTCCCACACACATTTCCCCTTGCCTTTTTCCAGCCTTCCCCACTGGCAGGATTGCCATGAACTGTGGAGCAAGAAACGTCGGCGACAGAGGCAGAGTGGCATTGTGGTGGAGGAACCACCTCTGTCCAAAACCTCTCGAAAAGAAACTACCTCAGGAGCAAATGTGGAGCCTGTGAAGAACAACAGCCCAGCACCGCCCCAGCCTGCTCCTGTCAAGGTGGAACCTGGGGCTGGGGATGCAATAGGTCAGTGTTGACAATGGAGGCTTTTGTGTTTGTTACATGCACCATTCTGGTGAGAACTGCTAGTAAAAGATCATGCAACAAATTATTTTACTTGACATTTAAATCTTTTCCATTAAAGCAATAGTAAAATGTGGTTTCTATCTTAGTGATAGAGGACAGGGTGATACACAGCCTTATGCATTTAGGCTAGGGAGAGCTAAAATATCATTTTCTTTACTAAGTTTAAAGTAACTGAGCTAACTGCGTTCTGTTAACTAAATGTTTGATAAGTTTTTCATAAATCAGATTAAGTAAACCAAATTTGGCTTAGTACTAGTATCGATTTTAATGTAATCTACCCTTGATGTTAAGTGAATAGTTCTTATGAAGAGTGACCATGTGTTTTTTTTGCTGTACATATCAGAGATATTCTGTGAGTGGAGTATATCCAAATGTATATAATAAGCTGATATAACAAGGTCTTACTATAGTAGCAATTTTTCTTAGGCAGCAAATACTATTTTTTCCAACCTTCCCAACCAATCTTATCTCTTCCTGGAGTCATACAGTTTATAAAGTAAATTAATCATTTAAAACTTCTCACCTGGCATAAAATAGAAACTTAGAATAAGTAGATTTTTAAAAATTGCTTTAGTGTGTCTAGGTGCTTTCAAGTATATAAAATAATACTTATGGGAAATGGGAATATAGAGTGAGATTTTCAATTCAATGTGTCTATTGGAATTGAAGAAACTTGGTTTTGCCATTTTAGGAGGGTTAACCCCTCTTTTCTGCCTCCTCCTTCTGTGATGGCTCCACTGTCTCTCCACAGGCCTTGGTGACATCACACAGCAGCTCAATCAAAGTGAACTGGCAGTGTTACTTAACCTGCTGCAGAGCCAGACAGACCTGAGCATCCCTCAGATGGCACAGCTGCTCAATGTCCATTCCAACCCAGAGATGCAACAGCAGCTAGAGGCCCTGAACCAGTCCATCAATGCCCTCAATGAAGCCACTTCCCAGCATCAGGACTCGGATCATGTGGCCCCTGAGGAGACTGTGAAGGAGCCCCCCCCCACCATGATAGCCCAACCCTTAGCAGAGCAGACAACCCCTGAAGCATCTGGCACACCAGGTGATGTGCAGAATGTGCTGGCAGTCCTCCTGAGTCAGCTGATGAAAACCCAGGAACCAACAGGCAGCCTCGACGAAAGCAATGGAGAAAAGAGCAGTGGGCCACAGGGGCCCCGAAGAACTCCCACAATACCACAGGAGGAGGCAGCAGGTAAACAGACAAGTCATGAATCTCATTGAGCTCAGGTGCTGTTGCCCTCAAAAAAAAAAAAATCTCTTACCATTTTCTTTTTCACACCAATGGCTTTGGGTTTGTTTTTTTCTATAACTTTATCTACAGAGGAGTCTAGCACCAATGGCATTCTACTTCCCCATCCACTTTCATCCCAAACTTTCAAAGCCTCTCAAAAAGTACTTCATACATGCTTTTTTCAAACCCCTCAGGAAGTAGGTAAGTAGGATCCTTAAGGTGTATTTAAACAAAGAAATGGCAACTGTAGCTGATGAGTCATCTTGTACCACCATGTAGTTGCCAAATCAGACCTAGCCCATGAAAATTCTGACTTCCAAATCTCTGGGCCACTACCATATTTTATTTCTGTAACGTATTGGACTTTTAAGTTGCTGGATACCACAGTGTTTACCTGTAAGATAAAAGAACAAGGAAGATCAGAGCCATTTTGGAGTGTTTCCTAATTAGACATTTCATACCATGTATGTCCTTTACCAAAAATAGTAGCATATAAACTTCATTGTTTTAAACTTTTATCTTTGCAATGGATAATGTAAAGGGTCCTTAGTAGAACACAAGCCTTGTTTCAAGATGAAAGAAAAGGAACCTAGCATTCTTTCACTCATTCAGATAACCCCAGGGTGCGATTTTGGGTGATGGAGGAGGATGTTTGAATTTGTTTTGTAAAAATGCAGACATATATGATAATGTTTACAACTTCCCAGCAGTTGCAATTATTCATTTAGACTCCAGAATTTGAGGAAGCACAAAGATTCAGTTCACTAGCCTTTCTGTTTTAGGCTCCTGATTTCAAATTTCATGTAGTATGATTTGAGATGTGTCTATCTGATCTCCACATGCATGTGCATACACTACAGGAAAACACTAGCATGAGCCAGTTGGAAATTTTTAGATTTAGAGACTTCAGAGTTAAGTTCATCCCCTCATGTCATAGTGGAGAAAACAGACCCAGAATGACTTGCCCAGGATCACACAGCTAGTTAGTAGCAGAGTCTAGATAAGAACTAGTGATTCCAGTGTTACTTTAATCAAAAGAATATAAAATTAAGAGGTTTCCACTCCATGGGATAGTAAAGAAAACTAATACAGCATCTGTCCTCCTAGTACACACATACCCTCAATTCCAGTTAAAATTGTTGAAGTGAGAAATATGTTCCATTTTAAATAACATACAATGAAGGAAATCCACCAAGCAATCCATCAAACGGTGAATTGTGAGTTAAAATTAAGTACCGGCTTATAGCAGTAACTTGATGGGTTTGCTTTCAGAAGTGATTGTAAATGCCACCTTGATAACCACTGTGCCTGCCACTGGATTATCCAGTGGTATCTTCACCATGTCTCTCCCTTCTTGTCTCCCTCGTGCTGCCTTTCATTTGAGCTGTTTTGCTGTTTGTTAGCATTTCCAGCAGAGGGCAAGCTGGGGATGTCATGGTGAAAGGCTGTCAGCTTAGCTACTGTTTAGCGACTCTGTAATGGCTGAGTAAAGTTCAGATCACTGAAAATTGACAGTGCTATCAATATCAACTCCTCAAATTCCTTAGCTGTGTAACAGTGCACTGTGTAAAAATGTTATCTTTTTTTTCAGTCTTTCAGAGAACCTTATTAACTTACTAATGATTATTAACCAGCCACATTACTCCTTACCAGTAGAGTGTTTTCATCTCTTGATACACATGAAAAACAGGAAAGAAAGTGTTTGATCCCAAGAAACAGTATTATTATAAGTCTGGGTCATTTGCATGAAAGATACAATTTAATTGTGAAAAGAGATATAACTGAGAATATAAATTTAGTTTTACCTTCCTTTACAGTTATGAGTTTTCAAAGTAGTTTGCCCCCTGAATAAAAATATATGATTTTTAATATATATGGCCCAAAAAATGTTTATGACTAGCACAGTGTACTTTCATAGATAGATAGATAAAAGGTTGATGGGAAAGCCTCTGAAATTTATGTACATAGATGCTTATATTATCCACCACCCTCAGTTATCTAGGTGTATACTTTTTATCTACATGTATACTTTTTAATTTGTGGCTTTTTCATGACTAGATGTGGTTTTGGGAGTTTGGGTTTTATTATTACTATTTTTTAACCCCTGCCATCTAGCGGTCAATCAACCAGCCAGTCATCAAGTATTTATAAAGTGCCTACTCTGTGCTTGGCATCTAAGCACTATGTTAATTCTACTCCTTCCATTTGCCCAATCCAACCTTGCATATGTATAGATAGTGTTCTTAAACTTTTTAAAGTGCTTTCACATGTGTGCTCAGGGAATTCAGATTTATTTTAGTAGTAGCCTTGCCAAATATGCCCACCATGTATTCTAAAGCCAAATAAAAACTTTTTGATTTATCTGTGCAACTGCTGTAGCTCAGATAATCAAGAGTTGACTATATAAGAATCCATACATATACTTTCAGTGGTAACAGAGAGGAACATTTGGTTATTTCAAAGATACACCCTTACAAAGCATTAAACCATTCTCTTCAGTATGATGACCCCCTCAGGATTCCAAAGGCCCTGTTCTCACCATAGCAACTTTACTCACAGTACTTTTAGTGTCCACCAACTAAAGATATTTTATATCGTCCCACACTGGGTCCAAAGAAATTCAATATCAGATACTAGTTGCTGTAGCCAAGCAAACTAGGCTAGCATTGGGCGGGGAGGTATGGGGACTAATCTGAGGAAAACAATGATACTTAGAGTTACAAATCCATGGTATTAACTCATCTCTTTTGTAAACACTTAGCATTCATCATCGGTGTGATAAATAAATTTTTTTTCAAGAGCCCAGTGGGTACACGACACTGTACATGGCACTATCAGATTGTGCTTACAAGGAAAAAAGTGGTGCAGGTAGGAAAACAGAAGGTGATTCTTTGTAATTTGCCATTAAAAATCGGCAGTATCCTTTTACCATAAAATGGGATGCTGATCTTGAGAATATCCTATTTCTTTGAAACATGAAAATGACAAGTTGGGGATACAGGTATGGATTTCCTGAATTACAAAAATAAAAGGTTTGCCAGTTCAATGCAACTATCCTGTGCACTCTTAACATCTATTTCAGGTTACTATTGTATCATCAGACTTTCTGTACAGAAGATTCTTCCTTAGATTTCAAAATCAAATGTGTTTTCCCTCCCCATTTTTTCCTATTCCTGCTTTTTTAAAAAAATAACATTTGAGCCAACAGCTTAAATTGGGCTACCAGGGGCCCACAAGAAGAATGTCCCTTGAGGGAAAAAGTGGGGGAAGAGGGATTTGTTCCCAAAGGAGAACCAGAAAAATGCCTTGAAGTTTAATAATTTATGCCAATCTGTAGATGTAGCATGCGACTGTTTTACTTATCTTTTTAAATTATTTTCCATACAAGTTTCATTTTTCTAATCCCAAGAGTTGATTTTTTTTTTCCACTTCTGGGTTGCTTGTATAGGTGTGTGGATGTATATATGTGTATGTGTGCACGTATGTGTGTATAATCACATGATTTTAAAGATGGTGTTTAAAAGAAGTAACCCTTCCACAGCATGTCCTCCTCACATTCTTCCACCAGAGAAGAGACCCCCTGAACCCCCAGGACCTCCACCGCCGCCACCTCCACCCCCTCTGGTTGAAGGCGATCTTTCCAGCGCCCCCCAAGAGTTGAACCCAGCTATGACAGCCGCTCTACTACAGCTTTTGTCCCAGCCTGAAACGGAACCTTCTGGCCACCTGCCACATGAGCACCAGGCATTGAGACCTATGGAATATTCTACCAGACCCCATCCAAGCAGGACTTACGGAGGCACTGAGGGGCCTGAAACAGGGTTCAGTGCTGCTGACACTGATGAGCGCAATTCCGGCCCAGAACCTTTGACCCAGACCCTGGCGAAGAGTAGGACTTTCTCTGGCTCTGTGAGCCATCTTGGGGAGTCGAGCAGTTACCAGGGCACAGGGTCAGTGCAGTTCCCAGGGGACCAGGACCTCCGATTTGCCAGGGTCCCCTTAGCATTACATTCAGTGGTCGGGCAGCCATTCCTGAAAGCCGAGGGAAGCAACAATACAGTGGTCCACACAGAGGCCAAATTGCAAAACTATGGGGAACTTGGGCCAGGGGCCACTGGGGCCAGTGGTTCAGGAGCCAGCCTTAACTGGGGAGCCCAAGCACAGGCTACTGCTTATGGAAAGCTCTATCGGGGGTCTGGGAGAGTCCCACCAAGAGGGGGAAGAGGGAGAGGAGTTCCTTATTAACCAAGAGACTGGTTTCCTGAAAGACTCCTTCCCTTTTCATCCCTTCTTTCTCTCCTCTGAAACTTTTAATGAAATCGTTTGCCAGATTGAGGTAATTGTCTGCATTTGGCTACTACAAAACTGTTTGTCTTATTTCTTGCTCAGTTGCTGCTAGCGGGAGTTCTACATAGTACTGATGTGGGCATTTTGCTAGCCAGACCCCTTTATTGGGCTGGGGCCAGAGCATGAACAACTTCAGCCCTAGCTAGCAGATGCTGGTGAAAGGGTTTGGGGAGGGTCATTAAATTGGAAACTAAATGCTGTAGCAGCTCAGAACCTGCCCTACTTGGACAGGAAAGAGAAAAAATAGTTACAGCTCTGAGGCAAAAATCAGAGAAGAGGCTCTTTTGTTTTTGTTCTCTCCACCCTTCTACCTCTTAAGTGATTCCCCCCACCCCCACCCCCCAGTCTTCTATTTTATAATTTTAAAAAATAAAGTTCAGAAAATTCAGTCTTCTGCATTGAGCAAAACAGAGAATGCATTGGCTGGTTTAAGAAAATGCACCCTCCCATCTGCCACCCTAACTTTTTGCTTTTAAGTGAATCTCTTTTTCTGTTAAGCTGCTAGACACATCTCTTTTTCTGATAAATTTTCTGTCCCCAAAGTTTGTTCCATGTACGCCTTCTCTCCCTGCATCTGAAGCAGGTTGCAGAATGTGATTGTCTTGGGCAAACGTGGACTTTTTCCTCCCTTCCTTTTTTGCCCCATTTTGGAAGGGCTTTTTTTTTTTTTTTAAACCTTTTAAGACATGTGTGGGGAAATTGAACCTTTTAGAAGCTCAAGAGCCCAGGATGATTCTTTAACTTTTTTGAAATAAAGGAAAGGAAATTGAAACCCCAACATTGTTCTCTGTAACTCTTCAATTCCAAAAAAGGTTTAAAAATTGTTCATAAAACCCTACTCATGTGGGGAAGGTGCTACATACTGGAGTTTTTGGTTTGTAAATGGGGACAGCCCTGGATATTGCTGCTGGACTGGGGTTACAGACAGTGCCTCTGTACTTAGCTAAAGATATAGCAGTTAGTGTACTGTTTACACATATATATTTTTGATGTCAGAAAGTATTTAAAGATCTTTCTGGTTCCCACAGAGCATTGAAATATTGTCAGAGGAAAAAAAAGAGGGGGGAATGGACAAGTAAAAGGACATGTAAATTTAGTGTAGAGTGGGTGTTTTTCCTGGAGATGTATCAATACCTGGTACTTTATTATTGTTATTAAGTTTAAAATTAAGGAACTGGGGGGAAGGAATCATATTTGCTATGTACACATATCAGTACTTATACCCTGCCAATCCTTTTTGAGGGTTCCCCCAGATAAATTTTATGTTTATTTTAGTTTTGATAAAGCAGGTTGTATTGTGATTCCCTGGTTAGAACCTTGCCTTATCACAAGAATTCAAAATGGAAATGTTCTGAAGCAGGGGAGGGAGAGGGATACATATGAAGGTGTATACCTGTATGCGCTTCATATTGAAGGGAAGATGTGAGTACCAGCATACATAGTGTTTAAGAAAGGTACATACATTCACACAAGTCTTTATCTGCATAGATTATATATGATTTCTAAGAAGTTAGACCCTTTTTATGAATAAAGGCAAACATTGGCTGTGGGTTTTAGCAGTCTGGGGGAGGATTTGCAGAATTCAAATGAAAGAATATGAAAGCAGTTCCATAAGAGAAAAATACACTTTTTTTTTTTAAAAGAAGAAACCTCCAAAGACATACATAACGCTCATTATTTTTCCCTTTATTGCAAATGGCAGAATTCTGGTGTGTGTGTGTGTGTTTATTTTATTTTATTTTGGTTTTTGGTCTGGTTTTTTGCCCATGGTGACACAACACTGATTGGAAAGAGAATCTTCTTAACTATTCTGGCCCTGACATATTTCAGTACTGACACGTCCTGCTGAATTAGCTAGCCTCATCAACACAGTGTTGGTGACCTGCATTAAAAGTCACTTGAGCTTCTTAGTCTGTTGACTTTGGAGTCCTCATATATGGGCCTTTATACTTGGAATTATTATCTGAATTTGAGGCCCTTAGCTTCAATTCATTCTGCCTTTGATAAAGAACTTGAGCTTGAGATACTTTCACAAGTATCTGAAATGAAAGAGAATTGGTTGCCCCACCCAGTCTGAATAAAATTCTCTCTACATTTTCATTGTATTTTGGTTGTCAACTGTCATCTATCACAGTTTTTTGGTGTGTATTTTTCCTCACCCCCACCATTGCCATTTAAAAAAAATTATGCCAAATATCCTAAGCAGTGTGCTTATTTCCTGTTGTAACCTGTACCCCTTCTGAGGTAAGGGGACAGGTGTGTTAGCATGTGTGTATGTATGTGTGATTTCCCTCCACTCCTCCATTCATTATCTAAAACTTTAAGAGCAGGCATTGGGGATTTTTGAATTTTTCAAGAGGGAAACAATCCCTTTAACCACCCTGGATTCTGTGGAGGAGAAAATAACTATGAATTGTTCAGCTATAGTTAAACATGGTGGAAACAAAATTTTGACAGAATTTCATTTTTGCTGATAAAAGAAAAATTACAAAACATAGTCTAACCCCATTAAAAATGGGGAATGGAGTTTTTTTTTTAATATTATTGTACCATGAAGAAGAGAAACATATTAAACATTATTTTGAGCAGATGAGAAATTTTATTCCATTTCATAAATAAGGGATGAGAGGTAAAACTGTTTTGACCAGAATATTTTGTCATTTTGGGAAATTCTGATCCGATTTTCTTAAGTTGCTCTGTCCATAGGAAAAATAATTTTTTTAAAAAAAACAGGACAGCACTAAGTTGAGTAGGTCTCCCATTAGGCTGCTTCCACCTTAAACATCCCCTCCATATATATATAAAAATATATATGTGTATACATATATATGTGTGTGTATATATATGTAATATACATATAAAGTTACAGTGCTGAAATGGTTAATAGGTTTTGACAGATTGCTATAGCAGAGAAGTGTCAGTGACCACTTTATTCTTTGAGTTGGGTTTCTGACACCATAAACTCCCTTTTTCTCATTTTTTTGTTCCTTCTCCCCTCCCTGCCCCCCTGGGTGTACCTTTGTCTATGTACAGATATTTTGTAATATATTAAATTTTTTCTTTCAGTTTATAAAAATGGAAAGTGGAGATTGGAAAATTAAATATTTCCTTGTTACTGTACCACTTTTGCTCCATTGCATTTCCTTCTTCTGTAGCCTCTAATCAGGTGTGATAATATGTAAAGGTCATTTTCTTATTTGAAATCAGGTATTCTCAATCTAGTAGGCTTGAAACTACAGAATTGGATATTCTCCACTTACGGGGTAAAGTAGAGGCAAATGGTGTTTAAAATTTGGGAGTGAGAATAGGGAGATAGGGAAATTTGGAATTGAGGTGTAATTTTAAAGAGAAAACTGAAGTTGAAGTCTGTGAAGAACACAGTTGAAGCATAACTCATGCAAGGTTATGCAAATAAATGATTATGCAAATTGTAGCACTGCCAAACCACAAAAGTTGAGCTTCATGTACCCTGACTCCTCCATGCAGGAGAGGTAAGTGGGTTTGAGCTCAGCTGCAGCTAAAGGATAACAAAGTAGCGAACCCTTTAAAGTGAAGGAATAGCATAGGTCTTAAGCCAAACACCTCCTGTTCTTGTGCTGTTTCCATCAGAGGGATTAAGTATGAACAGTTGCTGTATTGTTCATTTCTCCTAGTTGGCAAGTCCAGGAAGCAAGTCAAAGACTTTCACTGTGTGAAAGCTATGCTAGCATCAAGATTCTTCTCTTATATAACCACCTAAGTAAATCTATCCCCATTCCTCATGGCAAAGAAGGTTAAAGGTTAAGTTCTTCCTTCTAATAAATTCATCCAGTCTGTGAATCTAATGACAAAGGCAGATAAGATTCAAAAGAAAAGGGGAAGAAGATAGTTATAAGAAAGTTTGAGGAACTTAGGATGAGGAGAACAATTCCTTGTTGACCAGTGGAGAATTGGTAGATAGATACAGGAAAGAGGAGTGAAGACAGGCGCTCAAGAACAGGAAATTAATGTTTCCTATAGTTTATACAAGACTGCCTTTTAACTTGCAAGTCTTAAAGACCCATTGCTTCTTTGCCCATAACCCCAGTTTTCCCTTAATGCAGAAGTGTTTTTAAGCAGGAGAATGAGGCACTTTACTAGATAGTTCTTGGGACATATTTGCTGATACTACCCTGCCTTATTTTCATGGCCAAGCCCCAAAGAAAGAGAGTTCTAGACTTGGTAAGGCACTCCTGTCTACGGTAGTGAACGTTGATCCCATTAGCAGATATTAAGAAAAGTCTGGTCTTTAACATTGACTACTTAAGCCCGATATTTAACTCCAAGTCACTAAACTCAGCCTCAGTTTCCTGATCTATAAAAAGAGACTGTGCTAGAAGACCTCTAAGGTCCCTTCCAGCTCTAAATCTATGCTCCTTTCTTCAGTACTTCCACTTTTAAGACCATTCCTCATTTTTCTATTTAATATAACCTTACAACTCAATTCCACAAGTTCCCCTGCCACTTTCACATTTATTTTCCACAACCTTAGACTTTTACTTTGTTGTAAGGATTTGTCTCTAATGGAGTCAGAGGGATTTCTCAGCCTGAGATATTGAGGATGAACTGAATTCTTTGTTTTTGTTTTTAATTCTAGCATACAGCCTTACTTCATTTTGATTCTGCTTCATTTCTTTGTCCCAGCCTCATTGTCTTTCTGAAGAGCCCAGGGTAGGTTGGAGAGTGAGGAAGTGCTTTGGTCTCATCCCCCAGGAGAGGCTGAGCCCTCTCTGTTCTGGCTTTTATAGTGGAGATGAGCAGGGCAGCATTGGAACTAGGAACACCAGAACTAGGTGCTGGTCCCAGGTGTAGGATTTTTCTCTCTCCAGTTGCTAACTCCAGATAAAATGAATTTGCTCCAAATAAGGGGAGGCACATGGCATAGAAGATAAGAAAGAACAAAGATTTTGGAGTTATCTGGCCTGGGTTTGCATTTGCTAAAGATCTTCATGACCTCAAGCAAGTCTCTTCTCTGAGCCTCAGTTTCCTCATTTATGAAATGAGGAAATTGGACTAGATGATCTCTAAAGTTCTTTTCAATTCTTAAGTTCTATGTTTCTATGCTTCTAAGGGGAAGCAATCTTTGGTATGTGTGCCTCTGGGTGACAGTCATTGACACTAGCACACATATATATATGCACATCTGTATCCATTCTTCCCCTCCCAGCCAATGCCTTAGGCTCTCCAGAGGCATTCATTTCCCTGCTGGGTACTAAGGGCTAAAGAGGTTGCCATTGGGGTTCTATAGGAGCACAGCAGTGTCTTAGAAATGTTTTCAGCCAGTTGGAGTGAGGTAGGTGGTAGGATAGAGAAGAGGAAGCCAGATGAGGCCAATGATATCTTAGGACTTTGGCTTTGCTGGTGGGTATAGGAAGTTTTACTATTTTGTGAAAAGATAGAATGGAAGAAAAAGATAAATTGATTTGCTGAGTGCTCTCCAGCTGGACAAGAAGGAGGCAGGGGTAGTCTTCTGTACTGCCTCCAGCCAACTTTTGAGACTCGTTACTTCTACCACTGACATTTCAAAGTTCAGCTGCAGAGAGTATCTGTTAGACACAAGATTAGGTGTGACTGAAGGGGAGGGGTATGAGTCAGGCCTGCTGTCCATGGTAAGGCATGTAGAGGCTACTCCAGTGTCCTGGTGATTGATCCCTGGGGCATCTGCATCTGTGCCTGGACACTTGATTTCTCTCATGTGCGCACCTCGGAGATACTGTTTTGGAGCTAAGAAAGGAAAAGAAGCTAGAAGCTAGTTTGGGGTGAACAGTCTGTTACTGTCTAGGCAGGGGTCACTTGGGGTGGATTATCTCTCAATGGGGCTTTTCCTACCTTCTCTGACTGTGTCAGCCCTAGAGCTGTGTTGTAGTTTATTTTTCTAGGGAAGCAATATATGGGCATGATCCACAATAAGAAATTTATGTTAAAACACAAAGAAGACCTTTCCTAGTATAGTTAAGACACTGGATTTGAAGAATCCCTGTATTTGGAAATGTTGCTCTGTATTGGTTTTAAATGGGCTTTGGTTTAAAGGCAAGAAGATGGCTAAAGTGATTTTTCAAGGTCTCTTCCTGCTTTCTAGTTAAGGATAAATCAGAGATTTTCAAAGCATACAATTTCTCAGGGAGTCTGAAAGTAGTTTCTTGTCTCTCCATCTCTTGAGAGGCTATATAAAAGGATCAGAAAGACTTAATTTAAAGGTAGGGTGAAAAGGCCTTGGTTTCTGAGTGGGCCTTAAGTCAGAGAATAATCTGATGAGCTGTTTCCAGGAGTGTATTCTTGTACTCCATTAGCATGTGAGACACCCTGAGAGGCTGGCTATAAACCAAACCTCTGAGACCAAAGAGAGGTTAGAGGAATGAGGTGAAATTGTAGGGCTTGATGAGGCAAAATAGAATGAATAGGGCCATGCTGATGTGGGTAGGCTTTGACAAAAATCAGTAGCTCATTAACTGCAAAAGAGTCTCATTGCTATGGATGCTTAGAGTGGGAGCAAGGATTTTTTTTTCAGCTTTCACTTTCTCCAGAAAAACAATTGTTGATGTCTTTAGCCCTGTGGAAGGGGGAGCCAAACATTGAGAATGAGAAAGCGTTAGCTCAAAAGTTCAACCTCAGGAACACCTGAATTTCACCCTGTGCTAGAATCATTAATTCCTGCTAGGTGACAGAAAGCCTAGAAGAAGATGGAGGGCAAAGAAGTTGAAGGAAAGAGATAGAGATATGGAGTAAAGGAAAAAATTTGGGATATCTAAGTATCTTTAGAGTGGAGGAGAACTGAGAATAGCTGAATGACATATTTTAAAGCAGAGGTTCTTAACTTTTTATTCCCCTTGTGGTAAAGCCTATAGACCCCTGCTTAAAATGCTGTTTTTAAATGCATAAAATAAATACATAGGATTACAAAGGAACCCTATTATATTGAAATAGTTACCAAAAAAAAAGTTCACAGATTATAGGTTAACTGCTGCTTTCCAGGGACCCACTGTGTTTCAGTGAGCAATAGTTTTTTGCTAGAGCTGGGTGTCAGGATTAAGGGAATCCTACTGGAGAAGGCCATACTTGGTCAAGTACATAACTCATGTGATGACCTTGATTTAGTCCTCTTTATGTATTCCAAGTGAATTATTCAGGAACTAGAAGGAAGATAAAACCCATTTGAATGTCTGTGGGGAGGGGAGGTTAAATCTTACTCTAGGTTAACCCTAACCTAGTTCCAGTGGGTTTTTTCTTCAGTGTAGTGCAGAATACTGGATTTAGGATAGAAAAGACAAGATAATGAAAGAAAAAAGTTAAAGGTATCAGGGTGTTTGACATAGAGGAAATGAGACTGTAACATGGAAGAGTGACTCACCCTCTACAGTACAATTACTTTTACTATGTTTAATCATGTAAAAGGAATTGTGTGGAAGATGGTAGGATGTGCATTTTTATTATTGTAGAGGGCCAACCTTGAGAAAGTGAAATTAAACATTAGGAAGGCCTTACCAGTAGTAAACACTGAAAGAGGAACTTCATGATAAGTTGTTGTGAGATCTCTTTCCCTGGAGACCTTTAAAAATGGGCACAGGTTTACCGGAAGTCCAAGAAAGGAAGCTTTGGGCTTGAGATTCTGATTCTAGGGATTCAGGTCATGGGTTGTGAATGGAAGAGTTGATCATGGGTACAAAGAATAGAATAGTCCTCATTCTAGCACTTCCCCAACCAAAGTGTGGAGGCTGAATCTTCATATACCTTTGGGCTTGTTTGAAAGTTAAGGTGTGTGGCTTACTTTGAAGTCAGGCAACTGGAGTGGTGGTTTGAAAGACCGCATCCAATGCCAGATTGCTTAAAGGACTTGTCTAATAGGTGGCACAACACATATGTGTGTCCCTGGTTGTTTTGAGAACATCCACTCACATACACACTCATCCTCATGACTATTGAACACACACTAGCCTCTGTGCCTCTCCTTTTCCTTCTTTTAGTCCTTGAATGGATGCTTAGGACCTCAAGAGCCCTTGAACTATAATCTCAGATGCAAGAAATCAGTTTCCTTGGGAAAAGGCACTGTGATATAGTAGAAAGGGCATTAGACTAAAAATTCATCTGGACTCTTAGTTTTTGTCCTTGTTTATAGAATTTTAATGGGGAAGCAATAATTCAACAATATTGAGTGCCTACTGTCTGTAGATTTGGGTAGAATCTTGGGGAGAAATCAAAGATGATGTTAGCTCTGAAGGAGTTTCTGAATCCTGTTGCGAGAGAGCAGAGACAAGAACCTTAACATCAACAAAAAACAGGAACACTCATAAGTAAGCGTACATTTTTGGTTTTGGATCAGGCCTGTGATTTCAGTGGTAGGGCAGCTCCCAGGATGGAATCTTCCTCCATTGATAGAAATCAGTAACTTCAGTAACTTACAGTCTTAGAGAGCTTCCTGGGACACCTCATTTTCACAGCCAGTAGGAAGTCAAAGGCAGGAATTAAACCCTGATCTTCTTGACTCTAAGATATAACCCTGACAAAATGCCTCTCAAGCAAACATATTAATGAATACAAATTAAAATGCTGTAGGGAAGTGAGAATAGAGTAGGACAGGCTTCTTGAGGGAAGCATGTTTTGAGATATTTGGAAGGAATGATATAGGATAGCTGGAAAGAGGTAGAACTTTCTTGATTCTTGGGCTGGCACAACCAAAGGTGGGTGAATGAAAATGAGCCTGCCCTGTGTAAATGAGTCAAAATATGATTAGAACAAGATGATACTGAGGAATGAGGTTGGTGAGTTAGTGGAATAGCCTTGAAGGTCAGTCTTAGAAAATCAGATTTAATTTGATTGACAGTTTAGGGACTCTGTATGTTTTTAAGCAGAGGGATAACAATGAAAATGGCATTTGAGGAAGATTATTCTAGCATGAGTTAAAACAGAGAGGGATTGGTGATTAACTATTGCAGTTGTGTAGACATGAGGTAGGTGGTGAGGGACTTGACTAAATAAAATAAGTACTGGTGATACTAAAAGACAGGATTAGAGGAAAACCTAGAAATAATGATACTTTTAATGGGAAAAATGAAGGTGATGGCTCCAATGTTATTATGAGCCTCAGAAACTGATTATGTGGTGATGTGGGGATTGGGAAGTGGTATGTTTTGGTTTTTAGGGGGAAGGGGGCATTGCTATATAAACCTACTGTAAGACAGGACCATTTTCAATGTTGGGGGACATAGGTGGTGTGAGGCTCAGAGCTAAGGTAAGAAGAGTGTAGTGGCAAGAGCCTTGGATCTGAAGGTGAAAGAACTAGGTTCTAAGTTCTGCCTCTCTTATTACCTGTTTCACCTTGGGCAGGTTACTTCCTCATTCTGGGCTTCAGTTCCCCTCATATGTAAATGAAGAACTTGGCTAACTAGATCCATCCCTTCCAGATCTTAATCTGTAATCCTTGTTCTTTTTTGCCCCAGTTCTCTCATTGAAGACAATAAGACTCATTTGAAATCCTGAAGAGTGAATTGCTGTACTCTTTGAGATGGGGGAGAATGCGAGAAAGGAAGAAGCAGTGGCCACTACTGTATCCTCGTCCCAGTAGTCTAGTGTATTGGAAGAATGCCTGGCAGGTTTTAGTCAGTTTGTCTTGAGTGTGGGAAAGAAAAATGTGAAGTTTTGCCAATTCTTTCTTTTCCCCTTAGAGCTTTGAAAGTAGGGTGTATCTAGCCTGTGACAGCATCTGTCTGTTGAGAGAGCACATTCTTACTCAGGGCTTGGAAGGCCTCTCTCTCTGTCCCTCCCTTGGGGTCATTTGTGTCTCCATCTTTTTTGCTCCCACAGCCATAAAGTGTGTGTGTGGGGGGTTTGTTTATTAATTGGGTTGGGAATGGGGAGGGGACCAGCAGGGGACTCTTTAGTGTATCAGGTGGGGGTCTTGGTGAACGAGCCCATTAGCCAACCCCACCGGCAGCTGAAACGGGGCTGCAGCCAAGTCCTCTGTTTCAAAAACTCTCCTTTGCCCGAAGCAGATCAGAACAAGGCCTGCGGGAGCCCTTAGCTCCTGATTGCAGCTGGGAGGAAGGACAGAGCAATTTATAGGAAGCCAAGTGGCTCCTGTCTTTCTCTCCTCCCCTGACTCTGGAGAGGGTAGAGGGCTGGGTCCTTGTAGTCTCATTCCCTAAACACACATACCCCTGAAGGATCTCCTCAAAGGTTATAAATAAGATCAAAAATTGTATCTATATTAGAGGAGTAGTGTATAGTATATTTATGCTGTGAATGTGATCACATCCTCTTCTTCTGCCTACTCAGTCACAATATATGAAAGGTTACTGCCTAAGAACAAAGACCAGGCAGTACTAATAATATTGAAGGTAGAAGAGGGTGTTGAGATTAATTTCTCGCTTTTTATCCCCATCCAAGTGACCTTAATCTACACTCTAGAGCTTTATTGGAGTTTAAGTTGGAGGGAATGGGTGTGCTTTCTTAGATTCACTCTCTGGACAGGAAATGCGGTTCTAAGATGGCTTTTATACGGGGCCCTCACCAGAGCTCACTTATGTGTTCCCTTTGGCTCAGTCCAAGCAAGAGACACAATAGTGGTGTATCACTTTCAAGTGGCTTACATGTTTGACTGCTGAGTGTTTTCTAAATGGGGTTATGCCAGGTTATATAGCATCAGAGAATATTAGAGAACGAAGGAACCATAGAGATCATCTATTATAGCCTCCTAGTTGTATAGAAGAGAAAGGAATTCCTCTCAGCCCATAGTGAAAAGAATGATTTGTCTAGAGGTTTTCCAGCTACTTAGTTGGAAGAGCTAGGATCAGGAGTGAGTTTAGACCAGTACCCTTTCCATGATAGCACTTTTTTTCATATTATATACATATATGTGTGTATACATGTCATATACATACATCCATGTATATACATACACATACATGTGTGTATATTATATATATATATATATATATATATACATACAGAGAGAGAGAGAGAGAAGGAGAGATCCAGGCTGATGTGTGGGGGTGGTGGGGAGTTATTAGGGAAAAGGAACTGAGAAGCTTTCTATGCATTTTGTCACTAAATGAATAATATGCAAATGTCATACAGATTGAGGGAAAGCCGTTTTTAGAGTCAAGCTCCAGTTCACTTGGGAACATGACTGTAGTTATGGCCATGACTGGAGATTCTGATACTCTCCACCTTTAAGTAATGGCAGTCTTAGGATACCCATCACCCTCCCCTGGGGGTGTAGTACCCTCCACCAAAAAAAACCAAAACAAATTATTAGTGGGAGGAGAGATTTCTTGCTAAGTTTGAACTCTGAGTCATAATACAGACACACTGAAATGCAAAGGAGGAAGAAGGGAAGAAAGGGAATAGCCTTACTCACCAGGTAGAGAACCAAAATCAAAATAGTCTTTGAAATTGCAGAGTCCATCGGCCCTTAGCATGAAGGGGCTCCATTTGAGAGTATACTGATGCATATCCCTAGGGGAGGGGCAGCCTTCACCTGGTGGTGGGTAGGAGAAGACACTATACACAGATATTCAGTACTATATTTGTGGGCCAGTACTTTGCTTTGAACACATAGTTTAGAAGAGCCAAGATGATAAGGAAATTAGGAGATTCCTTATTTCTAGCTTTTTCCAAAGTAGGACAAAGGTATGAAGGGAAAAAGAGAGGAAGAGCTAGCTAGGGGGCTTAGACTTCAAAGTCTCTAGTCAAGGCTAAGGGTTTGCAGAGACAAGGAGTGAACACTAAGGCTGCCAATAAGGCAGAATCTATTTGTTATCCATCGAATTTCCTTGTATTTATCATCTAGTCCTGTCAACCTCAAGGCTGATGGGAGTGAAGTTAAAGGCAAAATTGGCCTCTATACAGATTGATCCCTAGCTTGGGGGCAGAGCAGTTATCTCTTGTTCATCTGAATTACTCCAAATAAACTGCCTCACAGTCAAAGCCTTTTCCTGGTCTCTAAGTCACTTTTCAGAGAATTTAGAGCACATTTCTACCAAAGACTATGATCCTCAGGTCCACACAGCATCCTTTCTCCAACCAAGCTTACCAACCCAATGTATACCCCGTCTTTCCTGCAAAATTTCCATGTATAATTTTATGATTTATCACTTTAATTTCTGTTGATTCATGTCTTTCTTGCCTCCCCCATCAAACCAGCTGCTTTCAAGTAAAAAAAAAGAAAGTAGAGAAAGTCTGTCTTTGCCATCTAGGGTTAGGAGTAATAATACCTTACATTTGTGTAGCACTTTACATTTTCACATAAAATCTCTCAAGTGAACCTCACCCTCATCCCATGAAGCAGAAGCAGGTCAGAGACTGTGACTTAGCCAAGGTCACATGGCAAGTCAGTGATAGTATGACTAGACTAAAAGTCTTTAGATTCCTAGTCCAGTATTCCTTCTCATCTATACTACAGTGCCTCTAGGATGTTTGTTCTTTACTCAGGATTCCGGGTGTCTGACATAAATGAATGAATGTATCATTTATTAAGGGAGTACTTTGTATAAAGTGCTGTGCTAAGTGCTGGGAATACAAGTAGAAAAGAAAAGCAATCCCTTCTCCCAAAGAGCTCACATACTAATAGGGAAGACACCATAAATGGAAGGTTTTAGCTTTACATCAGATGAAAGGGCTCCCATAGTCCTTACAGATGTTCATACCTCTTCTTTAGCATCATTTCCACTGATAAAAATCAAATCTGTTTCTGATGTTAGATCATATGATTATGCCAAAGGTTTTGGTGACAAGAACTTTCTTTTCTGAGATTTCAGTAGCCATCACCATAGCACCTGCAGGAACAGTTATCAGGCTACATCTGAACAAGGTCTGCTTCCCAGAATGATGGCTGAAGGCATTGAGCTGGAAGCATCACCATTTTCAAGGGTCTTGGGTTCAGGGTCCTGGGTTGTTTCTATCAATCTGAAGGTAGTAGTGGTAGCCTACTAGCCCATCATATACTGCCTCCTATCCCTCCCCCTTTCTGATATAAAACTATTCACGCAGGAGCTCAATAAAGACTTGCTGCCTTGTTTCAGTTTCTCTAGGTGTTGGGAGTTAGTGTTTAAGGGGATAGGAAGATTGTCATCATTTCTAATGTTGGCACATGTCAGTTAAATGTTCCTTGCTGGAAGTAGCTTCCTTCATCTGGGGTTCCTTGTTTCATGGTTATAATACTGACCTGGCTGTCTTTTCTTTCTTTATAGAACAAGTTAATAGCAGGAAGGGAGGCTGCTGAGGAATGGGCACAAAATAATCTCACACTTAGAGCCCTGGCAAACCTCTTGGAATTCTTCTAGAGGTTTCTGGGATTCTGAAATCAGGTAAGAGAGAGTCTCGCTGCTTGGTGGAAAACCCCTCACTCTCCTCTTTTTCTTGTTTCAATGTCTTGGGAGGACCATACTAAGCTGGTTTTTTGTGTTTTGTTTTGTTTTTTGATCTTTCCTCTAGATCTTTGGAGAAAGAGTTGATATCACTCTGGTTTGGTCATTAATCCTGGTGCCACAGATACCGCTTAGTTAGAAAGTCTCACAACTACTTCCATGTAGCAATCCATTTCCTTCTCACTAGCAGTGAGCTGTTTACCATCTTCTGGATACCCATCAAGGCCAACAGCCAAGTAGTCACTAATCTTCAGTTTTCTTTTTTCTAGGTTCCCATTCTTTACACACACTACCACCCTTTGCCCTCTGCTTCTTTCTTCTTCTCCCCTTTTATGTTAGGTGAGGAGGGGTTAAGATTACAAGGCGTACATGAATTCAAAAGAAAATAATTGCACTTTTATTTTCACCAAACTTTGTTTTTCTTTGTAAATCTATGTATTTTATTTTAAGTATTTAAATACTGTATTTTTCCTGGGAAAGGATCCCAAGGTTTCACCAAAATGCCAAAGGGGTCCATGATACAAAAAAGGTGGCCAATCACTGCCTGAGGGATGTATGCTTCACTGGCTCTCAGGTCTCAGTCTCCATTTGGTCTCGTTTTTGGTACCATTATAGCATCTCTTTGCCATTTAGATGCCATCCCCTCAGAGGCATCATGTGTAATATAAAAGAAAGGACACTGGACTGGGAGTTTGAAGTGTTGGAGTCTTATCCCCATTCTTTCACTTACTAATGATGTGACCTTGGATAAGTCACTTAACCTCTAAAGCCACCATTTCCTTTGGGTACCCTATGGTGTCTACAGGGGCATTTTGAATGATGACATCCCAGAATGTGACCATTTAGCCTAGGTGAGGGGTTACCATGTAGAGACTTCACAAGTAGGAAATAGGGGTGGGGATGTCCCTGTTTGAATATCCCTAAAGGAATGAGAAAGGCAGCCAGATGTAGTGGATAGAGAGAAGGTCAGTCTATTCCAGTGCAGGGAAGAGCTATCCTCATCTTCCTAATTTACTTTTCTACCTCTCTTCCAGGTTTTGATGAAGACTCAGCACATGCTGGGTGGTGAGTCTAAATCCTGTCCCAGAATTTATACAGACTTGTCAGCTGTCTTCTTCTTTTACTCCCAGCTCCTGTCCCAGGCAAGTCTTGGTGAAATCACCTTACAAAAATCAACTTGGTGCCCTGCCTGCCTCCAAATGGGACCGCCTGTCATGTCAGCTAGCTCAGAATAGTGTGATGGCAGAAATGTCTTTCTCCTTCTTCAGTATTTCCAAAGACAAGAAAGTCTTTATTCTGACCACTGAGAAAACTTGCCTGCTACAGCTTTATGTCCCACAAACAGAAAAGAGGTAGTTCTCTCATTTGATGGGTATGGAAGAGAGGAACCAGTAAAACAAGATGATGGAAGAAAAGGTCTGTTTGGGGGAGGGGGTGGGGAACTTGCCCCTTTTTCCCTTTTCCAACCAGATGAACAAGCACCAATGGTCCGAAGCCATGGAGAGTCACTCTACCCAGTGGCCTGAAAGCCTGAGAGTGTGTCCAGCCCTAGTAGAGAAGGGAGTTTGGCTGTGCCCCCAAGGAGAAGGAATTGAGGCTGTAAGATTCCACTAATTCCCAGAACTTCCTCAGGGACTGGAGAGTATGTTGCCCATAAGGAAGATGTCACCAGATGTCACCCTCTATCAGAGCTCAGGTGTCAACCAGGGCCCAGTGCCTGTGGAAAGCTGGCTGGAAGGGATTAGGGCATTTCTCCCATTTCTGAGCATGTTGGAGAGCAATCATCATTCTCTGTGCTAAGTTTCCCCCCTCTCTGGTCAACCATAAATCCCTACAATAGAAGCATCAGCCCTGAGTGTGTGTGTGAAATGTAGACTAATACCTTCTCAGGTAGTGTCCCTGTCTTGAACTTGCCAGGCCTGATTGAGTGATAAGGCAGGTGCCAGAGGGTCAGGAAATATCCTTGGAGTTCAGCAAGCAGCAGTTATGTACAGAGTGCCACGGGGCAAAAGGAGCAAAGAATTCATTTCTCTGCCCACCTCTGGCACCACCTGTCAGCCTAGGCAATCTGACCAGTTGTCACCTCTGAGCTGCTGCCTTGGGTGGTTAGGACAAGGGATGTAAGTATTAACAGTGGGGGTAGATGCAGTCTTGATTTCTGCCACAGGAGGGCACTGCCTACCAATTTAAAAGCCTGCCCCACGGGCAATACTTAAAGGGCAGAACCTGGGTGAAGGGGCATCTTTTCTTCTGGATTTCAATTGGGATTCCCCTATAGAGAAATATAACATTTATCTGGAAACCAAAGGAATAACCTGCACTGTTGTCCTTTCCATGGAGAAATAGTATTCATGGGTGGAGTCCCTGAATACTTCCCAGCAGCCTGGCATCAGACTCCCCCTCCTCTTGCCTCTGACTCTAGGTCCCAAGTTTCTTGAACTTCCCCAAAGACTATAGGAGTATTCAGACTTTTAGGTTATGATTGGTTCCTCCAGGGTCCAGCATGACCTTTCACAAGGGATCTCATCTCTGAGCAGAGCATCGCCTCTACCAGCCCTGACAGCTGTTGTTCAGTCGTTCAGTCACGTCCGACCCTTTGGGACCTCATGGCCCCTAGCACTCCAGGCCCTTCTGTCATCCACTATCTCTCAAAGTCTATCCAGGTTCACGTTCATTGTTTTCCTGACACTGTCTAGCCATCTCAGCCTCTGCCATCCCTTTTTCCCTTTTCCCTTTGCCTTCAGTCTTTCCCAACATCAGGGTCTTTTCCCCTGAGTTCTGCCTTCTCATTATGTGGTTAAAGTATTTAAGAGTCAGTATTTGAAAAGGAATCTGAATTAATTTCTTTACGTATTGTCTGATTTGACTTCCTTACTGTCCAAGGCACTCCCAAAAGTCTTCTCTAGCAGAGACTTCTCCCTCACAGTGGTGAGGAATCTTTCCTTCTCTAGGAAATAACTTACTCCCATGATTTCTCCCTTACAACTGACTTTGGGCAAGCTGACTTAGTTTCTTCATCTCTGAAATGGGGTTAATTATATATGTGTGTATGTGTACGTACACATGTATGCCTGTACATAGACATACATATATACACACACACACATACAACCTGCTTCACAAACTGTAAGGAAAGTGATTTATAAACTTCAAGACATTGTAAATTGTTATTTCTTAGTAAAGGAGCCTGGTAGAGAGGAAAAGCATGAGGTTCTGCATTTAGTATATGTGCAATAAATGTTTGATGAATGAGAAAAGATTGGGAGCTTGGGCCTCACTACCCTTCATCAAAGTCTGTCTCAGCTCAAGCCTGCTGCTGCACTACATCAGGAAGGCTTGGGTTCAAGTCTTGCTTAAGACACTTAACTAGCTGTGAGACCCTGGACTAGTCACTGTGTCATGAGTTTCCTCCCTCTGGAAAATGAGTTTTAGACTCAGTAGCCTCTAAGGTTCCGTCCAGTTCTAGATCTGTGAGCTTTGTAATTTTCAGCGGGTGTCTTTGGGGACCAGAGACCAGAATGGGTCAATCACTTTTTACCTGACCATGAAATGCCCCACTGTGCCACAAAACATCAGAAAGAGTGGGCCCAGGCATGGGCCCATCTGTGCTGTGACTTGGGTAAGAGATGGGGCCTCTATAGAGGTAGGACCCTGCATTTGACCCCAAAAACCAATGGAGCTTTGTCAGGCTGCAGGAGGTAAAGAGGACAGAGGTTCCCCCCCCCAATTCCTATCCCCATTTCCAGGCCTCTGGCCCCCTCCCCAGGCAGACAGCTTGATTAAACAGTCGGTGCTGCTGGAATTACTGCACAGCTGGCACTCCCCCCCACCCTCAAGCACCCCGAGCAGAGCAGCAGCACAGATTAAAATCTCCAATTAGCGTTAAAGTGAAGAGGCACTGAGGATGCCAAGGAAGCTGGGTGGGGGACCCTAGGCTGTATGGGTTCCCCTTTTTCTCCAACCTACCTCTTGATGTAGAAGCTTCAGGCTTTGACTAAAGGTTCAAGTGTCAGGACCCCTAGCCCTGGATCTGAGAACCTTCATTACCCAGTCACTTTCCCCACCAGAGTCTCTTTAAGGTCTCTCCTAGTGGTCCTAGAGGACCCACCACTTTTGTAGTGTCCAAAGGGTGACTGCCTTCCTCAAGTCTGCCTCCTCATCACCCATGTGGCTGGCTAGCCTGGCGTCCAAGGGTCTAACCATGCTCAAGAGGTGGAGCCAGAGCACTCACAAGGGGGAGAAAACAGGGATGATTAGGTAGGCAGTATGAGATGCCTTCATCAGACCTGTCCATATTTGTTCCCATGTTGGCAGGCCACTATCTATAGTGTCTAGAGACTCAGAACATTGTTGCTTCCTTCTCCCTGGGGAAAGAGTAAATAAAACAGGCAAATTCCTCAATAAGAACAAAGCCCATTACCCTTGGGGGTAGAGATAAAAAACACTAGCCATGTTCTGTCCACACATCTAGCCACTTTGCCTGCCCTATCCATCTGCTTTCTGTTTCTGTCTTTTGCTTCTATCTGATCGATGTACAGCATCTTTTCCCCGCCCCCATTCCTTACCCATCTTTTCAGGGGGCATGGGGCAAGCACAGCTGGACATGGGAACAGCACCATACTCTGCCACCTGGGTTCCCAGGCGGCTCCTCATTATCTCCTTCCCATATCGAGGGGTAAGGCAAGGAATAGAGGGGCACATACCAAAGACACCAGGATGCTTGATTCCTTCTCTGGCTCCCCCAAAGCCCTCCCACCATTTGCATCTCCCCTAGCTGTCCTTGCTCAAGTAAAAGGAAACTGTGAGTTTCAGTGCCCCCCTGCCCCTTTAAGAGATGAAGGGGTAGGTGCCCAGCTGATGAGACCTCCTCACACCCACAGAAATTAGACACCAGGGCATGATGCCACCCTCCCAGGCTGGCACATGCTACCCTGGCAGAGGTTCAAACACCCCCCCCACATACACACACTTTCCTCCTCTCTATCTCTGTATTTTTTTTCTCAGCTCAAAGCACAGCTGAGCCTTTAAGGGCGGGGGGGGGGGGGGTAGGGGAGAGCCTAGGCTGGATGTTGGGGGGGGAAGAGCTCCGATAGCACGTTTTCACCTGCCATTTAATTGGATGTATTTTTAATTAATGGGACCTCAGGGACCGACATGAGACAATCTGATCTCTGAATAGGGACAGGGGAGGGATTGGAGAAGGGAGGAGGATTGGGCCACTGGGTGCGGTTACCGGGAGCTCAGGCCCATCAATCACCGGCCACTTTGCGCTTTGGCACCAAAAGCAAAGAGGTGGAGGAGGTGCCAGGATTCCCACCACCCTCTTTCCTGTCAGGATGGGGCAGCGTCAGCCTGCTCAGGCCCAGGAGGAATCTCATGCACCGAGTTGGAACAGTGATAAGGAGTAAAGTTGTTGCGGGTTCAAGTCTCTGTACAGAGCCCAGCCAGGAGTTTTGTCAGTTTGGGCCTGTCCAGTCTAACCCAAGGGAGGCTAGGAGAATTTGATGAGCAGAGGCACAGAGGTCCAGGGAAGTCAGGGTGAGGGATAGGGCATTCGGAGAGAGTAGGGTTCTGTGGGGAGAGGGATAATGCCTGGGGACATTTCTGTGCATTTTGACATGAAATGAGTACCATGGAGATTAAATGCAAAATGCTATGCAAATGAGGCCAACCCAATTCATTTTTACTTTACAACATGGGCATTTTTGGTGCAAATCCTGTCCCTGGGGCCTGCTTTGAGTCCCTGCTGCTGGCATTTTCAGAAAGACAAGGGGAGGCTTACTCACTAAAGTCCTTCTCCAGTGCCTTTCTGGGTTATGGATGTGACCCCAGGCTTTTGGAAGCCTGTGCCAGCTGAGGGTGAGTTCTGGCAGGTCCTACCAAGCTGGAAAGGTTCTAAGACCTTACTTAGCAATGCACTGTCATCAGCAGGCTTGGCTAGCCAAGTTCAGGGAGGCTGACCACCAGGTAATGAGCTTTTTTTTGGCCACAGCCACTCATTAAACCTTCTACAAAAGGTGTGGAAGTATTGCCCTCTGTATTATTAAAGTGAGCATGTACACGAAGATGTGTTGAAGAAGGGGTAGTGGAGAGGGGGAGAACTGCAGTGCCTCCACCTCCCTACAGTGCCCCCTCCTTCCCTTCCTCACACAAACCCTCAGCCAACAAGCATTTTTTAAGTTTCAACTGTGTGCTCCCTCCAGGGCCTTAGTACATTCTATTGGTTTAAACAACATTGACACATATAAGTAAATACAAATTGTTGCTCAGTGTTTCTGCTTTGTCCGACTCTCTGTGACCCTGATTAGGGTTTTCTTGGCAGAGTTACTGGAGTGGATTGCCATTTCCTCCTCCAGCTCATTTGACAGATGAGGAAATGGAGGCAAACAGGGTTAAGCTAGTAAATGTCTGAGACCAGATTTGAACTAGGAAGATGTCTTTCTGATTCCAGGTCAGACATTCTATCCACTGAGTCACTTACTTGCCCACAAAATATATACAAAGTTAATTTTGGGAAGGGAAAGTACAGCAACTGAATGGATCATGAGAGTCCTCGTGCAGGATGTAAAAGTTTAGTAGAACTTTGATGGAGGCTAGGGGATTCCTTATCCATAAAATGAAGGAATTGGAATAGATGACCTTTGCAGTCCCTTCCAGACCTAAATCTATAATCCTGTGACTCTAAGAGGTAGAAGTGAGGAGGAAATGTACGGGACAGCCTGGGCAAAAGCATGAGGTGAGGAAATGGGAATTTTGTATCTGAGGGACAACAAGTGAGCCCGTTTCGTTGGAAGATAGCATGCTTGAAGAAGGGTAATATATGTCTAAAAGGGTAAGCTCATTTAGTAAAGCGCTGTGAATGCCAAATAGAGGAATTTTTATTTGATCCTAGAAACATTCGGGAGATCTGTGCTTTAAGATTATTACTTTGGTAGTTGGAGAGGTAAGAGACTGGAGTCTGGGGAGACTCTTGTAATGAAGAGATGATAAAGGCCTGAACTAAATCTGGAGCCAAGTGAATAGAAAAATAGGGACGGATGGGAAAGGTATTGTGACTGGTTGGATTTAGGGGTAAGGTGACATAGATTTAGTCCAACTCATCATTTTACAGATGAGGAACCAAGGCCAAGGGAAGTTAGATGATATGTTGAGGGCCATACAGCTAGTATTTGAGGTGGGATTTGAATGGAGGTCTTTCTGACTCCCAGGTCCACTTCTCCATTTCCTATGTAATGCTGCCTTTTAAAGAGGAGTAAATAGTCAAGGATGATTCAAATTGTGAACATGTATGTCTAGAAGAATAGTGGTTCCTTTGAAAGAAATTGGGAGGATAAGAAGGCTGAGTTTGGAGGAGAAAGATAGGAGTTCCATTTTGGACATATTACCTTTCAGATGTCATTGGGACATCAAATTGGAAATGTCTAAAAAGCATCATAAGTTAGGAAAGTGGGGATGGGGAGAGAGGGAAAGGGATGCTAGTACAGCTTTTATGGAGTGTTAAAGATATTGGCATTTCCCTCATTTGCCAATTTCCAGATGTCATTCTATCTCTCCTATTCTCACCAATATTTAAACTGGGGCTTCTTAACCTGAGATCCATGGATAGATTTTAAGGGGTATGAATTTGGATGGAAAAATTATTACATACTTATTTTCACTGACCTCCAACTAAAATTCTGTATTTCCTTCCATTATGAATTTGAAGAAGAAAAAAACATTATTCTGAGAAGGAACCATAGCTTTCACTAAACTGCCCAAGGGAGTAGGGGGGCCCTACCATACAAAAGAAAGGTTAAGGACCCTGAATCTAGCTCCAAGAAGAATCATGTTACAGAAGTATAACATAGCAAAGTGGAAAGAATACTAGACTTGGAGAGATCTAAGTTCAAATTCTGTCTTTGAAACTGACCAGTTATGGGACCAAGGGTAAGTCATTTCCTGTCCATCCTATCAAGCAGTTAAGGTTTTATCAGTTAAGAAACAGTATGTCAGTGTTTCTCCCATGCCCCTACCCTCCCACCCCTGACCTTGAGTCCAAATTCAAAGTTAGTTAAGCTTTACCCTAAATCAGTATTTTTGCTTCACCTCCTCACTCCCCCCAAAACCCTCCCCCTGACCCCTCTGTTAATGTCCTCTGTGTCATTAATAGGCACTGTCAAGGAAGCTTTTTGCAAAGTATAGAATGTTACCCATCCTTTGCCTCCTTTACCAGCAGGGAAGAAGGGGACTTGCCTACCAGATTCTGGCAATAGTCTACTAGGGCACTTTAATCTGAGGGAGGTATTTCCTGACATCATCCTACCTCTCCACATGTGATAAGCATTCTCTGTTCTTTGCTTCATTAGGCCATGGTGGTGCCAGAGTAATAAGGTAGGCAGGTAGCAGGGTGATGAGACAGGGGTTACTTGGACAGAGGTTCTATCTATGTGTTTCTGACCTATTCCCCAAAACCCTCTCCAGGGTTGTCTCTTCGCCCAACATTCCATTTTGTTGCCCAAGTGCCCTTTCTACTCCAGGGCCCTGGCTCCCCCACCAGCATCCATCTGCCTGCTAAATCCTTCTTACCCTTGATTATCTAGAATCTGCCTTCCACAAATGTCCATCAGAGACCAAGACTGACAGGCCCCATCCTCCCCTCTACCTCTACTCTCTAAGGAGGGGTAGGGGAAATGCCTTCTCACCCACTTCCAGCCTGTTGACAGTGGCTAGCAGAAAAAAATCTTTCCAAGAGTTGTGGGCTGAAGGGAATGCTGTCATCTGGGGAAACTAAGATGGGATTGGAGGAATGAAAGGTACTCCCTCCAGTAGGACTTAGAGAGCTGTGTAGCCTGAGGCCCCTATCAGAGGCTGGCCATTCAATGTAGGGCAAAGCATTAATATTTAGTGTTGGTTGGGGAATTTATTTTGTGGTGGTTGTTTACAGAGCTGATTCCTGCTCTGGAATGAAGGGGGAGAGCACAGTGGGAGGGACATGTTAGGACTAAGGGAAAGGGCAGATTTTCACAGCCCAGCCCCCTCCTCTTCACTCTCCTGTCTTCTTTTCATACCCAGTCCCCTTACATAGGCATTTGAAATTACCAAAAAGACTCCCTAAACACCCAAATCACTTCAATTTGAATTCCTCACAGTCCTCATAAACCTTATCCTTTCCCAACCCTGAATGGGTAGGCAGAGGTTGCCACCCATGTATGGGGACTGTCACCATCTGGGGCAGAGAGGAATCTCTGCACATGGGGCCTAGCCTTGGTAGGGATTAAACTCAGAGGTTGAAGCATTCTACTGGAATACTCTCTCTTAGAGAAGAGAATCACAAAATTTCAGAATTTTCAAAAACTTCATTGACAATCTAGTCCAACCCATACCTGAAAATTTCCCACAACAGTATACAAAAATGTTGACGCAGTGTTTACTTAAAGACCTCTAATCAGTGAGACCTTCTATGTCTTGATGCAGCCAGTTCTCTTTTTCAAAAACTGTAATTTTCAGGAAATTATTTCCTAACATTAAGTTTGCATGTACTTCTTTATTATTTCCATGAGTAGCATCTATTTCTTAACTCTGGGCCCAGAGTTAAGAATTTTAATCTCTTTTTCATGTGAGAGCCCTACGAATACTAGAAGACAACTGTCATATTCCAAGTCTTCTTTTCTCCAAGCTAAATAAACATTGTCCAGTTTTTTGTATCTTTATAAGACATATATGAACTTGAGGTCCATCACCATCCCAGGGACTTTCCTTTGGACATTCTCTACCTTATCCATGTCCTTCCTGAACTGTGTGTCCAGAACTAGACACAGTAATCTTTACATGTGATCTGATCAAAGCAGAGTGCTATGGTACAATGAATGACTAGTGTGGTGAAAATCTCCTTATTCCTGGAAGCTATACCTCTCTTAATGAAGCCCAAAGTCATTAGCTAATTTTTCCCTGCCATTGTACTGTCAATTCATATTGAGCTTAGAGCCCCACCAAAAATCCTAGATCTTTTTTCTTAATGTTTTGTTAGCAGAGACTTTTTTTCAGTTCCATATTCTCTCCTTACCCCAGTGAGAAGGCAAAAAAACCAAAACCTATTACAGTTATGTATAGACATGCAAAATGAGTTTCTACACTAGCCTGTTTCTCTCCCCTCCCACCCCCAAAAAGAGAATCAAGAAAGAGAAAAAAGATGCTTCCTTCTGTACCCTGTGTCCATTGGTTCTCTTTCTGAAGGTGAATAGGTGAATAGAATGTCTCTTCATAAGTCCTTTGGAGTTGTGGTTCATTGTGTCCATCAGAGTTACTAAGTTTCAGAGTTGATGATCTTTATGATATTGCTGTTATTGAGTAGAATGTTCTCCTGGTTCTACTTCCTTCACTTTTCATCAGTTTATACAAGTCTTTTCAGGTTTTTCTGAAAGCATTCCCTTTATCATTTCTTACAGCACCATAGTATTCCATTACATTCATATACCACAACTTGTTCAGCCATTCCCCAATTGATGGGCATCCCCTCAGTTTCCAATTCTTTGCCACCACAAAAAGAACTGCCATAAATATTTTTGTACATAGGAGTTCTTTAATTTTTTTTTAATCTCCTTGGGGTATAGCCCTAGTAGAAGTATTGCTAGGTCAAATATGCACAGTTCAGTAGCCTTTTGAGCATAGTTCCAGATTGCTTTCCAGCATGTTTGGACTACTCAGACCTTTTCTTCCCCCCAAATAATTGTTGTCTAATTATGCCTCTCCCGTCTTTTTTATACTAAGATAGAAAGGATCTTAAATATCATTCATAGTAAGTCGAGGCCCTTGTTTTACAAATAGGGAAACTGATGGCTAGAGAAGAAAAGCAGATTCCTCAGGGCCAGACTGGATGACAACTGGATGGCTCAGAATTAGCTAAGGAAATTACTGTCCCATTGATTATCATGAAAACCGCCCCCCGCCCCCCCAGCCATTCCCAGATCCTAGTGAATTTTTGAAGGTTCCTTTCCCCAGCTCTCCATCCCAACTGGCTCCTAGAATTAAGGAAAGGGAAGGACGGCAGGTAGTGGGGAGGCCTGAGAAAAGAAGGGTAGAGATGACAAAGCCACACTGCTCACAGCACCCAGGGAGAAAGACTGAGGCAGAGGGAGAAAGAGCCACCAGAAAGAGCCAGACGGATATGCCTGCTCCTGGAGCATCCTCCACCCTCTCATCCCTGTTCCTCTCTCATGCCAACAAAGCTGTGTGCCCTCCTGTGCCAGTTTTTCTGGCTATCCCTCTCAACAGCACAAGCAAGTCGGGCTTTGCTTTGCTCCAACACGGAGTACATGCTGGGGTGTCTCTCTCATTCTCACCGTCTCTTGCTTGTTCATTCTCCTTCGTTGGTTCTGTACTACGGATTCCTGGGAACAGGGAAAATGAACTGGGGTCAGATTTTTCAGGGGCTGGGGTTCTCTGGCTATGCATCTGCCAGTCCACTGGGGTAAGATGAGGGTACCAGCAGTTCCATGGAATTTAAGGTTTTGGTGACTCAGAGGCAGAAGCAGCACGTGAACATAACCAGAAGATGAGGTCTGATCTAGCACCTAGCTCCTTGTTGGGGAAGGTGGCTATGAAATGGGATATTAAGATGTCATAAAGAAAAATCCCTGCATGAGGTGAGAGGACAGTATACAGGAGAAGCACTGAATTTGCCTTACCAAGTATCCTCCAACCCTATGGTCTCATGACCCCAGCATGCCTTACAAAAAAGTCTCAGCTGCGTCCCTCTGTGTACCAGTGCTGAACTGTGGCTGCTGGGTGGAAGGGTGAGGTGGCTTCCTAAAGAGAAGACAGCATTTAAAGGGTTTACCAGCAGAGTTTGCTAGTCAGTTCCCTGGAAATAAACACCAAAGGAAGCAGAATTGGGACTGAAAAAGTAGTTCTCATTTTGATATGTACCCAGGTAGTTGAGAATATATATGACAAGAAGGGTTGACACAGAGACATAAATGGTCCTCCAAAGCGGGGAGAAGAGAGAAAGGGGAGAAAAAAGAGTGCGAAGGATGGGTGGCTATTTGTCTGTGCCCAAATTGGAGGGGTTGAGATGTCCAGGGTAAAGATGGAAGAAGAGGTTGTAAGAGTCAGCAGAGTTAGAGGAATAGGACGAAATGAATGAGACTGTGTTCTCAGGAAGCTCATAGCCTCTTCCTGTACTTGTCCCCTTCCCACCTTGCTCCTTGGGGTCTAACCTGTGACTGTCAGCTAGTCTGCTGTCATTTACAAAGTGCCTAGCACTGTGCCAAGTACTGCATTCTTTCTCTTTTTCTCTTCAGAAACACAACCCCATTGATGGTGATAGCTAGCATTGATACAGCCCTTGAAGGTTTGCAAAGTCCATTACTTGTTATCTCGTTTGACTCTCACAACACTGTGAGGTAGTTTCTGTTATTTTCTTCATTTTACAAATGAGATTGAGAAAATTTACCCAGAGCCACACAGCTAGTAAGTATCTGAAGCAGAATTAGAACTCAGGTCTTCATGACCCCAGGTTTAGTGCTCTTATCTATGCCACTTAGCTTCTTTATTACAGGATGAGGGGGCACTGGTACTGGGAACAGAAAAAGTTGCTAAGAAGCTAGGGCCTTGTTGTTCATTTGTTTCATTCATATCTGATTCTTTGTGATCCCATTTGGGGTTTTCTTGGCAAAGCTACTAGAATGGTTTGCCATTTCCTTCTCCAGCTCATTTTACAGATGAGGAAACTGAGGCAAACAGGGTTAAGTGACTTGTCCAGGGTCACATAATAAGGTCAGATTTGAACCCAGCTCTTCCCTGACACCAGTCTTGGTGCTCTATCTGTTGCACCACTGTCCATCTGCCTATAGGACCTTGACTACTTGCCTACCCAGAGAAATGACAGATTTGTGTGTCCATCCCCAGGGTACCCATCCATGATGAAGCTGGGTCCTTCTATTTTAATGTAGGGAAATACAGCCTAATGATTCTTTATCCCACAGATCTGTAGTAGTTAGGAATCTTATCTTGGTCCATGAGAATCTCTGCTCCTTGTGAAGTGGGAAGAGGGGAGGGCTGTGGGAAGGGAGGAGCATGAGCCTGAGGTTCTCCATCAGGTGATGACCCTACTTCATCTGTCTCTTCCTGTTCCTTTCTGTGTCAGCAGCTCTGCTCTCCAGCTGAGGCATGGGGTACTTCTGCTTGTGACCATTCCTAGAAATCCAGAGGTGGCTTCAGGGTGGAGAGAAGAACAGACCAGCCACTCCGTATCTGTGCCCACAAACAGGGCTGGTCTTCATCCACCTCCTCATCATCTCCTCTCATCTTGGCAGCAGATAGGCCTGGCTTGGCAGGATCATGAACCTTCAGTGGTTCCAGAATAAAGTTCAGTCCCAAACCAACACCAGAGACTTGATGTTAGATATCAAGATAGTGCTGCTGAGAAACAAGGTGGGATCAGGACAGGAGTAAAGAGGCTTAGCCTCAGGAAAGCACTGAAGGCATACTCCTGCCCTATTCACTGCTCTCTTCCTCCTCCCCCTCTAATTCTCTTGACTCTTCTACCCCCACTCCTACCCAGTGCCCAGATTCTCTGACCTGTCCTGTCTGTCATCCTTCTCCCATCCTGGGTACTTCACACACATACACACACACACACACACACACGCACACACACGCGCGTGCGCACACATGCATGCACACACACACCCCTAATCTGGGACACAGATAAATTGTCATCTGGCCCTCATCTCTCCTATCTCTTTTTCCCTCAAACACATGCCCCTAAGATCTCTACACAGAACTCCTAGCTCCTCCCCCCATCTCAAAGAACTCCAGCCCAAGAGGTCTATCTGTTCTCATTCTCCATAAGATGCCCAAGACATTGAATGGTCTAGCTGCTGTCATGCCTGGAACTGGGACTCCAAAGAGAGAACTGGGCAGAGGGCAGTCCCCTAGGATGGAGGTAGGAGGACTAGTGTCACTGCTGGGTTGAGCACCGAGTGTCTGAGTGTATGCCCATTCGTTGGGGTGCACTGGTTTATTAGTGTTATTTCAGCATTGTGATGCAGAGAGAGTAAGTGTAACAGCTGCTCCTAGCTCGCAGTGTTTATTGTTACCTAGAGACAACCTCCTGGCTTTTTCCCAGTTCCCCCCCACACCCCACACTCTGATGGGAAATTTATAGTTTGCCCATACCATACCTTTAACCCTCTCTTGCCTGTAGATGGCTAAAGTGAGCAGTAGAAGCACTTGAACCTGGTGGAATAGGATGGGATACAATAAGGATACCCTTTTAATCCCTTGTTCATGCTGTTTCCAGCATTTGGTACCCAAGTCATCTCCTTTCTCTTAGGCTTTCACAGTGGTTACACAGGAGTTTTTCCAGTAACGTCCTTAGCTCCTTTGGAAGCTAGATGGGCAGAGGACCTGGGTCTCCTCCCCACAAGGTTATTCACCTCCCTGGAAATACCTGCTGATCTGAATTTGGTTGACTGGGTTTGACACTGGGCCCAAGAGGGGAGCCTGAGAAGGGTACAGCTAGAACTGGAGGGATGAACAACTGATACACCCAACCAGAAGCATCTAAAGGATAGAAGAGGCTAGGATTTAAATTTGGTGAAACCTCACACAAAAATGGTTATAGAGACATCATTTTAACCCAAACCCAAGGGTCCTGTGGCCAAGTGGAGGGGTTAGGCTCATGGAGCCAACTAGACATGCAGAGCTGAATGGGTAATGCCTGCTGCTAAGCATGGCAGACAAAATTGATTCTTTCTACCCTTATGCTTCTTCCAAGTCCAATTCAGGATGGGGGATGACCAAATAGAAACAGTGAAGAGTTCATCTAAGGCCATTACTCAACTGTGTCTTTTTGGGCAGGGGAAAGGGTGTGTTCCCTCCTGCATATCCATCTAGGCCCATCATCTCCTGGAGGCCTCTCATCTCTGATCTTTTTCTGACAGATTCTGTGGTGGTTTTTTATTCTCTGTGCAAACACAAGGGCCCAGTAAGCTTCAGAGGTGGCCTCCCCAGAACAGGGGAAGGAGAAGCTATTCCTTATAATACTGAGTTCTAGGATCTTGATAAAGATCATGACCTGCCTTCTGTCCCCTACCTCCACTAAGAAGAGAGGAAATACAGTAAGATGACAGCAAGAGAGTTGGAGGTTGTGTGACAGCATTTATATAGCACTTTAAAGTTTGCAAAACATTTCTATAAATATTATCTCATTTTATCATCACAACAAACCTGGGAGGTAAATGCCATTATTTTCCCCATTTTAAAGAGCAAGAAACTAAGGTGAACAGAGGTTAAATGACTTGTCCAAAGTCACACAACTAACTTGTCTCTGAGGCTGAATTTGAACTCAGGTCTTCATGGCTCTAGGTCCATTGTTTTATCTGCTGTGCCACCTAGCTACCTCTAATTTCCTTGAGCAGTTACGAATCATAGGAATGGGAGACTGGTGGATTTCTGTGGCTTCCTCTTCTCTGGATTCTTTTCTATCTGGGATAGGCTAGGTTTCCAGAGCCAACCCAAACCCACACAGCTCCTCTACAATAGTGTGGTTTCCTTTGGTCACTTTCAGAGCTCCCCAGAGGGTGGAGCAGCTCAGTGGATCTGTGATTTTAGTAACTTGGCATCCACCCAGCCACCCAAGGCTACATTCTCCCTACTAAGGGCAGTACTTTGGGCACTGTATTCATACACACTCAAAAGACAATCTTATCCTTTCCCATACCTTTAGACAAGTCTATCCTATAAAAAATGTAAAACAAGATAGAAGACACATGTTTCCTCAGTTGACTAGGGTGAAAGGGAGATGAATGTGTAAGCTCAAGTAAAATAAGAGAATAGCACAGGCTGAGGTAGAACACCTTTGGGCCCTCCATGCAAAGGCAGGCTTATATTAGAGGCAAAAGACAACTGGGAACAACTGGAAATGTGGAGGGAGGCCTTTTTGCTCTTTTGCTTAGGAGGAAGAAGACACTGGATATTCAACTCACTGTGATCTGGAGGTAGGTCCTAAAGATAAGAGGGGCCCTTTGCTAAGGAGAAGGGAAGGAGATATGGTCCAGGGTTGAGGATTCTTGTTCATTTATGCATGACAAGTGAAGTAACTTCTGTTGCTGAATGTGGTCAATGGGATACCATACAACACAACATCCAGCCCTACCATTTACTCTATGATCTCACCCCAATTCCCAGGACAAATGGAGCCATGGGCAAGTTACAAGGAATTGGGAAAACCACCATGTCCATCCCCATGCCTCTGAGTATAGCTTGAGACTGACAGGTGAAAACCAAGAATTGGTACCAGCATGCCAGGGAATGGAGATGCCATTTTCTAGTTGCCTCCTGATCTCTAACTGGCCAGATATTCCCACACCCCTATAGAGGTTGATCCTAAGTAGGATAGCTTCATTACTCCTTTTGACCATTCCTGTGTCTACGCTACTAATTGGCTGATGTTTCATTTTTGGTAAAGTTACTAAAGTGGTTTGCCATTCCCTTCTCCAGTTCATTTTACAAATGAGGAAACTGAGGCAAACAGGGTTAGGTGATTTTCTCAGAGTTATACTACTAGTATCTGTGGCTGACTTTCAAGTCTGGTGCTGTATCCACTGGGCAGCCTATCTGCTCTTTTCCTGGAAGACAACCACTTTAATTTCAAAGGAGGCCAGATAATCCAATCTTACCAAATTACTTGAAGCCTCAGAAGCCAGGACTTAAGTGTCATTACATCATTTCCCCAGCAGCCCTTGACATCATCTTGGGACAATGTAGATGATATGGTCGTCATTCAGTGGTACAGAGGGAATGATTGGTACAAATATGATTCTTCTTTAACGTGATACTACCTAATTCCTGCCCTAGAATGTGGGGGAACTAGGGGCTGAGATCTCCAGAGACCTTGGAGAGGATACTTTTCATAACCAGCGATTTCCAATCTGAATTTCTTTGAAAAGCCATTTCATCCATAAAGAAAGACTCCTTCTCAGTGCACCATGAGTTTTTCCAACAACCCCTTCCCTCCAAAGAGGCAGTCTTGATCTTGAAGACGGTAAGAACAACTATACCATTCCCTTGGAAAAGACTTCAGACTCAATAGTAGTGGCAAGGTCTCCTTAAGACAAGCCTCTCTCCCCTCTTCACTTTCACTCCATTCCTTGACATCTCCTCTTTCATGTCATTACCCCCCTTCTTCTATTCCCCCTTTATCTTCTCCTCCCTTTCTCCCTCTCTCTCAGCAAGTTTTTTATGTGATTACAGGCACTGCATGGTAATTAGTGCTAAACTCATTTGCACAACTACAGTTAATTGGCTACAACAATTAATTAATGTGTTGGAAATTTGGCACTGGAAAAAAAAAGTTTGTCATAAAAAAGCAAAAAAAAAAAAATGTAGAATGAAATGCCCATAAAAATCTAGGGCAGGCTTCAAAGGCCCAGCTGGGCCTCAGACTTGGGGCTGGCCTTCTCCGCCACCTTCCCACGCTCATCTCCAACAGCACTTGGACTTTCCCATTTTTTCCTCCTTTCTTTCTTTTTCCTCTTTTTTTTTTTTTTAACAACTTAAGCAAACTCATTTCCCTGATAAAATATAGCATGACTAATGGCTAGAGCATGTAAAAATCATTGGGAAAATGTCCTTGGAAGACGAATGCATTTTCAGCAGAATAATTAACTTAATTAACAAATTCACATGCATATTCATCAGGCTATTAATGTCTTCTCGGCTCAGCTTGATGAACATTGCGGTAATAACCATCTCATTTACATACTGCATTCTACTGCGATCCAAAACAGAGACAACATACAGGCGTACACACACGCGCATGCACACACATACACACACACAAGTACGGGCACACACAACATGTGTGAGTCAGTCTAGACTCCAGGGTGATTGGGAATGTGGGAGGGTGTACAGGCACCTGGCAGGGGATTGGGTGGAACCCTGAGAGAGTTTGGTCTATGGAGAATCATTGTTGAGGGAGCCTGGAGTTGGAGAGGGGGAGGGAGGTATTCTCATGCATTTGTGTGTAAGAGATCAAGAGAGAACTTTAATCATTTCTCTCCATCTCTCTGTCTCTCTCTCTGTCTCTGTCTCTCTCTCTGTCTCTCTCACTCTCTCTCTCTTTTCCCCCTCGTTTTCTTCATTCCCTCCTTTTCTCCCTTCCTCTTTCTCCCCGCCCCCCCATCTCTCTCTAGGGAAAAACTTGGTATCTGTGCCAACTTTCTTCCCCCTTCCCTCCCTCCTTCTCTTCTACTCTTCCCCCCCTCCCCACTGCTGCCAGCCGGCGTCAGCGCCGAATTGCCTTCTCCCTCAGCTCTCTGTGGAGCAATCTTGAGGAGCAGTAAGGTGTGACGCTGGGCTCTGCCGGCTTCGCAGCACCGCCTGCGGAAAGAGCGCAGGATGGCGGAGGAAGATTAAGAGAAATCGCGTGCAGGGCTCTGCTGCCATTGGTGTGTGCAAACGCCGAGGAGGAAGGGAGAGTGAGAGAGGGAGAGAGCGAGAGAGAGAAAGGGGAAAAAAAACCACAGCAGCTGTCGGCCTAATTCTTCTAACACTCTGCTTGTGGTCATATTAGAAAAACAGATTATGCCCCTCGGTGCCACTCACTTATATTTGACATACGTTAGTGTTCTATATCTTCATTCTCTGGTCTCCATAATGCTGGACTTCGGGTTCAGGGAACTGGGGCTGAATGGGCCAGAGGGGCAGAGAAGAAGCTGCCCAAAGCCCTCTCCTCCCCTTTGCCTCCTAAAACCCCTCCCTAGAAAGAAAAAGCAGAAGCTCTGTCTACATCCGATGCTACCATTTGACTCTGCTCTCACTTTCCTCCCCACCCCACCTCCGCAGGGGTGTCTCTGCAAGGAACTCAGTTTGTCACCTCCAACAAAGCATCCTCTCTCCTCCCTAAAGGATAGGTCTCTTTCGGACCGGTCAAACCCAACTGAATTCTGGGGTACCCCCTTTTTCCTTGGCTCCTCCCTTTCCTATTTAGGAATAGCGATAAGAGGGAAAGGTAATGTAAGAATGCACACCCCAAAGTTGGGTAGGAAAGACACCTAAGGACCTCATAGGGTAATCTAGGAGTATTTGAATAGCTACGGAAACAAGATTAACCCACTACTACCAATCTTGACGGATAATAGAGGTGGAGTCTATTAGGTCTTTTCTCCCTAGCCCCAAGCTGGAAAAAAGGACTAGACTGGAGAGTGAACCGACTGGTTCTGTACTTGTACCTGGCCCCAGTGGGTGCCCCTGCCCCTTCCCTGTTTTTCTAATATTCGTTTGATGGTGCCTTGTTCCACACTGTGTGCCTTGTCCTCTTCAGAGACCTGTTGCTTAGCAACGACCAGTGTCTTCTTTCTAATAACTCGCAGGGACCATGAGATATATCTATCTCTTTATTCTCACTCCTCCCCCCCAACCTTTTTATTTTTAATAATCAAAGCCCCTGCTTCAGGTCCACATGGCACTGTTTTCCCAGAAGGTATTGACAGGCATCAGCTTGTGTGCCCCAAAAGGGAGAAAGGTGAACGTGTAAGCTGTAGCATGAAGAAATGAGTTGAAAACTAAGAAGGCACTTTCCAAAAGGCTAGGGTGGGAAACACTGAAGAAAGAGATAATAGAAAGATCTGGAATTCTTCAAATGAACTACAGTTCATACAAGTCTTCACAAATTTCTCTGAGTCCTACATATCTTTTTTTTGTCTGAACCTATGATTTTCATTGGTAAAGGGAATTCCCAAGGAGGAAGCATCCTCTACCAATGGAATGAGTAAGTTCACTATAATTGAGTAAGTTCAGATACTCCTGGGGTTGCTCTCAAGTGGTGAAAAACATTCCTCCTGATTCTTCAATGTACAAAAAAGCGGATTCTATCTCTGGTAGCTGGGGTACACACAAATAGAGAATGCCTCAGTCAAGGTGGGAGAGGAATGTTTGATCTCAGGGTTCAAATGAGAATGACTTGAGAAGCTCTCAGCTGGAAGACCTGTTCTAGGAATCAATCAGGCATGTCCCTATTCTCTTTTCCTTCACTTCTCCCCTTCTACTCTGTCTCCATCTAATCTACCACCTGGTCTTTGATCTGTTGCTATAGAGACCACCTCTTTCCCCACTGCCCCCAGGAATCCTAAGAGAAGACAAAACATTGGGAATGAGGGAGCAAAGCTATGCTTGAAGAATCAAAAATGGTCATTGGGTAAGTACCTATGGGTGGAAAGATAAGATGATTAGATCTAGATTCTTAAATCTAGAAAGTACCTTAGAGGTCATTCACTTTATTTAAAAAGTGAAGAAATTCATGCCCAGAAAGGGGAACTGACTTGCTTAAAAATCTGAAGAGATCACACAGTTAATGACAAGTCTGGGACTAAAACCCAGGTTTTATGACTGAATCATGTCCATTTTTTAATGTTGATAGATGTCATCATTTCTTTTTATCCATGTTGCTTCCCAATCACAGCGGCTCCTCTACCACCAAAGAATTCTCCATTGTGATAACTGTAATATCGTAATATAATTAAACAAATCAAGACATTGTCCATGTTTAACAACGTGTACTTCATTCTGTACTTATAGGCTACTATCTTTCTGCAGAGAAGAGAAAAGAATGCTTCATTTTTCAGTCCTCTGAAGTCACAGTTGGGTTGTTGCAGTGATCCAAGTCTGGATATCTTTCAGCATTGTTTTCTTTGACATTAGATTCTGCTCCTGGTTCATCAATTCATAGAAGTCTTCACAGATTTTTCTGAATTCTTCGTATTTATAATTGTCCTTTATTTTTGGTCAGAACCCATGATTCTCATTGGTAAAAGGAATTCTCAGGGAGGAAACTCCCGCTACCAATGAGTGTGAGCAAGTCTTCTGCAGTTTCTTGTCTTAGAGAGTTTCCTAGGGCACTGAGAAGTTTTATAACTTGCCTAAGATCAAACATCCTCAGTGCCTTAAAATAACTGGGTCGCACTGACTGGGAGGCCAGTTGTCTAACCACTACACCACCCTGCTACCACTCCACACTGTTTGTTTCTTAAGGCACAATAATATTACATTACATTCATATACCACAATGTGTTTGGCAATTCTGTAGTCGGCACTCACTTTATTTCCAGTTATGTGCTGTCACAAAAGGTGCCACTACAAATATTTTGCATATATGGGACTTCTTCCTCTCTCCTTGGCCCCCTTGGGATATGTCCAGTAGTGATATCATGGATCAAAGGGTATGTACAGTTCAGTGACTTTTCTATTGCAGTTGAAAATTGTTTTCCAGAAAGGTCAGAAATGGTTGCTAGTTCTACCAGACAGTGCACTAGTGTGTCTGTCTTTCCACAACTCCTCTGCCACTTCCAGTGGTCTAAGGTGGGCTAAGATTTCTTCTGAACCCTCCATAGAAAGCTCCTAGAGCAAGGGATCTTATCCTTTTCTATATCACAGACCCTTTATCGTCTGGGAAAGCTCATGGACCCCTTCTCTTGATAATATTTTTAATGCAGCAAATAAAATATATGGGATTAAAAAGGAAACAAGTTATATTGAAATGAAGGTATAATTTTTTCCTATCCAAGTTCACATACCTTGAAATCTATTTTTGGACCCCTTAGGGCTCTTAACCTAGGGCTAGGTTAAGAACCCCTGGAAGAGGTGACTAAAAATGATGAATGAGGACAAAATCCTAGGAGAGATAGGGCCACATCAATCTAGCACTGACCTGAACTCAGGCATTCTTAGGCTCAACCCTAGTTCCCTACCTGCCAAATGTATATTAGAATTGTTGGTAAATAGGGAGTGGGGACTTTTCCTCCTTCCATGTGGAGTGGGGTATATGGGGATTGAGGAATACAGACAGAAACCAAAATCAAGTATACTGTTGCCTGGTAAGAGTAGGGTCCCAATAACATCTTCTGTTGCTCTTTCCTTAGTGTTTGACTTTTGAATTTTTTAAAAATGTTTTTTCAATGAATGAAAATTCATTTTATCACCCTCCCACTTCTCTCCCCCAATGAAAGAAAAAGAGAGAAGAAAACCAAAACCCTTGTAACAAGCATGAATAGTCAAGCCAAATAAATTCCCTCACTGGCCATAGCCTCAAAATATGTCTCATTCTGTACCCTAAGTGCACTGATTCTCTATGAGAGAGCATACATCATCATTGGTCCTCTGGAAACCTGGTTGTTGGCCTTTCATTTCTAACTTGGCTAAGGTATATGTCCCTTCCCTCTTACCTAGGACAGAGGCAGACACCCCCATCCCCACCAAGTTCTTCTCTCTTGCTAGCAACATGACTGTCATGTTCACTCAGTCAGTAGAGCTGTGTATACCCCCCCCATGTCCCTCCTCTGTCTGACCCCCTCCCCCAATCTGAGCCTTCTGTGGGAAACAGATGGGGTGTCTGTGATGGAACAAGCTCTGGGCTCCTTGCCGCCTGGGGCGGGGAGGGCTCCCCTCCATCTTCCTGCTACTCCTTCTCCCCACCCAAGGCACTGAAATCCACATGGGACCTACTAGTCATATTAGAGCAGCTTTCTAATCCAGCTCTCCACCCCAGCCAGCAAGCACCCAGAGAAGGGGAGAACCAGCCCTCCACTGGTGAGGGCCTGGGCTGGACTAGGCCCCAGTTGGAGACAGTGCCACACTCAGGCGGGGAAGGGGGCTCCTGCAGGGCCAGGAACTAGGTTAGGAGACGGTGGTGCCCAATGCCTCGTGACTAATGCAGAGAGGCAGCAAGAGACAAGCGCTTCACCTCACCTCCTGCAGGGCCACCACGCTGGGGACCTAAACCTGGGGTCTGGGGTAGAGAGGAGTTCAGAGCAGTGACTATACCTTTTTTGTCCTATCTTTCCCAAATTTTGGAGGATTATAGATCTGAGGAGCAGTCAGGCAATGTGGAGAAGAGGGATTATCTCTCTGGTCTAAACCTACAAACACCCTTATTCCACTTCCACCTCCACCCTCCTGCCCCTTAGGGCAGGCCACACCGTGGAGCTTGGATGCTAGACCACTGGGCAGGATATCAAGAATTTCATTTTCCCAGGAAAAGACAAGATTCCTTCCAAAGGCCCCCCCCAGCAGAGGTTCCACTTCCCATTGGGAGTAATCTTGCTTTCTGTCTGCTCCTTACCCCCTAATTATCCTGAAAATACAATCTGAGATCCCAGCAGCCTCAACTGGGTTACAGTCTTTGAGGTTAATGAATCAACCCTCCTACCTCAGCCCCCAAATTGTTTGATTTCTTATGTATGGGGTGAGGGTTCTCTGCTAGGGAGCACTCTGAAGGAGGCACCCCCAGAAGTCAGAGCCTAACGGACAACTCCCTCCCTCATCCTCACCTCACCCCTAGTCCAACTTATCTCTGTTGCCTCGGAGATGTCTGGGGACAACAGTCCCAAGCTAGGTGGGAGGTGTGGCAGAAGGAAGGCCAAGGGAATATGAAGAACCAGTAAGGAGGTAAGTACAAGAAGTCTGGACTGCCTTCGTTGTGACAGATCAGATGACCTCTGGAGGGTATCCAGTCTTCTGTCAAGGCCTTTGCCACTCCTATAGTCTGAGCTCTGTCAACCCAAACTGCCTCCCCTGCCCTTCAATTAAGATAGGGCTCTCTGGGTAAGGAGTGGGGGGAGGAAGTGGAGGCAGGAAAAGCAACTGGGGGCAAGAGAGGGATAGGGCTGATTAGGCTATTTCCTCCCCTTCTCAATGATCCTTTTTTCTCTCCCCCCTCTTTGAGATATCCTCCCCACCCCCAACCTATACCACCTATTCTTTGTTTCTCTCATCCTTCTAAACCCTAGCTTTGGTCACACAATCTGCTCTGGCCTCCCAAGTCTCAAAAGTCCAGGAAAGGATTGATTCTACAGGGTAAGGAGGCTGGAAGGTGAAGGTGTTGCCACTCCCCTCCAATCACCACCTTCCCCCCACAATATTTCCTTGCCTTCCTTTACAAATCTCTGGAGCTATGCCTTTGGAAGCCACTAGGGGGGGGGGGGCGGGGATGGGCAGAATGTTGCTCTCCCTCTGACCCCACCTGTTCTCAGGTCCCTAATGAAGTGGGGCAGCCTAGGCCATTAGCCAAGTCTCCATGTCCTCATCAGAAGCAGCATCTGTCCCCTCCAAGAAGGAAGATCACCCCCTGAGGGGGGAGGGGAGAAACTGAGGGGAAGGGGCCCCAAGCCAACCCATGCCTTCACCCCACATTCCACTGCAGGCCTAGGTTAGCTAGTGAGGAAACAGAAGTCAACCAGAGGCAGAGACAGAAACCCTCCCTGCACATACATAAATACATACATGTGTCAGCACACACTAGTGCCCCTCCCTCCCCCCAGCTCACCAAGCTACCTGGGCCTCAGTCACTGCCAATCGAGCCTTCTTTTATTCATTCGTTGTTTTATTGCTGGCAAACACCACCGCCTGCCACTGTTGGAGGCGTTCCTGCCAAATCCATCCCAACATCTTGGCCTGGCATCCGGGCGGCATGCTAATGCAGAAATTTAAAGAGCTGCTTGCTTGCTCGGCTTTAAATCGGAATTTCAAATGAGCAGCCATGCTCCAGGGGGACTCAGGCAAAAGCTGAACAATATCTGACCCTGCCCTTCCCGCCCCCCAACAACCCCATACCCCTCAAGCCTTTTCTCTTTCCCAGCTCCCCGCTTTTAGTTCTTGTATAGGCAGGGAGGACCCTGGATTGTGAGACTCCAGAAGAACAGAGAGGGAGGAAGGAAACTAGGGAGGAGGGACTCATCCAGGGAGAAAGGGAATAGGGAATCTGTTAAGGGGAAAAGGGGGGGGGAATGTGGGGATGTGATCTATGGGTCCTCTCGGTGAAGGGGGAGAAGGGATCTTCTGGGGTTAAGGGATCCATGGCCATGGCAAATATCCAGCTCTAAAGAGGGAATTGGAGGCTGGTGGTTCAGCTGCCAAAGGTCTTTGCTGCCAAATCCACCAGCGGCTTCCCCTCTTTCCCCTCCCCACCTACATCCCCCTACACACACACCCTTTCCATCTTCCCTGTGAGGAAGAAGAGAATCTCTGGAAGAAGGCAGAGGGATGGTTAAGAATCTAAGGCACATAAATATAGGTACACATGAGTACATGAATCCCATGCATGGACAGAATCAGTTATTCATGCACAAGTGGTTACAAATGCATGCACAGACATTTTCAAACCATTACACATGCCTATAGTAAAAAAATCTTTAAAAAGAGGCTAGGGTGTGTCCATGTTGTACAGTATCTCTGCTTGCATCTAGACAAACTGCCACATCTATTTGCCCAACCCAGGCCTTTTCCCAATGGACCTGTCCGTGATGACCCTGCACAGTCTGCACCTCAGGGCTCATCAGCTGTTCCTGTCCCCTCTCTGGGTAAGGTAGGACACATCAGGATCAGTACCCTGGTTCCTGACAGGATAGGGTGACACCTGAGTTCCTAAATGTATCCAGATCTGGGCATCAGTCCTGAGCCTAGTGTGATGCCCTAGTTGGTGACTACCAGGACAGCAAGTTCAGATATCTTCCTATCCCTACTAACATCTCAGGGAAGAGCAGACTGGTTGGGATAGACCTCAGGTTCAGGGAATAGAGAATCTGGGCAGATTTTTCATGAAGCCCTCAGCTTCTTTCCCAACTAGAGGAGGGACATAACAAACCACTCTCATCACTTAGAAACTAAGTGTGGGACATCATGCTTGGCACCCTGAGCTCCACCCTGCATTCCCCTCAAGGCAGAGGCATCTAAGACCTTTTGACTTGGTGACCTCTATTTTACCTTATGGGCTGCCATGCCAGGAAATGCCCCCCTGACCTCCCTTCCACCATACTCCTCCTTCAAAGAACAAGTCAGTTCCTCTGGGGGTTGGTGTGGCTGCCAGCCAAGAGGCTCGGGGCAGGCCTGGGGCATGCAGCTGGCACTTGCTGGCCAGATCTCCCAGGCATCCTGATTCCCCCCCCACTCTGACGACCCTCACTCAGATGACTCCTGATTGTGGGAAGACAGGGCAGAAAGAATAGGCCGTCTCTGTGCTCAGGTAGAACCTGGCACTGGTCAGGTCCAAAACAGTTGCCTCCTTCCCATGCTGATGTTGCCCTCTATCTCTGTCCTCCTCCCTAGCACAGATAGCTCATACCAAGAACAGCCTACAGAATTCTTTAATCCCAATCTAGGCCAAGCACCAGGAGTTACAGAGGAGCCAGAAATTTATTCAGGGAATCACAGTAGTCTCAGGATTGATACCTATAATTGTAAAGCACTTAGTGCTTGGTACATAGTAAGCAATATACATGTTAGCTGCTGTTATTATTATTATATGATTAGGAATTTAGATGCCATTCCTCCCTGGTAGGAACCAGGGCAGTGATGCCAGCATATCCTGCCTCCCAAAAGAGGGAACAGGGGCAGCTGATGGACCCTGGAGAGCAGGTCACGCATGACCACTATGGAGGCCCACTGGGTTACTGGGACCCCACTCAGTTGGGCACATAGATGTGTCACTAGTTGGGTACTAGTCAAGATATAGGCAGGGGTACTGTGTGACTTGGACACACCTAGGACTATTGCTTTGTTTTTGACTACATGTATGTATGATGGTTTGAGAATGTTTGTGCATGAATACTTGACTTGATCCATGTGTACACACTGATGTGTACATGTGTACATATGTGCATGTATATCTTCCTATAATTCTCAACCACGGGAGCAAACCATGCATGGTCACAAAGCTCATTGGGAAAAGACTTCGTTTGGTACAGTAGGGACTAGGGGGCACTAGAGAGAAGGGGAAAGGAGGTTAGGGGATTATTTAGGGGAGAGGAACTAAAGCTAAGGGAATACCAAGGGAAGAGAGGCAGGGCCTAAGCAGACCCTTGGGAGAGTGTGATGGGGACTTGGGGGAGAGGTGCATGGGGGAACACTAGAACATGGAGGGGGCAGATCTGGGGGAAAAACTGCCTTTCACATTTAATTAGCAATGTGCAAACAGTATGCAAATCAGCTTTTCTTTAGGTCGAGTCAATAGTGTTGGCACTTTTTTGAACAAGGCTGTGAGCCAGTTTCTCTGAGATACTGGACAAATAATACTGGGAAGAAGCCAGAGAAGTGAGTATCTCTCAGAGCTGGGTCCCTAACTAGTTCCCTTAGGGAATTTCTTAAGAACTCACCTGCTAGTTTGTGGAGAAGCCTGGTGGAAGGGAAGGTGGAAAGTGAAGGGTGCAAAGGTAACAGTCATAGAAAGTGATGCTGACTCCTCAAAGCAGGGCTGTCCCTTGCCTACTTCTTTCCTCCCTTCCTCCTTCCCCAAATTAGTATGCCTGTAATACCACTTGGCAGTGCTGCCTCCTTCCACTCTCACCTTCCCCTCTTGTCCTGTCCCAGTGCTGGAAAGACACCTAAATAAATCCATCCCCTGTAAACCCTTGAAGCCTGAAAAGTGCGGTGCCATGCAGGGACGGTAGGGAAGGACTACAGTGTCACAAAGCTTCGAGGGACCCACGAAAGTCATCTTATCCATCCTTCCCTATAGTGTAGAGCAGGAGGCCAATTAACTATGGCCTCTGGACTTGATCTGACCTGCCACCTATTTTTGTACAAGTATTTTAAAATGTAAAAAAAATCTTAAGATTTTGGGGTGAATTTGGCCCACAGGTATAGTTTGCCAACCTCCAGGGTAGAGGAAAGATTACTAGATTTTAAATTAGAAGGCCTAGGTTTAAATCCCTGTTCTAACGCTAGCTTCCTGACTCTGGGCAAATGACTTACTGTCATTAAGAGTTGACTCCTTGATCTATAAAAACAGTGCGATGATACATTTCCTACCTCACATGGTTTTTGTTATATGCCTTGTAAATCTTAGAGAACTATATAACTGTGAACCCATTTTATAGAGGAGTAAGACCCATGCCAGTGAAGTGACTTGCTCAAGGCCACACAACTCTTTCAGTGGCAGATCCAGTTAAGAATGAGAATTGCTATTCTTACACCATGTCCTGCCAGAGATGATACAAGGAGTGAAAGAGGGGAGAGATGGGATTTCACCTGGATACAGGAGCTTTTGCTGCTGCCTCTTATTGTGTGTCACAATCATCTGAAGTCCCTTCTTAGGTCTAGCGTCTTGTTGCATTTCCTTCCATTTTCTAAGATGAAGCCCCGCTCACTACATTTAGAAGCAGCTGAGAATCTTGAGTCCCCGGTATGCACTGAAGTAAGGGCATGGTAGACAGCCTCATCATCCCTTGATGCTCGGCTGCTGGATTGAACGTTCCCAGGATGGCAAACAATAAGTTTGTACTTGCAAGGACGACCCGTCCCATTCCCCTCTGCCCCTGGTTGTGTGAGTGGAAGCAGGATGGGCATGGGGGCAGTGAAAGCAAAGAAAGCGAGTCCTGCACCTTTAAGATCATCCCCTTTTGAGTCTCGGTGTTGTCAAGGTGCAGTTGCTAAGGGGCCCATCAAGGTAGTCACATTCAGCAGAGCCGCCACCAGCACGGGGCTGCATTGCTTCCGCCGCTGCCGCCGCCGCCGCCCAAGCCTGGGCCAGCTCCTCCAAACCGTCTGGCAGAGTTGGCACCGTCCCCAGCTCCTCGGTGCCCCCGCGGTGCATGGCAGGCTGTGGCTTCATTACCCTGATTGATTCCTCCTGCTCCTCGCCCTCCATGGGGGCTATGGTCTGGTGTGGGGGGGGGGGGGGTGTGTCTGTGCGCTCCTCCCTTCTTCCCGAGTCTTGCTTCTCTCAGACTCCCCCCTTTACCTGAGCGGGGCTTACGCCGGCCATGGGCTGGCTTCGTCTGCCCACTGCCCTCGCTTAGTTCTCAGACTGATATTCCCTTTCCTTCAAACGGGAAATGCCTTGGCCTTGAACTTTGTTTTAGTTACGGAGGTGCTAGAGTAATAGCTTCTGTCTGAAGAACAGGGGTCGCTAACAGAATGAGCAGTGACACCCTTTGCCTCTGTTTTTGCCCACCTGGGTTCAAATCTTAACTCTTCTATTCAACAAGCTGTATCCTTGGGCAAATCTTCTCACTCTGTTGGGCCTCAGCTTGTTCACCTGCAAAATGGGCGCTGTAATATGCATGTCACGGGTCTGTTGTGAGAAAAGCACTGTACAAATTATAAAATGACTAAGAAATGCGAATAATCATCAAAAGAGGGAGGCAGGCCCAAGGGCAGAGGGAGTAGCACACAGGCTGCTTGGGGAATTCACTAGGCAGTTATTATGTGTCTCACAGCTGGCTCTGGGGAGTGGGGTGGGTGTGTGGAAATGGATGCTAGACAAACCTTTTAAGTTCAATCTGCATTAACAATCAACAGAACAATAAACCCAACCTTGATTTGTGGTGTTTGACTCTTTCCAATGCTGAACATGTAACAGTCAGCTAGCTGGCTTCAACACAGTCTAGCATGGGTATTGATAGGATCTGGAAAAAGAAATGGAAAACCTGATAAAGTGTCTTAGGTTTGGAACTGAAGGAGACTTGAGGTCATCTACTTCAATGAACATTGAGGCCTGAAGAAAAATGAATTGACCCAGATCACATCCAGGATAGTAACAGAGCCGGGATTCACACTCAGATCTCTCCAAGTCTATATCCTTTCCTCTTTAATGCTCCTCTTTCCCTCTTTTACTGGGAAAGGATTCACCACTTTGCTGTACTATAGGTTGTGAGCCTGGTGTGGTGTCTCCGGGGCGCAGTTATTTCCAGTACTGGAGAGAAGCAATGAATGGGGTATTTGCACTCTTTGCATGACAAGCTCACTGTATCTTACATGATAATTTGTAAGATGATTTCTAAGATTAGGAGAAGGGAGGTAGCATAGCCACCAGTCAGAGTAAGGAATGACTCCTTCCCTTATAGATGAGCCTATGGGAATTGAGTTGTAGAAAAGAGATGAAACCCAGGGACTAGGAAGTCATCTTGATTTTATGCCCCCGTCTCAAACAATGACCACATCTAAACTTTGCTTTTTGGCTGAATACTAGGTGACTTAGGACAAGGTTCTTTCCCTTTCTTGGCCTCAGTTTCCCCCCTCTGTAAAATGAGGGAAGTTGTACTCAATTCAACTTTATTCATGTTTATTACAAGTATTCAGCATTTATTAATTACCTACTCTTTATGTGGCAGTTTTCTAGGGGTTGGGGCTATAAGGACAAAAATTCAATAATGTTTGGCCTCAAGGAGTTTATATTCTACTCACCATGAAAGGATTTCTAAGGTCCCTTCCTGATCTAAATCCTAGGATCTAAAGAATCTCTCCAGTGTTTAAAGACCCTCAGAGTAAGAGATACTGCAATTTTCCCTTGATTGATTGTTCCTGAGCATCTTTTCCATGTCAGTAACAAAAAATTCTTTTGACTTGTGGCTAACCTATCCCTCCTGCCATAATTCTGCACCATCTTCTCTCAAGAGAAACATCAAGTGTTCTCCCTCTCATTCTAAAATCATATATTTAGAATTGGAAGAGGCCTGAAGGATCATCTCATTCCTAGCATTCAAACTCTACTGCAGATAGCACAACTCCAATGGGCTGACCACATTGTTTGGATGCCAAATGTACGTTTGCCTAAAAAACTGTTTTTCAGGAAACTCACACGAAGTCAAAGAATCAATGCAAAGCACTCTCAAGGTCTCCCTGAAGGACATTAGAATCCATTGTGAGATGTGGAAGACACTGACAGAGGCCCACCTAGCCCTGACATGCCTAGAGCCAAGAAGGGCCTATTTGTGACTGACCTGAGTTCATATTGGTCTGATCAGTCACAGTTAGGCACATTGTACCTTGACCCCAGCATAGTGTTGTCATTTGGTCATCCTTGAGAAGGAAGATTAAACAGCCAATCCAACCCCTTCCTTTAAATATATATATATATATATATATATATATATATATATATATACATATATATATAATTTATTTATTTTTTCAGATCTCAACCTTTACTTCCACAAGAATTTGAAATCAATATTTTCTCCCCATCTCTCCCCACCCCTCACCCCAGGACAGCATGCACCCCATCCACCTTGACCCTCTCTTTTTACAGAAGATGAGATATAGTAAGAGAGAAACGAAGTCATACAGTGATAGAGTGATAGAGAAGACATTGAAGTCATGTGCCTCTGACTCCACATCCAAGGTTCTTGGGTTTCTTTCCTAAAAGCAAAGATAAATATACTGCCACACTGTCACCATCTAGGTGGTGTCCTGTCCTGAAGTCAGAAAGACTCCTTTTCCTGAGTTTGAATGTGACCTCAGATACATGCTAGCTGTGTGACCCTGGGCAAGTCATTTCACCCTCTCTGCCTCAGTTTCCTCATCTGCAAAAGGAGTTGGAGAAGGAAATAGCAAACCACTGCAGTATCTTTGCTAAGAAAACTTCAAATGGGGTCATGAAGAGTCAGACACGACTGAAAAATGACTGAACAACATTTATACTTAACCGTGGTACCTCTGCCAAGAAAACCTTCAAATGGGGTTATGAAGACTTCGAGATAGGACTGAAAAACTGTCACCAGAAGTGCTGGAGACATTGGCAGCAAATCATAGCTCATAACAATAATAGCCCTCATAGGGCTCTATCTCCTATAACACTCTAGGGTAAGTGCTACAAGTGTTCTTATCTCCTTCTTAATAGAGGAGGAAAGGGAATATCAGAGGCACAAGGTCATGAAGCTAGTAAGTGATATCCTCAAGATTCAAACCTAGGTATAGAAATATGTTTTGCATAATTTCACATATATAATGACTATCATATTGCTTTGTCTTCTCAGTGGGAGCCCCGGGGGAGAGGGAAGGAAAGAATTTGGAACTCAAATTTTAAAAATGAATGTTAAAATTTAATTAAGTGATTTTTTTTAAAGGCTTGAAACCTAGATTTCCTGGCTCTAGACCCAATAATCTCAATAATAGGAGAGGGGCTAGAGGGAGGAAGAGAATTTGGAACTTAAAAGTTTTTAAATGAATGTTAAAATAAATAAATAAAATTTTGGAAGAAGAGGATTCAAACCTATATCTTCTACCTCCAGACCCGGTAATCGTCCCCTTTACACCAGACTGTGGTCTATTTGCATGAGGTGTCTATTATTTCTAATTGCATAATAAACTTTCTTAAACTGCACTCTTTCTCTCCCAGGACTTTCCAAGGTCCTATATCGTGCCCCCTAAATCTTTCTGCCTGTTACCTCCCTACACACACACACACACACACACACACACACACACACACACACTCACTCACTCACTCGCTCACTCTCAGACTCCTCTTTCCAGATTCAGAGAGATTAAATGAGACCCAGGGGTATTAAGATCCCGCAGGTATTAAGAAGTAGAGCTGCAGTTACAAAATAAGTTTAAATCATCTCCTCCATGATTCTTTCCTCCTCCACCTCCTATTACCACCAAAAGTTCTCCTCTCTGGAACTACATAGATCTTGGTGCTGGAAATAACCCACAGCCCTGAGTGGTGGTCCTCTGAGATTACTTTCCATTTCCACTGTATATTTCTTGCATGTACATGGGTTTTATACATGTTCCTATTAGAATGGGAACTCCTTGAAGGCAGGGACCTTTTATTCCTTTTATTTCCAGCATTTAGCACAGGCATATTGTAAACACTTAAATAAATGCTGATTGAGAGGAATGGAGGAGGACAGGGTGGGTGTATGAGGCCTTCTGCTAGAGTGGAAAGAGCATCAGATTTAATCAAGGGGGCACAAAGGGACACAAATACTTAGTCTTTTTGTAGCCTTGTGCAAATTAGCCATTCTGGGCCTCAGTTTATTCATTTGTAAATTGGACTGATTAGACCAAGTGCTTTCCAGCTCATTAGAGCCTAAAATTCTAGCACATCCTCTCTGGAATTTGGGAACAACATAGCTTGATTGGGGTACTGGTTTGGGGTAAATGAAAATGCAGCAACCATCTAGGTGAAAAGTTTAGTGTGAGGGTATACAAAAATGAATGAGATAAGACTCCTGCAGAAAAGAATATAATAGGGGTGAGAAACTATAAAACAAATTACAATATGATAAATGGATAGAAGAAAAACAAACAAAATCTTATGAGACATTTGAGAAGGGAGATAACACTTTTAGTGGAGGGATTCAGAGCAGGTTTCTTAGAGGAAGGGGTACTGGAGTGGGACTTGAACCAGCCATCCTTGTTGACAGGATGGAGAGATGTGGGCTGGGATAAAGTGGTTATGTGATGGGCCAACCATTCTTGTATTTGAATTGGGATCCAAAAAGATCTCTTCAAGTTAGAAGCATGGGCCAAAACTAATAAGGAGTAAATTGTGCTGTGTTCTGGATGTCAATTCTTACAGTTTGGATGAAAAAAAACAAAACACCAAACAATTGTAGGGGAGGAGGGAGGAAGAGAAAATTTAGAACTCAGATCTTATAGAAGTGAATGTTGAAAACTAAAACTAACTAAATATTTTTAAAAAAACTGTACAAGTAAAAGACAAAGGAGATACATCTAGGAAGTCATTTGTGAAGAAAAGACATAAATGTTTTAGGAGAATACAAGTAAGTAGAAGTCAATGAAAGCTAATTTAACCTTGGGTTGCATTTTCACAAGAATAACATACAGATGGAAGAAGGATATAATCCTGCTTCACTCTCTCTTGGGCAGATCAAATCTATAGGGACTTCTGGATGTCATATTTTAGAAGGGATGTTGACCAACTGGAGAAAAACTTGAGGCAGTGACCTGCAGGAATGTGAGGAGACGGCAGATTAAGTTGTTTAATGATGAATGTACTATATGTTCTAGGATTTTTAGTTTGGAGAAGATAGGGAGGAAGGGAGAGAGATGAAGGTTACTTTCAATATTGACCAAAAATCATATGTGAGAGGAATTAGACTTATTTTTGGAATAAGTAAGGACCTAGAAGGCAGTCTTCTGTCTTTGTATCCCTGGAGTCTACTATAGTGTCTTGCATCTAATGGACCCATAATAAATGCCAGTTGAATTCCATTTAACTAGTTCAGGAGGCCTTCAACGCAATATATAGAAAAGCTTCCTTAATTTTTTTTCTTCAGAAGATAGTGAGTTCCCCATCAATGGTGGCTTTTCAAGAGGGCATTAGATGATATTTATTGGTAATATTATAGGCAGAATTCATTTCAGGAAAGAAGGTAATGTAGTGCCATGGAGGACTGGATCCGTACCAGAGGATTTCAGGACCAGTCCAGGCTTGCTGTCTGTGACCTGGACGAGGCATTTAACTTCTCTGGGTCTCATTTTTGTCATGAGTAAAAATGAGGAGCTTGAACTAAATTCCCTTTGGGGAATTTTTATCTATGAACCTCTCAAGTTGTGCCCAATTCTGAGATTCTGTGTGCCGAGGATGGTTGTGGCTCTAAACAGGCATAGGTAAGGCCATGAATTTCAGGGAGAAATAAAGGCACTATTTGCATTGCAAGTTTTACAACCTACAAAATCATTCATTCAATGGATATTTATTGAGTGATCCAATGAGATATTTGCAAAGTATTTAGTACAGTGCCTGGCACATAGTAGGCACTTAATAAAAACATTTTTCTTCCTCCTTTTATGCATACAGGAATGGAGAAGATGTGAAAATGAATGACACGGTCCTTGCCCTCAGGGAGCTTAACACAAAATGACTTCCATACAAGGCAATGCCATATGGGAGGGGGTTGGTCCAGCTGATCTTCCAGCTCTGGCATTCTGTGATTCTAGGACACCACCCGTCCACAGGCTAATTGTGTTGTGTGTTGGGAAGTGAAACCAGGGTGAAGGAGGAGGACTTTTAAAATGTCTTGGTTTTCGTTTTCTCCCTCAGATGTCAATTGTGCCATTGAAAGCAGTTTCAAAGCATCTTGGATGGAGGGGCTAAGCGCTCAGGGATCTACATGCCCCTACTTCTGCCATCCTCTTCCTTTGACCCTCATACAACCCCCATCTATCTTCTCCCCCCCTCAAAGTGTGCTTCCTCCCCCCCTCCTCAGCCACCCACCTCTCCCCCGCCCCAGCCGGCCCATCCCCAGTTCTCAGAGCCTCTTGGCGGAGGCTCTGCTTCCTATTAATACAAACCACGTGGGACCCTTTCTGGGGCCGGTCTCCAGGCAGAAAACGGTCTCTGATTGGAAAGCAGCAGTAGCCGCCTAGTGGTTGTTAAGCTTCCTGGCAAGGGCAGGATTCTGATCCATTGTCCTTGGGGGAATAGGGCTTCCTGGGAGGATGGGGGTGTGGGGGGTGTGCAGTGCATTTAGAGATAAGATGCCTGCCAATAGAGAGAGGAGTAGGAATGAAAGGGTTAAGTAACTACCCTAACCCCTTCCCTTTTCCCCAATGGCCCCCCACCCATCTTTCCTTATTGCTTTCTCCAACTCGCATCTCTCTCCACTTAAACAGTTTTCTCAGTGGGGAGAATGACAGCTTTGTTAGTCAAAATGCATCTATTAAGCACCTGTTATATTCTAGGTATTGTGCTGGAGATTCAGGGGGGAAAAAAGGGACCTTGGGCAACTGGGAGTTGCTTCTGGAACTCAGTTTCCGTATCAGTTAATTCAGTCTTTCAGTTCCTACTTATGAAGGCTCTTTTCTGAGCCAACAAGGGGATGCAGGATTCCAGAGAGTTTCCCATTTCTTTCAGTGAAGTATTGCCCTCAGTTCAACTCATAAAGCACATACTACGTGCAAGTGATGGGTTGTGAGAAGGAAGAAAACAAGCATTTATTCAGTGCCAAGCACTTTACAAATATTATCTTACTTGCCCCTCACAACAACTCTGGAAGGTAGATGCTAGTATTATCCCCATTTTCCATCTGAGGTAACTGAGGTTAAATGACTTGCCCAGAGTCACACAACTAGTGTCTGAAGGCAAGTTTGAATTCAGATGTTCCTGGCCCGACTCAGAGTGCTTATCCATTGTGCCACCCACCTGCTTTTTGGAACACAAACAAAAATGAATCCGTCTCTGCAATCTATGAGTAGGAGAGAGATAATATGTACACAGAGAAACAAATATAAGATATATACAAAGTAAATTCAAAGAATTCAATGAAGTACCCCTCAACCAGTCTGGCCAGGTGATAGTCTGAGCCATTCTCACTCCTAAAGGAGATACCCATCCCTTCTATGGGGAATTCCAACTATGAGTTAGTGGACCCTGAAGGCATCTTTTTCCCAACTTTCCAACACCCAACCACATGCCACTATGGGACAGGAACCATAGTGGTACTCTGTTGGATTTTAGGTCACAGATCACAGCATGTCAGAGATAGAAGGGGATTTGGAGATCTACTCCAATCCCTGTTCCTTTACATTTCCTCAGTCCCCTTCTCCCTTTCCATGACCCGCCCCCTGCTCCTGCAACCCCTCCCTCCCTCCCTCTGATTGGAGAAGGTGGAAGGTGGACATCATAGAGGTCCTTCTAGATCCTGAATTAAGAAAAGAACCCAGGACTGGCAGTTGAGTCATTTCTTAATTGACTACAGAACTTCATCATTGGCTTCCCTCACAGGAGACTTTTCCATCTCTAACTTTTCATTTCCTTTTTATCTGTTGTCATCCCCCTTTAGACTATAAACTTCTTGACTTTACCAGATGATCTCCCATCCCTATCCTTTATGCCAAGATCTACATCTTAAACAGGACCAGCCCCAGGATGACATTTATGTAGCACTTAAACTTTAATCATTTTATCTTTTTGACAGCTCTAGGAACTAGGTAGTACAAATATTATTTCCATTTTATAGATGAGAAAATTGAGGTTCAGAGAGGTTAAATGACTTTTCCGTGGTCACAGAGATAGTAAAAGTCAAAGAAAGAACTCCTCCTCAGGTCTTGCCTAACTCCAAGTCCAGTACTATATAATGCCACAGTCCCCTTCCATTTGTCTTATTTTATTTCCTGACTTTACTGTACCCTTCCCCTTCAAACCACCAGGGCAATCAGCACTTCTGATGGTCTTTTCCCAACTTGCCTCAGGATGAGGTAGGGAACTACAGTGTTGTCAGCATGATGACATTGAACTCCAAGGTCCATTCCAGATTTAACCCTCTGGTTCTCTGAATCTAGAACTCATAACCTATATATCTTATCTCACAAAAGAGTCTGCCTGCCTTCCTCAGGCCCACTAGCCCCTAGCCCTAACAGAATAGACAGACTGACAAAGCTTCAGGTGGGGAGTGGGAAACTCTCCTAAATTCAGTAGACATAGGACTGACTATCTGAGGGCATCAGCTTTTGTCCTGCCAACACCCAGGGATGGTAATCTTGCCACTTGGAGGAGGAGGGGAGTAGTTGGGTTTCCAGGGAGAAACCTAAATAGAGAAGGATAGGAACAACCCACAGGAGGCCTCTGGGCCCAAGAAGATTTAAAAAGAAAAAAAAAGCAAGCTGGGATTGGTGATAGCAGCAGGTCTGTGATGTGGCCTATGAGAGAGAACGTAAAGGAAAACCTGAGATGGAGCAAAGCATGGAACACTTGGGAGTGTTGTCTCTCTGATTCCTTATTGGCCCTGAGAGACACCCTACAAAGGGGACTGTAGACTCAAGAGCCCTGAATGTAGAAACCCCACAAGCATCATCTAAATAGAGAGTGACCCTTCAAACTGGACCCAAGACCCAGAAAGATCCCACAGAGAAAGGCTCAAGCCTAGAGAGACCCTGCAGGGGATCCGTAGACAAGGAGAGCATGGAAAGAGAATCTGAGACCAGGAGAAACCTTAACAGAGAGACCTGGGATCCAGCTGAGTGACCCAAGTTAGTCGCTTAACCTCTCTGAACCTAAGCTTCCTTATCTATAAAATGAGAGTAGCTTTGGTTTCCTCTTGGGATCTGTGGTAAGACTCAAGTACAGTTTTACAAACAACACTTTTAGCCTCATTGGAAGGTAGGTATTATTGTTGCTTTCATTTTACAGATGAGGAAACTGAGGCAGAGAAGTTTTCCTGGGGTCACATAGCTAATAAGACCCTGAGGTGGGATTGGAGCTCAGGTCTTATTGAAGGCAGGTCCGGTGCTCTAGCCTCTGCTTTTTACTGTGGAAGCAGCATTGAGAAAGAAAGTTACAGGACTAAGGGGGATTTTCGGGGGGGGGAAACTGAGGCAGAGAAGTTTTCCTGGGGTCACATAGCTAATAAGACCCTGAGGTGGGATTGGAGCTCAGGTCTTATTGAAGGCAGGTCCGGTGCTCTAGCCTCTGCTTTTTACTGTGGAAGCAGCATTGAGAAAGAAAGTTACAGGACTAAGGGGGATTTTCGGGGGGGGGGAAGCACCCCTCATGGAAAAAAGAACTGGGCTGACTTTTCAAGAAGTGTTCACTGAGATTCCTCAAGCCAAAATGCATTGTCCCCAGCACTCTCTCACCCATCTGCCAGGCAAGATGGAGTCTCCCAGACACCAAGCTGATATACCCTCACATGCCATTGTGGCTCATGCCCCACTGCCAGGCTTGCTCCTCCCCCTCCCCATTTCCCTTGTTGGGGGAGGGAGGAAGAAATCTCCCTCCACCCCCTCACCCCCCCACCCCAGATCTTCCATTCTGCTTTTCCTGAAATCCGACTGTCCTGGAAAGAGGGAAGACAGAACTAGTGAGGTCACATGAAGGTTAGAAGGGTGGTCAGGCTTATGTAGAAGATGGGTGATAAGCAGAGGGAGCAGGTCCCCCCTTAATTCAACTAAATGATGCCTACACATGGCCCCCCCCTTGCTCCCCAAGCCCCCAGCCATCAAGTCCAGAGCTTTGCTTAGTTAATAGAATACAAAAGAAGGAATGGGGGGGGGGGGGGCTGGGTGCAGGAGAGAGCACTGGAGAGAGAGGGAAAAGTTGGGTCCTTTCCAAAGAGTTAATGTTCCACAGTATGATCGATTAGATGTCAGATGTAATTTCAAACCAATACAAGATGAATAGCATAATTTTCCCCCTCTCATTTTAGACAGAATTAAGAATCCATTAGCTAACACAAATTTTTGGCAAGTTTAATAGAAGCTCAAATCTACATTCGGAGGAAATGTTCCCCAAGGCCTGCTTGGAGACTTTGCTCCCCAGATCCTCCCACCCCCACCCCCAGCCTTGTCCTCCTCATCCCCTCTGCCTGGTAGCCCAGCCCAGAGATTAATTGGCCTAACCCTGTTCACAATGGCCCGGGTCCTTGGCCATTGTCTTCTTGTGACAATGGGGCAATGGAGAAGGGGGAGGGAGGGGTTGGCAGAAGGCCCAGGAAAGGGGGGGGAATGGCAGGATTTGTGAATTGGCCCCTAGGGTGTGAAAATGATTGGAGATTTGGGAACTTCAAGGTTCAACCTTTTCTCCATTCTCAGACCCCACAAACATTCTCTTCATTACCAGTCTGAAGGAGGAAGGAGGAAAGAGGAAGGGTCATCTGGGTGACTCCTTTCTCCCTCCCTGCCTCCCTCCCTTCCTCTTCAGGCCCATAAAGGCTGTCTTTTCATTCCCCATACCTACAACGAACAGACCATCTGTCCTGGATTTTCCAAGACAGTCCGGATTTAAAGAAAAGAAGACCTGCTTAGAAAAAGGAATTGAATTCAGCAAGCATTTCCTCTGTGATTGCTACCTGCTAAGCACTGTGCCAGATCCTGAGGATAGAAAGACGTGGGCCAAGTTGGCCTTGCCTTCAGAGAGCTTCTATTTTATTTCCTTGGAGAAATGATAAGTACACTGATAATAAACACAATTCGCGCACAAAGTAATGGAAGTGGGGAGCACAATGCTAACCACTGGAGTGATCAGAAAAGATTCTGTGTTGGAGATTGTACTTAAGCTGTGAGGGTATCTGGGAACCTGGAAGATGAGACAGGAGAGCATCCCAAGTATGGAGGTCAGATTACAAAGTCATGGAGACAGGAGATAGAATATCATGTCACTCTACCATCGGGTGGGTGTGAAACTCCACTGGAGGACTGGACTCTTAAGGTGGGGTCTCAGAATACCCATCCCCAAAAGTTGCTCACTTACTGTGACTGGGCCTAAAAAAAACTATAGAGATCAGAGACTTAAAGGAAATCCAGAACGAAGCCTAAAATTATAATTGGGGAATTCAGCACGCCTTCAATTTAATTTTCAGATATTTATTAGGTCATGCTATATGAACTGGACAAAAATGAAACCATGCTTGCCCTCAAGAAGCATATATTTTTATTTGAGAAAACATGGATATATGTACATAGATAAATTGTTGTGTTTTTTTTAAGGTAATTTGAAGACTCAGAGAGAAAGCTGTAAGGGAACTCAGAGGTTATCTGGTCTAACGAGCTCATTTTACAGATGATGCTCAGAGAGGTTAAATGATTTGCTGACATCACACAGACGATGCTGGGACTCCAAAGGCAACATTCTTTCCTTGCACCCACCTGTGATAGGAGAAAAAGTAGTAAATAGCAGAATCAGAAAAGGTTTCATGGAGGAAGGAAGGAAGCATTTATTAAGTGCCCACTATATTCCAGGAATCTTGATAAGCACTTTACAAGTATCTATGAAGATCATCCTCACAATAGCCCTAGAAGGTAGATGCTATGATTATCTTCATTGTATAGTTGAGGAAACTGAGGCAAACAGAGATTAAATGACTTGCCTAAGATCACACAGTTAATAAGTAACTGAGGCTTCATTTGAACTCCAGTCTTTCTGAGTCCAAGTTCAGTGCTCTAGCTGCCTTGTACACTTTGTTTCCCAAGTCCAGGTCCTTTGCCAGAGTGAACTGGACTTTGAATGAAGTGTAAGAACCTGAAAAGATGTAGATGAAATGAAAGTGCAATCCAGGCACTGGGGATGCTTCATGCAAATGCAGAGTGGTAGACAAAGCATTAGAATTTCTTGTAACTATGTCTAGAGTGGAACAGCATAATGATTTGGGGCAAGTAAGGCAGGAAAAGGAGAAGGAGGAAGGACATTGGAAAATGGGAGATTGCCCAATATCCATACTCCAGTGGCAGAAAATTTCCCTGGGGGTATTTTCATTTACTAGAGGTGTTTGCCTCTGTTATGGAGGATGTCCAGCACAGAGTCCAAATGGAAAAAAGAGGGATTCATTATAGAAGGTAAAGCCTTCCAGGGGCTCCTGTTTGCAGATGTCATTGTGTTAGTTCTTAAATCAAGTCCTTAAATGTGAGTCAAAACCATTTAATAAAACTAGGTTAACAATTTGCACAAAATAAAGCAAGCAGATGAAGAATGCTAGTGTCCAGATCATATATAGGGTTCAATGGAAAGCACTCACTGAACATAGATCTTGAACTGACAATGCATACTGACAATGAACCAGGCCTAGGTTCTAAGTTCTCAGGGCCAGCTCCAAGGTTTGGACAGGGATCAAGCTCTCCTTGTTCAGGCATTTTTCACTCATGTCTGACTCTTTGTGACCCCCCTTTAGGTTTTCTTGGCAAAGATACTAGAATGATTTGCTATTTCTTTCCTTACTTTATAGATGAAGAAACTGAGACAAACAGAGAGCAAGTGATTTGCTCAGGGTTCTAGAGCTACTGGGTGCCTGAGGCCAAATTTGAACTCAAGTCTTCCTGGTTCCAGGCCCCGTGCTCTATCCACTGAGCCATCTCACTTTCTCCTGCCAATTCCTTCATATTTATCATTTCTCTAAATGAACAGTTAAGTGGTAAACATTACCTCTACGTCACTAAATAGTGAAAGCAAAATCCAACGCGCAACGCCTACATATTCTGGTGAGGTTTATCGAAGACTAGAAGAAATTACAGAGATGAGAGGCAGCTGTCCAGATCACTCATGGAGAACCAGTGTCTAGAGTGTGAATGCTGTTCTTGGCCTCCTTGGGTACTTCTTGATAAAGGAAGCTCAAGCTCCTCTGAACCGGCATCAGACATATGACCTTCAGGCAGCATGCTGTCCACAACACGTCCTCAGGTGTCCAGAGCCAGATTAAAATGTATCACCCAGTCAAAGATTATGTGGCAGAGAGTAAAGTATAAGGAGAATGGAAAATTAGGAAATTAGGTTCTGAAAAGCTTTGAATGCCAAACAAAAGGTTTCATATATTATTGTTTTGTCCTTTATTTTCCAAGAGAACCAATGACATCCCAGGGTGATGCCTTGACTTGCTTGTGAATTGGATTTACATGAGGCAGAGTTGTACAAAGTCATCAGTTTTACTTTCTCTTCCAGAATCACTGAAGTCCAATGGCAAGACAGAAATCAGGATGATGGGCAATGGCCCAGGATCCAGTGGATGATCCTGGGCATCTTTGATATCTGATCAAGCTCTAAGTCTTCCACAGTACCTGCTTCAGTCACCTTCATGGCCATTGGAACAAATTGTTCTCATCATCCCATTCTGCCAGGGTAAGTCTTCACATGCTTGGAGTAGATACTCCACCCCCTCAACTCACTGTTGGGTTTGAGACCTGTCGGTCTCAAACCATAGGGTTTAGGGTGTCTGCTGAGATGGTTTACCAAGGTGGGGCTGCTACATATGCTTCTTGGAGCCACAGGTGAGAGTTGAGTGCTAGGTAGACACCAAAAGTGGATGAGCAGCCCTGAAAAGGGCTCAGCAAGCCCTGACACCAGAGGTGCTGTCCTCTGAACACCCCATACAGGCCCAGTGCTCTGTCTACTGAGCCATCTCACTGCCTCCTGCTAATTTCTTAATAAGTAGCATTTCTCTAAATGAATAGTTAAGTGGTAAACATTACCTTTGTGTCCCTAAATGGTGAAAGCAAAATCCAGAGTACAACTCCTACATATTCTGAAGACTAGAAGTCTTCTCAAGTCCAGGCCCTTTGCCAGAGTGAACTGGGCTTTGAATGAAGTGTGAGAACCTGAAAAGACATAGTTGAGGAACATGTACAATCCAGGCACTAAATATTAGATATTAGATCCTTGAGGTATAGGGAGCCACTGGAGTCTATTGAATGGAGGGAGAACTATGCTTTAGGAAGATCCATTGGATAACTGAGTGGAAGATAGATTGGAGTGGGGAAGCAGGGAGATCAATCAGCTGGCTACAGCAACAATCCAGGCATGAAGTGGGGAGGATGGTGGTGGCAATGTAGAGCTATGAGATATGTAATATTTCCACTGTCATTGACCACATAGCATCCTTAGGTTAATTGTGGTAACCAGAACATCATAGATTTCCCTCCAGGAAACAGGTATCCACATTTGAAGCTGCTGAAGATTAGAGGCCAATCATGAATCCAGAAAGGACTGTAGCGGAAACCTCTGGCCAATTAGTGTTCAGAAAAGACTGTCCATGAACTTAGATGGGTAGTGCCTGGTCCATTATCACTTGTAAATCTTCAAGAAACATGGAGAACCAGAGTTTTCATTGATAAGAATTAATATCAGAAGCAGAGCTTCATAAACAGAAGTTTATATCCTTATAAAGCTAGAGTCAACAGGACTTGGCAACAGATTGGATGAGGGATGAGACGTTAGTGGTACCCTTAATAGTAATAGGAAAATTAGGAAAAGGAGGAGGGTTAGGGGAGGGGAAGATAATGAATTTAGTTTTAGACACATTGAGATTAAGATGTCAATAGGACATGCAGTTCAATATGTCCATCAAGGAAGATGGAGATGCAAGACTGGAGGTCAACTGAGAGGTCAGAGTTGGATAAGTAGACTGGAGAATAAGTAGCCATAAAGATGATAATTGAATCTATGGGAACTAGAATAGTATAAATGTAGAAGAGAAGAGGGCCCAGGACAGAACCTTGAGATTCTCCCTGGTTAGTGAGTCTTGGATGAAGATCCAGCAAAGGAGATTGAAAAGGAACAGGCAGATAGGTAGGAGGAGAACCATGAATTTGAGTGAGGGTTACAAGATGTCTTGGATATCAGGATTACTTCTGTTTATGAAGCTCTGCTTCTGATATTAATTCTTATCAATGAAAACTCTGGTTCTCCATGTTTCTTGAAGATTTACAAGTGATAATGGACCAGGCACTACCCATCTAAGTTCATGGACAGTCTTTTCTGAACACTAATTGGCCAGAGGTTTCTGCTACAGTCCTTTCTGGATTCATGATTGGTTTCTAATCTTCAGCAGCTTCAAATGTGGATACCTGTTTTCTGGAGGGAAATCTATGATGTTCTGGTTACCACAATTAACCTAAGGATGCTATGTGGTCAATAACAGTGGAAATATTACATATCTCAGCATGGGCAGTCCACTCATCTTGGCTAGTAATAGATATACTGAAAAAAATGTTTAATCAAAGCTACTGTTTTCAGAGAGAGAGAGAGAGAGAGAAATTTGGAGAAAAGAAAAAATGACAAGCTAATTTATGAAGCTACGTGTCAACACTTCAAATAAAGGTGCAAATCTTGCAAGCAAAAAGCAAAAAAAAACATATTTAATTTTAAAGTTTCTTCTACTTAAGAAAAGGGTCTTCCAAAAGATATTGTCACATTTGTAGTTGCAGTAGACAATAAGCAATGATAGCAGGAAAAATAACAGCAGAAATACAGGCTTGATTTATTTTTACAGAGAGCAGCAACTCAAACCATCAAAGTAAGTCACCCAATGAATGAAAAATATAGTCCAGGGTTTACTAGAAGGAAGAAAGTAGACTGAATCGTATTTGGGAAATCATGCGATGCTTTCCACCACACTAAAATTCTCACTGAAGCAAAAATCCATGGTTTTAACACAATCTTTCTGTGGTGATGCCCTAAGATTTCAAATCATGATCAGTAAAGGGCAGTGGGGAATATAGAGGATGAGGACCAGACCTAAGATTTTGTCTTGTGGAGAACTCCCAAATGAGGAAGCTCCCTCTTTCTGACTTACAGTGTTCCAGATTTTCCATGAGAGGTTAAAAGACTTGCTCAGGGCTGCATAACTAATGTTGGAGGCCAATCTTGAATCCAGGTCTTCCTATCTCTAAGTCTGGCTCTCTGGTCCACAATGACACATAGGATGCATTACTATAGTAATGACAAATTCATATGAGAATCTTAAGTGAAATAATAAGAAAGTGGGACAGTCAGTCACAAATCAAGAGCAAGTGACCAAGATCTGTTAAGGGGACTGAGAAGAAAACCTTTATGGAGGATCTATCAGAGGACTTAGACAAAAGTCATAGTTCAGATATAGTTGTCTACATGTTGTCTCTCCCATTAGATTGTGAGTTCCTGGTAAGTAGGGACTTTTATTTTCTTTTATCTTTTATTTTTCTTTGTTATTGACAGCACTTAGCACAGTATCTGGCAGATAGTAAGTACTCAATGTTTATTGACTTTCTCATTGACAGGATAAGGATGGGTAGTGATCTACAGTTTTGGTAGCAGTTCCCACATCACTGAGATCATGGATGCATACAAATATTCCAATAAATTTATATCACATTCTCATATACAGTCTCTTATTTGAGACTTAGAATACCCCTATGGTATCTGGCAAGGCAGAGCCCCATTTTACAAACCAGAAAACTGAGGCCCAGAGAATTAAAGAGATGGAAGAGTGTTGCCTAGAGCCATGTAACAAGGAATGGGACAACTGGGCTGCCTTTATGGCCATTGCTGGACCCTTTCTAGATTTCTATTCCTATGACCTTTTTTATACTGGCAACATTTGCACCTCTACAATCTTCTCCTCTAATTGGAGAATTTATCTCTGAACATCCCTTTGAGAAAGCCTTCATGCCAACTATGCTTACTCCAAATCTGGATCAGCCCATGACTTCTTTTGGATCTCTCCCTGTAATGGACCATCTTCCCCATTAGAATGTAAGTGCCTTTGAGTGTGGGGACTGAATTTTTGCTCATATTTGTATTCCCAGTGCTTAACACAGTGCCTGACACATGGGAAATAATAGATATCCTCTCTCTCTCTCTCTCTCTCTCTCTCTCTCTCTCTCTCTCTCTCTCTCTCTCCTCTCCCTCTCTCTCTCTCTCTGTCTCTCTCTCTCTCTCTCTCTCTCTCTCTCTCTCTCTCTCTCTCTCTCTCTCTCTCTCTCTCTCCCTCCCTCTCTCTCTCACCTCTAGGATCAAATACATAATCCTGATGGCATCTATAGCCTTTCATAACCTAGCTGTCTTCTGTTTTTCTAGTTTTCTTACACCTTACTCCTCCCTCACATACTCTTTGATCTAGTGACATTGGCCTTCTTGTTGCCCCATGAACAAGACATTGCATCTTTTAGCTCTGGACATTTTGTCTAGTTGTTCCTCATATCTGGAACACTCTCCCTCCTCATCCCTGCCTACTGACTTCTCTGGTTTCCTTTTTGTCCCAAATAACATCCCATTTTCTTCAAGGGAGCCTTTCCCAAAGTCTTTCAATTCTAGTGCCTACCCTCTGTTAATTATTTCCTATATACCCTGTATATAACTTGTTTACAAATATTTATTTGCTTATTGTCTCTCTCATTAGATTGTGAGCTCCTGGAAGGCAGGGAATATCTTTTGCTTCCTTTTGTATCTGTAGTACTTAGCAAAGTGTCTGGCATATTGTAGGCACTTAACAAATGTTTATTGACTGACTGAATGACTGACTGACAGAGTAGAAGTCATGTCTCTTTATTTCACCTCTAGTGCTTTTTCCAATATACAATGGAGTTCAGAGACTCAGAACAGAAAAACCAAGGAATGGGGCTTGGTTTGTGAAGAGTGGTATAAATGAATAACTGATCTTCCTTGGGCATCTGGTAGAAAACCTTATCTCCAATTCCCTAAAAGCTTGGGTCCCACAGTAATGGAGACAGGAGAGATTCTGATGTGGGGACACATTAACCCACAATATCTTTCCACCTCTTGTCTACTTCTCCCACCGCCCCCCCCCCCCCCCCGCCACCCCACTCATGCTTAGTCTGTCTGAGTCAATATTCTTCTCACAATATTCTTCTCACCTTAAGGGGGTGGTGGAGATTAGCTAGACTTCCATTCTCCCCAAACCATCAAGGAACTTTGGGAAGCCCCTAATTACTGCCATAAATAGACTGCTGGGTTAATTTGATGATATGAAAGGTGTATGTTTCAATTATATTTAACGAAAAGATTTACAGTCAAGTGAAATTTAATTAGAAGATTGCCAGAGGACAGGGCTCTTGAGGTACACTGCTATGCAGGGGATGAGGGGAGTGGGCTGGGGAAAATTACACTGACCCCCTTCTTGAGTTTTGACAGAGCTCAGCTACCAACCACCCTTGATTGTCCCTCACCTATTGATGATCTCAAAGCACACCTCAGAACTTGAAGGGAGAAGGAGCTGGTGTTTTCCTGGTCCTAGTGGGTGGAGTCTCCACAAAGTGGTCCTCCTTGAGGTCAAAGGAGCTTAAATTTAGAGGGACTTTAGATGCCATCTAACCAAGGCCTCTCATTTTGACAGAGAATGCCCTGGAAAGGTAAGTATAGTAAGTGGCAAGGCTCATTCATTAAATTTCAAATTTTAATTCTACTAAAATTATAGTAATCATGTGCCCTTGGACAAGTCACCTAACTTCTGTAAGCGTCTGTTTCTTTTCTGTACAATAGAAAAAACAATACTTGCAGAGGCATTATGGTACAGTGGATAGAGACCTGGCCAGGGAATCAGGAAGGTTAGAATTTGAAGTCTGACTTCCAACACATCCTGGATGTCCTGTCCTGGATAAGTCACCTGACCTTTCATAGCTCCAGGACACTCCCTAAGATTATAAATTGAAGAGAAAATACCAAGCTACGTTGCATTGTAGAAGAAGAAGGTTCTTCGCTATGTCAATGAAATTACATGTAAAGCCCCACTTCATCCAGCTCCCAAACTGTGTCTTTTCTGTGCTCAGGTAGCCTCATAAGAAAGTCAGTGTGGTGTGGTCAAAAGGTCACTAGATTCAGATTAAAAAAAACAAAAACCTAGATTCCAGTTCATCTCCTGCCATTATCTAGTTTTGGCTCTGAGAGAAGTCATTTAACATTTCTGATTCTCAGTTTCCTTATATGTAAAGTGGGAGAGAGAGAGAGAAACATCCTTACTTTGCTTATTTTGAGGTTTGTGAGACATAAACAAGATCATCTGTGTGGAAGTACTTTAGGAAAAAAACCCACCACAATGCTGGAAAGTGATATTCAGGTGATAAGGCATTATTGTTATTCATAAACTTGTCAACTATCTGAGAGCAGAGATTCAAGACTCTCTCTGATTCTTTATGGAGTCCTACCCTTGACTCTGTTTCTCCTCATGGAACCAACCACCTTATTCTATATGCTTCCTTTATACTTCAGCTCCCTCACCTTCCCCTTCTTGAGATTGAGGAACTATGACCTTTGATGTCCTAGTAAGAATCACTGTGGCTGGGTGTGCGATCTGGGGGAGAAGTCTTCCCAAACTATATCTTAGCATTCTTTCTAGTTCTGACCATCTCTGTCTCATTGTCTCTGTCTCTCCCTTTTGCCAGAGGATGAAGAGGGACTTGACTTAAGAGAGGAGCTTCTAGAGTCCGTTGACAGTGACTCAATAATCACATGGTTGATTATTTTGGATCCCTGGATATATAAGCTCTTTGTGATTAGGAATTTTTTAATTCTTTGTACTTATATTCCACAGGATCTAACACAGCTCCTGGAATGTAATAGGAACTTAATAAATATTTGTTGGTTGAAGCGGGGAAAAAAGAGTTTCTGGGTTCTTTCATCTTTCTTCCCGTGGGGCACCATCACTTACAAGACTAAATTTGAAGTCAGAAAACTTAGGTTAAAATCCTGGCTCTGCTACTTATTTCTTCCATGACCTTGGGAAAACGATTTGCTTTCACTAAGCCCCAGTGTCATCTTCTGTAAAATGAAAGTGAGTAGATGATCTCTAAGATTCCTTCCCAGCTTTCAACTGTATGAAATTTCCAATCCCTATCTGGCCAAGAGGGTAAACCCTTGAGCAAAACCTATTCTGTTTTCTTTTTCTCAGGGATCACGGAATCATATTTCAAGCTTGAAGGGGTATTAGAAGTCCAACCCTCTAATTTTATATTTTGAGGCACAGAGAGGTTAAATGACTTGCCCACAGTCACACAGGTAGTAAGTGGCAGAGTTGGGATTTCAACCAAGGTTTTCTGACTCCAAATCCACCACTCTCTCAACTCTACTATGATGCCTCTCCAAGGGAGGTGAAAAGGAATTAACTGAGTTCCAAAACACTCTGGTTAGTGTTGACTTGGAAATCATGGTGGGAGGAGTGGATAGTCTAACAGTTCTCACAAAAATGACCCTGGTCTGGACTACAAGTTGTGGGGAGGGGAAGTAGAATGAGTGACTCAATCCCTTCAACTCCTTTTGCTGGCTTGAGTTTTTTTTTCCCCCCCAAAGGAAACTGAAGTGGGGAAAGACACACGTTCAACTGTGAACATTTGATGACTGAGTAACCAAATAACCTCCAACGTGTCTTCCAACTCTAAATCCGTGATCTTTGTTTATTATCATGGTGATATATTCCACATGGATTTGGTGGGGAAGAGATAGAGGTGTCCAGGGGGATCATGCTCACTCTATATACTTGAGTGTGTATGCATGAAGTGCATAAAGTATGTATCCTTTGTGTGTACAATGTGTGTTTTGCAGGGGTGAAAAGGAGAGGATAACTAGCTCTGAGTTTGAGTTCCAGACTCATCCACACTTGGCCTTACTTGGTGCTTCCTCCTTTATTCTACCCAAACCCCCAGAGCCGGGCAAGATGCCCTCAGTCTGTGCGCTTGGCACCACATGTCACATAGCTCCTGTGAAGCGTCTGTGCAAGGACGACGCCCCCAGACCCTGGCTAGGGGACTCATGCCTCTCCCAGCTCCAGAACGGAGTGTCCCCATTCCTGATCTCTCCCTAAGCCAGATATGTGGGGGAAGCAAGCTGGGACACCAGCACAAACACCAACACACACACAGACAGTGAAACACGTGCTTGTACACACAGAGATCCAGACAGACACACATGCTCTCTCTCCTCTCTCTCTCTCTCTCTCTCTCTCTCTCCCTCCCTCCCTCCCTCCTCTCTCTCTCTCTCTCTCTCTCTCTCTCTCTCTCTCTCTCTCTCTCTCTCTCTCTCACACACACACACACACACACGCACGCACACACAAAAGCATGCACACAGAGAAACACAGATACTACTGGCGCCCACGACCAGGCAGACGCCTACTCTCTGTCGCTGTCCGTTGTGCTGAAAACGGAGCGCCAGACTGCTCTCTCCAGAGAAGGGTGAGGGGAGAGAAGAGGTAGAGGAAACTGAGAGGAAAAAGAAAGCGAAGGGGAGAGAGTAAATGAGGGACGTGTGATAGAAGACTTGGAAGAGGGATAGGTGGAAGAGGGGACAAAAGGGCAGAGATGGAAAATGGGAATGAGCAACGCTATGAGCTTCTGGGAGAAAGTCCAGGGAGTGGCAGGTAGGGGAACTCTGTCTGTGTTGCCAGAGATTAGAAGGGTAGTGGATATGCTATTGCCAATGAGTACCCATACTTCCAGGTCCAACTAAAATGCCACTTCATCCCATAAGCCTTTCTGACCCTCTCAACTGTCTAGAATGTCTTCTTTCTCTGAAAGAAATGTACATTTCATATTTACGTTTTATGGAAATTTTCAAATCCTGCCTTCTAATATAACCATTTGTGTACTTGCCTTGTCTTCCCTCAACCAACATCCAGAGGGTGGTGTTTTACAGAGACTGTCTCATCCATGCTTATATTCCCCTATAGTGCCCAGCACAATGTCCAAAACATAGTAAGGACTCAGCAAATATTTGTTCAATTTAATCACAAAGGACCTAATTATATGCTGCTCCCTGAACCATCCCTCTCCACCCAAGTGCTACCTTGAGGGGGCAAATTTTGAGGTAGGATAAGACAGACTTTGCAAATAGCTGCCCATGTGGTTCTTTATTCCCATTTATAATAGGTGAACAGGAAAGAATATTGATATAGATTTGTTCTGCAAAGGATGCAGAAGCTAAGTCAATTAGCTGTGTTGATATACAATCCTATGTTATTTATTTTATTGTTCTTAAAATCCAAGTCTCAACTATCCATCCATCCATCCATCCATCTATTTATCTTACCCCAGTATATCTCACCCCCAATCCAACTATATCAAAATCCCTAACCTTCTGAGACTAGGGGAATGCTTACTCTTCTAGTCTTGAAAAAAGAAAAGTAGACATTTCATTTTCTTTTTTTAACACTTTAGAATATTGAGAGTGAATGTGCCTTGGGGATCTTCTGACAAGGAAAAGGAGATAAGTGGAAGATTCAGAGAGGGGAAAAGAAAAAACATGGGAAAGAGAAAGAAAAGGGATAGGGAAGAAGATCAGAGGAGAAAAGAGAAGAGTACAGAGGAAACAGGGTAGGGGGAAAAATGAGAGAAAGAAGGACAAGAGAGAAAGGAAGGGGAGAGCTGAGAGGAAAAGAGATAACCAGAATGAGAGGAAATTCTAATGCACTGGGAAATCCACAGACGAGAGGGAGATGGGGACCACTCCTTCTACCATTCATATATGTGGTGGACACATGGTGCTGCCAGTTTCTGGCATGATATTAGTTGACCCAGCCAATTTTAGTGGCTTCTGTGTCAGGTGTCCAGGGAGGGGGCAGGTGGATTGTGCCAGGTATGAAAAACAGCATCACTCAGACTTCCCAGCCCCCAGATTAGGGCTGAGTTTCAAGACTGGTCCTGCAGCTGTTCACATTGGCATCCTCCTCTTTGAACCATGGGCACCAAGACTCCACCCAGGGCAGACAGGGTCAGGGGTGTGAAGAAGCAGCTGCCCTCGGTGAGTGAAAGAAAGATGGGGCATAATTATATCTCTCTATGAGTGTATGGGCATGTGTGACAATATATTCATTTTAAAGTGTGACTGCCTGTGTGTGGCAATTTGTGTGCTTATCTGAAAGTATGTTTTGTGCGTTCATGAGTATATGTATAGGGATACTTGAAAATATGTCCATGAGAATGAAATTTTCTTAATGTGTGTGCCTGTCTCTCTGAAAGTGTGCATGTCTGCATTAGGCCTCTTTCTATATCTCATACTTCTCATGGTTGGTAAATTCTTATCTAATCTCTTACCTTCTTAACTCATCCCAGACTCATCACTCTTTTCTAGCCTGCTGGAAGGTCATGACCTTCCCAAAACAACTCATGCTACCACACTCCTCTTCTAATTCAGAGTCAATGGGGAACTGTCTGGTGATAGGGAAGAAGGAAGGGATCAAGGAGGAAGCAAGGTAGAGAGGCAAGAACTGCCATTAAGATCTGGAATTTAGAATTACCCTTTACAGGAAGTGTGGGCCGGGGGTGGGGGGAAGTTAGTGGTGGGGGTGGGGTGCTCTTTGATTGATGAAGAAGCTTTGACTTCCAATGTAAAATCCAACGAGACCACCCTTTGTCATATTTCAACCGACGGTACAAATTTCCAGTTTGAACCCAATACCTTAACTTTCCAGATTTATGGAGATTGTATTGACTGGTTATTCACCCCCAGACTCCTTCCAACCCCTTACTACCCTTTCTCCCATTTCTCTTCTTTCTCCCAACTTGTCTCCTCTCGCCCTGTTTTGTCTATCTATCCCCCTCTGGGTCCTAGGCTTTGGGGTGGTGGAAGGGGAGGGGATGTTCATGTACTATAAGGGAGAGATCTCAGATGAAATGGGTGTCCTGGTTCATCAATAGAAGAGTAAGGGGGCCATGGGGGCAAAGGCACCCCCCTCATATTTCCAACATTCTCTCCAGCTCCTGTCTCATCACTGTCACCATTCAATCATAGCAGATGGGTTGCAGCTGTGAGCGCCAGCACGGCACACAGGCTGGTCCATGCCACTTGGGAGAGAAGGAAAAGAAAGGGAGGGAGGGAGAGAGAGAAGGAGGGAGGGAAACAGAGGAAGGAATAGAAAGGGAGAAAAAGGGAGGAGGAATAATAGGAGATGAATGAGGAGAGGAATAAGTTGAGTAGACTTGATATTTCTTTATCACCCTCTCTTCCCAACAGGAGAGGAGAGGCCAGAGCTGGGCACATGAGTTGGGCAGTGCCAGTAGAGATGGGCATATGCCCTTGATTACTACCAGGACCGCAGGCCAAACCTCCACAGCCGCGGCGGCCTCATAAATCAGTTTTTAAGTAGCAACCAAATGGACATTTCCCAGCTGAGAGCCCAAGCCTCTGCCGGCCCTATGCAGGAGCAAGCCTGGCAGAGGTTTGGGGGAGGGGGGTGCAGTTCCAAGTCCAGGGGCTTCCTAAGAGAGGGAGTTGCCCAGATTTGTCAGGAAGGAAGGGGAGCTGATTTCAAGCTTGACCTAGGGGTGATTTAGGGGTTTCTATGAGTGGGTAGGAAAACAGGCAACAGGTATGTGGAAGAAGGGGACAGAACCCCTCAACCTGAACTTTAGAAGCCCTGAATTCACAGACCCTTCCCTTCCTGGACTTTTGGTTCACTCAAACTCAGCTATTCCAGAGGTCATTGTTTAAAAATAAGGAATTCTAGTAAACTGACCCAGAGGCACTACCATCCTTCAATTCCTCCACCCTACTGCCCCTCCAGATTGGAAATAGGTGTGAGAGAGCTATGCATGTGTATAGGTGTGCCCATATTTGAGGAGACTAGGTGAGGAAATCTGTATAATTATGTGTGTGTTTGTATGCCTGTCTAGAACAGGGAGGGAACGTGTGGTATGTGGATACTTGGAGAAGGGGGCAGGGGGAGAGAATGGTAGGACTCAATATATGCGTGATTGTCTAGTTTGTATTTGTATGCCTTTGGTGGGGCAGGACAAGTCTCATTGTATATATGTATTATTGTTCATGCCTAGGGAAAGAAGGATATTTGTGGAGCTGTGCATGTGTTGCTATTACATGAACATTTAAAATGGGGCATGCCACTGACTCCTGAACACATGGTTGTTGGGAGGAGAATTTGTCACTATATCTGAAATTTCGAGATTGTGGATTGGGGAGGGATTTGTGTGATACCAAATTTGTTTTTCTGTATGTATATATAGCTAATTGTATCTTGGGGGGGGGGGGCACCTTGCAAACCTATGAGTGTAGAGCACTGTGTGTGGGAATAGGGATATATATCTATTTGTGTGTATGAGTAGTGTGTTTGTGTGTCAAGGGCTGGGAACCCGGTTCAGTCACAACCCTCCATCCTCCTCCCCGCTCATCTCTCTCCTCAACCTCTGTTTCTGCTCCAGAAGGCCCTCCCCTCTACCTGCCCTCAAAGTCAACCATTCTCCCATAGTCGCCTTCTCTCTCTGCATTGGTCTGTGAGGCATCAGTAACCCTTAGCATGGATGAGTGAGGGCATCCTGTTTCTTCCCAGTTCACGCTCTGTGTTGAGTGTGAGAAGAGTCCTTTCCCTCCCCAATCCAGGCTGTCTCCACAGCTTCCTATCCCGCACCTTCTGTCTCTTCTAAACCAAACGTGCCCGGCCAGGGCAAAAAGTGGAGGGCTCCTGGGTCTGTGGCCTGGTGTAGAGAATTTGGGTGGGGGTCCCTGGCCCTAAACAGTGGAAGAAAGGGCTGGGAAGGGGTGTGTGGAAACTGTCGGAGCCTTCTCCCGCTCTGTGTCTCCTCTCTGGGTGAACAGATGTCTCGGAATTTTAGATGCGCTCCCCGCTCCTCCTCGCTATAACCCCCCCCCCCAGCTGGCACCGGCTGCGGCGTGGCGCTCCCTCTCCCCCCACCCCTTTCTGCTTCCCCCCGGAGCCCTGGCAGCCGAAGTGGCTGACGGACCGAGTCGGCGACGGGGCTAGCTGGTCTGGCTGAGGGCAGGCAGTGGGGATCGGGTGGGGTTGGGGCAGGAACTCCGGCCAGAGGCAGGGAGGGGCCCGGGGGCGGGGTCGAAGTAGCTGCAGGGCTCAGCTAGACCAGGCGGGAGGGGATGAACTGGAGACAGGCCTCTAGGCGGATCCAGTCTGAGCCTGCGACGCGATCTCTGTAGGTCTCGGTCTCTGTACGTGGCTGTGTCTCTGTATTTGTCTCTATTTGTCTCTATTATCTCTAGGTTTTTGTCTCTTGCTGGTCTGCCCCTCGCTCTATGTCTGTCTCTGCTCTCTCTGTTTCTTTTTTTCCTCCTTATGTGTTTCTCTCAGTCTCTGCCTCTCCATTTCTCTGCCCCACCCCGGTACCCAGATAGTAAGGGAGAGAAGTCAGATTTCACCAACTGCGGCATACTGGGCCCTCTCCTCCAGGCAGATCAGCAGCAACCGATCTCCTCCTCTTCCCATACACCTTCCCCTTCTCGTTAACTTAATTTTCCTCCAAATCTCCCCCTTTCCTTGGCATTATGGGACTGAGTCCCTTACTCGCTCTCCGATACACTAGCTGCTGGCTCTGAAGGGCTGATAAGACTGAGGAGTGGGTGCGAGTGGGAGAGAGAAGAGGATGAAGAGAACAGGAGGGGACAACAGAATGAGGCCGGGAAGAGAAACACCCTAGTTCCCTCATCAGCATTAGTTGGTTAATTAATAATCCAATTCAGTTGAACTCTGGTTTGAAGACCGGAGGAGACCGATGCCCAGCCCCGGGCAAGAGCTCGGCCGGCCGGACTTGGCCACCCCCTCTCACCCCCTGCCCCCGCATTCCGAGGTAAAAGGCATTTGTTCCTCGGCTGGTGCCAGCAGCGATTGGCAGATTCGGATAGGCACAGTCATTCCGCACACAGATGTCCCTACGTTAACTCTTGTGATATGAATTCTGTCAGCTCTAAAACGAAGAGGGGAGAGACCCAGAGACAGAGACAGAGACAGAGAAACGGAATGGAATAGAACAATTGCCTGAAGAAGTCAGTACCAGGTGTATTTCCTCTCTCCTGCCCCTCCTCCCCAAGAAAGAAAAAGTCACTTCAGACTTTTGGGGTAAATCAGTAACATTCTGGTCCTTCTTCCTCTTTACACTTAAATCTTGGTGCTCTCATCCCAATGTCCAGTGAGTTTTACCGTCATCACTCTACTTCCCTCCCCCCATCCAAAGTCCATAATTCCAGAATATCAACATCGGCCGACAGGGAAATAGCACAATTCCAGAAACGCACAAAATTCTGGGATTTCAGAGTGTAAAAATTCCCAAACTGGAGAATTTTAGGATTCTAGAATATCAGAATTCCCAGAATTTCCTCATTTGAAGATGCAAATTCCAGGATACCAGAACCTGATGGTTTTAGGATTCTAGAATTTCTCTGTTTGAGACCTCTAATTGACAGTTGCAGAGGATGACGAGCCGTGTGAAAAACTGCTGTATAACCGAATACCCTATATTCTTGTCGGGTGGAGTGTAGAAAGACATCCTTCCAAGAAGCATGAGAGTGGGGGGCCCTAGGCTCCTGGATTTCAAGTGTTGCCCACTGGAACCTGAGTATGGGATAGAATTGTCAAAATCAATTCTTAAATGAAAAAACAAGAGGAGGTAAATTTCACTGACCTCCCAAACCCTTCTGGGCCAAAGACCTCTACTTCCACTTCTCTCTCCTCACATCGCTTTTCTCTTACCCCTTGGCAGGCGGCTTAGGACGCTATTATCGAGTCTGACTTCCACGCATTTCTTGGAGAAGGTTACTGTTTCCTCCAAAGGGAGTCTGATCCCTATCATGCAACCTTTAGCCTTCTGGGAGAAGTATTGGGTGTTATAAAGAGGTGATAGCTCTAAAGATGGATGATGGCGACGAGAGGGTTCTGGGTTTGTGGTTCGTTATGGTGGGGTTTTTGTTTTTATTTTTTGCTTGTTTGATGTTGGGACTTTTGTTTTTTGTTTTTTTAGTTTAAACCCCTCTATCCTGTGTCATCATTTTTATGGGATCTGCAATTCTGGCAAAAATCTGTCTTTAATTTAGCTGTCCATATAAAAATCCTCACTGTATAATAATGAACAGATGCCATGGAATTTAAGCTGGAGCTTCGGCTCCTCCCCGCCTTCCCCCCGCGCCTGGCACCGGGCACTGGGCACAGGCTGAGTGGCATCGATTGGCACAGCCACCAAGGCGAAGGGTGGGCACGGGGCACCCCGGCTTCTCGCCAGGGTTCTAGGGTGGGGCACGGGGGGGGCGATACTCAAGGGAAGAGGCTGCAGGGTGAAGAGGGTATAGAGATTTTTATTTTCTACGAAGTGATTCAGGATTTGAGAGCTTTCTTCCTAGGTCCGTAGTGATAAAAACACACGTGCTCACAGATACACTCCAATTTTCGAATCTCATCACTTTGGAACATGAAAGCCAAGATTTTAGTGACGTTAACTATGCTGATATTGACCAACCTACTCTCCTTACCACCACCACCCCAATTCTTTGCTTGGTTCTCCCCTTACTCTGTTTCCCAGCCCCTGCGGGAGCCCGAATTCGCTAAAAGCGGGTTTCATTCATTGCCCAGCAAGGCCGGGCCCCCAGCTCGATCTCCCGCCTCCCTAATTCCCTCGGGAGTTTGTTAAAGCTGTAACCTGGTCTAAAGCAGGGTACACCTGATTTTCCCTTGAGGGGCAGACAAAGCCGGGAAGGCTATCAGTCATGGGGGGCGGTGGGGGGGGGCGGAGTGAGAAGCGATAGTTCACAAGCCCTCCCTACCTTAGTTCTCTTCCCCAGGGGACGACTAAGGAGTGTAAGTAAATCCAAGCCTCCCGCCTGTCTCTTCACTCCGCAATATATAGATTGGGGGACTGGGATTGAAGTTGGGAGTTTCTGGGCCTTAGTTCGCCTCTCCCCCCCTCGTTTCTCCCCATTCCCAAAGCAGTCCTCTTTCTCTTTAATGCGACTCTGGCGAGAACAGATGTCCCGGAGTCGGGCTGGCTGCCCAGACCCGCCCAGCTGTGCCCTTGGCGGTGACTTGGCTCAGGATAGGAGCTGGCACGAGGGTCCCCAAAGGGGATGGTCGTGGAGAAGGATGGGGTGCCCACTCCGAGCTTCCAGCCAGGACCCGACCTGCCATCTCACTTACTCACTTGGAGCGCAAAACAGCCACGGCTGGGAGCCCTGGAGCTCTCAGAAAAAGAGATCTGGAAAGACCGAGCTACGTCGAATTATTTCAAGAATATTACATTAGTTTCATATGCTATGGCGTCGTCCCCAACAGTAGAACATGCCACACGGTTTCCAATCTGGCTTCTAAGACAAGCTTATAATACTGCTCGAGAATCGATATTAGTTTTTGGACAATCAGACCTGGTCGGTGGGGTTCACTGCTTTGTGACTGAGTTCTGGCACATTCTGGAGCTACCGGGAAAGGATGAACTAGGGTTCTCATTTAAAGGTATATCCTTTTCCTTTTGGACTCGAGGATGCTACTGCTTTGTAGGATGGGGATCCCTCAACGTGCCAAGGTTCTGTGACGCTATCTACTCCCTGTCCGAAGGCTTCACTCTGGCGGTCTGCCCAAAGACCTTTTCCAGTCCTATCACACTTCAATCCCGGAACCTCCTCCTCGCTCTGACCTGGCGCCCACGAAAGTCTCCCTCTGGTCTCAGGGCCAAGGTTGAAAAAGTTTCAGAGCTTGGAGAGTCCTCTAGACTTAGCAACAAACTTCATTCTCACTTTCCATCATCCTATCCAAACCTCTGACCCCATTATAGTTTTTAGTGAGAATTTGGAAAAGCATAGAACCAACTCTTATTCTTAATACTTCCAAGTTTGATTTTCTCTGGTCCCCATTATCTCCCCTTCTCCCCTCCCCCCAGCATCATCTTCCAAGGGCTGGGGCCACAGGAAGGAAGGCAAAAAATGATTCAGACAGAGAGACAGAGACAGACAGAGAGGCAGAAACAGAGGTAAAGAGATATAGAGAGACAGAAGGCAAAGACCGCAGGTCGGAAGTCTGGGACTGATTCTCTCTCTCTCTCTCTCTCTCTCTCTCTCTCTCTCTCTCTCTCTCTCTCTCTGCCTGTCTGTCGGTCTCTCTCTCTCTCTCTCTCTCTCTCTCTCTCTCTCTCTCTCTCTCTCTCTCTCAGAGAGAGTCAAAATTCCTCTTTAAAATTTTTTTGAGTTTGAGAAAATCCTCGGGCCACAGGCGGCCTCCCTCTCTGTTGCTCGGAGCTTCAGTTGAGTGATGGAGATTTTGGTTAGGAGAGTAGGACAATGGGTGAAAAAAAGTTGTACCAGGTGTTAAAACTGTGGGGTCAGAGGCTCCTCATCTGACTGGTGTTTCATGGATTCTTTCTCTCTTTAGTTGGTAACAGGGGGGGAAAATCAAACACTGAAACTAAATCTCTGGGGAGGGGGTGCGGAAGTATATTTTTCCTGAATCTTTGGAAGGGGATAACACTGGAGCTTCTGGGTTCTAGATTCTCAAGGAGGGAAAGGAAAGAAGAGGACAGAAGGAGACTAAAATTCTCTATCCTCACCCAAGTACTGGAAACTGTGTTTTGCTAGATTTCTTCAAAATAAGAGAAGAGAAAAAGAAGGAGGTGGGAACCTAAGGGTCATGGAGCCAGCACTTTGCCTCTCCACTGGTGGCTATACTAGGCTTCTTTAAGCTTTATTGAGGGGAGGGGTTGTTATTTGGGTATTTGATCAGGATGTTATCTCTTGTACTTGGGAGGGGGTGGGAGGTAGAAGGGAGAAGGTCCAACCAGCAGGCGAGATGGGAGGAGAGGTGGAGAAGATGCCAAGAATATTGGCATAAAGATCAGTAGTTCCCCCTTTTCACTCAGGACAACTAGAAAAATGATTGGAAGAGAAGCGAAACATATACACATATACGTACATATTTCTCTGTATTTCAAAGCACGGATTGTTTGGGTAGGTTTGGGAGGGGGAAGGAAGGCGTTGACAGGGACAAGAATAAACCCAAAGGGAAAAAAATCCCAGTTCAATCACATATTCCAACTCCTTAGAGTCCCAGTGATTGCTGAAATTAGAGTAAATTGAACACTTCTACGCTAGGAGATCCCTCTTATGGGAATCGAGGGAAGAGGAAGGAACTCTTTTCCTTTCCCCTTTGGCCCTGGGGCACAAAGCTGGTCTTTTTTTCTTCCCTTGCCTCTTCCTTCTGCTGATATCACTTCTCTGGGGGCGCTACACGACTCTCTCTCTCTCTCTCTCTCTCTCTCTCTCTCTCTCTCTCTCTCTCTCTCTCAGTGTGTGTACGCATGTTGGGGGGGAGGGAGGGGAGGAGAAACTTGGGATTTTGTGTCCATGTTATCTTCTCCTTTTCATCTCCTCTCCACTAGAAAAGTTGAAGGTGGAGCAGGAAGTGCAAAAGACAACCTCTGTTGTGTGCCTGTGTATGGGAGAGTAAGGGAAGAAGGATAGAACAGGAAGGGGGTGGTTTCTGGAGATTTGTAGGAAGTGGAGTTGCTCAGAATTATAGTGGGTGGGGATGGTGACTCTTCCCAACCTAGCCTTCCCCTCTTACTACCCCCCCCTCCAGAAAAAGTTTCAGTACAACAAGATCTCTCCCTCCAAATGATTGAGAATTCAGCCCCAAGAAATAGGAATCAATATCTAATCAGTTTCTGGGAGCAGAGTACTGGGGGTATGTCAGCTTAGGGTCTTAAAAGAGATCTTCTGTCTTCCTCCTTCTCCATGTTTTCCTGGAAAACTTAGAGCGACTGATTGATTTCTTCTAAAAGTAATGACTATAGAAGACCAGTTAAACCATCTCCAGGTCTCAAGATCTAGACATCTGAGTCCTTTCTCCATCCAAGATCCTACTACTCAGGCCTCTGTTCTTCCCCTAGGTTCAGTTTCACAGAACTGAATTAAGCCATAGGGTGCCTGAGTCTAGAGAGGGCAGGAAATGGGAGAGAGGACAAGGTGGGGGAAGGCAAGGAAGGGAGGATTCTCCTGTTTCGTGGACAATGGTTGGGAGGAGTCCCACTTAGATCCTGGAAAAAGAGATCCCAAAGTTCCTATAGTCCTGAGAGGCTGCTGACAGAAAATGCTGATGACTGAGAACCCAGGTCAGAACCTAGAAAAAATCCCAGGAGAATTCGGTGAAACTCTAAGAAAATTGCAGTGAAATTCCCTGAAAACTGCGGGAAAATTCTGAGGAAATGCAGGAGAGGTCGGTGACTGTGAGTGTCTCTTTGCAGGTTGGGACTATGCATTAGAGGATAGTTATGGCTAACCTAATCTTCAACCTGAGAGTTCAGCACCAAAGTAATGGACAGCTCATCACTATAACAGTTTTTCCCTGCTCAAGTGTTAGTGTTTCCTCTTTTTTTCCCCTTTCCCTTTTCCTGTTGGGAGGGTATATGGACAGTAAAACAATATAATTTGCCTGACCCACCACTTTCGAATTAGGACTCTCCCCTGTCCCCACCCTCTTTCTCTTTTTTTCCTTGCTCTTGATATTCCAACACTCTCTTTGATGCCTTAAATTAACTACCCTATCTTAAATGAAGCCAACACCTCAGAAACTCTATAGCCTTCAAGTTACACTTAAAAGAAAAAAGATAACTTCTTTCTTTTAAAACATACAGTTTTAGAGAAAACCAGAGTAGGAAATCTCAAAAAGAAATTAGGCTTGTCTTTTCCATGATTGAGGAAGATGTTGGAAAGGTTTTCTATGTGACTAGCCCCATTATCCAATTTCTTAGTTCGGGGAAAGAGGAGAGAAAGGAAGGGTGCTTTTAAGGATAAGTAGTTCCAAGACTACTACAGGTGACAAACTTGAAAGAAATGAGACAATGATTTTTATGAGAACTGGAATTTTGTGAGAAACCTTTGAGGATAATGAAATGATGAGAAGCTTCTCATTGTTGTCCTCCTCCTTTCCCCATTATTTCAGGGTCTTCTCTTCTCTGAGCAGTATGAAGTGGAAGAAAGAATTGCCAACTTGACAATGTAGGGATATTGAGTGCGTATTTGCTGCCTTTGGGGTTCTAAAATTATCAGTGCTCAAAATCCTGAGGATTTTGTTTGGTTTATTCACAAAGACTTATCCAGAACCCATCTCCAGCTCCCAATATTTTCAGGCCTCCTCTTGATTTCTTCCCTCTCCCCAAAGGATACAAATTTAAAACTTGATGCCCCAAATCCCCAGAGGCTGAAAATGATCTGTTTGACTAAAACTGTAGTTTTAAAGAGAATATTTTCTCCTTTTTTCCTGTATGATCTTTAAAAAAAATGTATTGCTCTGCTCCTGACAACTGACTCTTTATTAGGATTCTCCACCACCACCCCCTTTCGTGTCTGACACACGAAAATACCAGTCTCTCTTGTCATCAGGTGCAGATGATCCCCCTCCTGTGACTTGACTTTTTTCCTCTTGAAACAAGCTATAGAAACAGATGTATGTTGTTATTGTTGTTTTAAAAGAGAAAGCAAGGGCTTATGTGACCATGTGTCTGAGTATGTGACTGTCAAGAAAGTGCCTATGTGCCTGTACGTGTCTGTGCAAATGCATTATCTGTAAGTACCTGTTTTGTCTAAGGGGGTTGACTTGCACGTCTCTGTGGAGTTCAATCTCCACACGGAAGATATAATTGCCCAGGACCCAGGGACCCCTAGACGCCTTCTAGCTGACCCCAAGGGTTCACCTCCCTTTTCCGACCTCTTTTAAACCTGCTTCGTCTCCCCAACCCCACCACTCCCCGGATTCCCAAACTCAATTGCCCCCAAATGAAATGACGCCACCGTGAGAAACCGCCGTCCAGCTTTGCATCTCATTTACATAAATATTTATTAATCGTCATTAAACTGAACAGAAACACGCAATGCACTTCGGGTGTCCAACGGGAGTTTCAGCTTCGATAAGATGTGAAGGTGAAATTGCGTGTGTTTGAGTGTAAGAGAGATTGAGTGTATCTGCATGTGTGTTTGTATTTTTGCTTTGTGTCAACATGTGTCTATTCGCCTGTTTGGTTGCGGGCTTGTTCTGAGAGTACCTGTTTCTTCTTAACTTCTCTCTGTTTTATGACAGTAACGAAGCGGAAATCCTTGATCCCTCCCGGCCTTGGGTGCTGAAGAGGCCAGACGAGGACCAGAAGGATCCCTCGGAAAAGTTTCATCTCCAGGAATTATTATATCGGCCCAAGCAATCCTCCTGCCCATTCCCAGGCGTCAACAGGGGAAGGAAGACCACAGCAACAAAACCCCAGGGAACTGATTGACTGGGCTTGGAAAGCGAAAGGGAGGGAGGTCTGAAGGGAAACCCGGGCTAAAGGGATGTCTCTGGCCTGTAATGGTTCCTTCTCTCTTTCTATTCCCCAGACCCGAGAAAGGCTATAGCTCCCTTCTTTCCCAAGTAGCATTGCATATTTACCATGTGGCTAAGTGTGTGTTCCTCTGTGTTATTGTGTATGTCGCTGTGTCACTGTGTGTGCGTGTGTGCGTGCGTGCTGTGTCAGTGTGTGTCTTTATCATGCAACCCCCCTCCCCAAACCGACCCTCCCCCAACAGTTCGCCATTTCATACAAATTTGGAAACAGGTTTAAAAAACAGTATGACGCACAATGGGGACGGGTGAGGAGGGGAAAGGGGAGGGTGAGGAAAGTGACACTGATGTCCCAAATCTCGGAGTCACTGATTGTAAGAACCGAGGGAAGAGGGAAGGAGTGAGAAAGGGTGAGAAGGGGACTAGGGAGAGAGGGGAGGCGCCACGTCCCCAACTTCACCAAAGTGCACATATCCGCTTCTGCAGCTCCGACCCCGGCCCTGGAGCCGAGGAGGGGTGGGGGGGATCCCGGGGGACCAGGGGGCGGGGCCGCTTGGCTCAGTCAGAACCTCCTTGCATAGATATTTGTGTCTTTTTATTTTTTTATTTTATTTTATTATTATTATTTTTTTTTGCCTTTTATTGCTTCTAAAAGTTCTTACTGTGTTTTCTCTCCGCTCCGGACTCTGCGTTCGGCCTCCGTCGCCTTTTTGCGTTTTTGTGTTTGTTTTTTTGTGTTTTTTAAAAAAGAAAGAAAAAAAACAAAAAAAGAAAAAAGTCGGAATCTGGTTACAATGGTCTTGACCTTTTTCTTTCCTCTCGGATCCCCATCTCCTCCCCCTCCTCCTCCCCTCTACTCCTCCCAACTCATATAGAACTCCAAAGGGGAGAGACCGGGTCTGTGGGAGGCATTCAAGGCCCCGGGTATGGTGAATTTAGTACGTCCTCTTTAGGAAAGAGAACCCCTTATCTTCCACCCCGCCCCACCCCACCACTACTGCATTCCCCCTTTCTGGTATTTAAAAAATAGAACTTAACAAACGAAATGTAATCTGGCCGCTGGGCCGCCCCCTCCCCCGGTCCCCTTCTCCAGGCCCGAGCTGACTGCACTGTTTGGGGACTGGGAATGAGAAGAGGAAATTAAGGGAAGGAGTTGAGAGTGTGTGAGGGCAGAAAACTCGAGGGGAAGAACTGGGGGAAAGGCGCTCCTGGAAGAAGCCGGACCCCTTGGGAGAGGTCCTAGGAGGGGATCCCCCTGGGGAAGGAAAATTTCTAGGGCAAAGGAAGAGTGAAAAGGGAGGAGGACGAAAAAGGGGGAGACATCAACAGGTAACCCGACCGCACAGCTGAGGGGAACGGAGGGAGCCTGGAGGAGGGGGGTGGCCTCTAATAACGTGGCCCTGCCGCCCAAATCCCTGCCATGGTGGGGGGTGGCCCACCTTCTCCGGAAAAAAAAGGAAATAAATTAAAAGGGAAGGAATGAAAAAAAGAAGTAAGGAAAAAGAAAAACAAAGAAGGGGGTGAGGGAGGAGAGTTCTCAATTATGGAAAAACGCATTGAGTTCCTCATACATTGGGCCTCGGTCGTGGTGGAGGTGCATATCGTAGGACAAAAGGTTCTCCGAGTGGACGCTCCCGCGCACGGCCGAGGAGCCGAAGACCAGGCCGTGGCCAGCCGGCCGGGAGCCGGGCAGGGCGGAATAGTGCATAGAGTAGTGGTAGGTTTTCTCGTGGTCCGGGGACGAGTCCTGCTTGAGGGAGAAGTTACCGTTGAGGCAGAGCGGGGGGCTGAGCGGTCCCTCGTACTCTGAGCTGTTGTAGTCGGGGGAAGCGCCCCCGCCGCCGCCCCCGTACAGCGTCTCGTAGGCCGCACAGTAGCCGTGAGTCCGCAGGGCGTGCGTGGCACCGCCGCCCAGCCCGCCGCCGGCCTGACACTGCGCTCCCGCGAGCCGCGAGCAGGGGTACGGGTAGGGGTGCATAGCAAAGGGGCCTCCAGAGCCGTGGTAACGTCCGGCCCCCTCGCCGCCTTGCTCCGTGAGGAAGTTGCGCGAGTTGAGCTGGAGGCAGCCGGCCACCAGGTTGGTCGTGGGCTGCGACAGGCCCTTGCACAATGTCTGCACGTAGGACACCAGGTCCGGCCGCTTGCCAGAGCGCAGGATCTCAGAGAGCGCCCAGATGTAGTTCTTGGCCAGGCGCAGCGTCTCGATCTTGGACAGCTTCTGCGTCTTGGAGTAGCACGGCACGACCTTACGTAGGTTGTCCAGCGCCGCGTTGAGGTCGTGCATGCGGTTGCGTTCGCGCGCGTTGGCCTTCTGCCGGCGCAGCTTGGAGCGCTCCAGCCGCGCCTTGGTCATCTTCCGCTTTTTGGGCCCCCGCTTCTTGGGCCGCTCGCCTTCTGCCTCGTCGAGCCCTTCCTCCTCCTCTTCTTCCTCCTCCTCCTCGCCCCCCAACTCGCCGTCGTCCTTAGCCTCACCCAGCGCAGGGTCCTGGGGGTCTTCGCCACGAAGAGGGCCCGGTTTGGGGGGACGGACGGGCCCCGGAACTCCAGCCCCAGGTCCAGGAGGCGGAGGCGGCGGCTGGGGTGGCGTGTCACCCTTTTCACTCCTGGGCTCGTCGTCGTCGCCGTCGTCTCCCCAGCTGGCAAATTTGGGGACGTCGGGGAGGAGGCCAGGCTCGCTGAACAGGCGGGTCAGCATGGTGGCCTGAAGAGTTGGGGGAGGGGGGAAGACAGACAGACATAGACACAGAGGTGAGCATGGGGCAGAGGAACCACGACAGCCAGATCTCGCAAGTTCCGCGCTCCTGTCAGGGGTGGCATTTCACACACACACACACACACACACACACACACACTCCCCTTTTCCAGCCCACCCCCACTTCCGTCCCAAATTAAACCTCTCCCTCAGGTGACCTCTTCCAAGCCTCCCATCCCCAGTATCCTTACAGACTTCAGCTTCCTGGAATAGGCTGTAGGGAGAGTGTCTCAGCCTCTTGACTTCACTTACCCTTTACCCCATAGCAACCTTTACGCGTTCCTGGGGCATTTAGAGGGAAGAGATACCCTCTCCTCCAAGGCCTCCTTCCCTGCCTCGGAGAAACACTCTCCCCCAGAGCCTATCTAGAGCGGTCGATTTTACTCTCGGCTTGTGGAGTCTCCAGATTCCCGGTGTTGGGGATCAGGTGCTCCTCCCTTCCCCACCGCACCAGCGCACCCCCTTTCCTAGGCCAGGGACCCCCAACTCCGACCTCCTTGTTATAATCCTGACTTGAATTTCAGGCCGACCCCCTCCCCCTTCTCTCTGCATATTTCCTCCATCGGTAGGGGTGTGGGGGTGGAGGGGTATTTTAAAGAACGAATTTCTCCGTTGGGGGCACGCCCCGAAATAATTCTCTTTTCTCCCTCCGGGAGGAGACTTGGAGTGTTTCTGGCCGTCCGGCTTCCGGGTCGTGCCTCGTGCCCTGTGCCGGGTGGGTCCGACTTCTCTTTGCTTTGCCCCCTCTGTTCCATTCCCCACCCTCGCTGCCAGCCGCTCTACCGCCCTCAACCCCTAATCCAAATTTCAACTTGGCCCCGAGCCGCCCCCAGCCCAGTCCGGCCCCCGCACCCGGCTGCCCCCAGTCTCAGAATCGAATCGGTCCCTGTCTCGGTCACCAGCTCCAGCTCCTTCCTCCAGGCCAACACGGGCTCTGTCCTCGGACTCCCGGCTTCAGGGCTCGGTGAGTCTCGGACAGGGAAATCGGGGTCCGCGTTACGAAGCCAGGAAAACAAACCATTCTCGTCACCCCAGCGTCCAAAGACACCCAGGACACCCCTAAACCTCGCCGCCCACTGAATGGCTTCCCGAATCTCGTTATAGTTGGAATTTGGTGAGAATCCGTTTTTTTCTTTTTCTTTTTTTCTGAGGGACGTCTCGGGTTCGGTATGGGAATCATGGGCGAGCGGAGGAGGTGTCTGTCTTGTCTCAGCCCCTTAACCCCCAGCCCTCTTTCCTTGCCTTTACCCCTAGTCCCTTCGAAAAACCGAAGCCACCACTTCCGCAGCCCAAGCCTCAGAGCCGCAGACCCCGGGTGGGGGTGGAGGGAAGCAGGGATCCCAGGGTGGCTCCATTCCCCACCCTATGGAGTGGGACCATAACCCCAGGAAGCCAACGGGGCATTCGGAGACTTCCTAGTCCCCCGATTCCAAAGCCCACAACCAGAGCCCTCCCCAGCTGGCGGTTCAAATCTCTCTGCCCTTCGGACAACTTACCTCGAAGCGGAGTCCAGGGGAGAGGGGAGGGGGGAGGGGGGTAAGAGAGAGAGGGGGAGAGAAGGAATCTTCCTGTCTATTTCATTGTTTCCCCATCTTCAAGGAGCGGGGGCAGCGGCTCCTCAAGGCGGCGGGCGCCGGCGTCTTCAGAGCGCCATGCGAAGCGGGGAGCGAGTGTGGCATCTCTACCAGGCGGGGGTACCAGCCTCTATGCCAGGGCCATATGGGCTTGGCACGTCACGGGCAGCAGCTATCACATGAGAGACGGTGATTGGCATGCGTCTGCATTGGGGGAGAGCCGGCTCCCCCGGGACCAGCCGCCATCTGTCACTCTCTACTCCCAAAAAAAAAAAAATTAAATAAATAAATAAAGAAAATAAATAAATATCTCTTCGGTCCTCCCCTCCCCTCCCAGCACCGGGAAAAACGGGGCTGTAGATAGGGGTGGGGGTGGGGGAATAGATCCCTTGGGGCATGCCCCCCCAGACGGGAACAATAGGGTGGGGAAATTTGAAAGGGAAGGACTGGGAGGGGACCGTGGCCCCTTAAAATGTCCTTCCCCCTTTCCTTCCTGGAATCTTCCTCACATCCACCCCTAAGCCCCCAAGGTGGGTCATGGACCAGACTCAGGGCTGGGGAGGCGAAAGGGGCTGTGCTCTTGCTGCCACCTACAAAGAGGGTCCCCCTTAAGCCACAAAGGGACAGCTGAGGCCCCCTTCCCAGGGTAGAAGTCCCTGGGTGGTGAAGAGGGGGTGTCCCCAGCCCAAGCCCCATAGGTAGGTGTTGGCATCATGCCAATCCTCATTCTATCTGCCCCTCCTCCACCCACCCTCACACAACACACACACAACATATGTGGCTGAATGAAATTCAACCAAAGGAGAAGCAGAGAAAGAAAGATTTGCCTCCGTGTGTTTCTGTCTGCATTTCTGTGCTTCCACTTACATGTGTGTGAGACTATGGAAGAATTAATGTGACCGTGTGTATTTCTATGATCGTGTTTGTATCTAGCTTCTTCGTCTGACTGTGTGGGGGTGGGGGTTGAGAAGAAGTCCCTTGGCTGGGCCCATATACATCAGCCATCTGGGAAGGGTATGGACATGGACGGCTAACACTGCCCTAGTCACTCTAGGGGCACTTCAGTGCCCCTCCTTGGGAGCCAATCCTGATTCCAGAAGGTAAGGGGACTGAGTAGGGGCTTTAAGGTAGGGGAGGGGGGGACTCTCAATTGATAGGAAGATAGTTAGACTCCACTAACCCCTACAGAGCTATTCTTAACTACCCTCAAGGGTAGCTGAGGGGGTCGAGGCAGGGGTCTGCCTCTCCCCACTTACTGACCCAAACAAATCCTAAAGGATATATTTTGCAGGCTCATACATACACACACACATACATACATACATGCAAAGCTGTTCTTTATACAATGATACAGATACAGTGGCTATACATGTATACATATTCCGATGTATATGTCAAATATATATATATGCATGTATATGTATGCTATTATACAGACAAGCATGGAAGTACACTCCTGCATTTACACTTACCTGTGCATAGACTTGGACATTTGCACCTCTATAACCTAATACACTTACTTTCACTTATTTTCATACTTGTGCCCACATAGGCATGCACACAAATACACATCCTTCAGTTTCTCTTTTCACTGATCCTGGGTGTGGGAGAACAGGGATGACAGGAACAGGGAGAAAAGGAAATATTCACAATCTTTGCATCCAACACACTTATGCCAGAACTTGTCTTGGGGACAGGCATAAGAGATAAATGATCATAGGAGAGAGAGGAGTGCCAGAGATGCCCAGCCCCACCCCCATTAGTCCTCTTCTCTGCCCTCCTTTCTGAAATTCCAGGAAGCCAGTTCTGCTCCAGTCCAGGTGGAGAGGTATGTGACAGGAAATAGAACTGGCAGCCAAAAGCTGTAGAATTTCCCCATCCCAAGAGACCGGTCTCCTTAGCTTCTTCAGAACTTAAAGAAGCCTCATGCTGCCCCTCGCTTTTTGTTTCCACCCCCTCCCTGAATTTCTCCACTCTTGAAAAAGATACCTGCTATCTAGAGAAAGGTTCTCTCTTCCCCAGAGCCAGTTAGGTACACTCCAGGATACCAGACTGTGGAACAGAGTATTTAGGGCCTCAGGTCACTATGACTCCCATTGCTTCCCACCCCCCATCCCCATCCTGGGCCAAACAGAGCAATTATACATTGGGACACACATAAATGCACATCCACACACCAGATCTTAAAGCAGATACCATTGCCCTAGGAAAAAAGGAAGGATGGAAGGAAAGAAAGGAGGATAGGTGGATTAGTTCTGTCCTAGATGACGTTCTGTCCCTGCTTTCTCTCTAGGGATGACACCTTAGGCTCCATCAGAAGCTAACCTCCTGCTTCCCCTGGAGATCGAAAGGCTCCATACCTGCTTCCCTAAGTTTGTTCTCTCCGGGTTTCAGATGCTCCTGTTCACTGAGTTATTTTGGGTGGGCACCCCTGGAAGAAAAAAGAGCTAGTAGTGTTTTCTGGAACTAGAATGGTGCCAGCACATCCTAGGATAAGTAGGACCCTTTGGAAGTTGTTACAGTTCTCTCCTTACCTCCAAATCTTCCACCTGTTCCAGCCTGAAACTCCCTTCGAACCTTTTAGAAGGGGAGTTCTGAAGTGATGGAAGGGAGGAAAGGAAGAAAGGAATGTTGGGAAGAGAATGCATTTCTGCTCTAGTTTCATTCTGACCCCTGAGGCATAGTTCAGTAGTATCAGTATTTCTTGGACTAGGGACATCCTCAGGTGGGTGAGGCAACCAGGGTTCCAAATTTCAAGCAACTGTTAGCTGGTTTGGTTGTCTTCCCCTCACTTCTTGCTCCCCTACCTGCCTCTCTTGACCCTATAATGACCTCGGGGTAGTCCCCCCCACCCCACCCCAGCCTTTGCTGTTAACCTGCCCCAGTCCTTCCTTTCCTTTTATCCAATGAGAGAAGGGAATGGGAGTGCCGATCGGGGAATCTGTTTTTGCTTGTCCCCAGCTCTCTTAATTTCCATCTCCTCTTCCTTTCGAAAAATGGAGCAAGTTTTTCCTCACTTGACACATTTCGACCTTTTCTTTTAAAGGAAATAACATTAAAAAAAAAAAGGAACAAGGAGAGGAATTGGAGCCAAGGGAGATTTAGGGTGAGTTTGTCTCCGTGATTGGTTGAAAGACACAGACACAGAAGCACACACAGAGAGAGGAACAGAGAGACAGAAATGGAGAAAAAGAGACCGAGAGAGGCAGGACACCCAGAGATACCATCTGTTCCTCCCCCTGGCATTGGAGGGAGGGAGTTGGTTTAAAAAAAGGGGGGGGAACGTGAAGGGAGCTGTGGAGGACTAGGCTAGGGCCCTTTTTAAGCCTTCCTCTCCACATGGGACCTGTGTTCAGGGAGCCTTGGTGTTCCTATGGTGACACAGTCCCCACCCCAAGGGACATAGATCTCTGGGCACCTAAGATGGCTGCCTTGAGGGGGTGACAGCCATTTTGTTTCAACTGGGACTCTGAGAGGGCAAAGGGGTGAGGAGTAGATTGAACAGGAGTGTGGTGGAGGAAGGAATGACAGTATGACAGTGGTGGACTCTTTGGTTAGCTGGCAAACTAGGGGAATCTTGCTTCACATGGAGGATGAAGTAACTATGAAATGGCCCCAATCCTCCCCAGCCCCCAGCCCCACCCCCATTTCCAGCCCTCATTATTCAGTTTCAAATATCTAAGCATTTGACAGTCTTTGTGTTCATGGCATCTAGCATGTAAGATTGTGGAGGTGGGGGGAGGAGGAGGTCAGCTTTTTCCCACCATAGAGGCAAAACAGGTCCAAAGTCAGAGTCCTGTTCATGTCCAAACTAAAGGTCTATGTCCCTGGCATGAGGCATGTGGAGGGAAGGGAGAAGGGAGAGGTGGCCAGGCTGGCACTGTCCAGCCTGTGACCATTCTGTAAACTAAAAAATGCCCCCAAGCTTCCTCCTGATGCCTTGGCAGAGCTGTCCCCTCCTCTACTCCTAGCTGCCCCCTTGTCTTCCAGTAAGGTGGTGAGGGACACCCACCCTCAGTGCCTTTTCTGCTCCAGGGTGGGCGCCAGCCAGGCTGTCTTCCTCCCTCTCCCCCACCCCCCTCTCCCGTTGCAGTGTGCTAGGGAGCGGCGGGCACACCAGATGGCGTGGCTGGGAACGCAGCGACGTTGCCGGGAGGTGAGGGCTGGCATGGGAGTGAAGCAGCAACTTGCCTTGTGGTGCCATGGGGTTGGAGGGGGAGGGCACGTGCATCTTTGAGCCCTTCCCCCCTGTCTTCTGACCGCTACTGGGGTGCCAATCCTACAGAGGCCCTCCTTGATTTGTTCTCTCTGACCTGAGTGCCACTTGCTCTGGGGCAGCACACTCTCCCAAAGCTGGCCGAGTACACCCCTAGGATTCCAGGCCCTTGGGCAAAGTGTTCTGGGAAGAAGTCACTGCTGTTCCTTCCCTCCATGAAAAAAGACAAACTAGGCAAGGTCCCTCTCTTCCCTCTACTCCATCAATGAAAGACAAAAAAATGGGGCAGAACGGTTCATTAACAAGGAAGTCCCCTGCCCTGGGGGCAGCTAGATGGTGCAGTGGATAAAGCAGTGCAGGAGTCAGGAGAGCCTGAGTTCAAATCTTGATACTTGACACTCACTAGCTGTGTGACCTTGGGCAAGTCACTTAACCCCAACTGCCTCATCCTGGGTCATCTCCAGTCATTCTGATGAATATCTGGTCATTGGATTCAGACAGCTCTGGAAAAGTGAGGCTAATGACCTGTGCAACCCTCCCTCACTCAAAAACAAAACAAAACAAAACAAAATCAAGTGCAAGTCATGTCATCATTTCTCTGATGTCATGGTCTTCTTCGGCAAGGAAGGATGAACACACACACTGATGGCATGGTCTTCTTCGTCAAGGAAGGATGAACACACACACACACACACACACTCCTGCCCTGGATGTGCTATATGACCTTTGTCCTCAATGACCTCAGATTCGTGCATATGGAGCCAAAACTCTCTAAGAAAGGGAAGAATTTCTCCTTCTGATGCCTGTGAGCTCCAATATCTCTCTCCATTCCTCTCTTCTGGACTGTACTTTTGGACCCATTTTTAATAGAGCCTCACAGGGCAATTTGAAGTAGGAGCCAGGGTCAAATCCCAACTCTGCCCCTTAGCAGCCATTTGATCTTAGAGGAAGTAGTTCTCTCTGAGACTCATTTTCCTCTTCTGTGAAATATTCTAAGGTCCTTTCCATTCTAAGGTCTGACTTTCCATATGCGATTTTGTTTCTGACTCTCAGGACTTTACCACCATGGTTCAGCTCCCTTTTCTTTCCAGGAAAGTTCCCTTAGTTCCTGTGTCCTTCTCACTCTGGAACATTCCCCCTCTTACCCCTTCTCTCATTGTTGACTTTCTCCTGGGGCCTCCCTTTTGAAGAAAGTTCCAGATCAGCCCTTCTCCTAGCTTTTCTTGTGCCTCTCCAGACTTTGCCTAATGCTACCTTTCGCATTCCCCAGCCTTTCGTTTCTTTTTTATGTGTTTCTTCCCTCATTCAAATGTAAGTTCCTTGAGGACAGGGTTATCTTTTTTTTTTCTTCTTGTATCCTTAGCGCTTAACACAGTGCCTGACTTGACTTTTGTGTCGATTGGTTCAACTTCCTTCATAAGGTTTTAATGGGAAAAGCACTTTCTATATCTTAAAGCCCTAATTAATTCTGAATTATGGTTACTGTTACTGTCTGAATTGTCACCCTTCGTTTTCCCCTGGTGGGCAGTTCATAGTTGTCCCTCCCACCTCATGCCCAGGTCATGGTCCAGAAGACTAAGGTCAGGAGGTCACATAATTCCCTTGAGAAGTGGGACCTGGAAGACAGGATCTAGCCATGACAGATGGCCCAACTTGAGGATGGAGGGGGCAGGATTAAAACCCATCTTTGAACAGTTCATAAGGCTAGCTCTAGACACCCCTCTCTAACCCTCCAAATCATAAAGCAATTTCCTCCTGATCTTATTTCAACTAGGGGGTCTTGCTCATCCATGATAGAAGCCAGGATACCTGGGTTATGTTCCCAGAGCAGATGTCTCCCTTAGTCTTTTCCCAGCCTTTAATGTAACTTAAATATCCCCAGAGAGAGAGTTTAACTCCAAGAAATATGTGTGGAGAAGTCCTTAGCTTAATCTCCTGTAAGAGCAAGGGAGAAAGGGACTGTAGCATTTAGAATGGGAAGAGCCCTAAAGCCCATTCAATAGAATAAAATCTTCTTGAAGGCAGGAATTGCTTCTTTTTTGTTTTTCTATCCCTAGAGCCTAGGGATACAGTTGTCTGGTATACAGTAGGTGCTTAATGAACATTGAATTAAAATGAATTGCATTTGGTCTAAACCTTTTACTTGATGAGGGAACTGAGCCCAAAATCATAGGGGCAATGAATAGAAGAACTGGTTTTTAGAACTGATGGAGTACAATGAGTCAAGTATTAGACTTGGAGTCAAGAGGCCTGAGTTTGAGATCCTTTCACTTCATCTTTTAGAACGCCAGTTTCTCCATCTATAAAATGGGGATATAGTAACTAACATTTGCAAAGCATCTTACAGATATCTCATTTGAAACTCACAACCCTGGGCAGTAAGGATTTTTATTTATCCTCATTTTACAGCTGAGGAAATTGAGACAGACCAAAGTTAAGTGAATTGTCTGAAGTCAGATTTAACTCAGGTCTTCTTGACTCCAGGGCCTGCTCAATCCACTGTGACAACGATCTGCCTCAAAGCGTAAAGCTCAAGAGAAACGTGAATTATTATTACGGCTCTGGTCGCATGCTCTCTCCTCAGAACTACATAGATTGGTGTCAGACATCTAGGTGAGTGGGCAAGGGCAGGACGAAGCTCCTTCAGCGTAGAGAATGTTATTCTTGTCTTGTATCCCCAGAACCTAGAACAGTACTAGACTCATAGTAGATGCTTTATAAATGTTGGTTTGGGGTAAGCCTAGCCACTCTAATCTCTCCTTCCAGTAGAAAAATATTTCCCCCTCTTCATATTTTCTTATGGTATTTTGTTTGGGCAGTAGATAGAGCACTAGGCCTAGAATAAGAAAGACCTGAGTTCAAATTCAGCCTCAGACACTTACTAGCTGTGTGACCCTGGGCAGGTCACTTCACTTCCGTTTGCCTCAGTTTTCTTCTCTGTAAAATGAACCAGAGAAGGGAAAGGCAAACCCCTCTAATATCTCTGCCAAGAAAACTCCACATGGGGTCATGAAGAGTTGGGCATAACTGAAACAATGGAACAACAATACCTTTGTTTAGACTTTTCTTTAGTCCTTTTATCACATGGTATTCTGGATCATATTTGCTGATGGGCATCACTCCCCCATCCCTTATCTTGTAAAGGTTTGAAGGATAGGAACTTCATTTTTATCTTTGAAAGGTTAGGATGTAAGGTCCTTGCCAAGAGCAATTGTTTACATTCTTTGTGTCTGTATCCTCAGTGCTTAGCACAGTGCAGGTGATTAATAAATGCTTACTGATTGATTGATCAGCAAGTGTTTGGTAAATGAATGAATGAATAAATGAGGGAATGAAGAATGAATGAGTGTTCTCCTCCCCAGGTGTCAAGGAGAGTCCTACCATTGGAGCTCCTATTCCTAGTATCTTGCTTAGAAAGCATTCTCCCATTCCTGACTACTTCCTTGAACCCTCCAAACTCTTCAAAGTATGACCTCTTCCATGGAGCCCTGACTGACTGACTTTCCCTTTAGTCAGCTCACAACTTCTCTGAATGACTTTCTGTCTAAACCATTTATTTAGCACTTACCTCTGTTATCAAAGTTTCCAATCTCCCACTTCCAACACTTCCTTGTCAGAAACATCATTCCTAATAACAGCTCACATTTCTATTTCATCTTATAGTTTACTCTCTGGCAAACCCTGAGAAGCAGTGAATGTTCATGCTGCCCTAAATTTGTAAATGAAAAGTTTAAGTGACTTTTCCCCAAGCAAGAAAGTCAAAGAGCTAGATTGTGATTCCAGTGTCCTATTTCACAGTCTCATGGCAAGATCACTGAACTACACTTCATCCTATAGAAATACTATTATTTGAGAGACATGAGGATGGATTCATTGAATTAAGCACTATTAGATCTTAGATATCACCTAATCAAATCACAGATTAGAACTGGAGTTTTGTGTTGCTTTTTTGATCTGACTCTGTGATCCCACTTGGAGTTTTCTTGGTAAAGATACTGGAACGATTTGCTATTTCCTTATTCAGCGCCTTTTACAGTTGAGGAAGCTGAGACAAACAGAATTAAGTGACTTGCCCAGGGTTGCACAAATTTGAACTCAGGTCTTTCTGACTCCAGAGTCAAAGTCATCTAGACCAGTGGTGTCAAACTCAAATAGAAAAAAAGGGCTGCTAAACCATATATAAAGATCTCTAAAGGCCACATAATAACTTAGAAAACCACACATTAACATTATCTATGTCCTATTGTATCTTTATTTTTATTAATTATTTTGTTAAATATTTCCCAATTACATTTTAATTTAGTTCATCTCAGGACTGCCTGACTTGTTAGTTCAACCTCTTAATTTCACAGATGAAGAAAATGAGACTCCAGAAAGTTGTATCTTGCCAATAGTCAGACAAGATTTGAACCCAGGTCTCCTGACTCCTAATCAAATGTTCTTTTGATTGCATCCTATTGCCCCCTTGACCTTCCCATTCTGCAGATGAGAAAACTTAGGACCATAGCAGTAAAATTGTTCACACAGTGCATTCATGAAAGATGTTGGGCTTGCGCCCAGATCTCCTGCTTCCTCTACTCCACCACAGACACTTCCCCAGCCTTGCTGTGCGCAGGTTGAATGAAACTTTGTGTCCAGAGGATTTGTTCATTTTCATGAACAAGGATTTCCCCAACGAGTCCAAAAGCTTTTACTCCACACAGAGTCTAGTACTGTACTTCATAGCCTATGGTTAGTGCTCAGTAAATTCAATGACTCAGGGTAAGAAAGTAGCCAATAATCCATAGGGATATAGATAGCACAAAGCGCCCTAGGAGAATCAGGTTCTACTTGTGGCTCTGTAACTGCCCCTGTGACTTTGGGCAAGTCAGTCACCACAGCCTGGGGCAGGAGTTGAAGGACCGTTTTGGCACTACATCTACTATAGCCTAAGAAACAAAAGCCTAAAGTCTTTGTTTAAATCTAAACCATCACTTTTAGGATACTACCATAAACTGGGAAACTACAGCATGTTATCCACGAATGAGGGAGAAGGAAGAAAATAGTTTACCATGTTGATTTCAAAGATTTTGTGGTTTCAGGTTTTTAAGAGCCCAAAGCTCTATGCCTAACTATTGTGTCATCTGGGGAGCATGGAAAGAGGAAAGGAAAGCGACAGGGCAGGAGAGAGAGAAGAAACAGGGAAGCCCTGGGATCAGGAGGAAGAAATATAGAGAGAGACATGGGCCATCTTTTAGGTTAAGGTCTGCAGAATACTAAGTTAATAGTAGGTTCAGGAAATGTATCCTCAGAATCTCTTAGCATTTCCTTTTTTTTTTTTTTTTTTTGCTATCACTTTATCTTTACCTTACATTCAGTAAAATGTTCTCTCTCTCTCTCTCTCTTTTTTGATAAATAATTCGATATTTATTTAGTACCTACTATGTGCTAGGGACCCAAAGACTAAAAAAGATCACAATCTTTATCTTTATGGGAGGGACTACAATCTACTGTCTGGGTCTCAAATGTTTAATCAATCAACCAATGTGCAATAATTAAAAACTTACTGTGTACTTTGCTAGGTCCTACGAATACAGGGGTAAAAAAGAAACAGTTTGTGCCCTCAAGGAACTTTCAAAACAAATTGGTTTTGTTTTGAAACCAATCAAAACAAATTTTTGATTCACATCCTTTGTGATTCACATCACCTACATTTCCCATTGTCTCTCTTCCCTACTTCCTCTCCCAGAGAGTCATCCCTTATAACAAAGAATTTTTAAAAAGAGAGAGAAAAAACCCAGTTCAGCAAAATTAATCAACACATTTAAAAAGTCTGATACAATATACATGATTGGCCTCTCATCTCTGCAAAGAACTCACTTCTATTCTTTGGAGTTAAATGTGGTCATCATAATTTTTTAGTATTCCATTTCAATTGTTTTTGTTCTTTCATTTCATTGTGGCAATCATCTTACATAACTGTTTCCATGGTTCTTCACACTTCATTCTGCAACTGTTTGAATATCTTTCCATGCTTCTCTGTCATCATTAGAATCATCATCATTTCCTACAGCATGGAAATCATCGCATTCTTGTACCATGGTGCCTTTAGCCATTCCCCCAATGGATGACTGCTAGCTACAAAGTAAGCTACATCTACCTTGTTTCTAACTTCTTACTACTGTAAGGAGGACTGCTATAAATATGTTGGAGTATAAGGCACTTTCTTTTTATCACTGACCAAAGAAGCCTACATTCTGGGGCTGGGCATAGGGGGAAATGTACATAAATAGATATATACACAAATAAATAGATACAGAACCTCACTCTACCATGCCGAAAATTCTCTCCTTCCTCATCTTTGACTCCTGGCTTCCCTGGTTTTCTTCATGTCCCAGTAAAAATCTCTTCTTCTGCAAGAAGCCTTTTCTAATATCCATTAATGCTAAAGACTGCCTTCTATTAATTATCTCCTATTTATCCTGTCTATACTTAATTTGTACACAATTATTTGCATGTTGTCTCTCCCAATAGATTGTAAGCTCCCTGAGGTTAGGGACTGTCTTTTGTCTTTCTTTGCATCTCCAGATCTTAGCACAGCATCTGGCAAATACTCAGTGATAGATAAAAGCTTGTTGTCTTGACTCTATGGATATAGGTGTACTCCTTTTTCTGTACTTACAATCTTATTTTTAAAATTATTTAATATTTTATCCCCCCCATTACATGTAAAAACAATCTTACACATTCATTTTTTAATGTGTAACTCTCTCCTTTTCCTCACCTCCACCACCCATTGGGAAGGCAAACAATTTGTAACTTTGATATAGGTTATACATGTGTCATTATACAAAACATATTTCCACATCAGTCATAATATAGGAGTAATTATTAGTCAAAATACAGAGAAAGAGAGAGAGAAAGCAAAGAAAATGTGTATTTCAATCTGCATTCGGATTCAGTTCTTACTCTGGAAATGGATAACATTTTTCATCATGAATCCTTCAGTTGTCTTGGATCACTGTATTGCTGAGAATAGCTAAATCAATCATAGTTGATCATCTTACAATATTGCTGTTACTGTATACAATGTTCTCCTGGTTCTGCTCATTTCACTTTCCATCAGTTAATATAAGTCTTTCCAGGTTTTTCTGAGAGCATCCTGCTCTTCATTTTTTTACAGCACAAAATAGTATTCCATAACAATCTTTTACTACAACATGTTCAACCATTCCCCAAGTGATGGGCATCCCCTCAATTTCTAATTCTTTGCCATCACAAAAAGAGCTGCCATAAATATTTGTGTACACGTGGGCCCTTTTCCTTCCTGTTTTTTAATCTCTGGGTGATACAAACCTAGTGAAATTACAATCTTAGAGAATTGCCTTGAGAACTGAGAGATAAAGAAATTTGTTGGAGATCAAATGGTCAGTATATGTGGAGGTAGCACTTGAATTCAGGTCTTCCTGACTAGCGCTCTATCCGCTATGCAATGTAGCCTCTCTAAAAAAATAAATATAAAGTAATTCTGGGAAGGATGATACTCTAAGTTGGGGAAATCAGGACAGGTTTCAGGTGCTGCTGCTTGGACTTAGGAAACAGGAAATTCCAAAGGGCAAAGGGGAAGAGGGAGTCTATTTTTAGGCATGTGGAACACACAGGGCAGGCTATCAGAGGTGGATAGAGAAGAACAAGTCAATAGGTTAGACTGAAGAAAGGAAAGAAGGGAGTAATTTTTAATAAGGCTGGGAAGGTAGGTTAGGGGTAGGGAGTGAAGTATTTCAATTGTCAAGCAGAGTCTAGATTTTATCTTGGAGTAATAGGGAGTCACTGGAATTTACTAAATGGGAAACATGACTTGGTTGGATTTGTATTTCAGAAAAGTCACTTTGGCAGCTATGCAGGGGACAAATGGGAGAGAAGAGATAGGATTCAGGGAGACCAACTAGAAGGTTATTGTGATTGTTCTAAAACTTGGGACTTGGTGCTAGGAAAACCTGAATTCAAATCCTTTCTCAGAGAATTGCTAGCTTTAGGACACTTAGTAAGTCACTTAACCTCTGTCTGGCTCAGTTTCTTCAACTACAAAATGGGGGTAATAATAGCAACTACCTCCCAGGGTTGCTGTAAGGATCAAATGAAGCAGCATGTAAATTCTAATATAAAAACTAGCTGTAGTTCAAGGGACAGGTGATGGGGGCTTAAACTATGGAGGGGACAGGGTGAGCAGAAGGAAAGATTCAGATGTGACAGCTTCAGTAATAAAGTAAGTGAAGGACTTCTCCAGGGTCTCAGAAAAGCCAATGAGAAACCAGGAGCAGTATTATTCCCGCCCCGCCCCCCCTCCTCAGGTAAAGGCTGCTTTGGGCCAGGACAGGTATTGGAATTCGAGCTAGTCAGGGTATTTCCTTGCTTCTATGTAAAGGGGGTGATATTTCATGCCTTAGGCAAATATTCTGATAAGGTTTAGAGCTGGAAATGAGGGACCTTTGAGACCATCTAGTTCAGACTCCTCATCTAACAGTGGAGGAAATAGGTACAGAGAAGTAAAATGTCTAACTCAAGGTCATTCAGCTAATAAGACAGACAAGTTGGGATTTGAACCCAGGTCCTACGACTTCAAAAACAACACTCATTCTGTTATGTTTTCCAGTCCCTTCTGCTGCTGGCATTCTCCTGTTTCAAGGTCCCTCTCACTCACTCACTCAACAAAGATTTAATACTCATTTTCTGAGCAAAATACCTTGGATAGCTACAATGGCAAAAAGGAAATGTTCCTTTCCTCCAGGGAACTTACAATTTATTGGCAGAAACAACTATACATAAATAAGTATGTACTGAAAAAAATTAAAAACTAGTGATTTCATCAGTCTAGGAAACTCCCTGTTAGGAACTTCTGCAATATTATTAACATCTTCTCTGTAGCAGTCTGGGGGTGCTGAGAAGTTGAATGACTTACCCAAGGTCACAGAGGCAGTAAGTATACTATGTGCATATACCTTTCCATACACTCCAGGAGGGAGGGTACTAGCAGAGAGGAGGGTCAGGTGAGGGGCTGACAAGAAAGGCTTTACATAGACCTTAGCTCTTGAGCTTATCTAGAAGGAAATAAGGGATTCTAGGAGGTGGAAATGAGGAAGAAAAGCATCCCCCACCCCCACCCCAATAAAAGACAGACAGTTCTGACATTTTGTGGACTATTAAGACATTTCCAGCTTTAACATTTTATATTTTGAGGACCCTGTCAGCTCTGATGATGATAATAATACCTATCATTTATACAGTGCCCACTATGTGCCAGACACAGTGCTAAGCATTTTACAAAGATTTTCTCATTGGAGCCTCACAACAACACTGGGTGGTAAGTATTATTATTATCTCCATCTTTGCAACTGAGGAAACCAAGGCAAATGGACTTGCCCAGGGTCACACTGCTAGTAAGTGTCTGAGGCTGTATTTGAATTCAGGTCTTTCTGACTCCAGGACCAGCACTCGATCTACTGCACTACCTTGTTGACAATAGTGTGGTATTCTGTTCCATGTTCTAAGCTCCCTTCCAGATCTGACATACACTTACATCCCTCCCACCTCTGACATTCTATGTTCTGAGGGCTCTTCCAGCTCTGATATTTTACATTCTATTTTCTAATGTCACTTTTAGCACTAACATTCTTTTGTCCTAAGGGCCTTCCCAGTTCTGACACTGCAATTCTGGAATTCCATCAGACTTTCCTTAGACTCATGGCTCAGAATCAGGGAAGGAGGGAACACTATGAACTCCTTCGGGGAGAGTTTTAGGGCCATGGGGACTGTCCCTCCCTTGGAGAGACAGCACATCCAGAGAATCTGCAGGAGGGTAGCTGCCAGGAGTCAGTGGTGTATTTGGCGGGGGCCATACCAGTATGTCACAGATTAACCAGAGAGTTCTTGGCTCAGTCCCTAAGGTGGGGAGGGAGAGGGTTGTTGAGACCAGAACAAGTGTGAAACCATCTTCCTTTCCCTCACCACCCTCCCCTTCCTTCACAGATGGTTGACTGGCACAGCGGGTGGCACAGTCCAAGCCCTGGACTTTGCTTATCTCTTCTTGTCAGTTGACCCTACAGGGGTTGGAGGGAAGACATGGAAATATCTTGTGAGAGGATCATTACGTATACTTTGCAGCCCCCCTTCCCCTGTAGGGGCCTTGCCTAGTGTTCAGAAAACCCTAGAAAATTAGAGCTGGAAAAGATATTATAGACCATCTAGTCCAATGTACCCATTTTACAGAAGGGGACACTTAGCCTAAAGAGAGGAAATAACTTGATTCAAGTTGCACAGTAATTTAGTGGAAAAGCTAAGGTGGGCGGGGGGGGGGGGAAGGAAAAGTGAGGGGGGGGAGAGGGAGGGAGAGAGAGAGAGCTTGAGAGCAAGGTCCAGGTGCTTCCTAGACCAGCGCTCCTTCCATTGTACTACACTGCCACTTGGAGAAGGGTCAAGGTGGGGACAAAGAGAGCATTGCTTTTTTTATCCCACAATCATAGGTTGTTGCTCAGCCCTGTCTGACTCTTCATGACCCTGTGGACCATGCCATCCACGGGGTTTTCTTGACAAAAATACTAGAGTGGTTTGCCATTTCCTTCTCCGGTAGATTAAGGCAAACAGGTTGTGACCAGTCACACTCTGGTAAGTGTCTGAGGTCAAATTTGAACTCAGATCTTCCTCTCTCCATGCCCAGCGCTCCATCCACTGTGCCATCTAGCTGCCAGCGAATCCAAGGCAGGAAGGAAACAAGTAGATTTCAGGAGCAGGGGCCTGGAAAAGGAACGCAGAGAGGCGAGGAAGAGAGAGAGGTAGAGTCTGCTTGTAGGGTGAGGGGTTTTCATGGTCAGCCTTATCTGTGACTAGGCACACGTTTTGTCAGGCCTTTTCCCTAGCCACCCCCCACAATCCTTACCCCAAGATCAGAGGGCAAAGAGGGTTTAGACCTCAACTGTACTAGAAAGGGAAACCAGAACTGATCCACGTCCCCCCACACAGCCACAGCTCCCAGGCCCAGCCCAGGTTTACTGGACACGTGTCCCATTGCTCACTGGGATACACACGTTCACCCTAGCGCCTGCACGATTTGGAGTGAGGGAGAAGGTCGCTTCCTTGGGGAAGGAGCCTGCGATGCTCGGAGAGGTGGAAGGGGGGAAATGAGAGGGGAGAGGAGCGGGGTGGTGAGGAGAGGCGCGTGGCAGCAGAACTGGCGGGAGGGCGGGGAAAGGATGCTGCCCCTTTAAGGTGCCACCGCCGCGTGGCAGAGAAACAGCTTGCGCTATCCCCATCCCACCCGGCTCCGCTACCAACGAGAAACACAATGCATAACAATCAGGCCGGGCTCAGGCACGCTTGGAGCCGTGCCATCCGCGGGCGGGCGGAGCCTCCCATCCCCGCCAGCCACGGGGGGAGAAGAGGAGGGGGCGGCAGAGAGGGAGAGGGTGGCGATGGCCCGACCGCGGACCCAGGCGGCCGGCCGTCCCGACCCCCTCCCACCGACCGACCCCGAGCTCCCCCCCTCAGCCCCCTCCCCGCCTGCCTCCCCCCCGCTCCCGCTCCCCACGATCTCTCTCCCCGCAAAGTTCATTTCTACCAACTCTTTCCAGACCACTTCACACTCGCATCTGACAATCCGGGGCCCTCATTCTCCCAGTAATCACTCCACTGCACTAATTGCACATGCAAATATGCAAATGTGTATTAATTAATTACTATACTAATTAGTTCTGTGGTATTTGCGAGTAATAAATCATTGGATGGGAGCGAGGAAGCTGGAGACCTGGCCCATTTTCATTCCGCATAAAATTTTAATGGTCTCTCTGGCTGATCCGGGACAGCAGCTCCGAGAAGGGCTCTTAAAGGGGCAGTGGCGCGGGAGCAGGGTGGGGTGTGGGAGAGTGACCTCACGGGGCACAAGTGAGGACCGTAGCTGGAGTCGGAGTGGGGAGCCGGCTGGGTGCTGTGTTGCCTTCCTCCTTCAGGGACAGGCGCCTAACTGGGCCTTCCCTTCCGCAGTTGGCGATGTTCCTTTACTTCCTTCCTCACCTCTGGCCTTGTTCAGGTGGGTCCCTGGGCTTCTTGTTTTAATCCTGAGGGGCATCAGCTTTGAGATTCCCGGCACTGCTGCTCAGCCTGTGCCTGCCTGAATCCAAGAGGAAAGGAAAACTGGGGAGAGCTGGGCCCTACCCATCTCTTTAATAAGGTGGTAGTGGCAGTGGTGGCATTAGGGGCAAATCCCTGTCTGCATCCCTTGCCCAGGGGTGATTTTGGTGAGGAAGGGAAGTGCTGGATGGAGAAATGCCAGCAAAGCCTGGGACCCTAAGATCCTGTTCCCAGGCAATACCAATCTCAGGGTGGTTGAGTAAACCAAGGCACAGATAAGGGGACTGGCATGACTGACTTGTCATATGGAGAAAAAGAAGCCCAATGTCCTTGGTGCCACCTAGGTCCCTGGGTACAGAACCTCCTCCCTTTCTTTTCCTTTGCCAGACTTAGGCCTATGGAGGGTACCCTCTTGCTCTCAGTTTCCACATGATTGAGCCAATGCCCCCGCCCTTGTTGGCACCAGCTGGCACCCTGGCAGAGCAGCCCTAGGATTGAGTGAGCCCTGGGGACCTGTCTTTATTACAAGGAGGGAGTAAGGGGCATGGTTTGGGGTAGTATAATCTGGCTCCTTTGATGTGGGGGAGCCAGAATTGTCAGAGATTTTTTACTGAGTGACCCACCACCTTCCCTAGGGAACTTGGGACAGGGCAGGCAGGTGTTGAGTACCTTGAGGCTGGAAGCCAAGTTTTCATACCTGGCTCTCCTCACTCCCTCAAATCCTTTTCTTCACACTATAAACAAACCATACTACCCTCCACCCCACCCCACCCAACTCCATCCCTACCTTTGGTTGCCCTCTCTGCTAAATCTAAAGTGTGAGAATGAGACCATGTCTGAATGAAACATGCTTTGGTCTCCCAGGGAGATGCTTGATGGAAGAGGAAGTACAAGGATACTTGGAATTCAAATATTTTAGATCTGGAAGGAATTTCCAATCCCCTTCCTTTCATAAGGAAATATAAGAAAAGACTTACCCAAGGTTACAAGATAATAAGTGACAAAAACTGAACTTGGGATTCATACTCAATTTCCTGACTAGAGATCCAGTTCTCTTGCCCACAAAACACACTACCTGACTATTTCTGCTCTAATCCTGCTAGCAGGCCAATGCGTAGGATTTTCATGTAGAGCCTTGGTGGTGTAGAATGGAGAATATGACTATCCTATAACCCTCCCCCCACCCCAAACAATCAAGAAAAAATGACTGAAATCCAAGGTTAGACAACAGGAGAGACTTCATGATCATGAAGTGAAAGATCAAGAATAGATACTGAGGGAAATTATAGACTCTATTTCCCTGAGAATCTCAGAGAACAGGAAAGATCACCTCCTCCCCATTCTCTCCATGTCGTAGGGCTGAGGGCTATCTTGCCTGTTGACCACAGAATGGGTAAGATGACCTCAAGAGAGCCCCTATTCCCCCTCCCTGACCCTCACCATTGAGATCCACTGTGATTCTTGGTTTCCAAACCATTTAAAACCTCAGAAATCTGGTCTTCAAGCCTATTTTTAACCTTGTCACTTAAACCTTGCCTCAATTATGTCCTACCAGATGATCTTGTTTCCCCAACCCACTTCCCAGCTTACATAGGGCAAGGGGAAAGGAACTACCCAAGAAATGGTCTCCATTCTAGCAGTTTGTAAAATGTGATCTAGGAGGTCAAACCTTTTGTCATAATAACATTAAGATATTTTAATTTTGAATGCAGTAAATATCAATAGGTATTACATAAATAAAAGTTTTTTGGGGTCCTCAGTCATTTTGGAGATGTAAAGAGGTCCTGAGACCAAAAAGTTTGAGAACTACTGTTCTAGTCTGTCCCAAAAGCAGCTGGGGTTCAACAACAAGGAGTAAGAGATTAACATGTCAGAACTGTTCCCTCTAGTCCCTAGCCCTCTACCTGCAGGAGGGACCTAGTTAGATCAGTTCCCTTGCCCACCTGGGTCAAGGTTCACCTATTGATCCCTGGGGAAATAGGATAAGGAAGGGGAGCAAGTAGGGAGGCTCTCAGGGGCAAGAACAGCTATTCAATCCTTATTATCTCAGGTCAGAACCAAGAAGCCATGCCAACAGATGGTTTTGATCTCCCACCATTCTGAGTATGGGAAAAGAGGGAGAGGTCCTTCTCATTAGGGAAGGAAAGAATCCTCCAGCTCTCCTTCCTTTCCATTCATCCTATTACAAAGAAGAAAACAGGATCTTAGAGTAAATGGAAATGGAGAAGGGAAGTGAAGTGAAAGTCTTGATAGAGGTGGGCGGGGAGGGGAGGTCAAACTGGGAGTTAAGGCACCAGGGTTCCTCTGGGTTGTCTGCATCAGGCAGGTAACTTTTCCTGCCTCTGCCTCTGTGGTACCTTTTCAAAGGAGACACATTCATCTCTCCCCTACCCTACTCTCCAAAGCTGAAATATCCTAGACCAATTGAACCTTTGAGATGCTCCTAAATGATCCCTAGAGATCCCTTTAGGTGAGAGACACAGTCCCCCTCCCAATTTCTGAACAGAGCCTTTAAGTGTTTCAGGGAACCCATTTCTACCTTGGCTTTCCCAACGTAAGAAAGGTTCAAACTGAGCTCTAAAATTTAAAGTCCAGTGAACTGCCCTTACCAGCCCCCATATTCCCCAGGGGGCTTGGTAAAATGGAGAATGTCAGGGGGAGCATAGGGCTCAGTAGTTCAGAGCTTCTCTGTGAGGGGCCCCCCCAACCCCCGGGCCAGGAGCTTGGGCGGTAGGAGAGGGCATGGCAGCTGCTGGCGATTTATTAAGCAGTCACGGAAAAATTGGTTTATAAATTAACAGCTGTTTTAACTTTAGGCCTCTTCTTCAGGGAATGGAGGCAGTCGACTGGACCGGGATTGGAGAGTGTGCATGTGTGCGTGTGTGTGTGTGTGTGTGAGGCTGGCTGCTGAGGGGTAGAGGGGAGGGTAGTGTGTATGTTGGGCTGCAGAAGGAGGAATTCTTTTCTTCAGGACAGCTGGCACCTCTGGAGGGCACCAGACAGTGTCCAAAGCAGGAAGCCAGCCTTTGTCCAGGTACCCCAGACAGAGGATGCTCCCACAATGAGTTGGGCGGGTCCTCTCCTGAGATTGGCACTGCCGTTACTCCCAAATGCCTCCTGGGGAGCACCAGAGGATAAAGATGTACGCTGTTCCCATTTCTGCCACCAGAGGGGAGTCTCAGCCCATGTATTCCAAAATCCTGGTCGTTCCAGAGTCTAACTCTGCTCCCCTATAGGGATGCCCCCTGTCCCAAGCCCCAAAGCATTGTCCAACTGGGTGCTTCCAATTCCCCAGATTCTTTTCTTCCTGCAACGCCCCTTCCCCCGCCACTAAACAGCACAAGTCTCCAGAAGATGTAATGATATTTGTTCATTTCAAGGTTCCAGGCGGAGAATATCCAGAGTGCCCAGTGAAGGTGCTAGGCCACTAGTGCCTGGGTAGTCCCTATGACCGTCTGCCACCCCAACCCTTCCTATGTTGCTTATCTCTAGCCAATGCCCAGGGTTTCTAGGGGACTCCATGCCAGCAGCAGTGTGCCAATGTCCCTGCCATCCAGCTTGGGCCGTCTCTGGCTTCATGATGCCAAGGTCATGGATGTGATGCCCAGCTCCTAACAGAGGTGTTGCCAGCCCTATCTGCGCCAGCTGATGGCATAGTAGGAAACCCTGGCTGGCTGCTGACACCTGCTGTCCACGACTGGAACTTCAGTCCTTGATCTCAGGACGCTGTCAGATTTGAGGCTCCCTCCAATCTTCTGAAACAGCATAGTACAAAACCCACACCCAGCCCTCCAAAAGGCAGGGAATAAACAATCTCACTGTTCGAGGCTGTAGTCAAAGGAGGAAGGCCAGAAATTAAAGAAAGTGAGAACTGAAAGGGATGTTAAAAGTCTACCTCCATTTTATAACAGAGAAGCAAATGAAGCCCAGAGAGGGGGGTTGACTTGCCTAAGGTCACACAGCTATAATTATTAAATCAAACCTATGAGGTGGAGAAGGGTGGGGATGTTGGGAAGAGCCATCACCTAGAAGATCAGATCTCTGAGTATCTGGGACTTATTTGCTCCTTTTACTCAAAGTGCCTGTGTTGTTGCCTCATGAGTAATTTAGGAATTAGCATGGTATTCTGCATAGGGCTAATTTAATATCGAAATACACTATAGTTAGCCTTAACCCCAGTCCTTCTCCCCTACTCTTCATGGCCTTCCCCTCCCCTAATATCCATTCCTTTTCTCTAGATGACCTCTGATACCCTCGTTACCCTTCTCTTTCCTCCCACAACCCCCACTTCTTTCCCACCCACCTGAAAAAAGTTTTTTTCCCAAGTTCTTGAGGAGGTTTGCAATCGCGTAGGATCCAGAAGAGAAAAAATCAAAGTAATAAAACCTCATTTAATTCCTAACGGAGGGCAGAGCTGTGAGCTGCAATTATCTTAATGTTCTGCTATTTTTACTCCCTCACTCACTCTTTTCTGATCTCTCAGTCTCTCTTTAACTGCCTCCTTTTTCTGTCTTTGTCTCTCTCGGTCGATCTTTCTTTCTACTGCTCTCTTTTTCTTCCTGTCTATTCTGTGCTTTCTCCCCATCTGTCTTTCTCTTCATTCCTGTCCTTGTCCGTCAGTCCTTCCCCTACCCCAATTCCATTACCCATCCTAGTCTAGAGCCCTTGACATGTAGGGCTTAGTGGGGTCAAGGCTTTCAGAGGCCTGGGAAGGGGGTGGGGCTGAGATTCTTATACTGGGAACTGGGACTTTAAACTCCATCCAAATCAGTCCCTTCTCTTTACAGAGCTGGAAATTGAGCTCCAGAGGAGGGGATATGACTTACCTAAGTTATAAAGCTAGCAAGGAGCTGAGCAAGGGGCAAAGAATTCTACCACCACCACCCCCAACCCATGTCCTCTCTTTCTGCTGCATCAAAGCTTTACCCACTATCAATGCTTCTTCACATCCAAGGTGACTCCCATGCCTGGGTCTGCCTGCACAGTTGAATTCCTTGCTGTTCCTCTTTCTCCATATTTCTCACCCTGCCCCCTAAAATCATCAGAGAATCTTTGTTCATAGACTTTCAAGAAGGAAGTGTTAGGACTTTGGGGAGGACCTAGAGGTTTCCAGTTTGAAGGGACCTTAGAGGTGATCCAGTCTAACCCTGGGTCAGAGGAAACTGAGGCCTATGGGGTGGTGTGACCTGCTCAAGGTTACAGTGAACAAGGTCACCTAGTGATTCCCTTCCGGTCTTGCTCTTCTAATTTCCTTCTGCCCTGCAGATTGTGAAATCATCCTCAAGAACAAGACCCAGAGAAGCTAAAAAGTTTGCCTTAGGTCATGACACTCAGTTCCGGCAACATTTCTCTGTCATAGGATCTGGTAGGTCATTATAGGCTCAGTCTATATGACCTGTGACTTATGTCCCTCCCATTGCTTTTATGGCTTAAAATATTTTATCCAGAGTCTCCTCTTCTCTGAGCCCCAGCCCTACCCAGGCAGGAGCCAAACAGACGTCAGTGCAGGGTAGAGGGGGAGAAGGGGGAGGAGGAGGAGGCAGTGGAGAAGGAAGGAAGGGGTGGTGACTCACTGTCCTCTCTTTACCCTCCTCTCATCACCCATCTGTTCTCGTGGCCACCTGCATCCCTCTCCTACCAGTTTCTGCGGGCCAGGTCCTGAGTTCTCCTGAGAATATTCCTATCTCTACTTGAGGACCTTTCTCTCCCATCTTAGCCCTTCTCCTCCTATTCAGTTTATGATCCTACACTCCCTACATCTTCCTTTTTCCCCATCCTCCATATGGGTTCACAGGATTCAGAAATTATCTATAAACCCTCTCATATCATAGGTGCTAAGAAAACTGAGGTCCAGAAAAGTTAAGTTATTTGTCCTGGGTTATGACATTCAATTCAGGCAGCATTTCCCTGTCATAGAATCATGTATTTAGATCTAAAAGGAATATTATTAGTCATTGAGTCTGGCCTCCCTCATTTTGCAGATGTTAAAAACAGAAGACTATAGAGTTTGTGACTTGCTCAAGGTTATAGAGGTAATATAATGTAGCCATGCTAGGACTCAAACCCAGGTCCTCTGATACCAACTCCATCCCTGCTCTTTCTAGCACCCTTCTGTGCCTCATCTTTGCTCTGAGCCTGCTTTAGGCCCAAGTCATGCCCACCCTCCAAGTATTGCTCAAGACATGGCTTCACTGTGTCCATTAAAATGTGGGGACATCAGCTGGGCACGCCTTGTTTACTGTGCTGAGAGTACTGCCAAATGTCCTTTCCCTCAAAATACTAGGTGTGTATGTGTGTGTGTAGGGGGGAGTCCAGGCCAATCCTGCATGCCAGCTCCACTGTGTCTCAGAGTTCTGATGCCAATGGGGCACGGGCAGTGCCAGTGATGCCCACACCCTAATCCCAGTGTTCTTGCATCTGGCTGCTTTGCCACAAGCTTATAAGTCAACAAACATAGCAAGTCAGGCTGAGCCTGAGTGGATAAGGGTGGGAGGAAGGGCTAAAGATTTCTGATTCCTTGACCCCCCCCCCCACCCCTATTCTAGGGCCTAAAGTTAGTGCCTGCCTTTCTGTAAAACCTCTACCACCCTTTCTTTTCTGTTCCTAAAATTACTGCCAGGAGCATGCCCTGTACAAGAGAATTTATCAGAACCTAACAACCTCTGTTTTCAAAGAATTGTTCCTGCTTTCTGCCTTCCATCCATCAAAGGTACCGCTATAGGTGGCCTAGACGCTGAGCCCAAGGAGGTTGGATGAAAAAATCACTAGGGGAGTGGCAAAGGCTGGAATGGGAGAGTCAGGAGCATGGAGAGCTAGGGAAGGAGGGAGGGAGGGAACAACTCCCCCAACTTCAAGCTAGCCCATCTAATTCCTGATTGTGACCAAGAGAAGGAGCAGCCAACACAAATACCCAGCCAGGCAGACTGTAGTCCAGTGTACAAACACACAAAGATACACATACATCTAGAGTTCTGAAAAGGGCTACAAAGTCAGATCACGGTCATAGCACGTCACTGCAAAGACACACAGTCCTACAGAGATACAAACAAACGTTATACACCTACAAGTATATATACCCACTATAAATCTTTTATCATAGGACTTAGAGCTGGAAGAATCCCAGACATCTAAGTCAGCCCCCAATATTGTTTTTTTATTGAAAAGAAACTGCTTCTAACTCACACAAGAGTTAACCCCTACATTTCACCACTCAACAAACACACAGGAACACGTACGCATGCGCACACACAGACACATACAAACACACACACAGACACACACACACAAACACACACACACACCATCCTATATTCAGACAAACAGGAATAGAGACTGGACCTGTGATATAGGGAAGTACAGGATGAGGAAACCCTCAACCAATATGGATGAGCGCCTTCCATGAAATGTCTAATCTTAAAGAGTTACCCAGAGCAGAGGTGTCAAGCTCCCTATCCCAGGGGGCCCTAACAGTATTAAAATTGGGAATATTTAATGAAAAAATAAAAATACAACACAACATAGACAATGTTAATTTGTGGTTTTCTCAATGTGTAGTGACAGGAATCAGTTTCTATCTGAGTCTGATACCACTGACCTAGAGTTCTGAGAGTCTAAGTGATTTGCCCTGGGTCATAGTACTAGTACAGCATCAGGGTCCATATTACCACTCATCATTTTCTCTTCCTGCATGATCTCTTCTTCCTACATTTTCATAACATTGCTCTCTTAGTTCTCCTCCTACCTCTCAGACCCCTCTAACTATGGGTGTCTCCCAAGGCTCTGTCTTGAGGTCTTCTCTTTTCTGATTTGGTGAGCTCATCAGCTTATATTGGTTCAAGTATCATCACTATGCATATTATTCATATATACAATGTATACATATATATCCCTAATGTTCATTTCTTTATATATCACATACATCTATCTCTAGATAACTATCTTTGTTATGGTTCAGCTGTTTTTCAGCCATGTCCAACTTTTCATGATCCCATTTGGGGTTTTCTTGACAAAGATAGTGGAGTAGTTTACCATTTCCTTTTCCAGCTCATTTCACAGATGAGGAAACTGAGGTAAACAAGGTTAAGTGACTTGTCCAGGGTCACACAGTCATTAAGTGTCTGAGGCTGATTTGAATTCAAGTATTCCTGATTCCAGGCTCAGTGGTCTATCCACCGAGTTCCGGTCATCACCAATATAGCCTTAAAGACATCCTGAGCTGTATGTCTTGTAGATGACTCAAACTCAATATGTCCCCAACAGAATTCACTCTCTTTCCCTCCAAACCTTCCCCTCTTCCCAACTTCCCTATCACTGTGGAGGATACCACCATCCTTCCAGTCTCCCACGGAGGCTCCCAACCCCAGTGTCACCGCTTACTCCCTCGGCCCCCATGTTACTGTTCTCACATCTTCTTTTGGTCTTCACACCATCTCTCGTCTATGTCCCATCATCTCCACTCATACAGTTACCACCCTAGTTTAGTCCCTCATCACCCGTTTTTCACCCGTTGCTGCTGTTCAGTCATTTTTCAGTCATATCTGACTCTCCATGACCCCTTTTCAGATTTTCTTGGCAAAGATACTGGAGTGGTTTGCCATTTCCTTCCCCAGTTCATTTGACAGATGAGAAAACTGGTGCACACAGGGTTAAGTGACTTGCTCAGGTCACATAGCTAGGAAGTGTTCAAGGTTGGACTCAGATCCTCCTGTCTTCAGGCCCTGAGTTCTATCCACCCATCACCTAGCTGCCCCCATTAATGCTTAGCCTCCTAACTGGGCTCCCTATCTCAAGTCTCTCCCACTCTGATCCATCCTCTGCATAACCAGTTTCTTAAAGCACAAATCTTACTATGTCATTTGCCTACTTAATACACTTCAACAGCTCTCTGTTACCTTTACAAACAAATATAAATTCCTCTGTTTGGCAACTAAATCTCCCCTTTCCAGTCTTCTTACATTTGACTCCTCTCCACTCACTCTATAATCCAATCACATTGGCCTACTTGATCCTCCCACACAATAATCTGTATTTCCTCTCTCCACATCTTTGCACTGGCTGTCCCCCACAACGGAATGCCCTCCCTTCTTCCCTCTACCTCTCAACTTCCTTGGTCTCTTGAAAAACTTAGCTCAAATCTCATTTTCTGCAGGCCTTTCTCAGTCCCCACTAGCTGCAAATATCTTCCCCTGTGAAATTACTGTCTATCTACTATTTATTTACTTCATGTATACTTTTTTTTAATGTTTTCTCTCTCATTAAAATGTTAACTCCATGAGGGTGGGAACTGATTTTGCCTTTCTTTTTATATTCTGGATATAAATTAGAGGCAGCTAGATGATGTAGTTGACAGAGTATAGGGCTTGGAGGGAGAAGACCTGAGTTTAAATCTAAGCTCAGCTGGTTGGATTTAACCTTACTGGTTATGTGACTCTGAACAAGTCATTTAACTTGTCTTTTTCAGTTTTCTCAACTGTAAAATGAGGATAATAATGTTGTTGCTGTTGCTGAGTCATTTCAGTAGAGTCCAATTCTTCATGCCCTGTGGACCTCAGTCCATGGGGTTTTCTTGGCAAAGATACTGAAGTGGTTTGCCATTTCTTTCTCCAGTGGCAAAGAGAGGTTAAGTGACTTGCCCAAGGTCATGCAGCCAGGAAGCTTCTGAGGCTGGATCTGAACTCTGGTCTTCCTGACTTCAAGCCCACTGGTCTAGCCACTTTGCCATAATTGCTAATAATAGCCCCTCTGTCCTAGGATTTTTGTGAGGATCAACTGAGGTAATACTTGTAAAATTCTGAGCTAGGTGCCCAGCAAGTTGAAGGCACTTAATAAATCCTTGTTTCTCTTCTATTTATGTCTCCATAGACTAGTATCAGCATATAGTGTTTGTTGACTAACTCACATCCTTCTATCCACTACGACATACTGCTTTCCACCAAACACATACATACACACAGAAAGTCATGCAGATACATTTTCTACATGTACTCATTGGTTCCCCTGTTAGAATGCAAGGTCTTTGAGGTCATGGATTATTTCACTCTAAGTATTCGCCAGCACCCAGCACAGTAACTGGCACACAGCAGAGACTTAATGAATGCCTGTTGACTCACTAATTTATGAGTACACATACACACTTTTATATCATCATGTTGACACGCTTTTAACGAGAAGGAATACGGCACATTAGGAAGAACCCTAGATGATGGGTTAGTCAGTCAGGCAGTAAGAATACCTAGGTTCTTTGATCTCTTAGCTCTACAATGCCATTAACTAGCTCATGTCCTAGTGACTAGGGCAAGTCACATCCCCTCCACAATCTTTGGGGTTCTGAGCTGTCAAGTCTCGTCCACCTCTAACATTTCTGTCCTGTTTTAAGGCCCCTTCTGTCTCCAACAATCTGCATTTTATGTTTTAAAATTCCTTCTGGACCTGATATTTTAGATTCTATGTTCTAAATTCCCATCCAGCTCTGACATTTTATGTTGTATGTTCTAAGCTCCCATCTAGCTCTGACATTCTAGATTCTAAGTTCTAAACTCTCTTCAGTCTGGGACATCTTATATGTTCTAAGCTCCCTTCCAGCTCTGACAGTCTAGATTCTTTGTTCTAAGCTCCCTTCCATATCTGACATTTTATGTTCTAAGCACCCTTCCAGCTCTTTGATGAACAGAGTAAGATACACCTGTGACAAAATCCACGTGTAATACAGCTTTATCTCCTTGCATTTCCTGCCCCTCCTCACTCTGCTCCTGCTTCCCACATAAGATGACAGTCACTCCCCTCCCCCAGCTCAATGCCCCCAGAGTTTTCTCAACTCTAATGTTGCCCCACTGCTCTTCCCTCCCAGCTATGAGGAACCTATGAGGTTCCTATATGAGGAACATGCCTCACACATGTTCTGAAGCACTAGGCAGACAAAAGCTGGTGTGTAAATTCCATGGACGTACATGAGTCCACATGCTCACACTCCTATATACTTGCTCTCTCCTTCTCTCTCCCAAACGCGCGTGCATACACATGCACTCATGCTCTCTCCTCTATGTGCATGAAGGGAGCAGACCTAGGGGAAGATGTTGCACGTTTTCACATGCTCCTACTTCTACACTCCTACATACTCTGATACACCCACCCACACATCGACACATTCCTGCACACCTGACATCTTCACATACTCATGTAACCTGGCCCAGCATCTACATTTTTTCTGACCCTGTCCTCCCACTAGGACCCAGAGCATCCTGGGGATGAAATAGTTAAAGGCTCAAGTCCCAGGTCCCCTTTCCTGTTGCCCTCCCCACACTCCCCCACCCCCATTATCTACTCTGCTGGACTCCATCAATAATGCAGCTTCCAGTTCTGGGGATCCAGCAGGGGGCCCCCAGCCTGAGGCACCCCACCAACCTGGCTCCAACTCTCTACCCCACCTCCTTCCAGTCCCGAAGAGAAGCAGTTCTCTCCTCTCATTGGTCACCTTTCTGTACACCCTCTCTTAAACTACCTAAGTGCCAGTCATAAGCCAAGGGGGCTGAGGATTCGATCCTGAGGCCAGAGCCCAAGGGGGTGGGCAGGAGGGACAAGCAAACAGACACTCACACACATTCACAAACACATATTCTCTCTCTCTCTCTCTCTCTCTCTCTCTCTCTCTCTCTCTCTCTCTCTCTCTCTCTCTCTCTCTCACACACACACACACACACACACACACATATACACACAGTCACACACTCACTCATTCCACACAGAGACAGGGAGACTGAGAGAAGCAGAGAGTGTGAGAGACAGAGATATATAGAAAGAGACAGAGAGTGAGAAGAAAAGAAAAAAAGCCTGTAAATCCTCATTCCCCATCGCTCAGTACTGTATTTTTATCTGTGCGTGAACAGTCCTCCTCCACACGTTGCCTGCCTGTCACCGCACCCTCTGAGGGGAAGGGGAGGGGAAAGAAGGGGAGGGGAGAGGGGAAGGAAAAGGAGGGAGGCGAGCGGGGGAGCAGAGCCCCAGGAGGAGAAGAACAGCTCGGGACCCACAGGATCCTCCGGTTCCCGGACCACAGAGGCAAGAGGAGAGACATCCCCCTCAACCTCTCAGTTCCCACCATGGATCCCAAAGACCGAAAGAAGATTCAGTTCTCTGTGCCTGCGCCCCCGAGCCAGCTAGACCCTCGCCAGGTGGAGATGGTAAGCAGAGAAGGGGTCACAGTGGGCTCAAAGGGCACTGGATGTCACTGTGGTCACCCAGGGCTAACTCTACCCCCTTCTTTCTGCCCCAGGAGGTACCCACCTCCCTTCTAACATACGACTTGACTTTCTCTTCTCCCTCCCTAGGATACCTGTCCTATCCACCAAATGCCAGGTTGGACTCCTGCCTACTAGATGGGGAAAGGTTTGGGACTAGGGGCAAGGGGTGAGGATGGATGGTACAGAGGCAAGTAGGGTGGGGGTGAGGGGGGGGGCTCCTACTACCAGGGAAATGTTAACATGGGAACTGCAGGGGAGACAACTAAAGCTCTCAAAGTTAGCTGGAGAGTTGGTCAACTTTTTCCTGGGGCACCAGTTCCCCCTCCTCTCCCCTAGATCTTTCATTGAGAGCCCTAAGCAGTCAGGCAGCCAGGGGGTGCTTAATGCTTGTGGGTCAAGCCCATGAGTGTATCACCAAGGGAACTTTCCAACCTCCTCTAATCCGCTCCACCACATATATACTGTCCCCATTCCTCCCCCACAGCAGTGCTGCCTCCTATCTGAGAACTGCTGGATTGAAAGGACATTAGCAAAGCTGTGCTCCTTTCCCGAGGGACCCCGATACTGACCCCATTTTTCCTATCCCCTGAAAAACCACTTCTTGCTTTCTCCCTGTCCAAGTACCTTGCCCTTCTCTAGCTTTCCATTAGTTCCTCATCCTGCCCCATTCATCTCCTTTGGGGTTGAGGTATTAGGCTCCCTTGGGGTCCTTAGAGTCCGCTGGTCGGGCTGTGGGAAATGCTTCCCACCCACCCATCTCTTTTCCCTTCCCCCACCTGCAAAAAGGAAACCAGCTGCAGCCCTGACTACAGAATAACTAGACCTCCTGCCCAAGGACCCTTCCCCCAGATCGTTTCAAAATAATGTTTGTTGAAATGAAGCTGACCCCACGCCCAGCTCTAGAGAATAATAGCCCAGCATTCTGGAGACTCTGTCCCTGGGGCTTAACGCTCCCCCAAAGGGTCATTGGCTCAGTGGGGTGGGTTTGCAGGGGGGGGGCGGGTCTCTTATTGACCAGTCAAGAATGGCAGTTGTATCACCTGCTGCTGAAATATAGCCGATTCTGAAGAAAAGCAAAGAAAGTGAGAGTCCCAGCTCTAAAGTGACTATTCAGTGGGCTGCAGAGAGAAATAAAGACAATATAATAACAACAATCCCTTATATTTAGGTATCAGTTTGCCATCTAAAATGCGTTTTCACATACATGGTCTCATTTTGGAGGGCAGGGATTTGGGGGGTTCCTTGAAGATAAGCAGCTTTTTCTTTTTTGTGGAAGAAAGAGTGGAGGAAGGGTTGGTAATCTGGCATGAGAGATAATTGTTGGATCTTAACTCTCACCTGGTTCTCTTTGTGAATTTCCCTGGAGCCCACAGAGGGGACCTAATTAATTAACATCTCCACTTTTGGATCTCAGGCACTTGAAGCAGCTCAGGGGCTAAAACCACTGCCTTCTTGGCATGGCCTGGGCACCCGGAGGGTGCTTTCACTTCCCTTCTTAGGGAGTCAGGTTTGTTTACCTGGGGGTCCTACATCAGAGTCAAGCTCTATTAAGAGAGAGACCCTTCATAGAAGGTTTCCCAGACCCAGCAAGACTGTAGCAGAGGATTAGACACAGAAAAAGTCCATAGAAGGAGAGCAGACCCCTTTATAAGACAGGTCCTACAGAAGAACTAGGGCATAAATCTCTTCCATGTGGAAACTGGCATAATGCTAGCTAGGGATGCTTCCAAAGCTTGCAGAGCCCATCGCTTCTACCTCATCTCCGCAGGTGGATTGGGTTTCCCCAGGAGCCCTTGAACTGACCTACAGGAGGACAGTGCCCAGTGGAACATGAGGGAATCTTCCCCTGAATAGCACAGCCCTGGCAAGTGAAGCCAAATTCACATGTGCTTTCCCTCTGACTCCCTCAAAGACTCTGAGGAAATACTCAATTTCTCCAGGTCTGTGATGCAGCATGGAGGAAGGAGATGCCTCTATAGATGGCCACTTGAATTGGCTCCTAGGGAGCCCATATTCCTGTCTCCTGGTTGGTATAAATGGAGTGTTAGCCACATTCACTATCCAGGCCCCCACTTTTCATTTCTACAGATCCGCCGCCGAAGACCAACCCCCGCCATGTTGTTCCGTGTTTCAGAGCACTCTTCTCCAGGTGAGGTCCCTCCAGATAGAGGTGGCGTTCAAGCACTGATGTTCCCTTGTATCTCAGTTGATCTTGTAGGTCCCTACCTTGATGTTACCCCTAACCACTACCATCTACTCTATTCTCCTAGACCTTCCCATCCTTGGTTTCTGCATATCCCTCAGCTCCCTCCTCTTCAGTAAGCCCACTTGTGCCATCCTCCAGGGGATGTCTACTTCTTCCAGAAGCCCTGGAAAATGTCCTAGTAGTTAGAGGGTAGAGAGTTTGGAGTAAATCTTGGAGCTTGGATATCTGAGGTCCTCACTCTCAACCCTAGTTCACTAACAGGTGGGGAGGGGTGTCCCAAGCTGAGGACAATATTGTCCCAAGCTTGGGGACAATAACACTGATTCCAGTATCTGCATTTTTCCCCCTGTCTGGTGATGATCTGGTTGCAGAAGAAGAGGCTTCCCCCTATCAGGTAAGAGTTTCCCAGAGAAATATTAAACAGATGGGGTCACCTAGGTCAATTCAACCAAGATGATTTGATTCAACAAACATTTATTAAATATCTACTATGTGTAAAGTATTGTGTCCTTTTGAGGGTCACCCTATCAGCAAAATGGCTGAGCTATTGACTTAGAAAATAAATTTGCATATGAATTTCCACCTCATTCAGAAGTTATTCATATCTGCCCTTGACCCATAGATAGAGCTAGAAGGAACCTTAGAGATCATTTAGTCCAGAACTTCTTAATATGGGGTCTACAACAAATGTCAAATTTCAGGAGGGTTTGTGAAGTTAGATGGGAAAATTTTACATCTTTATTTCACTAAGTTAAATTTAGTATTTCCCTCAATTATGATTTTTAAAAAACATTATTCCTGGAAGGGGTCCATAGCCTTTACCAGATTGCCAAAGGGGTCCATGACACACAAAATCAGGTAAGGACCCATGATATAGTCTAGTGCCCTCATTTTACAGAAGAGGAAATAGGCCTTGAGAATGAAAGTGAGATCCAGAGCTCTCATAGTTCTCACCTCTCTGATCTCACTCTACCTCCTATACTCCAAACAGGATATGGTCCAGGACATAGGGTGGGGCCTCCAAGGAGCTGGAGGCAGGGCCAATTGGCAAGTACCTTGCAGGGTCACGGCTGGCTCTCAGGTACCTCTGACTCATTATCAACTTCCCCCTCTTCTACAGCATCAGTAACCAAGGTGGGCAACTCTATGAGTCACCCTTAGAGGCTAGTATAACCCCTCCACAACACATGGTATCAGGGACAATTTGCTCAGCTTCTTCTTGACATCTAGGCAGGGCACTATTGAAGGACCAAGAAGGAAAGCATACTTGGGAAAGAGATATGGTGGGCATGGGGAAGGGAGCCAAATGGTTGTGGGAGGGGGAGAAGAGGACAGGGTAGAATGAGTAGCTTTGCTTTGTTAACCCCAAGTTTTCCCTCTGGCAGAGATCCTCGGGTGAGGGGCACCACCTCAAGACTAAGAGATCCAACCCCTGTGCCTACACTCCCCCTTCTCTGAAAGGTACTACTTATTCCTCTGCCTGTTATTTGCTTCATTTCTGGGCCCAGATCGAAGAGTACAAGTGAGGATGGAAGGAATTAATTCAATTTAACAAGTGCCTATTAACGTTCCAGACTCTGCTATCTGCTAGAGATACAGAAACAAAAGGGAAATTGTCCTTGACCTCCAGGAGATTCCTTTTTGTCAAAGGGATACAAAAATGTATGTAGACAGATACAAAATATATATACCGAGAAATACAAAGTACTTTCAAAGGGTGACACTAAGAACTGGAGAATCAGGAAAGGCCTCCTTGAAGAAAGCTATGATTTCCAAGAGGCAGTGGTGACCTCCAGGTGTGGGGAACCTGCAGCCCTGAGGCCACACTTGAGGAGCTGCTAGGCAATGGCATAGGGTAGAACACGAAATATCATATCCTGAGCAACACCAAATAGGACAGATTGGTTGAAACCAAGTGTGCTTGAAAGGAGTACTATATAATCAACCCAGAAAGACAGAAAGAAAAAGAAAAGATTTCTTTTTCTTGACTGTACTCATTACAAGCAAGGACTCCACTAGGGTGGGGTGTAGGGAATCAATAGAAAATGATGAGAGATAAAATAAAAGAGTATCAATAAAACATTTTTTAAAATTAAACTTTTTTTTTAAACAGAAAGGCTGAAACCTGACTGCAAAGGGCTTTAAATGTTAAATAGGAGAGTTGGCATTTTAATGGAGCCAGGGAATGATATGTCAGACCTGTGCTTTAGGAATATCAACTTGATGATTATGTGGAGGATGGGTTGGAGGGGGTGAAAGGGAGATTCAGAGAGACCTTTAGTAGAGGTATCTCTGAAATGGGCTGCTTTCTTCTACAGTCCCCAACCCTCCTCCTGTAACTCAGCTTTGTTGGATTAGTGGAAAAAGATTGTCTTTGAGTCTTAAAAAAAAAATCAGGTGGCAGAACCTAAAGAAGTGTGTGTGTGTGTGTAATGAAATGAAAGCTCATGTTTACATAGGACCCTTGGTTTACAAAGCATTTTTGTGGCTTTCCTAAAGAAACTATGTGGTATAGAGAAAAAGGCACTGAATTTGTAGTCATAAGACCTGGGTTTGAGTCCCAACTCTGGCTTGCTACCTGACTGAGAACTGGGAGACCTGATTTTGTCAGTAATTAAGAGTACACGACCTTGGGCAAGTCACTTCCCCTCCTCCATCCTCAGTTACCTTCTCCATAAAATTAGTTGGGGGGAAGGGGTCAGGAGTGGAGAATTGTTTTATTCCCTAAAGTTTCTTCTTACTATAAATTCTATTGTTGAAACTTTCAGAAAGGGACCTGACTCTTCCCCTACTTTGTATGTTCAACCTGTTTCCTCCTTACTACCATTCCCATCTTCACAGATTGAGGAAGCGGGGGGGGGGGGGGGGGGGGGGGGGGGGGGGAAGCGACAGGTCCTCCTTCTTGCTTCCTCTGAAGAAGAGGTAATCCCCACAATACCAGTGTCTTCCTCTTTCCCCTTTCCATGTGTTAGCAAAGATCTACATAGATTGAATCTATCTCTGTTTTTCTGTGTTGAACATTTTCCAAATAGTTACCTGTATGTGTGGAGGGAGAAGGGAGACGTCTCTAGCCATCATCTCTTGGTCTCTGTCCCCAGCTCTTCCCCTTCTGAGCACTAAGTGGGGCTAAGTACTTAAAGGTCTTTCCTCCCTTCTCAACTCCAGCCTGAGGCTCTTCCTGAACCCCTCCCCTTCTGTCTGTCTCCCTCACCTTCTCTGGGCCAGAAAGAGTGTAATAAGAGTTCCTGGAGCTCTTGGGGGATGGGGGTGGCTTTAACCAGCATAGCATGCCAGCCAAAGTCAACTGGTGCATCTAGTTTGGGAGTGAAAGAAGGTAGATGGAACTGTAGCCTATTAGTCATAGGTAACTGATTAGCTCCTATTTCCAGGTCTCTGGGTCACCCCTTTCCTCATCTCCTAGCTCTCAATATTCCCATCTAAAGAAGAAGGAAGGATACTGAGGTTTCCCCAGAAAAGGAGAGTTGATAGGAAACAGGCTCTGAGATAGGGGAATGGTAAATGTCATGGCATTTTTCCTGCCTAGAAAGAATAGAAAAAATCTATTCCCATGGTCCATTCCCAACAGGCTTGAGGGAGAGGCTCCTGGAAACTGGGGGGGGGAGGGGGAAGGGGAGATGACCTCAGGAGGGCCTGGAAGCGTAGTCTATGATTCAATGGGTCTTCTGGTCCAACCCTACCCCCTTCTCCACTTTCTCTTAGGTAAAGGCATCTGACTTGACTGGGTCTGCCAGGGGAGGAGGGGAAAAGGCAACCTTGTTCCTCTCAGTGGGGACTCACATTGCCCAGAGAATGTTCCACTCTTGGGGTCGGGTGGCCAGGGCACTCCAGGTGCTTCAGGCTGAGGGGTGGCAACTGGCTGAAGGAAGGGGCAGCACAGAAAGAGGAATTGGGGAGAGGCAGCCCTGAATTAAAAGGAAGGAGCAGATCTAGAGACATGAGGAGAAGGACCTGGTTGGATACAGGCAGGGGAAAAGAAATGCGAAGAGGAGATAGCAAAGGAAGTCAAACTCTAGCATAAGCACAAAGTGTTCACACCACTCAGGAGCTCCCCCAACCCCCACTCCCCATCTCTTACACACACCTAGTGTGTTTAGGCTCTGCTCACACCTCATGAGCTCTGAGACTCTCCTCCCCCATTCATCTCCCAGTCCCTGGGTTGGGAGTAGGGAGAATGCCTCAGCCTCTGCCTCCTCTCTCCCTGGGCCCCCTTTATCTTGGCTACCCCCAATACTACCCCTTCTTTGCCATAAGTACACACGTCTTCTTTTACTGCCCATCTCAACTCCTAAATTCTCCCACCCCTTTACCCCTGAGGACTTTTCTAAGGCATCCTTTCACCCCCAGGTGCCCTGGATTTCTCTGTCCCTTCTCCTACTTCTACCCCCACACTCATCCAGTGCCATAGGTCAGTTCTTTTTCTCTCTTTGGACCTCTGTGATTTCTCCTTTGGATGAAAAGGGGAGAAAAACAGTATGGAGAACATACAGGTTAAGGGGATCGTGCTTTGAGATCCTGGATTGTTGGAAGGATCAAATGAGATTAGGTATTAATGTAGATCTAGCAATTTGCAAAGCACAAAATGTTGTGTAAAAGTTTGTGTGGCTATTACCATTGTTTTTTATTTATCCTCTTGGTCAGGAGCTGGGGTCTGCTAGAAAGGGAGAAGTGAGAAATTGGAAGGCACTGGAGGTAGGGAGACCTTGGGGGGGGCTGGGAGGAGACCATGGTAGAGGGGAAAGTTTGATGGGGACAGAGAAGCAAGGAGGATATTAAGAAAAGGGTAGAAGCTGGTAGGGAGACATTTGGAAAGAGGAAAGGAGGTTGGTCTAAGATCTTGAGCCCTTTAGGGGCTCAAGGAGAGCCAGGACCAGAGGCCTCAGGTTTTAAGGGCTGCTGCAAGCTTCTGGAGCAAGGGATCAAGGACAAGGGTGGAGGGATTTATGATGTTTTTATTGCGTCTCTAACTTTCAGAAAGTCAGGCAGGCTGTAGTGAAGGCCTGGGTCTCCTGGGATGTGGAGTGAAGGGGGTGGAGGGGCAATTGGGGGCGGGATTAGTGGGCAGACAATGCAGGCACTGTTGCCATCCAGAGAACTGGCAGAAGCCAGAACTGTTCTGCTCCCAGGCTCAGCAGGCAAGATTTCCAGCCAGGATAGGCCCCCCTGGGCCTTCCCTACTGGGGCACTGTGCCAACCTGGGGATTGGGAAGGAGAGAGGGTGTGCCCAAGCAGTGGGGGTTGGGATGGAAGAAGGCAGGAAACTGGACCTGGCCTGCTAAAGAAATACCTGAGCTATGGACTTCCAAAAGAAAGCTACTTCATTTGCATCTTACCCTGCATTTCCTTTCCTTGATGCTCATTTAATGTCTAAATGCTCAGAAATCATTCTAGACTTTACCTTCTCTCCCCCAGTATCCTCCTCAATCCCCCAGAATTTTCTAGCCTTGCCCCTTCCCCCTCCCCTGGTGTCCCCTTAGTCCTCACCCCACTCTCCCAGCCTTTCCATCTCTTCTACTGTCCTTAAAGTCTCTGCCCCTCATTTCCCCACTTTTCTCCTTGAAGAATCCAAGCTGCAGTAGCTCCTAATTGGGCTCCTCCCTGGCTGGAGGCCTGACTTGGGGACGTAGGAACCATGCCTGTGCTATCCCAGTTGTGGAGGCCTGCTGTTTGGCAGCCCTATCCAATGGAGGACCGTCATGACTTCTGCTTTCTAGGTCAATGCAGAGGGGTTGGGAAGGAAGGAGGGGATGTGGGTCAAGTCAGCAGGAGCTGGGCTGGGAACTTTCTGGGTCCCTGGGCACTCTGTCTACCTCAATACAACTTGGCATTACCCTCCTTTCATAACTGTGAGCACCTGATGGTGCCTGGAGGAGATAGCCAGTTCTCACCAGGGGTGGCTGGATTGGTATCAAGGGTAACCAATGACAGAGAGATGGAATTAGGAGCACTCACCAGAGTGACTGGGTGCTCAGCCCCAGGGCCAACTGGAAACACTTCCAGCATGCCAGGCTACAGTGGAAACAGTGATGGCTTTAGAGAGGACCTGGGTTCAAATTCTACCTCTGACATTTATTATCTACATGACCTTGGCAAAGTCATTTAATTTCCCTTGGCCTTTATCTGGAAAATGAGGGAGTTGAACTAAATGGCCTTTGAGATCCCTTCCAACTCTATGATCATATGCTTAGAGGGCATTGTGTCCAAGGGAGCAGACAATTATTGGTCTCTTCTGCCAGAAAAAAAAAAAAAAAGGAGGTGATTCTGGACCAGCACACACCCAACCTGGCAATGGGAGTAGTGAGAGGTTTCTGTGACAATGGCATATTGCCCTCTGAAAAAAAGCCCTTTTCCCAGGTACCCCTATGTCCTTGTTGGGGGTGGGGGGGACAGTTGGGTGTTTCCTCCCTATCCACTCTGGCTCCAGAACATGGCCCACTCTCCAGCTGAATCACAGGCCATATTGGCTGCTGGCTTCCTGGCCAGAGAATGTTGACTCAATACTCTGCCCACTTGGTCTTGCCTGGGCTCTGGTGCCTGGCACAAGGTATTAGGGGGGAGCTTCTCTTTTGCCAGGATCTTGGGGGCCAAAAACTCTACCTCAGAGCTAATCATGGGACAGCTGGTGCCAACCAGGTCTCACCCTTCAGCTCCTGCCATGCTCTTTTCAGTTTGGCTGCTGAAAGCTACCCTCAACCTTTCTATATAAGGAGGCACAAGAAAAATGGGTGGCATCCTCTGTCTCACAAATAGGAATGCCATAGTTTTCCACAGCCCTAAGTCAGGGGCAAATTCCTTGGTTCATCCTCCCATCTGGTCCTAAGTGACCACATGGGAATGGATGACCCCTGATGCCCTCTCTGTGCCAGCTGTCCAGCGCATTGCTGAATCACACCTGCAGTCCATCAGCAACCTGAGTGAGAACCAGCCTTCTGATGAAGAAGAAGAGGAAGGTGAGCAGGGAGGCCGACGTTGTCAGGGAGAGGAGGAGGAAGAAGGAGAGGAGGAGGAAGAAGAGGAGGAAGATGACTCCAGTCAGGCAGAGACTGTCAAGGGCAGAAATGAACCAGGTAAGTTAGAAGGTCTGAGACTGTTTTGGCCCCTGGGTAGCTCCTTTCTGGCTCATCGTTTCTCTTACTGTTATGAATTGTTTCAAAACTATGCGGGGAAAAGCCTCACTGCCTGTGAGACATATTCCAACTGAGCTCTTCAGCTGAGGAGGGGTACCCAGTTTATCCAGAAGATCTCTAAGATATTTTCTGCCTTTAAATGTCATGATGTCCTCTAAGACTGGGACAAGAAGAATAAGCAGCCATGGGGAGAGGTGTAAGGTTAGAAATGGAAAGGTCTTCCTTGCAGGTAAAGGTAGGAGACAAGGGATTGTGGATGCAGAGGGGGCCCTTCCCTGAGAGCCTCTCCCACAGAGGATGGATGCAGGTCAGTCTAGAAGCAAAGGTCAGGATAAGGTGAGCTCCCAAGCATCTTATGGTTCCGGGCTGTCCTCCGAGGTCCTCTCAGGACCCCAAACTCAAAGGTGACTCAGGAAGCACAACCACGGCCCTGTGGAGAGGGAAACAACGCCCTCTAGTGTCTGGATGGAGAATTGAAGTATCTGATTCCCAACCTCTTCCTCTCCGATATTTAGGAATCAGTCAGTCGGCAAGCATTTACTGAGTGCCTAATATGTGCTGCTATGCTAGAGGCAGATGCTGGAGAGACAGGTATAAAGAATGGAACAATACATACTTCACAAGTTCCTTCCATGCTATGAGACAGAAATTGAGGAAGGAATATATTCCAGATATGTGAAGGCCCAAGAAGACCCTAAGCACGCTGTCATAGTCTGTTAGGGATGGAAGTCTGCTTAGAGCTCATTTGATCCAAATCCCTACTCCGAAAGGTGGAAACTGAAGCCTAAAATGTAACAAGGCGCCAAGGGAATCACAGCTGGGCATCTGTGCCTATGGATAGATAGGCATCCAGATACAAGGAGATGCCGGACAAAGAAAGATGTCACAGGAGGGTGCTCGGAGAGACCCCACAGAGGAGCACTTGATCTAGAGAGATCCCCTAGAGAAGAGATACCAGATGTAGAGACCCTCTCCAATGCATAAGAACCACACGGAGTGGGGCACCTCAGACCCAAAAAAGAGACCTCAATGGAAGGTCATCCAGGCCCAGAGAAACACCTCAGCAGGAGCTCCTGCCCCACAGAGGAATCCTGAACGGGGGATATGCCTGATATAGAAAGTTTCTTAGAACAGTGATGTTATTCATTCTCTTGGTTCCTTGCCACATTCATAGTATCTAACCTCCATCCCTTCTGCTGCATTTTTAGAATTACTCCCATAGGGCTTGTCAAACAGAAAAGTAATATTAATAGCCAATATTTATACAGCACTTTAAAGTTTACATTCCCATTGGACCATGGGAATGAAGAAGCGCTAATGATGTCCTGCCCCCAGGTAAGAAGGTAAACATTGGGTTCTCTAGATCCTCTGCTTGGGAAGGAGAGTATCAGAACCTCTTCTTCTATAAACCAACTAACTGATGAAACTATTGCCCTTTAATTAATCCCTTGCATTCATGGGTGGGGGTGAGAGAGAGAGAGAGAGAGAGAGAGAGAGAGAGAGAGAGAGAGAGAGAGAGAGAGAGAGAGAGAGAGAGAGGCAGGCAATGTAGTCTCTCAAACAGGCAGAATGGGAAAGAGAAATGTTGTTTGTTTGGAGCAGGGCTCTGCACTCTCTTCCCCCCCACCCCAAAGACAACGGTGGAAAAAAATGGGAGGGGAGACTGTCTTTCCTTGGGGAATGTTAAGGGATAGGCAAAAAGGAGACCAATTTGTCAAGGGACAAAAAACTAAACTGGACAAGCAGAGACACAGGGAGACAAAAGAGACAGAGACAACTAGGGCACACATATACACATACATGTACATATATACATATATAGATAGACATACACACACATACTATACATACATATAGACTGAGGAGGCAGACTGGGCTAGATGGGTAAACAGAGCTGTTTGCCTCTGTTGCTTCTCCCACTCTCCCACCTCCAACCTGATAGCTGTGAAGCAGACTTCTTGTGGCCAGGGCCTGGAGGGGCCTTGGGAGCGGCCACCCCCGCTGGATGAGCCCGAGAAGGATGGAACCTCTGAAGGCAAGGGAGAGGAAGAAGAGACTGTGCAGAATGGTGAGAGACAGAGGGCACTGGAGGAGGCAGTGAAGGAGGGGTGAAGCTTACAGACAAAGGGACCATATCCAGGCTTGGGATTGGGGACAGGAACTGGTTGAGAACTTGGATTGGGATGGAGGGCCAGATGACAACGTTTGGCTCAGAGAGAGGGCGAAACACTGAGCCACTTCATACTTATCTTGCAGAACCTGGTGAAGGGACCCAGCATCCTGGTCCTCCTGTCCCTGGCACATAGATACCCCTGAATGCTGTTTCCTCCTTCCACCAAGACCCTGGACAACCCTAAAGAGGGAGGAAGATGGGGGAACTGCACTGTTTCCCACTCCCTAACCCCTACCTCTCACCTGCCAGGGCTGCAGCTTCTGATACCTAGGAGACTGAGGCTAGTCCATGTGTTTGCTTGTTTGCCTGTCCCTTTGCTGATACCCAGGGCTCCCAGACAATGCCCACCCTTACCATCCATACTACTGCCCGATTCCCCCCACCCTAAGCTGAGGTGAGGTTGGGTTAGTTCTGAGTCCCATTTCTGTCTTGGCCAATGCCTCTTGCCGGAGATTCCAAGACACTGGACTCAATAATTAAACCTCCCACCATTTCTATTTCTTGGAGCCCCCTTCTTCTTAGGCATAGGAGACCCACAGGGCAGGACCCTAAGCCCAGAGTGGGGGGAGAAGCAGAGGGAGATGGAAACTCCCCCATTCCTCTGGCTTCAGGAGCTCTCAGTATCTTTCCTCTTAGAGGCTGCCTTGTAGCCCCTTTCCTCTTATTTAGCTTTCTCCAGGGCACAGTGCCCAAGCGTCCCTCCATTACTACCACTTCTGATGGGGAGCCTAGATGCTTGAGTCCCTGGGAATCCTTTCCCTCACCCTGAGATGGTCTGGGGGGAATTGTGTTTGTTTTGTTTTGCTTTGATGCCAGGAATGCAACCTAGCCTATATGTGCGGGCATATGTACTTGTTCTGGGTGGGGGTGGGACAAGGTTCCCCTCACCCTTGATCTGCCCTGTCACCCATGTTCCCTTTTCCCTACCTCTGCCAATGAGCCTGCTCCCCTCCCTTGCTGGAATAAAGCTTTGTAAATAACGATGCTCACAGACTTTGTTTGGAACTAAATGGGGGCAGGGGTGGGGAACCTTGGGCCTTGAGGCCACACATGGTCCTCTGGGTCTTCAAGTGCTGCAGCCCTTTGACTGAATTCAAACTTCCCAAAACAAATGCCCTTAAGAAAAGAATCTGTTCTGTAAAACTTGGATTTGGTCAGAAGGCTACACTTAAGGATCTAGAAGACCATGTGTGGCCTCAAGGCCTCAGGTTCCCCACCCCTGGGTTAGGTTATGGGGGAGTGCAAGAAGACAGGTAGGGCTCAGGATATTGACAGATGGGACACTAGACTTCAGGGACAAGGAGTAATTTGCCCATTAACTCATCATAGTAAAGTTGATCCAGGTGTCAGGACCAGAGTATAGGTTACCCTCCTTCAGTTAAAAATTTATTTGGGGGGTGATGTAATGGAAATTCTTATTACAGAGGTAACAGATGTGGGAATTGCTGGGGAAGAAGTTCAAACTCTCTATTTCCTGCCTCCCCCAAAGCCCAACCAGAGAGACTATAAGAATGGATCTGGGTAGAAGAGTTTTGCTGGGCTACTTTCAGTTATTCACAGCCTCAGGCAAAACACAAGAGGAAAAGTCTCTCCTGTTTTCTTAGAGGTCCAGATAGTCTGGATCATAGGTATGTGTGCACTAGCACACACTTTAAAAAAAAAGTTCTCTGTACCTGATGATGCCTCAGCTTCAACACCACCTACTCTTTCCTCTGCATGAAGGTCAGGAATTACTGCATTTGTAACTCTAATACCCTGTCTTCAACCCTTATTCTCCTTGACATTTCTGTAGTTTTTTATATTAATGCTGTTGTTATTCTCATCACTGACTCTCCATGATCCCATGGACCACAGCATACCAATAGCACCCATGAGGTTTTGGCTTTTTTTTTTTTTGACAATGATAGTGGAGTGGTTTGCTATTTCCTTCTCCAGTGGATTAAGGCAAACAGAGGTCAAGTGATCTACCCAGGGCCATAGAGTTATTAAGTGTATGAGGCCAGATTTGAACTCCTTTCTGACTCCAGGCCCTCTATCCACTGAGCCACCTAGCTGTCTCCTTTTGATACTGATAACCACAAACTATTACTTATTAGCTACTTTTTCCATCCTTGGATTCAGAAATTTCACACTCTTATGGCCCTCTTCTGTTTTCTTCCCTTATATCTTATCCTTATTCCCTTAAGATGAGTATTCTCTCTCAAGGGGAACTCTGCTTTCTCTCCCTTGAAAAATCTCATTCACATCCACAGGTATCACAGTGACCTTACTAAAGCAAAGGTCTTGACCATGTCACCTTCATCATCATCCAGTAAACTCCAGTGGCTCCCTGGCCCCTTCAGGATTAAATATAAAATCCTCTTCAGGTTTTACAACCCTTCGTACACTGGCCCCTTCCTACCTTTCCAGTTTTCTTCCTTTGTTTTATAAGTTTTATAAATAAGTTTTATTTATAAGTTTACTCCTTTCCACATTCTCTATGATCCAGGATGCCACTCTACTTGCTGCAGACAAGACATTTAATCTCCTGACTTGTGGTATTTTCAGTGGCTGTCCCCTAGACTTAGAATATTCTCCTTCACCTCTGCCCACTGGATCCCCTGGTTTCCTTCAAATCTCAGCTAAAATCTCAGCTTGCACATGCAAGAAGTTATTCTTTATCCTCTTTAATGCCAGAGCCTTCCTTCTGAGACTATCTCCTATTTATCCCATACATATCTTGTTTATACATAGTTTTGATGTTGTCTCCCTCATCAGACTGTGAGTTCCTTCAGAAAAGGGACTGTTTTGGCTTTTCTTTTCCTCCTCAGCACTTAACACAATGCCAGGCACATAGGAAGTATTTAATAAATGCTTGTTGACTCCCTGACAAACTATTGCCTTTCCCCAGGTGACTCCCAAATCTGTATCTTCAACCCTGACCTTCCTCCTAAGCTTCAGATCTGTTTTTTCTAACAATCGACAGGATAGCTCTACCTGAACGTTCTTCTAGAAGCTCAAACTGAACATGCCCTAACCCAAACTCATTATATTTGACCCCTTGGCTAAAAACATGGGGTTATCTCTGATATCTCTTATATCCATTAAGTTACCAAGTCAATTCCACTTCTCAGCACACCCCTGCTAGAATAATCTGTTATTCATAAAAAGTGCTCATGCCTCCTCTCTTTGAAAAATCTTCACTGCATCCCTCTTGCCTCCAGAGTGAAGTCTAGACTCCTTTGCATTCCAGGCATTCAAGGCATTTCACAATCAGGCTTATCCCATATTTTGTTGTTTAGTCATACCCAACTCTTTGTGACTTCATTTTGGGTTTTCTTGGCAAAGTCACTGGAGTGGTTTGCCATTTCCTTCTCCAGCTCATTTTATAGATGAGGAACTGAGGTAAACAGGATTAAGTGACTTACCCAGAGTCACACCAATAGTAAGTGTCTCACATTACCCTTACTGAATTAAGTCAGACTGAGAACCCTAAATCTAAAGATGGAAGGGATATAAAATATCATCCAGTCCAACTTTAATTTGTACATGAGGAAAATGAGGGATTGAGAGCTTAAATGATCCAAGGTCAGAGGCAGAAATAAATAGCTAACATTTATATAGCACTTACTACGTGCCAGGTACTCTGCTACTATTCTTCACAATTGTTATCTCATTTGATCGTCATAACAGCCCTGAGGAGATGCTATCATTGTCGCTATTTTACAGATGATGAAACTGAGACAAACAGTGGCTAAATGACTTACCTCGGGTCACACAGCTAGTAAGTGTCTGGGCTCAAATCTGAACTCAGATCCTTCTAACTCCAGATGCAGCACTCTGTCCTCTGTACCACCTAGCTGCCCACAGCAGAACCACAGTCTTCTGACTCCAAACTCAGCCCTCATGCAACTGCCTCTCATTGAACAACTCTCTGCCCACTTAAAGCCGTCTCTTTCATCTCTGTGACGATGTTCCCTTTCCCTCCTCACCCATCCTTTAGAGTACACTTCCAACCTTCTCCTTCAAGAAGCCTTTCCCGACGTCCACCCCGGCACTCATTTATGTAAGATAGTTACCTACGTGGGGGTCTTGTCCCCTTCTAGACTATACGTTCTATGCGCGGAGGGACCGGGTCTCATCTAAACTTTGGCTGTGCCCTGGGCGCTGGCACCGAGCTCTCTGTCCTACAACCAACATCTTGGTTAAGTGAATGGGCAGTTAGAGGAGGGGTCGCCCCCCTAATGGGTAGGCTGGGATAGGGCTGGGATTTTCGCGGGAGTACCTGCCCAGCAGCTATAGTGGGCGCGGGTTTGGGGGTTAGGTTATTACTAATTAGGGTAAGGGGCACGAGGTGCGGTCCGGAGAAGGGTGGGTGTGGCTTTGAGGGAGACAAGCCTCGGGATTGGCTGCCTCCTGGAGGGTGGGACGACCCGTCTTCCCATCCTCTGGTTGATCATCCCCGGGCCATGGACTCCTCTACGGGGGAGGGGGGCGGGGCGCCTGGTCGTAGAGGGAATAAAGTTCTTAGCATCCCCTCTGCTCTTGTCGTGCCCTTCACTCTGGGTGGAAGGGAAGCCTTTCCTGAGCGCTCCCAGTTCTGAGGCTAGGCTGGAGCAAGGCGGGAAAGAGGGGGCAGGACTCGAGCACAAGGGGGCGGGGCATTGCAGAAGGGGCGGGACCTAGCGAGAATCACGGCGGGTGCCCCGGGACAGGGCGGGCTCAACCCCGGAAGCAGCGATTCCTGTAAGGCTAGTGACTTCCGGTCTGGTCCGCTGCCGGCTCCGGACAACCGGGAACTGGAGAAGGAGGGAGGTCCAGAGCCGCTGCCGTCATGGAGCCAGCGGGCGCTGGGGAAGAGTACAGGACCAAGGTAGGTGAGGGGCGGGTGGGGGATGTTCGCTTCGGCCTGCTCCCCCCTACTTCCGGCCTGGTGTCCTCGTTCCCTCCGTCCGTCCCCGCCCTCACCCCTCCGCGTCCCAGGTTCCGGCTCTTGCCCACTCTGTCTCTCTTGTCCTCCCGAAGCCTAGGAGGGGAGATGGGGGGCGGGTGGGGGGAGTTCCTTCGGCGCGTGCCGTAGGTGGAGGAAAGTTGCCCCTCCTCCCTCGTATCACCCTCCTAGGATTCTACGGGATGAGAGGGGGAGGGGGCAGTCATACCAGGACTGGGGGCCGTAGTGACAGGTTGGGAAGGATGTGGCTCCTCCCCCTCCACCCATCCTAACCCCCGAGTTGTTGACACTTTCCTGTCCCGGGGGGCTCCCACCGGTCCCACCTTTGTGGGGGTGGGAGTGTGTATGGAGGTTGAGACTCTGTGCCCTCAGGAGAAGGGATGTTGGGATAATAGATGTGGGCGTGGGGGCTCAGCATCCCTTCCACACCCCCTCCCGCCCCCCATTTGCTCCTTAAGTCACCAGTCATTTCCAGGCCCATTCCCAGCCCTCGAGTCTCAGGATGGTCAACTTCCCGGGCTGTCAGGACTCCCAGGGGGAGGGAGTCCTGCTTCAGGGGCTTGTGCATGTGGCGATTGGGAAGTGTAACGTCACATAAGGCAGCCACGAGGCTCCTCTCAATGCTCTCCTGCTCCCTAAGTGCTTGTATCACCTGTAACTCTGCCAGACACACGCTTGAAGGGCAGTGCCATTGGAACCTAGGTTCGAGAGCCATCATCCTCCCCCTACCCTTCACCTTATGGTGTTAGAAGAGGTTTAAACTGAGAGATCTGTGTGTATGGGTTAGGGGTGTTCAAGATTGTCCTATCCTTAAGCCTGATGTAGGTAGGACCCATCTGGGTAATGCAGTAGTAGTAAGCAGCAGTAAGGTTCAGCAGCTTCTTTTTCCCCAGATCCTTAAATTACCCACAATCCTGCCACACTGGGAACATAGCAGACCAGTGAGGCTGGAACCTAGCTTGTAGACCAATAACTTCTTGACTCCCAACCTTTCGTCCACAGCCCAGGACTCTCAGGAACACTGTCCCTTAATTATCTCACCTCATAGGACTTATGGAAAAGGAAAGCACCTGGAAAGGAACTTAGGTCATTTAGTTCATTTTATAAAGGAGGAAATCAGGGGTGTGAACAAGGCCTGAAGAGGTTAAGGACTTGTTTGTCCGCATGGTAAGTAGCTGAAAGTTGTTTGCTTCTACCAGTCACAGAACAGGAGCATGGAGAAATGGTATGCTTGCTTTGTAACTCCTTTTCCAAGAGATCAGGGTGTACCAGTAAGCTTGGACATTTGTCCCAGCAGCCATTTACTTCGAAGAGTTATGCAACCCCAGAAGAATTAGTATGAATGAGATTGAGTTGGAGTGGTATTCCAAAATAACATGACCATCTACAGGAGTCTTAGAACTCCTTCACCTCATGGGCATTCAGGTGGAGAAATTGCATAAGGACCCAGCCTCGTTTGTCTTGGAGCTACAGGTAAACATGAGACTTTCAGGGAGGAGCCTGAAGACAAGGAGCTGGGACCTCGGTGAAACTGTGTGTCATTGTCAGAAATGCAGTCCTTTCCATAGGGAAGTTATAGCCTTGACATACGTCCCTGAAAGGCATAGGTGCTTGGAGTTGTTTTTCTAGTAGTTATCTCCATTGTAACAGATGGGGAAACTGCGACTGGGAGACGTGAAGGGCATGAGGCCGATAGGGGCTAGAATTCAGTCCCAGGTGTGCTGACTTCAAACTAGGGCTCTTTCTCTTTCACTCTACTCAGTCGACCACATGTCATGGTTTGGTTCCCCATGTTGGTGGCCCATCGTATACATTTGGAAAAGCATTGTTCCTTGGAACACTTTGACCTTGTGTGAAGGGATTTGACCCTTAGGGCGAAGGAACCCAGAACTTTGGCCTCATTAGTGGCATGTTTAACCGACTGAATTAACGAACTCAGACAGCTCATACTTTGGGGGAGGGGAGAAGCCTTACCTACTTACCTATCCAGGAACAGGAACAGGTTCCCAGTGTAGTAGAGGGGAAAAGCAACCTTTGAAGGAGCCCAGCTTTCCCTTTTTGCTGCCTAAGCTTCTCTAGAAAAGCTAAAGTCCTTCCAACTTTAGAGGAGGAGGTCCTGACCTTATAGAGGACTTTGATAGGCTCTTCTCAGCCTCATCTCTGAAGCCCAGATAGCTCCCAGGTGGCAGAGATCAGTGCTGGGCTAGGGTGCTTGGTGCTTAACTCTCAGTCACTTACGTTCAATCGATGTTTAGCTATTGATGAAGGAATGGGATCTGAGAAACCAGATCTGAGAATCTGGTTTCTGCTTTTACTTTTCTTTTCCATCTTGCACTTTCCAAACACAGCTGAGAGAGAAAAATGAACAAGGGTTTCAGCTTTTGGTATCTCTGATGTCCCCTTGTCTTTCTTGCCTCTCCACCCCCACTCTTTAGATTCTCTAGTGATCTCCTGCTTACCTGAATGAGCCCTCTACCCTCCCTCAGGTAGGGGAGAAGAGAGAGGAGGTAGCTGTCCCAGGAATAAATGACATGAACTTCTTTGTTCCCTTGTTAAAAATGGATGCAGAAATGCAGTCCAGAATCAACTTCATGATCTGTTCCACCTTGGAATCTGGCTTTCTCAGAGACACAAAAGGAGGTCTCATGAGAAGTGATTGTTCCTCTACAAGATGGGGAGGATTTTAGCTTCTCCAGAGAAGTCTGGACAGTGGGAATGTGAGGTTGGCACCATCAAAAGTTGGTAGCTTCCCTCTCCACTCTTAACTGTTTCTGCTCTCAAAAAGGACAGTGCAGGATCCTCTGAGGAACTAGATTTAGCAGAGAAGGTTTCCTGCAACAGGCTGTGGTGTTGAATTGAAAAGGTATCCTGCTGCCTAGCCATTTCCATCCTCCATTTCCTTTTTGAAACTGGGAAAAGTGCAGTAGATCTTTTCCCCATTAGCACCCCAGCCCAGCATTGGTCTCTGGCACCTGAAAGATCTCTTGCCTCTCAGGGCACTAGCCTGTTTTCACCTGACCAGATTTAAGAGACTCTCTCATAGTTCCCTTATCCAGGTGGAGATTACAGTCAGATCAGGATGGTTATAAAAAGTGAATTCTGTGCATTTACATACACTTTTTCAGTGTAAACTGACCCCTCCCATGGAATCATATCTGTTTCCTCGTTCTGTCTGTTTCCCAGGAGAATGGCTTGTTCTAGATAGTCTCAGCTATATTCCATCCTGCTTAGCCAACCATCACTGCCCTCATGAAGGCAGTGTGGGCTATGTATAGGGAACACTAGGGGGAAGAACAAGACAGGCCCCCAGCAACTGCATCCATGCTGGGTGTCAGTGGTGGAGGTGGGGGGGACCGGACTATTTTTTAGCATGTGGCTTCTCCAGCCTCAAGCCACCTTCTTCTTTGTCCCAGGGTTTTGGTGAAGGGAGAGAGAAGGAGCAAAGCTCCTCACTACTGCTCTATTGTGTGTATTGGAGTTGGGGGGATTGTGGGAGCAAAGTGGTCAGGAAACAAAGCCTGGTTACTCATGGATCTTCATCATTCACGTGGCTTGTGGGAGCCCCACCCCCAATAAGCATGGAGTAGCTGGCAGATCAGGACCCCTGGATAAAGGACTTTAGTTCAGCCTCTTTCTCATTGTGGGGGATGCAGAGGAAATTGGTTGACTTGGGGGTTTGGTGGGGGAGACATTAGAAAAAAGTGGAGTTTACAAGTAAGAACTGGGTGATTAGCCTGTGAGACAAAGCTTGAAATCTATAGCCTGCTGAGGAGGGGTGGGAGAGTAGAAGAGCCAGACATTTGGGCCTGACTCTACACTATGAGAGTAGATGTGAGGTGTGATATTCAGAGAACATGTGTGTTTTAGGGGGGAATGGGGGCAGGCTGACTTAGGGTGTGAGCCAGGGGCCTGTGCTATGTCGTGCTAAATCAGCTGCTAATAACTGCTGAAAGTATTAATAGGATGGCAGGGGTTGGGAGGGAGATGCTCATAAAATAGATGTGGCTCTGACTCCCCCAACTCCTCACAGGGAAGGAAGTGCACAAAAGGAGGAGCCTGGGTCATTGGAGCTAAGACTTGCATTTGTTTTCAAGCCTCTCAGATAGCTGAGTATAATGAATGTTCCAGGAGCTCCTTCCTCTCTCCCCAAAGCAGGGGATGATGCAGTAAGAAAACCCTTCCCCTGCAACTTCCAGGCCTCACCCATCTAGTTGGAGAAAGCTTGGTTAGGGCCAGAGATCGGAGCTGGGCACTGAAGGTCCCTGACTTCTGTCTTTCCCAGTCATCACTGACATATGTAAGGGCAGCATGGTACAGTAGAAAGAGCATAGGACTCCAAGTTAGGACAGGACTGAGTTTGAATCCCCACTCTGACCTGGGCAACTCACTTAACCTCTCTGTCAGGTTCCTCATTTGTAATACGAAGAAAATACACCTACCTTGCAGAATTATTATCAGAAAATGAGAAATTTAAAGCACTGTAGTAAAGCAGACTGCCTAGTTACATTTACTCTTGCCCTTGTCCAGGAAGAGGGCTGTAGACCAGATGAATGGGCGTGGGAATACCCTGGGCCTCAAGACCAGCTCACTTCCTCCTCTGGGAGAAACTTCCCCTTCAAGGGTCAGGCAGGCTCTGTGGCTTCAGAGGATAGTTGTGACTAGTCAGCTCGTCTGGTGTGTGTCAAGGGGTAGAATCACACTTTAGGCAAAGATGGGGGAGAATGGTCAGAAAGATTTACCTGATAGGAGCAAGGAAGGGTTGGGTTAGGAGCTTTGGACAAACAGAAAAGGGAGTGCCCTTCTTCTGGGCACCCCGCTAATTACCTCCCACCCAGAAATCTCATGTTAAAAGCCCTACACGAGGGAGTTCTACCTGTATACTCTTACATCTTGAACTAGGTTTTAGCTTTTCCTAGGGAAAGGGGGAAGAGAATGGTTTCTGGTTTCAGTTTTTCTGTGACTTTCTCTCTCTCACTATCTGTCAAGCTTGACTTCTCTGTTAAATGAGAGAATCAGCCTCCATCAATGGTTCTTAACCTAAGGGTCAGTGGCCTCCCATTGGTAGGTTCATGAAATTATATGGGGGGAAAAATTAGATTTTTATTCCAAAGTAATTGATTTTCTTTGTAATTCCACATATTTTATTTTGTGCATTTAAAAACATTATTGTGAGAAGGGATCCATAGGCTCCACCAAACTGCCAAAAGGAGCCTATGATGAGAAAAATTTGATAAACCTTGACCAAGATAAGCTCAGTGGCCCCTTCCAGCTCTGACATTTTGTGAATCTGAAGTTCATAGGAACACAGATTTCAGGAGCCCTCCAGTTCAACCCTTTCATTTTTAAGATGAGAATACTGAGGCCCAGGGAGGTTAAGTGACTTACTCAGGGTTGCAGATATCAAAAGTGGAATTTGAATCCAGCTCCTCTGACTCCATTGCTTTCCTTCTCCATTGTAGGATGTTAAAACTTCCAACACTCCCCTTTCCTGCCTTAGCAGTTCAATTCCCGCTAACAAATTGAGTGTCAAATCTGCAGCCATCCCAGGCGGACTTGTTCTCGCCCTGCAATTCATCTTATAACACCTCTGCCAGTGCTAGGGAGGGGTGGCGGGCTTGTACCGGAGACTGTCACAGGGACCTTAGCAGCAGGCTGTCTGAGCTGGGGGCCAGAGGGCTTACTGCTTCCCAGAGGGGTGAGCAAGAGGCAGACTGTCTCTAGCACCCTAGCACTCCCCCCTTCCCTTTCCTCTGTTCATGTGAAAAACACAGATTGATCTAAGAAGGCTACTGCAAAAACTAGGCTTGTGCCCACTGAGCTGCCCATGTAACAAACTGGGGCAAGTTATATTAAAATTCTAAAGAGTGCTCTGGTAATAGAGCAAAAACAGCCAGCTTCTGCCCTTGCTATCTTTCTCTGTGCTGCCTCTCTTGGCCTAGTGGAAAGAGTAGAGTAGGTCAGAAGGAAGCCTTAGGGATCTATGGGCTCTGTTTGTAGACTGAGAATTCAGTTGTTCCTGACTTCAGAGAACCTTAGAACGTCAGGGCTGGTAGTCCTTAGAGATGAGTTCAAACCTCTTAGTTTACAGAGGAGGCCACTGAGGAGGAGTGACATGCCTAAGGACACAGCTTGGTGACAGAATCCAGACCAGCAGCATGATCCTCTGAAGATCTTGCATTTCCTGAGTTCCAAGCCAAGACTCTACCTGCCTGAAAAGATTGGAATTCAGTACTCAAGAAAGAGAGTCAGGGCCTTGAAATGATAGAAACTCCTTTCTCTGACTTTTGGCCAGCCTTCCCTACCCCCCGATTCTTTCTACATTTTTTTTAAAGCACAATATTTGATTCTCCAGCTTGCTTACATTTCCTCCTCCAATCTTAGCTCTGACATCCTATCCCCTCGCCATTCTTCCCCCTCCCCTCCTTTGTGTCTTGCTTTTCCTTGGTTTATCTGGGGGTGTGAGTGAGTGTTGATGCTGTACTATCTCCTGCCCAAGTTGTTGTCATTTGTATTTGCTCTTGAAGGGAGGGGGGAGGGAAGGAAAAACGAGGAAGAAAAAGTGACTTTGGAAGAAAGAAGACATACAGAGACATACGCACACAGAATTAGTTTAGAGGAGAAACTCAGAGATAAGAGAAAAAAGAGACAGATCTGGGAAATAGATCTGAGAAGCAGAGAGAGAGGAGGAATACATACTTAGACACACAGATGGATGAGGAGAAATGTGATGAGAGGAGGAGGCATGAAGAGAGGAGAGACATGGAGGAAGCAGAAAGGAGAGGCAGACATAGTAAAGACAGAGAGATGTTAGGAAGTGTTATGCTCCCTGGAGCTTCCTCTTTCAAAGGGAGTGAAGGATGCGCGTTTATCAATGTTCTGATGCTTCATGCTGGGGTGGCCCATCATCAACCACCAGTCATCATGTCTTCCATCCTAGATGTTGCACACCCCCCCCCAACAAATTAGGACAGCCCCATGGATGATGGAACCCCAACTTAGGATTAAATCACCCCCTGGGAAGCTTTCTCTATCAGTGGGAAGAAGCATTTTTGAGCAGGGCACAAATGACTACCTTGTTCTCCCTTGGGGATAGGACTCCTGGGTTCCATTCTTAGAAGCCACAGAAACACTCATGTCCCAACAGCAAAACTGTCTTTTGCCTACTCCCACTCCCCCCGGTGCTGCCTATGCTCCCCATATTTATATAGACTGAGCTTGCTTTTAATGCAAAGAGATATTTGGGCAGGGGGATAGGAGGAGGAGTTGGCTTCCAGGTTTTCCTGAGGGTCTTGGGGAAGTCAGTTCCCCTGATTACCTTAGCAGAGCTTCAGTGGTTTTTAAAAATCTGAGGTCTTTTAAGGACAGAATCACTCTTACTGGTTGGCGCAGAGTTAGATGTGGTCTTGCTCAGAGACCAGGTACGGACGAGCCCACTTGTCCAAAGCACCTTCCCAACTCAGTGTCACATGATTGATTATTGAGGGTGAGGGAGATGCAGGGATATAGTAGAGAAAGGGGAGAAGCAGACCCTGATTAATCTCATGTAACAGGCCAGTTTCTTGTGTCTCTGTTCTCACCTTAACTACCTCGAGTGGCCCTGAGGATAAATGAGCTTTTAGAATAAGTTTGTTTGACTCCTGCACCCTGAGATCAGGAGCAGAAAATCCAGTTTCCCCCTTCCCTCCTACAAGGAGATCCTCAATGTGGTCATTGTAGTCCCTGACTTGTGATTCATCAGGCTCCATCCCTTTGGAAGGAGGTGGAACAGAGATGGTTTCAGAAAAAGTGAGGGAGAAGTGGAAAGAAGAGATTGTAGCATATCTTTCTAGACTGACCACTTACCACAGAGCATTATTTGAATTGAATCCCAGCACCCCTCAATCTCTGATCTTCCCCATTTATAGCCCCCTAAACAATCAAAGAGTTGAAGGTAGGGATATCAGAGAAAGGGAAGGAGCATCCGACTTTTTTCTGGAGTTATTGCATTCTGAGATCTCTAAGGAGATCATAGACCAGGGGTGGGGAACCTGCAGTCTCGAGGCCACTCCAGTCATAGACGAAAGCTAGATATTGAGGTGATGATTCAACCTGTCTGAGCCTCAGTTTCCAAATTAGCAAACTGGGTATAATAGTACCTGCAATACCCAAGAGGCATTGGGGCAAATCCGATGGAATGTTGGATCTGGAGTCAGGAAGACCTGGGCTTTAATGCCCCTTCCTCCAAACACTTAACAGCTGTCAGCCCCAATTTCCTCACCTATAAAATGGAGGTAATAATGGTCCTTACTTTACAGGGCTGCTATGTGTCTTAAAGGAGATAATTAAAGGAGTAAAACCCTTTGCAAAAAAAGTGCTGCATAAACACGAGCCATTACTGCCTTCCTCACAATGCGCTACTGTATGTGAGAGTGCTTTGGAAATAGAAAACTCTAAGAAAATGTTGAGTGGTCATGGTGATGTTATCAGTGCCTTGTATTGGGGCTCCCTGGTGCACCACGCCCCATACCCTTGATGTTTCACAGGCTTGATCTTGGGGATGTGTATGCTGCTTTTGACTCCCTCCTCAAGAATCAGGAAAGCAACCACAGGTAGTAGGGAGAGAGGCAAACAATATCTTCCACCTCTACCCTCACCACCAACTGTTAGCAAGCTGGTCCTGCTTTCGTGATGATCTTTACTCACATAAAGAATTAAAGAATTCTCTGAGAAGTGTCCTCCCTCCACCCAGTCCCCATATCCCCCCCCACCCCCAGAGTTGCCAGGAGAGAGGGGGAAGGGAATGTGGCTTTGTCCTCAGCAAACAAAGAACAGAGCTTGGGCTCCCTCCTCCTAGGGAGGGGGCCAGGCTGTTGGCAGAGCACAACGGTCTGGCCGGCATTGGGCTGGACTGGACTCTTGGGAGTGCCCCAGGAAGGGATTGGATAGTGAGTATGGAGAAGAGGAGGCTCAGATCCCAAGGGACAACCATGGGGGTGAGGATGGGTGTGGGCCAATAGTTTGCTAAAAAAGAAAAAGATTCTAAAAGTCTAGGGACTCTGATCTGATAATTACAGTTTGCTGTGAATTTGGGGAGGGGAGGGGACTCTAGAAGACTATAATGGAGGGAGGAGGGTCTGGCAAGGTGCTGTGGGAGAAGGGTTGTTGGGAGCAGAGGGACATAGAACTAGAGGCCATTTAATGGGGAATCTACAGGTGCCAAGGCCCTGATTTGGGTCCCAATCACTGCCCATCCCAGTAGATCATTCTTGCTTTTTCTAGCATCTCCCCCCTTCACCTTCACAGATACATTGCTGAAAGCTCTTCCTCCCCTCCACTGAGGGGGGAGGAAGTCCCACCAGGATGACCAAGCTGCCTGTCAACTCATCAAGGGACTTGGAGCAAAGTCTTCCTGCTGTGGCCTCCTTGAGCTCCTCACTGCCCAGAAGCCAGAGTTTCCAGCCATCCTTCTTCCCACGCCTCCCAGAGAACCGCAGGGCCATTTCGGACGTCCGCCGAACCTTCTGCCTCTTCGTCACCTTCGACCTGCTCTTCATTGCTCTGCTCTGGATCATTGAGCTGAATGTATGTGGGTGTGCCTAGTCCCTGGGACAGACATACCTCTTTAGGCTTCAGCTAACCTTCTTTAAAATGAGGGTGGGATGGAAGTGGAGATTGTCAATCCCCCCCTGCCCCATGTCCCATCTCTAATAATCTTTGATTCTAGATTTGAATCCTGATCTAGTTGACAATTTGCTATGTGACCTTGGAGTCTCTGGACTTTAATCTGTCGACAGTGAGAGAGCATTTCCTGCCTCCCTCCCCCCACCCCGGCTCCTTCCCCCCATCCCCCAGGCAGGCTTAAGGATAAAATGAAAGAACAGAGGCAAAGTATCTTAGAAAGTGAAAAGATTGTGTGGTGTAGAGAGTGCTGGGTCAGGAGGTGTGGGCAGTCTAGAAATTGCCTCTGCCCCCTTGTGCACATCATCCTTTGGACCTCAGTTTTCTCCTCTGTAAAACGGGAGTGTCAGACCTTGAGGTTCCCTTCAGTTCACTTCTTCTGTGGTTCTTTGGTTCCCTGACTCTGATTTCCAATTCTGTGCTTCTCCTCTCACCCCTCTTTTCAGTGGTTGTCATCCTTTTCCCCAGGGAAACTTCCATCAGTCCAGACTTTGTTAGATTCCATCTTCCCCAAGATGGAGGAATGGACTAAATTCAGTTTATTTTTATAGTGACCACCACGTTCAGCAGACATTTACCAAGTGCCCTCTGCATGCAAGGCCCAGTGCTAGGCTCTGGAACATGGCTTATACTCAGGCAGGTACTTGCCAGAGTTCCAGCTCGACTTTACATACACCAGTCACAACGGTAACTTTCACTAGCAGCCTGTCTAGGAGAGGTGAAGTGTGTGGCCCAGTCCATAGAGATTCCTGTGGGTGAGGTTGGGCTGGGAAAGGCTTCACAGAGGAAGCTAGGCTTTAAAAAATGAACAGGTTTTCACCAGGCAGAAGAAGGGGCCAAGCATTTCAGGCAGAGGGAGGAGAGTGATAAAACAGGAAGTCAGGCATGGACATGATGTGTCTGGCAGACAACAGAGTCATTTTTGGTTATTTGTGTGATAGGCTAGAGTTGGGTTAGGTTAAACTGGAAAGAGCTATAAGTCAGACGGAGTCATTTCGAGATATCTTGGAGGCAGCGTGGAGGTGTTTGAATAGAGGCCAGTTTGCTGAGAACTGTGCTTTAGGAATATTAGTGTGATGGGGGTGGATGGTCTAGATTTTCCTAAGGTAAACCTAAAAGCAGGATGACCTAGGAGGGTAGACCACTAATCCTGGTAGGATTTTACAGTCCCCAAGTCTGTCTTGGGACAGGTTAAGATTGGAGACAGAAATTTTAAGAGTTAGGAAGTTGGAACAGCCTTTAGAGATGGGGACGGAGAGGTTTCTGAGGCCCCCAGGAGAAAAGTTGTTTCCTCAGAGGCCACAGGCTAGTTAATGACAGGGCCAGGATTAGAACCCAGGTCCCCATATTTCAGATCTACCATCAGCACGGAGGGTAAAAAAAAACCCAGAAAATAAAAGGATTTCTCTGAGGGGTCAACATGCAGAGAGGGTTGAGAACGGAGTCCCAGGAGCAGCTGTAGTTTAGGGTTTGAGAAGGAAGAAGATTCAGAGAAGCACGAGGAGAACAATAACACTGCCTTCAGTTCTTCTAGCTTTCAAAGTCTCTCCACACGTGCTTTAGCTTGTATCTCACAACCACCTTGGGAGGGAAGCAGGGCCTATGGTACTCTCATTTCTGCAGAGGGAACGGAGGCCTACAAAGGCAAAGTGCCTTCCTCAAGTTCGTAGAACTTGTAAGCGGGTTAGAGCCCACGCATCCTAACTCCCAGACCTTTGCTTTGTCCACTGTGCCACAGAGGGCATTGCTGGTGGGGGCAACTGCCTTCTTTCTTGCACTACCTGCCTCATTTGAATTGTAGTGGCCAGGTTCTACCATGCTCAAACAGTTGGGCTCTAATCATTCCTGGATTGCCCTCCATATGCCTCCTCTCTCATATTCACTTTCCAGTACAGATATCTTAGCCAGAATTAGAGAGGGCTCCATCTCCTCAAAGTCCTTTCCTCATGGAAAGGGGAATACTGACTGTATTAAACTACATGTATGTGGTTGGGGATAAGGGAGAAGTACAACACATCCATTTATTCCTTCATCCTGGCCAACCAGGCAGAGTGATGGATTCTCTCCATTAGATGCAAATCTAATCAGCTGATTTACCACCTGGGGCTCTGTCTGACACCACTACCCAATACCCTTTCTCTTCCCATCCCCTGCCCTCAAGCCCCCTCTGACTCCCTAGATGGATTGTTGGCTGGGAAGATGGAGGGATATTAAGTTATGCAAATATTGTGTTCAGTGAGATCTGATCCATGTCCTTCTGTATGAGAGGCGGACCTAAGAATCATGCCTCCTACATCCTTATAGGGGAATTGAGGCTGTCTAGATCTCCTTATCCCTGTCTCTTTTCTGTCCACATGTCAATCTTGTATAATTTTCACACATACAAACTCAGAGGTTGCTTAAACTTGCTTCTGCCAGTCAGGGTTGCCTTGGAAACAAAAGTCCCCAGCCTGCCACCAACTTTTCCTTCCACTCTCCCTCCCTTGGAGCTGAGTGACCCTGGAGCCATGTTGTTGGATTTGAGTTGTCCAGAACTGCTTGCCTGTTCTATGAGCCTACTTCATGCTTCAGAAACATGGATGTAGGTAGAGCTAGGGAACCTGGAACTACATGTGGCCCTCAAAGTCCTCAAGTGCAGCCCTTTGACTGAATTCAAACTTGACAGAACAAATCCCCTTAATAAAAGGATTTGTTCTGTAAAACTTGAACTCAGTCAAAAGGCCACACCCAAGGACCTAGCAGGCCATATGTGGCCTTGAGGCCAAAGGTTCTCCACCCCAGGTCTAGGTTTTATGTCAGGTGTCATAGAAAGGATTTAGAATTCACCACTGATCTGCTCACACCACAAGTTTCTTTTCCCCATTGACATTTTTGGCAGAAGACAAAGCCTTGAGAGGTTGGGGGATGAATGGGGGTTAAGGGAACCAGTCCTGGTTCGGCTAGTTCACCATCTCTTTCTCTGTGTTACCCACTCCCAGACAAAGACGGGCATCAAGAAGAATCTAGAGGAAGAGATCATCAACTACAACTTCAAAACCTCCTTCTTTGATATTTTTGTGAGTAGCCCAAATGTGCAAGAAGCAGCTGTTGGCAGGTTTCAGATCATTCTTTGAGTTTTCTTCTCCCTCTCTCCTTGTTCCCTTTCACTCAACATTTTTCCTCCCAGTCTGATGCGGGGAATCACCTAGCTCCTGCCCCTGGAAAGCTCCCAGCCTCTTGGGGAAGACACACAGAGCCTTCCCCAAGCATGTAAACACATGATGGTTGGGTGAGGTGTGCTCTTTAAGGGCCAAGGTCTCTCCTGGAGTGGACAGGCTTTATTTGGGAAAGCTACTGAAAGGAAGTGTGTGGCTCCAACCCCTTAGTTCCATGGGAGAGCAGAGTCAATCAGATTTACCTGCTTATTGTAAAGGAGCCTGGGAAGTGAGAGAGGATTCATTTCCAGTTTGAGTGTAAAGTCCCATGGTTGGGGATGGGCACTATGTCCGATCCTGTATCACCTGGAACACCAAGTACAGGACTGGGAGGCATGTTGCCCACTCATCTAATACATGAATGTTGATTGAATTTCCTCCATCCATGGCCCCCTCCCCCAGCTTCTAGCCTTCTTTCGGTTTTCGGGGCTGCTGATGGGCTACGCTGTGCTGAGGCTTCGACACTGGTGGGTGATCGCGGTAAGATGTCAAGCCCCATGCCCAATCCATGTTGAAGAGCCCCTCCACGGAATACATTGCCCCATTTAACACTGTGGGAATGGGAGAACATGTGGAAGAGGGACCTGAAGTCCTGGCTTCTTTTCTCCCTGTTCTGACCAGATTACCACACTTGTGTCCAGTGCCTTCCTCATTGTCAAGGTCATCCTCTCTCAGGTCAGTGTCCTAGATGGAGTTTGTGGGGAAAGGGATGAGAATCTTGGAGAGGAAGAGGTTTGGAAATATGCCCCTTATTGTCAAGGATGCTATATTAGAGACTGTGGTGGAAGGTGGACAAAGGATGGTTCAGTCCAACTAAACTCCTTCCGTCCTTTCTCTTTGTTTAGTTATATTTGAGTAAATTGGGGTTGGGGTCCTGTCCCAATGATCTCCAGAGAAGGAAACTCCTCCTCTATCCTATCCCTTTCCTGAAGCCTCTCCGATTTCAGGAATCCCTCTCCCTTAGGTCCAACCAAAGTCATTCTTGCTGTAGTAGCTGCCCGTCTCCCACTGTGGAGAGTGAGCAGAGGGTTCCCGAGCTGTTGAGATCAGGGAAAGGGCCCATCCTCACACACATGCACAGCGGGCCAGCTTTGGCCTTCCCAGGGGTGGAGCATTGGGGATGGGGCAGCATACCCCTCACCGAGCCCAGCTGCCTCTCCCCAGCTGCTCAGCAAAGGCGCCTTCGGCTATGTGCTCCCCATCATTTCCTTCGTCATCGCCTGGCTGGAAACCTGGTTTTTTGACTTCAAGGTCTTGACACAGGAGGCAGAGGAGGAGCGATGTGAGTTCCATGAGGAGGAAGTAAAATGGAATGGGGCGAGCCCTAGATTGAATTCCCAGGACCTGGACCTGAAGCTTAGTTCTGCCCCTTTCTACCTAGGTCATCTTGGCCAATCACTTTTACATTTCCAGGCCTTAGTTTCCTTAGCTTTCAATGAGGAGAGTGGACTAGACTATGTGTAAGGTTGCTTCTTGCTCTAAATCCTATGACCCAGTGATTGGCAGGGCCAAGGGGAAAGTGTCTTGGGGAAGAGTGCCGTGCCTGTGGAGAAAATCCTTCTAGTGTTTGTGAGAAGTTCAGGGACAAATGGAAAAGTCTTGGGATTTTTTTTCCAAGTGTCTTGGCTGATGACCTCTCACCAGCGGCTGTCAGACTTTCAGTTTTCCTTTTGTCTGGAGTCTTCTTTCCCTTGCCATTTTGCTTATCACTGTCACCCTGGGATGGGTAAAAAAAATATGACAGGTGTGGGCCCTGAGCCGGCCCTATAAATCCCAGGAGACATGCTTTTCCGTGGATATAGATGCTCTGTGCTGAAGGGAGGATGGGGAGGGCACTCCAGGAAAGGGAACAAAGCATCTGTGGATCTGTCCCCCAGGGTATCTGGCTGCCCAGGCTGCTGCTGTCCGAGGCCCCCTGCTCTTCCCTGGGGCCTTGTCTGAAGGCCAGTTCTATTCTCCTCCAGAGTCATTTGCAGGTGAGTCATGTAGCTTCTCCCCCCTTTTCTCCTCTAGCCCTCTTGGAGATTGGGTGAGAAGGAAGCTGGCCTTCAGTCATTGGATCTATGTGGAAATGGGAGGGCAAGGGAAGGAAGAGAGGCAATCTTAGGGTTCCTCTTTCAGATTCCAGAGGGAGAGGGCTTCCCTCCCACATAAACATATATGAAAGCCCTCTTCCCCCACTTAGACTGATCCCTCTCTCTACTTGGCTTCTTTAGGATCTGACAATGAATCTGATGATGAAGGAACTGGGAGGAAAGGCTTCTCTAGCCAGGTATTCATCATTCTCTTCTCCAGTAACCCCAGACCTGGCCCTTTAGAACAGTGACCTCAAGGAAAAGGGTCACTTGTCTTTGAGAGGGACAGATTAAGAAGGGGCTTTAGACAAGAGGTCTTGGGTCAAAAATATCTGTTCCTTTTCAGCCTGAGCAGTACTAGGGGTGGGGAGGGATTCAGACAAAAGAGGATGCATGGAGGGGGCAGAGGGGGCTGGGGTGTTGGGGCTAGAGTCCGTGACAGGACTCTAGTCATCGATGTCTGTTGAGGGAAACTTGGGAAAGAATGAAGAGAAGCAAGGTGGTTGGGATCTGTCCTAGAAAGGGAGAATGAGGAGTAATGCTGGGAGAGAGGGAGCTGTGCTTCCTTGTAGATGCCAGGCCTCCTTCCTCTTCCCACACCCCTCCCCCCCCCACCTGCCTCTTCTAGGATGGGAGTGGGAAGGGAGAACGTTGTGTGGGCCTGTCTGAGTAATGCCCACACGGATTGCCCTAGGATCGGGAGTATATCCAGCAGGGGAAGGAGGCCATGGAGGTGGTGGATCAGATCCTGGCTCAAGAGGAGAACTGGAAGTTTGAAAAGAATAACGTGAGCCCAAAACTGTCTCTAGCTTTGTGGGGGTGCTGCCTGTGAAAAGCAGACCAGCAGAGGTGGCACAGGACTGCTAGTTTAAGGCTGAAGTCTTGTCCCAGAAAAGCAGATCCATGCCTCCACTGTGGGGCTTGGAGGGCTGATGCTCTCTGTGATTCCCCGGGGTGGGTTCCAGCCTTCCCTCCCTTTCCTCTGTGATGTCATAGGAAGAAGCAGAGCAACCCTCTGCTGACTCTTGTTGTCACTGGGCCAGGGATGGGCCTTGCCATCACCCCAGTGCCCTCTGCCTTCCCTTCTTTACTCCTCTTCATCTCTCAGCCCTGTGACAGTCATCCTCAGGTACCCTGCACCTCATTGCTGCCTTCTCTCTCTACACCAGGAGTATGGGGACACAGTGTACACTATTGAAATTCCTTTCCATGGCAAGACCTTCATCCTCAAGGTGAGAGGTGACCCCAGTTGCAGCCCCACCCCCAAATATACAACTGCCATACATCTAGTACCTGCCAGACCACCCAGCATCCCAGAGACCATCTGATCAGTGATCCCGAAAGAAGGTCCTTAGCTGTCCCCAGATATTTGAGGGGCTGGCATGTGGAAGGAAGCTTGGCTTTGTTCTCCTTAGCCACAGAAAGCGTAGCCAGGATCAGTGAGTGGAAGGTGCAGAGAGGCAGATTTCAGGCTAATTAAGGGAAAGCCCCCCTCACAAAAAGAGTTGTCCCAAAGTGAAAAGGGCTTCTTCAGGAGGTAGTAAGTTTCCTGTCCCCTAGCAGTTTTCAGGCAGACTCTGGGTAACCGCTTGGAGGTTGAGAGGATAGGGATGGTAACAGGGATTTCTGCTTAGCTCTGGATTGGACTGTGACCTCCCAAAGCCTTCCTGGTTCTGAAATCCTATCAAGAAGAAAGTGCAGAAGCAAGTGAGGGGGCTTTTGAGATCCCCAGAGGGGAGGGATCAAGAGATGGGCCCCTGGGACTGTGGAAGCAGGGCTGAGAGGCAGGTGAGCCAGCTTAGTGCTTGCCTTTGCCTCTCCATCAGGCATTTCTGCAGTGCCCAGCTGAGCTGGTGTACCAGGAGGTCATCCTGCAGCCTGAGAAAATGGTCCTGTGGAACAAGACTGTGAATGCTTGCCAGGTGCGTCTGCCAAGGGGCTGTCTTCACCCAGACCTCCAAGTCTTTCCGCTGGCCAGGGGACCTTGGACTGCACACCTTCCAAGAAGGAAACTTACCTGGATTAGTAGAGGGGAGCACTGAAGTTCTGGGGTGGGAAGGGAGGGAAGGTGCCTTGGTTCCTGATCTGTGATGGAACCAGAGGCACTGGGACCCCTGCCCTCCCTCCACAGCCTCCTCTCAGTACCAAAATGCTGAGCCCCTAGATCATGCCTAGTAGAGGGTCAAATTGATTGTCTCCTGAACCACAGATCCTTCATCGAGTGGAAGACAACACTCTTATCACCTATGATGTATCTTCAGGGGCCGCAGGAGGTGTGGTCTCCCCCAGGTAAAGGCTGCTGCCCTACCTTTCTTCCTAATTCTCACATTCTCTCACACTTTCTACTTCTCTCCCTCCCCATCTCCCCCTTCTTGCTCCCTTCCCCTCCCTTCTCTTCCTCTGTCTCTTCTATCCCACCCCCAGTTCTGCTCCTACTGCAGCCATCATCTTTCTGCTTTCTTGGGGTGTAATCTAATCTTAAACTTATCTCTTACTTCCTTTATTCTCCCAGGGACTTTGTGAATGTCCGGCGAATTGAGAGGCGGAGAGACAGATACCTCTCCTCGGGCATTGCTACCACCCACTTTGCCAAGCCTCCACTTCACAAATATGTCAGGTGAGGCCCTCAGGGTCATTTCAGCCAGTCCTTTCTCTGAGCAGAATGGCTCCATCCCCAGATGTGACTCAGCAGGAACTTTAGGGCAACTTGTATGGTGTTAATGTCCTTTAAATGCCCCCCAGTCCCTGCCCTATGTTCATGTTTCCTAACCTTCTGCACATCACTCAATCAACCACTAAGCCGCTTAATGCCTCTGGGCACTCTCCACTGGTCACTGTGGGCACAGTTGCTGGAGCCCAGCAATGAGAGGAATGGTTGAGGGAAGTCAGGAATCCTGTCTGTGGAGTCAAGGGTAGGCGGCTCCCCAGGGAGGGCAGGAGAGGGGTGGACAGACACTGCCATTGGGCACCCAGAGAAGGCAGAAGAAGGGAGGACAGACACTGCTGTTGGGTACCCAGAGAGGTCAGGAGAGGGAAGGACAAACATCACCATCAGGCCCTTGGGGGAGAGGGGTGGCTACACAAAGAAAGGGGAAGGCCTCAGAGACAGGAGGCTGTTCTCAGCTGTGTGACTTGCAGGTGGCTCCTTCATGACCTTGAGCATCTCTCTGTCTCTCTTTATGAAGAAACTCAGAAGCTGCCAGAAGTGAGGAGGGCAAAATCTTCCACTGTCAACCATTCTGGGCTGTCCTCACACTTTCACTTAGATATCCCTTCTGCACATTAAGCCCTCATGTTACTCCTATCTCTTATCTCAGTCCCTGCAGTGAGGGAGCAAACAGCTCTTGTTCGGAGTCCACCTGCCCCCTCCAGGGTCTCTGCCTTAGGGACGACAAAGTTTTTCCTTGGGCCTTGTCCTTACAAAGCCCTCATGGCAGTCTTGCTGCCGATGTTCCTCAGAAAGCCAGGCTGATGGGAGGAGACCCCAGACAGAAGAGGGTAACCAAGCATGATTGTCTCTTTGGGGGCTGGGGTTGAGTCACTGGAACAGAGACACGGATGAGCCAGGCTTGAGCTTCAGGTGGAAGAATCAAGAACGGGGACTCGTGCCTCTGAGGTTCTCCCCTGGATCAGGGATCTTTGGGTGCTCCACAGCAGCACCTTATCGCTTCTTACCTCCTCCCCAGCTCAGGGTCAGGAGGGAGGGAAGGAGGGGTGGGTCATTCAGGTAGGATGTGGTGCAGTGTGCTGAGATTGTGCCTTACTCTGTTCCATCCCTGCTCCCCAGGGGTGAGAATGGACCTGGTGGCTTCATTGTTCTCAAGTCACCTAACAACCCTCGAGTCTGCACCTTTGTCTGGGTCCTCAACACAGATCTCAAGGTACCCTAGAAGTGGGACCATGTGAATCCTACAGACCCCTTGTCCCACAAAAATACAACATGCCTCCCTCCGTACCATTTCCTACCCCAGTGAAACTTGGGGATGCTCCTCCTCCTTCATCCCACCCCACTCCCAGCTCTGTGGGGCTAAAGCCAGGGCTGCAGAACAGTGTTCTCAGAGCTAGGCCCCTCCCTAAGCTACCTAACCCCTCCCGCTGTTGTCTGACCAGAAGAGGCCCTCAGCTCCTGCTGTCTGAGCCTGAGTCTAGTATCCTCTGGTGGGGGACTTGCATGAACCACTTCTCTTTCCCTCTCTAAACCTGGAGGGAGGAGGGGGACAAAAAAGACATTTAACGCCTTCCTGTCTGGTGACTCTCTTTCCCCCCACCCCCAAACTAGGGTCGACTGCCCCGATACCTCATTCACCAGAGCCTGGCCGCCACCATGTTTGAATTTGCCTTCCACCTTCGACAGCGGGTCGGGGA